>CM057459.1:276814583-278121666 GCA_016271365.2 Neoceratodus forsteri
AGCCTAAGAAAGAAAATTGATCTAATGAAATCCTGGATAAATACAGAGACCCCAGAAATAGTGGCGCTAACAGAAATGTGGCTAAATAAAAATATAAATACTAAAGAACTTGTGCCTGAGGGCTTCTATAGCCACCATTTAGATAGGGTTGGACGGAAAGGTGGGGGAGTCATTTTATTTACTAACTGGGAGCTTGGTCAAACTTCAACGTTATACACGGATCAAATAGGATTAGTTGATTACCTATTAATAAAGGTCCATAAATTGGAACTAATTATAGGTGTTATTTATGCCCTACAGGACCCCTATAGGGGAATTTGAAAATCTAGCATCAGTGATACAGAGATTCTCAATGGGCTATGAATTAATGTTGATTGGTGACTTTAATGCTGCCTGGGGCAAACCACGAGGTCTGGCATTGGAAAATAGTTTTAAAGCTTTAGAGGTAGAGCAGAAAATTATTTTTCCTACAAGGAAAACTACACAACTTAGTGTAGAAAGCATATTGGATCTAAACTTTGTTACAGCCAACATTTGCATTAAATCAATAGAAGTGAAACAGCCAATAATGGGGGACCATAGTTCAATAAGCTATGTATTTGAAGTTGAGGGCAAAAAATGTAACTATATTGGAAATTCTCCCATAAAAATAAATTGTAGGAATTTCAAAAATTATAATAATGAAACATTTGTAGCTAAATTGATGTCAGTTAAGTGGGATAGACTGTTTCTAATACCATCTGTGAATGTAGCAATTCAGAAATTTTCAAAATGGTTCTTGGATATATGTAATGAAATGGCCCCTTACCGAATATGTATGCAAAGAAAGTCCCATGTCCTTTGGATATCGGACAATTTTAAAAAACAAATACATGGAAAGGATCTATTATGGAAAAAGGCAGGTAAGACTTTGAAAACAGAAGATTAGGAAAATAAAAAAGCTAGAAATCATTTGAAATTTCAAATAAAAAAATCCAAACAAAATTATTTTGAGGAGAAAACTAAACAAACTACGGATAATAAAAAATTCTGGTCTTTAATAAAATCTTTTGAATCACCACAAACTTATGGTCCCCCCATACAAATGTCAAGTAGGGGTGTTCCCCATAATACTAGGCAATCAGCAAACATCCTGAATGATTATTTTGACAGGTTGCCTGATCTAGACTTCTCTAATATAGTAGTTAAAGACAGAGTTAAAGAGAAGATTAGTATAGATGTACCAAAGTTTAGATTTAAAATAATTTCCTGTAAGCAGGTAAAAGCTGAAATTAGAAAGTTAAAATCTAAAAAGGCTTTCGGCTTGGATTACATTGAAAATCACTTCCTTAAAGATTCTGTTCAGGTGATTGCCCTGGTATTGACTAAATTATTTAACTGGATTCTAACTGAAGGTATTTTCCCCTAACAGCTGGAAAAACGAACGCAAAAATTATACCTATATATAAAGGAGCTGGGGACCCATTTCAACCCACAAATTATAGGCCTATAGCTCTGTTATCTGGGTTATCCAAGATTTTGGAAAGATTAGTTCAGGTACAGCTTACTGATCATTTAGAAAAATATCCTTTGTTAACAAAACAACAATTGGGCTTTTGTAAGGGATACTCCACGGGCACCGCACTCACCGATATGGTAGACATCATAGCCTCAAAGTTTGAGGAAGACCTCTCTGTGGGTTCAGTGTTCATGGATTTATCCAAAGCCTTTGATACAGTGAACCATAGGCTCTTAGGGGAATGATTGGCTGAGATTGGATTAGCTAAAGAATCACGTAGCTGGCTTAGGTCCTACCTTTCAAATAGAACACAGCAAGTTTATATAAATGGAGTGTTATCTGATATAGTAAGTGTGCAGAGAGGAGTGCTCCAAGGTTCTATCTTGGGGCTACCATTGTTTTTGATTTATATAAATAATATTGTGGATAGTATAAAATACTCAAATATTAGTCTTTACACAGATGACACTCTCTTAATTGCCAGTGGTAGAACTTATTGTGAAATGGAGAAAAACTTACAGGCAGATTTTGCAGGGCTATGTAAATGGTTGACCAAATCTGGTTTACTACTTAACAGTAAAAAAACAAAACTTATGTTTTTTGGTAAAAAACATACACATTCAAGAAATTGTAAAGAAACAGTAATTACAAAAACATTACAAAATAAAGTATTATCACAGGTGTCGGAATATAGATACCTGGGGGTATGGCTTGATGCTACCTTAAAATTTGATTATCATAGACTAGATGCTGTATTACTTCAGCTAACAAATGCACTACTGCACTACTTCAGCTAACAAATGCAGTCCTTACAGTGATGGATAAGAGCCTGCTCACTGGGGCCATATTTATCGATCTCACAAAGGCATTTGACCTTGTGAATCACTCTCTGCTACTTTCCAAACTGTCCTGCCTTGGCTTTGACCTGTCAACCATCTCCTGGTTCGATAGCTACCTCTCAGGGAGGTTGAAATTTGTCCAAATTGAATCCGCTGTCTCAAATCTTTCCCCTACCTCTGTTGGAGTCCCCCAAGGATCTATTCTTGGCCCACTACTTTTCTCCCTTTTCATTAACAACTTGCCCTCCCTTTCCTGCTCCTCCTCATTGATCCTTTATGCTGATGACATGGTGCTTCTCTCTAGTGGTAAAGATCCCTTATCAGTAAGAGCACATCTTCAAGCAGACTTCAACTGCTTGCAGGAGTGGTTACTACAGAACAGGCTCTAATGAATGCTAAGAAAACCGTAACTATGCTTTTGGCCCCGTCAAGAATCAGATCTCTTACTCCAGACTTATTGATACATTCTCTAGATGACTCCCCTCTTGAATTCGTTACCTCCTTCAGGTATCTTGGAGTCACTCTTGACCCATCTCTTGACTTTAACCTCCACATTGCAGCTACATGTAAGACAGTTTACTCAAAACTTGGTCTTGCCTTTAAAATTAGGTCCTCCCTCAATGATGCTGCCTGGCTTGCTATTGCACAAGGATTTCTCCTCCCTACTCTGACATATTGCTCTCAGGTTTACCTTAAAGCTACCAAAGGAGCGCTCCAGAAATGGAGCACCTGCTATAACAGTATATGCAGATTTGCTCTCTCCGCTCACAGACTTACCCATCATTGCCTGCTCTACTTGAAACTAAATTGGCTCTCCCCAGACTCGCTCAGACACTATTCTGCAGGCTGTACAATTGATAATATGATCAGAATGGGGTCCCCTAAATACCTTGCAGAACTATTAACTCAGCCCTCCCAAGCATACCTCCTCAGGGCATCTGCTCAAACCCAACTTGAAATTCCCAGATATCTCACAAGAAAAGGAGAACAATCCTTCGCCATATCTGCCCCCCGCTCCTGGAACTCCATTCCCCTCCCATATCAAACTCTTCAAATCCCACAAGGCCTTTAAACTGGGTCTTCAGGCACACCTATTAGAATCCGACTGCAGCTCTTATGCTGTAACTTGAGCCTTTCTCCTAGCATTTTCTCCTCCCTATGGCACTTACTGATTTCCTGCTGGTCTCCAAAATCTGAAAGTTTTTCACATCCAGCAGAAATCCTATTGTTATAATGCTACTTCATTTAAGTTTTGTTTGCTCTTTGTCGTTTCAGTTTAGTCATTGATGTATCATCAGATGAAAATAATTAATGTAATGTTATCTGTTTCTCTTTGTCATCACTGATAATGACTGTACCTGGCTGTGTACTGTTCAAATGTTTGTTCTCACCTCATGCTGCATCATGAAATACTCTTTAATGTTGACTCTGGTCTCCCCTGTCTGTACTCTCCCGGGTCGTGCCTGAATATAGGCAACATTGTTGTCTAGTGTACTTACCTGGTAAACAAAAACCAAATAAATATGTAAAGGTAAATAAAAGGCTGGGAGCTTTTAGGTGTTATGGCTTTTGTATGAATAGGTCCATGAGGGAAAGTGTTATAAACCAACTTCTCCTTCCAGTATTGGAATATGGTAGTCATGTTTATGGTGTGGCAACAAAAAGCCTGTTATTAAAAATTGATCAAATATACTATAGGATGGCAAGATTTATAACACAAAAAGATTATAAAACACATCACTGTGAATTGCTTAATGAACTAGGATGGCTTACACAGGATAGCTAACGCCAGATCACTTGGGCAGCTCAGATCTATAAAGTGGTAAAACAGGAACAGCCTAAATATCTCTGTGATAAATTAGAAGTGACAAAACATGTTTACAACCTACGAGATATTAATTTAAGGAATTTTGTATTCCCTAAAATTAAAAATACATATAGTAATCTGCGGTTTCCAGTAATTGTTAATAGGATATGGAAAGTCCTAAAACCAGTAATTTGCAATCAAATTCAAGCTGTGAAAACACTCTCAACTAGTCTAAAGATAGAACTAAGAGTACAATGTGAATGTTATGGTTAGGAAATGGACCATTTCACTGGAATTAACGGAGAATATAATACATGTATAAATTAGTGTTTGTATTAGTGAGTATGTTACATTGATATTTTGAAATTAATGATGTATTGGAATCCTACACTGTATGGAATGAAATTTAAATTTGACTGTCTTGTGATCTGTATGTAGTCTATCTGTTTTATCCAAAATTTAACAGGAGTATC
This sequence comes from Neoceratodus forsteri, assembly GCA_016271365.2. Classification (NCBI taxonomy): domain Eukaryota; kingdom Metazoa; phylum Chordata; order Ceratodontiformes; family Ceratodontidae; genus Neoceratodus; species Neoceratodus forsteri. The sequence continues at coordinate 276,819,201 of CM057459.1, forward strand.
TTGTAAATAGGACTATGTCCTAATGATGTGTTATATCATCTAAACTCCTGTCTAAAAATAAAGGTTTTAACTAACTAAGAAGTGATGGCCACTAGAAAAACAGTTTTCCAAGTGAGAAACTTGATCTCTGAAGAAAACATAGGTTTGAAAGGAGGTTGCATAAACTGGCCTACGCATATGTTCAAGTCCTATGCAGTGGTAGGTTCCCTGTGTGGAGGATGAAGATGTAGCAGCCCTTTAAAAAATGTTTTGAAACTTGTGTGTGCAGCCAGATAAGAGCCCTTCCCTGCTGAAAGATAAGCAGAGACAGCAGAGAGGTGTACCTTCAGGGTAGATGGCTGTAAAAGGTGGACCCGAGAGTCCAGAAGTTCTGGTAACCCAGCCTGCTGTGGGTCCAGGTCTTTCTGAGAGCACCAAAGAGAGAATCTTTTCCACTTAGAGGAATAGGTTTTCCTAGTAGCAGGCTTTCTGGAACCCTTCAGAATATCCAAGACAGATTGAGACAATTGTAAATCTGCATATTCTAAGTCTTCAAACACCAAGCCCTGAGGTGAAGAGACTGAAGACAGGGGTACATTATCCGTCCTTGAGAGGATGTCAGCAGGTTGTACCTCCTGGGGAAAGAAATCGGCTTGGTCATTGACAGTGACAGTAGCATGGAGTGCCACGGCTGTCTGGCCCAGTCTGGGGCTATGAGAATCATGGTGGCAGATTGAGACCTCAGTTTGACCAAGACTCTGGCTATCAGAGGAAAAGGGGGAAAAGCATAAAGGTACCTGTTTGACCAATCCAGAAGGAGAGCATTCAGTGGTACTGGGCCATGGAGTGGAGGCCTGCAATAATATAGTGGTAACTGGTGATTGTCTGGGGCTGCAAAGAGATCTATCTCTGCCCCCCACCTCCTGAATACTGAGAGAAGGACCTGCCTGTTCAAGGTCCATTCATGATGGCCCTGGATTATCCTGCTGAGAGCATTTGCCAGTACATTGTTCTTGCCTGGCAAGTGAACTGCTGACAGTGACATGTTCAGAGAATATGCCAGGTTCCAAATCTTCATGGATTCTGTGCACAGCAGTGAGGTTCTTGTTCCTCTCTGCTTGTTGATGTAGTACATGGTGGTGGTATTGTCTGTCCTGCTTGGAACTACCTTGCCCTGTAAGAGACTGGCAAATTCCTAAATAGCCAGGAACACTGCCATGAGTTCCAGAAGATTAATGTGCAGGAGAGACTCCTGAGGCAGCCAAGTACCATGTGCTGTGTGATCCCCTAGGTGAGCACCCCAGCCCCAAAGAGAAGCATCTGTTGTCAGTACCAGAGAGGGTACCAGAGGGAGAAAGGGAACACCCACTCTGAGGTTGTCCATCTTCTGCCACCACTGAAAAGCTAACAGAAGGGTGGGAGATACTGGAATCAGTTTGGACTGAGGATCCCTTTTTTACATCAAAAGGAGCTCAGAAGGAACTGAATGTCCCTCATCTGAAACCTGACCCCCAGGACCACAGCTGTGCTGGATGCTATGTATCATAGGAGCTGTAGAAAGTACCTTGCTGGTCGAGGAACTCGAAGGTGGAAAGATGGTGCCAAATCTGTAAGAGCCTGTCCCTTGCAGAAGGCAAGAAGGCCCTTGCCTGAATGGTATTCAGCTTGCCCCTTTGAAGTCTAGTACTTGTACTTGGGTCAAGACAGACTTTTTTTGATTCACCAGGAATCCTAGAGACTGAAGAGTATCCTGAGTGAGTTTTAGTGCTTCTGTGACCTGCTGAGGGGATTGACCCACCAGCAGCCAGTCATCCAGATAGGGGTAAACTGAAACCCCTTGTCTTCTGAGGAATGCCACTACCACTGCCAGACATTTTGTAAACACTCTTAGTGCAGATGTCAGCCCAAAGGGCATTGCCCTGAATTGGTAGTGGCCTGAAGGCAGTCAAAATCTGAGATATTTTCTGTGAGACTGTCTGATGGGGATGTGGAAATAAGCATTGTGATGCCAGCCAGTCCCTTTGCTTGAGAGTAGATAGGATGGTAGCCAGGGTTATCATTTTGAACTTTGGCTTTATAAGATGCCTGTTTAGGAATCTGAGATCCATGATGGGACACCACTCCCCATTTGTCTTTGGTGCCAAGAAGTACCTTGAATACAAACCTTTGCCCTTGTGATGATAAGGCACAGGCTCCACTACTTTTGAGTGTAGAAGAGTGGAAACCTTTGCCTCCTGCAGGGCTGTTTCTGTAGGGCTGGAAGGTCTGAAAACTGTTGTTGACAGTTTTGGGAGCAGCTTGAAGCTGAGAGCAAGACCATGACCGACTATCTCCAGGACCCATTTGTCTAAAGTGATTGATTGCCAAGCCTGGAGACAGTAGGTCAGCCTGCCTCCTACAGGGGAAGGGGAGGCAACCCAGACAGACCTCTCAGTGTGTCTGTTGAGATGGGGTAGCAGACTGAGGGGTGGATGCTGTCCTGCCAGCACCCCTCCTGCCCTCCCTCTACAGGACCACCTGGGTTGCTGGTAAGAGGGAAAAGCTTGGGTCTGATGGAAAGGCCTGGGGTAGGGTCTGTGACATGGACAGCCAGTTCTGAGTGCTATATGATTTTTTTTTTGTAATATAAAAAATGGGTTATGGTCAGACTGTCTCTCTTGAGAAATGCTGAAACAGCATGTGAGATCTCACACACACACACACACACACACACACACACACACACAGGTTTTAGATACAAGGTGTTACCTGGAAGGCCTTAATCAGGAATCTCCTGTTTTTCTAAGTTAATTATAGCTGTAGTTGCTAAAGAGGAAAATCATAAACTTTTGTAACGCTTAGAGGAGGAAACCAGGTTCAGTACACTGGTGCGAAATCATAAATTAAATGCTTTGAAGTCTGTGTGAAAAAGAATGCTGATCTGGCATGAAAGAAGAACATGATAAAAGGAAAGACTTAATTGGGGAAGTCACATGGGGGAAAGGAATTTCTGCTGATGTATCCTTAATTAAGTTGCCTTCATCTATGATAAAATATCCTGGGTGTATGATTTTTCACAACCAGAGGAGGAGCCAGGTGACCTCATGCAAAGAGGCGGGGAACAGCAGCTTTTAAACATTATTCTGTTTTCCTCAGAGCCACTTCTATCTAGACTCTGACAAAAAAACATCTTTGAGCACTTTAAGCAGGTATTTAGAGAGAACGACAAATCTAAGTATTGTAGTAGGAATTGCACTGTTTAAACTTGTTTTGTTTAAGAGATTTGTATGTCTTGTGATTAAATAGTTCTGTATTTTATGTGTTACATATTTTTATCTATTATAGTAAAACTATTTTTAGAGCTTACTTGGTCTGTCTTTGGTTTTCTTTCCTTTTGCAAGTGCAGTATCTATGGTTAAAGCAGACACTGTGTGCATAAGCTTGAATGGTGATACCAAACTGGAAAAAGGTAAGTGTTTTAAATCTGAGGTCTTTTATTACAGTTTTTAAGGGTTCATTTCTGTACACCTGGATAGGTGCCCATAGGCAAATATATCTGGCTCCCTGAAGACGGAATTATCTGAGCCTGTGCATTGGGTACGCTAACAAGAGGTTCACAGTTTGAATCCCTCCAAGACTTGAGACCAAGGGTTGATTTGAATCCACAAATCAGACAAGAGGGTTACCTTGTTCTGTTAACTGTTCACAAGACTGTGCTCAGAGGTTGGCACTTTGTGAGTAGAGGGCTGACCTGCTGAGTGGGTATATGACAGGGTCTACCCCTGCCCCTGGCCTGCTGCTTTTGAGGAGTGGCAGCTTTCTCTTTTACTGAAGCACTTCTGTATGCCACTCTGTACTCATTCATCTTCTTCATGTATGCCTCAGTCTGTTCACCAAACAGAGAATTCTGGTTAAGGGGAAAGTCCATGTCATTACTTTGTATGTCCTGGGACAGGGTAGTGCACCTGAGCCAGAAAAAATGCCTGAGGGATACAGCAGAAGCCACAGCCCTGGAAGCTGCATGATTGGAGTCCACAGCCATGTGGAACTGGGACTTTGATGCTTGTACCCCCTTGCTGACCAACTCCTGGAGATCAGCAGAAAGCTCAGGAGGGTCCTTTTTGGCAAGTTGTTTCACAGCTTCCCAAAGGGACATTTGGTAACTGGAGGCATAAGCCATATAGGAGGCTTGCCTAATACCTAAAGAAGATGACAGGTACATTTTCTTGGCAAGAGAATCCACTTTTCTGGAATTCTTGTCAGGGGGGGTGAGAAGCCGGGGGATGCCATCCTTCTCACAGGCTGCAGTTTGTACCATCCCTACATGGCTACAATGGCTGGATAAAAAGTCAGTGCCATTGCCAGCCAGAATATATTTTCTGTCCATTTTCTTATCCACAGGAGGGACAGAACTAGGGGTCTGGAGGATCTTTAAAGTCTGCTTTTAAAGGACTTATGAATGGGAATTGAAAGTCCCTGGGTTACAGGAAGATCCATCATCTCCCTGTAATCCTCTTCCTCATCATCCTCCTGCCTGGCTTCCTGTACAGAGAGCTGCAAGGTCTCAGCCACCTGCCTCATAGGTGGCCTCAGAGACAGGCCTGGGAAGGGATACTGGGGATGGTCGGGGAGACATCTGGGTCAGTGGGTTCCCCTTCATCTTCCTCCTCATCATCATCATACTCAGAAAAATAATACTTCTCAGGATCAATGTGTCCTAAAGGAGTTAAACTGGTATCCAGAACCATTGGCTGCCAGATGGTACCTGAAACGGTTCACCAAACCCAGATTGCAAAGACTGCAATATCCGAATGGCTTTTGCAATTTTGTGCATGGTTGGAACTGAGACCAAGTGTTTGCGCAGTTCCGGACAGGAGCGTTTGGCTTTCTTTGATTGTGCGGCTTCAGAAATTGACTCTGAACATCTTTTACCCGTCGGTGGTTCACCCTGGCTTGAGGGATCGGTTGTCGGATCCGAAGGTTCGGTTGAACCGGAATCGCCCTCAGCAGTATTTTCCATCCTTTCCTTCAGTTTACTGAAGCATCTGTCTAAAGTAGGCTGAGGGAAATTCTTACAAATATCACACTCTGCCTGTAAATGGTCGAAACCCAAACAGTACAGACAGACCAAGGGCAGATCAGCTTTTGCAAATTGCTTCCCGCACTCGGTACAACGCTGAAACCCAGTGGGACTGGTTTTTCTCTTGCATTTCTGTGATATAGCCCTGAAATTTGGTGCTTAACCCAGTGGCTTAGTTAGGCCGGTTAAGCAAAAATCAAATATGTACTTTATCCAAATTGGCTTAGTTAGGCCTGGGTAAAGGAAATTAAGAAAATTACCCCTGAAGGCTTAGTTAGGCTGGGTAATAGAGAACAAAGCCCCAAACCAGCCGACGGTTTAGCGTCAGCCAAAAAGGAACCAGTTCTGGTCAGGACTTATAACTGGATCCCAAGTACAATGAAATTTTACACAGAAAAGGGGAAAAAGAAGTTTGCTCTCCTCATGGTCGTGAAACCAGTTGGAAACTGAACACTTACCCAACCTAGGAATGTACATGTTACTGAAGACAGCGGTTTGAGAATGTTTAAAATGAAAAGCAAGAAAGCGGTTGAGAAATGAACCGACGAAACTTAGCTTTGACCAAAGGCAGTGAGCAGAAATCTCTGAGGCGTCTTCACTGGAGAGTGGAGTAAAGAATCTGATCAGTTACTAGAACATACTGAGGACAATGGTTTGAAAACTGAGCTCAAGCTCAATGTTCTATGCATTTGCATAGTGTTTAACTCTTTGTTCTCCAGGGCAGTTGAACCGGTCGGTTTAACTGCATATTGTCAGAATACAGCAAGACTGCATGTTGTTTGAAGGACCAGGCATCAGCCCCATAGGGACAGTCAAAGGGGCTGGCACTGGATCAGGCAAAGGAATGTCTAGCACTGGAAGATTCTGTGTCTGGGGGCCTGATGGATGGCCGTCCAACATTTGAGGAATGGCCGGAGTGCCAGACATACCCTGACCCAGTGAAGGGTCACATGGCGAAGGGTCACTTGGTGCTGGGGTGTGAGTAGAACCCGACAGAAGACCCACCGTTGTCTGGGGAGCCATACTCCAAGATGGTGAAACCTGATTGTCCAAGGGGTCTTTGGCTGAGGAGATCCTGATGGAAGGTCCCCAGTTGGATTAACAATAGGCCCAGTGCAGGCGAATCAGGAAAGACTGACCCAGCGAAGAAGGTGGAAACTCCAGATTAGTGCCCATTTACAGCTCTGGAGGTCTGAATCCTTTTTAGAGGAGTGTTCTGGATTTTATCCCTGACCTGGCATCTAGAGGAGCCTTCCCCAGAAAGGTGGGAATCCACAGGAGAGGCTTATCTAGGGGTCAGAAAGGAGGCAAGAGTAGAGGCTGCCACTGGTTTCTGATGGTCAAACTCTGAGGCTAGTGGAGTCCTGTCCTCCTTAACTGGGGTCTGAAACACTGCCTGGATATCAGCCTGAGGCTGCTGTGGAGGCAGAGATTGAGGCTGAGGAGGAGGAGGTGGAGGAGGAGGCTGGTATTATGGATAGCCCGGCTTCTGATATTGAGGATATCCATGAGCCTGATAGAGTAAGGAAAGCCAGAAGGAGCATACCCTTGATTAGACAGAGCACGGCATCTGATACCCGGGTACTTAATGGGGTTGATGACTAATCATTAGATACACCGGTGAAGGGTATATTGGGTATTGTGGGAGCGAATAGCCTGAAACATTGCCCATAAGTCCAGCCAGTGGTGAAGCTGAAGGTCCAGCAGTAGGTGAGGCTGAAGGCCTGGCAGGAGGTCCAGAAGGACCAGTCGTCAGCCCCGTGGGGACATTCAAAGGGGCTAGCACTGCATCAGGCAAAGGAATGTCCGGTACCATAAGATTCTGTACGTGGGGGCCTGATGGATGACTGTCCAACATTTGAGGAATGGCCAGAGTGCCAGATATACCCTGATCCGGTGAAGGGTCACATGGTGAAGGATCACTTGGTATTGGGTTGTGAGTAGAACCCGACAGAAGACCCACTATCATCTGGGGAGCCAGACTCCAAGATGGTGGAACCTGATTGTCTAAGGGGGCTTGGGTCAAGAAGGTCCCGATGGAAGGTCCCCAGAGGGATTAACAATAGACCCAGTTGGTTAATCAGGAAGAGACTGACCCGGCAAAGGAGGGGGAATCTCCAGATTAGTGCCCACCTCTGGCTCTTGGTCTTCAGGCAAGCCTGGAGAGTCTGGTTTTGTCAGCGGGAGCGAGGAACCCTCAAAAGACTGTTGCATGTCCAGCAGCTTGCTCATCTCGATGTCAGGGGTATACTATGACCCCAACAGGAGTTCCCTAGCTGTGAGGTCCCCAGAGGAACCAGGCAGCGACTTATCAGCCTCGACAGTGCAGATTTCAGAAGAGATAACGTCTGACGTATCAGCCTGGGCCATGCAGACAACAGCGGAGCTGGAGTCCAGTTTACCGGCTGTGACCACGTGCTCCTCAGTGGGGCTGGGGAGCAACTTATTGAACTGGCTGCTGGTGATAGACCCTGAAGAAGATATGGGCCTAAGGAGCACAATAGGGGTTCAGTCATCCAAGAAGAGCCCCAACTGCACCATGAGTCAAGCAGGCAAGGAGGCAGTGGTGTGATCCACTGGAGCAGTAGGAGACCAGGCAGTAGGGGTACTAACCAAAGTGGAGGCCCCTCTGGTGTCAGTGATGCCCAATGGTTGCCACAAAGTGGATGGAGACTTATCCCGGTCTTGATGACTCTGCTTGTCCTTTTTCTTCTTTTTGGGTTCTGGCACTGGAGAAGAAGATTTTTTCCACAGATTCTGCAGCTCTTTTCCATCAAAGCAAGACACTTCTCCAGCAAGTGAGCTTTGAGCTTTTTCTTGTGCCTAATCTATGTGGCCTGATTAAAGGATTTCCAGGGAGCACAATCCTTGACCCAATGTTTGGGGCCTAGGCAGATCACGCAGCAGGAATGCTCATCAGCATACAGGATCAGGGTGCCGCAGGACCTGCACTTCTTCTTTTTGATGCATCATCCAACTGTTCATGTTCCTAAATTGTACTTCCCACTATATCCCATGCTGTAAATTTGTCACTGTTATTTATTTGCTTCCCCTTTCTTCTGTATATCCCTTTAGATCTCTGTATTAGGCCTGTTTGTATTGTAATTGTTTGACATGGTGTTCTGTTCTCTTCTTATGCTAAAATGGATGTTTGCATAAATGGGCAATTTTGTTCACATACCTTTCAGTATAAAATAAAGACTTACTGATTAAAAACTGGACTGTCAGACCTGAACCACAGCAGTTCTGTAAAACTCCAAACTGGCCATACTGTGTGCAACTTTTTTTTTTAGTTGTTTAACCAGGTATAGCACACTAAGCTGAAAGCTTTTTTTATAGGAGCGACCTGGGAGCACAAGGAGGTGAAGTGACTTGCTCAGGGTCACACAGTATGCAAGTGGAAGCTGTGGGATTCAAACCCAGGTCTGGTCTGCTGGATGTCACCAAATGTGCAGCTCAGAGCCTTAGACCACTGCACTATACTGCCTCACATTGTCCAACTTGTCCAAATGCTGCTGGTCTGGTCACTCTGATTGCACTGTTCAGTCTGACTTTTACGTATCTGGTCTGCTCCTGGAAGTCTGTTTTTCAACCCTTCTTTGACTTGTTTGAAAATGGAACTGTCAGGACAAGACCAGATAGGTAAAAGCCAGACCAGAACTCCCAAAGTGAGTGGATCAGCAATATTTGCACAAGCTGTGTCCAGTCCAGATTTTACATCTCTGGTCCGGGTCTGGTGATTTGGCCTTTACCCATACCCCACTGCATGTGGCTTAGTGACATACTGTACAGATGGATGTAGAGTCTAACCCATTGAAGGTTGATGCTTCAGAAAACCATTATGCTAAAAATATCAAGATTCACTCCCCCACCCCAAGTCACACTTAGTCCTCTACCAAAGCCATGCTGAAATATTGGTGCCTCTACATCCACACCATTAAGCTTTTAATGCCATCATGCCTCTTCTGCTGCCATGAACTCCCCATACATGAAGTCCCATTCTGCTTCTGGCAGCCCCCCCAAACCAGGTAATTTCCAGGGAGCAGTTCTTTGAGCAACATCAACTAAATTACTGCTAAATTTCTTATTTTTAAAGATTTTGTTGAGAAATTTTTCTTTTAGTATATCCATGGTCATGAAAAATGAATTTGTAAAAGAAACCAAAGCCCCCCATTTATCAATTCATTTAATCACAATACAGCATGTTATGTGATGTCTGCATCTGTCCAGGAGGGGAACCAGGATCCAAGCTGATAGGTTTAAATCCTTCATTGGAAAACTTTTAAACTAGCCAAGGGGTGAGGCACTGAAAAGGAGCAGGGAAATCCTAGCCACCCCCCCCCAAAAAAAATCTGGGTAGTTAGTGAGGTAACCACTAAGACAGGGAAGTTGATAGGGAGAAGGGCAGGGGTAAATGGAGAAAAAGGCAAAAGCAATAAGGACAGGGATGGGGCAAAAAGGGGTAAGGCCATCAAAAAATGGAGGGTAATGAGTACCAATGCTGTAGTCTAGGTAACAAGCTCCCTGAACTGGTGGCCTTGATGGAAGAGAGATGCCTGGATATCATGGCAGTCACAGAAAAATGGTACAAAGATAAGCATGATGGGGACATCAACATACCAGGGTACACAATCTACAGGAGGGACAAGGGGGGTAGAAGAGGAGGAGGAGTAGCTCTCTATGTAAGAGAAGAAAAAATTACTCACCGTAGTAATGTTTCTTCTAATGGAGTCCTGCTATATTCTGACAGTAGCAGTGAGTCCCAACCTTCGAACTGCCCCGGAGATGAAAGAGTTAACTTTCCATGCCAGGCATGGAACGCTGAGCTCGAGCTCGGTTGAGACTCTGTCTGTTGTTCTTCAAACTCAAACCATCAGATCTTTAAGAGCTAAACTCACTAAGGTCCTGTGTGGAAGCTGTAAACCTACACTAGCCAACTGGCTACTAAACATAAAACACATTTTTTGGTCCCAAAACAAAGACTCAAGTCAGGAGACCCAAAAAATGAAAAACACAACACCAACTCACCCCAAGAAAAGAAGGGGTGAAACAAAAGGTGGGCACCTACTAACTAACTAACACTGCACTGCCCACCCCATCCCAAAACAGAGGTTCTGAGAGGGGCAGGCGGGGAGGTCAGAATATAGCAAGACTCCATTAGAAGAAACAACATTACTAAGGTGAGTATTTTTTCTTCAAACAACATGACGTCTTGCTATATTCTGACAGTAGCAGACTACTGCCAGTACCTCCATGGAGGAGGGACAGAACCTACTTAGGAAATAGGCTCTGAAGCACAGCTGTGCTAAACCGAGTATCACTCCTAGCCTGGATGTCCAGGGAGTAATGCTTGGTAAAAGTGTGAACTGTTTTCCAGGTAGCTGCTTGACATATCTCTAGAATAGGGATGTCCCTGGCAGCAGCCAGGGAAGCAGTTGTACCTCTGGTAGAGTGAGCCCTCAGGCCTGAGGGAGGAACCTTACCCAGTTTTTCATAGCAAAATTGGATACAAGAGACAATCCACCTGGCAATGGATCTTTTAGTGGCAGGTTTCCTTTACCAACCTCACCATACGTGAGGAACAGTTGGAGGAGTCAAACCTGTGACCCTTGGTACGCCTATGTAGTAACTAAGGGCTCTTTTTCACATCTAACTAGCAGCCTCCTCTCGCCAGAGGAGGAAATGGTCAGTGAAGTACACTGAAGAGACATAGATTGATTAAGGTGGAAATCTGAAACCACCTTAGGCAAGAACTTCCTGTTAGTCCTGGAGGACCACCTTATCTCTATAAAAGGAGATAAAATCAGGCTCCACTGACAAAGCTTGTAATTCACTTATGCGTCTGGCAGAAGTGATGGCTACCAGAAACACAGTCTTCCAAGTCAAGTACTTAAGCTCTGCAGAAGACAAAGGCTCAAAGGGTGTGTAGTAATGAAACATTAAGGTCCCAGGCAGTGGCAGGGTCCCTGAATGGAGGGTTGGTGTGAAGCAATCCCTTGAAAAACCTGGAGAATACAGGGTGAGCTGAAAGAGAAGAGGGCTTACCTGCTGAAATAAAAGCAGACACAGCTGCCAGATGCACTTTCAGTGTAGCTGGTCTCAGCCCCAAGCTATTTAAGTGGACCATATAATCAAGGACTGTGGGCAGATCAGCAGATTCTGGGGAAATATGCTTCCCAGAGCACCATATGGAAAATCTTTTCCATTTGGAATTATAAGTAGCCCTGGTGGAAGGTTTTCTAGAAGCCTTCAGGATAGCCATTACACCTTGGGAGAGGTGTAAATCAGCAAACTCTAACTCTTCAAGAGCCAGGCCTTGAGACTGAGAGATTTGAGGTTCGGGTACCAAACCCTCCCCTGAGCACAGGTTAACAGGTTGTAATTCCTGGGAAGACACAGGGGAAGATGGACTGCTAAGGACAGTAGGAGTGGATACCAGGGCTATCTGGCCCAGTCTGGAGCAATCAGGATCACCTTGCAGGGTTGAGATCTGATTTTGACTAGCACTTTGAACAGGAGAGGGAAGGGGGGGAAAGCATAGAGAAACTTCCCTTCCCAATTGAGACCTAAGGCATCCAGGGGAACTGAGCCCAACACTGGGGGCCTGCAACAAAAAATGGGAAGTTGGTGATTGTCTGGGGCTGCAAAAAGATCTATCTGCCGGGTGCCCCATCTGGAAAATATCACCTCCAAGACCAGGGGGTCCAGTGACCATTCGTGATGGCCCTGGGAAATCCTGCTGAGAGCATCTGCCAGGACCTTGTCCTTGCCTGGGAGGTGAACTGCTGTGGAGGAAGGTGTTCAGGGAGGCTAGAGACCACAACTCATTGTTTCGCACAAGGTCATAGGACCGAGTGCCCCTTGCTTGTTGGATGTACCACATTGTGGTCGTGTTGTCTGTTCTGACCTGAAAAACTTTGTTCTGAACAGATTTGGAAAAAGTTTGAAGTGCTAGAAATACTGCTCTGAGTTCCAACAGATTTATGTGGAGCAGAGATTCCTGAGGGGACCACAACCCCTGGGTGGTGAGGTCGCCCATGTGAGCCACCCACCCCAAGAGGGAGGCATCTGTAGTAAGGATTAAAGAGTGAGACTGGGTGACAAAGGGATCTCCTTGTCTCAGATTGTTCTGATCCTGCCACCACTGTAGGGCCTGGATCAGGGTTCAAGTTACTGGGATCAATTTGGTCAGAGGGTCCTTCCTTTGAGACCAAAAGGCTCTCAAATGGAACTGAATGTCCCTCATCTGAAATCTTGATCCCTGCACTACTGCTGTAGAAGCAGCCATGTGCCCCAGGAGCTGTAGAAAATGCCTTGCTGGTCGAGACACCTGCAGGGTGAATAAGGAGGCCAGAGAGACCAGGGTCCTTGCCCTGTCCAGGGGAAGGAAGGCTCTGGCCTTCTCTGTGTCTAGCTCTGCACCTATGAAGGTGAGGAGCTGGACAGGCTCTAGAACTGACTTTGGAAGATTTAGAAGGAAACCCAAAGAAATGAGCAGTTGCTGAGTTATCTGTAAGTGTAACTTGACTTGGTCTAGAGACTGTCCTACTATGAGCCAGTCATCCAGATAAGGGAAGATGGCAATCTTCTGCCTTCTTAGAGAAGCAACTACCATTGCCAGGCATTTTGTGAATACCCTTGGAGCAGAGGTGAGGCCAAAGGGCATTGCTCTGAACTGGTAATGGCCTGAGGGCAGCTCGAACCTGCAGTACTTTCAATGGGAGCTTCTGACGAGAATATGGAAGTAGGCATCCTTGAGGTCCAGGAACACTAGCCAGTCCCTTGGCCTTAGAGAGGGTAGAATAATTCCCAGAGTCACCATTTTGAATTCTGGTTTTAAAAGGTGCTTGTTTAAGTATCTGAGATCCAGGATGGGCCGCCATTCTCCTGTCTTTTTTGGGGTAAGGAAGTACCTGGAGTACAACCCTTTGCCCTGGTGTAGGGGTGGAACCCTTTCCACAGCTCTGAGAGCCAGGAGAGAAGAGACCTCTGCCTCTAAGGCAAGTGCCTCTGATGGATTTGCTGGTGGAAAGGATCTGGTTCTCATTTATGGAAACTTTTTGAAGCTGAGAACCAGTCCCTGGCTTACTACTTCCAGGACCCATTTGTCTGATGTCAGAGACTCCCAGTCCTGGACAAAGTAAGCCAGCCTGCCCTCTACAGGTAGCTGAGAATCGGCCCTGGCAACCCCATCAGGGTGTCTGTTTGGCAGAGGCTTTGGGCTGAGGGGTGGAAGCAGGCCTGCTTGTACCCCGTCTGCCTCTCCCTCTAAAGAACCCCCTCTGGGCATAAGCAGAAGAGGAGGCCTGGGCTTGGTAAAAAGGCCTATGAAAAGGCCTGCCCCTGCCACTGGGAAGCTGCCTTTGAGGAGTGGACTGCCTTTCCTTGGCCTGTGCACTCCTATAGGTGGTCCTATACTCATCCATTTTCTTTATGTAATTCTCTGTTTGCTCCCCAAACAGAGAATTACCCACAACAGGAAAATTCATGGCCTTAGTCTGGGTATCCTGTGACAGGCTAGTACATCTGAGCCAAGCCATTCTTCAAGTGCCACAGATGTAGCCATGACTCTAGATGACACATCATTGGAGTCTACTGCAGCATGGAATTGCACCTTGGATGCCTCAATACTATCAGCAGCCACCTGCTCCAGCTCCTTGGCAAGCTGGCCAGGGACCTGTTTTGCTAGGGCCATAACAGTGTCCCATCTGGATTTTTGATACCTAGCAGTATAGACCATATAATTGGCCTGTCTGAGTCCCAAGGATGCTGCCATGTACTGTTTCTTTGCCATGGCATCACTCCTCCTGGAGTCCTTGTCCGGGGGTGTGAAGCCAAGGGAATGTTTGCCTTATCACAGGCTGCAGCCTGCACTACCCCAACATGGCTGCATTGTTGTGTAAGGAACTCCGTGTCTGAGCCTGACAATGTATACCTCTTGCCCATTCTTTTATCCACAGGAGGTATAGTGTTAGGAGTCTTTAAAATCTTTAAATGTCTGTTTCCCAAAAGATTTGTGCAAGGGAACAGACAGCCTCCTAGACTCTGGGATATCCATCATTTCCACATAGTCAGGCTCCTCCTGGTCATCCACAGCTTCTTCCATAGGAAGCTGGAGGGTTTCAGCCACTTTTTTATAAAACATGAAATGGGAGGGGGACTCAGAAAGCCTAGGAGGAGACACTCCTGAAGGTCTGTCTGGGGAGATGTCCGGGTCAATGGGCACATCCAGACTTTCAATCCACATTCACTTTCCTCATACTCCTCTTCCTCCTCCTCCGGTTCATAAAATTCTCTAAATGATACTCTTGAACCGTGGAACCGCCGAACTAAGCGCCTATTTGATGGTGCCAGTTCGGTCGGAACTGGGGAAAGCGACTGGACAATTTTGATCGCTTCGGCTATTTCTTCAGCGGTTGGAGAGGAAAGTTTTGGCTTCACACCAGCTGATTTTTCTTTTCTAGTTCTTTTAGCCGGAACTGACTCCTCAGAATCGGCTCTCCTTTTGCCTGAAGAAGTCTCACCCTGGTCAGAGGGCACTCCTTCTGGTACGGTTTGAACTGAACCGGGCTGGCCATCCGATTCAGCGGACTTTTTGGCCTCCCTTTCCCTGAGCCTACCAGCTCTCTTTTCTAGGATAGCTGCAGGGAAATTTTTGCAAATCTGGCAGTCTGCATTGAGGTGGTCAAACCCCAGACAATAAACACAGGTGGTGTGGGGGTCAGCCTTGGCAAAGACTTCCCCACACACACTGCAGTGTTGAAACCCAGTGGGTCCGGTTTTTCTTTTGGGTTTCTCAGACATAGTGCCAGTCCTAACCAAACTTACCCTTTTATGGCAATCCGCCAGGCAAGACCCTCTTATCGGTTCCCAACCGTGTCATGGGTCGTGGAAAAAAACATAATAAAATCCGTTTTTTTTAGAACCGATAAGAACCGGTAACCACACTCTAAAGCACAATTTAAGATTTTTTAAACAACTTGATCGGTTCAAACTGAACCGATAAACCGTTTACAAGTTCCACACAGAATAGAATGAAATAAAACCTATCTAGTGCTCACAAATATCACAGACAGAGACTGAACCAACAGGTTATGGTTTAAATTCGGTCGAAAACCTAGAAAAGCGGTACTTTAACCGACAAATTGAACCGAGCAGAAGGAGAAATCTCCGGAGCGACTGTTCAGTGAGGCGGAGTAAAGAATCTGATGGTTTGAGTTTGAAGAACAACAGACAGAGTCTCAACCGAGCTCGAGCTCAGCGTTCCATGCCTGGCATGGAAAATTAACTCTTTCATCTCTGGGGCAGTTCGAAGGTTGGGACTCACTGCTACTGTCAGAATATAGCAAGACTTCATGTTGTTTGAAGGGATCAAAGCAATGGAACTTAAGGGTAAACAGGGAGGAGAGGAGGCACTGTGGGTCACCCTGGAGACTGGAAATGGCACCACAATCTGCACATGGGTTGTATACAGACCCCCATCTCAGTGGGAGGAAATGGACAAGAAAATGATAGAAAGCATACTTCGGATGGCAGAAAAAGGGGAGATATTTTTGATGGGAGACCTGAATATGCCAGATGTTAACTGGAGCACCTTTGCTGCAGCCACATCTAAGAGCAGGGTCATTCTTGATGCCCTATAGGGGGCATGCCTCAGACAGTTAGAGTTGGAACACACTCAGAAGGGAACAATCTTAGACCTGGTACTCTCAAACAGGGATGGAAAGAGGATCTCTGATCTAGAAGTGGGTAGCCATCTGGGAACAAGTGACCACCAAACAGTATGGTTAACTATAAACACAGCTGCAGAGTCAAGCCATACAAAAGTAAGGGCACTGGACTTTAGGTTAATAGGACTGACTTTGTCAAAATGGGAGAGTGCCTCAAAAAAGCACTTGCAAACAAACAAGAAGAAGGGGTGGAGGAACATCAAAACTGCCATCACAGAGGCATCAAGCCTTTGTGTGAAACCAATAAACAAATCAAAATGAAAGAAAAAACCACTATGGTTCTCAAAAGAGGTGGCTGGGAAGGTTAGGGAGAAAAAGATAGCATTCAGGAAGTATAAGGAAACACAGAAGGAGCAGGTCAGAGAACTGTACCAGTTAAAGCAGAAGGAAGTGAGAAAGGCAGTCAGACTAGCAAAGGCCCAAACCAAGGAAAAGATAGCCAACTCGGTTAAGAAGGGGGGTAAATTATGTTATAGATACATTAGGGAACGAATGAAGACCAAGGAGGGATAGTGAGGTTTAATAAAGGGAGGTGGTGGCAGAGAGGGCCAGTGAGAAAGCAGGGATACTGAACAAATACTTCTGCTCAGTATTCACAAAAGAAGAGGAGAGGGAGGTACTTAATCCAATCAATAGAAGCACTCTGGATGGGGGGGTCGATATCAGTCCTTTCATAGTAGAAAGGGTTCTGAAAGAACTCCTAAAGTTGAAGATGGACAAAGCAATGGGGCCTGATGGAATTCACCGCAGAATTCTAAAAGAACTAAGGAGAGAACTAGTGACACCACTGACTACCCTTTTTAATAAATCATGGGAGGATGAAGTGGTACCTAAGGAATGGAAGAGGGCAGATGTGATTCCCCTTCACAAAAGTGGGAGAAAAGCAGAGGCAGGAAACTACAGACTTGTTAGCTTGACTTTAGTGGTAGGGAAAATGATGGAATCACTTCAGAAAGAAAGAATTGTTGAGTACCTAGAGGGCAGCAGGGCTCAGAACCCAAGGCAATGTGGATTCACAGTGGGAAGGTCAGGTCAGATGAATCTATTAGATTTCTTTGACTGGATAACCAAAGTAACAGACCAGGGAGGGGCCATGGACATGGCCTACCTAGACTTTAGCAAGGCATTCGACACAGTCCCACACAAAAGATTAATAAACAAATTAGCCAGCCAGGGAGTGGGTCCCAGGGTGGTAGCCTGGGAAAAACATTGGCTGGACAACAGGACACAGAGGGTAATAGTAATCGGAGTCCACTCTGAAGAAAGGGAGGGTTACTAGTGGGGTACCACAGGGTTCAGTACTGGGTCCAGTCCTTTTTAATGTCTTTATAAGTGACATTACAGAGGGAATGGAAGGAAAAGTATTCCTCTTTGCAGATGATACAAAGATCTGCAACAAGATAGATATACAAAGTGGGGTGGAAAGGATGAGAAGGGACTTGGCAAGGTTGGAGGACTGGTCAAAAGTATGGCAGTTTAGATTCAATGCAAAGAAGTGCAAAGTAATGCACCTGGAAAACAAAAACCCAGGGGAAGAGTACACAATGGGGAGGGAGTTATTAACACCAACAAAAATGGAACTGGACCTGGGGTTAGTCATATCAGATGATCTAAAGGCAAGCAAGCAATGTGAGAAGACAGTAAGAATGGCAGGGGCGATACTGGGATGTATAAGAAGAGGCATCACCAGTAGAAAACAAGAAGTTGCTATCCCTCTGTACAGACAGTTGGTGAGACCCCATCTGGAGTACTGCATGCAGTTCTGGAGACCCTGTCTCCACAAGAAGATAGACAAGATGGAGGCAGTCCAGAGGAGGACAACTAAAACAGTGCAGGGTTTGTAACAGAAGCCATATGAAAAGAGAATAAATGAGCTTAATATGTATACCCTTGAGCAAAGGAGGGAGAGGGGGGACATGATAGAAACTTTCAAGTACCTCAAGGGAATCAACAAAGTCCAAGAAGGTAGCATCTTTCAGAAAAAGAGATGTGCAAGAACAAGGGGACACAATTTGAAGATAGAGGTGAGGGACAGCTCTGGGGTAATGTGAGGAAGTATTTTTTCACAGAGAGGGTGGTAGATGCATGGAATGGTCTTCCTGAGGAGGTTGTGGGGTCAAAACCAGTAGGGGAATTCAAGAATGCATTGGACAGACATAAAGCAATTCTGGTGGGGGTAGGAAGAAGTAGGCTGTTGGTTAACTAGGATCTACAGCTTATTCAATAGGTAAGGAAATGTGCAGACTAGGTGGGCCAAACAGTCCTTATCTGCCATCAAAGTCTGTTTCTATGTTTGTATGCACTTATCAGATTCTATGTGTAACCTAAGTCAAACAAAAATTAGACACACACATGCCTACCAATTTGCAACTGAATCAAATGTGGTTACTGTCATTCAGTTGAAAACACCTATAGTCACAAATTGCAGGTTAAGAACATTCAGCAGAATATAAACAGTAGCCCAGAACTGTCTACCTGAGAAAACCAAGTTGATGTATTATTTGAAAACAGGCAACACTGGGACTTTTGCTATGGAATGTCCTACAAAGTATCAGAATGACTGCTCTTAGAATGGTGATGCCAAATGGCTTAATGAGGTGTTCATAGGGTCTTAGGGGAACAGCAGAGCTTATTTGTTATGCAGAAATCTCCAGGACGTGTTTAACACATTCTACTTCCAATAGCTTCCTATGATGTGTGTACTATCCATTGGTAATCTGACACAGAATGACTGCCAGAAGATAATGAGTTAACTTTCCATGGGCTCAATTAACTCCTCAAGCCACAGGAAAATTAGTGCTCTACAGCTTCCTATACACACACACACAGGTAGCATAGTAATGAGGCTTCAGTAGAGGAATCTATTTTTAACACTCTATCATGTTGTTTGGTAGCAAAAATGACATCAGCACTTTTCTGAATATAAAACGCCTGCTAGGCTATGCCCAGAGTCATAAAAATTACTCACTGTAATAATCTTGTTTCTTCCAAGGTATAATTTATTATGATTAACTGCAGCAGACAGCCTCCTGTGTTGAACTGCCTCAGAGAGAAAAGGAACTTATGCAAATGATGGAGCATCCATTGGCTCATGCCAACATTCAAACTGCTGCTCCTATCAACTGCTGCATTCTATAATGTTCAGATTCATGGAAGCTTGTGGGATAAGACTTTCTAACTAAGCTATGCCTTAAAAACGTAATAATATTTCAATAACAATTCCCCTTTTAACTTGTCCCCTGTTAATATCAGATAGGACCAACAAGAGGAAACAGTAAGTCACCTGGTTTTAAACATAATCAGGATATGACTATCCTAACAATCAGAGAATCCAGCTGTGAAGCAGAGGCCAACTGGTTCTGGAAGGGGAGGTAGGGTGGAGTTAATCATATTGAAGGATACCTTTAAAGAAAAATATTACTACAGTAAGTAATTTTTTCTTCTAACCCCAGAAAATCTTCTACATGATTGACTGTAGAATATTACGAAGCAGTACCTTTGTAGGAGGGCACAGAACCTTATTTAGAAAACAGGCTGTGCTTCATTGCTATGCCAAACCTGGCATCACTTCTGGACTGAGTGTACAGACTGTAGTGCTTTGTAAAGTTGTGTTCTGACCTCCATGTAGCTGCTTTACAGATTTCCAACAGGGGAATATCCCTGGCAGCTGTATGTAACAGCTGTATCTCTTGTGGAGTGTGCCCTCAGGCCTTCCAGGGCTCCTTACCAGCTTTATTGTAGCATAAATGGATATATGCTACTATCCAACATGAAACTATTAATTTAGCAGCTGATTTTCCTTACCCACATCCCCTTAGGTCAGGAACAGCTGCTGCCTGTCCTGCCTGTGGGCATTGGTGCAGTCACGATAGTAGCTGAGAGCTATCTTGACATCCAGGCGATGCAGCCTGCATTCCCCTGAACTAGAGTGTTCAGTGAAGAAGACTGGCAAAGTAATTGACTGATTCAGGTGAAAATCAGAGACAACTTTCGGAAGAAATTTCCTGTTAGTCCTGAGGACCACTTTATCCCTGTGGAAGGGGATGTAGTTTTGTTCTCTGCACAGAGCTTGTACCTCACTAATCCATCTGGCTGAGGTAATAACCACCAGGAAGATAGCTTTCCAAGTTACAAACTCTAGATGTGCTGTAAGCATGGGCTCGAATGGGTGCTCCATGAGCTTGGCAATACAGAGATTGAGATCACAAGATGGCACCAACTCCCTGTGGGGAGGGTGCAAACAAGCTAACCCCTTCAAGGATTTTCTGAAAACAGGGTTAGCAGCCAGAGAACCACCCTTGCCAGCCGAGAGATAGGCCGAGACTGATGCCAGGTGGACCTTAATGGTAGTGGGCTGTAGGCCCATTGAATGTAGGTGCGTGAGGTAGTCCAATAGGACTGTCAACCCTGCCTGGGAAGGTAGTATGCTGTTAGTATTACACCAGATAGAAAATCTCTTCCATTTGGAAGCATTGGTTTTCTTAGTTGAGGGCTTCCTGGAGTCCCTGAGAACTCTAATGACAACTTCAAAGTGGTGTAGGTAAGCATATTCTAGGTCTTCAAGAGCTGTGCTCTGAGTCTGACACCTGAGGTTCAGGAAAAGGATCCTCCCCTGTGAAGAGGTCAGGAGATTGTGCCTCTGAAGGAGGTGTATGTGTTGAGCTACTGACAAAGAGAGCAGTTGTGAGTACCACAGCTGCCTGGCCCGATCTGGAACTATCAGAATCATCGTAGCTGGTTGGGACCTGAGTTTGATCAGGACCCTGAGCAACAGAGGAAATGGAGGCAATGCATACAGGCTCCTCCCTGACCAGTTCAACACCAATGCATCCATGAGCACCTTTCCTGGTGGCCTGCAGCAGAACTTGGCCAACTGATTGTTCTCTTCTGAGGTGAAGAGGTCTATCTCTGGGGTGCTCCACCTTCAAACCACCACTTCCAGTACCTGTCTGTTGAGAGACTTCTGGTGGTTTTGGTTGATTCGGATGAGTTCATTTGCCAGGGTATTGTCCTTCCCTGAGAGGTGGATGACTAACAGGGACACCTGTAAGGAGTAAGCTAGGCTCCATATTTGGGTTGGACCTTGTCCCTCCATGCTTGTTGATGTAGTACATTGTGGCAGTATTGTCCGCCCTGACCTGTACCACCTTGTCCCTTACTAGGGAAGTGAAACACTGCAGGGCCAGAAAATGAAAATTATGTACCTATTGTAATTCTTGATCTTTCTATTTATCTTCATCATTCACCACTGGTGGTTTCTGGCTGGAGGATCAGGACCCCGTGGAAGCAATTTTTTTTTCAGGGGGAGGAGCTGGCACTGGCATGGATGCTGACTCCTCCCTCACCTCAGTTCTGCATATGCCGGAGAATGCAAGGACAAAGAGAAAAGAAGAGGGTGGGCAAGGTACCCCAAGGGATAGCCAATGGAAAGAGTATAAACAGAAAGAGATATAATACCGAGAGGGAGAGGATAGACTAACTCTAGGTGTCTGGAACAGGGCACCCCATTCTCTGGGCAAGTGAGCTTAGATATGAGAAAGGAGAGGAAGAGAAAAATGAAAAGGGAGAAAGGAGGCCTCCTCTGACTACTCCAAGAGGGGTACCAAGAGGCCAAGGGGGGAGAAAGAAACACTCAGTTCAGCCAATCCAAGCAAGGAACTGCTCCCTCAGGTCAATTTAAGTGCCTTCTGAGGTGGAGCACCTTCATTTAAGAAGAGAGGGAAGACTGAGTGTTGTGCCAAGCAGTTAGAGGCAGGAAGCTGGTGAAGCCTTCTCCCCTTACACCTAAACAGAGGAGTTGCGGGTCTTCCTCCCCATTCTAAAAAGTGTTATAGGGCAGGGACAGAACCTCCCTGGGGCAATGTCCCTCCTATCCTCTCAAGAAGACCTCCCAGAGGAAGATCTTCACTCCCCCCATGCCAGGAGGGAGGAAGAGCCTGAAGAAGAAGGAGGGTCACTGCTCAAAAACAGACACCACTGAAGGTAGCAATGTGTAAAAGAATACCTAAGGGAGAGAGAGAGAGAGAGAGAGAGAGACGGGTTCCTAGAGCTCTCAAAGCTCCTACAACCCAGAGGAGGGCCTCCTCACCCCCTAGCCAGGGTGCAGAGAGAATTGGGTCTGGGAGGACCCAAGTCTCCTGACGGGAGACCCCACCAGGGTCCCAGGAAGAGGGTCTCAGGAAGCTCCCTCTTAAGAGAAAGTAGCCCTGCTTGCCCCCCCAAAAAATGGACAGGACCCCACCTCAAAGAGGAGCAGAGAATCCTGAGATACCAGTAGGATGGGCCCACAATAGCTCAATTGTGGAAGAAACAAGCAGGGGGAGGCACTACCCAGAATCTGAGGCTCAAGATGGGAAGATGAGAGGGAAGCAGTGATACAAACATATGAACATACAAAATTGCCAGCAGAAACAGGCCTCCTGGTCTATCAAGTCTGCTCGAGTGTGCAGCTAGCCCCTCATCTTGCAGCTGCCCCTCCCGTCCCCCTTCCCAATATCCCTTACCCTTACCCTGTCCCAACCCCTCTTAAAACTGCCCACTGTCTTACAGGACACTATCTCATCTGGTTAGGCGTTCCATTTGTCCACCACTCTTTCCATGAAAAAATGTCTCCTCATCTCCCTCTTGAATCCCTCCCCATCTCAGTCCATGCCCTCTTGTGTCCCTCCCCCTTCTCATCTGAAAAATCCTTTCTATGTTGAACTTGTTTATACCGTTCAGATACTTAAAGGTCTCGATCATATCACCCCTATCCTTCCTCTCCTCCAGTAAATACAGATTCAGCTCTACTATCCTGTCCTCGTAGGGCTTGTTCTCCCCTTGATCATCTTTGTGGCTCTTCGCTGCATCCCCTCCAACAATCTGATGTCCTTCTTCAGGAATGGGTGCCAGTACTGCATGTAGTACTCCAGATGGGGCCTGACCAATGACCTATACAGGGGCAGGATAACATCTCCCCTTCTGAAGGATATCCCTTTCGCAATACACCCCAGCATTTTGTTGGCTTTTGCTGCCGCCTTCCTGCACTGAGCAGAGTTGTTCATGCTCCCCGTAAGGATCACTGTTAAGTCCTTCTCCTCTGTGGAGCTCCCCAACTACCCCATTCAAGTGATAATAACACCACCCCCACCCGGTTTTTGGCTCTGAAGTGCAAGGCCTTGCACTTCTTGGTGTTGAACCCCAACTGCCATGTTTCCGCCCACTCCTGCAGCTTAGTCAGGTCCTCTTGCAACCTCTTCCACCCCTCCACAACATTAGCCACAGCTCCCATCTTGCTATCATTTGCAAACTGACTGATCTTGCTCCCGTTCCCATGAGAGATATCTGAAATAAAAATCCCAAACAGCATTGGTCCCAGTACCAATCCCTGTAGTACTCTGCTCATCGCTGCTCTCAGTGACGAGAGGCCCCACCACCACCACCACCCTTTGCTGCCTTCCCTTTAGCCAGTTTGTGATCCATTTCACCATTTTTGGTCCTGCCCCAACTTATTCTAGTTCTCCTCCCAACCTCCCATGCAGCACTGAATCAAGGCCTTGCTGAAGTCCAAATATAGGACATCCACTGCATGGCCCTGGAGTGATGAATAGTGAAGATACACAGAAAGATCAAGAATTGCAGTAGGTATGTACTGTAATTTTCATATCTTAACTGTGTTAATCTAATTCACCATTCATCACTGGTGAGTGATTACCAAGCCCCCAAAGGGGACCAGGAACCTCCCTGAGGGAGAGACTTCCCACAGCCTCATGTGGGGGAGACATTGGAGGAGGAGACCCTCACAGACCAAGTAAGGCCTGTGACTGGTCAGGGTGAGGCGGGGTCTCCCTATGCCTGAGAGATGGAAGTCACCCCTGAAAATGGAAATTACGTACTTACCATAATTCTTGATCTTCTTGTATATCTTCACCATTTATCAGTGGTCGGTATATACTGGAGGTATATACCCTGTGGGAGTTTTCAGCTACAAAAAAATTTGGGGTGGAGCCAGCGTCGAGGCCAGCATCGCCCTTGAGAATGACTCAGAGCATGCTGCATGAGTGTAAGTCAGTAACAGATGCCAACTCCTCCCTCACCTCATGCAGGGGTGGAGACAGAGTCCGCCCTGGAACAAAGGACCTTCCAACAGAATTTCACATCCAGGCATTGATTCACCCTGAAACTGATCCTGAGCCAAGGCAAGGGAGAAGAAGTCCTGGAAGGGAAGGAAAGGTATTATCCTAGGCCAACTAGGTGGTTCAAGGAGAAGGGGTGGAGTCCTTGGGTCCCTCACACCCACTGGATTGAGAAAGTCCGAGGAGGACCAAACTCCTATCTTGTCAACAGGCAAAATGAAGGAGAAAAGAGGCACCCAAGAAGCCCCCATTGTCAAGGGCAGAAAAAAAGGGGAACCCCGTTTAGTCCTCCCCTCTTCAAGGAGAAGAATAATTCCCTGTAGAAAAGGCAGAAGCAGAGAAGCAATGGCTTACCCAACAAGGTCTCCATGGTGGGGAGAGAAAGCACGGAGGGGGCACTGATCAGAGGTTGAGGCACCAGAGGGGAAGGTGGGTGGAAAACAGTGAAAAATGGTGAAGATATGCAAGAAGATCAAGAATTAAGATAAGTACATAATTTCCATATCTTTCTGTATGTATCTTCACCATTCATCACTGGTGGGTGAGTTCCAATCCCCCTGAAGGGGACCTGGCACATCCCTGAGGGCAGACATTCCCTCAGCCCCTTGTGGGGGAGAAGCATTGGGTGAGAAGTCCCCTATGGGCCCAGAAAGGCCCAAGACTGGTCGAGATGAGACAGGGACTCCCGTGACCTAGGAGAAGAAAAACGTCTCACCAATTCCTGTCTCACCCTACGGGAGAAAAAATGGGCTCCTTGGAAAGGAGAGGCAATCACCCAATGCTGGGCCAAGGGTGATAACCTAGAAAGGTGAAGCTACACTACCCCTCTTATACAGACTGCAGATCTTGCCAACCTATAAGCTACTTCATTAGCATCATAAGACACTCTTGAAAGATGCCTTGCTAGCTCTAGGCCAGAAGCAGAAAGACAGATGGCCTGCCTGGTTGTCTCCAAATCAGGCAGAGTGGCTAGGAGTTGTCATAGTACCATCAATAAGTGTCTAGCATAGACAATCATAGGGGCCTGATGTGATGAAATACAAAGAAGGAGACGCACTGTGGAGAAAATCTTTCTCCCCCAGCGGTTAAACTCAGCTGAGTTCAACTCCAGGGGTGGTCATGTCTCAGGCTGTGATACCCAGAAGGGGTATCCAGTAAATCCATCCCCAAGGTGGGATGAGGCAAGGTGCCTGAAGACCCCTTGGGAGCATGATGCCTGCACTGGCAGTCTCTTTGGGCTGGAGAGAGGGTAGCAGGAGACTGCCAGACCCGATGGGACGCTTCCTGAAAGGGAACAGGCCATGGAGAAATTATCACATTCTCCGAGGAAAACTCTCCCAGGGGAGCTTGTGTCACATGGGCAGGACTGTGGCTTGTGAAATTGGAAATGTGGAGCTCTTCCATTAGCCTCGACAAGAACCGCTGATAGCTGGTGATATCAGCATCTGAGGATAAGTGGACAGAGGAGTCCTCTTCCTCCAGGGAGGAAGATGAGGAGGCGTAAGAGCCCAACTCAAATCTGGATGCAGCAGGGGTTTCTGGTCTGAAAATGACCTGGTTCAGAGTTCTAAGAAAGGGAATGCTGCAGTTAGGCCTCTGAACTGGTCCCATGACAGAGGTCCCATAGGACTTGAAATGCCTGGGAGAGCAGAAGGGCGAGGCAGAGGATCCAAGGAAGGAGGAGAAGATGGGCAAGCCAGAGTATGATCCCTGCTAGGGCTTCGGGAACATTCATGCGACCCTTCCCAAAGGGTGGTGCTGCACAAAGAATCCACAGAAGGTTGCATAACCATGCAGGTGCAGCCTGAGTTGCACACTAAGGAAGAAGCCCCATGGTGAGGAGACTGGGGCTGGTCTGGCCCTTGTGGGTGTCTCCTAACCCCACCAGATGCAGGTCCCCCCTGCTGAGGAGAGTGACAATGTGAGGGATCAGCACTGTGGCTCCTACCAGAGCCACCAGCAGTTCTGAGAGAAGACCCAAGGGCCATCCCAGGCACTCTCTCAAGCCCTCCCTCTCAGAACGACACCTGCCCCTCGTCCATCCCTGAACCGTCAAGGGGAGAGCACCTGAGGAGCCACAGGTGTCTGTAAGCCTGCCACAGCAACCCCCTAGTTAGCCCCTAAAAACGGAATAGAAACCACCACTCCCAGGTTCAGCAGCTGATTTGGTCCCCACAGAGGTGCCTACCTCCTACTTGGCATAGGGAGTGGCAGCTCCTCCTGACCTGGCACCACCTCATGACCTCACTCCATCATTGGCACTCCTTCTCTATGGCACCGGGGACAGCGCAGCGCTGCTCCACGGCACTGGGGACAGTATCACCTTGTTTCATGGCACTGGGGGTGGTGTCACCCTGATCTGCGGTACCGCAAATGTCCTCAGCACCAGCATCAGAGGACTTGGAGATGGCGGCCACAGAGACAGAGTCAGTCAAAAGAAGAGAAGAGACCTTCAAAATAGTGCTGCTAGGCCTCATAGGGTGTCAAGAGTCTTCAGAGCCTGAGCGTTCCTAATAGGGTTGCCCAGTCTGGGTCAGACCCATCCTCCTCCTCTGAAGAAGAAGAGAGCAGGGCGACCGGGACAGAGGCAACCTCTCTCACCCTTTCATGTTCATCACCAATCGTGGTACTGAACAAAGGCCACACCGCACACTCGGCACCTCCCTGCTCACCAGCACCAGAAACAGTGCAGAGCCAGTGGACGGAGTCAAGGGCCCCACCGGTTCGGATCTAGTGTGTAGCTCCAATGGCAACACCAGGGAGGCTGTGGCTTTGAGGAGGCTGACAACTGAGAGAGGTGCTCAATTGACCTTCCCCGAGGAGGCCGACTATCCACCAGACCCCTTTAGCGAACCGGAAGTGCCAGCGAGGCCAGCACTGTCAACGACTCACAGCCCTCCGGTATGTATAGTAACAGAGGGTGACCTGGAGGAAGGGTCCAGAGTTTTCGCCATGGCATCCCGGGACCGATGGTGCTCTCTGAAGGTAGGAGGTTTCTGACCCGCCTTCAATGCGTGCGTTTCAAGGACCCAGCTGTCCATGGAGAAGCATGCGTTGCAGTTGTCCATGTTGTGCTGTGGGCCCAGGCAAGAAAGAAATTGATCATAGCTATCCATTATGGAGATGGACTTGCCACAGGGGCATCGACGCATAGGGACATGTCCGCCTTAGATTTTAACTCAGGCCCCGGATCGAACATGATCGAATGCACACAAAATTAAATAAAATGAAGAACAGATCTGGCGCTGTAGAAATAAAATACAAACAAAATAAAAGCAAAAGGGAAAAGTGACACCCGTTACGGCTCTATGGCATTGAGATATGCACAGAACTTCCGTGTTTCAATGACGAACTACGTAGTTTGCTCTTCAGCTCCTACGAGGTGCCCGCTCAGCGGTGGGAAGAGCAGAACTGAGTTGATGGAGGAGCTGGTATCAGTTACTGGCTGATGCCCATGCACACGCTGTGTGTCGTCCTTGAGAGTGGCGCCGGCCTTGATGCCGGCTCCTCCCCCAAACAAAATTTTTTTTTTGTAAGCTGAAAGCTCCCACAGGGTCATAGCACCTCTGGCATTTACCCTCCAGTGAAGATACATAACGGAAGATCTACCATCTCACCCTGTGGGAAAAAAGGTGGGCCCCCTGGAAAGAGCAAATGCACATTTAAAACTGCAAGCAGAAAAAGGTCCACAAGTCTATCAAATCTGCCCAACTGTGCAGCTCTTAGTTTCATATCACTACAGATGCCCCACCCCACCCAAACCCCTCCCTTCCTCCTCTTTCCCAGTCCTTCCCCCTTGTGTTTTTGTCTGTACTAACCCTGCCCTTGACTCTGTCCCAACCCTGCTTAAAACTATCCACTGTACTTTGAGCAACTAACTCCTCCAGCAGTGCATTCCAACCTGCCACCACTCTCTCTGTGAAGTAGTGTCTCCTCATCTCCCTCCTAAACCTTCCCCCTTCCAACTTCAGACTGTGCCCCCTAGTGACCCTTTTCTCCATGTATATGGAACAATCCTCCCTCCCTGAATTTGTTTATGCCTTTCAAGTACTTAAAGGTCTGTATCATGTCCCCTCTTACCCATCTGTTTTCCAGCGAGTACATGTTGAGCTCTTTCAATCTTTTCTTGTATAGCAACTCCCCTAGTCACATGATCATTTTTGTAGCTATACGCTGCACCCCTTCCAGTAATCTCACATACTTTTTGAGGTATGGGCAGCAGTACTGTACACAATATTCAAAGTCTGGCCTCACCAGTGATCTATACAATGGCAGGATGACCTCCCCCTTTCGAGAGGTGATCCCTCTGGCAATGCACTCCAGCATCCTATTTGCCCATGCTGCAGCTCTCCTACGCTGTGCAGATGCCTTCCTGTCCCCTATAACTATTATCCCCCTAGTTCCTTTCCTCCTCTGAAGCCATTACCTGCACTCCCCCCAGCAAGTAGCTGTTCTTGGGATTTCTGGCTCCAAGATGCATGTCCTTGCACTTCTTAGCTTTAAACCACAACTGCCACACCTCAGCCCAGTGTTTGAGCTCAGCTAGATCCTCCCTGAGTGCCTGCCTCTCTTTCCTCATTGTCCACTTAAGAAAGAGGAGGCAGTCACCCTAAACCAGGCCAAGGTTGACAACTGGGAAAGGCATGCCATCCACCTGATTCAGATTGCTGATCCCACTAACCTGGATGCCGCCTCATTGGTGTCATATGATGCCCCTGCTTGGTGCCTTGCAAGCTCCAGGCCATGTGCGAAGGGGGCAATGGCTTGCCTGGTAGTCTCCATATCAGGCATAGATGCTAGGATTTGTCCCAGCATGGACCATAAGTGCCTGTTGTAGGCAGTATGATGGGCATGATGTGCTGCAATAGAAAGAGAGAGGTGGGCCCGAAGAGAAGATTCTCCTCCCAACAGTTGAACTTTGCAGAATCCACCTCTGGAGTTCGGTCATGCCTCAGGCTTCTATGCCCAGATGGAGTGTCCAGGAGTGTCACTTCCGAAGGGGGTGAGGTAGGGCTCCTGAAGATCATTAGGATGTGCAATACCTGCACCAGCAGTCCATTGGGGCTGGGGAAGGGACTGATGGGCACTGCTAGGTATGGAACAATGCCTCCCAAATGGGTATAGGCCAGGCAGGCACAACCAGGTGATCTTCACTGAACTCACTTAGGAAAGTGCACATCACCTGTTCAGGATTGCGTCTTGCTACTCTAGAGATATGGAGCTTGTCAACCAGCCCCAAAAGTAAACACTGATAGGAGGTCTGATCAGCGTCTCAGGACAGGTGGATGGAGCGATCCTCTTCCTCAGATGAGGAAGACAAGGAGGCTGATGAGTCCAAGAAGTCTGAAATTGGCTGCTGTAGGGGTGACAGGTGAAAAACCTTTTTGTTCATGGCTCTGACATAATGAGGGAAATCAATAGCTAAAGCCATGAACTGCTCCCAGGTCATAAGCCCTGCAGGATCCAAGTGGCCCAGGAAGGGAGGTGGGGGAGGCAGAGATAAAGGGGATAAACACCTCTGGGAAAGAGAACGTCCTCTGCCAGGGCTAAGAGATTGCACAGGAGATCCAGAACCCAGGAAGAATCCGGCAGTCGGAGCAGCCACTGACTGATTAACTATCCTGAAACAGTCAGGACTGGACCCTGAAAGGGACTCCTCCTCGTGAGGCGACCAGGCTGCATGGGTCCAGAAGGGCAGCCTCTAGCCTCTTGCAACAAGATCTCACCCAGAGACCCTGAAGTGCAGAAGGTGGGCTCAACTCTGTGGCTCCTTCCTGAGCCCCAGAGGGCTATGAAAGATGAGCATTGCCCCTCACCTAGCCCCCTTATCCCTCCAGTCTCTGAGAGGGACCTCTTCCTCAAAACCAACTGGAGGGGCTCTACCTCACCTACCACCCCCTGTGGGGCAGCCAGTGAAGGAACTCCCTCCCCATCCCCAGATGATTGAGCAGCTCTGGGAGCAGAGTCAGCCTGGTCATTGGAGCCCGGGGGTTCGATCCCATCTAGCTCAGAAATCACCAGCAATGCTTGAAGGCTCTCCATTGCCACTCCCAGCCCCGGAAAGCTTCCTGGTACCACAAGCAGCACCGAGGCTGGTGCCAGTTAGAACAACCAGCTCCACAGGGAGAGAAGGTTGGGAAGGCACAGAGGTGCTGGGCAGAGGAGAGCCCTGATACTCAGAGGAGGTAGGCAGCCAGTCTAGATCCACCTCCAAATCATCCTCCTCCTCCTCCTCTGAGGAGGAGTGGATCAGGAGGATCTCCAGAGGAGCTACCCTCAATGCTTTCCTACTCCTGGCACCACAAGTGGCACCACAAGATGGCCCAGCACCATCCATGGCACCGCCCTGGTCACTGGAGCCACGAATGGCTCTGGGATCTGGGGCAGCTCCAACAGGTGGGGCCAAGGAAATCACCAGGCCAGGTCTGGCAGGTACAGGCTGCGACACTGGGTGAGCCCTCACCTCCAAGGAGGTGATTACCAAGATGGTGCTCCCTGCCTGGCCCCAGAGGGGGCAGAACATGATTCTGGCACCATAGAAGGGGCCTCCACTGTGGCGATGCTTGAAGAGGTGGAGGCCCCCTCCTCTGTGGCCCATACAGAACCAGGAGGGGACCTGGAGGAAGGGTTGAGGGACCTGCATCTGGTATCCCATGTGTGCAGCTGCCCTCTGAAAGTTGGCGGTGTGCAGACGACTTTAAGCAAGCGGCTTTTGAGTACTATGCTGTCCATGAAGAAGCAGGCATCGCATCGGTCCATGTCATGGTCTGGGCACAAGCAGGTCAAGCAATGATCATGTCACTGCGTAACGGAATATAGCCGGCCGCAGAGACACCGAGACATGGAGAGGGGACTGGACCACTTTTGAAGATTGTTTTTTATCCCCAGGATGAGACATGATCAGATGGAAAATTAGCCAAAGCACAGAAAAAAGATCTCGGTACCGATAAAAAAGGATAGACCTTACCAGTCTCAATGTTCCAGAGTCAAACTGGCTCCAAGAGATGGTAACGGCACACAGAACTAATTCTTCATGTCAACAGAAAATGACTGTAATGTTGCAGTAGAATACTGCTTGCCCACAAGGTCGCTGTTCACTCGACGGCAGGAGAGGCAGAACTGAGGTGAGGGAGGAGTCAGCATCGTTTACTGGCCATCTCTAGAGCATCACGTGGTACGTAGTCCTCGAGGGCAGTGCCGTGACAGTGCTGACTCCTCCCCCTGAAAAAAAAATGCTCCTACACAGTCCTGATCCTCCATCCAGAACCTACAAATGATGAATGGTGAAGATTAACACAGATAAGATCACTGCCCTGAGTTCTAACAGGGTTATGTATAAGAGTAACTCTGCAGGGTACAAAGTTCGATGCACTGTATGCTCGTCCAGATGTGCCCCCATCCCTATGAGGGAGGCATCTGTTGTAAGTATCCATGTGGGGGACTCCTTCTTGAATGGGACCCCTTCCCTGAGGTTGCTTTTGTCTTGCCATGATTACAGAGCCTGCAACAGTGTCCTTGACACTGGCACCAATTTTGTGAGAGGTTCCCTCCTTTTGCACCAGTGTGCCCTGAGGTAGAACTGAATGTCTCATCTGAAATCTGCATCCCTGGACTGTTCTTGTTGCTGCAGCCATGTGTCTCAGCAACTTTACGAAGTGCCTTGCTGGCCTTGGCTTGTTGAGACTGAATGATCCTGCAATCTTCAGGATATTGTCTACCCTGTCCTGAGGGAGGGAGGCCCTCCCTTGCACGGTTTTCAGCTCTGCACTAATGAAACTTAGTACCTGCTGGACAGGTTGAAGTATTGATTGGAATTCCAATGACTCTAGGGTATCCTGGGTGAACTTGAGAGCATCTTTAACTTGCCAAAGTGATTGTCCCACTACTAGCCAGTCATCCAGGTAGGGGAACACAGTGATGCCCTACTGTCTTAGGTGTGCCACCACCACTGCCAAGCACTTTGTGAATGTGTTAGGAGCAGAGGTTAGGCCAAATGGAAGGGCTGCAATCTGATAATATCCTGAAGGCAGTCTGAACCAGAGGTGTTTTCTGTGAGATTCCCTGATAGGAATGTGGAAGTAGGCATCCTTCAGATCCAGTGATACCAGCCATTCTCCTTCCTGAAGAGTGGGAAGGATCATTGCCAAGGTCAGCATTCTGAATTTTGGCCTTGCCAAGAACTTCTTCAGACCTCTTAGATTTAAAATGAGTCTCCATTCCTCATTATTCTTTAAGGTTAGGAAGTATCTTGAGTAGAACCCTTTCCCCCTTTGAAAGAGGGGAACTGGCTCCACTGCTTTTGCTACTAGCAGGTTGGACGCATCTGTTTCTAGGAGTGGCCTTTCTGTGGGGGTTGCTAGTCTGAAAAGCTTCAACCTTAGCCTGGGGAAAGATTTGAAGCTAAAGTGCTAAGCCCTGACTCACTACTTCCAGGACCCACTTGTCTGTGATAATAGTCTTCCAAGCCTGGACATAATGAGTCAGCCTGCCCCCTTCTGGTAGTTGGGAGCTGACCATGACTAACATATCAGGGAGTCTGTTTATTTTATTTTTTTTATTTTTATTTTTTATTTATTAACTGGGTAAGGACACTGGGCAAAAAGCCCTTTTTCAGGACCAACCTGGACATCAAACAACATACAAACAATTAGCCATGAATTACAATATTACATTACCAGCATTAAATTTTGCAATGGCATACAGTGGTGTCACCTGGGATGAAACCCACTTTTAAAGCACTCTGTAGTATGCTGCAGCAGACCTACTGAATAAAGCAATGTAATTTCAATGGCAATTAGTCCCTTTTGTCACGCAGGAATCTGTGGCATTCACTGCATCCTGGCAGTGTCACATTTCCTGAATGACAAGAGGGACTAATTGCTACTGAAATTACATTGCTTTATTCAGTAGGCCTGTTGCAGCATTTTGAAGAGTGCTGCAAGATACTGCAGAATTGGATTTCATCCTGGGGGACGCCACTGTACACTTAAGGATAACAAATACCATTTAAATTGAGTTTTAAAGCTTTGCAATGGAGTTGCGGAACGTAAAGCTAAAGGTAATGTATTCCACAAAGAGGAGCTGTAATTGTAAAGGAACGGGCACCATAGTTGTTCTTTGTGGGCACCTACTACAAGTGTTATTCCATTCGTGAAGTGAAGACGATTTGTGGTAGTTCTACATATTAACAAATCGGCCAATAATGTGAGAGTTGAATTACACTTAAAAATAAATTTATAGAACAGGCAGCCCAAGGAATAAGTGAACTTAAGAAAAGGTGATGAACAGCCAGCAGAGGAATATAGCATGCAATGATGCATCCTGAAAGGTGCAGCTAAAATAAATAAATCAGCAAATATTATGAAATGTGACAGAAAGAATATGACTTTCCTTAGCCCCAATTTTGTAATATACTAATACAATAAAATGCCAGCAGAATAGGCCTAATGGGCTTTCATGTCTGCTCGTTTGGTCAGCCCCCCACCCTGGGAGCTGACCTTGCTGCCCCTCTCTCCCTCTCTGGCTTCTCTCTTCCCAGTCCCAGATATTCTCACTGCACAGGACTGTGCTTCCAGAACCCTTCCCCTGTACTTTTTCCACCCCTCTTGAACCCCTCCACCATCTCTGCCTCCACCAGCCCCCTGCGCAGTGCATTCCATGGCTCCACCACCTTCTCAGTGAAGTAGCACCTCCTCCTTTCTCCCCTGAATCTCCCCCCTCCAGCTTCTACCCATGCCTTCTAGTTGCCCCCCCCTTCCTTTGGAGCACCCTGACTGCTCCTCCCCATTTACCCCTTCATGTACCTGAAGACCTCTATCATGTCCCCCATGTCCTTTCTCTCTTCCAATGTGTACATATTTAGATCTTCAAGCCTCTCCCCATAGGTCCTGTCCCCCAAGCCCCAGATCATTTTGGTTGTCCTCCTCTGGACCCTCTCAAGGAGTTTGATGTCCCTCTTTAAGTGTGGCCTCCAAAACTGCACGCAGTACTCAAGTTGCAGCCTCACCAAGCAGTTATACAGAGGGAGCATCACTTCCATCCTTCTGGAGGTGATCCCCCTAGCAATGCATCCCAGCATCCTGTTGGCCTTGGCTGCTGCCCTCCTACAAGTCTCAGAGTTGTTCATCTTGACATCCACCGCCACCATCCCAGGTCCCTCTCAGCCATTGAGACTTGTAGCATTTCCCCCCCCAAGGGTGTACACTTGGCCTGGGTTTCTGGCTCCCAGGTGCAGTTCCTTGCATTTCCCTGCATTGGACCATTCTTTCACTTTCTAGACCACCTTTCCAGAGCCTCCAGGTCCCCCTGTAGGGCCACCCTCCCCATCCACCACCGACCCCAGTTTTGAGTCATCCGCAAAGAGACTCATCTCACTCCTGATACCCTTCCTTATGTCAGAGAAGTAGGCGTTGAACAGGAGGGGCCCAAGGACCAATCCCTGAGGGACCCTACTAATGACCCTTCTTGGGGATGAGACTATCCCACCAACCATGACCCTCTGGGTCTGGTCCTGGAGCCAATTTCCTATCCATCTGATCATCTGGTTCTCCACCCCCATTTCTCCCAGCTTATCCAACAGGCCCCCATGAGGAACAGAGTCAAACACCTTGCTGAAGTCAAGAAAGAGGACATCCACCGTTCTACCCAGGTCCAAGGCGTTTGTCACCCAGTCATAGAACTTCACAAGGTTTGTCTGACATGATTTCCCCAGGATGAATCCATGCTGCCTATTATCCAGGCACCCCAACTTTTCCCGGTCCCCCCCATGCCTCTCCTTGACAATGCCCTCCATCACCTTGCCCACCACCGATGTCAGGCTGATGGGCCTGTAGTTTCCTGCCACCTCCCTTGATCCCCCCTTGTGAATAGGCACTATATGCATCACCTTCCAGTCCTTGGGCACCCACCCTGTCCTCAAAGAGGTGCTGAAAAGCTCCACCAGGGGGTTTTGCCAGGACATCTGCCAGTTCCTTCAGCACTCTGGGATGTAATTTATCCAGCCCTGGTGCTTTCTCTGTCTTAAGGGACCTGAGGGCTTCCCTCACTCTGTTTGCCATGATTTCCACCTCTGCTACCTAGTCCCCCTGCTTTGTCTTCCCCCCTCCTGCCAGTGATGGCTCCCCTCTCCCCAGACCCGCCGATTGGTAAGGGTCCCCCCCCTCATTTTCACCATCTCCTCCCATGTATGATGCATCTCCCCCCATTTACCTTGGTGAAAACTGAGGCAAAGTACTCATTTAGTACCTCAGTCTGCTCCTCTGGGTCTTGTGCCCATCTCTCCCCTGTTTTAATCCTGCTAATCTGCCCCTTCACCCTTCATTTTTCCTCAATGTATCTAAAGAACCCCCTTGTTCCCTCTCCTAATTTCCATGGCCAGGTTCTGCTCCTTCCTTGCCTTAGCTGCCCTCACCACCCTAGTGGCCCTTCTGGCCATCAGCTCATACTCCCCTTGATCCCTTTCACTCCTTGAGCACTTGAAATGCCTGTAAGCCGCCTTCTTTCCCCTCACCACCTCCTGAACCTCCCTGGTCCACCAGCAGGGTTTACAGGGCCCTACTGTATTTTTGCTTACTCTTGTACAGGTGCTGGTAGCATCCTGAACCCCACTCCTGATGATATCTTACTGTCAGCGTCCATGTCTACCCCAATCCCATCCAAATGCTTCTTAATGATCCTTCTCATTTCCTTGAAATCCACCCCCTGAAGTCAGTTACCTTCATCTTTGTGCAGCCTTCTACCCCTCCTAGGTCCAGGAAGAACCAGACCATGGCATGGTCGCTCCCCACCAACGGGTCCCTTACCTCCAAGTCCCCAATCTGGTCACTGTCTGCCAGGACCACATCCAGTAACCACGCCTCCCTGGTCAGTTCCCCCACCTGCTGAGTTAGGAACGCATCCTAAAAGACATCCAACAACCTCTGTTCCCTGGCCACTGAGGATGTCATAGTCTCCCAGTCCATTCCTGGCATGTTTAAGTCCCCCCAACACCACCACCCTTCCCCTGCCCAAACTGCAGTGTCTTCCCACATCTGCCACCAGACTCTCCTCCAACTCCTCCTCTAGCGTGGGTGGTCTATACACAGCTCCTATTTTTACTCTCATGCCCCCCCATTATCAAGGTGACCCCAAATCGTCTCCACAGTTCCCCCCACCTCCTCCACTCCTCCTATGCCAATGCAGTTTTTGACTATTATTGCTACCCCTCCTCCCCTTCCCTCCCCCCTGTCCTTCCTCAACATGGTGTAACCCTCCAGGTTCAGGTCCCAGTCATGCCCTGCGATGGTTCAGGTCTCAGTGACCACTGCCACATCCACCTATCCCTCAGTTAGCATCGCCTGGAGCTCAGGCATTTTATTGCCCAAGCTCCTGGCATTTAGCAGGACTACCTTTCAGCCTTTCTGTATACTTCCATTTTCCCTGCTCTCGTTCCCATGGGGATTCCATCTTCCCCGATCAGCACCTTACCCGACGGCCTTTTCCCACATTCCTCCAGCTCCCCAGGAGGGTGGAGACAGTTTCCCTCCTTTATCAGACCCCTCCTCGACAGCCTTTTCTCCCATCCCTCCCCCCTTCACAAGTTTAAACCCCACCTTTCACCAACGAACCCCTCTATTTTCAACTTAAGGATTTCCCTGCCTTCCAAAGTGAGATGGAGCCTATCTGTAGCATATGGCCCCCTTATCCTCCCAGGTCTCCCCCTAATCCCTCATCAACCCATACCCTCTGGTCCCACACCACTTCCTGAACCACTGGTTTATCTCCCTAATCTTCCTCTTGTGTTCCCCACTAGCCCTTGGCACCGGCAGGATTTCCGAGAAGGAAATCGTGCATCCTGTGTCATGGCAGACCCTGGCAAGCTCCCTGAACCTTGCCTGTATCTCTAGCTCACTATTTCCCTCAATGTCATTGGTACCCAGGTGGACCAGTATGTCTGGGGAACCTCCACAATCCTTTGCCAGCTGATATGCCTCATGCTTGGCCCTGTGCACCATTAGTCCAGGAAAGCATTTTGTTCTAACTGGGCAGGCTTCCCCCTTCCTATCCTATTTGATACCCCTGATCATGGAATCACCCAACAGGAGCACTCTGACCGCCCCTTTTCCTCCATCTCCCCCGTTCCATGTCCCTCATCCTTTCTACCGGCCCCTTCCCTCAGCTGACTCCTTGCTTCTCCCCCTATCTGGGTGCCACCTGCCCGCTCCCTCCTTATTTACCCTGGCCACCCCTCCCCTCGAATCCTATGCCTCTCCTCCTCCCGAGTATCCTTCTGTACCCCACTACCCCGCCGTCACTGCTCGCGACTGGTCCTCCAACCCCATCTGCTATACTTGCCTGGCTTGTCCTCCCTTTCTTCCCATCTCCTTTCAGCCCCTCCTTGCCTGTCATGCTCCCCTGGCCTAAACCCTCAGCTCCCTTTACTGTATCCTCCTTGTACTTCTGGTCCCTCTCCTTGACCTTTCCTCCCAACTGGTCCTTCTCCTTGCACTTTCCTCCCTCTACCCCCTCCTCCCCCTGCTCTGATCCCCTGCTCCCCATTTTCCCGTATTCCAAGTCCCCCATTCTTCCCGCTATCCGGCCCCTGCCTCCTGCCCCCCATTCCCTTTCCATTTCTAACTGTCCCTGTCATAGCTACATCACCCCATCCTCAAGCAGAAGAAGAGAATTGAAGCGGCTACTGAGCTTAAGGTCCGATCCACCTCCCCCAATTGCTTCCTTCTGTCCAGCCCCAGCCATCTGCCTACTTCCCTGAGAATGTCTTCCCTTTGGCCCCCCTCTGTGAGGGTCCCCAGATACCTGCCTGCTTCCTTGGTCGTGTCCTCCTTTTGGACACCCTCTGTCAGGGTCCAGATGCGACCCCAGAGTACTCGCCTGCACTCCTTTCCCTATGCCCCTGCCCCTAGTGCTTGGTGCAACCCTGTGGGAGAGTCCCTGCCCTATTCCCTAACCATACCTCCCCCCTCCCTCCAGCTGTCTCCTAGATAGGATACATAGCCCAAATATGGTATTAAAGTACCCATGGCAATTGCATAACATGTTTCTTAAGAAAAATGGCATTTGAACTTATATAATATACCTAACTTCTGATTTATCACTTTACTAACTGACAACTTGTAAAGAAAATGACATAGTGGAGTCAAGAATAAAACCCAAATACTTCAACTCCTTAACCTGCTCAACAACATTACTAGAACCATCATAGCCACCTTAGCTCATAAGGCTGATCAGAACCCACTGGGC
This sequence comes from Neoceratodus forsteri, assembly GCA_016271365.2. Lineage (NCBI taxonomy): Eukaryota > Metazoa > Chordata > Ceratodontiformes > Ceratodontidae > Neoceratodus > Neoceratodus forsteri. The sequence goes on from CM057459.1 coordinate 276,857,321, forward strand.
TGGTCCCGCTGACGTGGTCCCCTCCACAAGCAACCTGCCTGCCTAGGACAGGCCGAGAAGGCACCTGCTGCCCACACTCCTCCTTGGCTCATTAGGCTGATCAGATCTCACTGGGCTGGTACCACTGATGCGGTCCCCTCCACAAGCAACCTGCCTACCTAGGACAGGCTGAGACAGCACCTGCTGCCCACACTCCTCCTTGGCTCATAAGGCTGAATGGAGCCCACTGGGATGGTACCCCTGACGCGGTTCCCTCCACAAGCAACCTGCCTGCCTAGGACAGGCTGAGAAGGCACCTGCTGCCCATGCTCCTCCTTGGCTCATAAGGCTGATCAGAGTCCACTGGGCTGGTACCGCTGATGTGGTCCCCTCCACAAGCAACCCGCCTGCCTAGGACAGGCCGAGAAGGCACCTGCTACCCACGCTTTTCCTTGGCTCATAAGGTAACTTCTGGTCCTGGACAAGGGAAAGAGGGTTTTTGAGCCTTCCTCCCAGTGGGAACTGAAAGGTTCCAGATGGCCCAGAGCGCTGACATTGGTTCCCTGCCCAACACTGAGGCCAGTGCTGAAATCATTGGACTAGGGGCATAAGACTGCTGAGAAACACTGACCTTTGACGTTTCTTCCCTTTAGCATCTGTGTAGAGAAGTCCTCATCTTTTTGCTTGCCAATTCACTCACTTGCTCACTTCTGTGAGCAGTTCAGTGCAGAGCAGCATTTGTGTAACCTGCACTGGCCTGTCAGTGATTTGTTGATGTTTTTGATTTAGGTTGCAATCATCTACCCACCAGTCTCCCCTAACATGTCTAGTCCTGGGTCATTCATACCTAAAGTAAATAATCAATGTCCTAACATTCAGTGGTGTTATCCTCCATTTATTAAATATGCTTCAGCCTGCCTCTTCTCATCTTCTAAACCCTCTGGTGCCCATCCCACTTTAATTTTAACTATCTGCTGTCTTTTACACATTAATCTCCCTGCAGAAGTCCATCCCCTATCTTTTTAGTCTATCCTGGTTGTTCATCAGTTTCAGCACAACCACAGGTTATAGTATCTATTACTAGGTCTGCAACATTCATCACCCTATTCTGTGGCATAGAGAAAGACCTTACCATGGGAGGGAACAGCTGGCTTCTCTGTATGTCCCTTGTCTTGCTAGCACCCTGCTCTCTCTATCAGACCTCACATTCCTCCCAGGGTGGGGATGAGGTTTGTACCTCTCCCTGTTATGTGCTCAACAACTCCTCTCATGAATTTCTACATGACTACTGGATCACACAGCTGTATTTGTCTAGAAGTGGGACATCTCCCGAATTGCCATTGCAGGGTACTCCTCCCTCCCATCTCGATACTTTCTTCTCCTGGCATGTTTCTGTCAGAATTCTAGTGGCAGCAACCCTAGGTCAGTATAGCACCAGGAGTGGAGATGAAAAAATTACTCACCTTAGTAATTATGTTTCTTCTAGTGGAGTCTTGCTGTATTCTGACAAGTGCAGTTAGCCCCAGCCTTTAAACTGCCCCGGAGAACAAGGGGTTAACTTTTCTATGCATGGCATAGAATGGTCATCTCAAGCTCGGATGATGTCTCTGCCTGTTGTTATTCGAACTACAACCGTCAGATCTTTACGAGCAAAACTCACTAGGTGTTCTGTGTGGAAACTGTAAAATGTTTAACTAGCCAACTGGCAGAAAAATAATGTTTTGGGTTCTCAAAGGAAGACTCAAGTCAGGAAACCCAAACACAAAAACCAATCAAATGAAAAGCATCTCACCCCATGAGAACAGAAGGTGTAAAGGGGGCACCCCTAGGGTGCCAACACTGTGCATGCCCACCCACATCCCAAAAAATCTAGGTTCTGAGAGGGGAGGCGAGGGGAGATCAGAATACAACAAGACTCCACTAGAAGAAACATAATTACTAAGGAGAGTAATTTTTTCTTCAAACAACATGAAGTCTTGCTGTATTCTGACAAGTGCAGACTACCAAGCAGTACCTCCATGGAGGAGGGACAGAACCTTTGGAAATAGGGTCTGAAGTACTGCTGTGCTAAACCGAGCATCACTCCTAGCCTGGATATCCAGAGAGTAATGCTTGGTAAAAGTATGGACTGTTTTCCAGGTGGCTGCTTGACAAATTTCTAAAGAGGATATCCCTGGCAGCAGCCAGGAAGCAGCTGTACCTCTTGTGGAATGAGCCCTCAGGCCTGAGGGTGGTGTTTTACCCAGTTTTTCATAGCAGAATTGTATACAAGACACAATCCACCTGGCAATAGATATCTTGGTGGCAGGTTTGCCCTTCCCAACTTCTCCATAAGTGAGGAACAACTGGAGGGAGTCAAACTTGTGACCCTTGGTACGCTCTATGTAGTAACTAAGGGCTCTTTTAACATCCAAACTGTGTAGCCTCCTCTCTCCCAAGGAAGAATGATCAGTGAAGAAAACAGGGAGAAATATAGACTGATTCAGGTGGAAATGTGAAACCACTTTAGGCAAGAACTTTCTGTTAGTTCTAAGGACCACTTTATCTCTGTGAAAAGATATGAAATCAGGTACCACTGACAGGGCTTGCAATTCACTGATACATCTAGCAGAAGTAATGGCTACCAAAAACACAGTTTTCCAAGTCAAGTACTTAAACTCTGCTGAGGACAAAGGTTCAGAAGGGGGTTGCATAAGCTGAGCAATGCAAACATTAAGATCCCAAGCAGGAGCAGGATCCCTAAAGGGGGGATTGGTATGAAGCAATCCCTTGAAAAACTTACAGAATACAGGGTGAGATGACAGTGAGGCAGACTTGCCTACTGATAGGAAAGCAGAAACAGCTGACAAGTGTACCTTGAGAGTAGCTGGTCTGAGGCCTAGGCCATTGAGATGGACCATATAATCCAGAACCGTAGGCAATTCAGCAGTGTCTGGAGAAATATTCTTCTTAGAATACCAAATGCTGAGTCTTTTCCATTTGGAGTTGTAAATCTTTCTGGTGGAGGGCTTTCGAGAAGCCTTGAGGATATCCAGAACCCCTTGGGAAAGATGCAGCTCTGCAAACTCTAACTCTTCAAGAGCCAAGCCTTGAGATTGAGAAACTGAAGATTGGGGTACCAAATACTCCACTGAGAGGATGTTAACAGGTTGTAATTCCTGGGGAGAGACAGGGGAAGATGGACTGCTAGGGACAGCAACAAAGGATACCATGGCCGCCTGGCCCAATCTGGAGCAATCAGAATCACTTTGCAAGTTTGTGACCTTATCTTGACTAACACTTTGAACAGGAGAGGGTAGGAGGGAAGCATACAGAAATTCCCCTTCCCAGTTCAGAATCAGAACATCCAGGGAGACTGAGCCCAAGACTGGGGGGTCTGCAACAAAAGAGAGGAAGTTGGTGATTGTCTTGGGCTGCAAAAAGATCTATCTCTGGAGTGCCCCATCTTGAGAAAATCACCTTCAACACCAGAGGATCCAGGGCCCATTCTTGATGACCCTGAGTTATTCTACTCAGCGCATCTGCTAGGACATTGTCCTTCCCTGGAAGGTGAACTGCTATCAGAAAGGTTTGCAGGGAATAAGCCAGGGACCACAACTTCATTGCTTCTGTGCACGAGGGCGTAGACTGAGTGCCTCCTTGCTTGTTGATGTACCACATGGTGGTGGTGTTGTCTGTTCTGACCTGAACCACCTTGTTCTGTACTGATTTGGAAAAAGCTTGCAGTGCCAGAAACACTGCCCTGAGTTCCAAGAGATTGATGTGTAGAAGAGGTTCCTGAGGCGACCACAGTCCCTGGGTGGTGAGGTCCTCCAAATGGGCTCCACAGCCCAGCAGGGAAGCATCTGTGCTAAGGACCACTGAATGAGACTGAGTGGCAAATGGAAGCCCTTGCCTCAAATTGTCCTGATCCTGCCACCATTGCAGGGCTTGGATCAGGGTTTGAGTCACTGGGATTAGTTTGGCAAGGGAATCCTTTCTTTGGGACCAAAAAGCTCTTAAGTGGAACTGAATGTCCCTCATTTGGAATCTTGCACCCTGGACCACTGCTGTAGAGGCTGCCATGTGGCCCAAAAGCTGAAGGAAATGCCTTGCTGGTTGAGACACCTGAAGGCTGAATGAAGAGGCCAGTTCCATGAGAGCTCTTGCTCTTTCCAGGTGAAGGAAGGCTCTTGCTTTTACCGTATCGAGCTCTGCCCCTATGAAGGTGAGGAGCTGCACTGGTTCAAGAACTGACTTTGGTAGGTTGAGAAGAAATCCTAAAGAAGTGAGCACTTGCTGGGTCACTTGCAGGTGTGACTTGACTTGGTCTGGGGACTGGCCCACTATGAACCAGTTGTCCAAATATGGAAAAATGGAAATATTTTGTCTTCTTAGGAAGGCAACAACTACTGCCAGGCACTTTGTGAAGACCCTTGGGGCTGAGGTTAGGCCAAAGGGCATTGCTTTGAACTGATAGTGGCCTGAGGGCAACTTGAACCTGAGGTACTTTCTGTGGGAGCACCTGATGGGAATGTGAAAGTAGGCATCTTTGAGGTCCAGGGAGGCTAGCTGGTCCCCTGGCCTTAGAGAGGGAAGGATAATTCCCAGAGTTATCATTTTGCACTTTGGCTTTAAAAGATGTTTGTTCAGGTATCTTAAGTCCAGGATGGGTCGCCACTCTCCTGTCTTTTGGGGGGTTAGGAAGTACCTGGAGTACAGTCCTTTGCCCCAGTGTTGGGTAGGTACGTACTCTCTCTATAGCTCTTAGAGTTAGGAGAGAAGAAACCTCTGCCTCTAGGGGTCTCTGAGAGATTTGCAGGTGGAGAAGATCTGGCTCTCATCTTGGGAAATTTTTTGAAGCTGAGAACCAGTCCCTGGCTTACTACTTCCAGGACCCACATGTCTGATGTAACAGACATCCAGTCCTGGACAAAGTAAGCCAGCCTGCCCACTACTGGGATAGGAGAATCGACCAGGGCAGACCCATCAGGGTGTCTGCTTGGCAGGGGCTTTAGGCTGAGGGGTGGATGCAGGCCTGCTCATCCTCCTCCTGCCTCTCCCTCTGAAGAACCCCCTCTGTGAAAAGGAAGAGGAGGCCTGTGCTTGGTAAAAAGGCCTTTGGAAAGGCTTGCCCCGCCCCTGGACTGCTGCCTTTGAGGAGTTGCCTGCTTTTTCTTGGCCTGAGCACTCCCGTAAGTGGTCCTGTATTCATCCATTTTCTTCATGCAATTCTCTGTATGCTCCCCAAACAGAGAGTAACCCACTACAGGAAAATCTATGGCCTTAGCCTGGGTATCCTGTGAGAGGCTAGTACATCTGAGCCAAGCCATTCTCCGAAGAGCCACAGATGTAGCCATGACTCTTGATGATACATCATTGGAGTCCACAGCAGTATGAAACTGAACTTTTGATGCCTCAATCCCATCTGCAGCCACCTCCTCCAGCTCCTTGGCAAGCTGGGGGGAAGCCTGTTTAGCCAGTGCCAGTACAGTGTCCCACCTGGACTTCTGGTACCTGGCTGCATAGGCCATATCATTCGCCTGCCTGAGTCCCAAGTAAGATGCCATGTACTGTTTCTTTGCCATGGCATCAATCTTCCTGCAGTCCTTGTCTGGGGGTGTGATGCCAAGAGAATGCTGGCCTTATCACTGGCAGCAGCCTGTACAACCCCAACATGGCTGCATTGCTGATAAAGGAACTCCATATCTGAGCCTGAAACAGTATACCTCTTGTCCATTCTTCTATCCACAGGAGGTATGGAATAGGGAGACTTAAGAATTTTTTGTCTGTGTTTCCCAAAAGATTTGTGCAGGGGAACAGACAGTCTCCTGGACTCTGGGATGTCTATCATCTCTACATAGTCAGGCTCCTCCTGATCCTGCACTGCCTCCTCCACAGGAAGCTAGAGGGTATCAGCCACCTTTCTGTAAAACATGAAGTGCGAAGGGGACTCAGAAAGCCTAGGAGGAGAAACACCTAAAGGTCTGTCTGGGGAGATTTCTGGGTCAATAGGCACATCTAGACTTTCACCATCACCATAATCATCTTCCAACTCTCCTTCCTCCTCAAACTCTGGTTCATAAAATTCTTCCAGGGTATAATCTTGAACCGAGGGAACCGACCGAACCGAGCCCCTGCCAAAAGGTGCCGGATCAGTCGGAACCGGGTGAAGCGATTCCACAATACGAATCACTTTGGCTATTTCTTCGGCGGTCGGAGTATGAGATTCAGGATCCGAACTGGTTGATTTGTCTTTGCATTTTCTTTTTGTCGGAACCGATTCCTTGGAATCCGCTCTCCTTTTGCCTGAAGAAGTATCGTCCTGGTCAGAGGGCACTCCTTCTGGTTCGGTCAGAACTGAACCAGGCTGGCCATCCAGGTTAGCAGACTTATCGGCCTCCCTTTCCCTCAGACTACCTAAACTCTTTTCCAGGGTAGATTTGGGAAAATATTTACAAATTTGACAGTCTGAATCGAGGTGGTCAAATCCCAGACAATAAACACAGGTGGTGTGGGGATCAGCCTTAGCAAAGACCTCCCCACACACACACTGCAGTGTTGAAACCCAGTGGGCCTGTTTTTTTTCTTGGGTTTCTCAGACATGGACAACCTAACCAAAGTTACCCTTTTTTCGGCAACCGCCAGGAAAGACTCCCCTATCAGTTCCTGACCATGTCACGGGTCTTGGAAACAACCGTACTAAAACCCGTTTTTTAGAACCGATACGGACTGGTAACCACACACTAAAATAAAGTACAAAATTTACCTGAATGATTGGTTCAGCTGAACCGATCCACACTTTTTACAAGTTCCACACAGAAAACAGAACAAAACCTATCTAGTACTCACGGTACCACAGACAGAAACTTGAACCGACTATGCGGAAACAAAGTTTCAGTAGAAAACCTACCGAAAACCGACACTTCTACAGACTTTGAACCGAGCAGCAAGAGAAATCTCCGGAGCAACTGTTCAGTGAGGCGGAGTAAAGAATCTGACAGTTGCAGTTCGAATAACAACAGGCAGAGACATCAACCGAGCTCAAGATGAACATTCTATGCCATGCATAGAAAAGTTAACCCATTGTTCTCCGGGGCAGTTTAAAGGCTGGGGCTAACTGCACTTGTCAGAATACAGCAAGACTTCATGTTGTTTGAAAACTATGTTCGACTTCACCGCCCTCCCAGATGCTCAAAGAACAAAGACTACAAATTAACTTTTGCTGCTTAAAAAGGATTTTGCTGCTATTGCTATTGTGCTCAGGCAATGTTGAGCTCAACCTGGGGCCTCTAGACACCCTTGATTCTCCCTCTGACCTTGCTGGAATTAAAGGAATGTCATTCCTGCATGTCAATGTCTTCAGCCTTTTGAAAAAGATCACCCTGATCCAGGCTTGGGTTAGCCACACCCTACCTGATGTTCTGGTGATCACTGAGACCTGGCTTAGATCAGCCACTCCTGACAGGAAAATCAACATCCCAGGTTATTTGTTCTTCCGAGCTGATAGGCAATCGAGAGGTGGAGGGGTGGTGATTTATGTTAGGGACAAATTCTCTGTATCATGTCTAGAAACATCCTCCTCCACTAATGAATTTGAATGCTTGTCCCTAAATGTTGAACTATCACCTTCTTGCACACTCTGTGTAATTGGCTGTTACAGGCCCCTGTCTGCAGGGTCACATCTCTTGTCACATCTAAGCTTTACCCTGGGGCATAGTACGCTGGAAACTATTATTCTTGGCGATCTTATCTATGACTGGTTATCAAAAGCCTTGGCTCCCTTGAAATTCTTTTGTGACACCTTGGGGCTGGTACAACTCCTTGGTGAACCCACTCGCCCAAATAAAAAGAACCCTAGTAACAGCACCCTTTTAGATGTAATTTTGGTTAACAAACCACACCTGTTCTCCCACGTCGGAACATTTTTCTCTGACATCAGCAATCACTGTTTCATCGCCAGCATCAGATCTGTGCATAATCCACAGTTTGTAGCAAAGTTCTCTATCAAGAGGTGTAAACGCAACTTTGACTTATTTGCCTACCTCAATGAAATGAAACATTCCCTGCGATGGCAGGATTTCTACTTAGCAAAAATGGTTAATGAGGCATATACTATCTTTCACGAAATACTAACTGCGGCCTTAAACAGGCATGTCCCCATGGTAAAGGTACATGTAAGGAGGAATACTTGCCGCTGGTTTTCACCAGAACTCAAAGCTTCCATGCTAGATAGGGATACGCTTTGGAAAAAAGCATGCAGAAGCAAAAATGACTTGGACTGGTGTCAGTTTAGGAGGGCACGCAATAAGTGCACCAAGTTGGTAAGAGAAACATACATACATAGAATTTGACGGCAGATAAGGACCGCTTGGCCCACCCAGTCTGCCCATTTCCCTACCTAATGGATAAGCTGCAGATCCTAGTTAACCAGCAGCCTACTTCTTTCTACCCCCAACCCCTAGAATTGCCTTATGGCTGTCCCATGCATGCTTGAATTCAGTCAGTTTTTGACTCCACAACCTCCTCTGGAAGGCCGTTCCATTTATCCACAACCCTCTCTGCAAAAATACTTCTTACATTACCTCTGGGCCGCCCCATCTTCAAATTGTGCCCCTTGTTCTTGCACACCTCTTTTTTGAAAGATGCTACCCTCTTGGACTTTGTTGATTCCTTGAGGTACTTGAAAGTTTCTATCATGTCCCCCTCTCCCTCCTTTCCTCGAGGCTATACATATTAAGCTCCTTTAGTCTCTCTTCATATGTCTTCCGGTGCAGACCCTGCACCATTTTAGTTGCCCTCCTCTGGACAGCTTCCATCTTGTCTATGTCCTTGCGGAAATTGCATCTCCAGAACTGCACACAGTACTCCAGATGGGGTCTCACCAGCTGTCTGTACAGAGGGATAACAACTTCCTGTTTTCTACTGGTGATGCCTCTCCCTATGCATCCCAGTATCCCCCCAGCCCTCCTTACTGCCCTTTCACGTTGCTTGCCCACCTTTAAGTCATCTGATATGACTACCCCCAGGTCCCTTTCCATTTTTGTTGTTGTTAGTATCTCACCCCCATTGTGTACTCTTCCCCTGGGTTTTTGTTTCCCAGGTGCATTACCTTGCACTTCTTAGCACTGAATCTAAGCAGCCATACATTTGACCATTCCTCTAACCTTGACAAGTCCCTTCTCATCCTTTCCACCCCACCTTGTGCATCAATTCTGTTGCAGATCTTTGTGTCATCTGCAAAGAGACATCCTTTTCCTTCAGTCCATCTGCAATGTATAGCTACAAAGAACATTGAAGAGGACCGTCCTAATACTGAACCCTGTGGCACCCCACTAGTAACCCCTTCTTCAGAGTGGACTCCATTTACTATTACCCTCTGTGTCCTATTCTCCAGCCAATTCTTTACCCAGGCTATCATCTTGGGACCCACTCCCAGGCTGGCTAACTTGTATATTAATCTTTGTGTGGGACTGAGTCAAATGCCTTGCTAAAGTCTAGGTAGGCCATGTCCACAGCCCTCCTGATTTACTACTTTGGTCACCCAGTCAAAGAAATCTATTAGATTTGTCTGGCATGACCTTCCGCTGTGAATCCATGCTGCCTTGGGTCCTGTGCCCCTCTGGCCTCTAGGTACTGACAATTCTTTCCTTCAGAGTGATTCCATCATTTTCCCTATCACTGAGGTTAAACTAACTGGTCTGTAGTTTCCGCTTCTGCCCTGCTGTCACTTTTTGAAGGAGAATCACTCGGCCCTCCTGCAGTCCTCAGGTACAACCCCATCCTCCCATGATTTTTTAAAGAGGGTAGTCAGTGGTGTCACTAGTTTTACCCTTAGTTCTTTTAGAATTCTGGGATAAATCCCATCAGGCCCCATGGCCTTGTCCACCTTCAGTTTTAAGAGTTCTTTCAAGACCCTTTCTTCTGTAAATGGGCTGGTATCAACTTTTGTATCCAGAGTGTTTCTATTGTTTGTTTTAGGTACCTCCCCCTCTTCGTTTGTAAATACTGAGCAAAAATATTTGTTTAGTATCTCTGCCTTTTCACAGTCACCCTCTGCCCTCCCCCCTTCCCTTTATTAAGCCTCACTATCCATCCCTTAGTCTTCCTTTGTTCCCTGATGTACCTAAAAAAGGTTTTATCCCCCTTCTTAACTGGTTGGCTATCTTTTACTCAGTTTGGGCCTTTTGCTGTTCTGACTGCCTTCCAGCTTCCTTTTGCTTTAACTGATACACTCTCTGTCCTGTTCCTTCTGTGATTCCTTGTACTTTCTGAATGCTTTTTCTTGAACCTTCACTGCCACCTCCTTTGAGAACCATAGTGGTTTCTTACATCATTTTGTTTTGTTTATTTGCTTCACACAAGGCTTGTTACCTCTGTGATGGCAGTTTTATTATTCCCCATTGTTCTTCCACCCCTCCTTCCTGCCCATTTGCTAGTGCATTCCTTAGGCACTCACCCATTTTGGCAAAGTCAGCCCTCCTGAAGTCCAGTACTTTTGCCTTTGTATGGCTTGACTCTATTGCTGTGTTTGTTGCGAACCATACTGTTCGGTGGTCGCTAGTTCCAAGATGGCTACCCACTTCTACATCTGTGATCCTCTCTCCATCTCCATTTGAGAGGACCAGGTCTAAGATTGCTCCCTCTCGAGTGGGTTCCAATACTAGTTGTCTAGGCATGCCCCTGTAGGGCATCTAGAATAACCCCACTCTTAGAAGTGGCTGCTGCAACTGCACTCCAGTTAACATCTGGCATATTCAGATCACCCATCAGCAATATTTCCCTTTATCTGCCATTCTAAGTAAACTTTCTATCATTTCCTTGTCCATTTCCTCCCCCTGAGAGGGTCTGTATACAACCCCTGTGCGGATTGTGGTGCCATTGCCTGTCTCCAAATTGACCCACAGTGCTTCTTCTCCTCCCTGTTTACCCTTTTGTTCTGTTGCTTTGATTCCTTCTCTTATGTAGAGAGCTACTCCTCCTCCTCTTTTACCCTCCCTGTCCCTCCTGTAGATAGTGTATCCTGGTATGTTTACGTCCCAGTCATGGTTCTGTGTGTACCATGTTTCTGTGACTGCTACGATATCCAGATGTTCCTCCTCCATCAAGGCCACTAATTCAGGAAGCTTGTTACCCAGACTATGGGCATTGGTACTCATTGCTCTCCATTTTTTGATGGCTTTACCTTCTGTAGCAGCATCCCCACTGACCTTTCTACCTTGGTCTTTTCTCATTTAGTACTCTGTTTTGTAGGGAAGGCTGGGATTTTCCTGCTGCTTATCAGTGCCTCCCTCTTGACTAGTTTAAAGGCTTGCCAATGAAGCATTTAAACCGATTGCCCAAAGACTTGTTCCCTTTCTGGACAGATGCAGACCATCCTGCCAGTATAGGCTGGTGTCCTCAGGTGGAACCCCAGTCCCCAGTGAAGCCAAACCCCTGTGCTCCACACCATTTTTCAACCATTTGTTAAACTGCATGGTGCAAAGTACCCTCGCCTCACCCATGCCACTGACAGGCAGCACCTCTGAGAAGGATACTGTGTGTGCTACTTGTCTTAAGCCCTCCCCAACTCTACAAAGTCCTTCTGCACTGCTCTAATCTCATGATGAGCTAAGTCATTTGTCCCTAGGTGGACAATGGACGTCCAGCTCAGACTCCGTGCAACTGTTCTCGTGATCCCTAAGGATGCGCTTCCTGTCCCTCAAGCCATGGCACCAGGCAGGCACCTTACTTCAGTTTTCCCTGCTCCCCCCAGTTCTATCCCCCTAATAATTGAGTCCCCCACCAGGAGCTGCTTTCTTTCCCTGTGGTGCCCTCTGCCTCCTTCCTGAGGGCCTCCCTTGTGACAGTTGTCTGCACCCTCCTTAGTCTCCGCTGCGGGTGCATCCATAGGGGAACTATGCTCCCCCAGAATGGTGTATGGATTGTGGAGTGGAACAACTGACTGGGTGTGCCTCTGTTCCACCACCCTTACCCTCCCTGAGCCAAGGCTGCTTTCTAGCGCACTGAGCTAGACTCTGCCTCAAGGAATCCTTCAAAATTTTGGAAAATAATAAAGGACATGTCTGGTCATTCACTTGGAAATTCCCTCCCATCAAAAATTATATCAGGTAGTAACACCATTTCAGATCGATCGGAGATACTGGAAGCCCTCAATAATCATTTCGCAACCGCTGGGCTAGCATTTGACACATCCCCTGCTAATGCCATCCACACTCAGCAGGGATTATTGTTTCACAAGTCTCCTGCTACCAAATAGGCCTTCTCCTTCCTGCCTGCCTCTCTAAGAGAGGTTGAAAATCTATTGCTGCAGTTGGATATCAAGAAGGGTGCAGGTTTGGACTCTATAGAGCCTTACTTTCTGAAATATGCATACCATGTGTTGGCAGTGCCAATCACGCACCTCTTCAACTTGTCACTATCCCAGGGGAGCCTCCCCTCACAATGGAAAGTAGCCCATGTCATCCCTCTGCTCAAATCAAGTGACCCTTGTGACCTTAATAATTATAGACCAATCTCCCTCCTCCCCATTCTGCCTAAATTATTGGAAAAGATAGTGAGTGGTCAGCTAAGGGCGTACCTTGAATCCAGGAGTCTGTTAAACCCAGTGCAATCTGGATTCAGAGCAAAGCACAGTACCATAACTGCCTTAGCAAAAGTGACTAATGATTGGCTCCTTGATCTTGACAATAGGAATTTTGTCTGTGCCATTTTTTTGATCTAAGTAAGGCCTTCGACACAGTCGACCATAGCCTGCTTCTTCCCTCCCTATGTAACCTAGGTCTGGATTCTAACTCTATGTGCTGATTTGCCAACTACCTTGCAGATTGGAAACAGCAGGTTAAAACTGAAGGTGATCTTTCGCCACTTAAACCCCTACAGAGGGGTGTGCCTCAGGGGTCTATCCTTGGTCCCCTGTTGTTTGCAGTTTACATTAACAACATCGATGACAATATCAATAAGACCAATATCCACTTGTTCGCTGATGACACCGTACTTTAGTTGAGTCGTCCTATGCCGGAAGCAGCCTGTGAAGACATCCAAGCTGAATTTAACCTATTGCAATACCAGCTCATAAGCAAAAAGCTTCTGCTTAATGCAAAAAAAACCAAAATGATGCTCTTTTCCCCCTCCTCCTATGCAGCGAACCTGGCTTGCTTTGGGGCTATCCTTCAGATTACCACAATACTTGGAGAAAATCTAGAGTATATGCCAAAATTCAAATATCTTTGTGTATGACTCGATCACAAACTCTCCTTCTCTGAACATCTCGAAGAACTACAAAAGAAACTAGAACAAAGACTAGGACTATTCTACAGAATTAACCACTTCCTTACTAGGGATGCCAAGCAGCGGTTGGTTCAAGCCACTTTCCTTTCAATAATAGATTATGTGGACCTTCTCTATAGCCATTGTACTGCCTCTGCCCCGGGCTAAGTTGGACACCCTATACCACAGATCAATCAGGTTCATAACGGGCCTTCCACTTTCCACACACCATTGCCCCTTGTACACTGCTGTGGGCTGGACTTCCCTTCATTATAGGAGAAATAGAAATTCTGCTCTATGGGCTTTCAGAACGGTTACCAACAAGCTCCTCCTATACTTCTCTGATTGTATTCCCGAGTGTGATAGGTGCCTATGCTCTAAGAGGCTATTCCCTAATTGCCTTGCAATTACCTAAGGTCAAATCTCATTTTGGCAGAGCTGCCATAAGCTTCTCGTTGCCTTCCTTGTGGAACAATATGCAAAACAACTTGAAGCTGAGCTGTCCTGTTAGCCTGAATATTTTCAAGTTGCTCTATGACCACTCCATGAAGGAGTCCTGCAAATGTTTCCCACATTGCTAGCTCACCTATTTTCCAGTTTCCCTCCTGCCATCCTGCCTCCCACCCTGCCTCTGCCCCTGCCTCTCTCTCCCTGCCAAAATAGCAGTTTCTCTGCCTCTCTTTAGCCATCGCCAAGTTCCACCCCCTTCCCTGAAGTATGCCAGTTAACTATTCCAACCCCGTCATTTCTTCCTAAGCTGGTATCCCTCTTCTTGCCTTTCTCTCTTCTTTTAAGTGAACATTCCGGCTGTACCCAGTTATTAGCCTATCTGTTGTAAAGGCCCTCTCACTCAAATGTTGATGTACATATGTATATTTTTCTTCTTTGTATAATATTGCATTATGTTTTACCATGTTACTTTGCTATGATTTTTGTATGACCAGGTACATCTTGCAAATGAGCCCTGCTCAATGGTGCCCGCCTGGATAAATAAAGATTTTTATTGATTGATTGATTGATTGATTGAACTGACATGCAGAGTTCCTTCCCAAGCATAAATTTACTTCCAAAACTCATGGATTTTGTTTTCTTAACATTTAAAACAAAAAATGATTATCCAACCAAGAACATAGACACAGAAACTCAGGTTCCAACACTTCAGTTATCTGAGAAACAGTTGGCCCTTTGGAGAACAGAATAAGATCATCTGCATATAAAATACTCTGCCAATTCTGAAGGACAGAAGGCATTTGGTTAATAAATATGGAGAACAACAGGGGTACAAGAATGGACCCCTGAGGAACTCCACAGTCAAAAGGTCTCAAATTGGAATTTACAGCATTTAGGGCAACATACTGCGTTCTGTTTGACAGATAATCTCCCATCCATTGTACATTATTAGAAATGCTCAAATCCCTTAGTTTACTAAGAAGCAATGGATGATCAACAAAATCAAATGCTCTGGTCAGATCCACAAAGTCCGCACCAGTCATAAGACCCCTATCAATCCCTTGAAGGACGGTGTCTATGAATCTGACCAGGGTCATACCAGTCCCATGTCCTTGCCTAAGCCCATGTTGTTGGTCACAGAAAATGTTATTTGCCTCAAGAAACTTTGTTAGCTGACTAGCGACCGACTTCTCCAAAATCTTAGTCAAAGGATTCAGCAATGAAATTGGATGAAAATCATCCGCCAGACAAGCATTCAGTTTTTTTGGAATCGGAATAACTCTGGCACATTTCCATACTGATGGAAAGATCTGAGAGGTCATAGATAAATAATACATTTTACAAAGAGGATCCACAATACAGAGGGCAGCCAACTTAACAAATCTGCCATCCAATCTACCTCCACAGTCAGTAAACTTGTTAGGTAACTGGTTTAATAATTTTAATACTTCTGTTCCGGCGACCTTCCAAAAAGTAGAAAGGAGGTACAGTATACTGTCACTACCACCAATTTGACCCAAATTAATATTATCTAGATTAACACACAGCTTTGACCCATGTGATATATAACTGAACATATCTGAGAATTTAGATTTAACCCACCCCCACCGGCTCCCCTTGTTCAACTAGCAGGGCTGCTACTCTCACACATGGCGCCAACGAGAGGGATGGGGGTTGTCACTACAACCATTCAGTTTACTAGTACATCAGAGCCTGCCATCCTCAGACAGGCAACCCAAGTGTGACAACTACCTGGCTCACACCTGGGGGGACCATTTACCATGGCCATCAACTTGGGTCCCTGGGAGAAAACATTTGCTCACAATTATGCTAGGTTTGTACTTCTGGTAATGGACACCCAAGTAAATCCAGACACAGTGGAAGCAATAACTGTACTGTCCAAACCAGGCTGGGATTCTAGAGTGTGGCTTTTCTTCACATACATAGAGAATAATCACAAAGCAAAGATGGACCCCACAGAGCTACTCCCACTGGTAATGCAGATTACTGAGGTACAGAGCGCACACACACAGTGAACCCTCAGGTTCTGAATGGAAATTTGCACACACAGCCAGAACTGGTACACTTCCCTTGACTAGGCACCCTCAGCCAGTACTAGGAGACTTTTGCATATTTCATGAAGAGTTACTGGTGGCACCTTCAGCCACCCAAGAGCACATACTGGCCCACAGAAAATCCAAATCCCATGTCTGGGTAAACTATTTTCTTCAGGCAATGGCCAAATGCACTGAAAGAAAAGAAAGGTGCCCAAACTGAACCCGGAAAGGTAAACATGATTACTCCAGATGGGGGGTCTCCCACCTTTTGCTTCTAAATTTATACTCTGCCATTCATCTGGTTAATAACACCTTTCTCAGAAAACTTGTAGATGCTATCTTGAAATGTCTTTCACATTTAACACAGTATTTTAGACACCTCTGAGGTGTCATGAAGTTAAAAGTTCTGTAATTGGCAATGTCTCTTCACTAGACCCCCACTGTAGCAGACACTTTTAAATCAGACACAAACTAAAAGTTCTGTACTTGGCAAGTCTCTCTCCGGAACCCATAGTAGACAGACACTTTTAAACAGAAACAGTCTTGGTGACAGAGTCCCTTTGACAGAGAAAAACTCACCACAGGAATGCAGGTGCCCCAGGGCTTTTTCCACACAAAAGTCTTCGGTACTCACAGAGCAGATGAATATCAGGCAGCTTCAACACAGTCCAGGCTGGACCAGGGGATTGCCTTTGAACTCTGGAATCCCCCCATCCCTCTGGGGATGGTGCACTGGAAAACCCTCTTGGAACAGTCTCTACCACTTCACTCTCTGGTCTTCTATGTTCTTCTTCTAGGGTGAGAACAAACTACCCAAACTACAGAGGCAGCTCTATGTCAGAGCTAAAACTGAAGAGCTGCCCAGGCAGCAGCCTCCTCCTCACTCTCCACTCTACAGACTACTCTCTCTAACTCAACATTCTACAGCTAACTCCCCAGCTAGCATTCCAATGTGGCTTATGCTGCTGTGACAATTTTAAAGTGACATCATCACTCCAGCTCAGCTGAGACTGAAAACAGAGTGAGACACTGTGAAATCCATTTAACTGGCATTTCAATAGCTGCCTCTCCCTGCCTGCCACTGATTCTAAGTGGGATTTTAGTAACCCCCGGGAACAAGGGGGTTACACCCACCCTCAGCCAGGAAAATTACTGTCCCCGGTCATTACCTACCCGGCACCCGGCCATCCTACCTTATGTGTTGACTAAGGGGAGGTAGTGCTACCTTCTCCCCTACCATGTGCCAGGCACAGGCAGACAACACTAAGAACCCAGAGGCCATTGGCTGATGCATCAGCCCCTACACTATGATCTTACTAAGGTAACCAGTGACCCTGGAAGAACTGTCCAGAGCACAACCCTAATAGACCAGCACTGCGGCCCCTATGGCCGGTCAGGACCACAGAGCTGCCCCCCACCACACAGCATAATTTTACAGCTCTCCAGGGCCATTTTGTGGAGGTTGCAAGGGCATTTGAGTGTAGCCCTCCCCCGAGGTGAAGAGCTTCCCCCTGCCACACAGCATAATTCTGCAGCTCTCCTGGTCCATTTTGCAGAGGTTGCAAGGGCATTTGAATGTAGCCCTTCCCCAAGGTGAAGAGCTTCCCCCCATCACACAGCATAATTCTGCAGGTACGGATCACCCACTCTGAGGCACTTCAGTTCTTCATAGAGGAAGATTTTGGGTGCCAAATTTGAATCTGGCCACTCAGAGTCGGCAGTTAAATTTTGTTTGTTTTTTCTCATCGTGCTTCCCTGCACTTACACGGAGACTGTTAGCTACATCAGGATGCTTTAAAAGTTGTGTAAAATCCCTAATTAGCTCAGGACTGTGTCTGTTCGAGTGTACCCATCTGTACTGCTGTATAATTGATTATTTTATCCCCGAGTTTAATTTAGGCTTATCCCCGAGTTTAATTTAGGCTAATCATTTTATTCGACGAGTTTAATTTAGGCTGTATATTAATCAAGTAATAGTCTTGTATTGAGCTAGTAACCTGTAATCTCTCATAAATTAACTAAAGTGATGCAGCTGAGCAAAGCTCCTCCTTCACCCTTACCTTATTTAATTCCTGTTCCCTCTTATTTCTCCAGCTTTCCTGGACCATTTTGCAGAGGTCACGAGGGCATTTGAGTGTAGCCCTCCCCCGGGGTGAAGAGCTGCCCTCCGCCACCCAGCATAATTCTGCATGTATGGCTCACCCACTCCGAGGCACTTCAGTTCTGCATAGAGGTTACCCCCACTGACACTTCACATCAACTGCCTCACCACCCCCACCACCACCCTTGGCAAACTATCCTATATATAGGTGAAGTCACATGACTGCCCAAAACCTATCAGCCTAATTTTCCATTTACATGTTAGTCCCTTCAACCTCTAGAGGTCGCTATAACTAAAGATAAATAGATAAAAAATAAAATCCCTAATTCTCTCATTCTCGCCTCTCCACAGTGCTATCTCTATTCATAACTTCATTCCTTATCCTTGTTCCCCTGGTGTCTCACCCTCAGACTTCCTATCCTGAGTCATTGGACAGGTAGGCTACTTGCCTCAGTTTACCTCCTAACAATTATACCTCCATTACCATGGCTGACACATTCCCTGGTTGCCACTTCTACAAATTATTAGTTGGTCCCACAGTATTGCCACCCACCTTCCAAATTGGCCAGCTAGCCCTATTGCCCCATCTTTGTATGCCTTCAGCTGCTATTGGTAAGCCTTATCCCACCTCCTGTCAGCTATACTGGGCAGTGCACAACACCAAACTCCTGATCACCCTATTGCTACTCCTACCAGGTGACATTGAGCAAAACCCTGGACCTGCTCACCACCACACCCCAAGCCCCCCTCTGCCACTCCAGCTCCCCTCAGACCTAAAAATTATCCACCTAAATATATGCAGCATTCTACATAAAATATCCCTGCTTCAGCCACTCACCCTGTCTCTCAATCCAGACATACTGATTGTTTCTGAAACCTGGCTGAAGCCCTATAACCCTGACTCAGAATTTTCTGTACCTGGCTATTCACTCATCCGACATGATCATAAGGGCAAAAAAAAGGGGGGTGGCTTAGCCATGTAAATTACCTCCTCAACCCAGTTCTCCCAGGTCACCCTGTCACTGCCCTCACAGTCCATTGATGCACTTATGGTAAAACTCTCCCTTCCCCACTCCATTCCCATTTTCATTGCAGGCACCTACTGCGCACCTGACCCCAATCCTCCGGCCATACTGGATCACCTAGGCACTCTAAACTCTCTGGCTTCTGGAGGTGAGCTCCATGTACTTAGGGACTTTAACCTAAACTGGCTCACCGGGGCAAACTTCAAGCATCGTGACAAGGTGACTGCCCTAAACCTAACTCAGCTAATCTCTGAACCCACTCAGTTAAACCACAAAACATTGAATCACACTGTCTTGGACTGGGCCCTCACCTTACACCCTCACAGGATTCTAGCTTCAGGCCTCCTACCAGATGCCTTGTGACCACCATGGCATCTATTTGGTAAGGAAAATCCATAGGCCTAAACCTCCCCCTCCCAGAATCCTTATGACTAGATCCTATAAGACCCTGGACCTCTCCTCTCCTCTTTACTTGACAACTTGGCCAACTCTGATTGGTCATTCATCAGCCAATCCACATCCATTGATGCAGCCCTGGAGTTTTTTAAGTCCAAGATCTCTGCCGTTTTGTACAGCTATGTCCCACTCAGGAAAACCTGAGTCAGAGGCGCACACCTCCCATGGATCTCAACTCAAATCCTGGCCCTCATCAGGAGTAGAGATAAAGTCTGGAAATCCTTTAAGACTTTGCGATCTCCAGTTGACCTTCAGATTTATCGTGCACTATGCAGTACATGCACTAGGAAAATCTGCCTGGCAAAATCTAACTATTTCAAAGTCTCCTTCAACTCTACCCTACATCAGCCTGCCAAATTTTGGAAAGTGGTAAAATCACTTCTCAGCCCACCTTCGCAGCCCCCTTCTCCTACCCTACAGGTAGGAGGGGTCCCCATCACTGACCCTCCAGTGGTGGCCACACAGTTCAACTCTCACTTCACTAATTGTCATGCTACTCTCCTGTCATCACCTAACCTTGTGCAGCAACTCAGCTCTATCTCCCCCAACCTACCCACACCCACAGACCACTCGTTCTCTTTTCAGCACATCTCCCAGGATGAGGTATATAATGCATTGATCACCCTTAATCCTAATAAGGGTAAATGCCTAACCGGGTTGGACTCCAAAATGCTCCACCTCTCGGCCCCCGCCATAGCCAAACCCCTGGCCACCCTATTCAACCTATTCTTCTCCCTTGCTGTAGTCCCCTCTGAATGGAAACATGCCACCATTGTCCCCCTTCATAAGGGTGGGGATACCTCCAACCCAAGCAATGACCGTCCCATTTCCCTTCTGCCCATCCTGGCTAAACTCCAAGAGCATCTAGTCCTCTCTCGTCTGTCACCCTTTCTTGACTCTTCCTCCTTCTTTACCCCCTTCCAGGCTGGCTTTAGGAAATCCCACTCCACCACCTCCCTCCTCAGACTCACTGACTCCATCCTCACTGGTATGGATGCTGGCCACTACACAGCCACCATTTTTATTGACTTGGCCAAGACATTTGACACCATCTCCCACCCACTCCTCCTGTCCAAACTTGCCAGCGCTGGGCTGGCTAGCTGGACCTCCAGTTGGTTCCAATCATGCCTTGTAGGCAGGTCCCAATCTGTCAGAGTCAGTTCTGCCACATCTGCCCCCTCCCTGTTACCTCTGGGGTGCCGCAAGGTTCTGTCCTTGGTCTACTCCTGTTTTCCATCTTTCTAAATGACCTATCATCTGCCTGCACACTCACCTTCATTCACATGTATGCGGACGATACTGTGCTGTATACATCAGGCCCCTTGGCCGCAGAAGTAATGACCAGTTTGCAAAAGGACTTTGCTAAAGTACAGCTCTGGCTTCACTCTAATCACCTATCCTTGAATACCAAGAAAACCATTTCAGTGAACTTTGGGACAAGGCAGAAACTCTCGAGGCTCCTTTCACCTTTCACTTTCCACACCCTAGACAGGACGTCCCTCTAGGCCTGCACCTCCTTCAGGTATCTCGGAGCCTGGCTAGATTAGAACATAAACTTTTCTACACATATTGACTCTATACTCAGGAAGCTGCACCCCAGGCTTGGCGCACTGTACCTCAACCATGCCAGTATCCCAGTTCCTGCCTGGAGGGCCATCATGCAGAAAATGATCCTCCCCATCTTCGACTATGGTGACATCATCTACTGTGCTGGTTCTAAGTCCACCTTAGCCAGACTGGACCTCCTCTTCCACTCATTCTGTCACTTTGTCCTGAACAGTCCTTACTCCACCCACCACTGTACCCTCTACCAATTTATGATCCTTACATCCCTAGATAACCACAGGCAGTCATACTACTAAGGTAATATGGTACAAAGGAGGCTGTAAAGCCCATAACTGCACCTACTTAATTGTAATACCTCAAATTTGTTTTATTTAAAAAATAATTGTCAAGATGATATTTAAAGGTATTTTTATTATTGCTAGTAACAATTTCACATGGTAGATTATTCCAAGGATTTATAATTCTTTGAGTATAATAATATTTTCTGTGATTATGATAAAATTTAGCACTATTAATCTGTAGTGGGTGACCCCTAGTATTATGTAATCTGTTTTTAAGTTCGAAACCCATTTTAGTAAATAAATATTGGTCACTAACAATATCAAACATGTATATTAGGTTGCCAAGAAGATAAGGGTATGAGTTTTAATTTTTCTAAACGTTGTTCATAAGGAATATTAGAAAATCCTTTTATTTTCTTAGTAAATCTTCTCTGAATTTTTTCTAAGGATGCAATCTCATTCTTTTTATAAGGATTCCATAATTGGGATGAATATTCCAAATGAGATCTTACATAAGCTCTATACAGTGGTAACATAATCTCTAAATTCCTAGATTTAATGTTTCTTTTGAGAGACCATATTATCCTATTTGTTTTCTTAATTGCCTCATTAATTTGTTTGTTATGCCTAAGATCATTTGATATATAGATGCCCAGGTCTTTTTCATCAGTCGAGGTTTCAAGCAGATGCCCATTTAACATATAGGAGGCCAAAGAGTTATTTTAGCCAATATGCATCACTTTACATTTCAGTGGGTTCAAATGCATACTCCATGCATTAACCCATTCTGATATACTATTCAGATTCTGTTGTATAATAGAAGTTTCATCATGAGTGCTGCAAGACCCACCAAGTTTTACATCATCTGCTTATTTAACAGAAATTGACTTGTAGTTATTTTGTTAAATCCGAAATAAATATTAAGAATAAACATGGGCCCAGGACTGACCCCTGGGGAACCCCACTGCTGACAGTTCGAGAGTCAGACAAGTGACCATTAATTAATACCTTTTGTGTTCTTTGATCTAACCAGTTTTTGATCCATGCTATGATATATTTATTAATACTGGTTTCAAGTAATTTAAGTATCAGGGAGTGATGAGCCATCACGTCAAAGGCTTTGCTGAAATCTAAATAAATAATGTCCCAAGGGATGCTAAGGTCTATATTTCTACTTACATTTTTGTAGAAACACATTACATTACTCAGGCACCTTCTACTCTTTTTAAACCCATGTTGTTCTACATCAATGGTACTCAATGTGTCACTTACAAGGTCCTTGATAGGACTTTCAAGTATTTTACAAATAGATGATGTCAAACTAATAGGTCGGTAATCTTCCCAATTTGAGCGTGACTCTTTTTTAAATATAGGGATAACATGGGCGGACTTCCATTCTTTAGGTACAAAGTGATACTAAAGACAGTATTCAAAGAATAGGCATAAAGGATGAGATATAGAATCAGCAAGTAAGTATAATAAATGACCACTAGTGTTATCTGGAACAGGAGAATATTTGTTTTTTAATAGCTTAATTTTAGTCAAAACCATTTTATCAGACAATGTTACCAAAGATTCATCATTTGCATTAACTGATATATTATTTTGAGCTGATGTAGGGCTAAATACATCACAACATTTTTGATTTAGGATATTAGCCATATCTAACGGATGATAACAAAGTTTTGAATTTTCTAACAAGGGTCCGACCTGACAAGAAGGTTTTTTAAAAGAATTGACATACGAAAAAAACATCTTACTGTTGTCTTTTCTAGCGTTTTTAGCAAGATTTAATTTCCAGCTCTTTCTGGCCTTTCTAATCATGTTTTTACATTTTTTTTTATTTTAAGATAGGAAGACCACTGCTCCGTAGTTTTAGATTTTAAATATAAAACATATTTTTATCTTTTAATCTTAATAATCATTGAATAGTTTTAGATAACCACTTAGGTCTTTGTTTATTCTGTCTATGCTTACTAATAGATGGAATATATTTATCTCTTAATTGTAACAATGTATTTTTGATGAAGTCCCAACTGTTCTCAGGAGTAGCATAGGTTATAATGTCATCCTAATTGATGCCATTCAGAACAGAAGAAATGCTATGTATGTCAGCTTTATCATATATATAAATGATAGTTTTATTGCTGTTAATGATAACTGTCTGTTTTAGGGAAAATTTAACTGAACAATGGTCACTATTACACATGGGAGATGAGATGGTGACCCCTTGTATATAAAGGGAACTGCTATGAAAAACAAGAACTAAGATGTTCCCTCTAGTTGGAGATGGAATACATTGTTGAAGACTTAGTTGTTTAGAGCAGGTTAAAAGTTTTTTCCCTGCACTAGATGATGCAAATCACCCATACATAATATGGGACCATGTTCACAGGCATTTTCTAATTCTGTTATTATACCTTCTGTGTATGCTATATCAACACTTGAAGGTCTATAACAGACACCCAGAATAATGTTATCAATGCCTGTAAATAATTTTACCCATAATGACTCAATATTAGTATACTTTTTCTTAATGTCATCTGATATTTCAACTGAATCATAGAGTTCATTAATAAGCAATACTACGTATCCACCTATTCTATTTATGCTATTCCTTTTATAAGTTTTAAATCCTGGAATAATATAATCCCATCCTAAGTTATCAGATCCCCAGGTTTCAGTAATAGCTATGATGTCTATTTTGTCTTCCAATACACATAATTTTAGCTCATCAGTTTTATTGTTTAAACCTCTGCCATTAAAGTATAAAAATTGAGTATGGTGAGAAAACCCTTGATCAGACTCCATATGGTCTGTTTTTGTGTTAAGAGAGGATGAAAGATAAGCCTGTCCCCCTGTGAAGCTAGTTTAAATGGCAACTAATATGGTCTGAAAATGATTTTCCTAGGAGAAATGTGCCATGTCGGCTGAGGTGAAGACCATCACTACTGTACAATTCAAAATGACCATTAAATGCTTCCCAATTGGTTATGCAAGATATCTGTTGAGAAAAACACCATTTTCTAAGCCGGTCATTAAATTGGTATGTTTTCCTATTTACTGAATAAGAGGCTCTTGGGATTGGGAGTATTTCCGACATAATAATATCACATTTCATTTCAACTAAAACATTGGTTAAAGCAACTCTATGCTGCTTAACAGTAAGCAAATCCTCTCTAATAATATTATTAACACCAGCGTGAACAACCACAACCGGATTTACCCATCTGTTGGAAAAAATAGTGGGTAGCATACATGTAATATCTTGTAGCTGAGCTCCTGAGAAAGAAGAGCAAGTGCGGTTGTGTTTGTCAGGGTTACAAATAGCTCTATTCAAATGTTTTATCATAGAATCACCAATCACAAAAGTTTGCTGTTTATACGTAAATGGATTAGTTTGGGTTCCAGAATTATCCTGGGTCAGGTCGATGTCACTAAAATCAATAAGGTCCTGAGAAATAGAGGGAGGGCCTACAATAGATGACAAAGGAGCATGATCAAATAAAACCTGGGGGGCAGAAGTGGTTAAAATTGGATTATCCTCTGCTAACTCTAACAATGGATTATGTCTATTATCAATGTTTAGACTGAAGGTTTCAGCCTGTCTGCCTTTTTTTTAGTGGCCTCTTGTTTTGAATCTCATACCATCTATCATCTAAAACAGTAGTAGGATATTCCTCTCTCCTTCTTTTTCTATTGCTCTTATCTGAATTTAGCATTTCAGGCAGTGATGTTTCGCTAGGTACAGAAGGTGACGATGTACTGGCAGATTCAGACAATACTGATAATTCATTCCCTTTGGTAATTATACTGGGTTGGGGAAGTGTGTTACTAGGGTGTACTAGGTTCATGCGTAAGGCCATATTAATCTGGCTTTTTTACAGCTCAGACATACGAGCATTAAAAAGGGATCTACTGTATAGCAGGAAATATTAGCTTTCAGTTTGTTTTCACTATATTAGCTTAACTGACAAAAGTGCTAAAATAAACTGATCACTAATATTACAGGGAACATAGTGCTGTAATTGGACATGAAGCTGATGTGCTAATTTAACAGGGTGCTAAATAGTACTGCATCCCACTTCACACTAAATAAAGAGGGCACCAATATAAGCTGCTATACAGTATCTTGAAGTACACCTTTATTTTGTACACATTTATCACATGTGAAGTGAACAGCAGCTTCAGTTGCAGTCAACAATTCATACATGAAACATGAATCACATTCCAGTTCCACTGTGCCAAGATCTTGGCCAAATACTGGTCCCAGCTGCCCCTCACCTCACCTCTGCCCTAGCCAACCCTAGCAGCCTGGCATATACACTCAGAAATAATGACTCAAGGAGCTTAGTTGTCCCACATAGATCCTCTGCCATGGGCCAGGCAGCCTTCAGCTACCGCATGCCTAAGTTGTGGTACTCCCTACCCGCAAACATTCATCACTTCTCTTCCTCCCCGCATCTTAACTCCATGCTGCTTGCCCACTTCTCCCCTACCTGCTCATGCATCTGGGCCCCATTACACACCACTCTTGGGGCTGCCTTAGCTGTGCATCTCATGAACATACATTGTTGCTTAACTATCCTAATATACTTAATGAATTGTATTTAAACTGTGCCTGTTTCAAGTCTGTATCATCTGTTTCCTCATGCTATTCTTGTCTCTGTATTCGGTCCTCATGTCCCTAGAATGTACTTACCTATCTGACCAAAAACAAACCTACCCAAAACAGGAAAACCTCCCCCCATTCCTGAACACCTGCAAACCAACCACGGAGCTAACACTATACACAAGCATTACACTCCCACACTCCCCCCAACAATACACCTGTGGAAGGAAAACAGGTTAACACATGTTAACAACTACACAGTACTTTAAAACAACACTTTAAAGCACAGAGGAAATCTGATAAGTCCCTCCAATCCCCTTCCCGTCTTCTCTTCTTTCTTCATCAGGATCCACCTGAAAGAGAAAAGACAAAAACACACCCCAAATCTGCAAACACAGTACACGACCATAACCCTTACCATTAAAACACTGGAGAATCCCCAAAATATATTTTTCTAGAAAAAAAAGGTAGAAAAGTACAAAACAGTAGAAAATATCAACATTATGAACAATATACCTTTTGGGGATGGAGGCCCTAAATGTACCAACTAGTGACAAACAGTGCCTGAAGACAAGGTCCATGAAAAAGTCTCTCCTGGGCTGGAGCCCGGTGAAGTACAGATCCTTGAAGTACTTTAAATCCCAAAGGAGAGAGTCTTTGTGGACAGTTCAACAGTCTGTAGTCTGCCAGGTGTAGGATGTGTATTGCAATTTCTATAAAGTAAGAAAAGTCTGGACTTACCAGCCCCTTGAAGAATGAAAAATGGAACAGCACCTGGATCTCCAGCCGAAGACTCTCCCTGACAGCATTTTTCAGATACAGCTGGTCGGAAGTCTTCCAGAAATGATAGGATGGACGTCTGGAAACTGCTGGGTTGATGTCATCTCTGGCTGACGTCATCTAGGGATGAAACCTTGGAAAAGGAAAGGAACAGCTGGACTGATGTCATCCAAAATCCCAGGCGATGAATCAGGAAACAGCTGGGTAATTTGTCATCTTTGGCTGATGTCATCTAGAAGGCCAGGCAATGGAACTGGAAGGCACACTGCAAGGCTGCCGAATCTGGATGCACCTTTTGATCCTGGAATACCAGACTGGTGGAACAACATGGGTACGGCAATGGCTGGATGGCAGCACTGACTACCACTGCTCTGCTTTCCATTTGGTAGGCATGGGCACATTCACAGGAAGCTGGTTAAACTGAGGGTAGTACCACAGTGGGTCAGGTGCAAGAATTATTACCCCATCTGGGCACTCATAATTTACATTATGGAAAATCTTGTTTCCCTTTTTGTCTGCAAAATGTACAGTGTCTATGAACAGTATCCTGCCCAACTTCCAAAACTTGAGTTTGTCTCATTTCACTTTGTCTCTGACATATTGAGTTGCACCTAGATGCAGGTTTTTGGTCACCTCTTCCACTAGCCAGGCTCTCCTGTTTTTCTCAATCTCCTCCCAGACTCTCCAAGGAAAGGTAGGAAAGGACATTCCATAGATCTCATCTGCCTTCTTACAAACCAGTCTTTCCTCCTTACTATTCTTTGTCAGTTCATGACCCCTGGCCTGGCTTGGGGTGGCCAGTCCTGGTTCTGCCAGTGTCGCATACTCAAAGCTACGTAGGACTGGTCCCTGACCCCTCCTTCTGGGGGCAGGGCTGTGAAGTCACCAACTTCTTCTTCTGGTTCCTCCAAGGCAAGAGCCTGAGGCTGTGGACTAGAACCTTCATCGTAAAGATACATAGCTCCCTCCTCCTCCTCTTCTTCCTCACTTAGGATTGGGCCTAGGAGTGAGCAGTCATCCTCACTCCTGAGACAGTCCACTCTTCACTGGACATGGAGGTAAACACCTCATAATCTAGGGTTTCTCAAACCTCATCCTCTCCCACGAGGCTAGGACTAGGACCCTCTCTCCATGGATCCACTGATTCTCCTTCCGCACTGTCCATCTGTGACACAGGCGTGGAGACATCACGAGGACTCTGCTCTGACAGTACATCTACACCTTCTTCCTTTGTGCCACACTCTGCTGGGCCTCCCCCAACAGGTTCAACCTGGTTCTGTGTGCTGCTACTTGCAGGATCTTGAAGCTTTGTCCACAGGGAAGCCAAATGAATCTTAGGTGCACTAGTTAGACCTTGCTTCTCTAAGCACCCTGAACAGTGAGGAATCATGAAAATGTCCCTTCCAGCCTTGAGAAACATTATGCATACTCTCACAGGGTATCCAGGAATCACAACATGAGGAGGCAAACTTTCACTGTAGAAACATTTCTCTATTTCTTTCAGCTTGGTAACCTCTTCAACTATCATAGCGCGGGCATGATCCAGGTAGCGGGATGATCCCGAACCCATTTACTGTAGAAAAACACACAAAAGTTCACTCTTATTACTGAGTTCACTCTACTTGGAACAGTCTCACAAAATGGCTTCCTGCTGCTGTGTTTACATTACTACCCCACCCTGTAATGGCAGGTGCAGCACTCCTGGCGCATCAACATTCTGCATCTGACTCAAGCTACGGCGCATCCAATTTACTGCATACTGATAAATTTTACTCAAACTGCACAGACTGCACTGTTTTACTTCCTCAGCACATCTATATCATTTTCCAGGACTTTGCCACTAGCTTTCAATCAGATTTACTTGCTTGAAGTCACTAAAGCCGCAGTATTTCTTGAACAGGATTGCCTGTTTGTTGCAGCCTCTCATACAACTCACAGTCTCTCTGGTTGCTCAGAAAATTACCTGTTGCTGAATCCATAATACATGCTCACAGTCTGATGCTCAGAATTCTTGCTTGGGTTTGGTTACTTTACACGGTTCTTCTTTGCAAAAATAATCACACTGTTTACACACAGATCCAGCTGGCTTTAAAAAAATCAGTGTTCCCAATTCAATATTTTTGTGCGGTGGGCCACCACCCTATATTTTCTTACCACCACTCTATATTTTTTACCATCACCCTACATTTTTTTGCCACCACCCTATATTTTTATCCATTACTGATTGTTTGTTATAAAATCCTCCAAATTGTCTTTAATTCTCATCCTTTATTGCACTACTACCCCTGTTCTGATACCAGTCCACTATATTTTACTTAAAATCCACTTATGCACATGTACAGGGCATATAGGAGGTCCAGAAAAATAATGCACCTTTGGACTCGATCATCACTGCCACCACCCTATATTTTCAGACAGTGGGGAACCTGAAAAATCACAAACAGTTTGAGCTCAGTTTTGCTGAAAGGTACTCACTGAATCAGTAGCTGGCTTTTCGATGGAAAAACTCAGCCTACAGCTGATCCTGGAAGGCCTCTGGGTTGAAACGGGCTGGTGACCCTGTCGATTGTCCCTACGAACACCACACCTTCTCCCCAGTTGATCAGAATATGGATTGAGCCTGATTTAGTACAGAAAAATCTGGTGTTTTAACTTTTAGAACATTTGCAGTCACCGTGATGATCCTTCTGGCTAGCCAGCTCGGACACCACTCGCTATCTCCCTCTCGAACACTAGGCAGCACTCTGAAGCTGGCTTGGGGCGGGACTGATTGCAGTCTCACCAATCACTCGTTGCCATGCAAATAATAAAATAATAATAATAAAATGTATTTGTATAAGTGCCTTTCAAATTTCAAGGCGCTGTACAATTCACATAAAAACAAAACACAATACATACAATATAAAATCAAGAAAGTACCGAAAATGCTTTCCCCCATAAAAAAGTCTTAAGTGCCTGCTTAAAACTCCCCACCGTCCTGCACTCCCAAAGCTGTAGGGGCAGAGAATTCCAGAGGGTAGGTGCCACAAACCCAAAGGAACATGCACCAAATGACTTTAGGTTAACCCTCAGAATCTCTAGCAACCCCTCTTCAGCTGAGCAGAGCTGTCACAAAGGGGTGCAAGGAACCAGGAGCTCTTTCAAGTAATCGGGACAGGATCCGTGTAGGGCTTTGTAAGTCAAAAGACCTACTTTAAAGGTGATCCACCACTGTATAGGCAGGCAGTGCAGATCGTGCAGCACAGGGGTGATATGAGATCTTCTAGATGCCCCAGTCAACAAACGTGCTGCCGCATTCTTCACTAGCTGCAAGTGGTGGATATCAACCCCAGAAAGCCCTAGGTAAAGGAAGTTGCAATAATCAAGGTGCAATGTCACAAAGGCATGGACCAAGACAGGTAGGTTGCTGGACAGAACAAGGTGCCTAATCCTAGCAATGTTCCTAAGATGGTAAAAGGCCAGCTTGACGACTGCCGATAACTGATGATGAAGAGTCAGGCCATCGTCAAGCACCAATCCCAGATTACGCACTCGTTCACAGGTGAGAATCTGGGCCTCCCCCAGGACTAAACTGGAAGGGGGCCCAGTCCTCAACCCCTCTGCCCTATGACCTGGGTCCACAATCAAAATCTCAGTCTTTCCAGGGTTCAACTTCAGACCACTGGTATTCATCCAATCTTGGATTTCTATGAGGCAGCTGTTCAGTACTGATATAGCACTAACCTGGTTGGGGTAAAAAGACAGGTAGAGCTGGATATCATCAGCATAGCAATGAAACCTCTGCCCATATCATCTTACCATGTCTCCAAGGGGCAGCATATATAATGCGAATAACATGGGAGACAGCACAGAACCCTGAGGTACCCCACAGGGCAGTGAGAAAGCCCCAGATGAAAATAAACCCAAGACAACTCTCTGCATTCTACCAGTGAGGAAAGATGAAAACTGTCTGAGGACTGTACCAGACAACCTGCAGATAAACCTCAGATGTTCGAGCAGAACCCCATGATCCACAGTATCAAAAGCTGATGATAAATCCAGGAGAACCAAGATAGAATGGTGTCTCTGATCTCTCGCCATCAGGAGATCATTGAGCACCCTAACAAGAGCAGTCTCAGTACTATGCCTCTTATGAAAACCCAATTGGAGGGGGTTCATATAAATTATGGATGGTTAAATGGTAATCCAGTTGAGCAGCCACAACTTTCTCAATAACCTTCCCCACAAAAGGGAGATTAGAGATAGGCCTGTAGTTTGCTAGGTTCTCTGGGTCTAAAGAAGCTTTCTTCAGAAGGGGGGTCACCACCCCCTTCTTCAGGGAGCTAGGGAACTCACCCGAATCCACTGGAAAGCACTGGATAATCTGAGCTAAGACCGGGCCGATAATATCACTACAACCCAAGACCAGGGAAGTAGGGCCATGGTCTAAACTACAGCATGTGGGACACTTCTCCTGGACAATCCACATAATATCTATGAAATCCAGCAGGTCAAACGTACTCCAGGAAACTCCAGGCTCTGGACAAGGCACCGATCAACAGTAACCTCCTTAGAGTGAAGTTGGTAGCACTCCCACCTGTTGTCAGCCACCTTATTCACAAAGAAGTGAGCGATCTCATCACAATCAATTTGTGAAAAGACTCAACAGAACTGCTGACAGGCTGGGTTGCACAGCCTGTCAACAGTTCTGAAGAGTCGAGCCAGTCGATTCCATGCAACAGAAATTTCTCTGGACAGGAATTCTGCCTTCTTACTGGAAATTTCTGTTTGGTAGAGTTTATAATGCTCTAACAAAATAAGATGGCGACATCAAAAGCAGTCTTCCTCCAACGATGCTGTAACCTACCCCCCAGTCTCCGCAATTCCCTTAGAGTCCCATCAAACCAAGGGGCCCCAGGGTGACACAGGAGGGGGCGAACACGGATAGGAGCAATCAGATCAAGAGCTGAAGATATGGACCCATTATAGGCCACAACCAACTGCTCGGGATCTGTACAAGTCTCATCCAACAACGAGAGGTCAGTAACCGCCATCAAGTCTTCAGGGACCACATCCCACAATGGACAGTACCTGACTAACTCCACAGGGGCCGATCTGACCAGGGGGGCGGCCAAAAAACTGAACCCAACTGAGTAATGGTCAGACCAACCAACTGGTTCAACCACTAAGTCGGAGGCCTCGAACCCCAGGAGGAAAACCTAATCAAGAAAGTGACCACCCTTGGGCGTAGCTGAGGAAACAACCTGTGTGAAGCCCAGAGATGTCATCACCTGGAGGAAATGTTGACCAAAAAGCAAGGATTCGTCATCAACGCAGGCATTGAAGTCACTCAGAACCATCAGTCTGGGCGACTCCAAAGCCATGTCAGCAGCGAAATCTGCTATTTCCTGCAACAGCTTCTCACCTAGTAGACGGTAGATGAAAGCTATCCTGCACCCCACACCAGCTACCACAGTACACTCAAATGACCCGGCCTCCTCAACTGGTATACTAGTTAGGCCCAATTCAGTCTTGAAACAGACCGCAACCCCCTCCCCCGTAATCCAATCTCTGGCGATGTACAACCGAGTACCCGGTGGGAACAGCCGCCTCTAAAAAAGGGCCAGCATTCCCGTCCAACTAGATCTCGGTAATGCAAACCAGATCTGCCCTAGCAACAAAGCCTGCAATAAGGCCAGTCTTGTTGCAGACAGATCTGGCATTGCATAACAGTGCCCAAGTTGGACGAGGTTGGCGAACTGTCTCGACTAGTTGCCCTCCCAAAATGGAGGTGCCCATGGGTATGGGAACCAGAACAGAATCACCATGTTCCAGATACCATTTTGCCCCAGGGTGTCTTCTGGTCCTAACCACCCCTATGGGAGAGCACCACTCATTCAGGCTCCGCTGTCGCAACCCCCCCATCCCCGACTCCCCCCCACGAGCAATCCCCAAGGCTCGGCAGCGTTGATAGGTAGGATAGAAACAGGAAAGGAGGAAAGGAGAAAGGGCAGAGGGCACAGATGGCGGAGGTTGAATAACACAGGACAGGAGGGGCAAGCAGGCACATTTCACTAACAATATTAAAACACTGGGAAGAGCACATAAAACACCAAATTTCCTAAATCACAAGGCGATACTGCAGACAAAGCAAAAAACCTCAAAAATAACTTAAACAGCAATCTTTGCCCTGATAAAACATATAAACTACCCCACTCCCACTATATGATGGCTTTCAAACCCCAAA
Organism: Neoceratodus forsteri; assembly: GCA_016271365.2. Classification (NCBI taxonomy): domain Eukaryota; kingdom Metazoa; phylum Chordata; order Ceratodontiformes; family Ceratodontidae; genus Neoceratodus; species Neoceratodus forsteri. The sequence goes on from CM057459.1 coordinate 276,890,102, forward strand.
ATAAAATAAAAATGATGCAATAACATAATCCCCTCTCACTGGATAAAATAAACTTACAAATATAAAATTCTCCCTCTCCCACAGCCCTCTCACAGCCAAGGGGGGGAATAATAATCAAATAATAAAACAATCCCCTCTCACAGGATGTTCAAAAACAAACAATAACAAAAAATACCCCCATCCCACAGCCCTCAAACAGCCGAGGAAGAAAGAAAAATAATAACAAGGCACCCATGTTCTCTCACCAACAGAAAACCATAAAACAAATTAAAAGAAACAGGGAAAAAAGGCATCAAATAGTAGGAGGAGCCATAATAATCCAATGTAATCCAATGTAAATTAAACCAAATGTCAAGTCCAACAAAACAGAATAAATATTTCCAATATGCAGTAATGTCTCGGTGAAAATCCAAAAAGGGACCAAAAAGACTCCAGAAAAAGCCAGGAGTATGTGCAGGCCAGGCCACTGGAGAAGGGGGGGCTCCCCCACCTCATCCCCAAATCTGCCTTATCAGGTCCAATTATACCCCCAGAACCTGCAGCTACAAATACCCCAAGGCTACCCCAAAAGGATCAACCTGGGGATAAATTAGGAGCTCCGCCACTGATTCCTAGCTCCCCTGGGGAGAGTGAGGTGGCTCCTGCTGGGTCCCAGGTGGCACCCAAGATTACCCAGGCACAAATATAGGGAGGGACAAAGCCACCCGCAACCAGACCACTATTAAGGCCCTACTTCTGGACTAAAAGGAGTATAAAATTACAAAAGGGAAAAGGGGCACTGATCAATGAATCAGGCCCCCACTCACAGTACTCCAAACACCACACACAATCCCTTTGGCCAATTTCCAAAAGTTAGTTCACAGTAGAAAGTCCTGGACCAAGTTCTTCTTTATCCAACACTGAAGAAGTATATCCACGTGTTCAAAATGAAAAATAAGTCCATAAGGCAAAAGCTTGGTGAAAATCAAAAGGGCCACAACTCCAGAGTTCAGACTTCTGTGGGCCAAAACTCTCCAAAACACACCCAGAAGATGATCCACCAAGCACAGTTCAAAAAGCAGTTCCCTCAGGGAAGAGGTTCACCCTCCGACTCCCAGGCCACAGACTAAATGTCAAATAGACAAAGAACGCTCCCCTTAGTTGGCGCAATAGCCGCTCTGGGAGTACTGACTGACCCCCCCCAGCCAAAGGCCAACAAAAAGGCACCACAGCTCCAGCAAATGACCGGGTTCTAGCAAGCGACCGGGCTCCACTTCACCACTTCTCCACTTCTCTTCCAGGAAGACACAGAGGAAACGCCACCAGGGACCGCTGACCTGAGCAAAAACAGATGCAGAAACTAACAACTAACAAAAATGCAGAAATAAACGCAATAAAATGAGCCTCTATCTCTTCTCGTGCTTGTCTCTTCCATGGTGATCGTCAAGCAGACAAAATGTAAACTGCAAAACAACTTTTTTTTCTTTTTAGCTGTAACTCCACGACGGAAGCACCATTTTTTTTTTTAATATTTTTTTATTGTCACAGATTTTCCAGGAGAAGTGCAGAGTACATTTTTATACAATATTGTATAACATTTAATGTATATAGATTGATCATTCATATTGGTCTTATTAGTTAATCTCTTAAGATCTTTACTCAGTAGTGTACATGGTATTTCATATATTTTGTCCCTTGTGGTAGTCCTCATCCTGTCAATGGAAAGTGTACCCTCATGGAATCAGGTCTGCCCTATGGCCTTGATCAAGAGCCACCATTTAGCCCAGAAATTTATAACTTTCTGTGTTTTTAAATTGATCTGAGCTGTCATGAGCTCCATTCTATATATTTGGTAAACTATATCTTCCCATTCTCTAGAAGTAGGTGGCTCACTAAGTAGCCACTTCCTCGTGATAGCTTTATTAGCTACCAAGATTAATCTGGCCAATAGGAGCCTTGTATTACCTCTTGCTAGTTCATTTGTAAAGTTTAGTATAAGGGCTAATTCTGGCGCCAGGGTCCCTATTTCTGGAAATAGTTCTCCTAATGCTTCTCCCACCCATCTCCAAAATAATTCCAATCTAGGGCAGCTCCAAAATATGTGTGAATGATTGGCTATTTGTTCTCCATACCCTCTCCAGCATGTCATACCTAGTTGTGGATTATATTTTCCCACTATTTGTGGGGTTTTAAAAAATCTTATCAAACATTTCCACCCAAATTATCTCCAAGTTGAGGATCTTGTAATTTTATATACTACTGTGTATATCTCTTCCCACTTCTCATCCTCTAGATTGGTGCTCAGTTCTTCTTGCCATCATTGCTGGGAATGTAGCTTGATCTTTTTCTGGTTGCTTGTTAGAGCTTGGTATGTTTTGGATATTACAAGTTCTGGAATTGCTATCTCTGTTGTGTTAATTATTAGTTTCGTAAAGGAGTGTATCTCTCTTGGGTCCCAATCCTTTCCTAGCTGGCTCCTACAGAAATGTCTTATTTGTAGGAATCTAAAAAAATCTTGTTTTCCTAGTTGGTACTTTTCTTGTAATGACTGGAATTGGCAACAAACTCCTTGTTCATATGATTGGTAGAATCTGGTTAGGCCTTGGTGGTGCCACCTAGTGAAATTATAATCCTGTCTGGTGGGTTCAAACCTACGATCAGCCATTATTTTTTTGCATTAGACTAATTTTGGGATCATTAATTTTTTTGATTATTAATCTCCCTACTTTCAATAATTGTCTGGTTTATTTAAATCTGATCTCTTTATGCATAGTTGATCTTGGTATAGTTTGTCCAAATAAGTATTTCTCTATCCCCTCTGGTTGAATTCCTTTCTCTATTTCTTTCCAGTGTGGGTCCACCCTATCATCAAGCCATTGTAATATGTGTGCAATTACTGCTGCCTCTGCATATTGTTCTAAATTAGGAAGGGCTAGGCCTCCCTTCGTTTTTGGCATCTGGAAGGTTTTGTATTTTATTCTCGTTTTTTTCCCTTGCCATATAAAACTGGATATCACACCATTCCATTTTATAAAATCTGTCTGTTACAGATATATTGGCAGGGTCTGAAAGAGGTATAGGAACCTTGGAAGTATATTCATTCTAATAACTTCTATTCTGTGGTTCAATGAAAGAGGTAAGGGGTCCCATATGGGAGCACCATTTTTAATCATTTCTCATGGCAATTTCTCTAGCGATTCCCCCAGTTCACACAGCAAGCATTTGAAACTTTCAGGGCACAAATGTCTCTTGGTTTCCCACAGTTCACAATACTTATTCTTGTCACAAAAGCTGGCAAACATTCTTTTTGATACAGGACAAGGGGCACACACAATCTGGTTTTACAGCTACTTGGTAAACGTTGGCACAATCACAGCAGTACATGAACAGCAGGCACACAGCAGCACATACGGATGGCACTACTCTGGCAAACCCCTTAAGTGCAAAGCTTCCAATTTTGGGCTACCAACTGCCAGACAGACATAACGCTAGCCACAACCTGAGCAAACATCACTTGTTTTCTCCCAAATTCAAACACATCACAGCGGTGCCTCCATTTTATAACCCACCCCCACCGGCCCCCCTTGTTCAACTAGCAGGGCTGCTCCTCTCATACATGGCACCAACGAGAGGGATGGGGGTTGTCACTACAACAGTTCAGTTTACTAGTACATCAGAGCCTTCCATCCTCAGACAGGCAACCCAAGTGTGGCAACTACCTGGCTCACACCTGGGAGAACCATTTACCATGGCCATCAACCTGGGTCCCTGGGAGAAAACATTTGCTCATAATTATGCTAGGTTTATACTTCTGATCAGGGGCACCCAAACAAATCCAGACACAGTGTAAGCAATAACTGTACTGTCCAAACCAGGTTGGGATTATAGAGTGTGGCTTTTATTCACATACACAGAAATAATCACAAAGCGAAGATAGACCCCCACAGGGCTACTCCCACTGGTAATGCATATTACTGAGGTACAGAGCACACACAGAGTGAACCTTCAGGTTCTGAATGGAAATTTGCACACACAGCCAGAACTAGTACACTTCCCTTGACTTGGCCCTCTTGGCCAGTACTAGGAGATGTTCCCATTTTTCATAAGGAGTTACTTGTGACACCCTCGACCACCCAAGAGCACATACTGGCTCACAGAAAATCCAGAACCCACATCTGGGTGAACTATTTTCTTCAGGCACTGGCCAAATGCACTGAGAGAAAACAAAGGTGCCCAAACTGAACCCAGAGAGGTAAACATGATTACTCCAGATGGGGCGTCTCCCACCTTTTGCTTCCAAATTTATACTCGGCCATTCATCTGGTTAATAACACCCTTCTCAGAAAACTTGTAGATGCTATCTTGAAATGTCTTTCACATTTAACATACTACTTTACACACCTCTGCGGTGTCATGAAGTTAAAAGTTCTGTAATTAGCAATGTCTCTTTACTAGACCCCCACTTTAGCAGACACTTTTAAATCAAATTCAAACTAAATGTGCTGTACTTGGCAAGTCTCTCTCCGGACCCCATAGCAGACAGACACTTTTAAACAGAAACAGTCTTGGTGACAGAGTTCCTTTGACAGAGAAAAACTCACCACAGGAATGCAGGTGCACCAGGGCTTTTTCCACACAAAAGTTTTGGGTACTCACAGAGCAGATAAATCTCAGTCAGCTTCAACACAGTCCAGGCTGAACCAGGGGATTGTCCCCTCCAGGCATAGGGCACTGGAAAACCCTCTTGGAAAAGTCTCTACCACTTCACTCTCTGGTCTTCTATGTTCATCTTCTAGGGTGAGAACAAACTACCCAAACTACAGTGGTAGCTCCCTGTCAGAGCTAAAACTGAGAAAGTGCACAGGCAGCAGCCTCTTCCTCACTCTCCACTCTACAGACTACTCCTTCTAACTCAACATTCTACAGCTAACTCCCCAGCTAGCATTCCAATGTGGCTTATGCTGCTGTGACAATTCTAAAGTGACATCATCACTTCAGCCCAGCTGAGACTGAAAACAGAGTGGGACACTGTGAAATCCATTTAACTGACATTTCACTAGCTGCCTCTCCCTGCCTGCCACTGATTCTAAGTGGGATTCTAGTAAACCCTAGGAACAAGGGGGTTACAAAGAGTTTTAACAGTTCAGCAATTTCAGAAGACTCAGTAACTTCACTGTCCGTTGTTTTCAGTTTATTTATTTTGACCTTCTCTTTTGAAGATAATAAAGAATGGACAGTATTCCAAAAACCTTTTGAATCAGACAAAGTGTCCTCAAATTTCTGTCTGAAAAAAGTAACTTTGGCTTGTTTTATCATTTTGTTTGCCTTATTCCAGACAGACCTATACATAGCCAACAAACAAGGGAAAGGTGACTGTTTATATTTAAACTAGGCTTGCTTTCTTTTTTTGATCCAACCCCTGATATCTTTAGACAACCAAGCATTATTATTACCCCTAACCTTCAGAGTATGAAGGGGAAAATGGAGTCCTGAACAGGCAGTAACTGATTACAGAAAAAGTCAATTGCATATGCAGGATTCAAAATTGCATCAAGAAAAGACCATTCTATTTTCAAAAGCTCCATTTATAAAGCTTCTATGGAAAATTTTTGAAAATTCCAAAATTGAGTTTTCCGAGAGGGAACCTTTATTTGTTTATTTATTGAAATGTTTCACCAGTAGGGCACACTGAACAAAAAGTTGCTCATCCCACAGTGCAACCTGGGGGGAAGGGTTACATAGGGTTAAGAAGACAGAGATTAAACAATTCAAAGGATGAACAGTTACAAATTACATGTGGGCAGTACAAACAATACAACTTGTAAGATTATACAACAGTAGGGGAACACTGGGTATAGTACAATAAACATACACAACAATAATGTGACAGAACCATTTATAGTGCAAAAGTATACCAGAAGCAGGTTTGAGGTAGTACACAAGTGCTGTAGGAGTAGAAGGATAGGGTAGCTCATAGCGCAGGCAGCCCAGAAGGGCAGGTGGAGAAGAAAGGGGGGAGGCCTGAATGAATATGAGGAGGAGGGGGGGTAGCCAAGCCCTGATTCCCCCTTCAGGATGCTGAGAACCCTGCTGGGGGGGTCAGGGTTGGAAGGCTGGAGCTGGGGATAGGTAGTTAAGGAGGGTTAAAGCAGGAACAGCTGGGGAAAGGTAGTTGTGGAGGGCAGTGGTAAGGGAGTAGGTGGAGGAGGAGTGTCATATTTTGGGGGCAAGGGAATTCCAGATTTTAGGGAAACGATGGGTATAGCCAGTCTGGCCGATGATGGTGGAGCGGCAAGGGACCACCAAGGTGTGGGTGTCTTTAGATCTGAGAGAGTGGGCAGGGGGAAGTGGAGTGGAGAGTGAGGAAGAGAGGTATGGGGGAGTGTGCCAAGCCAGAATATGGAGGTTAGTTTGGCAAAGTGAGAGATGCATCTATGACATAATGGAAGGAAGGTTAGGGAGTGATAGAGTTCACAGTGATGGGAGCGGGAGGGGGAGTCTAGGGCAAAGTGTCAGAAGGAATTAAAGAGAGTGTCTAATTTGGTCAGGGAAGAGCTGGGAGCAGCACCATAGACTATGTCATAGCTGTTAAAGATGGGGATTATCATCTTCTGGACAAGTTCACGTCAAGTTCGAACCCTTTGCCTTTTAAAATTCAAAATGCAATAACTTACCTGGTGATCACTTATTAAATCATCCAAAACTCCAGAAGAAAAAATAATATTAGGTTTGTTAGATACAACCCAGTCCAAAATTGAATGATTATTAGTTAACATATTAAAACGAGTTGGGTCAGTCAATTGTTCCAGTCAATTGTTCCACTCCACAATCCATACACCATTCTGGGGGAGCATAGCTCCCCTATGGATGCACCCGCAAAGAAGACTGATGACAACTGTCACAAGGGAGGCCCACAGGAAGGAGGCAGAGGACACCACAGGGAAAGGAAGCAGCTCCTGGTGGGGGACTCAATTATTAGGGGATAGAACTGGGGGGAGCTGGGAAAACTGAAGTAAGGTGCCTGCCTGGTGCCATGGCTTGGAGGGACAGGAAACACATCCTCAGGATCACGAGAACAGCTGCAAAGGAGTCTGAGCTGGATGTCATTGTCCACCTAGGGACAAATGACTTGGCTCATCATGAGATTAGAGCAGTGCAGGAGGACATTGTAGAGTTGGGGAGGGGCCTAAGACAAGTAGCACACACAGTATCCTTCTCAGAGGTGCTGCCTGTCAATGGCATGGGGGAGGCGAGGGTAATTAGAACCATGCAGTTTAATGAATGGTTGAAAAAATGGTGTGGAGCACAGGGGTTTGGCTTCATTGGGGACTGGGGTTCCACCTGGAGGGACACCAGCCTATACTGGCAGGATGGTCTGCATCTGTCCAGGAAGGGAACAAGTCTTTTGAGCAATCAGTTTAAATGCTTCATTGGCAAGCTTTTAAACTAGTCAAAGGGGGAGGCACTGATAAGCAGCAGGAAAATCCCAGCCTCTCCTACAAAACAGGGTACTAAATGAGAAAAAGACCAGGTAGAAAGGTCAGTGAGGGATGCTGCAACAGAAGGTAAAGCCATCAAAATGGAGCAATGAGTACCAATGCCCGTAGTCTGGGTAACAAGCTTCCTGAATTAGTGGCCTTGATAGAGGAGGAACATCTGGATATCGTGGCAGTCACAGAAACATGGTACACACAAAACCATGACTGGGACGTAAACATACCAGGATACACTATCTACAGGAGGGACAGGGAGGGTAAAAGAGGAGGAGGAGTAGCTCTTTACATAAGGGAAGGAATAAAAGCAACAGAACAAAAGGGTAAACAGGGAGGAGAAGAAGCACTGTGGTAGAATTTGGAGACAGGCAATGGCACCACAATCCACACAGGGGTTGTATACAGACCTTCTCTCAGGGGAGGAAATGGACAAGGAAATGATAGAAAGTATACTTAGAATGGCAGAAAAGGAGATATTGCTGATGGGTGATCTGAATATGCCAGATGTTAACTGGAGTGCAGTTGCAGCAGCCACTTCGAAGAGTGGAGTTATTCTAGATGCCCTACAGGGGCATGCCTTAGACAACTAGTATTGAAGCCCACCCAGAGGGAGCAATCTTAGACCTGATTCTCTCAAATGGAGATGGAGAGGATCACAGATGTAGAAGTGGGTAGCCATCTGAGGAACTAGTGACCATCGAACAGTATGGTTCACAATAAACACAGCAATAGAGTCAAGCCATACAAAGGCAAAGTACTGGACTTTAGGAGGGCTGACTTTGCCAAAAATGGGTGAGTGCTAAGGAATGCACTAGCAAATGGGCAGGAAGGAGGAGTGGAAGAACAATGGGGAATAATAAAACTGCCATCACAGAGGTAATGAGCCTTGTGTGAAGCAAATAAACAAACAAAAAGCTGTAAGAAACCACTATGGTTCTCAAGGAAGTGGCAGTGAAGGTTCAAGAGAAAAGAAAGCATTCAGGAAGCACAAGGAATGCAGAAGGAGCAGGACAGAGAACTGTATCCGTTAAGCAAAAAGGAGGTTGGGAAGGCAGTCAGAACAGCAAAGACCCAAACCGAGAAAAGACAGCCAACTCAGTTAAGAAGGGATAAAACCTTTTATAAGTACATCAGGGAGTGAAGGAAGACCAAGGCAGGGATAGTGAGGCTTAATAAAGGGAGGGAGGGTGGGCAGAGGAGACTGTGGAAAGGCAGAGATACTAAACAAATATTTTTGCTCAGTATTTACAAATGAAGGGAGGTACCTAAAACAAACAGTAGAAACACTCTGGATGCAGAAGTTGATACCAGCCCATTTACAGAAGAAAGGGTTCTGAAAGAACTCTTAAAACTGAAGGTGGACAAAGCAATGGGGCCTGATGGATTCATCCCAGAATTCTAAAGAACTAAAGGTAGAACTAGTGACACTACTGACTACCCTTTTAACAAATCATGGGAGGATGGGGTGGTACCCGAGGACTGGAGGAGGGCAGATGTGATTCCCCTCACAACAGTGGGAGCAAGGCAGAAGCAGGAAACTACAGACCTGTTAGTTTAACCTCAGTGATAGGGAAAATGATGGAATCACTTCTGAAGGAAAGAATTGTCAGTATCTAGAGGCTAGAGGGCACAGGACCCTAGGCAGCATGGATTCATAGCGGAAGGTCATGCCAGATGAATCTGATAGATTTCTTTGACTGGGTGACCAAAGTAGTAGATCAGGGAGGGGCTGTGGACATGGCCTACCTAGACTTTAGCAAGGCATTTGACACAGTCCCACACAAAGATTAATATACAAGTTAGCCAGCCTGGGAGTGGGTCCCAAGATGACAGCCTGGGTAAGGAACTGCTGGAGAATAGGACACAGAGAGTAATAGTAATGGAGTCCACTCAGAAGAAAGGAGGGTTACTAGTGGGGTACCTCAGGGTTCAGTATTAGGACCGGTCCTCTTCAATGTCTTTATAAGTGACATTGCAGAGGGACTGGAAGGAAAAGTATGTCTCTTTGCAGATGACACAAAGATCTGCAACAGAGTTGATGCACAGGGTGGGGTGGAAAGGATGACAAGGGACTTGGCAAGGGTTAGAGGAATGGTCAAATGTGGCAGCTTAGATTCAATGCTAAGAAGTGCAAGGTAATGCACCTGCGAAACAAAACCCAGGGAAGAGTACACAATGGGGGTGAGATACTAACAACAACAAAATGGAAAGGGACCTGGGGTAGTCATATCAGATAACCTAAAGGTGGGCAAGCAATGTGAGAGGGCAGCAAGGAGGGCTGGGGATACTGGGATGCATAGGAAGAGGCATCACCAGTAGAAAACAGGAAGTTATTATCCTCTGTACAGACAGCTGGTGAGACCCCATCTGGAGTACTGTGTGCAGTTCTGGAGACCCAATCTCCGCAAAGACATAGACAGAATGAAAGCTGTCCAGAGGAGGGCAACTAAAATGGTGCAGGGTCTGCACCGGAAGACATATGAAGAGAGACGAAAGGAGCTTAATATGTATAGCCTCGAGGAAAGGAGGGAGAGGGGGGACATGATAGAAACGTTCAAGTACCTCCAGGGAATCAACAAAGTCCAAGAGGTAGCATCTCAAAAAAGAGGTGTGCAAGAACAAGAGGCACAATTTGAAGATGAAGTGACTCAGAGGTAATTTAGAAGTATTTTTCACAGAGAGGGTTGTGGATGCATGGAGCAGCCTTCCAGAGGAGGTTGTGGAGTCAAAATCAGTGGTGGAATTCAAGCATGCATGGGACAGTCATAAGGCCATTCTAGGGGGTGGGGATAGGAAGAAGTAGGCTGCTGGTTAACTAGAATCTGCAGCTTATCCAGTAGGTAGGGAAATGGGCAGACTGGGTGGGCCAAGCGGTCCTTATCTGACATCAAATTCTATGTTTCTATGTTTCGTCAATAAACTGTGACTGGCCAAAATAATGTAATAAAGGTTCAAGGCCTAGGGTATCCCTCTTAGACCAATCCAAATTTATATCACCCAAAAGGACAAAATCACAGTTTGAAATTAAATCACTAGCTGCAGCAAGAAATTCCTTAAATGCAGAAATACCAGAGGAGGTTTGTATAAACAGACAATATAAACATATTTACATCCCACTAAAACTAAACATAGATTCAGCCAATCATTAATAGAATCATAAGACACACTAGATAATAATACTGAAACTTCTAAATGTTACAGATAATAAATAACTACTCCCCCTCCCTTAGTATTCTTTTTCCCTTTTTTATCAGCTCTTACCATATTGTATCCAGGTAAAGCACACAGTTCATCTGGTATGGAAGGCTTTAACCAAGACTCTGAAATAGCAACTGTGGCGTATAAGAGAGTGTCAGAGCTTCTAAATCAGCAAGCTTTGGCATCCAACTCCTAGCATTTACATGGACAAGCTTAATGCCATGTAACTTAGGCCAGTTTTGAGAAGGGCTAACAAACGTCTCAAAATAATCTTACCCTGGGCTGGGATTTAACTCAATGTCACCCAAACAAATAAGTAATAGCATCAGAACAATGCATTGCCTAAGTTTCCAGGCACAAACCAATCCCTCTATCAACATAACTACAATACAACTGACAAGTTTATATCCACAAACACGTCGAGCCACCTTTTGCAATACTAGTAGTATAAGGAACAAGCATTTGTCAATGCCGAATGTTTGCTTGCTGGCATTGGCATTGGTAGTGTAGGAGTTAGAGAGCTGCATAATAGGAATGGCAGTGAAGTATTGAACTGAAACCAACCCCACCACCACCCTGCAGAGACTGACAGTTATTGGGGTGTGACTTTGTATCAGGCATAATGGCCATGCCATTTCTCCACACCCTACCCTGCAGACACTGACAAGTGTCACAGTGTGCCTTGGAGTCTTTGGGCCTTATGTTCACCCCATTCCATAAGAAATACAGTGAGATAGGTGCAGTATAGGAGAATGGGGTGAACTTTGGGGCCAAATAGTCCAAGGCACACCTTGATGCCTGTCACTGGCTGCAGGGTGTGAGTGGGGGTGGAATGGCAGGAGTATTATAGGCGACAATCCCAAGTCACACCCCATGCCTGTCAGTCTCTACAGGGTGGGGCATTATGGTCGGAAACCCTAATGTCCCAGGCGTTCGTTGATATTTTCACTCCAAATTTTAAACATGGTTTTTTTGTAACCCCCACCTCATGAACAGTGGCAATGTCAGTTCATTAGTGGAAAGCTGATTTTGCACAGCGACTACATCATTTGGCACCACAGGTGCGAAAACACATTTCGAACAGGATGTGAAAAATGACAGCTGTACTGTTCATGGGGAGTTGCAATAAATGGCAATGTTGAAAATCTGCAGTGGAAATATTAAAAAAACTGGTGAAGTCAAGAGCGTGCATAGAAACTGCGCAATGCACGCCCATAATGCGATTAGTTAGAGGGATTTTTTACAGCAGATTGTCAACACAGGCATTTTGTAACCTCCGCTCATGAACAGTGTCACTGTGATTTTCTTAATTTGTCCTGAACAGTGATTTCCCACAGCGACCACGCATTTCTGCACTGGAAGTGCAAAAACACATTTCGGCCATGGTGTGAAAAATGACAGCTATACTGTTCATAAGGAAGTGTGGAAAAATGCCAGTGGTGAAAATCTGGACTGAAAATATTAGAAATCCATGAACTTACGAGGGTGCGTGGCAACAGCACAATGGTCGCTCTTAACACAGTTATTTTATGGACTTTTTCACCAAATTTTTAACATAGCCATTGTAACACCTCTGCTCATGAACAGTGTCACTGTGATTTTCTTAATCTGTCCCGAACATTGATTTCGCACACCGACTAAGCCATTGTGCACTACATGCGTGGAAACACATTTTGGACGAGATATGAAAAATGACAACTGTAGCTGCTCATAAGGAGGTGTGGTAAAATGGCAATGTTGAAAATCTGGAGTGAAAATTGTGAAAATTCACGAACGTACGAGCGTGTGTAGGAACAGCACAATGCATGCTCGTAAAACAGTAATTTTGGGGAATTTTTTCACCACATTGTTAACATAGCCATTTTAAGACCTCTGCTCATGAACAGTGTCACTGTGATTTTCTTAATCTGTCCCAAGAAAAAATTACTCACCTTAGTAATGTTGTTTCTTCTAATGGAGTCTTGCTGTATTCTGACAATAGCAGTGAGTCCCAACCTTCGAACTGCCCCGGAGATGAAAGAGTTAACTTTCCATGCCAGGCATGGAACACTGAGCTCGAGCTCGGTTGAGACTCTGTCTGTTGCTGTTTGAACTCAAACCATAAGATCTTTACGAGCTAAACTCACTGAGGTCCTGTGTGAAAGCTGTAAACCTACACTAGCCAACTGGCTACTAAATATAATAACAAATTTTTTGGTCCCAAAACAAAGACTCAAGTCAGAAAACCCCAAAAATGAAATAAACACAACACCCACTCACCCAAAGAAAACAGGGTGATAATAAAAGAGGTGGGGCACCTCCTGAGTGCCAACACTGCTACTGCCCACCCACATCCCAAAAACAAAGGTTCTGAGAGGAGAAGCCAGGGGGGAGGTCAGAATACAGTAAGACTCCATTAGAAGAAACAACCTTACTAAGGTGAGTAATTTTTTCTTCAAACAACATGAAGTCTTGCTGTATTCTGACAATAGCAGACTACCAAGCAGTACCTCCATGGAGGAGGGACAGAACCTACTTAGGAAATAGGCTCTGAAGCACAGCTGTGCCAAACCAAGCATCACTCCTAGCCTGGATATCCAGGGAGTAATGCTTGGTAAAAGTGTGAACTGTTTTCCAGGTACCTGCTTGACATATCTCTAAGATAGGAATATCCCTGGCAGCAGCCAGTGAAGCAGCTGTACCTCTGGTAGAGTGAGCACTCAGGCCTGAGGGTGGAATCTTACCTAGTTTTTCATAGCAAAATTGAATGCAAGAGACAATCCACCTGGCAATGGATCTTTTAGTGGCAGGTTTTCCTTTACCAACCTCACCATAAGTGAGGAACAGTTGGAGGGAGTCAAACCTGTGACCCTTGGTACGTTCCATGTAGTAGCTAAGGGCTCTTTTCACATCCAAACTGTGCAACCTCCTCTCGCCAGAGGAGGAATGGTCAGTGAAGTACACAGGAAGAGACATAGATTGCTTAAGGTGGAAGTCTGAAACCACCTTAGGTAAAAACTTCCTGTTAGTCCTGAGGACCACCTTATCTCTATGGAAAGAGATAAAATCAGGCTCCACTGACAGGGCTTGTAACTCACTTATGTGCCTGACAGAAGTGATGGCCACCAGGAACACAGTTTTCCAAGTCAAGTACTTAAGCTCTGCTGAGGACAAAGGCTCAAAAGGGGGTTGCATAAGCTGAGCAATGCAAATGTTAAGGTCCCAAGCAGGGGCAGGGGCCCTGAATGGCGGATTGGTATGAAGCAATCCCTTGAAAAACTTGGAGAATACAGGGTGAGCTGAAAGAGAAGATGGCTTACCTGCTGAAATAAAAGCAGAGACAGCTGCCAGATGCACCCTTAGTATAGCTGGTCTGAGTCCCAAGATATTCAGATGGACCATATAGTCAAGGACTGTGGGCAGGTCAGCAGACTCTGGGGAAATATGCTTCCCAGAGCACCATATGGAGAATCTTTTCCATTTGGAACTATAAGTAATTCTGGTGGAAGGCTTCCTAGAAGCCTTTAGAATATCCATAACACCTTGAGAGAGGTGTAAATCAGCAAACTCTAACTCTTCAAGAACCAGGCCTTGAGATTGAGAGATTTGAGATTCGGGTACCAAACCCTCCCCTGAGCACAGGTTAACAGGTTGTAATTCCTGGGAACAGACAAGGAAGGTGGACTGCTAAGGACAACAGGAAAGGGTACCAGGGCTGTCTGGCCCAGTCTGGAGCAATCAGAATCACTTTGCAAGGTTGAGACCTGATTTTGACTAGCACTTTGAACAGGAGAGGGAAGGGAGGAAAGCATACAGGAACTTCCCTTCCCAATTGAGAACCAAGGCATCCAGGGGGACTGAGCCCAACACTGGGGGCCAGCAGCAAAAGAGGGGAAGTTGGTGATTGTCTGGGGCTGCAAAAAGATCTATCTGTGGGGTGCCCCATCTGGAGAAGATCACCTCCAAAACCAGGGGATCCAGTGACCATTCGTGATGGCCCTGAGATATCCTGCTGAGAGCATCTGCCAGGACATTGTCCTTGACTGGGAGGTGTACTGCTGTGAGGGAGGTGTTCAGGGAATAGGCCAGAGACCACAACTTCATTGCTTCTGTGCACAAGGCCATAGACCGAGTGCCCCCTTGCTTGTTGATATACCACATTGTGGTGGTAATGTCTGTCCTGATCTGAATAACATTGTTCTGAACAGACTTGGAAAAAGCTTGAAGTGCTAGAAATGAAAATTACGTACCTACCGTAATTCTGATCTTTCTGTGTAACTTCACCATTCATTACAGATGGGTACTGGCTGGAGATCAGGACCCCTCGAGTTTTTTTTTTTTGTAGAAGGTGGAGCCGACACATTATCAGCGCCGCCTCGAGGCCAACGATTGTGGCTGCTGAGGTTGGCTGTTAGGCTGTGTCGACTCCGCCTACCTACCAGTTCTGAGTCACCGGAGAGGTAAGAAGAAGAGATGGAGGGTGGGACAAGAGAGTCCAAGGAACATAAAAAGGAAAGGATAACTGAACTAAAAGGAGAAATAACGACTGGGAGGACAGCAAAGAAGAGATAAGACTAAGGGGATTGGGTAGGGGCCCCAATCTCTGGAAGCAGAAGAAGGGAGGGGAGAGAATTTAGGAGAGAGTGAGAGGTATCAAAGTATCTAAGACCCTTGTCCATCACCAGATTGTACAGGAACTGCAAGGAGTAGCAAAGCTCTCTGCCAGAATTCAAGGCACAGAATAACTGGCAAATATCCCAGAAGCAGAGTCGGCTATTCTGGAAGAATGACAGGGTACAGGGATTTAGTACTCTCTCAGGAAAAACTGTTTGGTGAAAAAGGTTTTTTTTTTTTTTTAGACAGTTGGATGGAAACCAGAAGGAGAACAGGAGGAGGGCAACCACCAACTCCCACCCCTTCGGGGTGGAAACATGTAGTAGAGAAGGAGTGCCGCTCGAGCTGTACCCTTTAAAGGAGAATACCCCCCTGTGTGTCCCTACTTTAACCCGCTCCTAAAGAGGAGAGGGGGATCCACAGAGAGGGAGGGGGACCCAGAGACTGAGGCCGCAGGTGGATGGTGGGTTGGGTTGTGATGAATGGTGAAGATACACAGAAAGATCAGAATTACAGTGGGTACATAATTTTCATATCTTATCTGTGTCAGTCTTCACCATTCATCTCAATAAGGTCAAGCCCCCAAAGGGGTTGTTCTTTACACCCTAAGGGACAGAGTCCCTTAGCCCTCAGTGGGTGACACACTAAGGGGACCTTCAGGGCCTGGGAGGCCGAGTGGGAGAGAGGCAGGGTTCCCCTGGAGAGGAAGGAGGCTACCCGACAAGCGCCATCTCGCTCTATGGGAGAAAGGTAGGTTCCCTGGTGGGCAGAGCAAATCACCCTACGCCGGGCCAAGGGTGACAACTGGGAAAGATGAAGCCAAGCCAATCTTCTAGCGCAGATCGCTGTCCCTATGACACTGGTAGCTACCTCGTTGGCATCGTAAGATGCCCTCACTTGGTGCCTTGCTAGCTCCAGGCCACGTGCAGAGAGGGCGATGGCTTGTCTGGTTTGCTCCGAGTCAGGCAAAGAAGCTAGGACCTGACCTAGCCTGGACCACAAGAACCTGTTGTAGGCTGCATAGTGGGCCTGGTGAGCAGAGATAGAAAGGAGCAACCGTGCCGAGTAGAAGGTCCTCCTCCCCAAAAAATCAAAATCCGAGGAGTCTTGATCCAGGGGCTGGTCACGGTGGAGGGCCCGAAGCCCATCAGGAGTGTCCAGATGTGTCAAGCCAGATTGCAGATGAGGCATAGAACCTGGAGACTCCGGGGGAGCACAATACCTCTGGCTGAGGTCCCTAGGGGCAGGAACTCCGGAGAAGGGCCTCTGCCAGAAACGCAAGGATGCCTCCCGAAAGGGAGCAGGCCAGGGCGGCACCACAAGGGTGGCCTCACCAAAATCACCTAGAAAGGCGTGCGCTGCATGCTCAGGATTGCTAACAGTAGAGGGTGAAAGGTGCAAGTCCTCCAACATCCTCACGAGGAGCGCTGATACTCTGAGAGATCAGCAGCCGGAAGATGTGGACAGAAAGTTCCTCTCCCCAGAAGAGGGGATGAGGAGCTGGAGGTCACCATATGTTCCGAGGGTGGCTGCACGGGGGGACGTTCAAAAACCTGGCTGTCCATAGCCCTAACATAGGCAGGGAACCAGGCAGCCACCGCTCTGAACTGCTCCCAGGTGAGAGGGCCGATAGGACTAAGAATGCCTGGGAGCACAGGAGAATGTGGCAGAGGGGTAGGGGCAGAGCCTAGAAAAGAAGTCAGCTGACCTCCGCCAGGGTTAGGGAGCGGACTATGAGCACCCGAGGAGGGTGCCCCGGAAGACTCCACAGCCAACAGCTGTACAACCACATTGGTACTGCCTTGGCTGCACCCAGAAGAATCCCCCCAGTGAGGTGACTGGGGCCGTAAAAGTCCAGAAGGACGGTCCCCTGCCTCAAAAGAATGGGACTCCCTCAAGGAACTCGAGGGGGAAGGGTGAAAATCCATACTTTGGCTCCGTCCAGGGCCCGAGTGGACCCCAGAGAAAGGCCTACATGCTGACCCCACACCCCTCGACCCCTCAGAGTCCGAGAGAGAGTCCTCCTCCTCCTTGAGAGGGGCAGCCTAAGTAGCTGGCATCTCTGGGCAGCCCCCAAAGGGGAGACCCAGGGAGCAGTACCCTCCCCTCCTGTAGGGTTCTCGACGGGCCCCAAAGTTGGGCAATCAAGACACACCACTGGAGGGGGTACCACCACCGAGGGGTCGATGAAACCTCCAAGGCCAGGTTGCAGAGCAATGGTGGCTCGCACCACTGTCTGCTGGTCAGCACCACTGACCCTAGTCTCGGGGGCCACCTGACTCTCCTCAGTAGAGAGCTGGCTTCGACGAGACCACAGGAGTGCCCTCCTCCACAGTCAGCCCCAAAGGGTGTGACTGCACGTCTGACTCTGAGCTCGACTCCGACTCCGAAGAGGTAGAGTCCGAAGTTCTGAGCCAAACAGTAGGAGGGCGGGCAGAACCAAACTTGCCAGCGAGCCCAGCAGCCAGAGTTGTGGCCGAGACGGCACCAGTGCCCTCCGCAACCCCGCGTGCGGGACCCGCAGCAGACACCAGGGCAGCTCGAGCCAAAGGTCCAGAGCCAGGGCCAGACGCAGCGCTGTCAAGTCCACCAGCACCGGGGGCAGTACCAGGGACAGGGACGGCGCCAACAGCAGCCCCAGCAGCAACCTTGGCAACGACAATGACACCGCTGGGCCCCACAGTGCCGCGAGCGGCACCGAGGACCGAAGCGGCGTCGACGAGAACCCTGAGGGCAGATCTGGCACTGAACATGGCACCGACCGACCCCTCAGCACTGCGAGCGGCACCGAGAGCGTGGACAGTGCCGAGGACGGCACCGACAGCCAGAGCCGAAGGCCCTATGGTGCCGAGCCATGAAGGCATGGCACTGTGCTCAACCTTGGTGCCGAGGACGGCGCCGAGGTGAGACATGGCAAAAGAGGATGCCGGATCTTGTACCATGGCACCGCAAGCAGCGTCGGCCCCGCGAACGGCATCGACAGGGCCCACGGCGCCGAGCAATGAGTCGGCGCCGATGACGGTGCCAACAGGGCCCATGGCGCCGCAAATGGTGCCAAAGGCTCCAACGGCGCCGACTGACGGTGTCGAGGACGGCGCCGACCCGGGCCTTCCGAGCCGTGGGAGCGACACGGGGGGAGCCTTCACCCCCGAAGGGGTGATTGCCATGACGGCGCCTCCCGCCCACTCCTGGGAGGAAGTGGGACGGGCCTTCTGCAGCGCTGGAGGAGCCTCGGCAATGACCAGGCTACAAGTAGCCAAGGCTCCCTCCTCCTCGGTCCATATAAAACTGGGAGGAGACCCGGAGGAAGGGCCGAGAGAGCGTGGCTTGGCCCGACGAGTGCAAACCCTACCCCCGAAAGTCAGCAGAGCTCGCTCCACTTTCAACGCGCGCTGTTCGAGGACCCGGCGGTCCATGGAGAAGCAGGCGTCGCACATGTCCATGTCATGAAGCTGGCCAAGACACGCAAGTCACCGGTCGTGCTGGTCGGTGATGGAATACTTTCGGCCGCACGGGCACCGACGCATGGGGGGCCGACCCGTCTTTGAAGACGTTTTGCCCTCTGACCGAGACATGACCTATGGAGAAAAAAACACCACAAACATACTCGACGTCGCAGAATTTCAAATAAAAGGAAAGATCTTACTGGCGACGTTGAGTGGAGGCAGAACCCAGAACCAGTAGACGACCGACGGACTGAACGTCGATTTTTAAACAGGCTGAAGGCCTATAACTGGAGACAAGTTTCCCACGGGGCAACCTCGACGGCGGGAGATGAAGAACTGGTAGGCAGGCAGAGTCGACACATCCTAATGGCCAACCCTCGAGCGCCACACAGTACGTCGGCCTCGAGGGCGGCGCTGATGCTGTGTCAGCTCCGCCTACCCTTTTTAAAAAAAAAAAAAGCTCCCGTGGGGTCCTGATCTCCGGCCAGTACCCATCTGTGATGAATGGTGAAGATTGACACAGATAAGATACACTGCTCTGAGTTCCAACAGATTGATGTGAAGCAGAGATTCCTGAGGGGACCACAACCCTTGGGTGGTCAGGTCTCCCAAGTGGGCCCCCCACCCCAAGAGAGTGGCATCTGTAGTAAGGATTAAAGAGTGAGACTGAGTTACAAAAGGAACTCCCTGTCTTAGATTGTTCTGATCCTGCCACCACTGGAAGGCCTGGATCAGGGTTCGAGTCACTGGTATCAGTTTGGTCAGAGGGTCCTTTTTCTGAGACCAAAAGGCTCTGAAGTGGAACTGAATGTCCCTCTGAAATCTTGCTCCCTGCACCACTGCTGTAAAAGCAGCCATGTGCCCCAGGAGCTGCAGGAAATGCCTCGCTGGTTGAGACACCTGTAGGGTGAATGAAGAGGACAGTGTGATAAGGGTCCTTGCCCTGTCCAGGGGAAGGAAGGCTCTGGCCTTTTCTGTATCTTGCTCTGTGCCTATGAAGGTGAGGAGCTGAACAGGCTCTGGAACTGACTTTGAAAAATTCAGAAGGAAGCCTAGAGAGGTGAGCAGTTGCTGAGTTATCTGTAGGTGTAACTTGACTTGGTCTGGGGACTGGCCTACTATGAGCCAGTTGTCCAGGTATGGGAAAATGGCAATCCTTTGCCTTCTTAGAGAAGCAACTACTACTGCCAGGCATTTTGTGAACACCCTTGGAGCAGAGGTTAGGCCGAAGGGCATTGCTCTGAATTGGTAATGGCCTGAGGGCAGCTCGAACCTGAGGTACTTTCGATGGGAGCTTCTGATGAGAATATGGAAATAGGCATCCTTGAGGTCCAAGGAGACTAGCCAGTCCCCTGGCCTTAGAGAGGGTAGAATTATTCCCAGAGTCACCATTTTGAATTTTGGCTTTAAAAGGTGCTTGTTTAAATATCTGAGATCCAGGATGGGCCGCCATTCTCCTGTCTTTTTGGGGGTGAGGAAGTACCTGGAGTACAATCCTTTCCCTTGGTGTAGGGGTGGAAACCTTTCCACAGCTCTGAGTGCCAGGAGGGAAGAGACCTCTGCCTCTAGGGCAAGTGTTTCTGAGGGATTTGCAGGTGGAAAGGATCTGGTTCTCATCTTTGGAAACTTTTTGAAGCTGAGAACCAGTCCCTGGCTTACTACTTCCAGGACCCATTTGTCTGATGTTAAAGACATCCAGTCCTAGACAAAGTAAGCCAGCCTGCCCCCTACAGGTGGTGGAGAATGGCCCTGGCAAACCCATCAGGGTGCCTGTTTGGCAGGGGTTTAGGCTGAGGGGTGGAAGCAGGTCTGCTTGTACCCTTCTGCCTCTCCTCTAAAGAACCCCTCTGAGCATAGGCAGAAGGAGGCCTGGACTTGGTAGAAAGGCCTATGAAAGGCCTGCCCCTGCCCCTGGGATGCTGCCTCTGAGGAGGTGGCTTGCCTTTCCTTGGCCTGGGCACTCCTATAGGTGGTCCTGTATTCATCCATTTTCTTCATGTAATTCTCTGTTTGCTCCCCAAACAGAGAATTACCCATAACAGGAAAATCCATGGCCTTAGTCTGGGTATCCTGCGACAGGCTAGTACATCTGAGCCAAGCCATTCTATGAAGTGCCACAGATGTAGCCATGACTCTAGATGAAACATCATTGGAGTCCACTGCAGCATGGAATTGCACCTTGGATGCCTCAATACCATCAGCAGCCACCTGCTCCAGCTCCTTGGCAAGCTGGCCAGGGACCTGTTTTGCTAAAGCCATGACAGTATCCCATCTGGATTTCTGATACCTAGCTGTATAGGCCATATAATTGGCCTGCCTGAGTCCAAGGATGCTGCCATGTCTGTTTCTTTGCCATGGCATCAGTCCTCCTGGAGTCCTTGTCTGGGGTGTGAAGCCAAGGAATATTAGCCTTATCACAGGCTGCAGCCTGCACTACTAACATGGCTGCATTGCTGTGTAAGGAACTCCATATCTGAGCCTGACAGAGTATACCTCTTGTCCATTCTTTTATCCACAGGAGGTATAGTATTAGAGTCTTTAAAATCTTAAATGTCTGTTTCCCAAAAGATTTGTGTAAGGGAATAGACAGCCTCCTAGACTCTGGGATATCCATCATTTCCACATAGTCAGGCTCTTCCTGGTCATCCACAGCTTCTTCCATAGGAAGCTGAAGGGTTTCAGCCACTTTCTTATAGAACATGAAATGAGAGGGGGACTCAGAAAGCCTAGGAGGAGACACCCCTGAAGGTCTGTCTGGGGAGATGTCCGGGTCAATGGGCACATCCAGAATTTCAAAACCGCATTCACTTTCCTCATACTCCTCTTCCTCCTCCTCTGGTTCATAATACTCCTCTAAATCATAATCTTGAACCGGTGGAACCGGCCGAACCGAGCGCCTTCCTGACGGTGCCGGTTCGGTCGGAACCGGGAAAGCGACTGGACAATTTTATCGCTTATTATTTCATCAGCGTTGAGAAGAAACTTTGGATCCACACCAGCTGATTTTTCCTTTCTTGTTCTCTTAGCCGGAATCTACTCCTCGGAATCGGTTCTCCTTGTGCCTGAAGAAGTTTCGCCCTGGTCAGAGGGCACGCCTTCTGGTTTGGTTTGAACCGAACCGGGCTGGCCATCCGGGTCAGTGGACTTTTTGGCCTCCCTTTCCCTGAGCCTACCAACTCTCTTCTCTAGGGTAGCTGCAGGAAAATTTTTACAAATCTGGCAGTCTGCATTGAGGTGGTCAAACCCCAGACAATAAACACAGTTGGTGTGGGGGTCAGCCTTAGCAAAGACTTCCTCACACACACTACAGTGTTGAAACCCAGTGGGCCCGGTTTTTCTTTTGGGTTTCTCAGACATGGTGCCAGTCCTAACCAAACTGACCCTTTTAATGGCAATCTGCCAGGCAAGACACTCTTATCGGTTTCTGACTGTGTTACAGGTCGTGGAAAAAAACGTAATAAAATCCGTTTTTTTTAGAACCGATAAGAACCGGTAACCACACTCTAAAAGTAGAAATAAAGATTTTACAACAACTTGATCAGTTCAAACCGAACTGATGAACCATTTACAAGTTCCACACAGAATAGAAAATAATATAAACCTATCTAGTACTCACGAATACCACAGACAGAGACTGAACCGACAGGTTGCGGTTTAAATTCGGTTGAAAACCAAGAAAAGTGGTACTTTAACAGACAAAATGAACCGAGCAAAGGAGAAATCTCCTGAGCGACTGTTCAGTGAGGTGGAGTAAAGAATCTGATGGTTTGAGTTCAAACAGCAACAGACAGAGTCTCAACCGAGCTCAAGCTCAGCGTTCCATGCCTGGCATGGAAAGTTAACTCTTTCATCTCTGGGGCAGTTCGAAGGTTGGGACTCACTGCTACTGTCAGAATACAGCAAGACTTCATGTTGTTTGAAACATTGATTTCGCATACCAACTGTGCCATTGTGCGCTACGTGCATGGAAACACATTTTGGGCAAAATGTGAAAATGACAGCTGTACTACTCAGAAGGAGGTGTGATAAAATGGCAGTGTTGAAAATCTGGAGTGAAAATATTGAAAATTCGAGAACTTAAGAGCGTGCGTAGGAACAGTGCAACGCATGCTTATAAAACAATCATTTTTGGGAATTTTTTCACCAAATTTTCAACATAGGGATTTTGGGGGCCTACCTCATGAACTGTGACACTATCATTCCATAAATCAGTCCAGGAAGGTGGTTCCACACAGTGACCGTGAAATCACCTTTCGGGGCCGATTAACAAAATGACAGTGACGGACTTCATGAGGTGGGGTCCCAAAAACCCCATTTTGAAAATTTGGTGAAAAAATTCCCAAAAATGCCTGAGATATGCATCAAAGTTGAAGAAACCCTATTTATTACATTATACAGCTTACCGACATTTCCTGTTTGCGGTCGGCTTTGAAGAGTGCAGACGTGTTGCCGGTCCACTGAAGATCATCACACCGAGCTCTGGAGGTAAGTATGGGGTGAGGTGGAGGTGTGGGGAGGTGGACGCACAGAGGGTGGGCGCAGGTGGGGGGAGTGGGGGTCAGCACAGTCAGCGAGGGATGTTTTTTTCTTGCAGGTTTTTTTTTCTTGGACGACGCGGGACTTGTGCCACGCTGGGGTGGGCTCCCAGCATGGCACCTGGAACTCTGTTGGGGGGAGCGCAGCAGAGCCAATGGGGGATTGGACACCCCTGTCAGCCATACAGTGTGTGTGTGGGGTGGGGGGCTCATTAGTATACAATATCCATGCATGTGTGTGTGTGGGGGGAGTGCATGTGCACACAGTAGCTTCTCGCTGCTCACTGAAGTGTAGCTCTGCCTTTGAACTGTACGGCACTGCATTTTCAACTGCTGTCATAGACAGCTGCAGCATTCATTGGCGAACTGTGGCCATGCCTGCAAACACACTGACTGCATTGGAAGAAGGGTGCCACACCTATGAAAACTCAGATGATGGCACTATGTTTCTTGCACATGCGTGCAGGCAAACATAAAAATTACTCACCATAGTAATGTTGTTTCTTCTAATGGAGTCTTGCTGTAGTCTGACTATATGCAGTTAGCCCCAGTACTTGAACTGCTCCGGAGAGGAAAGGGTTAACTCTATGCCAGGGCATAGAACATTGAGCTTGAGCTCGGTTTTCAAACCTCTATCCCTGATACTCCTCAGTGTAACCATCAGATTCTTATGAGCACTATGCTAACTAACTAACAATCTAGAAATTGTTTTCAAATTTTTGTGCCAAAGGGCAATAAACATATGTTTTTGTGGGTTCAAAAGACTCAGGTCAAGAAACCCCAAAAAGAATCAAAGTAGATAGTGAAACAACCAATAAACAACTAAGCAGAATCATAAGAAAACCTCAAATAAAGATGAGGTATCCTGTGTACACCTCTGGGGTGTAGCACTGCATCTGCCAGACCACATCCCAAAACACTAGGTTCCAGCAGGGGAGGCAGGGTAGGAGGTCAGAATACAGCAAGACTCCATTAGAAGAAACAATATTACTATGGTGAATATTTTTTTCTTCAAACAACATGAAGTCTTGCTGTATTCTGACTATATGCAAACTACCAAGCAGTACCCCTTGGAGAAGGGAGTTACAGAACCTAGTTTGGGAACAGGATCTGCAGCACTGCTGTACCAGACCTAGCATCACTTCTTGACTGAATGTCAAGAGAGTAATGCTTGGTAAATGTATGAACAGTTTTCCAGGTAGCTGCTTTACAGATTTCCACTAAAGGTATGTCACTAGCTGCTGAGACCGAAGCAGCTGTACCTCTGGTAAAGTGAGCCCTCAGGCCTGAGGGTGGCTCTTTTCCCTATTCTGAACAGCAGAACTGGATACAGGAGACAATCCACTTGGCAATAGTCCTCTTAGTAGCAGGTTTACCTTTACCCACTTTTCCATAAGTGAGAAACAGCTGTGAAGAATCATTTCTATATAACTAAGTGACCTCTTTACATCAAGACTGTGCAGTCTTCTCTCTCCAGAGGAGGAATGGTCAGTGAAAAATACAGGCAATGACACAGACTGATTAAGATGAAAGTCTGATATCACCTAGGGAAGGAACTTTCTATTGGTTTGAAGGACCACCTTATCCCTGTGAAATTAAATGAAATCAGGTTCCACTGATAAAGCCTGTAAATCACTGATTCTCCTGGCAGAAGTAATGTGTAACCCCTAGGTGGTGCTATCCCAAGAGCTACTGCCCCTGCCTGCTTAACTATTAACAGGTTGAGGGGCTTAGGTCCAATGGCGGGTGCCTCCACCCAGAGGTCAAGGTTTGCAGTAGTTAAACTAACTTGGTCACAGCCCTCTGGGACACTGTAACCCCCCTTTCTTCCCACTAGTGGCCCACAAAATGCATTAGGAATATCTTCACAATGTACACTTACCCCCAGAACTGGCTCCGTCGACTGGACCCTGGGGACACCCTGTAAAACGAGATGATACAGTGCAAAAGCCACAGAACAATACTTTAACATAAACGAATACCTCAGACAGTGTGACTTTGTTGAAACAAACAAATCTGATTTATTTAGGGGGATATAACAAGGACAGGGGGAAATCAGGTTAATTAGGTTAAACACATTAATAATCACAGTACTGTGCACATATTCAGAGTCCCAAATTGTCACCTTCACTGGGTACCCAGGATGGGGGGGGGGCTAGCCAGGATCGGTTGCAGCTGGTTGGGGCCCTGTGATGGAAAAAACACTTGCACAATACCCAATTGTAATCTGGAGCCAGAGGGCTCAGTTAGTGAAGAAATGAAAAAAGCAACAATTAGATGACACACTTGCAATTCGACAAACAGATGGCAGGGATCTACCCTGCTTTGTACTCACAACTCAATGCTGGAAACTGGATGGAAGGCAGATTGTCCTGGATTGCCAGGAGGTGCAGACCATGTAGACAAGGTCCTTGTGACTGGACCCCGCTGCAGTTTAAAGCAAATGGATGCAGTCTGGCTTAAGCTGGGGTTTACTTCCAGCTTCATGCACTCTGTTCACTGTACAGGGGATTTGAAACGTGATTCCCCACAAGCACTACACACATTTATGTGTAAAAAAGGAAGTACTATACCAGGCAGGCTGCTTCTCTATCCCGATCGCAATAACTGCACAATACCCGGGAGACCACACAGCAGATTCAGTTCCTGACAGACCGGGCGTGATTCAACAATTTCTCCAGTCTTCTACAGGGTGAGCCTGGTTTCCTCACTTCTGGTGCTTCTTTCTCCTTAAAAGTCTGATTCAGTCCACACTGGCACTCACAAACAGCTGCATGCCGAACTTTGGGGCCCCACACGAGCTTCCCGCGTGAAAACTCAATGGCGTAGGAGCACGGAGCTCCTTCCCACTTCACAGTCACAACTCAACTGAACTTTCCAGTAGACAGAGCTGGGCATTTCCTTTGAGTTCCTCCCAGTTCAATGGCTGGTTTTGCTGTCACTCACAGTAAACTCCCCCAGCTGATGGAAAAAAGGTGCTGAAGTCCAAACTACAATTCCCAGAAGCATTGGCCACTCAGTACATAGGCGGCTGGCTCCACAATGAGAGTCCAAGTTCTGATTTTCCAGTAGCAGCCTCCATTTCAAAGGTCCCCCCACACTGATTGGTCCAGTTCAGCAGTTCAAAACTAGAATGGGGACTAGGCAAACACAATTCTGACTGCAAAGAAAAGCAGATTAGACAAACTGTATTTTCGTTATTACTCTCAATGATGTCTGGCAGTTATATCTTTGAAAAGTGCTCACTCTGCCCACTTAGTGATGGCAGAAAAGGAGCAATTTGGCAGCAGCTCGAATGGGACTCAAGCAGGGAAACACACAGACCCCCATCCAAATTAATTATGTCTGCAAGCAGACAGCTCTTAAAGAGACAGTACCAGAGGCTCTAAAAGCACTCACAGATAAACGGCTTAGATGCTGAACACCACCCAGGCTTGGAGCATTCAAGCAAGCTCCTAGAAAACTTTTGGGAACCCCCATTTGCAGGGGGGTTACAAATGACTACCAGGAATACAGTTTTCCAAGTCAAGTATTTCAGCTCAGCCAAAGATAATGGTTCAAAATGGGGCTGCATAAGCTGTGCAATACAGATATTCAGGTCCCAAACAGGAGCAGGCTCACTAAAGGGAGGATTAATATGAACCAGACCTTTGAAATTTTTCTTAAAAATGGGATGAGAAGCTAGGGAAAAGCCCTTGCCAGCTGAAAGGAAAGCAGAGACAGCTGCCAGATGTACCTTGAGAGTAGTAGACCTGAGGCCTAAACTGTTAAGATGCACTAAATAATCCAAAGTGGTGGCAATATCAGCTGAATCTGGCTGAATGTGCCTCTGAGAACACCAAAAACCAAACCTCTTCCATTTGGAGTTGTAAGTTTTTCTAGTAGAAGGTTTTCTACTAACCTTAAGAATGTCCAAGACTGACTGAGAAAGTTGCAGGCTTGCATATTCTAGCTCTTCAAGAGCCAGGCTTTGAGTCTGAGAGTCTGAAGGTTGGGATACAGTATTCTCCCTGTGAAGAGGTGAGGAGATTGTACTGTCTGGGAAGACACAGTGGTATTGTTACTGACATGGACAATAATAGGGGGCACCAAGGCTGTCTGGCCCAGTCTGGAGCCACCAGAATCACTTTGCAAGGCTGATATAGGATCTTGATCAGAACCCTGAATATCAGAGGAAAAGGAGGAAAAGCATACAGAAGCCTGCTTGTCCAATTCAGTAGGAGAGCATCCTGGGGGACAGACCCCAGAAGAGGGGGTATGCAGCAAAACAGAGGAAGCTAGTGATTGTCTGGGGCTGCAAAGAGATCTATCTCTGGAGTGCCCCACCTCTTGAAAATGACCTGAAGAATCAGAGGATTCAGGGCCCATTCGTGATGACCTTGAGAAATCCTGCTGAGAGTATCTACTAGTATGTTGTCCTTCCCTGGGAGATGCACAGCTATCAGGGAAACCTGAAGGGAGTAAGCTAGAGACCATATTTTCATAGCTTCTGTGCACAAGGCTGAGGACCGAGTGCCTCCTTGTTTGTTGATGTACCACATGGTTGTGGTATTGTCTGTCCTGATCTGCACCACTTTACCCTGAATAGTGTTTGAGAATGTTTGAAGTGCCAGAAAGACAGCTCTGAGTTTGAAAAGATTTATGTGCAGAAGAGACTCCTGATGAAACCAGGTTCCCTTGGCAGTAAGCTGGTCCAGATAACTGCCCCATCCCAGTAGAGAGGCATCTGTGGTGAGAATCACTCAAGGAGCCTGACTAAGGAAGGGAACACCTTGTCTTAGATTGTCCTCCTCTAGCCACCACTGGAGAGCCTGAACCAGAGTTTCAGACCCTGGAACCAATTTGGAGAAAGGGTCTTTTTTTCTGAGACCAGTAAGATCTTAGATGAAACTGAATAGCTCTCATTTGAAATCTTGCCCCTTGCACCACAGCAGTGGAAGCTGCCATGTGGCCTAGCAACTGAAGGAAGTGTCTGGCTGACTGGGACACTGGAGGATGAAAAGAGGAAGCCAGAGTAATAAGGGATTGTACCCTTGAAGGAAGGAGAAAATGCCCTTGTCTGGACTGTGTCCAGTTCCACCCCTATGAAAGTGAGAAGCTGGGCTGGTTCCAGAAAGAGACTTTTCTAGGTTCAGAATGAATTCTAAGGAATCTAGAAGCTTTTGAGTGACCTATAGAGCTGACTTGACTTGATCTGAGGACTGACCCAATATGAGCCAGTCATCCAGATATGGGAACAGCAGGATACCCTGTCTCCTGAGAAAGGCCACCACCACTACTGCTAGACACTTGGTGAACACTCTTGGAGCAGATGTTAGACCGAAAGCATTGCTCTGAACTGGTAATGACCTGAGGGCAACTCGAACCTGAGGTGCTTTCTATGGGAAAGTCTGATAGGTATGTGGAAATAGGCATCCTTGAGATCCAGGAAGGCTAGCCAGTCTCCTGGTCAGAAAGGGAAGAATTATTCCCAGAGTCACCATTTTGAATTTTGGTTTTAATATATGTCTGTTCAGGTATCTTAGATCTAGGATGGGTCACCACTCCCCTGCTGGGGTAAGGCAGTATCTAGAATACAGTCCTTTTCCCCTGTGACAAAGAGGTACTTTCTCTACAAATTGAAGAAGCAGTAGAGAGGAGACTTCTGCCTCTAAGGCTTTTGTCTCCAAGGAAGAGGGAGGACTGAAAGACTTTGCTCTCATTTTTGGCAACCTTTTGAAACTGAGAGCAAGTCCCGGGCTCACTACTTCCAGGACCCATTTGTCTGAAGTAATAGACTTCCAGGCCTGGAAGTAGTGAGCCAGCCTGCTGCCTACAGGAACTGGGGAGGCGACCCTGACTAACACCTCAGGGTATCCATTTGGCAGGGGGCTTAGACTGAGTGGATGATGGGGTCCTGGTCATCCCACATCTGCCTTTTTCCCTAAAGATCCCCCTCTGCTGGAAAGAAGAGGAGGCCTGGGCTTGGTAAAAAGGCTTGCCCCTGCCAGCCCTAAATTGATGCTTCTGAGGAGTGGCCTGCTTCTCTTTGGCTGCAACACTCCTGTAGGTGGTTCTGTACTCATCCTTTTCTTCATATAAGCTACTGTTTGTTCCCCAAACAGAGAGTTACCAGCGACAGGAAAATACATAGTCTTAGTCTGGGTATCCTGTGACAAATTGGTACATCTGAGCCAAGCAAATCTCCTCATGGAGACAGATGTAGCCATGACACTGGAATGCACATCATTCAAGTCCACAGTAGCATGGAAGAAAAAAATGAAAATTACGTACCTACCGTAATTCTTGATCTTCTTGGACAAGTCTCCACCACTCATTCACACTATTGGGATCTGCGCCAGAGGCACTAGGACCCATCGGGAGCAAAATTTTTTGCTGGAGGGTCAGCACCAGAGATGGCACCACGAGGAACGGCGCCGCAAGCCCTAGCTCGTGCTGTAACGACTATCTCGGCGTCGACCCTCCAACCGCCTCAGTACCTTTTTTACCAAGGAGGTGCAGCGTAACTAACCTAGAAGGGTAGCCTAACCTAAAAACCGGACATAAGATAGTCCGGGCGACCCGTGTAAGAAGGATCAACAAAGAAGTCTTCACGGCCTAAAGATTTGAGGGAGTGAAGACCAACAAGAAAGGTGAGCTCGGGGGATGGAGGGTGGGCATGTGAATGAGTGGTGGAGACTCATCCAAGAAGATCAAGAATTATGGTAGGTACATAATTTTCATATCTTCCTGGACATAAGTCTCCACCACTCATTCACACTATTGGGAGAGTACCGAGCTAATAATCCCCCCGAGAGGGTGGCAGGAGAGACCAAGAGCTCACGTTTCTTAGGACAGAAGTCCATTGAGGATGGCTCTGTCAAAGGAAGAATGCCGTCTAGCATGGACATTTAGTGCATAATGTTTAACGAAAGTATGCACTGAGCTCCAGGTGGCCGCATTGCAGATGTCTGCGATGGGCACGTTGCGGATTTCCGCTAGGGATGCCACGACCGCTCTGGCAGAGTGAGCGTAAGCTCTACTCTCCAACTTAACCTGTGCCATGGAATAGCAGTGACGAAGGCACGCCACTAACCATGATGAGATACATCTGATAGCGACAGGTTGACCCAGCCGGGTCTCACTGAAGGAAACGAACAGTTGCTGAGCTTTGCGAAAATCCTTGGTTCTATCTAGATAGAAACGCAAGGCCCTCTTAACATCCAAAGAATGAAGAGAACGTTCCCCTTCATTTTGGAAGTCCGCAAAATAAGAGGGAAGGACCAAAGGTTGGTCTAGATGAAATTCTGACACAACCTTAGGAAGAAATTTAGGATGAGTATGAAGAACTACTATGTCCTTATGGAACACAGTATACGGAGGGTCTGTGACCAGGGCATGTATCTCAGAGACCCTGCGGGCTGAGGTAATGGCCACTAGGAAGGCAGTCTTCCAGGTGAGAAATTTTAGCTCACAGGTAGCCAGAGGTTCGAAAGGTTTCCGAGTGAGCATGTCTAGCACAAGATTAATGTCCCAGGCTGCGACTGGACATCTTGTAGGAGGTCTGGTATGCAGAATCCTTAAGAAATCTCTTAACCATGGTAACTGAGCCAGAGTTAAGGAAATAGCATGGCTCATTATCGATGAAATGGCACTAAGATGAACTTTGACTGTAGAGTACTGCAGACCCGAATTTGAGAGGTCCAAAAGGTACTCCAAAACCTTATCTGGTGGACAGGAAAAGGGATTCAAAGAGGACTTTGAACACCAGAGCGAAAAACACTTCCACTTGGCTGTGTAAGTTTTCCAAGTGGCTGGCTTCCGTGCAGCCAGAAGAATATCTGAAACTCTTCGAGAGACATTGAACCGGTTTACTTCAACCTCTTCAGGAGCCAAGCATGAAGGTGAAGTGATCTCAGGTTGGGATGGACCACCGGTCCCTGAGTCAAAAGGTTCATCTGCAGGGGAAGTGGTCTCGGAGGAACTGCCAACATATTGTTGAGTAGTGGAAACCACAGCTACCGAGGCCAAAAGGGAGCAATGAGAATCATTTTGTCCCCCTGGGATTTGAACTTGAGGAGTACCCTCTGAATTAGAGGAAGAGGCGGAAAGGCGGAAAGAAAGCGTTTTGTCCACCGCAGCCTGAACGCATCCCGACAGAAAATGCCAGGCCCTGGATTTCTGGAGCAGAAGAGAGGCAGTTTGCGTTGAGTGGGGATGCAAAAAGGTCCAGGTCTGGAGTTCCCCACTCTTCGAATAGTGACTGAACTATGGTTGAGTCAAGAGACCACTCATGAGGGTCTGTCTCTGTTCTGCTGAGATGGTCTGCCAGTTCGTTCTGAACACCTGGCAGGTAGACCGCTTGAATTAGAGCCTCGTTCTCCAAGCACCATTCCCATACCCTCATTGCTTCTCTGCATAAGGGATAAGAGTGAGCACCGCCCTGCTTGTCGATGTAATACATCACTGCTTTGTTGTCCGTTTGAAGGAGAATGTTCTTGGGACACAGAATGTCCTTCAAAGCTCGGACTGCATAAAGGACGGTTCTCATTTCTAGGATGTTTATGTGGAGCTGGGACTCGACTTGAGTCCACGCACCTTGAGTGTGGAGAGCCTGACAGTGAGCTCCCCACCCCATTAGGGATGGCTCCATGGTAATGGAGATCTGATGGTCCAGAGGAGCAAAGGGATACCTCCAGGAGATTGTCTCCCAAGACCGCCAAGTGAGTGACCTCCTTAAAGGTTCTGTCACCTTGATGAGATAGGACTGCGAGTGAGTGGTTGGGGACCACTGAGTACCGAGCATCCACTGGGTGGTTCTCATGTGCAGATGTGCTAGGGGTACAGTGAACACTGAGGATGCCATGAGGCCTAGCATCCATTGCATCAAGAGTGCTGTGACTGAGCTGTTTTCCCCGATGTGACAGGCCATCTGAAGGATATTGTTCCTCCTGTCTTCTGGAAGAAAAGCCTTCACACAGGAGGTGTCCAGAAGAGTTCCTATAAAAAGGAGCCTCTGGGAGGGCTGCAGTTATGATTTCTTGAGGTTGAGCAGAACTCCCATGGACGTAAGGAAGCGTGAGGCTGTCTCCACGGTGTCCAGAATCCCTTGCCTGGAAGGGCTTGCTAGAAGCCAATCATCCAGATAAGGAAACACCTGAATTCTGACCTTTCTGAGGTGCGCTGTGAGAACTGCAAAGCATTTTGTAAAAATTTGAGGTGCCGAAGATAGCCCAAAGGGCAGGACTCTGAACTGATAGTGCTGTCCCAGAGCCACAAACCTCAGGAATTTGTGATGCCTCGGATGAACAGGAATGTGCTGGTAAGCATCCTGCATATCTAGGGAGGCTAACCAGTCATGTTGGTGGAGCAGAGGTAACAGGGTTCCCAGAGAAATCATTTTGAATTTCTCCTTGGGGAGAAATTTGTTTAGCTTTCTGAGATCTAGAATGGGGCGCATACCACCAGACGTCTTTGGAACCAGAAAGTAATGGGAGTAGAACCCCGTGTTTTGTTGGTGCAGTGGCACCACTTCTACTGCTCTGTTGTTCAGAAGGCCCTGAATCTCAGCGGTGAGAAGGTCTAACTGAAGGGTTGACAGCCTGGGCTGCCATTTGGGGGGACGATCCGGAGGGGTCTCCACAAGATTGAGTGAATACCCCTCACGAATTATCCGAAGGACCCATTTGTCTGAGAGTTATGAACTTCCACTGGTTGTAGAAGTGCATCAGATGACCTCCCACTGGAGAGAAAAATCCACCTCGGGCAGCTGAGATGGAACCCGGGCGGCTGGTCATAAGGTAGCACTGGGCGCTGGGCCCTTGGCTCTGTTACACCTTCTTTTGAGGAGGTTGGGCAGGTTGATTCTTATGGAAACTTCCTCTGCCTCGAAAGGAACTGGCAATATGAAACTGTCAGCTTACTGGCATGCCCTCGAGAGGGCAGGAGGGGCCGAGCCAACTTAATAGCTGACCTAGTCTTTGTGTAGCTCTAGAGCTTGCTCTACCTGAGGACCAAAAAGATATGCACCGATCAAAGGCAATGCCATCACCTGCTGCTCGCGCCATTCTAGAAGCCGAAGTGCGCGAGACAGGAATGAGGCCGGTGCAAATACCAGCAGCCGCTGAATGGGAAGCTGAGTCAAAAGCATCCATGGCTGCTTTAACCTGCTGGTTATTAGATTCAACACCTCTGGTAATGGTTTGAAGAAGCTCTGGCTTTGAATCGACTCAGTGGGAGCTTCAAACCATCTGTTTAGTAGAATGCCACAGAATATACTCATACTGGAGAAAATAGCCTTGCAACTGGCAATACGCAAAATTAAGTAGAAGCACAAAGACTCTCTTACCTAAGGTGTCTATCTTACGAGATTCTTTTGTTAATAGGTCGAGCTGTAGTAGCTTGAGGAAGAACGACCTTATCATTCTCTGCCAGGACTATAATAGGATCCGCAAGGCTTGAGATGCCAAAATGGGATGATCCTTGGGGGCTGAATAACTCTATCAATGGATTTAGCCACGAAGGGATAAAACAGGATTATTCTATACCATTTGAGACAGCGTCTCGTAAGGAAAGCTGAATCGGGAGGAGTCAAATCCATAGGAGATCTCCGAGGCATGAAGATATTGAGTCTCAACAATTTCCCAGGATGATGTCTGTAGTCTGAGAGAAAGTGGAACTCAGAATTTTCAACAGAGACTTAAAGGATAGGTTCTACACCACAGGCTCAGCAGCAGTAATAGATCCTGCTTCAT
The DNA here is from genome assembly GCA_016271365.2 of Neoceratodus forsteri. Classification (NCBI taxonomy): domain Eukaryota; kingdom Metazoa; phylum Chordata; order Ceratodontiformes; family Ceratodontidae; genus Neoceratodus; species Neoceratodus forsteri. The sequence goes on from CM057459.1 coordinate 276,924,079, forward strand.
CCATTCATCACCCAACGAAGGTCTGGGTCAGGCTCAACGTCATCTCCTGACAGTCAGGAGGGACTGTATGGACAGGAAAGGAATAGAATTCAGAAGAGGAGGAAGAAGGAAACAAGTGAAAAGAGGAGTCCCGAGAGCAGCTAGTGCAGAAGGCGCATCGCACCGGAATGCGCCACGAGGCCACAGCGGTCCTAAAAGATGCAGCGCCGAAGCAGCACGGCACCGAGTGATGGTGCCAGAAGCGCACAGTACCGAGGACAGCACCGAGTAGCCGCACGAGCGCTGAGGATGGTGCCGTTAAGCCGATCGGCACAGAGGACGGCGCCATGATACACTGACACGCGAGGACGCAGCGCCGAGATGCCACATCGATGCCGAGGGCACCCAAAACACTCCCAGACTCTGAAAAACAGGTTTTGAAGGAAGAAGAGCAGGAGATAAGGGCATCGGTGTGGCCTCCTGCGCCACAGCCATGTGCGGGGGGGAACACCTAAGCGCGGAGTCGACGGCACTGAAGAAGGTGCCACACGACCAGGAAGGTCCAACCGTCCTACCTGGTCACCCAGAGAGCCCGAAGGCCCACGAGCGACCGAGTCAGGTAGCCGAACCAACCTCCGAGCCCATTGCTCCATAAGAGCGGCCCACTGATGAAACTGCTCATCCGAAGACCTACCTGCGGGCGGGGTAGGGCTCGATGTCAGCAAATCGGCTACAGAAGCAGAGGTTGGCGACACTGCAAAGGAGGAGACTGGCACCAGCCCCAATAACCCGAGCGTCTACGAGCAGACATATCAGAGGGCGACCTCGAGTGATGCCTTCTTTTAGACCTGTGGGCGGAAGAAGAGCTCGAGGCGAACAGTGCCGAGAGCGACCATTTATTTTATGCTTCAGGGGACACCGCCCATCCCCCAAACATTGGAATGACCGATTGTCAGACCTTCCCTCCGGAGAAAAAGGCGGACCGGACCCAGCCCGACTGACTGAACAGCTTCATCGAAGTCTCCTACCATCACCTGACCTGCTCATGGTCTACTCTGTCAAGGTAGGCTGAGACTTCTTTATGTAATTATTTCAAAAATAAGAATAAATTTAACGATACTGTATCAGATAATACAAAACAAATAACAAAACTGAAAACATACTGCTAGTTTGAAGTTTGACTCCCGACAAAAGGTGACATCGTCACTGATGCATTCGACAGCGAGAAAAAGGAACTGAGGCGGTTGGAGGTCGACGCCGAGATAGTCATTACCGCACGAGCTAGGGCTCGTGGCACCGTCCCTCGCAGTGCCATCTCTGGCGCTGACCCTCCAGCAAAAAAGTTTGCTCCCGATAGGTCCTAGTGCCTCCGGCACAGATCCCAATAGTGTGAATGAGTGGTGGAGACTTATGTCCAGGAAGATCTACTCACCTTATTAATCTTATTTCTTCTAAGGGAATATTACTGTGTTCTGACTAATGCAGTATGGTCTCACCATAGGACTACCCTAGAGCAAAAATGGTTAATAGAACCTACACAAATGATGGAATGCTAGGCTAGAACTCGGTTTTCAAACCACTGTCCTTGGTAAACAATCTCTAACTGTCAGATTCTTACAAAGCACTAATCAGTTTCCTCTTAATGGAGGATAATAATAATAATAATAATAATAATAATAATAATATTAACAATCATAACAACCTCCCTACCAGAAATGGCGGGAGAAAAATATGTGGAATTATCCCTGTTTCAAATACTTCCAAAACCCTAAGCATCCCAGAAGACTGAAGTCACAGATGCCCAAAATAGAAACAGTATATGAACCCCAGATTTGCAACAACTGTAGCACAGCTGAAATGCAGTGACCATAGGTGTCAGAAGGGGAGGAAGGGAGGGAGCTCAGAATACAGTAAAATTATCTTAGAAGAAACAAGATTACTAAGGTGAGTAATTTTTCCTTCAAACCCCAGGAAATCTTACTGTATTCTGACTAATGCATATTACCAAGCAGTGCCTTAGGAGGTGGGCCTATAGCCTATTTAGGAAACAGGCTCTGGAGGACTGCTGTGCCAAACCTGGCATCACCTCTGGCTTGGACGTCCAAACAATAATGCTTTGTAAATGTGTGGACTGTTTTCCAAGTTGCAGCTTTGCAGATATCTACTAGGGGGATGTCCCTAGCAGCTGCTAGAGAGGCTGCAGTACCCCTAGTTGAATGGGCCCTGAGGCCTGCAGCTGGTTCCTTACCCACCTTGCTATAACAGAATGGGATACGGATTTACAATCCATCTGGCAATGGATCATTTGTGGCAGGTTTTCCATACCTACCTCTCCAAAGGTAAAGAAGAGCTGGGTTAGTTCTGTCTGTGACTCTTTGTGTGGTTGAGATAGCAGCTGACTGCCCTTTTACATCAAGGATGTGTAGCCTACATTCACTTGAAGTGGATTGATCTTTAAAGAAGACTGACAAAGAAATTGACTGGTTAAAGATTGGAACTATGATACCACCTTGGGCAAAAGTTCCTGTTAGTTCTAAGGATTATCTTGTCCCTATGGACTGTGATATATCCTGGCTCTGTGGACAAAGCCTGGAGTTCACTTATCCTCCTGGCAGAATGGCAACCAGAATACAGTTTTCCAAGTCACGTATTTCAGGTCTGCTAGTGACAATAGTTCAGTGGAGGTTCATGAGCTGAGCAATGCAAATATTCAGATCCCATAGAATTGGGCTCCTGTGTAATGGGTGTAAATGTGGCAGCCCTTTAAATAATTTTTGAACACTGACTTTAGAAACCAAAGGAGTAAGAAGCTTGCCTGCTGATAAATAAGCTGAAACAGCTGCTAAATGCACCCTCAGGTAAATAGTTAAACTTGCAAAGTGCAAATGAGCCACTTCAGTCCAAGACAACGAAATGTTAACGAGAATGAACCAAGCCGTGCCCTGGCACCAGAGGAAAATCTTTCCATTTAGTGGCATGTTTTTCATAGTGGAGGGTTTTCTAGAGCCTCACTATATCCATAACCTTCTAAAGATGCAAGTCCCCACACTCTAGGTCATAAGACCATATGAGTCAAGAAGGATAATAAGACAGGGTATATGATTCTGCCCTGAGAGGAGGTCAATGGGTTGTACCTCCTAGGAAGACTAGATAAACAGCTACTGACACTGAAAGTATGGAGTACCAAGGCTGCCTGGCCCATCTGGGACAATGAGAATAATTGAGGCTGGTTGAAACCTGAGCATTTTAATACTTTCAGCAGTAAAGGGAATTGAGGAAAGCACACAGGAATTTCCCTGTCAATCAACAGGAGTGCATCAAAGGGATTATGGCACTGTTAGAGTCTGTGCCTCTGGAGCTGGTAATGTCTGGGACACCAAGAGATCCACCTCTAGGGTGCCTCACCTAGAAATGGGTGTGTAGACCTGCCTGTTCAGTGACCATTCGTGATGATTCTGGTTTATCCTGCTGAGGGCATCCACCAGGACATTGTCCTTGCCCTGGAGATGAACAGCTAAAGGACACCTTTACAGAGTACTAGTGTCCAAATTTTCATAGCTTCCATGCAAAGAGGATTATTGTGCCTCTGTTTATAGTACATAGCGGTTATGTTGTCTGTTCTGACTTGCCCAATCTACCATCTGAATGTGCAAAAGACTGAAGAGCCGAAAAACTGCTCTGAGCACCATAGATTGATGGCAGAAGGGTCCCTACTTTCTCCACATGTGGGGTGTGATCCCTAGATGCTCCCCACCCTAGAAGAAGCATCTATAGTAAACAACCAGAAGGGACTGCTGTGGAGGTACCCATGTCGAAGTGTTCCCTCACACCACTACTGCAGGCTTGAATAAAAATGGCCGTGACTGGGACCAGCTTTGATAAGGAGTCTTTCTTTTGGGACCAGTACTCCTGGATGAACGAATGTCTCTCATCTGAAACCTGGCTCCTGGACAGTTACAGTGGGAAACTGCCATGTGCCTAACAGCTGCAGAAAATGCCTCATTGGTCTAGAAACATGATGAAAAGACCTGGCTATTTGAACAAAGCTGTCCCTATCCTGAGAAGGTAAGCCATTCCTGTCCTTGTATCCAGTTCACCCCTATGAACTGGAGCAACTCTAAAGTTCTATAATAAACTTCTTTTGATTACTAGGAATCAGGAGGACAGGTGAGATGAGTGTTGAGTGCCTCTCACTTGTTGCTGTGACTGACCTATGAGCCAGTCATCCAGATAAGAAACACTGACACCCCTACCTGCCTTAAATGTGCCACCGACAGCTGGGCATTTTGTGAACACCCTTGGAGCAGTGTCAATCCGAAGGGCATTGCTCTGAATTGATAATGGCTAATAGCAACCTGAATCTGAGATACCTTCTGTGAGACCTTTGATTGAATATGGAAGTAAGCATCTTTTAGGTCCAGGAATGCTAGCCAATCTCCCTGTTTTAAGAGTAGGTATAATGGTAAGTAGATGACCATCTAATTTGGTTTACTAAGTGCTTGTTCAGGTACAAGGTCCAGATGGGATCCCACTCCCCACAACTCTTTAAAGCAAGGAAGTATCTGGAATACAGACCCTTGTCTTTTGAATGGCAGGGACTGGTTCTACCCTGAGTAGCAGAGGATGAACTTCATTTCAGTAGGGCTGTTTCTGATGGGATGAGGCTAAAAGCCTTTGACCTTAGTAGGTTGGCTTTGAAGCGAGGACCAAACCTAGCCCCTAACCCCAGAGAAAAATTACTTAGCTCAATATTCTGTTTCTTTAGTGATCTTGCTGTATTCTGACAGTGCAGTAGCTCAGCCTTAAACTGCCTGGAGACAAGGGTTTTCTATACATGGCATAGAATGGCTAATCTCAAGCTCAGTTGAAGCTGCCTGTTGTTATTCATAGATACATACATAGATACATAGACAGTGTTGGCAGATAGGCCTATAGCCCACCCACCCATTTGAGCTTGAAAGTTCAGTTTATGTTTTCTAGAGTCGGCCTACCCTGACCTCAGAATGCCCTATGTCTATCCATGCATTCTTAAATCCTGTGATTGTTTCAGCCCCTACTTCCTCTGGCAGAGTGTTCCCATCACCACCTGATCCATGAGAATTCTTCCTCACGTTTCCTCTAGTAATCCTCCTTCAACTTCATCCATGCCCTCTAGTCACAGAACATCTTTTTCTTAAAATAGTGTATTCCTGCACCCATTCCTCCCTGTACCCAAATGTTTCTATCATATCCCCTCTCTCCTCCTCCTCCAGGAGTACATGTTCAGTTCCTTCAGTTCCTAATAGGACTTGTGATGCAATCAAGTGCCCATCTTTGTTGCCTCACCAGACCTTCTCTACAGTCTATGTCCTTACATGGGTAAGATCTCCAGAACATACTTTGTACTCAGGTGGGACTCACTGAGTGTCTTGTATAATGGAATTGACCTCCTTTTCTTCTGGTGATCCCTCCCAAGCATCCCAGCACATCCTATTTGCTTTACCTGTGTCTTGTCACACTGTTTACCTACCTTGAGGTCATCAGAGATGATAACCCCAGATCCCTTTCCTGCTTGGTGCATGCATACTATACCCCCAACTGATATATTGTGCAGGGGTTTTTGTACCTGCACATTATCACGCCTTTGGCAGTTTCAACCGCAAATCCTGACCATTCTTCAAGTTTCTGCAGGTCCTTCTCATTCTGTCTACACCTCTGGTGTGCTACTCTATTACAGGCTTTGTGTCATCAATGAACAGTGATTCTGCCTGGGTCCCACCAATATCACTGATGAAGATGTTGAATAGTACAGTCCCAGACTGATCCTGTGGTACCCCCCTGGTCCTCTTCCCTCTGTGGGTGACGGCCATTTACCACCCCTCTGTCTGCCCAGCCAGTTACCTATCCACCACATTACTGTCTGCCCACACCCATATTCCCCAGTTTGTGCAATAGTCTTCATAGCACAGTATCAAGGCTTTGAAGTCAGATAGGCCATGTCCACTGCCCTCCTGATCCACCTCCCTAGTCACCCAGTCAAAAATTCAAGGTTGATACAGGACCTCCCTGGTGAAACCATGCTGCCTTGAGTCCTGTAGTCCATTGACAACCCAATGTTCCACAATCTCTCCTTCAGTGCTTCATGATCTTCCCCCACCCGAGGGTGAGGCTGACTGGTCATAGTTCCCCTCTTTGTTCCCACTTTTGTATAAGGGGACTACATCTGCTGGCCCAGTCTTTAGGTACCTCTCCTGTTTCAGTGATCAGCCAAACAGGATAGCCAGAAGAGTCAGCCACCACCTCTCTTAGTTCTTAAGGACCCTGGGGTACCCCATCTGTCCCATTGCACTATCAACTCTTACCACTTCCAGTTCTTAGGACCTTTCTAGTGTAAAGGACTTACGTCCATTCTGCCCATTCTCACCTTGTACTCCCTTCACACCCATTACCCTCCTCTTCCTCAGTAAGACCCAGCAGAAATACCTGTTCAATATGTCAGCCTTTACTGTTGTCATCTTCCATGTAGCCATCATCCCCTTCAGTCTCACTATCCCTCCCTTTGCCTTTCTTTTTCAAAAATGTACCTTAAGGTTTTGTCCCTCTCCCACTGATTTTGCAATGTGTTCTTCTGTCAGGCTGGCATCACTTACTGGCCTCCTCACTCCTTAGCTATCCTGGTTTCTCCTATCCCCTTCTGCCTGTGTCATTTGTATATTACAGATGCAATCTTTTGGCTTCCACTTTCTTTGCTACCTCTTTGAAACCATAATGGTCTCCTCTTCCTTTTCCTCTACCTGCTTAATGCATTCTGTTGTTCTTATAATCCCATTTTAAATACTATATTCTTCAACCCCTGATTCCTCCCATTCCCATTAATGCCTCTTTCAAGTATCTCCCATTTTCCCAAGTCTGCCCCTAAATCCAGGATCGTGTTTTCATGTGGTTTGGTTCTCTTTCTGTATTCAAACCACAATGACACAAGTGTATTTACAGGTGCTCCCACCACTACCCCCATCACACTGTCCTGTTGTGAGCCAGGTCAATGTGCCTTCTACCGATTGGGTCCATGACCAGTTGCCTGAGAAAGCAACCTGAGAACTCCAACTGCAGATCTTTACGAGCAAACTCACTAGGTGTTCTGTGTGAAACTGTAAACTTTTAACCAACTGGTAGAAAATAATGTTTTGGGTCCTCAAAGGAAGACAAGTTAGGAACCAAAAACAAAAACAATGAATGAAATAACATTTCACCAAAGAGAACAGAGGGTGTAAAGAGGGCACCTCTAGGGTGCCAACACTATACCTGCCCCCCACATCCAAAATCTAAGTTCTGAGAGGGAAGGAGGGGAGAGTTCAGAATACAACAAGACTCAACTAAAGAAACATAATTACTGGGTGAGTAATTTTCTTCAAACAACATGGAGTCTTGCTGTATTCTGAAATACCAAGCAGTACCTCCATGGAGAGGGACAGAACCTACTTTAGAATGGCTCTGAAGTACTGCTGTGCCAAATGAGCATCACTCTTAGTCTGAATATCCGAGGTAATGCTTGGTAAAAGTATGAACTGTTTTCCAGGTGGCTGTGACAAATTTCTAAAGAGGATATCTAGCAGCCAGGAGCAACCAATATCTCTTGTGGAATAGCCCCTCAGGCCTGAGGGTGATTTTACCAGTTTTCTGCAGGGTGGATACAGAAACAATCCACCTGGCAATAGATCTCTTGGTGGCAGGTTTGCCCTTCCAACTTCTCCATAAGTGAGGAACAACTGGGAGAATCAAACCTCTGACCCTTGGTATACTCTATGTAGTAGCTAAGGGCTCTTTAACATCAAACTGTAGCCTCCTTTCTCGAGGAAGAATGATCAGTGAAGAAAACAGGAGATATGGGCAGTGGTGGAAATCTGAAACCACTTCAGGCAAAACTTTCTGTAGTTCTAAGGACACTATCTCTCGCAAAAGAGATGAAATCAGATTCCACTAACAGGGCTTGCAATTCACCGTCGTCTAGCAAATAATGGCACAAAAACACAGTTTCAAATCAAGTAGTTAAGTAAGTGAGCACCGCCTGCTTGTCGATGTAATACATCACTGCTTTGTTGTCCGTTTGAAGGAGAATGTTCTTGGGATACAGAATGTCCTTCAAAGCTCGGACTGCATAAAGGACGGTTCTCATTTCTAGGATGTTTATGTGGAGCTGGGACTCGACTTGAGTCCACGCACCTTGAGTGTGGAGAGCCTGACAGTGAGCTCCCCACCCCATTAGGGATGCGTCCATGGTAATGGAGATCTGATGGTCCAGAGGAGCAAAGGGATACCCCTCCAGGAGATTGCTCTCTTAAGACCGCCAAGTGAGTGACCTCCTTAAAGGTTCTGTCACCTTGATGAGATAGGACTGCGAGTGAGTGGTTGGGGACCACTGAGTACCGAGCATCCACTGGGTGGTTCTCATGTGCAGATGTGCTAGGGGTACAGTGAACACTGAGGATGCCATGAGGCCTAGCATCCATTGCATCAAGAGTGCTGTGATTGAGCTGTTTTTCCCTGCTGTGACAGGCCATCTGGAAGGATATTGTTCCTCCTGTCTTCTGGAAGAAAAGCCTTCACACAGGAGGTGTCCAGAAGAGTTCCTATAAAGGGAGCCTCTGGGAGGGCTGCAGTTATGATTTCTTGAGGTTGAGCAGAACTCCCATGGACGTAAGGAAGCGAGGTTGTCTCCACGGGTGTCCAGAATCCCTTGCCTGGAAGGGCTTGTAGAAGCCAATCATCCAGATAAGGAAACACCTGAATTCTGACCTTCTGAGGTGCGCCATGAGAACTGCAAAGCATTTGTAAAAATTTGAGGTGTCAAGATAGCCCAAAGGGCAGGACTCTGAACTGATAGTGCTGTCCCAGAGCCACAAACCTCAGGAATTTGTGATGCCTCGGATGAACAGGAATGTGCTGGTAAGCATCCTGCATATCTAGGGAGGCTAACCAGTCATGTTGGTGGAGCAGAGGTAACAGGGTTCCCAGAGAAATCATTTTGAATTTCTCCTTGGGGAGAAATTTGTTTAGCTTTCTGAGATCTAGAATGGGGCGCATACCACCAGACGTCTTTGGAACCAGAAAGTAATGGGAGTAGAACCCCGTGTTTTGTTGGTGCAGTGGCACCACTTCTACTGCTCTGTTGTTCAGAAGGCCCTGAATCTCAGCGGTGAGAAGGTCTAACTGAAGGGTTGACAGCCTGGGCTGCCATTTGGGGGGACGATCCGGAGGGGTCTCCACAAGATTGAGTGAATACCCCTCACGAATTATCCGAAGGACCCATTTGTCTGAGATTATGAACTTCCACTGGTTGTAGAAGTGCATCAGATGACCTCCCACTGGAGAGGAAAAATCCACCTCGGGCAGCTGAGATGGAACTTGGGCCGGCAATTATAAGGTAGCACTGTGCTTTGGGTCCTTGTGCTTTCTGTTGCACCTTCTTTTGAGGTTGGGCAGTTGATTCTATGGAAACTTCCTCTGCCTCGAGAAGGACTGGCAATTATGAAACTGTCGCTTACTGGCATGCCCTCGAGAGGGGTCAGGGAGGGGCCGAGCCAACTAATGGCTGACCCTAGTCTTTTGTGTAGCTTCTAGAGCTTGCTCTACCTGAGGACCAAAAGATATGCACCCATCAAGGGCAATGCTATCACCTGCTGCCGCGCCGTCATTCATAAAGCCCAAGTGCTAGACAGGAATGAGGCCGGTGCAAATACCAGCAGCCGCTGAATGGGAAGTAGTGTCAAAAGCATCCATGGCTGCTTTAACCTGCTGGTTATTGATCTAATACCTCTGGTAATGGTTTGAAGAAGCTCTGCTTTGAATCCGACTCGGTAGGGCTTCAACCATCTGTTTAGTAGAATGCCACAGAATATACTCATACTGAGAAAAATAGCCTTGGTAACTGGCCATACGATACTTAGAGTAGAAGCAGCAAGACTCTCTTACCCAAGGTGTCTATCTTACGAGACTTCTTTGTTAATAGGTCGAGCTGTAGCTTGAGGAAGAACTACCTTATCATTCTCTGCCAGGACTACAATAGATCCATGAAGGCTTGAGATGCCAAAATGGGATGATCCTTGGGGCTGAATATTTCCTATCAATGGATTTAGCCACCGAAGGGATAAGAGCAGGATTATTCTATACCATTTGAGAGAGCGTCTCAAGGAAGGCTGAATCGAGGAGTCAAATCCCTATGGGATCTCCGAGGCATGAAGATATTGGAGTCTCAACAATTTCCCAGGATCGAGTGTCTGTAGTCTGGAGAGAAAGTGGAACTCAGAATTTTCAACAGAGACTTAAAGGATAGGTTCTCGACCACAGGCTCAGCAGCAGTAATAGATCCTGCTTCATCCACTTCATCACCCAACCGAAGGTCTGGGTCAGAGCTCCACGTCATCTCCTGACAGTCCAGGAGGGACTGTATGGACAGGAAAGGAATGAAATTCAGAAGGAGGAGGAAGAAGGAAACAAGTGAAAGAGGAGTCCCCAGAGCCGCTTGTTGGCCGAGACAACGCACGGCACCGAGAATGACGCCATTTCGAGGCCACGCTGGTGCTAAAATGGCGCTGAGCCGTTTACGGCAATCGGTGATGGTGCCAAGAAGCCAGACGTTGCCGAGGATGGCACCGAAGCCGCACAGCACTGAGGATGGTGCCAGAAGCCGTCGACGGTGCCAGAGGACGGCCGCCGAGTGCAGCATCGACGCCGGTGACAGCGCCGAGAGGCCACATGATGCCGAGGGCACCAAAACACTCCCAGACTCTGAAAACAGGTTTTGAAGGAAGAGCAGGAGATAAGGGCATCGTGTGGCCTCCTGCGCCACAGCCATGTGGGGGGAACACCGTGGTCGGCAGGTACGAAGAAGGTGCCACGACCAGGAAGGTCCAACCGTCCTACCTGGTCACCCAGAGAGCCCGAAGGCCCACGAGCGACCGAGTCAGGTAGCCGAACCAACCTCCGAGCCCATTGCTCCATAAGAGCGGCCCACTGATGAAACTGCTCATCCGAAGACCTACCTGCGGGCGGGGTAGGGCTTCGATGTCGAAGCCGTCGGCTACCAGAAGCAGAGATTGGCGACTCCAAAGGAGGAGACTGGCAACTAGCCCCAATAACCGAGCGTCTACGAGCAGACATATCAGAGGGCGACCTCGAGTGATGCCTTCTCTTTTTGACCTGTGGGCCGAAGAAGAGCTCGAGGCCGAACGGTGCCGAGAGTGCGACCGTTTAGTTTTATGCTTCCGGGGGGACCGCCCATCCCCCCAAACATTGGACTGACCGTTGTCAGACCTTCCCTCCGGAGAAGGCGGCGGACCGGACCCAGCCCGACTGACTGAACAGCTTTCATACGAAGTCTCCCTACCATCACCTGACCTGCTCATGGTCTACTCTGTCAAGGTAGGCTGAGACTTCTTTATGGTATTTATTTCAAAAATAAGAATAAATTTAAGCGATACTGTATCGAGATAATACTACAAAATAATAAAAACTGAAAACTATGCTGCTAGTTTGAAGTTTGACTCCACGACTTTTCAAGCGGTATTGTCGTCACTGAAGTGCATTCGACAGCGGGAAAAAAGGAACTGAGGCGGTTGGAGGGTCGACGCCGAGATAGTCATTACCGCACGAGCTAGGGCTCGTGGCACCGTTCCTCGCAGTGCCATCTCTGGCGCTGACCCTCCAGCAAAAAAGTTTGCTCCCGATAGGTCCTAGTGCCTCCGGCACAGATCCCAATAGTGTGAATGAGTGGTGGAGACTTATGTCCAGGAAGATCTACTCACCTTATTAATCTTATTTCTTCTAAGGGAATATTACTGTGTTCTGACTAATGCAGTATGGTCTCACCATAGGACTACCCTAGAGCCGAAATGGTTAATAGAACCTATGCAAATGATGGAATGCTAGGCTCGAGCTCGGTTTTCAAACCACTGTCCTTGGTAAACAATCTCTAACTGTCAGATTCTTACAAAGCATGCACTAATCAGTTTCCTCTTAATGGAGGATAATAATAATAATAATAATAATAATAGTAATAATATTAACAATCATAACAACCTCCCTGCACCAGAAATGGCAGGAGAAAAATATGTGGGAATTATCCCTGTTTCAAATACTTCCAAAAAACCCTAAGCATCCCAGAAGACTGAAGTCACAGATGCCCAAAATAGAAACAGTATATGAACCCCAGATTTGCAACAACTGTAGCACAGCTGAAATGCAGTGACCATAGGTGTCAGAAGGGGAGGAAGGGAGGGAGCCTGTGAATACAGTAAAATTATCTTAGAAGAAACAAGATTACTAAGGTGAGTAATTTTCCTTCAAACCCAGGAAATCTTACTGTATTCTGACTAATGCATATTACCAAGCAGTGCCTTAGGAGGTGGGGCCTATAGCCTATTTAGGAAACAGGCTCTGGAGGACTGCTGTGCCAAACCTGGCATCACCTCTGGCTTGGACGTCCAAACAATAATGCTTTGTAAATGTGGACTGTTTTCCAAGTTGCAGCTTTGCAGATATCTACTAGGGGGATGTCCCTAGCAGCTGCTAGAGAGGCTGCAGTACCCCTAGTTGAATGGGCCCTGAGGCCTGCAGCTGGTTCCTTACCCACCTTGCTATAACAGAATGGGATACAGGTTACAATCCATCTGGCAATGGATCATTTTGTGGCAGGTTTTCCTTACCCTACCTCTCCAAAGGTAAAGAAGAGCTGGGTTGGTTCTGTCTGTGACTCTTTGTGTGGTTGAGATAGCAGCTGACTGCCCTTTTTACATCAAGGATGTGTAGCCTACATTCACTTGAAGTGGATTGATCTTTAAAGAAGACTGACAAAGAAATTGACTGGTTAAGGTGGAACTATGATACCACCTTGGGCAAAAAGTTCCTGTTAGTTCTAAGGATTATCTTGTCCCTATGGACTGTGATATATCCTGGCTCTGTGGATAAAGCCTGGAGTTCACTTATCCTCCTGGCAGAGGTAATGGCAACCAGAAATACAGTTTTCCAAGTCACGTATTTCAGGTCTGCTGATGACATTGGTTCGAGTGGAGGTTGCATGAGCTGAGCAATGCAAATATTCAGATCCCACATGGGAGTGGGCTCCCTGTGTGGTGGGTGTAAGTGTAGCAGCCCTTTAAATAATTTTTTGAACACTGACTTTGAAACCAAAGAGGAGTAAGAAGCTTTGCCTGCTGATAAATAAGCTGAAACAGCTGCTAAATGCACCCTCAGAGTGGAAATAGTTAAACTTGAGAAGTGCAAATGAGCCATACAGTCCAAGACAACAGAAATGTTAGCTTGAGAATGAACCAAGCCCGTGCCCTGGCACCAGAAGGAAAATCTTTTCCATTTAGTGGCATGTTTTCATAGTGGAGGGTTTTCTGGAAACCCTCACTATGTCCATAACCCCTTCTAAAAGATGCAAGTCCGCATACTCTAGGTCCTCAAGAGCCATGCCTTGAGTCTGAAGGATAATAAGTTGGGGTATATGATTCTGCCCTGAGAGGAGGTCAGTAGGTTGTACCTCCTAGGAAGACTGAATGGCTTGGCTACTGACACTGAGAGAAGTATGGAGTACCAAGGCTGCCTGGCCCAGTCTGGGACAATGAGAATAATTGAGGCTGGTTGAAGCCTGAGCTTGTTTAATACTTTCAGCAGTAAAGGGAATTGAGGGAAAGCACACAGGAATTTCCCTGTCCAATCCAACAGGAGTGCATCCAAAGGGATTGTGGCACTGTTGGGGGGTCTGCATTAATACTCTGGGAGCTGGTAATTGTCTGGGGCTGCAAAGAGATCCACCTCTGGGGTGCCTCACCTCCTGAAAATGGTGTGTAAGACCTGCCTGTTCAGTGACCATTCGTGATGATTCTGGTTTATCCTGCTGAGGGCATCCACCAGGACATTGTCCTTGCCCTGGAGATGAACAGCTGAAAGGGACACCTTTACAGAGTATGCTAGTGTCCAAATTTTCATAGCTTCTGTGCAAAGAGGGATTGACCTTGTGCCTCCTTGTTTGTTTATGTAGTACATGGCGGTTGTGTTGTCTGTTCTGACTTGCACCACCATCCCTACCATCTGAATGGCAAAAGACTGAAGGGCCAGAAAAACTGCTCTGAGCACCATTAGATTGATGTGCAGAAGGGATTCCTGCTTTCTCCACATGCTGTGGGCAGTGTGATCCCCTAGATGTGCTCCCCACCCTAGAAGGGAAGCATCTGTGGTAAGTACCAGAGAAGGGGACTGCTGTAGGAAAGGTACCCCATGTCTGAGGTGTTCCCTCACCTGCCACTACTGCAGAGCTTGAATAAGGGTGGCCGTGACTGGGACCAGCTTTGATAAGGAGTCTTTCTTTTGGGACCAGTACTCCCTGAGATGAAACTGAATGTCTCTCATCTGAAACCTGGCTCCTGGGACAGTTACAGTGGAGGCTGCCATGTGCCCTAACAGCTGCAGAAAATGCCTCATTGGTCTAGAAACATGCAATGAGAAAGACCTGGCTATTTGAATAAGGCTGTCCACCCTGTCCTGAGAAAGGTAAGCCATTCCTGTCCTTGTATCCAGTTCTGCCCCTATGAACTGGAGCAACTACAACGGTTCTATAATAAACTTCTTTTGATTGACTAGGAATCCCAGGGAGGACAAGGTGGTCTGAGTGATTGAGAGTGCCTCTCTCACTTGTTGCTGTGACTGGCCTACAATGAGCCAGTCATCCAGATAAGGAAACACTGACACCCCTACCTGCCTTAAATGTGCCACCACGACAGCTAGGCATTTTGTGAACACCCTTGGAGCAGATGTTAATCCGAAGGGCATTGCTCTGAATTGATAATGGCCTAATGGCAACCTGAATCTGAGATACCTTCTGTGAGACCTTCTGATTGGAATATGGAAGTAAGCATCTTTTAGGTCCAGGAATGCTAGCCAGTCTCCCTGTTTTAGAGTAGGTATAATGGTAAGTAGACTGACCATCCTTAATTTTGGTTTTGCTAAGTGCTTGTTCAGGTACCTGAGGTCCAGAATGGGATGCCACTCCCCTGTTTTCTTTAATGCAAGGAAGTATCTGGAATACAGACCCTTGTCTTTTTGAATGGCAGGGACTGGTTCTACCCCCTGAAGTAGCAGAAGGGATGACACTTCATTTTCCAGTAGGGCTGTTTCTGATGGGGATGAAGGCTTAAAAGCCTTTGACCTTAGCCTTGGTTTGGCTTTGAAGCTGAGGACCAAACCCTGGCCCACTACTTCCAGAAGAAAAAATTACTTAGCTCAGTAATTCTGTTTCTTCTAGTGGAGTCTTGCTGTATTCTGACAATTGCAGTTAGCTCCAGCCTTTAAACTGCCCTGGAGAACAAAGGGTTAACTTTTCTATGCATGGCATAGAATGTTCATCTCAAGCTCAGTTGAAGCTGCCTGTTGTTATTCATAGATACATACATAGATACATAGACAGTGTTGGCAGATAAGGGCCTATGGCCCACCCAGTCTGCCCATTTGAGCTTGTAAGTTCAGTTTATGTTTTCCTAGAAGTCTGTTGCCCCTTACCCCTGACCTCCAGAATTCCTTTATGTCTATCCCATGCATTCTTAAATCCTGTGATTGTTTCAGCCCCCACCACTTCCTCTGGCAGGGTGTTCCACTTGTCCACCACCTGTTCTGTGAAGAAATTCTTCCTCACGTTTCCTCTGAATCGTCCTCCTTCCAACTTCATCCCATGCCCTCTAGTCCTGGAACATCTTTTTTTCTTAAAAATAGTGTATTCCTGCACCCTGTTCCTCCCTGTACTTGTATGTTTCTATCATATCCCCTCTCTCCCTCCTCTCCTCCAGGGAGTACATGTTCAGTTCCTTCAACCGTTCCTAATAGGACTTGTGATGCAATCCGTGCACCATCTTTGTTGCCCTCCTCTGAACCTTCTCTACCCAGTCTATGTCCTTACGTAGGTAAGATCTCCAGAACTGTACTTTGTACTCCAGGTGGGGCCTCACTAGTGTCTTGTATAGTGGAATTACGACCTCCCTTTTTCTTCTGGTGATGCCCCTCCCAATGCATCCCAGCATCCTATTTGCTTTACCTGCTGTCTTGTCACACTGTTTCCCTACCTTGAGGTCATCAGAGATGATAACCCCAAGATCCCTTTCCTGCTTGGTGCATGCTATATGCTATACCCCCCAACTGATATATTGTGCCAGGGTTTTTGTGCCCCATATGCATTATCTTGCACTTCTTTGCATTGAATTTCAACTGCCAAATCCCTGACCATTCTTCAAGTTTCTGCAGGTCCCTTCTCATTCTGTCTACACCCTCTGGTGTGCTACTCTGTTACAGAGCTTTGTGTCATCAGCGAACAGTGAAATTCTGCCTTCTAGGTCCTGCACAATGTCACTGATGAAGATGTTGAATAGTACCAGTCACAGCACTGATCCCTGTGGTACCCCACTGGTCACTCTTCCCTCTGTGGAGTGACAGCCATTTACCACCACCCTCTGTGTCCTGCCGCCCAGCCAGTTACCTATCCACCACATTACTGTCCTGCCCACACCCATATTCCCCAGTTTGTGTAATAGTCTTCTACATAGCACCGTGTCAAAGGCTTTGCTGAAGTCCAGATAGGCCATGTCCACTGCCCTCCCCTGATCCACCTCCCTAGTCACCCAGTCAAAAAATTCAACGAGGTTGGTCTGACATGACCTCCCCTGGTGAAACCATGCTGCCTGGGTCCTGTAGTCCATTGGACAACCAGATGTTCCACCAATCTCTCTTCAGAAGTGCTTCCATGATCTTCCCACTACCGAGGTGAGGCTGACTGGTCTGTAGTTCCCACTTCCTCTTTGTTCCCACTTTTTGTATAAAGGGACTACATCTGCTGTCCTCCAGTCTTTGGGTACCTCTCTGTTTCCAGTGATCGGCTAAACAGGATAGCCAGAGGTTCAGCCACCACCTCTCTTAGTTCTTTAAGGACCCTGGGGTGCACCCCATCTGTCCCCATTGCTTTATCAACTCTTATTACTTCCAGTTCCTTTAGGACCCTTTCTCGTGTAAAGGGACTTGCGCTCCATTGCTGCACCATTCTCACCCTTGTACTCCTTTCACACCATTACCCTCTCTTCCTCAGTAAAGACTGAGCAGAAATACCTGTTCAATATGTCAGCTTTACTGTTGTCATCTTCCATGTGGCCCATCATCCCCCTTCAGTCTCACTATCCCTCCCTTTGCCTTTCTTTTTTCACTTATGTACCTGTAAAAGGTTTTGTCCCCTCTACCCACTGATTTTGCAATGTGTTCTTCTGTCTGAGCTTTGGCATCCCTTACTGGCCTCCCTGCCTCCCTTGGCTTCTCCTGGTACTTCTCCCTATCCCCTTCTGCCTGTGTCATTTTGTATTGCCTGAATGCAATCTTTTTGGCTTTCACTTTCTTTGCTACCTCTTTGGAAAACCATAATGGCTCCTCTTCCTTTCCTCTTGCTAACCTGCTTAATGCATAATTCTGTTGTTCTTGTAATCCCCATTTTAAATACTGCCCACTGTTCTTCAACCCTGATTCCTGCCCCATTCCTTAATGCCTCTTTCAAGTATCTCCCATTTTCCCAAAGTCTGCCCCCCTAAAATCCAGGATACGTGTTTTTGTGTGGTTTGGTTCTACTCTTTCTGTGATTTCAAACCACAATGACTGGTGGTCACTGTTCCCCAGGTGCTCCCCCACTGTTACCCCCATCACACTGTCCCTGTTTGTGAGCACAAGGTCCAGTATTGCCTTCTGCCGAGTTGGTTCCATGACCAGTTGCCTGAGGAAGGCAACCTGAAGAGAACTGCAACTGTCAGATCTTTACGAGCAAAACTCACTAGGTGTTCTGTGTGGAAACTGTAAAATTTTTAACTAGCCAACTGGTAGAAAAATAATGTTTTGGGTCCTCAAAGGAAGACTCAAGTTAGGAAACCCAAAAACAAAAAACAATCGAATGAAATAACATTCCACCCAAAGAGAACAGAGGGTGTAAAAGGGGGCACCTCTAGGGTGCCAACACTGTGCCTGCCCACCCACATCCCAAAAATCTAAGTTCTGAGAGGGGAGGCGGGGGGGAGTTCAGAATACAGCAAGACTCCACTAAAAGAAACATAATTACTGAGGTGAGTAATTTTTTCTTCAAACAACATGGAGTCTTGCTGTATTCTGACAATTGCAGACTACCAAGCAGTACCTCCATGGAGGAGGGACAGAACCTACTTTGGGAATAGGCTCTGAAGTACTGCTGTGCCAAAATGAGCATCACTCTTAGTCTGAATATCCCGAGAGTAATGCTTGGTAAAAGTATGGACTGTTTTCCAGGTGGCTGCTTGACAAATTTCTAAAAGAGGGATATCCCTGGCAGCAGCCAGGGAAGCAGCTGTATCTCTTGTGGAATGAGCCCTCAGGCCTGAGGGTGGAGTTTTACCCAGTTTTTCATAGCAGAATTGTATACAAGAAACAATCCACCTGGCAATAGATCTCTTGGTGGCAGGTTTGCCCTTCCCAACTTCTCCATAAGTGAGGAACAACTGGAGGGAATCAAACCTGTGACCCTTGGTATGCTCTATGTAGTAGCTAAGGGCTCTTTTAACATCCAAACTGTGTAGCCTCCTTTCTCCCGAGGAAGAATGATCAGTGAAGAAAACAGGGAGAGATATAGACTGATTCAGGTGGAAATCTGAAACCACTTCAGGCAAGAACTTTCTGTTAGTTCTAAGGACTACTTTATCTCTGTGAAAAGAGATGAAATCAGATTCCACTGACAGGGCTTGCAATTCACCGATACGTCTAGCAGAAGTAATGGCTACCAAAAACACAGTTTTCCAAATCAAGTAGTTAAGCTCTGCTGAGGACAAAGGCTCAAAAGGGGGTTGCATTAGCTGAGCAATGCAAACATTAAGATCCCAAGCAGGAGCAGGATCCCTAAAGGGGGGGGACTAGTGTGAATCAATCCCTTGAAAAACTTACAGAATACAGGAGGGGATGACAGTGAGGAAGACTTGCCTACTGACAGGAAAGCAGAAACAGCTGCCAAGTGTACGTTGAGAGCAGCTGGTCTGAGACCTAGGCCATTGAGATGGACCATATAATCCAGAACCGTAGGCAATTCAGCTGAGTCTGGAGAAATAGTCTTCTTAGAACACCAAATGCTGAATCTTTTCCATTTGGAGTTGTAACTCTTTCTGGTGGAGGGCTTTCGGGAAGCCTTAAAGATATCCATAGCCCCTTGGGAAAGATGCAGATCTGCAAACTCTAACTCTTCAAGAGCCAAGCCTTGAGATTGAGAGACTGAAGATTGGGGTAGCAAATCCTCCCCTGACAGGATGTTAGGTTGTAATTCCTGGGATGAGACAGAGGAAGATGGACTGCTAGGGACAGCAACAAGGGATACCATGGCTGCCTGGCCCAGTTTGGCGCAATCAGAATCACCTTGCATGGTTGTGACCTTATCTTGACTAACACTTTGAACAGGAGAGGGAAGGGGGGAAAAGCATAGAGAAATTTCCCTTCCCAGTTCAGAATCAGAGCCTCCAGGGGGACTGAGCCCAAGACTGGGGGTCTGCAATAAAAAATAGGAAGTTGGTGATTGTCTGGGGCTGCAAAAGGATCTATCTCTGGAGTGCACCATCTTGAGAAAATCACCTTCAACACCAGAGGATCTAGGGCTCATTCGTGATGGCCCTGGGATATTCTGCTCAGTGCATCTGCCAGAACATTGTCCTTTCCTGGAAGGTGAACTGCTATAAGAGAGGTTTGCAGGGAATAAGCCAGGGACCCCAACTTCATTGCTTCTGTGCACAAGGCCATAGACCGAGTGCCTCCTTGCTTGTTGATGTACCACATGGTGGTGGCGTTGTCTGTTCTGACCTGAACCACCTTGTCCTGTACTGATTTGGGAAAAAGCTTGCAGTGCCAGAAACACTGCCCTGAGTTCCAAGAGATTGATGTGTAGAAGAAATTCCTGAGGCGACCACAGTCCCTGGGTGGTAAGTTCCCCCAAATGAGCTCCCCAGCCCAGCAGGGGAAACATCTGTGGTGAGGACCACTGAATGAGACTGAGTGGCAAATGGAACTCCTTGCCTCAAATTGTCCTGATCCTGCCACCATTGCAGGGCTTGGATCAGAGTTCGGGTCACTGGAAATAGTTTGGTAAGGGAATCTTTTCTTTGGGACCAAAAAGCTCTTAAGTGGAACTGAATGTCCTTCATATGGAATCTTGCACCTTGGACCACTGCTGTAGAGGCTGCCATGTGGCCCAAAAGCTGAAGGAAGTGCCTTGCTGGTCGAGACACCTGAAGGCTGAATGAAGAGGCCAACTCCATGAGAGCCCTTGCCCTGTCCAGGAGAAGGAAGGCTCTTGCTTTTACCGTATCCAGCTCTGCCCCTATGAAGGTGAGGAGCCGCACTGGTTTGAGAACTGACTTTGGTAGGTTGAGAAGAAATCCTAAAGAAGTGAGCACTTGCTGGGTCACTTGCAGGTGTGACATGACTTGGTCTGGGGACTGGCCCACTATGAGCCAGTCATCCAAATATGGAAAAATGGAAATCTTTTGTCTTCTTAGGAAGGTAACAACTACTGCTAGGCACTTTGTGAAGACCCTTGGGGCTGATGTTAGGCCAAAGGACATTGCTCTGTACTGATAGTGGCCTTAGGGCAACTTGAACCTGAGGTACTTTCTCTGAGAGCACCTGATGGAATGTGAAAGTAGGCATCTTTGAGGTCCAGGGAGGCTAGACAGTCCCCTGGCCTTAGAGAGGGAAGGATAATTCCCAGATTTATCATCTTGAACTTTGGCTTTATAAGATGTTTGTTCAGGTATCTTAGGTCCAGGATGGGTCACCACTCTCCTGTCTTTTTGGGGGTTAGGAAGTACCTGGAGTACAATCCTTTGCCCCAGTGTAGGGTAGGTACTCTCTCTATAGCTCTTAGAGCTAGGAGAGAAGAAATCTCTGCCTCTAGGGCAAGAGTTTCTGAGAGATTTGCAGGTGGAAAAGATCTGGCTCTCATCTTGGGACATTTTTTGAAGCTGAGAACCAGTCCCTGGCTTACTACTTCCAGGACTCATTTGTCTGAGGTAACAGACATCCAGTCCTGGACAAAGTAAGCCAGCCTGCCCCCTACTGGGATAGGAGAATCAACCCGGGCAGACCCATCAGGGTGTCTACTTGGCAGGGGCCTTAGGCTGAGGAGTGGATGCAGGCCTGCTCATCCCCCTTCTGCCTCTCCCTCTGAAGAACCTCCTCTGTGAAAAAGAAGAAGAGGCCTGTGCTTGGTAAAAAGGCCTTTGGAAAGGTCTGCCCCTGCCCCTGGATTGCTGCCTTTGAGGAGTTGCCTGCCTTTCCAAGACCTGAGCACTCCTGTAAGTGGTCCTGTATTCATCCATTTTCTTCATGTAATTCTCTGTCTGCTCCCCAAACAGAGAATTACCTATTACAGGGAAATCCATGTCCTTAGCCTGGGTATCCTGTGAGAGGCTAGTACATCTGAGCCAAGCCATTCTCTGAAGAGCTACAGATGTAGCCATGACTCTTGATGACACATCATTGGAGTCCACAGCAGCATGAAACTGAACTTTTGATGCCTCAATCCCATCTGCAGCCACCTCCTCCAGCTCCTTGGCAAGCTGGGGGGAAGCCTGTTTAGCCAGTGCCAGTACAGTGTCCCACCTGGACTTCTGGTACCTGGCAGTATAGGCCATATAATTAGCCTGCCTGAGTCCCAAAGATGATGCCATGTACTGCTTCTTTGCCATGGCATCAATCTTTCTGGAGTCCTTGTCTGGGGAGTGTGATGCCAAGGGAATGCTTGCCTTATCACAGGCAGCAGCCTGTACAACCTTAACATGGCTGCATTGCTGATAAAGGAACTCCGTATCTGAGCCTGAAAGAGTATACCTCTTGTCCATTCTTCTATCCACAGGAGGTATGGAATTGGGAGACTTAAGAATTTTTTGTATCTGTTTCCCAAAAGATCTGTGGAGGGGAATAGTCAGTCTCCTGGACTCTGGGATGTCCATCATCTCTGCATAGTCAAGCTCCTCCTGATCCTGTACTGCTTCTTCCATAGGAAGCTGGAGGGTTTCAGCCACTTTTTTGTAAAACATAAAGTGAGAAGGGGACTCAGAAAGCCTAGGAGGAGAAGCACCTGAAGGTCTGTCTAAGGAGATGTCCGGGTCAATAGGCACATCCAGACTTTCACCATCACCATAATCATCTTCCAACTCTCCTTCCTCCTCAAACTCCGGTTCATAAAATTCTTCCAGGGTATAATCCGGAACCGGGGGAACCGACCAAACTGAGCCCCTGCCAAAAGGTGCCGGATCAGTCGGAACAGAGCGAAGCAATTCCACAATACCAATCGCTTTGGCTATTTTATTGGCGGTCGGAGTATGAGATTCTGGATCCGAACCAGTCAACTTGTCTTTTCTTTTTCCTTTTGTCAGAACTGATTCCTCAGAATCGGCTTTCCTTTTGCCTGAAGAAGTATCGCCCTGGTCAGAGGGCACTCCTTCTGGTTCGGTCGGAACCGAACCGGGCTGGCCATCCGGGTCAGCAGACTTCTCGGCCTCCCTTTCCCTTAGTCTATCTAATCTCTTTTCCAGGGTAAATTTGGGAAAATGTTTGCAAATTTGGCAGTCTGAATCGAGGTAGTCAAACCCCAGACAATAAACACAGGTGGTGTGGGGATCGGCCTTAGCAAAGACCTCCCCACACAGACACACTGTAATGTTGAAACCCAATGGGCCCAGTTTTTTTCTTGGGTTTCTCAGACATGGCCAACCTAATCAAACTTACCCTTTTTTCGGAAACCGCCAGGTAAGACTCCCCATTGGTTCCTGACTGTGTCATGGGTCTTGGAAAAAAACCTTACTAAAATCCATTTTTTTTAGAACAGATGCGGTCCAGTAACCACACACTAAAGTAAAGTCCAAATTTTACCTGAAAATGATCGGTTCAGCCGAACCGATCCACACTTTTACAAGTTCCACACAGAAAACAGAACAAAACGTATCTAGTACTCACTGTACCACAGACAGAGACTTGAACCGACTATGCAGAAACAACAATTATGGTAGAAAAAACGACCGAAAACCAACACTTCAACCGACTTGAACCGAGCAGCAGTAGAAATCTCCGGAGCAACTGTTCAGTGAGGCAGAGTAAAGAATCTGACGGTTGCAGTTTGAATAACAACAAGCAGAGGCTTCAACCGAGCTCGAGATGAACATTCTATGCCATGCATAGAAAAGTTAACCCTTTGTTCTCCAGGGCAGTTTAAAGGCTGGGGCTAACTGCAATTGTCAGAATACAGCAAGACTTCATGTTGTTTGAACCCACTTGTCTGTGGTAATGTTTTTCAATTCCTGGAAGTAGTGGGCCAGCCTTCCCCCTACTGGTAGTGGGGAGGCACCCCAGACATTCTGCTCAGTGAGTCTGCTTTGATTGAGCTACTGGCTGGACAGCGAGGCTAGTGCGGCCAGTGCCCCTCTTGCCCCTGCCCCAAAAGTATCCCATAGGCTGATACTGGGGAAAAACTTGGGGCTGAAAATAAGGCCTGTAAGGAGTCCTGCCCCTGCCACCCCAAGAATGGTACCTTTAAGGGTTGGCAGTTCTCTCCTTTACTGCTGCACTTTTATAAGCAACCTTGTAACCATCCATTTTTTTCATATATGCCTCTGTTTGTTGTCCCAACAGAGACACAGGGTCACAGGGAAAATCCAAGGTCTTAACTTATGTGTCCTGTGAGAGGTCAATGGTTCTCAGCCCTGCAAACCTTCTCAAGGACACTGCTGTAGCCATTTGCCTGGATGCTGTGTCATTTGCATCCACTGCCATCCTATACTGGGTTTTTGAAGCTTCAATGCCCCTCTCAACTGCTTCCTCCAGGTCAGCAGCCATTGGAGAAGGAACAGACTTGGCAATTTCTAGTACTGTAGACAACACCGATTTTTGATATCTGGCTAAATATGCCATATAGGATGCCTCCTAATGGCTAGGAAGGATCCCAAAAACTTTTTTACTACTGAGTCCATCTTCATGGAATCTTTCTCAGTGGGGTGGGACACCAGAGAGATGCCATCTATGTCACAAGCTGTAGCCTGAACCACACCTTCAAGGTTGGGGTGCCCAAACAAAAATTCGTCCTCAGACTTATCCACCCAATACTTCCTGTCCAAAATTTTCATGCTCTGCCTCCTCAAAGACCTGTGCAGAGGGAGGAGCAGCCTTTTGATGGAGGAACATCCATCATTTTCTTACAGTCTTCTTCCTCCTCATCTTCCAGAGACTCATATGATGGGAGGTCAAGAGACTGGGCAACTTGCTTTATAAAAGCAAAGTATGAGGAAAAATCCTCAGTTCCCTTATTAGGGGAATTAGGCCCGTGGAGATCAGGAGAAATGTCTACCTCTATAGGCTCATCATAATCATTGTCTCCATTATCCTCCTCTGGTTCTTCAGCAAGACCAGTATCCTCAAACTGTTCCCCACCTTGGTCTATTAAACAGGGGACTTATGAACTGGGAGTTCATGGAACTGGCTGTTTATCATCCAGAACTGGAGATTGCAAAGACTGAATAATTCTGATCGCGTTTGCAATCTCTTTGGCAGAAGGAACCGCTGTTAGGACCGGTTGGGGTTCCTGGTGCTTTTCTTTATGCTTTTTCTTAACTGTGATGGCTGGTTCAGCAGCCTTATCCACAGTTTTTTTTTGTGGCACTATCGCGCCTGTCACAGGGCAGTCCCTCCGGTTTGGCAGACTGTTTGGTAACCAGGTTAGCAGCCTTATCCAACATTTTTTCCCTCAGTCTCTTTAACTGTCTATCAAGGGCGGACTGAGGAAAATTAGCACAGATCTCACAGTCTGTCTGAGGGTGGTCAAACCTCAGAAAGAACAGACAAATTAAGTGAGGATCAGCCTTTGCAAACAGTTCCCCGCACTCTGTGCGGTGCTGGAAACCTGTGGGTCCTGTTCTCTTTTTTGGTTTCTGTGACATATGAAAGGGTATACAGAAAGACTATATAGACTTTGTCTCTATTTTTTTTTTCAGTCGGTTGTTGCACCAAAAAAGAAACCAGTTTTCAAAAGTATAAATCCAGGAGTTACCCTAGTTGAAATAAGGGACCCACAAACCGGAAAATTACTCTGGTCTAAGTTTTAGATAACTACCGACCATACCGAGTTGGAAATTCTTAAAACTAACCAATACAATTTATAGAAAATTTAAGGGAACTGTCAGTTTCCCCTCGGTTAGGGAACCAGGGAGAAAAACAACTACTTACCCTTTGCAAACTAAATTCTAAACAATTAGTACCTGAAAGCCAAGGACAGTTGTAAGAACACCAAATAAAATAAATTTACTGATATAAAACTGAGAAAATAAACTTTTCTTCAAGAGATGAAGGAGAGCTCTATGGAGACGTCTTGCTGAGGCAAGCGGAGTAAAGAATCTGACAGTTAGAGATTGTTTACCAAGGACAGTGGTTTGAAAACTGAGCTCAAGTCTAGCATTCCACCATTTGTATAGGTTCTATTAACAATTTCGGCTCTGGGACAGTCCTATGGTGAGACCATACTGCATTAGTTTGAATACAGTAAGATTTCCTGGGGTTTGAATTGAACTTTGGATTCCTCAACACCATCTACAGCCACCTGCTCCAGCTCCTTGGCCAGCTGGGGAGGGGCATTCTTAGCCAGCTCCAGAACCATATCCCTCATAGATTTCTGGTATCTGGCTGTATATGCCATGTAACTAGCTTGCCTGAGTCCCAAAGAGGATGCCAAGTACTGTTTCTTGGCCATGGCATCCACTTTCCTGAAATCCTTATCGGGGGGGTGAGATGCCAGGGGAATGTTAGCCTTGTCACAGGCTGCAGCTTGCACTACCCCAACATGGCTGGTTATCTCATACAAATACCTAGGTATCATCCTTGACTCCTCCCTCGCCTTCAGTGAACACATCCAGATCCTCTGCTCTGCCATAAATTCTCGCATAGGCTTGCTTTATTGGCACAGAGCCTGTCTCCCCCCAGAAGCACTAAGACTCACCATTGACTCATCCATTCTCTCCCTAGTGGACTATGGACTCCTAATATATAGCGCAGTGGACAACACTGCCCTGGGCAAAATCAAACTCTCAATCAACAAGGCCTGTTGGCTACTCATTGGGGCAGATAGGAAAACACACGCATGCACACTTTATGCCTTGTCTAACATCCTCTCCCTTGAAGAGTGGTTACTCTACCAGACCTGCCTGCTCACCCAAAAAAGCTGTGTTGGATTTACCCCCCCGGTCTGTCTAAACTAATCAACATGGCCACCCCTCCTATCCACACCTGTCGCTCCACTAAGACCCTGCTAGTAGTCCCCAGGGTTAGGACGACCCTCACGCAGAGATCTTTTTCCCACAGGGCACCATCCTGGTTCAACGCCCTCCCTCCTGATACCTCATCTCAGCTCAGAATTGGACCTTTCAATTCATACCTGTGCAGCCACCTTTTGAGCTCCCATCACTGCAACTGTAAATAACTGCTCCACCACTTGTCCTCATCCAACCCACTAAACCCACACCACCCACCCTGTTCATATACTGTACCAGTATACATATCTCACAATTGCTGAGCTGCAATCATGTATAAGCCTATACCTGCAGTATATGCTCAGCACCACACCCCTGCCATATACTACTACTGTCCTCTAAGTTTATATGCCCAATGATCATTCCTTCTTGCCTAGCTATCATCATGTATAGGCCTGTCTCTGGCAAGAAGGGGCCTTCTCCTGCTGATATGGACCTCTACACCTGTATTCAGTTTGTACAAACTGCAATTGTATATAGTCTGCCATGCTACTGCACCTGCACTATTGTCTGTATTGTCTGTTCACCACTCACTCTATGTTTCCCCTACCCTGTCCTACTCTGTGTTATGACGATGAGCCTTTGGAAATGAGTCTTTGACTCAAAGGGTTGTAATTGTGCTACTGTAATAAATAAATAAATAAAATACATAAATGGCTACAATGAGTTGTAATGAATTCCATCCCAGGACCTGAGAAAGTATACCTCCTATCCATCCTTTTATCCACAGGAGGTATAGATGTTGGAAACTGCAGACTTTTCTGAGTCTGTTTCCCAGATATTTGTGCAAAGGGATAGACACTCTCTTTGACTCTGGGACATCCATAATTTCCATGAAGTTAGGTTCCTCCTGATCCTTTTCAGCCTCTTCCAGTGGAAGCTGAAGAGTATCAGCCACTTCCTTGTAAAACAGGAAATGGGAGGGGACTCAGGAAGTCTGGGAGGAGACACATAGGAAGACCTGTCTGGGGAGATGTCAGACTCTACTGGCTCATCTAGGCCTTCATCTTCCTCTTCTTCATAGTCTTCTTCTACTTCCCAAGCATCCTTATAGAATGCTTCAGGTTCAATTTCAGAAGCAACAATGTCTGACCGACCCGATTGTCTTCAGTCAGAACTGGGCAAAGCAACCGGACAATAGTAGTCACTTTTGCAATCTCTTCAGCTGTCAGGACATGGGGACCAGGATCTGAACCAGCTGACTTATGTTTTCTTTTAGACAGAACTGACTCCGCAGAGTCGGCTCTCCTTTTGCCCAAGGATGTATCGCCCAGGTCAGTGGGCACTCCCTTGGGTTCAGTTGGAACCAAACTGGGCTGGCCATCTGAATCAGCAGATTTCTAGGCCTCTCTTTCCTTCAGCCTACTCAAATGTTTTTCCAAAGTAGCTTTAGGAGTGTTTTTACATATTTGGCAGTCTTCCTTGAGGTGGTCAAACCCCAGACAATAAACACAGACAAGGTGGGGATCAGACTTAGCAAAGGCCTCCCCACACTCGGTGCAGTGCTGAAACCCAGTGGGATTGGTTTTCCTTTTGGGTTTCTCAGACATGCCGGATACAAAAAAGTTACCTTAAACAGCAGTTAAGCCAGGCAACTGCACACTTATCGGTTCCAACCGTGTCACGGGTCAGTTAAAACAAATGAAGAAACTGTCATTGTTTTAGGAACCAATAAGTACTGGAAACCACACAATAATACAGAAAAAAATGCAAGAATTAACAGTAAAGAATTTGTTTCGGTTCCCAACTGGACCGACCAGGAGAAAACCAAACAAAAAAATATTTCTAGCAAATAAACTCTACTATCTACTAGCTACACTTATTGTACCATAGACAGTGATCTGAATACCCTAACAAAACAAGAAAAAGCAGTTTAAAACCAACCAAATTTACTTAACCAAACCGCAGCGAAGGAGGGATTCTCCAAAGCGACTTCACAGTTAGGCACAGTAAAGAATCTGATGGTTACACTGAGGAGTACCAGGGATAGAGGTTTGAAAACCAAGCTCAAGCTCAACGTTCTACGCCCTGGCATAGAGTTAACCCTTTCCTCTCCAGAGCAGCTCAAGTGCTGGGGCTAACTGCATATAGTCAGAATACAGCAAGACTTCATGTTGTTTGAAACACATTTTGCACACTTTCCTCCCTAGCTAATAACACAGACATACTGAAATCAGAAATATCAACTTCCAGTGCATTCTCCTGATAACTCTCTGGACCCCAACTCACATTACTTAACATGCAACAAATCATATAGCAATACCCCACCCTATTGCATAACACCCCCCCATCCTTCGACAACTAATTCTTACAAAATCCTTCCTAACACCGTGTATGCTGGCATACAGATTAGAAGCCCATCTCCTCATCTTTCACAGACTCCACCAACTCCAGTTGCACTTAGCCGCACTTTGCAGCCAACTAGCCACCGCTTACAGGTGCCACTGTGTCTATCCAACAGAATATTTAAACACCTCCAACTCACCCACTCAGGCTGCCACCACCAGTTGGGGAGGGGTTGTGGCTTAGATTAGTTGGGGTGGGAGGGTAATTTCAGCCACCACCAATCGGGGAGGGGGGCATGGCTTAGATTAGTTGGGGTGGGAGGGCAATTTCAAACAGGAGCAGGAGGCCAAATCAAGTGAACAAATGCAGCACTATATCCTACAATTGCTCATACAATCAACTCAGATGGCTGAATTAATTAACAGGGTTAAAACAGCATAGCAGTGGCAGAATCAGCAATAGCAGTTCAGGCAGCAAATTCAAACACAGTCATGGATACAATCCATATGAGTGCAACATAGGGCAACTTAATCTAGAAGCAGCAGTACATCGCATGCAGTGCAAGAAACAGGCAGTTCATTAAAATCACTTTCGAAGGCAGTTCAAAATGGTGCAAAATAAAGCAAATTGGTATGGCCACTTTTCAGCTCAACCTCCAGAGCTTCAGGCATGCTGAAATACACACTTAATCAGGGCAACTTACGACCTCATAAGCACCTTCCTTGCTGCAAAATCGTACCAGTCCAGGATAAATCAATGCTCGGCAGCCAGGAATGAAATGTTATAATTCAGCAGATGAGACAAGTAATGGCAGTAATGGATCAGGGGAGTCTGCCACCCTCCACCTACTCTAGTTGCACTTTACCTCACTTCACTGACAACTAGCTGCCACTTACTGTAGCCTGTGGGGTCTGATCCCCATGCCTAGAACCCCTTCTTCCTCTGCCCCTAAAGTATCCTCTCTGTTGCTGGTAGGGGTAGCTTGGGCCTGGAAAAAAGGTCTGCTATAGCCTGACCTCTACCTCCCCTTCCCTATGACCTATAGGAGGTGGAAGAGCTCTCCTTTGTGGCATTGCTCTTGTAGGTGGTTTTGTATTCATCCACCTTCTTCATGTATGCCTCTATTTTGTTACCAAATAGGGAATTATTTTCACATGGGAAATCCATGGCTTTGCTTTGGGTATCCTGAGAGAGGTTTGTAGTTCTCAGCCAAACAAACCTCCTCAGAGCCACAGTGAGTGCCATCCATCTGGCAGCAGTGTCACTGGCATCTACTGCCATGTGAAACTGGTATTTTGTGGCCTCCAGCCCACATCTGGCTGTTTCTGCCAGATCAGCAGCCAGTCCTGAAGTTGCCTTATCCACCATGGCCATCACAGAGTTCCAAAGGGATTTCTGATATTGAGAAGCATAGGCCATATAATTCACCTGTCTAATGGCCAAAGAAGCAGCTAAGTTGCCCTTCTTTGCCATGCTGTCCAATTTCCTTGAATCCTTCTCAGGTGGCTGTGATGCCATGGGTACCCAAATCTTGTCACAAGCTGCAGCTTGCACTGCCCCTTCATGATCAGGGTGAGGAAAAAGAAACTAAGCCTCTGATTTGGCCAGCTGATATTTCTTGTCAGCTTTTTTTCTATGGGAGGCACAGAAGAAAAAATAACTCACCATAGTAAGGTTGTTTCTTCTAATGGAGTCTTGGTGTATTTTGACAATATGCAGTTAGCCCCAGCACTTGAACTGTCCTGGAGAGGAAAGAGTTAACTCTATGCAGAAGCATATAACATTGAGCTCGAGCTCAGTTTTCAAGCCTCTGTCTCTGGTACTTACCAGTGTAACCATCAGATTCTTATGAGCAAACTAACTAACTAAGAAGTAAACTATGGAAATTGTTTATTGTATGGCCAAAAGGCAACAATTTGGGTCCCAAAAAGACTCAAGTCAAGACCCCAAGAAAAAAGGGTAGTGACAATATAATATATATGTTAAACATAACAATGGTAACAATAAAAAAACTACCCCACCCTTACTAGGGAGGGTACAAGGTAACCCCTGAGGTGAAACACTGTACCTGCCAGCCCACTTCCCAAAAACTAGGTTCTGAGAGGGGAGGTAGGGAGGGAGGTCAGAATATAGCAATACTCCATTAGAAGAAACAGCATTACTATGGTGAGTAATTTTTTCTTCAAACAACATGAAGTCTTGCTGTATTCTGACAATATGCAGACTACAAAGCAGTTCTCCCAGGAGGAGGGAATGCAGAACCTACTTTGGGAACAGGCTCTGCAGTACTGCTGTGCCAAACCTAGCATCACTCCTAGCCTGGATGTTCAGAGAGTAAGGCTTGGTGAATGTATGGACTGTTTTTCAGGTGGCTGCTTTACAGATTTCTAGCAAGGGTATATTTCTGGCCGCAGCCAGAGTAGCAGCTGTACCCCTAATTGAGTGAGCCCTCAGGCCTGGAGGGGGTGTTTTGCAAAATTTGTCACAGCAGAATTGTATACAAGAGACAATCCACCTGGCAATAGTTCTTTTAGTAGCAGGCTTACCTTTCCCCACTTCACCATAAGTGAGAAACAATTGAAGACAGTCATTTCTGTGTGCCTTAGTATGCTCTAAGTAGTAGCTAAGAGCCCTTTTAACACCTAAACTGTGTAATCTTCTTTCCCCTGAAGAAGAATGTTCAGTGAAAAAACATAGGAAGAGACATAGACTGGTTCAGATGAAAATCTGATACCACTTTGGGTAAGAACCTCCTATTGGTTCTTAGGACCACCTTATCCCTATGAAATAAGATGAAGTCAGGTTCGACTGACAGGACTTGTGAGTCACTAATCCATCTGACAGAAGTAACAGCTACTAGGAACACAGTTTTCCAGGTCAAGTACTTCAGCTCGGCCGAAGCCAGAGGTTCAAAGGGTGGCTGCATAAACTGGGCAATGCAGATACTGAAATCCCAAGCCGGAGTAGGCTCTCAAAAGGGAGAGTTAATATGAACCCAGATCTTTGAAAAATTTACTGAAAACAGGATGAGCTACCAGAGAAGCCCTACCCTGCAGAAAGGAATGCAGAGACAGCTGCTAGGTGAACCTTCAGAGTTGCAGGCCTAAGGCCTAGACCATTAAGATGAACCAGATAATCTAAGGCTGCAGCAATGCCTGCAGTATCAGGCAGAATGCTCTTCTGAGAACACCAAATGCTGAATCTTTTCCATTTGGAATTATAAGTTTTTCTAGTGGAAGGTTTCCTGGAAACCTTCAAAATATCTAGGACTTCCTGAGAAAGATGCAGGCCTGCATATTCTAGCTCTTCAAGAGCCAGGCCTTGAGGCTGAGAGACTGGAGATTGGGGTATCAGATCCTCCCCTGGGAGGAGGTTAGGAGATTGCATCTCTTGGGAAGAGACAGGGGACGTGACACTGCCAGAGACAGTAGCAGAGGATACCAAGGCTGTCTGACCCAATCTGGTGCCATCAGTATCATTGTGCAGGGTTGAGATCTAATTCTGATCAGGACTCTAAACAACAGAGGGGAGGGAAGGGAAGAGAAGGAAGGCATAGAGAAATCTGCCCTTCCCATCCAGAATGAGAGCATCCAGAGGAACAGTCCCCAGGACTGAAGGTCTGCAACAGAACAGAGGAAGTTGGTGATTGTCTGGGGCTGCAAAGAGATCTATCTCTGGAGTGCACCATCTGGAGAAGATGACCTGTAGTATGAGAGGGTCCAGGGACCATTTGTGATGCCCCTGGGAGATTCTGCTCAGAGCATCTGCTAGTGCATTGTCCTTTCCCGGAAGGTGAACTGCTATCAGGGAAGTCTGAAGAGAATAGACTAGAGACCACAGTTTCATGGCTTCTGTGTACAAGGCCATAGGCCGAGTGCCCCCCTGCTTGTTGATGTACCACATTGTGGTGGTGTTGTCTGTCCTGACTTGGACCACCTTGCCCCTGATGGAGTCCAAGAAGACCTGAAGGGCTAGAAAAACTACCCTGAGTTCCAGGAGATTGATATGAAGGAGACACTCTTGTAGAGACCAGACCCCTTGAGCTGTAAGGCTCCCAAATTGGCTCCCCAACAAAGGAGAGAAGCATCTGTAGTTAGGACTACCGAGGGAACCTGAGAGAGAAATGGAACTCATTGTCTGAGGTTGTCCTGGTCCAGCCACCACTGGAGAGCTTGGACCAGAGTCTGAGTCACTGGAATCCATTTGGTGTGAGAGTCTGTTTTCTGAGACCTAAAGGACCTTAGGTGGAACTGAATGTCCCTCATCTGAAATCTGGCTCCTTGCACCACTACAGTGGAAGCTGCCATGTGGCCCAGGAGTTGAAGAAACTGCCTTGCTGGACGAGAGACCAGAGGTCAAAAAGAGGAAGCAAGATCTGTTAGGGCCTCTACCCTTGTCAGAGGAAGAAAGGAAGGCCTTTGCTTGGATAGTATCCTATTCTATCCCTATGAAAGTAAGAAGTTGTACTGGTTCAAAAACAGACTTTGGGAAATTGGGAAGTAACCCCAGAGAACTGAGCAAGTCTTGAGTGATTTGTAGAGCTGACTTGACCTGGTCAGATGACTGACCTTCAATTAGCCAGTCATTCAGATATGGGAAAATGGAAATACCCTGCCTTCTGAGGAAGGCAGTTACTACTGCAAGACACTTCGTGAACACCCTTGGAGCTGATGTTAGGCAAAATGTCATGGCTCTGAACTGATAGTGGCCTGAAGGCAACTCAAACCTGAGGTACTTTCTGTGGGAGCACCTGATAGGAATATGGAAATAGGCATCCTTGAGGTCCAGGGATGCAAGCCAATCCCCTGGCCTAGAGAGGGAAGAATTATTCCCAGAGTCACTATTTTGAATTTTGGTGTGAGATGTGTTTGTTCAAATACCTTAGGTCTAGGATGGGTTGCCACTCCCCTGTCTTTTTTGGGGTAAGGAAGTACCTGGAGTACAGGCCTTTGCCCCTGTGCTGAGTAGAAAATGAAAATTACATACTTACTGTAATTCTGATCTTTCTGTGTATCTTCACCATTCATCACCTTTGGGTATAGTGCCGGAGGTCACGACCCCACTGGAGCACTTATTTTTTTGCATGGGCTGAGTCGACGCACCATCGGTGCCTCCCTCGAGGCTGACGCACTGTGTGACACTCGTGGGTTGGCTGTTAGGTGGTGTCGACCCCACTTTCCTGCCAGTTCTGAGTTGCCATAGAGTAAGAAAGGGTTGGGAGGAAGGGACAAGGAAGTCCAAGGGACAGACAAAGGAAAAGATATACAAACTAAAAGGAGAAATAAATGACTGAGAGGACAGAATAAGCTGGAAAACTAAGGGCATTTGGAAGGGTCTCCAATCTCTGGAAGCAGAAAAGGAAGAGGGAGGGAGGAGGGATGGTTAAATAATTTAGAAGAAAGAATGCGGGGGGGAGAAGGGAACATACCCTGGAACCTTGACCTCTCTCCAGATTGTATAGGAACTGCGAAGGAGTAGCCAGAAGGCTAAACTGCCAGACTTCAAGGCACAGAATCACTGGCAATAACTCCAACATAAACAGAATCAGCTATTCTGGAAGAAAAGACAGGATACAGGGAATACGCCCCCCTAAAAAAATCAAATTTTTGGTATAAGAAAACTAGTTTCTTAAATTAAATTGAGGTTGTGTCCAAAGGACAAGGAAATCAGAGGAAATCAAAGTAAAGCTGATGGGGAGAAGGGGAGAGAAAATAGAAAAGAGGGCAACTACCAACCCCCACCCCATGGGGTAGAGCCAAGGCACTGAGGAAGGAGTGCCTCTCATCCTGACAACTCCCCCCCAGAAAAAAACATCCCCCTATGTGCCCAAGGTCACCCCACTCCTGACCAACAGAAAGGAGAGGGGTGGAAGAGAGGGAACAGAGAGGGAGGGGGACACAGAGACTGAGGCCCCAGGGGGATGGAGGGTGGGATTGTGATGAATGGTGAAGATACAAAGAAAGATCAGAATTATGGTAGGTATGTAATTTTCATATCTTATCTGTGTCAATCTTCACCATCATCACTGCTGGAGATGGTCTCGAGGCCCCGGAAGGGCCTTAACCCTAAGGACTAAGTCCCTTAGCTCTCAGTGAGTAGCACACCAAGAGAGAGAACCGAGAGTGGGAAGAGTGAGACGGGAACCCCCCGGAGGGGGTAGAAAGTTGGCCCGATGGACGTTGTCTCACCCTATAGAAGAAAAGGTGGGTTCTCCTGGTAAGTGAAGGTAATCACCCTCTGCTGGGCCATGGGTGACAACCCTTAATCCTGGATTGAGGTTGTGTCCAAAGGACAAGAAAATCAGAGGAAATCAAAGTAAAGCTGATGGGGAGAAGGGGAGAGAAAATAGAAAAGAGGGCACATTTTTTATACCAAAAATTTGATTTTTTTAAGGGGTGTATTCCCTGTATCCTGGCTTAATCTGGTTCAAGATCAGTTGGCGTTCATCTGTATCCCTCTCCCCTGGGTCGTGCCTGAAAATAGGCAGGATTTGTCTAGTGCACTTACCCAGTCAACAAAAACTAAATAAATAAATAAAATAAACCAGGAGAGACGCAGTCATGCTGTCCGTCTAGTGCAGATCGCTGTCCCTATGACCCTGGAAGCTACCTCATTGGCATTGTAAGATGCCCTTGCTTGGTGCCTTGCTAGCTCCAGGCCATGTGCAGACAGTGCAATGGCTTGTCTTGTTTCCTCTGTGTCAGGCATCAAGGCTAGGAGTTGACCTAGCCTAGACCACAGGAACCTGTCATAGGTAGCTTAGTGGGCCTGATAAGCATATATATATAGAGAAGCAACCATGCAAAGAAGAAAGTCCCCCTACCCCAGAAGTCAAAATCCATGGAGTCTGCATCTGGGGACCGGTCATGGTGAAGGGCGCGAAGCCCATCGGGAGTATCCAGTTGCGTCAATCCTGATCTAGGATGAGACAGACTACCTGGAGACTCCGGGGGACATAATACCGCTGGTGGAGATCCCTAGGGACTGGGACTCTGGAAAAGGGTCTCTGCCAGAAGAGCATCGATGCATCCCGGAAGGGGGCAGTCCAGGGGGACACTACAAGAGTGTCCGCACTGAAATCACCCTAAAAGGTGCACGTCCGATGCTCCAGATTGTGCTGAGTGGGTGGGGTGATATGCAGGTCCTCCAACATCCTCATGAGAAAACGCTGATACTCAGCAAGATCAGCAGCTGGGGAGATGTGGACAGATGGTTCCTCACCTCCTGAAGAGGAGGATGAGGAGTTGGAGCACCTCAAAGGTTCAGAGGTTGGCTGCTCAGGGGGAGGTTGAAAAACCTGTCTGTCCATGGCCCTAACGTAAGAGGGAAATTGAGCAGCCACAGCTCTGAACTGCTTCCAGGAGAGAGGACCACTCAGACCAAGAATACCTGGGAGAGCAGGAGAAGGTGGCAGAGGAGAGGGGGCAAAGCCGACAACAGGAATTGGCTGTCCTCCACCTGGGCTAGAGAGCGCACCTGGAGCCCCAAGGGAAGAGGGAGCTCCAGAAAACTCAACAGCCAACAGCTGGTCAACCATACGGGAACTACCTAGCATACAACCTGAAGAATCCCCCCCTGTGGGGTGACCAGGGCCATGAAAGTACAAAAGGACAGCCCCTACCTCCAAAAATGGGGCCCTCTTGAGGAAACTGAAAAGGAAGGGTGGAGAGCTGCACTACGACTCCTTCCGGAACCCAGATGGGTCCCAGAAAAGGGTCGCCACATCGAACCCCTACCCCTCAACACCTCGGAGTCTGAAAGAGCCCTTCTCCTTGAAAAAGCCAGCCTAGGAAGCTGGCAACCCTGGTCAGCCCCTGAAGGGGGCTATCCAGAGAGCAGCACCCTTCCCTCCTGTGGGTGCTCCGATCGGCCCTAAAGTTGGTTGATCCAGGCACACCACCTGAAGGAGTGCCACCACTGAGGGGTCAGAAAACCCTCCAAGGTCAGGCTGCAGAGCAACGGTGGCCTGCAACACTGCCTGCAGGTAAGCACCCCTGACCCGGGAGCAACTGTCCGCTTCTCAGAGGGGGTCTGGCTCTGGTCTGTCGAGGACACTACCAAGGTGTCCATGTGAGCAGCCAACTCCAAAGAGTCAGACTGTCTATCTGACCCAGAGTCCGATTCTGCCTCTGAGGAGGTGGAGACCAAAGTCCTGTGCCAGACGGTACATGGATGCCTGCTGCTATCCCATGAATGGTGCCGAGGTGAGAAACAGTGAAGGACAGAGCCATAGAACCTCCCACAGCACCGTCAGCACCATCGGTGCCGTGAACGGCGCCGACAGCAGAGATGGCACCAAGCGATGGACTGGTGCAGACAACGGCGTCACCAGGGCCCATGGTGCTGTGAACAGTGCCGAAGCCCAAGACAACACCAACAGATGGCATCAAGGACGGTGCTGCCCAGGCCTACCCGAGCCAAGGCGACACGGAGGCCTTCACCCCGAAGGGTGATTGCCAAAGTGGTGCCTCTGTCCATCCCCAAGGGGAACGGACTAGGCCTCCTGCACCATGGAAGGGGCTTCTGCAACAGCAAGGCTGCTAGGAGCAGAATCCCTCTCCTCTGTGGTCCATATAGAACTAGGAGGGGACCCGGAGGAAAGGCCGAGAGACCGTGGCTTGGCCATACGGGTGTGCATCCCTCCCCCGAAAGTCAGCGGAGCTTGTCCAACTTTCCACGCACGTTTTTCGATGACATGATGGTACATGGAGAAGCAGGCATCGCACGAATCCATGTCGTGTAGCAGGCCAAGACATACAAGGCAATGTTCATGCTGGTCAGTGATGGCGTACTTACGGCTGCACGGGCACCGATGCATAGGGGGCCATCCCATCTTAGAAGTTTTCTTGCCCCCTGAGGAAGACATGACCTATGGACAAAACAACCAAAACAAGATTCAACGTCACTGATAAAAGAAAAGGAAGAGTCTTACCAGATGACATCGAGTGGTGGCGGACAGTGGAACTGGCAGGAATATTAGGAAAATATAGGATACTACAGAGTCGATGGACTCAGCTTCAAGTGATAACGGAGCCAAAGGCTTCGATGCAACAGCAGGCCTCTTGCACAGCAGAGCTTCCACGAAGTGTGACCTCTACAGTGGGAGATGAAGAACTGGTGGGAGGGTGGGATCGATGGCACCTAACGGCCAGCCCGCTAGTGCCACGCAGTGTGTCGGCCTCGAGGGCGGCGCCGATGGTGCATCGACTCGTCCCCCATCAAAAAAAAAAAGAGCTCCCACAGGGTCGTGACCTCTGGCACTATACCCAAAGGTGATGAATAGTGAAGACTGACACAGATAAGACCTTTTTCTATGGCTCTGAGAGCCAGAAGAGATGGAACCTCTGCTTCTAGGGCAAGGGTCTCTCAGATGGATGCAGGTGGGAAAGACCTGGCCCTTAGTTTTTTGAAACCTTTTGAAGCTGAGGGCCAGTGCTTGGCTTACTACCTCCAGGACCCACTTGTCTGAGGTAACAGACTTCCAGGCCTGGAAGTAGTAAGCCAGCCTGCCTTCTACTGGAATGGGGGAGTCGACCCGGGCTGACACATCAGGGTGTCTGCTTAGCAGGAGCTTTGGACTGGGAAGAGGATGCAGCTCTGCTCATCCCCCTCCTGCCTCTCCATCAAAAGAACCTCCTCTGTGGGAAGGAAGAGGAAGCCTGAGCTTGGTAGAAAGGCATGTGGAAAGGACTGCCCCTGCCCCTAGACTGCTACTTCTGAGGAGTGGCTTGCCTCTCTTTGGCCTGTGCACTCCTGTAGGTGGTCCTGTACTCGTACATTTTCTTCATGTAAGCCTCTGTCTGCTCCCCAAACAGAGAGTTACCCACTACAGGGAAATCCATAGCCTTGGCCTGGGAATCCTGCAAAAGGCTAGTACATCTGAGCCAAGCTTGTCTCCTGAGAGACACAGATGTAGCCATGACTCTTGGTGCCACATCATTGGAGTCCACCGCAGTTTTAAAATTGCACTTTGGGTGCCTCAATTCCATCAGCAGCCACCTCCTCCAGCTCTTTGGCTAGCTGGGGAGAGGCCTATTTTGCCAGTTCCAGAACCATATCCCATCTGGACTTCTGGTACCTGGCTGTGTAGGCCATATAGTTAGCCTGCCTGAGTCCCAGAGAAGATGCCAAATACTGTTTTTTGGCCATGGCATCAACCTTCCTGGAGTCTTTGTCTGGGGTGTGTGAAGCCAAAGGAATGTTAGCCCTGTCACAGGCTGCAGCCTGCACTACCCCAACATGGCTTCAATGACTGTATAAAAACTCTGTACCTGGCCTGTTAGCATATACCTCCTGTCCATTCTCCTATCCACAGGTGGTAAGGAGTTAGGTGTATGTAAAATCTTTTTTGTCTGTTTCCCCAAGGATTTGTGAAGTGGGATAGACAATCTTTTGGACTCTGGGATGTCCATCATCTCTACAAAATCAGGCTCTTCCTCCTCCTCAGTAGCTGCAACCATTGGGAGCTGGAGGGTTTCAGCCACCTTCTTGCAAAACAAGAAGTGTGAAGGGGACTCAGAAAGCTTGGGGGGGAGACATTGGAGGGTCTGTCTGGGGAGATGTCCGGTTCAATGGGCACATCCAGGCCTTCAAAGTCGTGATCTTCATCCTCTTTCATGGGATACTCTTCGTCTCCCTCCCACTCCTCATATAAAGCATTTGGGTTGTAATCCAATGGGTCTCCCCACACTCAGAACAGTGTTGAAACCCAGTGGGACCAGTTTTTTTCTTGGGTTTCTCAGACATGGCCAACCTAAACAATTACCCTTAAAAGCTTTTTAAGCCAGGTAACAACCAACCAATCAGTTACAAACCATGCTACAGGCTCTGTAAAAGAACCAGAAAAAGTCTGGTTCTTCTGAAACCAATCAGCACCAGAACACCACACTAAATCCCAGAGAAAATAAAAACAATCAAAAAGGTTGGTTCCTAACCGGACCTCCTGATGAGAAACCAAGATAAAACAGTTTCCACAGAATTTTTAAAATAAAAGACAAGTCACTACCTATCTACCACACTATTTGTATCGTAGACAGAGGCTGGGAATCTGAAAATAATAAACAGTAGAAAACCAAACGCTTTTTTTAAACTTTACTGAACCGAGCAGAGGAGAAATCTCCAGAGCAACTTCACTGTTAGGCGAAGTAAAGAATCTGACGGTTACACTGGTAAGTACCAGAGACAGAGGTTTGAAAACCGAGCTTAAGCTCAACATTCTATGCTTCTGCATAGAGTTAACTCTCTCCTCTCCTCCCCGGGGCAGTTCAAGTGCTGGGGCTAACTGCATATTGTCAGAATACATCAAGACTTCATGTTTGAAAAAAAAAAACTACTTACCTTAGTAATCTTTTTTCTTCCAAAGTATTCTTTAGTATTATTAACTCTTGCAGTCAGCCTTCAGTGTTGAACTGCCCAGAGAATGAAATGTATGTAAATGATGGAACACTCACTGGCTCATGCCACCATTCAAACTGCTGCCCTTACCAGCTCTCAGATTTCATGAACAGCCTACAGGTTAATGGGGTAATGAGAATATTTATCTATCTATCTATCTATCTATCTATCTATCTATCTATCTATCTTTAATATATGGATTCTCAAATTAATATTACTGAAAAGCATATAAAAAAATGTCGGTAATACCATCGGTGCTGGACCGATAATAGCACCATTAATGACTGATAATACTATCGTTCGGGTCCCGTAGTAGTATCGTTCAGGACCCGAACGATAGTATTATCACTTAAACTCAACTGCCCAACCGCAAGTCTGCCCTTGACGTCCTGCTAAGTGTGCCCTCCGATTGGCCACATTTAGTATCTGGGCGGGCGCAACAAGTTTTCAAACATGGAGGATTGCTCTCTCGCTTAGCGAGAGAAATCCTCGAACCTACAAGCAGCATTGTTAGTCTGCACATCATCTGCCCATTCACAGACATGAAGGGCTCAGAAATCCACCGCTCTCCCCAGCTTCTCTTTCCATTACTGTGGCCAACTGATATCGCAGACACTGCGGGGAAAAAAAAAAATGTGACTAAAGGGAAACCACACTACCACCGACACCAACACTGACCTTCTGACTGGACCCGTGAACCAGAGGTGAGTTAGTTCACCTTGGATCCATATATTAAAAAAAATAATGGACAGCTTAGTGTCCATTACCGGAGAGTCCTACCATCTCGAGGTTCTGAACACAGAAGAACTGTGTCCAGAACCTCTCAATGGTATTAGTCCCCGGTAATGGACAATAACCTATCCATTATTCTCTATATCTATCTATCTATCTATCTATCTATCTATCTATCTATCTATCTATCTATCTATCTATCCATCTATCTGTCTATCTGTATATGTATATACACATGTGTGTGTGTGTGTGTATATATATATATATATATATATATATATATATATATATATATATACATAAGTATTCTTTGCAAAAATCTTTGTTAATGCATCAGTTAGGGTGAATAACACAGCAACAAAAGCAGGAAATGAGACACTAGGTTTCCAACCTAATGCCCCACCCCAGGGTTCCCACCCTACCACCTCAACCCACCCCTCACCTACACACACAAATAGGTGTCAGGTGTGCCATTAGGTCATCGAGGCCTAACTCTCACCCCATTGTCCAATACTGTAGCATGTAAGCATTTTACATATGGAATGGGATGAAGTGTGGCCTGATGACCCAATGGCATCTATTTCCCTGACACCTGTGTGTGGAGGATGAGTAGGGTTGTAAGGGTGGCAACCCTGGGGGTAGGGCTTTAGGGTTGGAAACCCTAATGCCTCATTTCCCCACTTTTGTTTCTGTGGCATTCCCCTTAATTGATGCATTAACAAAGTTTTTTGCAAGGAGTGTATATGTGTGTATATATATATATAGATTTATATATAAAATCTTTTCACAAAAACTTCATTAATGCATCAGTTAGGGTTGTTTCCATATCGACAAAAGTGTGGAAATTCACTGTTAGGATTACCACCCCAGGTGAGGCCTAACTCTCTCCCCATTCTCCTTTACTGTAGCATGTCAACCTATTTACACATGGAATGTGAAGGCACGCTGCACACTGGTCATTGCCCCTTGCCCAGGGTCCATCCTACCGCCATGAAACTGTCCTATACCCTCACTGGTCCTAGCCCTCCAGTCTAGTCCCCCCTGTCTACGCTTACCCTTGCCCACTATTGCCGATGCTCAGCAATTTCCCGAGATGCTAGCAGGTGAAAGCATTCCTATAAAGAAATACGCCACAGCTCCTTGAGGCTAGTCCTCCTCCTCCTCCTAATGCTGTCAGGCAATGTGCACCCAAACCCTGGCCCATTCTGCTCTAAAGCCATTAATATGAGCAAGCCTTCGGGTGCCCTCTCATTCATATCAATCAACATCTGCAGCCTACTTCCTAAAATGGATGCCCTACAGGCCTTCACCAGCCAGCACAGCCCTGACATCCTGTCGAAACCTGGCTCACACCATCAGTACTGGACTATGCAATCAGCCTTCCTGGCTACAACGTCTTTAGGCTGGATCGCCTCTCCAAAAGAAGTGGGGGCTGCGCTCTCTACCTAAAAGACTCCATACAGGGGTACCACATCATTACCTCACTCCAACCCACAACTGCTCAGATACTGCCAGTGAGAATCCTCCTTGGAGCCCAAAACAAAACCCTCACTGTTGCCACCATCTACATCCCTCCCAAAGAACAGGTAACTAGTCTAAAAGCTGTTCTTGACTTTGTAAAGTCACTCCCACCGGACACCGAATCCATCCTCCTAGGCAACTTCAACGTCAACTGGCCTGCGGCCAGTGCTAGTGCACACAGGAATACTGTTGCTGCGGTGAACCTCACACAAATGGTTGACTCACCAACCAGGAAAAATTACAGGACCAGCACCAGCACACTCTTCGACTGGATTCTTACCAGTCACACATTGTGGATATCTAACACTAATGTCCTCCCTGACTCTCTCAGCGACCACTCCCCTGTTAGCTGCACCTGGTCAAATAAATTCATCAAACAACCACCAAAAACTATCACCAGCAGGGTTCTACCCAGTGGTCACCTTCCTCGACTCAAATCCCACCTCCTCATCAAGACTGGTCCTCTATCTTCAATGCAACCAACATAAACACTGCCCTTGACCACTTCATAAACATCTTCACTGTGGCCTGTGACACGTATGCTCCTATTAGGAAATGCAAAGTTAAATCACTCAGTAACCCTTGGCTCACAGGTGACCTCCTCAGGATGCTAAAAACAAGAGACCACCTATGGGAACTGGCCAGAAAATCTGGAAGGCAAAACGACATCCAATACTACAAACGTGCCTGCAATGACTGCACTAAAACCATCCAGCAAATGAAGTCCACGTACTATAAGCCTGCCCTCACAAACTCCTGGGACAATGGTCGGGAATTCTGGAAGAACATAAAGGAACTCACCGGGAATCCACCCAAACTCCCCCCCATCAATACTCAACATCAACGGAACCACAACCCTCAACCCAAAAAACATTGCAGATACCTTTAACAAAGCCTTTACCGACCTCAGCGCTGTCCTACCCCAGGACTACTTCAAAGATGGTGAAGCCCCTCTGTCCACAATGAACACTATTCCCACCAGCTCCCCCTGCTTCTTCTTCAAAGCAGTCAAGGCTCACCAAGTATGCAAATATGTAACCAAAGCCCTTGGTAAATCAAGATTCATTAATGACTCCCTCAATCTCAAAATCCTGTCTCTCACACTTGATGAAGCGCTTAGTCCTCTGACCAGAATTTTCAACCTCTCCCTCAGCCTTAGCCAGTTCCCGGACAGATGGAAATCTGCCACTGTCACCCCAATCCATAAAAGTGGTGACAAAACTGCCCATGATAACTACTGACCTATCTCCCTACTATCCCCCCCACTCTCTAAGGCACTAGAACGCATCATCTCAGACCAGCTCACAGAATACCTAGATAAGTACAACATCCTGTGCAAGCAACAACACCGGTTTCACAAAGGTCACAGCACCTCCACAGCCCTACTTGAATTCACCAGCGCAATCCACAATGCACTTGACTCCGGTGAACTACTAGGCTCAATCTACATTGACTTAACTAAAGCCTTCGACACTGTCAATCACTGCCTCCTGCTTGTCCAGCTTCAGAACACTGGGCTGTCAACCGACTCCATTGGCTGGTTTAAGAGCTACCTTGAAGAACGGTCCCAAACAGTAAGAATCGTTGATACACTCTCGGACCCTAAACCGGTCCGCTCGGGAGTCCCCAAGGGCTCCATTCTGGGAACCCTCCTCTTCAGCCTATTCTTAAACTCACTACCAGACAGCTGCCCAGAAGAAAAAATTGCTCACCTTAGAAATGTTGTTTCTTCTAATGGAGTCTTGCTATATTCTGACATATGCAGTGAGTCCCAACCTTCAAACTGCCCCAGAGATGAAAGAGTTAACTTTCCATGCCAGGCATGGAACGCTGAGCTCGAGCTCGGCTGAGACTCTGTCTGTTGTTCTTCAAACTCAAACCATCAGATCTTTACGAACTAAACTCACTAAGGTCCTGTGTGGAAGCTGTAAACCTACACTAGCCAACTGGTTACTAAACATAAAACACATTTTTTGGTCCCAACACAAAGACTCAAGTCAGGAGACCCAAAAATGAAAACACAACATCCACTCACCCCAAAAAGAAGGGGTGAAACAAAAGGGTGGGCACCTACTACATGCCAACACTGCACTGCCCACCCACATCCCAAAAACAGAGGTTCTGAGAGGGGCAGGGGAGGAGGTCAGAATATAGCAAGACTCCATTAGAAGAAACAACATTACTAAGGTGAGTAATTTTTTCTTCAAACAACATGAAGTCTTGCTATATTCTGACATATGCAGACTACCAAGCAGTACCTCCATGGAGGAGGGATAGAACCTACTTAGGAAATAGGCTCTGAAGCACAGCTGTGCCAAACTGAGCATCACTCCTAGCCTGGATGTCCAGGGAGTAATGCTTGGTAAAAGTGTGAACTGTTATCCAGGTAGCTGCTTGACATATCTCTAGAATAGGGATGTCCCTGGCAGCCACCAGGGAAGCAGCTGTACCTCTGGTAGAGTGAGCCCTCAGGCCTGAGGGAGGAACCTTACCCAGTTTTTCATAGCAAAATTGGATACAGGAGACAATCCACCTGGCAATGGATCTTTT
Source organism: Neoceratodus forsteri (assembly GCA_016271365.2). Lineage (NCBI taxonomy): Eukaryota > Metazoa > Chordata > Ceratodontiformes > Ceratodontidae > Neoceratodus > Neoceratodus forsteri. The sequence goes on from CM057459.1 coordinate 276,968,895, forward strand.
AGTGGCAGGTTTCCCTTTACCAACCTCACCATAAGTGAGGAACAGTTGGAGGGAGTCAAACCTGTGATCCTTGGTACGCTCTATGTAGTAACTAAGGGCTCTTTTGACATCTAAACTGTGCAGTCTCCTCTCCAGAGGAGGAATGGTCAGTGAAGTACACAGGAAGAGACATAGATTGATTAAGGTGGAAATCTGAAACCACCTTAGGCAAGAACTTCCTGTTAGTCCCGAGGACCACCTTATCTCTATGAAAGGAGATAAAATCAGGCTCCACTGACAAAGCTTGTAATTCACTTATGCATCTGGCAGAAGTGATGGCTACCAGAAACACAGTTTTCCAAGTCAAGTACTTAAGCTCTGCTGAAGATAAAGGCTCAAAAGGGGGTTGCATAAGCTGAGCAATGCAAACATTGAGGTCCCAGGCAGGGGCAGGATCCCTGAATGGAGGGTTGGTGTGAAGCAATCCCTTGAAAAACTTGGAGAAAACAGGGTGAGCTGAGAGAGAACAGGGCTTACCTGCTGAAATAAAAGCAGACACAGCTACCAGATGCACTTTCAGTGTAGCTGGTCTCAGCCCCAAGCTATTTAAGTGGACCATATAATCAAGGACTGTGGGCAGATTAGCAGATTCTGGGGGAAATATGCTTCCCAGAGCACAATATGGAAAATCTTTTCCATTTAGAATTATAAGTAGCCCTGGTGGAAGGTTTTCTAGAAGCCTTCAGGGTATCTATTACACCCTGGGAGAGGTGTAAGTCAGCAAACTCTAACTCTTCAAGAACCAGGCTTTGAGATTGAGAGATTTGAGGTTCGGGTACCAAACCCTCCCCTGAGCACAGGTTAACAGGTTGTAATTCCTGGGAAGACACAGGGGAAGATGGACTGCTAAGGACAGTAGAAGTGGATACCAGGGCTGTCTGGCCCAGTCTGGAGCAATCAGGATCATCTTGCAGGGTTGAGATCTGATTTTGACTAGCACTTTGAACAGGAGAGGGAAAGGGGGGAAAAGCATAGAGAAACTTCCCTTCCCAATTGAGAACTAAGGCATCCAGGGGGACTGAGCCCAACACTGGGGGTCTGCAGCAAAAAAGGGGAAGTTGGTGATTGTCTGGGGCTGCAAAAAGATCTATCTGCGGGGTACCCCATCTGGAAAAAAATCACTTCCAAGATCAGGGGATCCAGTGACCATTCATGATGGCCCTGGGAGATCCTGCTGAGAGCGTCTGCCAGGACATTGTCCTTTCCTGGTAGGTGAAGTGCCATGAGGGAGGTGTTCAGGGAGTAAGCCAGAGACCACAACTTCATTGCTTCTGTGCACAAGGCCATAGACCGAGTGCCTCCTTGCTTGTTGATGTACCACATTATGGTGGTGTTGTTTGTTCTGACCTGTACAACTTTGTTCTGAACAGATTTGGAAAAAGCTTGAAGTGCTAGAAATACTGCTCTGAGTTCCAACAGAATGATATGGAGCAGAGATTCCTGAGGGGACCACAACCCCTGGGTGGTTAGATCGCCCATGTGAGCCCCCCACCCCAAGAGGGAGGCATCTGTAGTAAGGATTAAAGAGTGAGACTGGGTGACAAAGGGAACCCCTTGTCTCAAATTGTTCTGATCCTGCCATCACTGTAGGGCCTGGATCAGGGTTCAAGTTACTGGGATCAGTTTGGTCAGAGGGTCCTTCCTTTGAGACCAAAAGGCTCTCAAATGGAACTGAATGTCTCTCATCTGAAATCTTGCTCCCTGCACTACTGCTGTAGAAGCAGCCATGTACCCCAGGAGCTGTAGAAAATGCCTTGCTGGTCAAGACACCTGCAGGGTGAATGAGGAGGCCAGAGAGACCAGGGTCCTTGCCCTGTCCAGGGGAAAGAAGGCTCTGGCCTTCTCTGTGTCTAGCTCTGCACCTATGAAGGTGAGGAGCTGGACAGGCCCTAGAACTGACTTTGAGAGATTTAGGAGGAAACCCAAAGAAGTGAGCAGTTGCTGAGTTATCTGTAAGTGTAACTTGACTTGGTCTGGGGACTGGCCTACTATGAGCCAGTCATCCAGGTAAGGGAAAATGGCAATTTTCTGCCTTCTTAGAGAAGCAACTACTACTACTGCCAGGCATTTTGTGAATACCCTTGGAGCAGAGGTGAGGCCAAAGGGCATTGCTCTGAACTGGTAATGGCCTGAGGGCAGCTCGAACCTGAGGTACTTTTGATGGGAGCTTCTGATGAGAATATAGAAGTAGGCATCCTTGAGGTCCAGGAACACTAGCCAGTCCCCTGGCCTTAGAGAGGGTAGAATAATTCCCAGAGTCACCATTTTGAATTTTGGTTTTAAAAGGTGCTTGTTTAAGTATCTGAGATCCAGGATGGGCCGCCATTCTCCTGTCTTTTTTGGGGTAAGGAAGTCTCTGGAATACAATCCTTTGCCCTGGTGTAGGGGTGGAACCCTTTCCACAGCTCTGAGAGCTAGGAGGGAAGAGATCTCTGCCTCTAAGGCAAGTGCCTCTGATGGATTTGCAGGTGGAAAGGATCTGGTTCTCATCTTTGGAAACTTTTTGAAGCTGAGAACCAGTCCCTGGCTTACTACCTCCAGGACCCATTTGTCTGATGTCAGAGACTCCTAGTCCTGGACAAAGTAAGTCAGCCTGCCCCCTACAGGTAGCTGAGAATCGGCCCTGGCAACTGCATCAGGGTGCCTGCTTGGCAGGGGCTTTGGGCTGAGGGGTGGAAGCAGGCCTGCTTGTACCCCGTCTGCCTCTCCCTCTAAAGAACCCCCTCTGGGCATAAGCAGAAGAGGAGGCCTGGGCTTGGTAAAAAGGCATATTAAAAGGCCTGCCTCTGCCCCTGGGAAGCTGCCTTTGAGGAGTGGCCTGCTTTCCTTGGCCTGTGCACTCCTATAGGTGGTCCTATACTCATCCATTTTCTTCATGTAATTCTCTGTCTGCTCCCCAAACAGGGAATTACCCACAACAGGAAAATCCATGGCCTTAATCTGGGTATCCTGTGACAGGCTAGTACATCTGAGCCAAGCCATTCTTTGAAGTGCCACAGATGTAGCCATGACTCTTGATGACACATCATTTGAGTCCACTGCAGCATGGAATTGCACCTTGATGCCTCAATACCATCAGCAGCCACCTGCTCCAGCTCCTTGGCAGCTGGGCAGGGACCTGTTTTGCTAGAGCCATGACAGTGTCCCATCTGGATTTCTGATATCTAGCAACATAAGCCATATAATTTGCCTGTCTGAGTCCCAAGGATGCTGCCATGTACTGTTTCTTTGCCATGGCATCAGTCCTCCTGAGTCCTTGTCTGGGGTGTGAAGCCAAGGGAATATTTGCCTTGTCACAGGCTGCAGCCTGCACTACCCCAACATGGCTACATTGTTGTGTAAGAACTCTGTATCAGAGCCTGACAGTGTGTACCTCTTGTCCATTCTCTTATCCACAGGAGGTATAGTGTGAGGAGTTTTAGAATTTTAAATGTCTGTTTCCAAAAGATTTATGCAAGGGAATAGACAGTCTCCTAGACTCTGGGATATCCATCATTTCCACATAGTCAGGCTCCTCTTGATCATCCACAGCTTTCTCCATAGGGAGCTGGAGGGTTTCAGCCACTTTTTTTATAAAACATGAAATGAGAAGGGGACTCAGAAAGCCTAGGAGGAGACACTCTTGAAGGTCTGTCTGGGGAGATGTCCGGGTCAATGGGCACATCCAGACTTTCAAATCCACATTCACTCTCCTCATACTCCTCTTCCCCCTCCTCCGGTTCATAATATTCCTCTAAATCATACTCTTGAACCAGTGGAACTGGCCGAACTGAGCACCTACCTGATGGTGCCGGTTCGGTCGGAACCGGGGAAAGCGACTGGTCAATTTTGATCGCTTTGGCTATTTCTTCAGTGGTTGGAGAGGAAAGTTTTGGCTCCACACCAGCTGATTTTCTAGTCCTTTTTGCTGGAACTTACTCCTCAGAGTCGGATCTCCTTTTGCCCGAAGAAGTCTCGCCCTGGTCAGAGGGCACTCCTTCTGGTTCGGTTGGAACCGAACCGGGCTGGCCATCCGGTTCAGCGGACTTTTTGGCCTCCCTTTCCCTGAGCCTACCAACTCTCTTCTCCAGGGTAGCCGCAGGAAAATTTTTACAAATCTGGCAGTCTGCATTGAGGTGGTCAAACCCCAGACAGTAAACACAGGTGGTGTGGGGATCAGCCTTGGCAAAGACTTCCCCACACACACTACAGTGTTGAAACCCAGTGGGCCTGGTTTTTCCTTTGAGTTTCTCAGGCCTATCCAAACTTACCCGCTTATGGCAATCTGCCAGGTAAGACCCTCCTATCAGTTCCCAACCGAGTCACGGGTCGTGGAAAAAACCGTAATAAAATCCGTTTTTTTTAGAACCGATAAGAATCGGTAACCACACTCTAAATCACAGATTAAGATTTTTTAAACAACTTGACCGGTTCAAACTGAACTGATAAACCGTTTACAAGTTCCACACAGAATAGAATTAATGTAAAACCTATCTAGTACTCACAAATACCACAGACAGAGACTGAACTGACAGGTTGCAGTTTAAATTTGGTCGAAAACTGAGAAAAGCAGTACTTTAACCAACAAAATGAACCGAGCAGAAGGAGAAATCTCCGGAGCGACTGTACAGTGAGGCGGATTAAAGAATCTGATGGTTTGAGTTTGAAGAACAACAGACAGAGTCTCAACCGAGCTCAAGCTCAGCGTTCCATGCCTGGCATGGAAAGTTAACTCTTTCATCTCCAGGGCAGTTTGAAGGTTGGGACTCACTGCATATGTCAGAATATAGCAAGACTTCATGTTGTTTGAACAAATAATTCTCTACGCCGACGATGCTGTGATCCTCACCTCGGACCCTGATCCAATCCAATTACAAAATAAACTTCAGCAGGCCTTCTCCTCAATTGAATCCTGGTTTCTAAATTATAAACTACTTCTCAATCAGAAAAAAAAACAAGTCTATGGTCTTCTGCAGCCCCCACAACAAAAACAAACAACTCCACCTCTCTATTGCAACCAAACAAGGAGCCATCCTAGAGCAAACACAATCATTTAAGTGCCTTGGCATCACCCTTGATCCCCACTTCTCATACGCTGTCCATATCAGCAATGTTGCAAAGTCTGCCAATGCAAGGTTAGGCATATTATTCCAGCACAGGAAACACCTAACCCCAGAAGCACTGGCAGTGGCCGTCCAAAACTCCATCGACAGCATCATAGACTATGGTCTTATCATATATGGGTCTGGAACTACCTCTGCTCTCAAAGGTATCGCAACCTCCCTGAATAAGGCCTGTTGTCTCATCACTGGCTCACATCACCGTACCCACACGTGACCTTTATTCCCAATCTGTATGGCATCAATTGGACAAACGCATAAAATACCAAACCTGCATCACGGCCAAGAAAATTATAATGGATCTGGCCCCACCTGGTGTCTGTGCCCTCCTTAAGCCTAGACATAGGAACGTCATTACAAGGAGATCCAATTCCCATCTACTACATATCCCACGATGCCGCACGACCCAAGGACAAAAATCGTTCACCTATCGGGCATCCAACTGGCTCAACTCTCTTGGCAGCGACATAGCGACTGCTCCAACACTTGGCCTCTTCAAGTCCAAGCCGTGCCTCTCACTGCTTGTATCCTGCGATTGCCCATTTTAACATTTCCACCATTCCAGCTGCAAATCCCCCAGCACCCAGCACTTACAATCAGTCTTTGCACCCCTAGCACCTTACCTGTCATATTCCCTGGACAAGGCCATCTGGCTGCACTGTCTCCCACCCTCGCCCACCTCCCCCCATATTTCCACTCCTGTTCCCACCCCAACCACCTCCCATACTCCCCTTACCCTGCACCTCCTTCCCCTCCAGCTCCTACCATCACTTCCCCCACCAACCACCCCCCTTCCTTTGTCTTGCTCTTAGCTCAAGTCTTTTTACTGGTTATTACATGTCTGTAAGTCAATGACTATATGTTTGTAACTAAAAATGATGACTGTTGCACACGCTGATGTGGAACCTTTGTAAAAGAGCCTCAGCTCAAAGGTGTTGTAATCCTAGATTAAAATAAAAATAAATAAATAAATAAATAAAAAAGAGTTGGACCTGATGACCCCAGGCACACCCCAGCATCTGTTGATCTGTGGAGGATGGGAGGTAGGGGGTAGGGGTTAGGGGCTCACCCTAACATCTCATTTCCCCACGTTTGTCACTTTAACCCTAACTGATGCATTAATGAAGTTTTTACAATGAATATATATATATATATATGTAGTTATCTATATCTATATTCTATATCTATCTCTCTCTCTCTCTCTCTCTATATATATATATATATATATATATATATTAGAGGCAAAAACTCTCATAATGCATCAGTTAGGGTTGTTCTAACGATGAAAGTAGGAAATTCTGTGTTAGGTTGAAAGCTATGAACCCCCAGCCCACCCCCCAACCAGCATCGGGTAAGAGCCTGCGCCGGCCTCAACTCTCACCCTGCATCACATGTAAAGAAGCAGAGGTATAGAGAATGGGATGAGAGTTAGGACCGACGACCCTAACGTGCACCCCATTGCTGGTTGGGGGTAGGCTGGGGGTCCAAGGGGGGCTTTCAACCCTAACACCAAATTTCCTCACTTTTGTCACTGTGGAACAACCCTAACTGATGCATTAAACAGAGTTTTTTGCCTCTAATTTCCCTTCTTTTTGAGAATGAGGAAGATAAATTGTGAATGAAATGCGGTGGTGGGAGCGCAGAGTGCTTTGGGCCCTGCACTCCCACCACATGATGTCTTATTACACAGTAACAGAAACTGCAAAGCAAATGCAAGTGGCAATGGTTATGCACATGGTAAAGCAAACGTAAATGGTAAAGGAAACGTTACTAGAAATGCAAGCGTAAAGTGACACTGAAGTGAACTGTGATGCAAACGGACACGCAAGCGTGTATGAAAATGCAGTTGGTAACATGCACAATGATGGCACCGATATTGTAAACACAAATGTGAAGTGTTACAGCAACAAGAACGCCAAAGGTAACAGAAACAAAAACGCGAAAGGAAGCTCGCACGTTAACGCGAACCATAACAAGCAAGGGCACAGTACCACAATTGTAAATGCAAATGGTAAAGTTAACATGAACAATAACACCAAAGGAAACAGAAACGCGAACGCAAACACGTACATAAACGCAAACCGTAACGCGCACGGCCACGTTATCGCAATTGAAAATGAAATGGTAATGGTCACAGCAACAATAATGCCAAAGGAAACAGAAGCACAAAAGGAAATGCAAGCACATATGGAAATGCAAACCGTAATGTGCACGGGCACAGTAACGCAATAGGAAATGCAAATGGTAACAGTAACAGCAACGAAGACACCAAAACGACAGACAAACGCAAATGCAAATGAAAGGGCTGCTGTAAATGCAAATGGCAATGCACACGGTGACACAAACTGAAATGCAAACACAAACAGTAGTGGAAACGCAAATGGTAACAATAACATAAATGCAAGCGCAAATGAGAACGCAAAGGGTAACGCACACGGTGGCGTACACGGGAACGGTAACACAAACGGGTACGTAAATGCAAGTGGAAACAGTAACTGTAACATTAAGAGAAGCGCATACCCTGTTTTTCCAAACAGCCGCATAGAGAAACACAGTGTGTACAAAGAATGTATGCATAATAATGGGCCTCAGAGCCGAAAATGAGGTGTTGGAATGCTAAATTGCTTGTATCTCAGTAACCGTATGACATAGAAAAAAAAATGTCACATAATTCATGATTTTCCTGGCTACATTTTCACTGAATGCTGCACATTGTCATGGCGAAAATTCCATATCTCGCACCGTTTTCAAGATACGAGCCCCGGAAGGAGGGGCTTACCCCACCATGTTAGTCTATGGGAAAAAATGTCAACTTCAGAGTACCGTAACTTGGCAGCCATGCAATATTTTTTCACCAAATCACCAAAGGGCACATCTGTGACATGTTGGCTGCCATCCCTCCAAATTTCAGCCCAAAAGACCAAAAAGTTCTTTTGCAGCAGGGTGGCAAAATACTCTTGTCATTTTGGCCATAGTCTGGAAAAGTAGTGTCGTAATTTGCGACACTTTTCGCAAAAATTTGCGAAAGTGTCACAGGTGTGACACTACTTTGCAACACTACTGTTTCCAGAAATTTTAAAAAAATATTTCTGGGGTGTTTAACCCCAAAATAAAGACAGGGCTAGCAGCCTCAGGGTCCGCCTAGGTGAACACAGAAAGAATTGTGTCCCTAGAGGGTCCCAATTTTAAATGCCAAGCATTTTTCTGATCACTAACTGAAAACAAAATGGCAGATTTGTGACACTGCTAGGGCCATTTGCGACACTAAAATGTGCATTTGCGACACTTTCGATCTTTTTGTTAACTTTTTCCATTGACTTATAATGGGAACTTGTTTTTTTAATAACTTTTGAACCGTTTAATATTTTTTCACAAAATGTTCAAAAGGCACATCGGGGACCACAGTCGCATGTCCGCCGAAGTTTTTGGACCAGTCGCGCAAACCGTGCAACCTGTAGGCGAGAGCAAAGAATTCAGAAAAAAACGTAATTGCGTATTTGGTTGTTGCTTAATAACTCCACAGCTGTATATCTGACTGGTACAAAAGTTGGCAGATCCCTAAATCTACCATGCCCAATTGTGCATACCAAATGTCAGGCAAATCTGTTGAATGGTGGCAAAGTTATTTAGGTGCAAAGTTTCACCCTTTAACCTTAAAAGTGCTACTCATCCCTAACTATGGCAGCACTACTGGGCTACCATAATATATATATATATATATATATATATATATATATATATATATATATATATATGTAAACAAGCATTTGTCAATACCAAGTGTTCACCACGCACGTGTCATTGCGGTGTGGTGCTAATGCCACTGGAAGTGACATTAACAATTGCTTCAATGAAGGAATAATTTTATTAACAGTTAGGAATGCAAAGTAGAAGTGATGATGTTGGGTAATGTAACTGTCTTGTTTGTTAATATTTGTGCCCCAAATTTTCAACATACCCTTCGTATGACTCCACCTCATGAACAAGTGCAGAGAAAATGTTGAGCACCTGCCTGAAAGGTGATTTTGTGCAGCGACTGCAAAATTTCCTATTGGGATGTAAAAAAAACATTTTGGCCCAGATCTGAAAAATGGCAGCTGTCACATTCATGGGGTGCTGAGAAGAAAGTGCTATATTGAAAATTTGGGGTCAAAATGTTGAAAATTGCCAAAGTTATGAGCCTGCATTCACATATTTTTATGTAGGCTCATAACTTCATTGTTTTTCAATAGTTTCACACCAGTTTTTTTTTATGTAGCCTTCTTATGACCCCCAGCTCATGAACAAAGGCAGAGAAAAGTTTCAGCTCCTGTCCAAAAAGTGATTTCGCGCAGTGACTGGAAAAACACCTTTCAGGATGCAAAAAACATTTTGCCCAGGATCTGAAAAATGGAAGGTATCACATATAAAATCCACACAAAGCAACACATTATTGCTAATGATTAAAATGTCCATTTTGTGCAAGAGAAAAAAGGTCACACAGTCGGGAGTGCAGAGGTGCCAACTCACACACACTGGAAGATGATTTTTTTTTTTTTTAATTGCGAGTCAGTCATGGTAACACTGCTTTTGCAGCCTAACTCACAAACCACTGGGTTGATTCTTAAGTCAACTTTGGGGGGGGGTAGCCTTGAGCAGCCCAGTGTACTGTACTTGCCACCAGCACCTTTGCCTTAGACATATTTCCTATAGTCTTACTGTCATAGTGAGACTATAGGAAATAGTCTCACTGTCATAGTGATCAGCGGTGAATGTCTGTCAGTGGCAGACAGTACTACACGCGGGGGGGTTGTCAGAGATCCACATCTACATGGCCATGCCACTATCTAGCTGACTTGGAGGGGTGAGAAGAAAAAATTACTCACCTTAGTAATCTTGTTTCTTCCAATGTATTCTATATTCATAACTCTCTGCAGTCTGCCTCCTAAGTAGAACTGCCCAGAGCAAATGGAACTTTATGCAAATGACAGAACTATCATTGACTCATGACAACACATTCAAACTGCTGCACTTATTAGCTGCAATGTTCCATCAACATCTTAGATTTCTAAGAAGCCTACAAGGCAACTCATATTATACTGCCTAACTATATTTGTATAGTACAACTACTATATCTGTCTAAGACAGCATAAAATCTATATAACAGTAACAATAATAATAGTACTAATAATATTAACAAGACTCCTGTCTGAAGTGCCAGAATCACCTGGAAAAAGAAAGGGAGAATCAATTCCCATCAGGAATAAAAACATGTATGGCTGTGTTTGGGACTAATAAGCCAAAAAGGCTCAAATTAGGAATGCAGAGGCTCTGATTCTGGAAGGGGAGGCAGGGAGGGAGAGTTATGAATTTAGAATACATTGGAAGAGACAAGATTACTAAGGTGAATAATTTTTTATTCTAACCCCATGTATTCTTCTATATTCCTAACTCTCTGCAAACTTCAAAGCAGTACCTTTGGAGGTAGGCAGAGAACCTATTCAGGAAAGAGGCTCTGCAGGACTTCTGTGCCAAACCTGGCATCACTTCTGAACTGTATGTCCAAACTGTAATGTTTAACAAAAGTGTGTACTGTTCTCTTAGTAACTGCTTTACAGATCTCCACCAAGGGAATATTTATTTATTTATTTATTTATTTAGTAAATCAGAATTACAACCCTTTGAGTCATAGACTAGTTTCTAAAGGCTCCACATCAGAATAAAACATAGACATTCATACAGTACATACATTTTTTTTCCAATTATTTAACCAGGTGAGACACACTAAGCTGAAAGTGTGTTTACAGGTGCAACCTGGGAGCACAAGGAAGTTGAGTGACTTGCTCAGGGTCACACAGTATGCAAGTGGGGTCTGTGGGATTCAAAAGCAGGTCTCCAGATTTGCAGCTCAGAGCATTAAACCACTGTGCCATACTGCCTCCTAGAATAGAATACATAGAATAAATGTGGGTGAGCAATCATACAGTGTATAAGTACAATGAGCACAGGTTAATGCCTATACATTTGGTAGCTAAAACAGGGCAGAGCTATCAACATATTTACCTAATGAGTGGTTAAGACCTATACAATTGGTAGCTAAAACAATGTATGATATGAGTTAGTAATAAGCCACCTCAGGGAGGCCTTGTCTTATACATAATACAATGCATTCATAGTCCAGTGCAACTATATGGTAACCAAGGGAGGTGAGGCACCTGTAGGCTAGAAATAGTGAGGGCTCTCCGTTGCCTGGCCATGGGCGGGTGCATGGTGTAGCAGCATGTTGCAGGATACATAGGTTACCGGTTACACTGGCATTGATGTGAAGAGAGGATATGGGCTCTTAAGGCAGCTTTAAAAGGCTCTAGATTGGTGATTGATGTGACAGCTGGAAGGAGGGCATTGTACCAGGATGGAGCTCTAAGGGGGAAGGATTGCTGGGCCAGGGTGGTCCTGACCCTACGCACCTTCCAGATAGTCTTTGGGGCAGCCCATGTGGATGCTGAGATGGTGGCTGCCTGAAGAGAAGCCATGACACCTATTGGAGTTAAACCCAGGTGGATTTGTGTTGGTGACGAGACAGATCTGGTATAATAGTCTTTCCTCAAGAGAGAGGATATTGGTGAGCACATATAGGGTGCAGGTATGTGTATTTCTGTTGGCACCAGAGAGGAGCTGGCAGGCCTTATTGATGACTACTTGTATTTGATGAAGTACCGTAGGGTCGGCAGCAGCATAGATTGTGAGGCCGTAGTCCACCAGCGATAAGACTGAGGAGGTAATGGCTAGATGAAGTGTTTCAGGTGGCAGGCAGTCTTTATGTCTGTAAAGGAGACCAATGAAAAAATTACTTACCATAGTAATGTTGTTTCTTCTAATGGAGTCTTGGTGTATTCTCACTAAATGCAGTTAGCCCCAGCACTTGAACTGCCCAGGACAGTAAGGAGTTAACTCAATGCAGAAGCATAGAACGTTGAGCTCGAGCTCAGTTTTCAAACCTCTGTCTCTAGCACTCTGAAATGTAACCATCAGATTATCACGAGCACTAACTAATAAAAGTAATAGGTGGAAATTATTTCAACTCTTGCAAGCCAAATTTTTTAGGGTCAAAAGATTCAAGTTGAGAACCCCAAAAAGAAAGCTAATTATAAAACCAAAGTAGGTAGAAAGCTAAAACATAACTAAAACCCATAAGATAGGGCAAGCCAAGTACACCTCTGGGGTCCAGCACTGTGCCTGCCCACCCACATCCCAAAACTACTGGGTTCTAGAAGGGGAGGCAGGGAGGGAGGTCAGAATACAGCAAGACTCCATTAGAAGAAACAACATTACTATGATAAGTAATGTTTTCTTCAAACAACATGAAGTCTTGCTGTATTCTGACTAAATGCAGACTGCCAAGCAGTACCTCCTTGGAAGAGGGAGTCACAGAACCTATTTTGGGAACAGGCTCTGCAGCACAGCTGTGCCAAACCTAGCATCACTTCTAGACTGAATGTCCAGAGAATAATGCTTGGTAAATGTGTGAACAGTTTTCCAGGTGGCTGCTTTACAAGTTTCCACTAAAGGTACATATCTAGCTGCTGCGAGTGAAGCAGCTGTACCCCTGGTAGAATGAGTCCTCAGGCCTGAGGGGGTTTCCTTCCCAAGTTTTGAATAGCATAATTGGATACAGGAGACAATCCACCTGATAATAGCTCTCTTGGTGGCTGGTTTGCCCTTTCCCACCTCACCATAGGTGAGAAATAACTGAGAACATCCATTCCTATAGGCCTTAGTATGCTCCACATAGTAACTAAGGGCCTTTTTTACATCAAGACTGTGTAATCTTCGTTCCCCAGAGGAAGAATGGTCAGTAAAAAACACAGGCAATGTCATAGATTGGTTCAGATGAAAGTATGAGACCACTTTGGGAAGAAACTTTCTGTTAGTTTGAAAGACCACTTTATCCCTGTGAAAAGAAATAAAATCCTGTTCCACTGATAAAGCCTGTAACTCACTGATCCTCCTGTTAGAGGTAATGGCTACCAGGAATACAGTTTTCCATGTCAAGTATTTCAGCTCTGCTGAAGCTAGAGGCTCAAAAGGGGCTGTATAAGCTGTGCTATACAGATGTTCAGATCCCAAGAAGGGGTAGGGGCTCGAAAGGGAGGATTAACATGCATCTGACCTTTGAAGAATTTCTGGAAAACTGGATGAGAGGCTAAGGAAGAGCTCTTCCCAGCTGAAAGGAAGGCAGACACAGCTGCCAAATGCACCTTCAGCATAGTGGGCCAAAGGCCTAAACTATTAAGATGCACCAAATAGTCCAATACAGTAGCAATGTCAGCTAATTCTGGCTGAACAGGTATTTGGGAACACCAAAAGCCAAATCTCTTCCACTTGGAATTGTAAGTTTTACTGGTAGCAGTTTTCCTGCTAACCTTCAGAATATCCAAAATCGATTGAGAAAGGTTTAAATGTGCATATTCTAACTCTTCAAGAGCCAGGCCTTGAGCCTGAGAGCCTGAAGATTGGGATAGAGGATCCTCCCCAGAGAGGATGTCAGCAGATTGAACTGTCTGGGAAGACACAGAGGCCTTGTCACTACAATGACAGTAGTAGAGGATACCACAGCTGTCTGGCCCAGTCTGGTGCCACTAGGATCACTCTGCAAGGCTGAGATCTGGCCTTGATCAGAACCCTGAAGATCAAAGGGAAAGGAGGAAATGCATGCAGGAACCTGCTTGTCCAATCCAATTGTAGAGCCTCCTGTTGTACAGAGCCCAGTAGAGGAGGCCTGCAACAAAAAAGAGGAAGTTGATGATTGTCCGGGGCTACAAAGAGATCTGTCTCTGGAGTCCCCCACCTGTTGAAGATAACCTGAAGGACCAGGAGATTCAGAGTCCAATCGTGATGACCCTGAGAAATTCTGCTGAGAGCATCTGCTAAGATGTTGTCCTTCCCTGGTAGGTGTACAGCCACCAGGGAAGCATGAAGGGAATAAGCCAGAGACCATACCTTCATGGCCTCCATGCACAAGGCCAAGGACCGAGTGTCTCCCTGCTTGTTGATGTACCACATGGTTGTGGTATTGTCTGTCATGATTTGTACTACTTTCCCCTGAACCACAGTTGAGAATGTCTGCAGAGCTAGAAAGACAGCCCTCAACTCCAGAAGGTTTATGTGAAGAAGGGACTCCTGGTGAGACCAGGTTCCCTGAGCTGTAAGCTGGTCCAGATGGGCCCCCCAGCCCAGGAGGGAGGCATCCATGGTGAGAATCACTGAAGGAGCCTGACTGATGAATGGGACACCTTGCCAAAGGTTGTCCTCCTCCAGCCACCACTGGAGTGCCTGAACTAGAGGCTGGGACACTGGAACCAATTTGAAGAGAAGGTCCTTTTTCTGAGACCAGTAAGATCTGAGATGAAATTGAATATCTCTCATCTGAAACCTTGCTCCCTGGACCACAGCTGTGGAGGATGCCATGTGGCCCAGTAACTGAAGAAAATGCCTGGCTGGACGAGAAACCAGAGGCTGAAAAAAGGAAGCCAGAGTGACTAGAGACTGAACTCTTGAAAGAGGAAGGAATGCTCTTGCCTGGGCAGTGTCTATGTCCACCCCTATGAAAGTGTGCAGTTGAGTTCATTCCAGAAAGGAAAATTACGTACCTACCGTAATTCTTGATCTTCTCTTGTATCTTCACCATTCATTACTTCCTGGGTGTAAGCCGGAGGCGCGCACCCATCACGGGAGCTTTTTTTTTTAAGTTGTTTAACGGCCCCGGCCTCGAGAGGCCGCACGGCCATTAGCGAGGCGGCCATAGAAGCGATCGACTCTCCTCCAACTCAGTTCTGTGAGCCGGAGAGGCAAAATGAAAGCAGAAAATATAGATAGCGAGGCAAGATAGCCGAGGGATAGCAAAGCAAGGAAGAATGAACTGAAAAGGAATAAGCCGATGGAGGAAGGACAGAGGAGATAAGAACATCCCTAGCCTAGGAGTGCAGGGCCTCCTTACCAGGCGACTCTAGGAGGAGAGATGAGTAAGGAAATGAGAAAATAGAAGAAGAAGAAGAAAGAGAAGAGAGAGATGGATGTTGAAGGGACCAGAATGCCCAACGAGCATAGTTAGTTTGTAGCTGAAGGCTCGACTAAAGGGGAAGCAAGAACCTCGGAGATAGAGCTGAAGAGAAGGTTCACCAACCCGCTAGACAGACTCAGGAGGGCATAGTCCTCATCTTCAACATGCCATTGCTCTGACACCCACCGGCTCCTGGTCGCGAAGGCCTTTAACTGGAGGGCAGCCGAGGAGGGAAGAATAAAACCCAGCAGCATGAGAGCTGCTCAGGGTTTAGAAATGGAAAATGTAAGCCTTCGTATGCTCCAAGATAGAACGGGACTCAGACTGACTGGCTAAGGCCGCCAAGGCTTAGGCTGGCTAAGATTGGATATGGTCAGCAGAGCTCTACTGTAAAAATTGTCCAGGAGGACACTTAAAGGGAGAAACCACTTAGCAAAACAGCGAGAAGGATAGCCTACCTTCTCATTTGCCTTCTTGTTTGATTTCTCCTATTCCTTTTTTTTTTTTTTACAGATAGAAAAAATTTTTTTTTTTTTTTAACTAGATGCATGACCCAGATACCAAGATGCCTATAGCAGTCAGAGAGAGTACCCTCAGCATTTTTTTTTTTTTTTTTTAGAAGAGAAAGGAACAGACGTACTCGTTCCTCTGCTCTGCAAGGCAAGAATAGAGGGGGGGGATTAGATTTCAGGCAATCACTGAACACGGGATTGCAGGATCAAACTGAATAGCCTGAGCCAGGCCAAACAACCCCAGAGGTATCTTGCCATAAGAATAGCAAGAGATAGTTGTGCAGTCTGATCGCCAATGCAATCCGCGAGATGGCCCATGAATCTTAGAGTAAATAATTTTTCTGGATTTTAAACCCCCCCCCAAGAAGATTTTTTTTTTTTTTTTGAAATGAAGCAATTTTCCCTATATTTTATATAATGCAGAGAGAGGAAGGAGACGGGAGGTGGAGAAGCCACAGGAAGAGGCCACTGAGGGAATGGTGGGCGGGCAGAAGTAATGAATGGTGAAGATACAAGAGAAGATCAAGAATTACGGTAGGTACGTAATTTTCCTATCTTCCCTTGTCAATCTTCACCATTCATTACTTCCTGGGTGAGTACCAAGCTCCTCTTCCCCAGGAGGGGGAAGAGGCCATACCCTGAGGGAACAAGACCCCCAGCCTTCTGCTGGTGAGAAACAGAAGGAGAAGACCCTGGCTTATTCAGAAAGCCTAAGTGGGAGAAGAGCTAGGAGGTGCCTCCCGAGGATGAGGAGATGGAGGGAGCCCCTGTAAAAGTCTCCTAGCTCTGGATGAGAAAAGACGGGTCCCCCGGAAGGCGGAGCGCATCACCCTACGCCGGGCCAGGGGTGACAACCTGGAGAGACGAAGCCATGCCGTCCGCCTGATGCAGATCGCTGTCCCCGCAAGCCTGGAAGCCACCCCATTGGCGCCATAAGATGCCCTTGCTTGTGTCTTGCCAGCTCCAGGCCTACCGTGGAGAGGGCAACGGCTTGTCTGGTTTGCTCCATGTCAGGCATAGATGCCAGCAGCTGGACATCATCGACCACAGATGCCGGTTGTAGGCAGCGTGGTGAGCCTGATGTGATGCAATACATGCACTGCACGCCAAGAAGAGAACACTTTCGCTTCCCAACGGTCGAACTGGAGAGAGTCCGAACTGTGGGCGGTCAAGGCCAGGCAATGCGCCCAGAAGGAGTATCCAGGTATACCAAACCTGAGGACGGTTGGGAAGGAACCTAGAGACCAGAGGGCACAATACCTACGCTGGCAGTCCGCCGGGCTGGGAAGAAACGGCAGGGAACTGCCAGGACCGGATAGACGCCTCCTGGAAGGGATAGGCCAGGAAGTACCACCAGATGCTGGGCACTGAATTCACCAAGGAATTCACGTGTCACCTGCTCGGTATTGTCTCCGAACGTAGGAAATCAAGATCCCCACCATCCTCGAGGAAACGCTGATATTCTGTGAAATCAGCATCGGAGGACAGATGAGCAGGTTCCTCTCCCTCAGAGGAGGGAGACGAGGATGATGGGGAACTGGAATGTCCAGAGGATTCCTGCGGCGGTGGGAAGAGTCGAAAGACCCGCTCATGCAACTAACATATGAGGGGAAGGCCGCCGCAGAACCCCTGAACTGCTCCCAGGATAACGGACCCGTAGGACCGACATGGCCTGGGAGCGGGGTGGTGAAGGCAGAGAGATGGAGAGGGGCACCTGAGGAGGCAACTGCTCTCGTAGGGCTCTGGAATCCGGGAAGGAGCTCTAGTAGGAGGGATCCCGGATATCAAACCAGGCCGCAGAACGGAACTCTGGGAAGCGGAACCTGAAGAGCCCTGGGGAGAAACTCCTGTGATGACGCCGACTGCATGGATCCAGAAGGCAGTCCACACAAACGCCAGAGGACACCCTAGAACTGGGGAGGGGCGGGCTCTGCGCACGGCTCCTGGCCACCCCTGAGGTGGCCTAAAGAAGACCGAGCAGCAGGACGCCTGCCCTCAACCCTCAGATTCCCGAGAGGCCCTCCTCCCGACTGCAACGCCCCCAACCCCAGAGGAGGTAACAGCACCCGGGGTAGCTGTCACCGACCTCCAGAGAGGGAGCCTCCGTCACCCCCACGCCTGCCCCCGGACTCTCGCCACCCCCAGCCGAGGAACACCAGGAGACAACGGCAAGGGGACAGAGGGAGGGCGCTCCAGCCTGGTACCCCTAGCCACCGAGGACCCAGATTCCAAGAATGGGATGCCAGGATGGGTCCACATTCTGAGCCATCGCCTCCGAGGAGGACGAGACCAGCAGGACCTCGATGCTGGCTACCCCAGGGTCCTCGAGCCACGGGCCGCGAACGCCCCGTACCGAGTGCGACACCGCCGCCCCAGCACGCCGGGCAGCATGAAGGCCCCACCCCACTCCCAGCGGCCCGCACCCGCACCGCCGGAGGAGGGGAAGGCCGCCGGTGCCGGGCGCCGGAGGCGGCGCACGGCACCGCTGGCGCGCCGCCAGGCTCATCGGCACCGCGAACGCGCCGGCGGCCAAAACGGTACCGCCAACGGCGCCGCTTTGATCACCGTGCCGCTAACGGCGCCGATCCAAAGCGGCGCCATTTAACGGCGCCGGCTCATCACCGGTACCGCGAGCTGCCGATTCGAAACAGCGCCGGAACGCGCCGCTTCAATCACCGGCACCGCGAATGGCGCTGATCCAAAACGGCGCCGGGAGGCGACGCCGAGGGTCCACCCGAGCCGGCCCAGCCAAGGGCCTCGACACGGGGAGCCTGCACTGGGAGGTGACTGCCGAGGCGGTGTCAGCGCCATGGCCCGAGGGGGCTATGACGCCCCCAACACCACGGAAGGGGCCTCCTCGGCAAGAAGGGAAGAGGAGACCTCCTCCTCGGATCGAGTAGGCCCGGAGGGGACCCGGGAAAGGCCTAAGGATCTCGCCCGAGATTCCCGCGAGCGACGCCGTCCCCCGGAAGTCGGCGGGGCCTTGCCGAGCTTGTACACGCGGACTTCGAGGACGCGACGGTCCATCGAGAAACAAGCGTCGCACGAATCCATATTATGGTTGGGTCCCAGGCAACGAAGACAGACGTAATGCCGGTCCGAGACGGAGAAATGCCGGCCGCAGGAGCACCGACGCATAGGGGCACGGCCCGTCTTAGAAGAACGTCTCGCTCCAGAACCGGACATAACGCTAAATAAACAAGATTAAACACAGTCGGAAATACACCCGCCTGCATAAAGGAAAGAAAAGGAACAGTCTTACCGTAGGCGCCGAGTGTAGAAAAGGAGTCGGATACGCACTTTTCGTTAGCTACCGCGAACAGGTGCTGCCTCGACGGGCGGGAGAAACAGAACTGAGTTGGAGGAGGAGTCGGTCGCTACACGGGCGCCGCCGCATGACGCATGACGCCGCTCGAGGGCGGGCCGTTAGGCAACTTTAAAAAAAAAAAAAAAAAAAAGCTCGTGACGGTGCCGCCCGCCTACACCCAGGAAGTAATGAATGGTGAAGATTGACAAGGAAGATCTGCCTTTTCTTGGTTTAGAATGAAATCCAAGGACCCAGGAGCCTTTGGGTGACCTCTAAGACTGACTTGACTTGGCCTGGGGACTGACCTACTAGGAGCCAGTCATCCAGGTATGGGAAAAGAAGATACCATGTCTCCTAAGGAATGCCGCCACTACTGCAAGGCACTTGGTAAACACCCTTGAGCTGATGTTAGCCAAAAGGCATGGCTCTGAACTGATAATGGCCTGAGAGCAATTCAAACCTGAGGTACTTCTTGGGAATGTCTGATGGGTATGTGGAAATAGGCATCCTTGAGACCCAGGGAGGCTAACCAGTCTCCTGGTCTCAGAGAGGGAAGAATTACTCAGAGTCACCATCTTGAACTTTGGTTTTGTTAAGTGTTTGTTGAGGTACCTTAAATCTAGGATGGGTCACCACTCCCCTGTCTTTTTGGGGTAAGGAAGTATCTGGAATAAAGTCCTTTTCCCCGTGTCAAAGAGGTACCTTATCTACTGCTCGCATGAGCAGAAGACAGGAAACTTCTGCCTCTAAGGCCTTTGTCTCCAAGGGGGAGAGGGGGTGAAAGATCTTGCTCTCATCTTTGGGAACCTTTTGAAGCTGAGAACAAGTCCCTGGCTCACTACTTCCAGGATCCATTTGTCTGAGGTAATGGAATGCCAGGCCAGGGAATAGTGAGCCAGCCTGCCCCCTACAGGAATTGGGGAGGCGACCCTGACTGACACCTAAGGGTGTCTGTTTGGCAGGGGGCTTGGACTGAGTGGATGCTGGGGTCCTGGTCATCCATCATCTGCCTCTTCCCCTGAAGAACCCTCTGCTGGAAAGAAGAGGAAGCCTGGGCTTGGTAAAAGGCCTGCCCCTGCCAGCCCTAAACTGCTGCTTCTGAGGAGTGGTCTGCTTCTCTTTGTTGGAGCACTCCATAAGTGGGCCTGTATTCATCCATCTTCTTCATGTGCCTCTGTTTGTTCACCAAACAGAGAGTTACCTGCAACAGGAAAATCTATGGCCTTAGTCTGGGTATCCTGTGATAGACTGGTACATCTGAGCCAAGCTAATCTCCTCATGGAGACAGATGTAGCCATGACCCTGGAATGCACATCATTCGAGTCAACAGCAGCGTGAAATTGGGCCTTGGATGCCTCAATACTGTCTGCAGCCACCTTCTCCAGCTCCTTGGCTAGCTGGGGAGGGACATTCTTAGCCAGTTCCAGAACCATATCCCACCTCAATTTCTGGTATCTGGCTGTATATGCCATATAATTGACTTGTCTGAGTCCCAAAGAGGATGCCAAGTATTGTTTCTTGGCCGTGGCATCCACTTTCCTAGAATCCTTATCTGATGGGTGAGATGCCTGGGGAATATTAGCCTTATCACAGGCTGCAGTCTGCACTACCCCAACATGGCTGCAATGAGTCGTAAGAAATTCTGTTCCAGGACTCGACAAGGTATACCTCCTGTCCATCTTTTATACACAGGAGGTATAGAAGTTGGAAACTGAAACTTTTTGTGTCTGTTTCAGGGATTTATGCAGAGGATAGACACTCTCTTTGACTCTGGGACATCCATCATTTCCATAAAGTCAGGTTCCTCCTGATCCTGTTCAGCTTCTTCCTTTGGGAGCTAAAGAGTATCAGCCACTTTCTTGTAAAACAAGAAATGGGAGGGGGACTCAGAAAGTCTGGGAGGAGACACATTGGAAGGCCTGTCTGGGGAGATGTCAGGGTCTACAGTCTCATCTAGGCTTTCATCTTCCTCTTCATCATACTCTTCTTCTCCAGCCCAATCGCTCTCATAGAAAGCCTCTGGATCAATGTCAGAAGTGACTATGTCTGACCGAACTGAACTTCTATGAACCATTGCCGGTTCGGTCGGAACCGGGCAAAGCGACTGAACAATAGAAATCGCTTTAGCAATCTCCTCAGAGGACGGACCATGGAAGTAGGATCCAAACTGGCTGTTTTTCATTTTCTTTTGCTAGAACTGATTCCAGAATCAGCTCTCCTTTGCCCAAGGAAGTATCAGCCCAGGTCAGTGGCAGGTCTCGGTTCGCAACAGCCGAACCGGGCTGGCCATCTGGGTCAACTGACTTCTAGGCCTCCCTCTCCCTTAGCCTACTCAGGCATTTTCCAGAGTGGCTTTGGGAAAGTTTTTACAGATTTGGCAGTCTTTGAAGTGGTCAAATCCCAGAGAGTAAACACTGACAAGGTGAGGGTCGACCTCTAGCCAAAGGCCTCATTACACTCGGCAGTGCTGAAACCCAGTGGGACCAGTTTTCTTTGCCTCTCAGGTACGCCGGATACTGAAAGTTACCTTACCAGCTATTACGCCCAGGCAATTAGAGACTGATTGGTTCCAACCGTGTTATGGGTCGGTTAAAAAAACCCGGAAATCAGAATTTTTTTAGGAACTGATGAGTACCAGAAACCACAGTAATATTCAGAAATAAAACAAAAATAGAATGGGGTTCAGTTCCAAACTGGACTGACCAGAGAAGAACCGAAGGCAAAAACAATTTCCACAATAATACAATAACTACCTACTACTACCACTTCTGTTACCGAGACAGATGTAAGAAGACCAAAATAAAGAAACGGTTAGGTAAAACCAACTGATTTCAACTGATACCGGACAGAAGTGCAGGAGGAATCTCTGCAGCAACTTCACAGTCAGGCGGAATAAAAAATCTGATGGTTACACTTCAGAGTGCTAGAGACAGAGGTTTGAAAACCGAGCTTGATCTCAATGTTCTATGCTTCTGCATAGAGTTAACTCCTCTCTCTGGGGCAGTTCAAGTTGCTGCAACTGCATTTAGTCAGAATACAGCAAGACGCCATGTTGTTTGAAGCGGGTGTTGGTGGCTGAAGTGAGGATTTTATATGTTTTTGAATGAGAGGAAGAGTCAAATGTAATACCTAGATACTTATACTTTTGACATGTTCCAGTGGGATGAGAGAGGTGAGAGTATTTCCAAGGGTAAATCCTTTGATCTGTTTTGGCGGTGGGCATAAAGCATCGCCTTAGTTTTTTAATGCTGACCACCAATCTGTGTTCAGCAAACCAGTGTTCAATCTGAGAGAAGGAGTTTTGTAAGGTACGCTGGAGAGAGAGAGAGAGGATCAGGGATGTACGGCATAAAGACCAGTGTTGTCCATGTAGAGGAGAAGGTTGCTGGGCCAGGATTTAGGCAGGGTGTTAAGGTAGATGCTGAATAGCAGGGGACCCAGGATAGATCCATGGGGAACTCCTGAGTGCACAAGCAGCATAGTAGATATGGTTTTATTAATGTTAACACATTGGGTTCTAGATGAAAGATAGCTGGAGTACCATGAGAGTGGACAATGAGAGATCCCAATTTGTTGTGATGTGTTTAGAAGGAGGAGATGAGAAACCGTGTCAAGGGCCTTTGAGAGGTCTATAAACATGGCCCCTGTGAGGTGCCCCTTGTCAGGCGTGGAGTGCAGGGAGTTAAAGAATTCTGTGAGGGCGGTTGTAGTGCTATGACCAGCTCTGAAACCATGCTGCTTCCTGCATAAGAGGTTGTGTGCAAGGAGGTAATCAGTGAGCTGATTGGCCATGATCTTTTCAAGGGCTTCAGAGAGTGGGGGGAGAATTGAAATGGACCGGTAGTTGTTTAGGAAGGAGTTGTCACCACATTTCAATATTGATGTTATCACAGCCATTTTTCATGAGGTAGGGAACTGGCCCAGGTGCAGGGACAGATTTAGAAGGTCCATGAGTGGGGAGATAACTGAGTCTAGTGTAAGGTATAGGATACACATATTGAAGGTGTATTTCAGTAACTGGAGCTCTGGAGGGCTTTGGACAGGTAGGCTTTGCTTCTGTAGGGTAATGACACTGAGTTTGAAGGGTGGAGGATCTCAGGCAGTGGGGGTACTGAATTGGATCAAAAAAGTTGCTAGGGAGGACTAAGCTAGGTCTGAGAAGGTGGAGTTAAGGCAGTTAGCTATGTGAAGTGTGTCTGTGGTGGTAGTACCATTAACACTAAGTTGTGAGGGAGGGAGAGAGCGGGATTTACCATTAAGATCCTTGATGTTATCCCAGAACTTTCTTTTTCTTTTTTTTTGTCAACTTTGTTTCACTCCCATTGAGGCTCCAAGGTCCTCTCTCAGGCATCCCATCCTTGTCCTGCCCACCTGAGGATCCCACGCTATGCTTTCTTTCCTTCCTCCTCACCAGCGCCAGCACCCCCGGCTAACCCTATCTGGGGTGAGTCGCCCCCCCCTCCTACTTGGGGTGCTCTTCAAGGCAGACTCTGGCATCAGACGAGGAGTGGATCCAGGGAAATTGAAGGCAAGCTAGGGAAACCCCGGCATAGGGCATGGAGGATCGGTGCTGTCACCTGATCCTTGGAGCCGGATTTTTCCTGTGTTCTTGGTTACCCCCCCACCGATGCAGGACATGCAATGCCACCCAGCTCCAATGTAGGTGCTCCCACCCATATCAGAAAGGCAGCTGCCCAATGTCACCCCTTAGTGCAAGCCCTGGTGTGTAGCAGTGCGCTGGCCTCCACCTGGACCGCTGCCAGGCCGGGCTACTCCTGGATTCCTCCTCAAGAGAGGAGAGCAGTCCCATGGATGCTCAATCCTCTTCCCCCACTGACCCCAATGGCCTGAGCCGTTCCCAAACCCGGGTCGCTGGTATGGCGTGAGGTGGCATCCAGCACCTCAACCCTCAGCACCACTGGGCCAGCCCAGAACTTTCTTGTACTTCCACAGGAGGTGGCTAGGAAGTTCTGTAGTGCTCTGCCTTGGCCTTGTGGATTGTCCAGGTACACTTATTGAGAGCAGCATTATAGGGCCTGCCTATTGCTTAGCAACTGGAGGCAGTGACATGATGCCAGAGGTTGTCATGCATTTTGAACTGTTGTAGGAGTTCTGGGGTGATCCAGAGGGCATTACGTTCTTAGTGGTCACTTTGATGGTCTGTGCAAAAGGATCACAGGCGGTATTAAAGGTGGTGGTGAAGTAGTGCAATGCATCATTTATGTCCTGGGCTTGGAAAATAGGGGACCAGCCCAGTTAATTAGATACTGTTTGAGTTTGGCTATGCCTCCTGGGTGTAGTCGATGACGAAAGGTGATATTTGGTGGTGGTTTATGTAGGCAGGACCAGCTGAAGATGATTGGGGAGTGGTTGCTTAAGGCGTTGAGTAGAACACCAAGGTCGGTGATATGGTGGGGATGATTAGTGAGCAGGATATCTAGTAGGGTGTGAGCTCTATTAGTGGGGTTGGTCCTGGTAGGCTGGGATACAAGTTGGGTCATATCTAACACAGCAAAAGTATCTTTGGCATGTCTTGAGGAGCTCGCCAGCCAGTTTATGTTGAGATCCCCAACTAGGCTTTGTTCCATTTTGTGGGGGTGGCTGGCTAGATAGTCAGTGAGCACTTTACAGGCAGGGGATTGGCTGCAGGGTGGGATGTAGGTGACGGTGAGAGTAAGAGGAGCACGGTTTGGGTCAGGGAGAATTTTATTGAGAGGTCTTGGGCACCATGGTCTAGGGAGGGTGCAGGCAGGGCTTAGTAAGTCATTTACATGAAGGTACTGCCACCACTTCTCTTGCCATTCGATGAAGCCTAATGAGAGTAGCCAGAATAGAGACAAATGAGTCTGGTGTCTTGGCCGACAGTCAGGTTTCTGCTAAAGTCAAAATGTCTGGTTGGTGCTCTGCTGTCCAGCAGTGCAGGGGTGCCTTTTTTTAGGCAGGCTGCAGATATTCATAGCGGTTATTTGAAGCCCCGTGGGTGATCACAGTTGGGGGGAGCTGCTGGGCCAGGATTAGGGTGAATATTACCAGATAGTAGAAGAAGCAAGTGGAAGATCCTGACAAGGACCATAAATTGGTGGCGTCTTGCTGGGTAGTGGCAGCTGTCAAGCTTAGAAAGTGATGAGCAGGGAATGGGCAGTTGTGTGAGGGCTGGGATGGCCAGGTGGAGGAACAGACAAGGAGGGCTCAAGGCACAGAGAGATGGGCGGAGAGGTAGAGGGAGGGGTGCGGAGGGCTATGGGAAGAGACAGGGTGACAAACAGACTATGAGGGGTGAGGTGCTCCCCAGCAGCAAAGGTGTGTGCATACCAGAGGCAACTGGGGGTTTGTTGCTACAGGGTAAATGTGGTTAGCAACAGTAGAATGGTTAGTTGTGGGTGGGTGGGGTGTTGTGAGGGAGTATATGGTGGTAGATGTGACCTTGGGCAGGTATGAGGGTCTTGCTGACACCTAACATTGTGGCAGTTACTGTGGTGCAGTGATAGGGTTCCTGCCTATGGAGCGAAAGATACCTGATTTGAACCCTGGTTTGGATGACATGTTGTATGCATAGTGATAGCCTGGGAGACGGTGCAAGGGACACTACAGAGAGGGGCAAAAGGCAGAGAATGTAGGTATGAATGACACAGGACAGAAGTGTTGGGGAGCAGTGGCAAGAGGATTGCAACCTACACATCTTGTTGCCTCTAGTGTCTTTACAGTATAATCTGCAAATGAAAAATTAGAGACAAAAAACAAATACTTTAAAACTGAAGAAATTAAGCACTGAGTATTAAAAAGACCAGATATCAGAGGCAATACTGGATTGGGGAAAAAGGTTAAATAAGCTGGCGATGGTAGTGATATAGTCCAGTCAGGAGGAATTTGGAAATGCCTGGCAGGATGAGGAACCAAACAATGAGCTCGTGTTCCACAGACAATAAGAGCTGTGCCAAGATAAAGGCAATTATCCTTAGAAATTTACAGAGACAGCCACACAGCCTTGAGTGCCCAGAATGACATCCAGGCCATACGCAAGCAGGGCTCGGGAGTGTGGCAGCAGGCTCTTCTCGCCGTGGAAGCATGTAGACCCCTGTCTGAGGTGCTGTTAGCCCAAAGGGCAATGAGGATGTCTGAAAGAGAATGGACAAGCTGGGGTTAGATATAGCTCCAATGGGAGGTAGCCTGCTTTGCAATTCACAAAAAGCTTTGTCACAAATAAAGGGAGTTCAAATTGTAGGGGGAATCTAGGCAGCAAGCTAGGTGCCAGCTGGATCTTCAGAGAGAAGAAATAAAAGATGTTAAAATTGGGGGTGGGGGTGGAGGCTGGAGAAATTAACTGAAAGTGACTTTTCACAGAAATACACAATGTGCTAACAGAGACTCAGCACAGAATTAGGAATACAGTCTAGCCCTCTAAACTTCCAAGTTCAAAACATACAAGTACAGTTAAAAACACTTTAAACTGAAGAAATTATATTTCTTGAGGCTGCTATAGAAGCAGCTGTTCTCTAGTTGAATGGGCCCTTAGGCTCTGTTGGGACCTGCTTTCCAACTTTTGAATAACAAACTGAATGTATAGGACTATCCAGCAAGATATAGATCTCTTGGAAGCTGGGGTACCTTCCCCACTTCCCCATAAATAAGAAAAAGCTGTTGCTTATCACCACTATGATCCCTGGTGTGGGTTACATAGTAACTTAATGCCCTTTTACATCCAGACTATGGAGTCTGCGCTCACCTGAGCTGGCATGTTCAGTAAAGAAAGCTGTCATTGTTATGGATTGATTTAAGTGGAAGTCAGAAACAGGCCTGTAGCTACAGGGTGGCATTGGGAGGGACTGCCCTGTAATTTGTTTTGCCCCTGTAAATTTTCAGACCAGTCCAGATTGATTTAATATGCTTGGTAGCTGCACCCCAGTCATTCTTTCTGCCCGCACATCTCACTGTCCTAGCTACGGGCCTGGTCAGAAAAACCTTAGGTAGAAATTTCCTGTTAGTTTGAAGCACTACTTTGTCATTGTGAAAAGAGAACGAGTCCTTCTCCACACATAATGCTTGTAGTTCACCATACATCTGGCAGAAGTGATTGCAACCAGAAACACAGTTTTCCATGTGACATATTGGAGATGAGCTGAAGACATGGACTGAAAGGAGGTTTCATGAGTTGAGCAATGCATATATTCAAGTCCCACACCGGGACTGGTTCCCTAATAGGTGGGTGCATATGGCACAAACCTTTGAAGAACTTTTTGAAAATGGGATTAGCTGCCATGGAAACATTTTCCCAGCAGAGATGTACAGTAGTAGCCATAGACATTGCCAGCTATTTCTCGAAATTTCTGTGCTATTTCTAGAGAAATCTGCTTTCTGCATTACCACAGTAGGGGCAGCAGAGAGAAACTCTTTAGAAATGTTGTGAAATATCTGGAAATGGCTGGCAATGTCAGTGGCTACTACTAAAAGCTGAAATTGATGCCAGATGAACTTTGAGGGATGTGTAGTTCAACCCTTGAGAATGCAAGTATGTGAGATATTCCAATAACACTGGGATTTTGGCAAGGAAGGAGAAATCTTTGGTATCACACCAAATAGAAAACCTTTTCCATTTTGCTGACTAGGTTTTCTTAGTGGAAGACTTTCTGTATCTTTCAGGATAACCAGGACAGCCTGAAAGAGATTTAGATTTGAATATTCTAAATGCTCAAGAATCAAGTCTTGAGTCTGAGAGACTTGAGGTTCGGATACAAGATTTTCCCTTTATGGGAGGTCAACAGATTGTGCCTCCTGGGGAGATGTATTGGTTTGAACACTGACATGGACAGCAGTAAGAGGTACCATGGCTGTCTGGCCCAGTCTGGTGCTATCAGAATCATAGATGCAGGCTGTGACCTGAGTTGATCAGGACCCTGAAGATAAGAGGAAAGGAGGGAAGGCATACAGGCATCTTCCTGACCAGTCTAGAGCCAGAGCATCCAGTAGAATTGTGCCCTTGGCTGGTGGTCTGCAACAGAATAGGGGCAGGAGGTGGTTCTCCTGGGAGACAAAGAGATCCACTTTTGCAGTGCACCACCTTCTCAACACTGAGAACAGACCTGTCTGTTTATAGACCATTTGTGATGTGCCTGGTTGATTCTGCTTAGAGCATCTGCCAGGGTATTGTCCTTGCCTGGTACATGAATGGCCTGTAGGGAGACCTTCAGTGAGTAGGCCAAGTCCCATATTTTCATGGCCTCTGTGTAGAGGGTCTAACCTTGTTCCCCCTTGCTTGTGTAACCCCTACCCGGTATGCCGTTTGTATCTGACAGCTCTATCTGGTGGGTTGGGTTTGGGGAGGAATAGGCCACTCGGCACAAAGGCTAGGTTTGGCTACCCTGCACTGGGGCACAAAAGTAACTCCGAACACAGGAAGCAATAACTGTAATGTCCAATACCAGATGTGGGATTCTAAAGTGTGGCTTTTATTCACATCCAAACAGAATAAACAAAGCATAGATGGACCCCCACGGGGCTACGCTTGTGGTAATGCAGATTAAGGAGACCAGAACACATCCTCATAATTTTAGCCCTCAGGCTCTACAACACACTGGGCACACAGCCCAGACTTGTGCGCTGCTTTGGGTTACACAGCCCGAACTTGTACACTACTTTGGGTTTTCCTTGGCTCAGCTCCCTTGCCAGCCACTTGGACAGCTTCCATACTTCATGGAAACATTTTCTGGTGGCTCCCTAAACCACCTAAGAGTACCTCAGCTCCATCAGGGAATCCTCCTCTTTAATCCCACGTCTGGGTATTTCTCTCAGGTACTGGCCAAGTACCTGAGGGAAAGCAAAAGGCTGCCCAGAGCAAATCCATAGAGGTGAATTTGGTTACTACTGATGGGGGGGTCTCCCACCTCTCTCTCCCACAATTCATACCCGGCCATTTCTCTGGACTGAAAACACCTCATCCTTTAGCACTTTGCTGTGTAGATTCTTGCTAAATGTATTTCACAATCAGTCTACTTGTCTTGCTTCCCATTTGTGCTGGACTTGAACATACTTAAAAATAAGTGGCATTGTCCGTTACTCTAGACCCCCACAGGTTAAGCAGTCCAATCCCCATATTGTTTCTTTCCATTTTGTGCTGGCCTTGAACATACTTATAAGTGACTTTGTCCATTACTCTAGACTCCCCACTGAGTTAATCAGTCCAATCCCCACATCTTCCAACTGTATTTGGCTGTCTTTTCCTGACCCCACCGTAACAGTCCCTTTAGTTTCCTTCTGTTTCAGGTGAAAACACTTGGCCCTTTTTCAGAGCGAACCCACCCCTTTGGTTGCAGGTGCCCCACAGGCATTTCCTCCTCAAGGAATCTCTTACACAGCTTCTGGTGCCTCAGCACAACTCAGACAGGCAGCTTCTTTCTCTTAGCCTTACCCAGGGGGGTTGTTCCTGGAAAACAGGCAGACACCTTCCCCCCATCCCCTCAGGGATGGGGCTCTGAACCATTGAGAGTAGTCTCCACCACTTCAATTATCAGTTCCTGTGTTCCTCTACAGGTGGAAACACACATCAAAAACAAAAGTAGCTCTGCAACAGAGCTTAAACCTCTGAGAGCCTGCTCACACTCTGCTGCACTACAGTCTCTCTCTGACTGCACACAGACTGCCTTCAAATTCCCCAACGTTCTAGTCTAACCTCCAGCTGCAACATTCCAGTGTGGTTTATGCAGCTGCGACAGTTGTAAAATGATGTCATCCCTCAGTCGCAGCTGAGACTGAGAATAGAGTGAGACAGTGTGAAATCCATTTAACTGGAGTTTCTCAAGCTGCCTTCCTGCCTACCACTAGGTCTTACTGGGATTCTAGTAACCCTGGGTAATGGGGGGTTACACTTGTTTATGTAGTACATTTTATGGTGTTGTCTGTTCTGACTTGCACCACCTTGCCCTGTACCAGGTGAGAAAAGCATTTAAAGCCAGAAATACTGTTCTGAGCTCCAACACATTTATGTGGAGGAGTGACTCTGAACCTGACCTGGGTAGTGTGCTTTCCCAAGTGAGCACCCCATCCTAACAGAGAATTGTCTGTTGTAAGGATAACTTATGGGTTTTCCCTCTGGAAAGGAACCCTTCCCCTTAGGTTGTGTGCTTCCTTCCACCACTGTAGAGACTGAAGCACAGTTTCTGTTACTGAAACTGGCTTTGACAGTTTGTATTTTCTTTGGCACCAGTGTGTTCTGAGATGGAACTGAATGACCCTCATTTGGTATCTTGCTGCCAAGACAACTCCTGTTGTTGCAGCCAAATGTCCCAAGATTTGCAAGTATTGCATTGCTGGACATGACTTGCCCAACCTGAATGAGGTAATCAGTTGCAGGATGTGTTGGACCCTGTCCTGGAAAGTGTCCAGTTCTGCTCCTATAAAATGCAGGACCCATACTGGATTGAGGATGGGTTTTCCTGATTTATCAGGAACCCCAAAGACTGTAGCAGATTTTGTATTGTTACCAGGTGATCCTCCCCTGCTGTGATGATTTTCCCACTACCTGCCAGTTGTCAAGATAGGGAAGACTGAAATTCCACTTCTCCTTAATTATATAATGGTGTGTGAAAACCTCGAACTGCATTGGTCAACACATGTCACATGACCATTGGTAAATCCTGCATAACTCATAGCTGAGGAATGACATTTATAAAAATAACATAATTAAACATATTTTAAATTTATTTTACACATGGGCCCATTATACATCGCAATAGGCACTCCAGGTGAGTTATTTGGATTTACTCACTTCTTGTGTGGTTAAGTCACTCGGCTGTGCCTCGTGACACACCACACAAGGCGTGGGTAAATCCCCAATAATCCACACCCTGTTGTGCCTTATTGCTTAAATATGCCACTATCACTGCCAGACACTTTGTGCACACCCTGGGCACTGAGTTGAGGCCGAAGGGAAGGGCTGAGGATTAGTAGTGACCTGAAGGAAATCTGAATCTGAGGTACTTCCTGTGTGACTCTCTTATTGGGATGTGGAAGTAAGCATCCTTCAAATTCAGAGATGCCAGCCAGCCAGTCTCCTTTTTGAATGACTGGCAAGATCAGGGACAATTTAACCATTCTGACCCTTGGTCTTACTAGATACCTGTTGAGGAGTCTGAGATCTAGAATTGGCTGCCACTCTCATTTTTCTTCTTGTGGAGGAAATACTGTGAGTAAAAACTCTTTCTCTCTAAAGTCTTGGTACAGGCTCCACTGCCTTTATGTGGAGCAAAGTTTAGACCTCTTTTTCCAAGAGTTTTCTTTCTGTCAGAGAAATTGGTTTGAGCAGCTTTGATTTTAGAGGAGGAAGAGACTTGAAACTCAAGGACAGATCCTGACTCACTAATTCCAGAACCCACTTGCCTGTAGTGATGACCCGCCAGGCCTGGAAAAAGTAAATCAGTCTGTCCCCTACTGGTGCTAGGGATGCGGCCTTGACAACTGAGTTAGGGATTTTGTTTTGGTTAGACTGAGCCAGGGTAGAATGGAGCCTCTTCTGGAGCCCCTTCACCCTGGTCCTAAAATATCCAGTCTGCTGTGGGTAAGGCTGCAGCTGTGGGACAGCCTGTGCCTGATAGAAGGACTTACCATAGGGTGTCCTTCCTCTGCCTCTCCCTCATAAGGCCTATAGGAAGGAGAAGGCCTTTCATTGAAGGAGTTACTTTTATAGGTGGCCTTGTACTGGCCCACCTTTTCATATAATCGTCAGCATGTTTACCAAAGAGAGAGGATCCTCCACAGGAAAACTGTCGCCTTAGCCTGGGTATCCTGTGTCATATTGGTAGCCCTCAGCCATGCTAGCCTTCTCAGGGCTACGGTCAGAGCCATCCACCTTGCAGCATTGTCATTGGCATCTGCTGCCATTTGGAACTGGTACTTAGATGCTTCCAGTCAAAACCTTGCTGTTTCTGCTAGGTCATCAGAGGGAGGGGAGGGAGCCTTCTTTAATATTGCTAATACCAGCTGCCACAGTATCTTTTGGTACTGTGCAGCATTAGTCTGATAATTAGCCTGTCTTACCCCAATGGAGGCAGCTAAATACCCTTTTAGACATGCTATCTGTCTTCCTAGAATCCTTCTCAGGTGGATGAAAGGATAGAGGAACCCTCACCTTCTCACAGGCTGCCTGCTGGACTATGCCCTGATGATCAGGGTGAGAATAGAGAAATTCAGCACCCTATCTAGAGGCGGAACAGAATTTGGGTTCTGCAAGATTTAAAATAAATCTTTTTTAAAGAATTTATTTATTGGCAGAATACTTTTCTTGGTGCGTGTTAACCCCATCAACTTCAGGTATTCAGCCTTCTACTCATATTCTGTGACCTCTGGAGTAGCTAGGTCAAGAACATCAACTATTCTCCTCACAAAGAAAAAATGTGAAGAAAAATAGTCTGGTCTGGGAGGAGAGCCAAATTCTTGCTCAGGTGAGATCTCTGGTTCTATGGGCTCACCATCATCATCTTCTGGTTCATCATAATCCCCATACTCCATCTCCTGAGAGGGGAATTCAGAGGGAAGAGTTGGTTCTTGAACCCTTGGAGGAAGGAGGGTAGGTGCAGGTATAAAGTCCTGTATAGCCTGAATGACTTTCATGGCCTGGGCAATCTCCTCTGCATTTGGCAGGCAATGAGGCACAGAAGAACCCCTCTAGGTTTATTAGCATGGGGTTGATGTACTTTATCTTTTTGGTTTTCTTGGGGGACCAGAGAGTCAGCTGGACCACTCATCCTTTTAAAGTGCCTGTATCACCCTTCTCAGGGGTGTGTAGAGAAGAGACAGTGGTTTCACCTGCAGATTTGGAGGATGTTGGCTGGTCAGAGCCCAAAGCACCCTTGTCTAGTCCCTTTTGCAACATTTTTTCCATTGTTTTTGTGGAACAAACCTACAGATTTCACAATCTGTAGAAAGATGTTCAGTTCCCAGACAGACTGCACAGCATTCATGCTTGTCTGCTCTGGCAAAAACGCCCTACACTTCAAACATTTTTAAAACCTGGGGACCAGTCTTTTCTTGGGTTTTCAGGCAACTCCACTTCCAGGAGAAAACCACAACTGCAAAACAAGATAAAGGTTTTTTGTGTGGTTGGTTCTGGAACCAATCAGGTTCGAAATGAACCAAGAGTTTTAAACTCGAACCGGTTAGTGGTTCACAGAAACTGGTTAGCGGTTGAAAGAAACCGGTCAGTGGTTTCAAAACAGTTATTTAAATAAGAATTAAACAACTAAAGTATAACCAAATATAGCAGAAAAGATTCCACAAAAGCTAAGAAAATCCCTCGTTCCTCAGCTGTTATCCTGTTCCTCGGTGGTTATCCCGAATCGTGAGGAACCTAGAAAAATAACAGAATTAACTCTAAAACTCAACTAAACTAAATGTATGAAAGAAATCAACATTAAATAAAGGCAGCAGTAAGAATATTAAAGTATAAAAATACTTACACTCTGAAATGAGCCACAAAATGACCTGAGGGAATTCTCCTGGGCCTTGACTTGTCAGGTGGAGTAAGAAATCTGAGACATTGATGGAACGTTGCAGCAGATAAGCAGCAGTTTGAATGTGTGTCATGAGCCAGTAATAGTCTATCATTTGCATAAAGTTCCATTTGCTCGGGGCAGTTCTACTTAGGAGGCAGACTGCAGAGAGTTAAGAATATAAAAGAATGAATGGGGTTAGAAACAAAACATTGTAGTAATGGATTCTTTATGCAGGCCTTATAGTTGTAAAATGATATAACAATGATCCAGAATCTTTTCTCTTTATAAAAAAGTGGGTATATACTGTTATTGATTCAGAATGATACAGCCACTCAGTATCAGAGAAGAACCACTGCAGGCCTTTGCCCTGTCCACCACCATCATAGACCAGTTTGCTTTCACTACTACCTCACATTTATAGGAGATTCTGAGAAAAACATGATTAGCTTCTTAATTTTGCAGAAATTGCTTACTTATAGCACAGACTGTAGGCACACCCAGATCAATAGGACTAAAGTACAGATTGCATTTTCCCACTCAACACATTGGATAGCTCCAGATGAACAGGACAGCGCATTTTTTCTGTAAACAGATCTCTTAATAGTGTAGGTATTCCATGGTCAAACATCCTGAATAAGTTTGCAAAAAAGGGTGGTGGGCTAGTCTCTCCCCAACCCCATATTTATAAATTGGAACACACCAGATAGAGCAGTCTCTCTGGCCATTGGTTGATCAACCAGAAGAAAAAATTACTCACCTTAGTAATTATGTTTCTTCTAAAGGAGTCTTGCTGTATTCTGACTATTGCAGTTAGCCCCAGCTTAAACTGCCCCAAGAACAAAGCATTAAACATTCTATGCAGAGCATAGAATGCTGAGCTGAGCTCAGTTGAGGCCTCTGTCTGTTTCCCTTTGAAATCCAACCGTCAGATTCTTACGAGCAAAACTCACTAACTATGCTACGTGGAAATTGTAAAATGTTTCTACCAACCAGCAACAAGGTTTTGAATTCCCAGAAAGACTCAAGCCAGGAAACCTAAAACCAAAAAAACAATCCAAATAATAATAATAATAAAACAAACACCTAAACAACAAAGGAGGGTGTAAAAGAAGCACCCCTGAAGTGCAACACTGCACCTGCCCACCCACTTCCCAAAAACAGGTTCTGAGAGAGGAGGCAGGGTGGGATCAGAATACAGCAAGACTCCATTAGAAGAAACATAATTACTAAGGTGAGCATTTTTTTCTTCAAACAACATGAAGTCTTGCTGCATTCTGACTATTGCAGACTACCAAGCAGTACCTCCATGGAGGAGAGACAGAACCTACTTTGGGAATATGCTCTGAAGTACTGATGTGCCAAACCAAGCATCATTCCTAGCCTGGATATCCAGAGAGTAATGCTTGGTAAAGGTATGGACTGTTTTCCAGGTGGCTGCTTGACAAATCTCTAAAAGAGAAATATCCCTGGCAGCAGCCAGGGAAGCGGCTGCACCTCTGGTGGAGTAAGCCTTCAGGCCTGAGGGTGGAATCTTTCCTAGTTTCTCACAGCAGAATTGTATACAAGACACAAACCACCTGGCAATAGTTCTCTTGGTGGCAGGTTTGCCCTTTTCCACTTCTCCATAAGTGAGGAACAACTGGAGGGAATCAAACCTATGACCCTTGGTACACTCTATGTAGTAGCTAAGGGCCCTTTTAACATCTAAACTGTGTAGCCTCCTCTCTCCTGAAGAGGAATGATCAGTGAAGAAAACAGGAAGAGACATAGACTGATTCAGGTGGAAATCTGAAACCACTTTGGGCAAGAACCTTCTATTGGTTCTAAGGACCACTTTATCCCTATGAAAGGAGATAAAATCAGGTTCCACTGACAGGGCTTGCAGTTCACTGATACGTCTGGCAGAGATAATGACTACTAAAAACACAGTTTTCTGAGTCAAGTACTTAAGCTCTACTGAGGACATAGGCTCAAAGGGAGGTTGCATTAATTGAGCAATGCAAATATTCAAGTCCCAGGTAGGGGCAGGATCCCTAAATGGAAAATTGTTATGAAGAAATCCCTTGAAAAATTTACAGAACACAGAATGAGATGATAATGAGGAAGACTTCCCCACTGATAGAAAAGCAGAGACAGCTGACAAGTGTACCTTGACAGTAGCTGGTCTGAGGCCTAGGCCATTAAGATGGACCATATAATCCAGAACTGTAGGCAATTCAGCAGTGTCTGGGAAATATGTTGCTAACACCAAATGCTGAATCTCTTCCATTTGGAGTTATAGGTCTTCTAGTGGTGGGCTTTTGAGAGGCTTTGAGGATATCCAGAACTCCCTGAGACAGATGTAAGTCTGCATACTCTAACTCTTCAAGAACCATGCCTTGAGATTGACAGACCGAAGATTGGGGTACCAAATCCTCCCCTGAGAGGAGGTTAACAGGTTGTAATTCCTGGGAAGAGACAGGGGAAGATGGATTGCTAGGGACAGCAGCAGAGGGTACCAAGGCTGTCTATCCCAGTCTGGAGCAATTAGAATCACTTTGCAAGGTTGTGACCTTATCTTTACTAGAACTTTGAACAGTAGAGGAAAGGGAGGGAAGACATACAGAAATTTCCCTTCCCAGTTCAATATCAGAGCATCCAGAGGGACTGAGCCCAAGACTGGAGGTCTGCAACAAAAGAGAGGAAGTTGGTGATTGTCTGGGGCTGCAAAGAGGTCTATCTCTGGAGTGCCCCACCTTTAAAAAATCACCTTCAAGACCAGAGGGTCCAGGGACCATTCGTGATGGCCCTGTGAGATCCTGCTCAGTGCATTTGCTAGCACATTATCCTTCCCTGGAAGGTGGACTGCTATCAGAGAGGTTTTCAGAGAAAAAGCCAGGGATCACAACTTCATGGCTTATGTGCACAAGGCCGTAGACTGCGTGCCTCCCTGCTTGTTGATGTACCACATGGTGGTGGTGTTGTCTGTTCTGACTTGAACCACCTTGTTCTGCACTGAGTGAGAGAAAGCTTGCAGGGCCAGAAAAAAATGCCCTGAGTTCTAGAAGATTGATATGGAGAAGGGATTCCTGAGGGGACCACAGTCCCCGGGCAGTGAGGGCCCCCAGATGGGCTCCCCAGCCCAGACGGGAAGTATCCATGGTAAGGACCATTGAATGAGACTAAGTGGCAAATGGGACCCCTTGACTTAAATTGTCCTGATCCTGTCACATTGAAGGGCTTGGATCAGGGTCCGAGTCACTGGAATCAGTTTCTTAAGGGAATCCTTCCTTTGGGACTGAAAGTCCCTCAGATGGAACTGAATGTCCCTCATCTTAAATCTTGCCCCTTGGACCACTGCTGTAGAAGCTGCCATGTGGCCCAAGAGCTGGAGGAAAGCCTTGCTGGTCGAGACACCTGAAGGCTGAAGGAAGAAGCCAGTTCCATAAGAACTCTTGCCCTTTCCAGGGGAGAAAGGCTTTGCTTTGACAGTATCCATCTCTGCCCCTATAAAGGTAAGGAGCTGTACTGGCTCAAAAACTGACTTGGGAAGGTTGAGAAGAAATCCTAGAGAAGTGATCACTCGCTGGGTAACTTGCAGGTCTGACTTGACTTGGTCTGGAGACTGGCCCACTATAAGCCAGTTGTCCAGATATGGAAAAATGGAAATCTTTTGCCTTCTTAGAAAGGAAACAACTACTGCTAGGCACTTTGTGAAAACTCTTGGGGCTGATGTTAGACCAAAGGGCATTGCTTTGAACTGATAGTGGTGTGAGGGCAATTGGAACCTGAGGAACTTTCTGTGGGATCACCTGATGGGAATGTGAAAGTAGGCATCTTTGAGGTACAGGGAGGCTAGCCAGACCCCTGGCCTTAGAGAGGGAAGAATTATTCCCAGAGTTACCATCTTGAACTTTGGTTTTAAAAGATGTTTGTTCAGGTATCTTAGGTCTAGGATGGGTCGCCACTCCCCTGTTTTTTTGGGGTAAGGAAGTACCTGGAGTACAGACCTTTGCCCTGTGTAGGGTAGGAACTCTCTCTATGGCTCTTAAGGCCAGAAGAGATCAAACCCCTGCCTCTAAGGCAAGGGTTTCTGAGAGACCTGCAGGTGGTAAAGATATGGCTCTCATCTTCGGAAATTTTTTGAAGCTGAGAAACAGTCCCTAGCCTACTACTTCCAGGACCCACTTGTCTAAGGTAATAGACATCCAGTCCTGGACAAAGTAAGCCAGCCTGCCCCCTACTGGAATAGGAAAGTCAACCCGGGCAGACCCATCAGGGTGTCTGCTTGGCAGGGGTCTTAGGCTGAGGAGTGGATGCAGCCCTGCTCATCCCCCTTCTGCCTCTCCCTCTGAAGAACCCACTTTGTGTAAAGGGAGAAGAGGTCTGTGTTTGGTAAAAAGGCCTATGAAAATGCCTGCTCCTGCCCCTAGATTGCTGCCTTTGAAGAGTTGCTTTCCTCTCCTTGGCCTGAGCACTCCTATAAGTGGTCCTGTACTCGTTCATTTTCTTCATGTAATTCTCTGTCTGCCCCCCAAACAGAGAATTACCCACTACAGGAAAATCCATGGCCTTAGCCTGGGTGTCCCGTGAAAGGCTAGCACATCTGAGCCAAACCATTCTCTGAAGAGCCACAGATGTAGCCATGACTCTTGATGACACATCATTGGAGTCCACAGCAGCATGAAATTGTACTTTTGATGCCTCAATCCCATCAGCAGCCATCTCCTCCAGCTCCTTGGCTTGCTGGTGGGAGGCCTGTTTAGCCAGTGCCAGTACAGTGTCCCACCTGGACGTCTGGTACATGGCTGTGTAGGCCATATAGTTCACCTGCCTGAGTCCCAAGGAAGATGCCATGTACTACTTTTTTGCCATGGCATCAATCTTCCTGGAGTCTTTGTCTGGGGGATGTGAAGCCAAGGGAATGTTTGCCTTGTCACAGGCAGCAGCCTGCACTACCCCAACATGGCTGCATTGCTGGTATAAAAACTCCATATCTGAGCCTGATAGTGTGTACCTCTTGTCCATCCTTCTGTCAACAGGCGGTACAGAACTGGGAGACTTCAGGATTTTTTGGGTCTGTTTCCCCAAAGGATTTGTAAAGGGGAATAGACAGTCTCCTGCACTCTGGGATGTCCATCACTTCCACATAATCAGGCTCCTCCTGATCCTCCATTGCCTCCTCCATAGGAAGCTGGACAGTTTCAGCCACTTTTCTGTAAAATAGAAAATGGGAATGGGACTCAGAAAGCCTAGCAGGGGATACACCACATATTGATTGAGTGTTGGATATTTTCAAGGCTTAGATCGGATAAAGCCTGCACTGAGAAAATGACATCAGTACTGCACCAGCTTCTCTCTTGTAAGTAAAGGCACAGATCAGGTAACAAAATATAAAAATAAACACCTTTTAAACAGAAGCCCTACAGAGTGGCTGTAGAAGAGGGACAGCTTGTGGGTGATCAGTGGTCGGACATGTTAGAGGCATAGATCATGCTGGTCTCACATCACTGCACCAGCTGCTCTTGCATCACTGCACTACCCTGCTACCCTACTACAGCAGTCTAAAGCATAACCAGTTACCAGTTAGATTTTTTTCATGATGTCTATGCCTGCCAAACAACATGAGCAGGTAGGCAGTACTTTGCTTCCTTAATTGCAGGGGGGGGTGATACACTGTTAGCCTTTGCTTGTGTCTTTGCTTGTTGGCATAATAAGAAAGTAATTGTCTGCTGTAGTAGGGTAGCAGGCCAGTGCAGTGATGCAAGTAAAAGTTCCTGAGGGAGGGTGCAGCAGTACAGACTTTCTCTGACTATTTATACCTTTCCCTTTCTTTGACAGGATATAACAGGAGGTGACTATAAAGTAAGTGATGCAGAACTTGAAATATTTGAAAGATGACCAAAAATTACTTGCTTAATAATGTGTTGTGCTTCTGATCGCTGCCGTTTCACAACCAACAGAATAGTTGGGATTTTGTCTTATCAATATTTACTCCTTTTCGACATTTTATTAATTGGGATTACGGTGTCAGGCTCACATCTGACGGGATTTCAGGTGTAAGGCTTTCGTACCTAACCCACTTAAATGTAACCCCCCCCCACAAGACAACCCATAAAGTGAGGCATGCAAACAAATATAATGGTAAAACCATTTAGAAAACAAACAGGAATGGATCTACAGAATTAACTGTTCCCAAAA
Organism: Neoceratodus forsteri; assembly: GCA_016271365.2. Lineage (NCBI taxonomy): Eukaryota > Metazoa > Chordata > Ceratodontiformes > Ceratodontidae > Neoceratodus > Neoceratodus forsteri. Next base: position 277,008,551 of record CM057459.1, read on the forward strand.
CTAATACTAAAATGGGAGATGGTTCTTTCTCTTGCTCTGCAGCTAACAATTGGAATGAGCTTCCTATTTTATTACATGGACATTTTAGCCATCAAACTTTTAAAGCTACACTAAATGAAAAAATTACTCACCTTAGTAATTATATTTATTCTAATGGAGTCTTGCTGTATTCTGACAATTGCAGTGATTCCCAACCTTTGAACTGCCCCAGAGAACTAAGGGTTAACTTTCCATGCAGGACATGGAACGCTGAGCTCGAGCTCGGTTGAAGTCTCTGGATGAAGTGTTTTGAACCTAAACCATCACATTCTTACGAGCCCAACTAAACTAAAAATTGTATGTGGAAATTGTAAAAACTCTACTAGCCAACTAGCTGAAAATTTTCAGATTCCCAAGGAAGACTCAAGTCAGGAAACCCAAAAACTAAATCCAATGTACTTAAAAAATAACAATAATTAATAAGCACCCAAACAAAAGGGAGGAGGGTGCCAGCAAATACACCCCTTGGGTGCAACACTGCACCTGCCCACCCACTGCCCAAAAACAGGTTCTGAGAGGGGAGGCAGGGAGGGAGGTCAGAATACAGCAAGATTCCATTAGAAGAAATATAATTACTAAGGTGAGTAATTTTTTATTCAAACAACATGAAGTCTTGCTGTATCCTGACAATTGCAGACTACCAAGCAGTACCTCCAAGAAGGAGGAGGGACAGAACCTACTTTGGGAATAGGCTCTGAAGTACTGCTGTGTAAACCGAGCATCACTCCAGCCTGGATATCCAGAGTAATGCTTGGTAAAGGTATGGACTGTTTTCTAGGTGGCTGCTTGACAAATTTCTAGGAGAGTGATATCCTTGGCAGCAGCCAGGGAAGCAGCTGTACCTCTTGTGGAATGAGCCCTCAGGCCTGAGGGTGGAGTTTTTCAAAGTTTTTATAGCAGAATTGTATACAAGACACAATCCACCTGGCAATAGATCTTTTGGTGGCAGGTTTGCCCTTTCCCACTTCTCCATAAGTGAGGAACAACTGGATGGAGTCAAACCTGTGACCCTTGGTACACTCTATGTAGTAACTAAGGGCTCTTTTGACATCTAAACTGTGTAGCCTCCTCTCTCCTGAGGAAGAATGATCAGTGAAGAAAACAGGGAGAGACACAGACTGGTTTAAATGGAAGTCTGAAACCACTTTGGGCAAGAACCTTCTATTTGTTCTAAGGACCACTTTATCCCGTGAAATGAGATAAAATCGGGTTCCACTGACAGGGCTTGCAATTCACTGATACGTCTGGCAGAGGTAATGGCTACCAAGAACACAGTTTTCCAAGTCAAGTACTTAAGCTCTTCTGAAGACATAGGCTCAAAGGGGGGTTGCATAAGCTGAGCAATGCAAACATTCAAATCCCAGGCAGGGGCAGGGTCTCTAAAAGGAGGATTGGTGTGAAACAATCCTTTAAACATTTTACAGAACACAGGATGGGAAGATAGTGAGGAAGGATTCCCCACAGACAAAAATGCAGAAACAGCTGACAAATGTACCTTGAGAGTAGCTGGTCTGAGGCCTAGGCCATTAAGATGGACCATATAATCCAGAACTGTAGGCAATCCAGCAGTGTCTGGAGAAATATGCTTCTTAGAACACCAAATACTGAATCTTTTCCATTTGGAGTTGTAAGTCTTTCTGGTGGAGGGCTTTTGAGAAGTCTTGAGGATATCCAGAGCCCTTGGGAAAGATACAGATCTGCAAACTCTAACTCTTCAAGAGCCATGCCTTGAGATTGAGGACTGAAGATTGGGGTACCAAATCCTCCCCTGAGAGGATGTTAACAGGTTGTAATTCCTGGGAAAAGATGGGGGAGATGGATTGCCAGGGACAGCAACAGAGGGTACCAGGGCTGTCTGCCCCAATCTGGAGCAATCAGAATCACTTTGCTAGGTTGAGACCTTATTTTGACCAAAACTTTGAACAGGAGTGGGAAGGGGGGAAAGGCATACAGAAACTTCCCTTCCCAATTCAGAATCAGGGCATCCAGAGGGACTGAGCCCAAGACTGGAGGTCTGCAACAACAGAGGGAGTTGGTGATTGTCTGGGGCTGCAAAGAGATCTATCTCTGGAGTGCCCCACCTTGAAAAATCACTTTCAACACCTGAGGGTCCAGGGACCATTCGTGATTGTCCTGAGAGATCCCGCTCAGTGCATCTGCTAGCACATTGTCCTTCCCTGGAAGGTGAACTGCTGCAAGTGAGGTTTGCTGGGAATAAGCCAGGGACCACAACTTCATGGCTTCTGTGCACAAGGCCATGGACTGAGTGCCTCCCTGCTTGTTGATGTACCACATGGTGGTGGTGTTGTCTGTTCTGACTTGAATCACCTTGTTCTGTACTGACTGAGAGCAAGCTTTTAGGGCCAGAGAAACTGCCCTGAGCTCTAGGAGATTGATGTGGAGAAGGGATTCTTGGGGGGACCACAGCTCCCGGGCAGTGAGGGACCCCAGATGGGCTCCCCAGCCCAGAAGAGAAGCATCCGTGGTAAGGGCCACTGAACAAGGCTGAGTAACAAAAGGAACACCTTGTCTTAAATTGTTCTGATCATGCCACCATTGGAGGACTTGGATCAAGGTCAGAGTCACTGGAATCAGTTTGATAAGGGAGTCCTTTCTCTGAGACCAGTAAGCTCTCAGGTGGCACTGAGTAGCCCTCATCTGGAATCTTGCCCCTTGGACCACTGCTGTTGAAACTGCCATGTGGCCCAAGAGCTGGAGGAAATGCCTTGCTGGCCGAGATACCTGAAGGCTGAAAGAAGAGGCTAGTTCCTTAAGAACACTTGCCCTTTCTAGAGGAAGAAAGGCTCTTGCTCTGAGTGTGTCCAGTTCTGCCCCTATAAAGGTAAGAAGCTGGACTGGTTCAAGAACTGACTTGGGAAGGTTGAGAAGAAATCCTAGGGAAGTGAGCACTTGCTGGGTCACTTGCAGGTGAGACTTGACTTGGTCTGGAGACTGACCCACTATTAGCCAATCATCCAGATATGGAGAAATGGAAATCTTTTGCCTTCTTAGAAAGGCAACAACTACTGCCAGGCACTTTGTGAAAACACTTGGGGCTGAGGTTAGGCCAAAGGGCATTGCTCTGAACTGGTAGTGGCCTGAGGGCAACTCGAACCTGAGGTACTTTCTGTGGCAGCACCTGATGAGAATGTGAAAGTAGGCATCTTTGAGGTCCAGGGAGGCTAGCCAGTCCCCTGGCCTTAGAGAGGGAAGGATTATTCCCCAAGTTACCATCTTGAACTTTGGTTTTAAGAGATGTTTGTTAGATATCTTAGGTCTAGGATGGGTCGCCACTGCCCTGTCTTTTTGGGGGCCAGGAAGTACCTGGGTACAGTCCTTGCCCCAGTGTAGGGTAGGTACTCTCTATGGCTCTTAAAGCTAGAGAGAAGAAACCTTTGCCTCTAAGGCAAGGGTTTCCGAGAGATTGCAGGTGGAAAGATCTGGTCTCATCGTTGGACATGTTTTGAAGCTGAGAACCAGTCCCTGGCTCACTACTTCCAGGACCCACTTGTCTGATATAATAGACATCCAGTCCTGGACAAAGTAAGCCAGCCTGCCCCCTACTGGAATAGGAGAGTTGACCCGGGCAGACCCATCAGGGTGTCTGCTTGGCAGGGGCTTTAGGCTGAGGAGTGGATGCAGGCCTGCTCATCCCCCTTCTGCCTCTCCCTCTGAAGAACCCCCTCTGAGAAAACAAAGAAGAAGAGGCCTGTGCTTGGTAGAAAGACCTTTGAAAAGGCCTGCCCCTGCCCATAGACTGCTGCCTTTGAGGAGTTGCCTGCCTCTCCTTGGCCTGAGCCCTCCTGTAAGTGGTCCTGTACTCATCCATTTTCTTCATGTAATTCTCTGTCTGCTCCCCAAACAGAGAATTACCCACTACAGGAAAATCCATGGCCTTAGCCTGGGTGACCTGTGAGAGGCTAGTATGTCTGAGCCAAGCCATCCTCCGAAGAACCACAGATGTAGCCATGACTCTTGATGACACATCATTAGAGTCCACAGCAGCTTGAAACTGAACCTTAGATGCCTCAATCCCATCTGCAGCCACCGCATCCAGCTCCTTGGCTAGCTGGGGGGAGGCCTGTTTAGCCAGTGCCAGTACAGTGTCCCACCTGGACTTCTGGTACCTGGCTCTATAGACCATGTAATTCGACTGCCCGAGTCCCAAAGAAGATGCCACGCACTGCTTCTTTGCCATGGCATCAATCTTCCTGGAGTCCTTTTCTGAGGTGTGTGAAGCCAATGGAATATTTGCCTTGTCACAGGCAGCAGCCTGCACTACCCCCAACATGGCTGCATTGCTGATATAAGAACTCCATGTCTGAGCCTGAAAGAGTATACCTCTTGTCCATTCTTCTATCCACAGGAGGTATAGTGTTAGGAGACTTTAGGATTTTTTGTGTCTGTTTCCCAAAAGATTTGTGGAGGGGACTAGACAGTCTCCTGGACTCTGGGATGTCCATCATCTCTACATAATCTGGCTCATCTTGATCTTCCACAGCCTCCTCCACAGGAAGCTGGAGAGTTTCAGCCACCTTTCTGTAGAACATAAAGTGAGAAGGGGACTCAGAAAGCCTAGGAGGGGAAACACCTGAAGGTCTGTCTGGGGAGATGTCCGGTTCCACAGACACATCCAGACCCCCACTTACATCATCATCCTCAAATTCCCCTTCCTCTTCAAATTCCAGTTCATAAAAATCTTCAAGGGTATAATCTTGAACCAGGGGAACCAACCGAACCGAACCCCTGCGAGAAGGAGCCGGATTGGTAGGAACCTGACGGAGCGATTCCACAGTCTGAATCACTCTGGCTATCTCTTCGGCAGCCGGAACATGAATCTCTGGATCTGAACTGGTCGATTTGTCTTTGCGTTTTCTTTTTGTCAGAACTGATCCCTCGGAATTGGCTCTACATTTGCCAGAAGAAGTATCGCCCTGGTCAGAGGGCACTCCTTCTGGTTCAGTCGAAATCGAACCAGGCTGGCCATCCGGGTCAGCGGACTTCTCAGCCTCCTTTTCCCTCAGTCTACCTAATCTCTTCTCAAGGGTAGATTTGGGAAAGTTTTTACATATTTGGCAGCCTGAATTGAGGTGGTCAAACCCCAGACAATAAACACAGGTGGTGTGGGGATTGGCCTTGGCAAAGACCTCCCCACACTCACTGCAATGTTGAAACCCAGTGGGCCCGTTTTTTTTCTTGGGTTTCTCAGACGTGGCCAACCTAACCAACTTACCCTTTTTATGGCAACTGCCAGGCAAGACTCCCTTATCGGTTCCTAACCGTGTCATGGGTATTGGAAAAAAACACACTAAAACACATTTTTTTAGAACCGATAAGAACCGGTAACCACACACTAAGTAAAACAACACAAAACACAATATTTCACTATCAGATGGCTGGTTCAGCTGAACCGAGCTGCAATTTTATAAGTTCCACACAGAAAAAACAGAACAATTCCTATCTAGTACTCACGGCACCACAGACAGAGACTGAACCAACTATGAGGATACTTTTTCGGTTTAAAAACCGACGAAAACTGAAACTTTAACCGACTTTCAAACCGAGCAGAAGGAGAAATCTCCGGAGCGACCGTTCAGTGAGGCGGAGTAAAGAATCGGCCTGTTTAAGTTTGAAACACTCCAGGTAGAGACTTCAACCGAGCTCAAGCTCAGCATTCTATGCCCTGCATAGAAAGTTAACTCTTTGTTCTCCGGAGCAGTTCAAAGGTTGGGAATCACTGCAATTGTCAGAATACAGCAAGAATTCATGTTGTTTGAAACTGCATTAGTTCAGGTACATAATGACCTCCTTAGGGTGAGAGATTGAGGAGAGGGGACAATTCTTGTTCTCTTTGATTACTCCTCAGCTTTTGACAGGGTGGATCATCATGTGTTGCTCGACATGCCTGAGGGAATTCTATTGACTTGCCATCACCATCACCTGTTGGTGTGAGTCATTTCTCACCAACAGGAAGCAGAGGTTACTGATGGGGAATTTCTCCTCCTCCCCTAGCCTCCTGTCATGCGGAATACCCCAGGGCTCAGTCTTGTAGCCGATGTTGTTAACCATGTACATGCTGCCCCTGGGAAAGCTCATTAGGAAGAACAGCTTGTGTTTTCATTGCTATGCTGATGATACCCAGCTGTATCTTTCCTTTGCCCCGGGACATTCAATGCAGTGGATGTGCTAAACACCTGCCTTGCTAAGATCAATGACTGGATGGCCTTCAGCTGGTTGTGACTGAACCACAATAAGATGGAGGTAATGGTGGTGGAGTTGAACAGAGGGCATGATAGGATGGCCTCTGGTGCAGAGACAGGGATTTTTTTGAATCTGTATCATGGAAGGCCTCCTCTAGAGTACGTGATCTGGGCATTATTCTTGACAGCAGACTGACGCTTGAATCCTAGGTATTGTCCATTGTCCATACCAGTTTTTACCATCTGAAGAATATCACCAGGATAAAGGTCCTAGTTCTGCCCCTGGACCTCCCCACCTTGGAGCATGCCTTAGTGATGTCTAGGCTTGACTACTGTAATGCACTCTATTTCGGGGTCTCTGGAGGTACCCTCTGCAGGCTGCAGCCGGTGCAGAATGCAGCTGCCAGGCTGTTGACAGGGCAGTCTAAGTACTGCCACATCACCACTGTGTTGCGTGAACTGCACTGGCTGCCAGTCAGGTGAAGGGTCCTCTTATAGGTGGGCTTGCTCACCTTTAAGGCCCTAAATGGCCTGGGCCCTGGTTACCTAATGGACCTTCTTAAACCTGCTGTCTTGGTTCGCTCCATCTGCTCCTCCTCTAGGGGCCTCCTCACGATTCCCAGGACAAGATTAAAAATAGCCTGTGACAGAGCTTTCAGTGTTGTCGGCTCCATCCTGTGGAATTCACTGCCTCCAGCTATAAGAGAGGCCCCTTCAGTAGAGGTATTCAAAGCCTACCTCAAGGCCTTCCTGTACAGTCAGGCTTTCCTGGACTTTGCTTTATAATCTTGCCCTGGCCTGACTTCTGTGATTCAACTCTATCCCTGGCTATTTATTCAGTTACTTTAGTTATTTGTCTGATTTATTTACTTAAATTTTATAATTGTGTGATTTAATTTAGTTATATTTATTATAATGTAATAACAAAACAATGTGCTGCATCAGCATGTGATTGGAAAGGAAAACAAAATGGTTATATTAAATGCACACTGAAAACAGAAAATAGAGTTAAAAATCAACATTTCAACCATTTCGAAATAGCAACAACCCCCTTGACACATAAAAAAGAGCTAGGGAGGAAGATGAAATTACCAATGCAGAAAACACATGGTACAAAGTAATAAAGCTGCTAAAAAAGGAAGGGAGGACACAACGTTTCATACTGTCATTAATAATTACTTCGACCCTCTTCAAGAACTAGTAGAGTACATCAACCTCTCCACCTCCCAAGCTCAGCCCATCTCCATCAGAACCTGATAACCCGTGGTAATAACAATAGCAGAAAATACTAATCTTGTTACAGTCCCACATAAACAAAGTTCATCTGTCGATCTTATGGATTTAACGAGACCAACATGCCAGACCAAAAGCAAATTTTATGTTTTAGGAGATTCAATAGTGAAACAATTAGATAGACCTATATGCTAGCCAGATAAACAGAACAGACTTTCTCATGCTTCAGAGGTGCAAAAATTCAGGATATAACACAGATGACTAAACATATATTAGCTAATAGCGGCAAAACACCATTGGTTATTATACATGCAGGGGTCAATAATATCTGGAATCAAAATATTCACAGCATCAAAAATGAATATGTGGGACTGACCAATATTCTTTTAGAAATGGAGTGCCAAATTGCCTTCCCAGAAATTCTCCCGGTACCAAGGGCTGATCTCCATACAGAAAATAAAATAAAACACATTAACAACTGGCTGCATCACTGGTGCATTAGACAGAACATAGGATGCATAACACACTTAAAAGAATTTCACAACAGAAGAGACTTACTTGGTAGAGATGGCTCAAACAACATGAAGTCTTGCTGTATTCTGTCATATTGCAGTTAGCCCCAGCATTTGAACTGCTTCAGAGACAAAAAAGTTAAATTCTATTCAGAGCATAGAACATTGAGCTCGAGCTCGGTTCACACCTCTGTCTGCTGCACTTTGAAGTGCAACCGTCAGATTCTTTACTCCGCCTAACTGAACAGTCACTCCGGAGATTTCTTCTCTGCTCACGGTTCTCGGTCGGTTAAAATTGATGATGATGACGGAATGGAAGGTCTGGATGAGCCCATAGAACTGGACATCTCCCCAGACAGACCTTCAGGTGTTTCCCCTCCGAGGCTTTCTGAGTCCCCTTCCCACTTTATGTTTTACGGGAAAGTGGCAGAAACCCTCCAGCTCCCTATGGAAGAAGCTCTTGAGGAACAAGAAGAGCCTGACTTTGTGTAGATGATGGACATCCCAGAGTCCAAAAGGTTGTCTACTCCCCTTCATAAGTCCTTTGGGAAACAGACAGAAAAACTGTTGAAAACTCAAAATTCCTTACCTTCTGTGGACAGACAAATGGACAAGAGGTACATGCTGTCAGGCTCAAGTTTGGAGCACTTGTACCAGCAATGCAGCCATGTTAGGGGTTGCAGGTTGCAGCCTGTGATAAGGCTAACATTTCCTTGGCTTCTCACCCCCCAGATAAAGACTCCAGTAAGTTGGATGCCATGGCAAAGAAGCAGTACATGGCATCTTCTTTGGGACTCAGGCAGGCTAATTACATGGCCTGTACAGCCAGGTACCAGAAGTCCAGGTAGGACACTGTACTGGCACTGGCTAAGCAGACCTCCCCCCAGCTAGCCAAGGAGCTGGAAAAGGTGACTGGTGATGGGACTGAGACATCAAAGATACAGTTTCATGCTGCTGTGGACTCCAATAATGTGTCATCTAGAGTCATGTCTACATCTGTGGCTCTTTGGACACTAGCTTGGCTCAGATGTACTAGCCTATCTCAGGATAGCCAGGCTAAGGCTATGGATTTTCCTGTAGTTAGTAATTCTTTGTTTGGGGAGCAGACAGAAAATTATATGAAAAAGATGGATGAATACAGGACCACCTATAGGAGTGCACAGGCCAAGGAAAGACAGGCAACTCCTCAAAGACAGCAAACTAGTTGGGGCAGGGGCAGGCCTTTTCATAGGTCTTTCTACCAAGCACAGGCCTCCTCTTCTTTTTCCCAGAGGGGGTTCTTCAGAGGGAGAGGCAGAAGGGGGTGAGCAGGGCTGCATCCACCTCTCAGCCTAAGACTCCTGCCAAGCAGACACCCTGATGTGCCAGCCCGGGTTGACTCCCCCATTCCTGTAGGAGGCAGGCTGGCTTACTACTTCCAGGACTGGAAGTCTGTTACCTCAGACAAGTGGGTCTTGGAAGTAGCAAGCCAGGGACTGGCTCTCAGCTTCAAAAAGTTTCCAAAACAGAGCCAGATCTTTTCCACCTGCAAACATGTCTGAAACAATCACCTAGAGGCAGAGGTTTCATCTCTTCTAGCCTTAAAAGCCATAGAGAGAGTTCCTACAACCCACAGGGGCAAAGGTCTGTACTCCAGGTACTTCCTTACCCCAAAGAAAGCGCGGGTGTGGTGGCCTATCCTAGATTTAAGATACCTGAGCAAGCATCTATTAAAACCAAAGTTCAAAATGGTGACTCTGGGAATAATTCTTCTCTCTCTAAGGCCAGAGGACTGGCTAGCCTTCCTGGACCTAAAGGATGCCTACTTTCACATTCCCTTCAGGTGCTCCCACAGAAAGTACCTCAGGTTCGAACTGCCTTCAGGCCATTACCAGTTCAAAGCAATGCCCTTCGGCCTAACTTTAGCTCCCAAGGGTGTTCACAAAATGCCTAGCAGTAGTAGTGGCATTCCTAAGGAGAAAAAATATCTCCATATTCCCATACCTGGATGACTGGCTCATAGTGGGTCAGTCTCCAGACCAAGTCAAGTCAGATTTGAAAGTGACCCAGCAAGTGCTCACTTCTGTAGGTTTCCTTCTCAATCTTCCCAAGTCAGTTTTCGAGCCAGTGCAACTTTTCACCTTCATAGGGGTAGAACTGGACACTGTCAAAGCAAGAGTATTTCTCCCCTTGGTAAGGGTAAAGGCCATCATGGAGCTGGCTTCTTCTTCCGCCTTCTGGTTTCTCAACCAGCAAGGCACTTCCTTCAGCTTCTGAGCCACATGGCAGCTTCCACTGCAGTGGTACAAGGGGCCAGATTTCAGATGAGGGACATTCAGTTTCACCTAAGGGCCTTTTGGTCTCAGAAAAAAGGTCCTCTAACCAAACTTATTCCAGTGACTCAGACTCTGATCCAGGCTCTTCAATGGTGGCAGGATCAGGACAATCTCAGGCAAGGGGTCCCATTTGTCACTCAGTCTCATTCTGTGGTTCTAACCACAGATGCTTCTCTCCTGGGGTGGGGAGCTCACCTGGGGACACTGACATCCCAGGGAGTGCGGTCCACTCAGGAGTCACTTCTCCACATTAATCTTCTGGAACTCAAGGCAGTTTACCTGGCCCTGCTAGCCATCTCACAATCAGTACAGAACAAGGTGGTTCAGGTCAGGACAGACAACACCACCACCATGTGGTATATCAACAAGCAGGGAGGCACTCAGTCTATGGCCTTGTGCACGAAGCCATGAAATTATGGTCCCTGGCTGACTCTCTACAGACCTCTCTGGTAGCAGTCCACCTCCCAGGAAAGGACAATGTGCTAGCAGATGCATTGAGCAGGATTTCCCAGGGCCATCACGAATGGTCCCTGGATCCTCAAGTGTTAAAAGTGATTTTTTTCAAGATGGGGCACTCCAAACCTTGATTCCCTCTCACAGCTTATTATTCATGACCTTGACAGGTGGTCTAAACTATATCATTATGGGGCAGGATTAACATAATCAAGATGAATGTTTTTCCTAGAATTTTTTATCCCTTATCTCTTCTCAATACTTTTATCCCTCTACGCTGGTTTAAACAATTACACGGCATATTAACTAAATTTATCTGGGCAGATAAATATCCCCATTTGGCCTATTATAAATTTGTTGCTCCAAAATTTGAGGGGGGGTTGCGGATTCCCCATTTGGCTATATACTACTGGGCCAGTCACCTAGTAAAATGCTTGAGATGGGTATCCCGAGCCCTGAAAAGAACAACCGGTATGGCTTAGGATCAAATCAGATGCAATTAAATCTAAGAATATGGACCCCAACCTTATTTTACCTTAAAATATCCCAGGTGCGTATAGTTGATTGTCCCACAGTAGGTATCTCACTAAGGGTATATGTGCAATTATGTTCATTTTTACATTATACCCCCCAGGCAGATCTAGCTCAGTCTATTTGGAATTCCCCATCCTTCACTATCAATAAGAAGCAGATTTCCTGTAAACGGTTGCCCCAACTGGGAGATGGGAAACTGTTCTCTTTGGTGGACGATGAGGGGCATTGGTTGTCACCAGGTGATATTACCAAAACATTTCTCATTCCGGTTTCCTCTCATTTCAAAGTTATGCAGTTAAGACATCTACTCACAATAGCTTTGGGGAACATTTTCCCCTCCCAGACGGTCTCAGCCCTGATACCTGAGGTCTCCTCAATTACTGGCTCTTCAGGTGCTGTATCTAAATTATATCGAGTGTTTTTTCACAAAGGATACGGGACTCTTTGGACCCACTAGACTCTGGAACTCGCTTCTTCTTCAGTATCAGTTGAATTGGCAATCTTTATGGAGATTCTGCCATAAATATGTTTCCCAAGACAGATTGCGCCTCATGCAATATCATATATTACACAACATGTACTGCACTCCTGTAAAACTAAAGAAATGGCTTTTTTTGGATTCTGGTACCTGTACTAAGTGTATGTGGGAAGAAGAAACACTTCTTCATATGTTCTGGTCCTGTCCCAAAGTTTCCCTTTTATAGGATTCAATCAGGATTTCCCTGAATCCCTTACTGGGCCTTCAGGAGTATTTCACCCCTGATATATGCCTTTTAGGGGACCTGTCCTCTGTCAGGGTCAAAGTAAGGACATTTCATATCTCCATGATTGCCCTATCTGTTAAGAAACTTATCTTACATCATTGGAAAGACAAATCCACCCCAACCTTTCAAGAATGGTTGTATGAAATTCTTGCTAACCTTCGAACAGAAAAGGCGATTGCCAGTCTCCATAACAGACTACTGAGTCTATAACAAACTATGGGATCCCCTTCACTCTTTAATTTCACTGGCTCTATTGTAATCATATCATATCTCAAAACCTTTCACAGGTCCCCTGAGAATGAGGGTTAAACAGATAGTTGCTGCTGTAATGGGAGGGATGGGTGGGTGGGTTGGGTTGGGCAGTTTGTTCCTATAAATGGTTGTGTTACATATTACTTTCATTGTAACTGCCCTTTATATTGGAAAATGTATTAATAAAGTTTAAATTGAAAAATAAAAAAGATAGAGCACTCCAGAGATAGTTCTCTTTGCAGCCCAAGACAATCACCAACTTCCTTTCTTCTGTTGCAGACCCTCAGTCTTGGTCTCAGTCCCTCTGGATGCTCTTATTCTCAATTGGGAAGGGAAATTTCAGTATGTCTTCCCTCCTTTTCCTCTGCTGTTCAAGGTGCTGGTCAAGATAAGGTCGCAATCTTACAAAGCGATTCTGATTGCTCCAGATTGGGCCAAACAGCCTTGGTATCCCCTGTTGTTGTCCCTAGCAGTCGATCTTCCCCTATCTCTTCTCAGGAATCACAATCTGTTAACCTCCTCTCAGGGGAGAATCTGGTATCCCAACCTTCAGTCCCTCAATCTCAAGGCATGGTTCTTGAAGAGTTAGAGTATACAAGTTTGCATCTGTCTCAAGGGGTTCTGGACATTCTCAAAGCCTCTCAAAAACCTGCCACCAGAAAAACTTATAACTCTAAACGGGAGAGATTCAGCATCTGGTGTTCCAAAAAACATATATCCTCAGACACTGCTGAATTGTCTACAGTTCTGGACTATATGGTTCACCTCAATGGCCTAGGCCTCAGACCAGCTACTCTCAAAGTACATTTGTCAGCTGTTTCTGCTTTTCTGTCAGTAGGAAAGCCTTCTTCACTGGCTCTCATCCTGTTTTCTGTAAGTTTTTCAAGGGACTGCTTCATACCAATCCCCTTTAGGGATCCTACCCTTGCCTGGGATCTTAACATTTATGCTACCAGCTTATGCAACCCCTTTGAACCATTGTTTTCAGCAGAATTTAAGTACTTGACTTGGACGACTGTGCTCCTGGTAGCTATTACCTCTGCCAGACGTATCAGTGAGTTGCAAGCTCTGTCAGTGGAGCCTGATTTTGTCTCATTCCATAGAGATAAGGTGGTCCTTAGAACCAATAGGAGGTTCTTTCCTAAAGGGGTTTCAGATTTTCATTTGAACCAGTCCATGTCTCTCCCTGTATTCTTCACTGATCATTCTTCTTCAGGAGAAAGAAGATTACACAGTTTGGATGTTAAAAGTGCCCTTGGTTACTACATTGAGCATACTAAGGCACACAGGTTTGACTCCCTTCAGTTGTTCCTCACATATGGGGAAGTGGGTAAGGGCAAACCTGCCACTAAGAGAACTATTGTGAGGTGGATTGTCTCTTGTATACAATTCTGCTATGAGAAGCTGGGTAAAATACCACACTCAGGCCTGTAGGCTTATTTGACTAGAGGTACAGCTGCTTCCCTGGCTGCCACCAGGGATATTCCTTTATTAGAGATATGCAAAGCAGCCACCTGGAAAACAGTCCATACAATCACCAAGCATTACTCTCTGGATGTTCAGGCTAGGAGTGATGCTCAGTTTTGTACAGCAGTACTGCACAGCATACTGCCAAAATAGGTTTGAATCCTTCCTCCTTGGAGGTACTGCTTGGTAGTCTGCGATATGTCAGAATACAGCAAGACTTCATGTTGTTTGAAGAAAAAATTACTCACCTTAGTAATTGTATTTCTTCTAATACAGTCTTGCTGTATTCTGATCTCCATCCCTCCTCCCCCTCTCAGAACCTGTGTTTGGGAAGTGGGCTGGCAGGTGCAGTGTTGCACCCCAGAGGTGCACTTAGGCACTCCCTCTTTTTAGAGAGGGGGAGTGGTTTATGTTTCTTTATTTTCAATAGTCATAAGTTGTTCACTACCTGGTTTTTGATTTTGGATTTCTTGACTTGAGTCTTTTGGGGGATCCAAAATATTTGGTTGTCATTTGGCTAGTAAAAGTCTACAATTTCCACATAGTCGGTTAGTTAGTTAGTTAGTATTAGCTCATAAGAATCTGATGGTTACTCTTCAAAGTGCAGCAGACAGAGGTTTGAACTGAGTTCGAGCTCAATGTTCTATGCTCTGCATAGAATTTAACTCTTTCCTCTATGGAGCAGTTCAAGTGCTGGGGCTAACTGCAATGTGTCAGAATACAGCAAGACTCCATTAGAATAAACACAATTACTAAGGTGAGTACTTTTTTCTTTGCACCCAAACAATCAGGGTGCTGCTCTTTTGGGGGAACATATTATGGACTACATTACCAAATGTTTAAACTAAAACTTAGGGAGGAGGGGAGAATTGGACACCATTTAAGCCCATGCTCATGTGAATCAGTAAATTAATTAAATACAAGCATGAAAACTCCATTTGGGAATAATACCAGAGTTAACAATATGTCACAGATCTCAAAAAATAACCATTACATCAAAAACTGCTCAGAGCTTAAAATCTTACTCCTGAATGCCGCAAGCCTGAGAAATAAAGTGGGTGAACTCCAATGTTTATTAGTTAAAGAGAATACAGACATTTGTGGGGTTACTGAGACCTGGTTCCAAAACTCTGATTGGGGCCAGGACATTCAGGGTTATACATACATTATCAAAAACCGCACATATAGCAGAGGAGGTGGTGTCGCCTTATATTTTAGTAATAACTTAAAATGGCATGAGATAATGAACAATGATATCTTGGTAACAGAGACTGAGATGATCTGGACCAAAGTCCAAACTAAAACAAATGGCTAACCACTGGCCTTTGTTATCGCTCACCGAATTTTGATACTCAAGCTAATGAGGCATTTATAAAGACTATTGAAAATCTCACAGTCCAGGAGGGCCTGATTATAATGGGTGACTTCAGTTTACCTAATATCTGTTGGCACTCCTTGCAAGGGAAAAGCAATTTCGACACAAGATTTATCAATGCTATAATTCAGCTTGACTTAGAACAGTTAGTTCAGAAACCTACCAGAAATAAATCTAGCCTTGATTTAATACTTACAGATATTAAAGATGTAGAGGTACTGCCCAAAACCTTAGTTCCTGTAGGTGATAGTGACCATAATATGATATTATGTACTTTAAGAAGATATTTTGACATCACAAAAGGGTCCACTAAAGTTAGACATTTTAATAAAGCTGACTATGCCAAAATAAGGGAGTCCTTGTCTTCTTAGAATTGGAAAACAATTCTAACAAATCTACATACAGAAAATATGTGGTCCTGTATCCTAGATAAACTCGAATATAGTATTGAGTCCTGGGCCCTGAATGTAAAAAGTACAACAACAATAACAAAAGAACGCTGTTGTGGCTGAATACTAAAATAAAAAGCAAATAAAAATAAAAAGGGCATATAAATATAATAAAATCCCAACAGCAGATAGGTGGAAAAATTCAAAATAAAGGCAAACTCAACAAAAAATGCAATAAAAATGCTAAAAGAAATCTTGAAACTAACTTGGCAACAATAAGCAAATATAACAAAAAAAAAATCTATAATTATGTTGGCTCTATCAAGGGGAATTCTCCAAATATATGCCCCCTTCTTAAGAACAAAATACTAATAACAGAGGAGTTGAAAATTGCAGAAGAATTAAACATGTACTTTAGCAGTGTGCATAAATCAAAAGATGAACTAAATTTTGAAAACCTCCAAATTACTAAAACTCTAGTAACATTCACAGAAGAAGATATTACAACTGCTATAAAATCATTAAAAAATAATTCCTCAGCAGATCCTGACAATATCCCCCCCCCACACCCCCAGGTACCTAAACGAATTAACTAAAAAACTATTTGGCATTCTAATAATGTTATTTAATACATCATTCAATGAAGGTGTTGTACCAAAAGACTGGAAGAGAGCTATAGTAATCCCTATGCATAACAAGCATTTGTCAATGCCAAATGTTTGCTTGCTGGCATTGTCATTGGTAGTGTAGGAGTTAGAGAGCTGCATAATAGGAATGGCAGTGAAGTATTAAACTGAAGCCAACCCCACCACCACCCTGCAGAGACTGACAGGCATTGGGGTGTGCCTTTGGTCATCAGGCATAACGGCCACGCCATTTCACCACACACTACCCTGCAGACACTGACAAGTGTCACGGGTGTCCCTTGGGGGTCTTTGGCCCATATGTTCACCCCATTCCATCAGGAAAATACAGTGAGATGGGTCCTGTATAGGAGAATGGGGTGAACTTTGGGGCTAAAGAGTCCAAGGCACCTCGATGCCTCTCACTGGCTGCAGGGTGTGGAATGGTGTAAGCATTACAGGTGAAATCCCAAGTGACACCCCTGATGCCTGTCAATCTCTACAGGGTGGGGCGTTATGGTTGGAAACCCTAACGCCTCAAGCGTTCGTTGGCATTTTCACTCCAAATTTTCAACATGGGTTTTTTGTGACTCCCACCTTATGAACAGTGGCAATATCAGTTTGTTAGCTGAAAGCTGATTTCGCACAGCGACTGTGCCATTTGGCACCACAGGTGCGAATACACATTTCGAACAGGATGTGAAAAATGACAGCTGTACTGTTCATGGGGAAGTGCAAAAAAATGGTAATGTTGAAAATCTGCAGTGAAAACATTAAAAAAACTGGTGAAGTCACGAGCGTGTGTAGAAAATGTGCATTGCACACCGTAATGCAATTAGTTTCGGATTTTTACAGCAAATTGTCAACACAGGGATTTTTGAACCTCCCCTCATGAACAGTGTCATTGTGATTTTCTTAATCTGTCCCAAACAGTGATTTCCCACAGCGACCACGCATTTCTGCACTGGAAGTGCGAAAACACATTTCGGCCATGGTGTGAAAAGTGACAGCTGTACCGTTCATAAGGAAGTGTGGAAAAATGCCAGTGGTGAAAATCTAGACTGAAAATATTAGAAATTCATGAACTTACAACAGTGCCTGGAAACTGCACAATGGTCGCTCGTAACACAGTCATTTTATGGACGTTTTTCACCAAATTTTTAACATAGCCATTTTAACACCTCTGCTCATGAACAGTGTCACTTTGATTTTCTTAATCTATCCTGAACATTGATTTCGCACACCAACTGCACCATTGTGCGCTACATGGGTGGAAACACGTTTTGGGCAAGATGTGAAAAATGACAGCTGTACTGCTCACAAGGAGGTGTGGTAAAATGGCAATGTTGAAAATCTGGAGTGAAAATATTGAAAATTTGCAAATTTACAAGTGCGTGTAGGAACAGTGCAATGCATGCTCATCAAACAGTCATTTTTGGGAATTTTTTCCCCAAATTTTTAACATAGCCATTTTAACACCTCTGCTCATGAAAAGTATCACTGTGATTTTCTTAATCTGTCCTAACATTGATTTTGCACACTGACTGTGCCATTGTGCGCTACATCGCGAGAAACACATTTTGGGTGAGATGTGAGAAATGACAGCTGTACTGCTCTAATAAGAAGGTGGTAAAATGGCAATGTTGAAAATCTGGAGTGAACATATTGAAAATTCACGAACTTACGAGCGTGCATAGGAACAGTGCAACTCATGCTCATAAAACAGTAATTTTGGGGAATTTTTTCACCAAATTTTCAACATAGGGTTTTTGGGGGGCCTAGCTCATGAACTGTGACACTGTCATTTCGTAAATCAGCCCAGAAAGGTGGTTCCACGCAGTGACCGCGAAATCACCTTTTGGGGCTGATTAACAAAATGACAGTGACAGAATTCATGAGGTGGGGTTCCAAAAACCCGATGTTGAAAATTTGGTGAAAAAAATTCCTCAAAATGCCTGAGATATGCACCAAAGTTGAAAAAAACCCTATTTATTACATTATACAGCTTAC
This sequence comes from Neoceratodus forsteri, assembly GCA_016271365.2. NCBI lineage: Eukaryota > Metazoa > Chordata > Ceratodontiformes > Ceratodontidae > Neoceratodus > Neoceratodus forsteri. The sequence continues at coordinate 277,026,717 of CM057459.1, forward strand.
CTGCATTTCCTCAGTTCGCGGTTGGCTTTGAAGAGTACAGATGTTCCCGTTCCACGAAGATCTCACGCTGGCCTCCTGAGGTAAGTATGGGGTGAGGTGTGGGTGTGGGGAGTAGGATGTGCAGAGGGTGGTCGCAGTGGGAGGCGGGGTCAGGACAGTCAGTGAGGGAAGTTTTTCTTTCAGGTTTTATTTTTCTTGGACAGCGTGGGACTTGTGCCACGCTGGGGTGTGCTCCCAGTGTGGCAGCTGGAAAGCTGTTTTATTTATTTGCATTTATTTATTTAGTTTTTGTTGTCCGGGTAAGTGCACTAGACAAATCCTGCCTATTTTCAGGCACAACCGGGGAGGGATACAGATTAATGCCAACTGAACTTGAACCATATTAAGCTGTTCATGGTATTTTCGTGAATGAGGAAATTTGACCAGGACACCAGGAAATTCCTCTACTCTTTCGATAAGTGTCATGGAATCTTTAACATCCACCTGAACTACCACCAATCCAGGCAGATGGAACCTTGGTTCAATGTCTCATCGAAAGATGACACCTCAGAAGTGCAGCACCCTCTCATGCTGCACTACAGTGTCAGTACTGGGATATTAACCCAGTGCCAGATGTGGAACTGGAACCCACAGCCTCTGATCTCCCGGCCTGAGAGGCGAGTGTGCTACCTACTGAGCCACTGTCACTGACTGTTTTGGGGGGGCAGTGGAGCCGACAGGGGATTGGGCACCCCTGTCAGCCATACAAACTGTTGCCACACTGGGGTGGGCTCCCAGTGTGGCACCCGATAGTCTGCTTGCTTGTGTGCCATTAAGCTGGTTTGTGCTCCTTTAGACTTCAGGTAATGTGCTTTGTATAACAGAGACTGCTACTGATTTATCTTGCTCTGCCAAAGTGAACTGGCTGATTCCCGGTAAATTCCCCCGGTACTGAGAGGGAGGAGAGACGCACCAGCGCATCAGAGCAAAGAAGGAGGAGGGGAAGTGTGTTTTAAAAGATCACACCACGTACTGATTTCTTCAGCTGCATAGCAATTACACCTGCCTGCTTGTGTGCCATTAAGCTGGTTTGTGCTCCTTTAGACTTCAGGTACTGTGCTTTGTATAACAGAGACTGCTACTGATTTATCTTGCTCTGCCAAAGTGAACTGGCTGATTCCCGGTAAATTCCCCCGGTACCGAGAGGGAGGAGAGATGCACTAGTGCATCAGAGCAAAGGAGGAGGGGCAGTGTGTTATAAAAGATTGCGCCATATACTGCACGAGCGCAATAGCGTGAGCATGAGTGGCGCAAGCACCACTCGGAAGAGAAAAATCATTGTTTGGACTGCCAGTGTGTAAGGATTAAATATACTATTTATTGTTTTATAGATAAAATATTTGTGGATATTATTTAGACTAGAGCATTTTGTGGTTATAGTCAGAGTATTTTTAGATAAGGCTTTATATATTATTGGTGAAATTTAATGTTTGACCATTTTAGTAGTATATTTTGCATCAAAAGCTTTTACATTGGAAATTAGGTGACTTCATTAATTGTGTGTTTTTTAGGATTTTTCTCCCAAAAATAGCTTCCTTTTGATAATTGAAGCAGCAGCCTCTTACATTAGTTTATCTAAAATTATACCTGTAGTAGTGATAAGAAATGGCCTACTTTGCTTTCCTGTTTGGAATGTTGGTATTGGACTTCTCAGACAAACACATTTTGGAGTTTCAATCAGACCCAGGGATTAGAACATGTTCCCTTTCTATTGCTATGACAAAAATGTTCTTTTTTACAGAAGGAGTCAGTAGAAGAAACAAATTTCATATTTCTTGGAATCTGGGTAAGATTGAACTTAGTGTACAAAATTTAGGCCAAGACACTATACTTCCTAGGGTCAGTAGGGGATTAATATCTCTTCTTATTTTTGCATTGGCTAGTGGGAATATTAAATCAAATCCTGGCCCTGAAACTCGGACCAATACTATTAAAATAGCCCATGATAATGCCGGAAGTCTTGCTGGAAAACAGTCTATTTTTGATCATTGGGTATCGGAGAATGCCTATGATATCATAGGTATTACGGAAACCTGGTTATCAAAAAAGTACCCAGATTCTGAATTTCAAAAAGAAAACTATAATCTTTGTAGATATGATAGGCCTACTAGAGGAGGAGGAGGAGTCACACTTTATATTAGAAGTAATCTGGGCCAAGTAGAGTTGCATTTTTCAGGTAACATTGAGGGCATTGAGATATTATTGGTTTATATAACTAGATTGAAAATGTGTCTTGGTGTGGTATATTCTCACCCAAGAATAAAAATGTCAGCCTTTGAGTTTCTGGCCCTAAGATTAAATGAGTTAATAGGGCAAAGGGATGTACTCCTGATTGAAGATTTTAATGCGGCATGGGGAGCAGAAAGAGGTCTTAAATTACAATCCAAATTTCAGGCTTTGGGTCTTGTTCAAGTAATAAACACTCCCACACATAGAAGTACTTATGCTAGTGTAGGAAATATTTTGGATTTGATATTTATCTCAAATGGCATTCACATACTGGTTTATAAAGTGGGCTCTCCAAATTTAGGAGATCATTGTTACCTTGAGTGTAATATTAACCAAGATTGTGGAACTTCTGACATTGTTAAATGTCGGTATGTTAGAGATTTTAAACATTTTAATAAATCCTCTTTTCAGTTTCAGATGGGACAAGTAAATTGGGGTTGTATAGATTTGATTCCAGAAGTAGATATGGCAGTCAGAGAATTCACAAAGATTTATTTAGAAGTATGTGATAAAAATGCTTGTTTTAAAAAATCTAGAGAAAGATTTAAACATAATCCTTGGGTAAATGAAACAATTAAAAATATATAAGATGGAAAGATAGGATATGGAAAAAGGCAAATCGATCTTTAAAAGCAGAAGACTGGGAGCTGTTTAAAAAGATCAGGAATAAAAGTAAAAGTTTGATAAGAAAGGCAAGGAAAAGATATTATAGAAATAAAGTGAATCAAACAAAAAATCTAGCTCAGTACTGGAACCTAATTAAAGATCTGGAAGGTAGGGAAAGAAAACATTCGAACATAGTCTTTAAGGATGAGATGGGAGGAGATGTCAAAAAACAAGTAGCAAATAAATTGAACCAGTATTTTGTCGCCTTCCAGATATAAAATGGAACAGGCTGATGGTAATCAGAATTATGTTCATCAACAAATTAGGGCTCTGAGACACAATATAGAGAGAGCATACCATGTTTTACTTTTGAGTAATTAAAATCGGTGAAGTAAAGAAACAAATAAGGCAATTAAATTCACAGAAAGCAATAGGTATGGATAGAATAGAGACTATTTTCTTGAAGGCGTCAGTAGAGCAAATAAGTCAAATTTTGACTAATATTTTAAATTTTAACCTCCAGCAAAAAAGTTATCCAGATTTTTGGAAAAATTCTAAAATTATCCCTGTCTATAAGGGAGGAGATAAGAACAATCAATCAAATTATCAACCGATAGCTTTGCTATCAATTATCTCGAAGGTCTTTGAACGCCTGGCCTGTGCCCGGTTATATGAATATCTAGAGAAGTATAAACTCTTGACTGACTGTCAAGCAGGCTTTAGGCAGGGGAGGTCTATGGACACTGCCCTGATGGACTTTCTGGACTCTGTGGCAAGTGTTTCATCGACCTCTCAAAGGTCTTGATTTAGTTGATTTCAATATATTATTGAGAAGGCGGGCTCAGATGGGTATATCGGAACCTGTTCAGACATGGATATTATCATACTTGACTGAACATACACAACAGGTATATATAGATGGAATAATATCAGACAAAGAGGGTACCTTTAGGAGAGTTCCCCAAGGTTCAATCTTGGGTCCTTTACTATTTTTGATTTACATAAATTCTCTTCCATCGTGTATTCAAAATAGTAAGATTTATTTGTACACTGACGATATGGCTCTTATAGGGAAAGCTAAAAATTTGGATGATTTACAAAAAATGTTACAATCTGACTTTGATATTTTACAAAACTGGTTAATTCAATCCAAAATGGTTCTTAGTACTAAGAAGACTCAGGTAATGTTTTTCCATTCAAAAAATAAATTGCCTTATAATCAAACATTAAATATTCATTCTTTAAGGGGTTTAGTGCTAGAACAGGTCTGGATATATAAGTATCTGGGAGTTTATATGGATAGTTCTCTCACTTTTTCCTTTCATATAACAAATGTAACTAAAAAAGTTAATTCTACATTGGGTGTGTCAAGAAGGAAAACATTGATTCTACCAAGAGAAACAAGAAATAGAGTGGCTGTACAACTACTCTTACCAACATTAGAATATGGTAGTTTAATATATCAGTTTGCTTCTAAATCCTTATTAAATTGTTTGGACAAAACATATTATAGAATAGCAAAATATGTAGCAAAATGTTCCTTCTCCACTCACCACTGTAATTTACTTCAAGACCTTGGTTGGGATTCTCTTTCAACCTGCGAAAAAAACTTGTAGAGTATAAAGCCTTTAATGAGTATGGGGGGAAGGTTAAACATGGTATGAACCTCTTGGTGTCTCTATCTCTGATAGGTATAATCTGAGGCACTTAAAACATAGATGTCAAAAAGTTCCTTTACTAAATACCTATAGCAAAATGCAAAGACATTTCTATTTACCAAAATATGGAATGAGATAGATCCAGAAATTAGAATTATTGATAGTCCTAATAAATTTAAGCACTCTCTGGATATCATTTGGAGAGATAGATGTGCTTGCTATGGTGTTACTTAGACCAAATTAACTTTTTCTTGTTCCGCTTTTTTTCTAGATTATTTCTAGATGTATTTGTGTGTTAGATATAGGTTGTTAGGTCTGCATTTGAAAATGAAGTTTTTGTTTCCCCTTTCTTCCACCCCTTTTTTTCTTTTTTCCTTTTTCTTTTTGGTTTATTTCCATTCACACTTTTTCTTACCTATTATATTGCTTCCAGCATGGAAATATTGAAAATGAAAAAAATTCCCTGTACTTTATTAGACATTTAATCCATCAGTCCATCTTGAAACGCGCATACTTGTTGTTTGTTATGAATCTTTTGAATTCTCTGATAAATTGTGTATCTATGTATGTTATTTGTAATGTATGAGGTGAAATTATGTTTGTTATATGTGTAAGATAGTTCCTGTAATATATTATGACATGATGTTCTTGTTCCTTGAAACTGTATTTTTAAAACAGGACAACTTTGATAAACAGGGCCTTTTTTGGTCCTAAAAGTTATTTTCCTGTAAAAAAATAAAAGTTTTTATCTATCTATCTATCTATCTATCTATCTATCTATCTATCTATCTATCTATCTATCTATCTATCTATCTATCTATCTATCTATCTACCTATCTATCTTGGGTGGGGACAGTGGAGCCGACGGGGGATTGGGCACCCCTGTCAGCCATACAGACTGCTGCCACACTGGGGTAGGCTCTCAGCATGGCACCTGGAACTCTGTTGGGGGGGAGTGCAGCAGAGCAGATGGGGGGATTTGGCACCCCCATTGGCTATACAGTGTGTGCGTGGGAAGGGCAAAGCATGAGCATGCAATATGCGTGTGTGTGTGTGTGTGTGTGTGTGGAGAGCATGCATGAGCATGTGACATGTTATCGCTGCTCACTGAAGTGTAGCTCTCCCTTTGAACTGTATGGCACTGCATTTTCAACTGCTATCATAGACAGCTGCAGCATTCATTGGGGAACTGTGGCCGCATCCACAAACACACTGACTGCATTGGAAGACGGGGTGCCACATCTCTGAAAACTCGGATGATGGCACTATGTTTCTTGCACATGCATGCAAGCAAACATAAAAAAGGCACAAAACAAAATCCTGCTAATTATAGACCAATTAATCTTACATTTTGTATAGGGAAATTAATGGAAAGATTACTTCTTCAGAAAATCCTTACACATGTATCAAATACAGGAAGCATAGATATTATGCAGTATGGGTTTACCCAAGGTAGATCCTGTCAGAACAATTTAATACATTTTTTCAAGCCAGTCAGCTGTGCTTTAGAAAATGGCCTTCCTGTCGATGTACTCTACTTAGACTATGAAAAAGCCTTCAGCACTGTTTCTCATAAAATTCTGCTGGAACACTTAATCTGGATCAAAATATATCCAAATATTGTCAAATGGGTAGCATCATGGCTAAATGACAGAGAACAATGTGTTAGCATTAGGGGCCAAAATCCCAGCATAACTAAAGTTACTAGTGGGGTGCCCCAGGGTTCAGTCCTGAGGCCAGTACTTTTTAATATCATGATTTCCACTATGCAATCTACCAATGAGGTCTGGCTAAACAAATATGCAGATGACAGTAAAATAGGCTGCATCACAAACAATGTAAAATCAATCCAATTACTCCCGAATAACTTAGATCAGTCAGCACTATGGGTAATTCAGAATACAATGACCTTCAATACTGCAAAATGTAAGGTAATGCACTTTGAAAAAATAATAAATTACCTAAATACACTCTGAACAATACCCATTTACAAGTTGTTGATGCCGAAATAGACCTAGGTGTTACTATCACAAACTAAATGAAATTAATACACATATAAATAAAACAATAAAGAAGTGCCATGGCATTATAACCTGTATTTTAAGACATATTAAAAGTCATACTGCAAATATTCTTATTCCCTTATACTCTAATATGGTAAGATCCCAGATTGTCTTTTGTGCCCCTTTTTTCACCCCTAGATCTTCTGGTGCAAAAATCATGATAGAAAATGTCCAGAGAAGGCTGACAAGAAATATTACTGATCTAAGTAATCTGGAATAGGAAATATTGAATACCCTGGATTTTGTTCACTTAACTACAGGTCATTGAGGGGAGACCTATGCCTAGTCTATAGGGCTATTAATGATCCTGCTCTTTTTGAAACATTATGTTTCCAAATGAAACAAACAAATAAACACACCAGATCTCATGAACTAAAATTGCAAGTAAATATTAATTGTACAACAAAGAGAAATAATTACCTAACACAGAGGATTCCACCAATATGTAACTCCTTACCCGAGTTTGTGGTGAAAAGTGAAAATATTCAGCAGTTCAAAACAAGACTTGACCATTATATGGGTAATAGAAAATTTCTCTTCCACCACTAGTACTAGTGGTGGTGAGTTCAATTAGGGTCCTGCCCTTGGACTTGTAATCCTCTATGAACCTATAGGTCTTCTTCAGAAACTATCTAAAAGAGAAAAAGCAGAAGCTGGGGGATTTCATCAATGAAAGGTATCATTTAAACTAGGTGGGGGGAAGGCACTGGAGCTGGAGCTAGAAATCACCAGGAGAAGGGGTCCCATGGACCTCCCCCCACCATAGGGGTAGACACTAACTTAGATGAAATAGGGGCTGAATGAAGGGTAAGGAATCAGGAAGGATAGATGCAGCATGGAGATTGGTTTCTCTAAATGTTAGGAGCCTGGGGAACAAGTTGGCAGAGTTGCAGGCATTGATGGCAGAGGGAGCGGTGGACATAGTTGCCATTACTGAGACATGGGCAACCAGGCACCATGACTGGGACCTAACCATCACAGGGTAAAAACTATTCCGGAGGGATAGAGATAAAGGGAAGGCTGGGGGGTTGCCATTTATGTAAGGGAAGGATTCAGCTGTAATAGGGAAGGAGGAGGCAGGTTGGAACTAATCTGGCTGCAACTACACAGCCAGAAAGGGACAAAGATCTGTCTGGGAGTTGTCTATAGACCTCCAGTCCAGAAGGATGACATTGACAGGGAACTAGTAGAGCAGGTAAGGAGGCAGAGTGGCAAAGGGAGCACAGTGGTGATGGGGGACTTTAATCTACCAGTGGTGGATTGGAGCATCCCAGCAATCAATTGCACCAGGGAACAGATCCTACTGGAAGCATTCTAAGATCACTTCCTTGCCCAGCGGGTAATGGAGCCAATGAGGAGGAAATATACTAGAACTGGTAATGGAAGTTGGGAAACAGGTCAGGGATGTAAGGGTGGGAACCTCTGCAAGCAGTGACCACTGCACAGTGTGGTTCTCTATCAACCTGGGCTGGGAAGTAGCCACTACAAACACTATGGTCCTGGACTTCAAAAAGGCAGACTTTGGCAAGATGGGAAACATACTGAAAAGTCATATGGCAAGCATCTGCCCAGAAATGGACATGGAACAAAAATGAGCAGTCATTAAGACAGAACTGTCTGAAACCACTAAAACTTGTGTCAAGAGCCAGAGCAAGAAAGCCAGGACCAAGAAACTTAGTTAGATGAGTAGAGAGGCAGTGGGGGAGATCACGTGATGAGTTAGCAGGAAGTAGATGTCTTTAATAAGGCTTCCGAGTCCCGATGAAAAATATTTAAAAGTTTTAATGTTTTGAGAACCTGCAGAACTGAAACAGTGAGGAATCCAGATAGCTAGAGATTGCTGCATCGGGGAAGGCGATTTCAAGCTCTGTATGGTGGGTGAATACAGTATCGCAATACCAACGAGTGCGGAAAGGGGAAATGGCTGAGATGGAACAAGGAAGCCCCGAGCCTATGGCAATAAGAACGCCGGCGACTACGCATCCAAAGCCCCATTCGCTGACCTCGGAAGAGCCTGAGGTCCAGCATGCGGAAGGTCAGGAGGGGCACTCAACCTCAGAGGACATTACCGAAATAAAACAACTCCTGAAAGGGCCGGTTGCTGATTTCACAATGTTGAAACCTGCTCTGCATGCTCTTACGCAGAGAGTGGGAGATGTAGAGGCCAGAGTTGCATCGCAGGAGAGAAAAACGGGAACTATGGAGCAGGAGATGGTTAACTTGAAAAGGCAAGTGAAAAAGATAGAAAACCGTCTAGAGGATCAAGAAGCGAGGAGCTGGAGGAATAATTTAATAATGGCAGGACTGCCTGAGAAAGCGGAAGCTCAGACTGTGCTGCCTTCACACAAGATCTTCTTATGAAGCTGTTTGAGCCCACACCGTTTGGCCACTCCTACAACATCGAGAGGCCCACAGCTCACTGGAGAGAGACCCCCCACCTGGAGCTCAGTCCTCAAGTCATTATAATGCGGTTCTGAATTACAAGGAGAAACCCATATTTTAAACAAAGCTAAAGCTAATAGGAACTTACACTGAATGGGGCTTCTCTCTGGCTGTTTCAAGATTTAGTGCCTTCGTGAGAGAAAAGCAGAAGGAGTATACGGACATAAAAAGAAGCTGTACATGGCGGGGTTGAAATTTAGATTACAATATCCAGCCACCCTGGTTGTAAAACTGTCAAAAGGGGACAATAGGTACCTCACAGCAGAAGAAGCCTTGGATAGCCTCAGAGTGGAGCTACAGGAATTGTTCAAGTCGGGGACCTGAGGGTAAAAAGGGGCTGGTGAAAATGCAAACATAGCAGTGGGAACAGTGGACTAACAGTGCTGGGGAAAAGCTGCACCAGAGGGCAGAACTTTATGTTACCTTGACTCTGGACTAGAACTGGGTATTGGACAATGCGGGCTAATGTTGTAAAGGCCCCCTCCCCTTTTTTTTTTATTTTCTTTTTCTTCTCTCTGAGTGGGGAGAGTAGGTCTGAGGGCTTTGTGAGGTGGTAAAACAAAGTCCTATGGTGGATTCTTTTACTGGATTCAATGGTTACTCTTGTTATTCAGAGTATATACTAGGCTATCATAGCAGATCGCTACGGAGAAAGTGGCTCGAAATACTGAGAATAGGATGGGCCAAAGGGGTATATGACTAAGCTGTCACCAAGAAGTTTAGGAATTAGGGGGCCCCGCTGTATTTAAGCCAATGGACATGGAAATTAGATTAAATAAATGGGTCTTCTGTAGAGAATGACAAGTTTCATAGAAGCGGGTGAGAAGCAAAGGAAAACACCCTGTGAGAGGAGGATGGCCATTAGACAGAGAATGGACTACTGCAAAGGTGGTATTTAAGTAGAGAGGGGTTATAACCCTATGTAAAGATGGGCCACCATAAATGTTTTTTTTTGTTTGTTTTTTCTTTCTTTCCTTCAATAATTTAAAGCCAAATGGGTAATAGGTTGATTTGAACCTGCAGCTGGGGGGACAAATAGGAAGGGGCTATTAGGGGATTACACTGGGACTCGGGGGCGATTGGAGACATCTTGAGAGCTGACTCACGCACGTCTCGGGAAGATTAAGGAGGGCAATCGTAGGATCGGTGGTGGTACGAAGGGGAGCTATGGGGGGGCAGGAACGAGAGATAAACCAAGACATATGACATAAGGAAAGCAGAATGTATGAGAGTGAAGGTCAAGGGCGAGGCTGTAGTAGATGGTATCACTTAGAATTTTTTCATGGAGTGTGAAAGGTCTTAGGGGGAGGAAGAAAAGATTGGTTATGCTTAGATACATCAATCAGTTGAGGGTACATATTGCTGCACTTCAGGAAACCCATTTATTGAATGACGAGTTGCATTTACTCAGGAAGGGATGGGTGGGCAAGGTATTTGGAACTGGAAGTGCCAAAGCCTCGGGTTGGGTAGCGATACTAATCAGGAAAGATTGCCCATATATAATTGAGTGTACTCAACTAAGAGAGGATGGTAGGGGGATATACGTGATGGGCTAATTTCTGGGACATCCGTTGCTATGTGCTTCAATTTATGGCCCCACTCCGCCTAAATCTGAATTTTTTGCCTCATTGGAGGCTGATATTGTCACGGTCCCCCAAGGCTCAACTATCTTGACAGGAGACTGGAATATTTGTTTGGACAATAGGGTCGACAGGAGTCCCCCTTCCAATAAAGTACCCAGCTCCTCGCAAGCAGCACTATATAGATTTTTGGAAGTTACAGCATTAGTAGACCCATACAGGATCTATAGAAAAGGGGAGACGGAGATGACCTTCTATTCAGGAGTGCATAAGACATATTCCAGGATTGACTTCTTTTTGGTTAATAAGGAAGTCTTAAGGGGTATTGTAGGTATGTATACTTTTGAAAGGATATTGTCTGATCATTCCCCAATTCAATTGGTATGGGAGATGGGCAATATTCCCCCTAAGCCATACCGATGGTGTCTTGATGAAGGGATGTTAACGGTGGACAATATGGTGACTAAACTGGAGGGTAAACTTAAGGAAATTATTCAGAACCAAATCCCAACTCTTGAGGATAAGAAATTAGCTTGGCCCGTCTGCAAAGTGCTGTATGTTGGATGGGCACAGGAATATACCGCTAGGCGGAATAAATTAAATAGGGCTCGGGAGGAATTCATAATGGGGCCATTAAGTCTCTATCCTCTAGAGAGGTTCCTCTAAAGAGACGGATAGGGAATTAAGAGAATTAAAAGAAGAATATAGAGGTATACTGAACTGTAGGGCTGATCGTTGGATGGAAAGATTGAATGCTAAATACCTGCTACAGGGGATATGCCAGGCCGATTATTGGCCCATAGGATTAAGGAAGCGGGGCGGACAGAATGATTGTGGCAGTGAATTTGAGGAGAGTTTATCTAGGAACCTCCAATGAATGGCTGATGCTTTCACGGAGTACTATGCACGCAATATATCAAGAGGGGCCTCCAGCTCAGAGACAGAAATCGGGGGTTCCTGGATAAAATATGCTGCCCAGATTAGACCTAGAGGCCCAGGCCCTGGCTGCCCCAATATCAGAGTTGGAAATTATGGAGGTAATTAAAGACCTGCCAAATGGGGAGGCACTAGGACCTGATGGCCTGTCGGCCAAATTTTATAAAGTGCATGCAGCAACAATAATACCTCTACTGAAAGAACTCTTCTCGACTATCATGAATGGAGGGATTCCCCACCCTCCTTTGTATCAGGCCTATATTACGTTGATCCCAAAACCAGATAAACCCAGAGACCTACCAGGTAATTATAGGCCCATAGCTTTAATAAACCAAGATATTAAGCTGTTCACAAAAATTTTGGCTAATAGAGTCTTGAAAGTTGCTCCCTTATTAATTAGTCAAGATCAAGTTGGGTTTATGCCAGGGAGTGGGGCTCATGATGCATTAAGGAAACTTCATCACATTTTAGATAGAGCTTCCATTTCAAAATCTGCTATGGCTCTAATAGCCCTAGATGCCGAGAAGGCATTCGACCGGGTTTCCGACCAATTTCTATTTCTCACAATGGAGAAAATGGGGTTCCCAAGGGGGTTTCTGGGAGGCCTTAGAAATCTCTATGAAGCCCCCACAGCCAGAGTCCTATGCAATGGATATCTCGCTAAAGAGATCCTCCTCCGAAATGGAACTAGGCAGGGCTGTCCCTTGTCACCAATTTTATTTAACATCTACCTGGAACCTTTGCTATGATCCCTTGCTATGGAACCCAGGGTTCAGGGGATTGAGGTTTTAGGGACAGAGCTTACATTTTCGGTATTTGCCGATGATATCTTGCTGCACCTAAGTAATCCATCTGACAGCTTTCAAAGTGCCCTGGAAATCATCAGGAAGTTCTCGAGGGTGTCCAATTATAAGTTAAATTTAACTAAAACTCAAGTTCTTCTGCTCACGGTATACACCCAAAGGGCAGATTTTGACCATTTCCAACTTAATTGGGCCTCGGAAAAAATTAAATACCTGGGAATCTGGATTTTGGCTAGATCAGCAGATGGGGTGGAGGAAAATCTGGGTAGCATTGTGGCCATAATTAAACAGGACATTGTAAGGTGGAGGAAACTTCCTCTAAATTTCACTGCCAGATTGGGATTAATTAAAATGAATCTTCTGCCCCGATTGCTGTACCCGATTTGTCTCTCACCCTATATTATTCCGAAGGGAAGGTTCATTAGTATTCAAAGGATAATTTCAGAATTCCTATGGGATTCTAAACCTCCAATGAGGAAACATGCTGTCCTACGCCTCCCCCAGCTCAAGGGAGGCATGAAACTTTCAGATTTAATGCTATACTATGTAGCAGGGCAACTAGGGCATATGGGACACTGGAACAGGCATGGGGGAGATGAGGGATACACTCCAATGTGGCTTCAAATCGAACAACTTATTCTGGAAGACACAAAACTTTCCCCAACTGCATTACTATTTGTAGACCCGGAGACTTTACCTGGCATAGGAAAGCACTCCCCGATATACAAATCAGTGAAAGCATGGTGGGAGTGGTTAACTCCAGTACAGAAGAGAGCACAAAAGGGGGCAAGGGAACAGCCTATAGTGGGAAACCCTAACTTTCGCCTGGGGAACCGAACACTTACTGGCCAGTGGACATCACTGCTTGTCGAATTCAAAGTGGCAGATTTTATAATTGCAGACAGGGTGCTCTTACCAACACAGACTAGGGATTGGGATTTTTTAAAAGATCCAGATTACCAAGTTGTTGCAGAAATTCATGCCAGATAATAAAGATGGGGGAAAAAATTTGCTTACGTGGGATCATCTAAGAGAGATGGACCTTTTACAGCATCCCCTCTCAAAAGTATATAAGGTCTTGTTAGACTATGTTTACACAGAACCCAAAAATCAGATAACATATTGGGAAAAAGCATTATCCCCCCTGAGACCTGACTGGATAGAAGTTTGGAAACATATGAAAGCTTTGCCTATACCAAAGTATAATACTATGCAATTCTTTATCTGTTCAAATATCTACTACACCCCAGCCAAGTTGTGTTCTAGAAAACTCAGACAGACAGATCGGTGTTTTTGTTGTGGTACTGAACCAGGAGACCTACTACATGTATTGTGGACTTGTTCTCGAATTCAGCCATTATGGGTTCAGACTGAAAAGGAAATGGATCCGATACTAAACTACTCGGAGTACATTAGCCCAGAAATATGTATATTAGGAGACATGAGAATGGTACCGAGGGGCCCAGCTAAATACCACGTGTCCCTCATGTCAGCTGTAGCTAAAGCATTTGTTTTAAGACACTGGAAGGAGGATAGAATTTATGGTTATGATCAATGGGTTGGGGACCCCCTACAGGTCTTGGATAGACTTAAAAAGCATATGTTGATAGAAGGGAAAAAGAAACTATATGACAGAAGGTGGGGGGCCCTAGAGGCAGTGTACTCAATACAGTTGAAAGGTCCTCGGGTTCAGCTCTGTCTGTCTGGTGAAGAGTAGCTGGTTAAATTCTCTAATGAGAAAGTCTGAGGGGTCTGAAACTTAACGGAATTATATGACTTGTATCAGATAGGTTTTCTATAAGTACAGTCATAACTCTCACATAAACTTGTTTGCCTTAGGTCAGAGGATATGCTTTTACTTGGTTGGGCAAGAGGGATTGTCTCTCCTTCCTAGGGACAGTTATTCAAGGATAGTCCGGATTAGGTATACTTAGGGTTAAGGAGGGACAATCCTATATAGTAATTCAGACTAAGGTAAAGGCTAGACTAACACCGAACTCGAAAGAGCGGATTTGAAGGTTAATACAATAAGAATGGAATAAAATGTTTGGGGATAATAAAATATAACTGTGATTGTATATAGTTTGGGGGGTTATACATAGTTTCCATATCCAGTTTAGGGATGTGGGCCCGGGTGTGTATCCTGGGAAGTATGTATGTACGTTATATTGCTGGAAATAAAAAAACCTTAATAAAGATGTTAAAAAAAAAAAAGTAGAGAGGCAGTGGAGAAGGTGAGGCTAAAGAATGTATTTTGCACCTACAAGCGATCCAACAGGGCAGAAGACAAAGAATAATATGTGAAGAAATCCAGAGAAGTGAGCAGAGTGGTGAGGGCAGCAAAGGTGGCTAGGGAATGAAGGTTAGCACAGGGGATCAAAAGAGGCAAAAAAGGATTTCTTCAGATACATCAGAGAGAAAAGGAAGAGCAAGGATCAATTTGTTAGGATCAGTCAGAGAAGTGGGTGGGTAGAAAAGGGGGCTGAGCAGACAGAAGTACTTAATGAATACTTCTGTTGAGTCTTCACCAAAAAGAGGGAAGGGCCCATACCTGAAAGGAAGGATGAGGTGGGAGAGGGTGAGGGAAAAGCAACCACAGATTTAAAAATGATGGTGGAAAGGGTGAGGGAGGGCCTTAAGTCCCTGAAAGTGGGCAAGGCACCTGGCCCAGACAGAGTCCACTGCAGGGTGCTGAGAAAGTTGGCAGAGATCCTGGCAGGGCCATTGGTGGACCTGTTCAATGCTCCTCTGAACTTGGAGTGCATGCCCAGGGACTGGAGGGAAGCACATGTGGTACCTCTCCATAAGAGTGGGCCCAAGGATGAACCGGGGAACTACAGACCGGTGAGCTTTACTGCAAATGGGAAAACTGATGGAGACAATCTTCAAGGAAAGACTGATACAATTTCTTGAAGATAACAACCTCCAGGACAGCAGGTTTGTCTCAGGCAGATCCTGCCAGAGAAACTTGATTGATTTTTACAACTGGGTTATGAGGTCTTTGAACAGGGGACATGTGGTGGATGTCCTCTACCTGGATTTCAGCAAGGCCTTGACTCGGTACCACATGATAGGCTGACCTGCAAGTTGAAGGGTCTGGGGAGCAGGAGTAAACTGGTCAGATGGGTCAAGCAACTAGCTGCAGGGTAGACAACAGAAGGTAGGTAGTGGGGGGCATCAGAACCCAGGGCAGTAACAAGTCATGTACCACAGGGCTTGGTGCTGGGACCAGTTCTGTTTAACATTTTCATAGTTGACGTTACAGTAGGGATTAAGAGCAAGACAGTCTAATCACAGATGACACAAAAATTTGTGCTGAGGTAGATAGGAGAGGGAGCAAAAGTACTTCAGGAGGATTTGGCAAAACTGGAGGAATGGTCTCACACTTGGCAGCTTGGTTTCAATGCCGAGAAGTGCAAAGTGATGCATTTAGGAGGCAAGAAATGAAAATTACGTACCTACCGTAATTCTTGATCTTCTCTTGTATCTTCACCATTCATTACTGTTTGGGTTGTGCCACCGAGAGTGATGCATTGCATCATACACGAGGTGCGGCCGTTAGGTGTCGCAGACTCCTCCTTCTCCATCTCAAATCTGATAGCTGGAGAGGCAAAATAAAGGGCAAGAAAAAAAGGGAAGGAGGCAAGGGAGCTGAGGGACAGAAAAAGGAAATGATGTAAACTGAACAAGAAATAAGCCGAAAGAGGACAGAGAAGAAGAAGATGCCTGCCCTAAGAGAACGCAGTGCCTCACCCCTTGGGCGGCTCCAAGGAAGATTAGAAAAGAAGAGAAAGAAAGAAGGAAAAAGAGGGAAAGGGAAAAAGGAGGGGTGGTGGGAGGGACAGCTCTGTCGATTGAGAGATTGGTTAAAGGAAGATAAGCTCGGAACCAATAACAAGGGAGCAAGAAGTCCACTTTATAAAGGAGAAAACATTTTTAACTGAACCACTTGTCCAGATAGGGCACAAGGCAGATTCTTTATGGCTGCCGCCATCCCCAATCCTTTAACTCCCAGTTGAGAGCTCTGAGACTGCCAAGGCAGAAATGGAAATTACGTACTTACCGTAATTGTTGATCTTCTTGGACAGTCTCCATCACTCATTCACACTAGTGGGTTAGCGTCGGAGGCACTAGGACCAAGCGGAAGCCAAACATTTTCTGAAGGGTTGGCACTGAGGTAGGACTGCGCATGTGCAGCACTGCAAGACTGACTCACGCCTGTGTAGGCTATCTCGGCATCGACCCTCCAACTGCCTCAGTACCTTTTTGACCAAGGAGGTGCAGCGTAACTAATGAGAATAACTCATTTTGAGTTTCTGGGCCTGAGAGGGCCCAGATGACCTTTGTGAGAAAGGTCAAAGAACAATGTTTTCACAGTCCGAACCATAGGCCATGAAGACCAGGAAAGAAAACGAAAGTGAACCCAGGGGATGGTGGTGAGCTGCGAATGAGTGATGGAGACTGTCCAAGAAGATCAACAATTATGGCAAGTAAGTGATTTCCATATCTTCCTGGACTAAGTCTCCATCACTCTTCACACTAGTGGAGAGTACCGAGCTAAAACCCACAACCCTGAGTAGGGTGGCAGGAGATAGGGATCACCCAGAAAGGACGCAAGCAAGGACTGTCCTACTAATAAAAAGAGCCATCTCTTTAAGAGCATCCAGAACATGATGCTTACAAGATAAGCCGAGTTGTAATGCACCACTTTGCAGACAACTGCAATGGGCACAAAATGAAACTCTGCCAGGAAGTTGCAACCACTCTGAGAGAGTAGTGAAAACCCGGACTCACAGTTTGGTATAGGACCAAAACTAATAGTGTCAAAGACATGTACTAATCTAATGTAAAAGGTCCTCAGGAACTGCAAGAGCTGGAGGTAAAGTCTACAGTTTCAGGGTAGACCGAAAAGCAGAGACGGAACCCCACTACAAGTATGGCTGACCTGCAAACAACAGGTCCAGGAGCACTTGAACTCCTTACTTGGTGAGCAAAGAAGGTCCAGGTAGGGTTAACCCCTCAAGGAAATGGTTTTCACTTAGTCACTGAAACCTTCCTGATGGAAGGCGAAGCACAACTTAGAAGTCTTTTGTGGTGGTCTAGTAGAATCAAATCCTAGTCACTGCATATTCCAAAAAGGAATCATCCTGCCCCTGTGTGTATAACTGTAGTAGCAGTCTCTGAACTCAGGGAAGAAAGGAAAAAGTGTACAGGAGGACATGCCCACAGTAGAAAAAAAACATTTCGACAGAAAAAAACAGGTGCTGGATTTGTAAGGCAAATAGAGGCAGATGTGCATCGAGGAGGGACACAGCAGGATGAAGTTAGGGCTAACCCATTCGTTGAAGTGACTGAATAGCGGCAGAAGTGGCTCAATGCAGTGAGACACTACTGACTCTGGCCTCCCTGAAGGAAGTAGGCAGGACTCTAGTTTGCTTTGTTGAAAAAAACAAACATTACCTCACCGTCACACAGTCAGAGAGGATAGCTTCGAGAGCTACTGGCACGGAACCAGTGCACAGGAACTGAAGGTGTGAATATTTGAGAAGCTATCTCAGAAAAAGACCTACTTGACCAATGGTCAAGAAAGGAGCATGTCTCTGTTAAGTTGAAGCAAGCATGGAAGTAGGAATCTAAGTTCATACTCGCTGAAGAGTCACTTCTGTTGCTGTGAGGCTCTGATCAAAAGAAGAAAGCCTGATTAAAAAAAATGGAGGGACTAACAGACTGGTTAGATGCCTAGGTTTTGGAAATATCTCGGAATAAGAGAAATCTCTCTAGAGAAAAGAGGTGTGCTATACCACCGCTGGATCGGACTGCCCCTAGGGGTAGAAGAAATCAGACACTCTTTACTGAAGTTTAGGAGACTACCGCCTCAGGGTTGAGGCAGAACCTGACCAGATCCAAAGTGTGGTATTGGGAAATTCCAACTAGGCTCTGTGCTGTGATAATTCTAACCCCCCCTTTTTTTTTTACTATCATTAGTCCAAGCCTGACAAGGTTGCAGGCTGCTTTTTCGAAGGATTGCCTGATACAGAAATGACAAGGATGTCATTCCTCTGAGGAGCAGGAGGAGCCTGAGGATCCATAACTGAACTCTTGACTGGACTAATAATAATAGCTAGACAGATGTTAACCACCTGTGCTGAAGCAGCCACCAGAGTGGCAGCATCAAAAGAGGGCTGTATACCCCATCAAAGGAGCGAAAACAGTCTGTGCGGCTCCCAACCATTGAATTAGAATGTTCCACAGAGTGTAATTGTCTTGACGACTGAAAGAGTCTAGACGCAGAGGTACGTGTCCCCAGATCCAGTCTGAACACTATGGTAGACCACATTAATGTGGAATTACTGAAAAGAGCTTCCATCACAGACTCTGATGATAGAGAGGGTGTGTCCTTCAGTATATAAATTGAGTCATCCACTATATCACTGACCAGAAGGACAGGGAGAGACTCATCTAGATGCCCTTCTACTGCAGAATGACCCCAAAAAGAGGTATAGGTCAGAGCCACTAGAGACTCTGCCACCAGGAAGGGTGTCGAGGAGCTTGGCACCACGTAGGGAGCTGGGAAAGTGCTGAGCGGAATGAGAGATTCTGCTGGCAGAACAGAACAGAAGGGTCCCATCAGCGGAAAACCACTGGATGACAAGACCCGATGCAGACTGCCACCCACTAAGATGTGTGGAAAAAATAATCCTCAGAACGGGACTTCATTCCATGGAAACATTCAGCCACAAGTCCCGTTGAAGAAGAGATCCACAAATGGAGATCTTTCCCTAGTTCTGTCAGACAGCACCAACTGGCACCCCTGTGGCACCAGCATCACTCGTGGCACAGAAGGGCACCAAGCAGTACCTATGCCAACCTGGGAGACACCCAAGGGCACCCACGGCAGAACCTGCAGGTATCCTCAACACCAATGGCAGCAATGGCATGCAAGGGCTCCCCGACACCCATGGCACCCATGGTACCATGTCACCCAAGAAACCCAGGCAACAATGGCACCTAAGGGCACCCATGACCACCCATGGAATCATGGCACCTATGACACCCGCGGATGCCAGGTGCCACCCACGGGTGCCCGGCACCACCCACGGCACCCGCCGGTGCCCAGCACTGCCCATGGCACCCACAGGCACCCAGCACCATCCGGAGTACCCGCAGGTGCCCCAGTTACTTGTGGCACCCATAAGTGCCTCGGTATTGCCTGCGGCACCCACGGTGCAAGCAACATCCACCAGCACCCATGGGCATCCGTGGCATGGTGAGACACCCACAGCACTGCCAGCAGCACCGACAATGAAGGCAACAATGACAGCACCCACAGTGCCGCACAGAACTTATGGTGCTGAGCATGCACCGAGCTACGCACCGATCCACGGCACCGATCCAAATACCAGCAGTACGCCTAGGGCACCAATGCCAAACCAGTGGTCATGGCGCTGGGCCTGTGGTGCCACCAAGGTGTCGGGCACAGTGCCAGGAAAAACACCATGGAAAAGCCAATGGAGAAGATGGAAGAAGGAGAAAGGTTGTGCCCGTGCCGGCCACAGCATGGAAAAGGAAGAGGGGGTAGGCACGAGGGGTCGACACGATGGCGAAGGCACCAAGAGGGCACCGTGCTCATTCTGATCCAATTGCCCTGGCTCTGGTCCAATGGCTCAGAGGCCCGGAGGCCCTGAAAACAGGAACACAGCCAGGAAAAAAAGATAGTCAAACCCCCTGCTCCACAGGAGCAGCCCAGAGGTGAAACTGCTCACTGGAACTCTAACAAGGGCAGAGATGGAGTCTGGAGTCGAGAATGCAGCCGTTAGGAGCGGAGCCAAGGGGAACCCATGAAAGTCAGTTCAGGCCATCGCCCTTCCAACTAACAACTCGCTGAGACGCACTCAACAGGAAACCTCGAGCGGCACTGGATTCTGCTTCCCAAATGAGGAAGAAGAGCTCGAGGCTAAGCAGAGCCAGATCCCCAGCATCACCAGATTCGTGCTTCTGTGGACTGTCCTCCCCCAAGCACGGGACTGTCCATAGTCAGACTCTCCCCGTTACTTAATGGTGGTGGACGGGCACAGCCCCTCTGCCATAACAACTTTCAAACAAAGTCTTCCTACGTCACCGCTACCGTCCTAAGGGACGACTCCGTTGATGGCAGGAAAAGAATTCTTTTCTTCATAATCTTCTTTTCTTGTTCATAAAATAAGAAATTACTACTAAATAGTTAAATTAAACAGTTAAATTAAACACTAAAAGCTGTTGTCGTATAAACGAAAACTTTGACTCCGGCAGACAAGCTATGTCGACATCCAAGCGCACTCTCGGTGGGAGAAAAGGAACTGAGGTGGTTGGAGATAGACTACACAGGTGTGAGTCAGTCTCATGGTGCCTCGCATGAGCGGTCCTATCTCGCACCAACCCCTTCAAGAACATTTTTGGCTCCAGCTTGGTCCTAGCACCTCCGATGCTATCCCACTAGTGTGAATGAGTGATGGAGACTTAGTCCAGGAAGATTATCTGTTCCAAAATTAGCGAGCAACCAGAAAGGGAGAGAACCCACTAGCACTTTGTCAAGTGCTATCACATATGTGAGTGGGGGGTAGGTTTAAGCCACAAGGGACAACCCTTACATAGAAAGATTGGAACTCAATCGAACTCCCTGAAGCCAAGGCAAAGATCACCAGCTCAAGGTAAAATAGTGTCAGGGCAGCTTAATTTAGAAGAACTGACACAGGCTGATTGAGACATGCCAAGGAGAGTTAGCAAAGGAAACTGAGCCATGCAAGGAAAGTTTCCTATTGTAAATGAAAGTGGCTAGAAGACCAAGTCAACCCACAGGGAGAGTCAGAAAGAGTTCACTAGGACAGAAAGTTACTTGTTCCCTCCAACCAGAGGGAAAAACGGAGGTCCATCCAGAGGGTGGAAAAATTTATATATATTTTTTTTTGTCATAAAAGGCCAGGAAAAGGAGAGGAGGGACAACTAGAGAGGTGGAGATCCCTAAGAAGGAGGCCCTTAGAGTGGAAGGAGGGTGGGTATCAGTAATGAATGGTGAAGATACAAGAGAAGCTCAAGAATTATGGTAGGTACATAATTTTCATATCTTCCCATGTCAATATTCACCATTCATTATGCTTGGGTGAGTACCAAGCTCCCACACCACACCACTGGGAGGGAAACAACAGTGTCCCTGAGGGAACAAGACCCTCAGCCTTCTGCAGGTGAGAAACAGAATGAAGAGACCCATGGCTGATTCCAAAAAAGCCTAAGGTTGGGGAGAGCTGGAGGTGTCTCTGAAGATATGTGAGGGATGGAAGGCAGCTGTAAAGTTTCTAGCCCTGGAGGAAAACAAATGGGTCCTCAGAAGGCAGAGCAAATCACCCACGCCGGACCAGGGGGACAATCTGGATAGACAAGCCATGGCGTCCGTCTGATACAGATCACTGTCCCTACAAGCCTAGAAGTTACTCCTCATTGGCATCATAAGATGCCCTTGCTTAGTGTCTTGCCAGCTCCAGGCCTATAGCAGAAAGGGCAATGGCCTGCCTAGATTGTTCTGAATCAGGCATTGATGCTAGAAGCTGGGATAGCATCGACCATAAATGCCTGCTGTAGGCAGCATGGTGTGCCTGATGTGATGCAATGCAGAACATTGCACGAGAAAGAGAAACTCTTCGCCCCACCAGTCACATTGTAGAGAATCTGAGTCCAGTGGAGGGTCATGTGTCAGGTGGCGGCGCCAGAAGGAGTATCTAGGAAAGCCAATCCAGAGGGTGGGTTGGGGAGAAAACTACACTCAGATGGGGCACAATACCATCTCCTGCAGTCTGCCGGGGATGGGCTAGGGGTGACTGCAGACTACCAGGAATGGATAGATGCCTCCAGGAATGGAATAGGCCAGGATGGCACCACCAAATGCTGGGCATTGAGTTCACTGAGAAATTCACGCATCTCCCATTCGGTATTGTCTCACCTAACAAAGGAGATACGAAGATCCCTCATCATCCTTGAAAGGAATCGTCGATAATCAGTGAAATCAGCATCAGAGGAGATATGAGCAGGGGGTTCCTCTTCCTCCTCCGAGGAAGACAAGGATGATGGACAGCTCAAATGTCCAGAGGACTCCTGCAGCAGAGGGGATAGGCAAAACACCCACTCATGCATACATCTAACGTATGAAGGGAAGGCCACCGCAGTAGCTCTGAATCTCTCCCAGGATAACGGACCTGTAGGACTGACTTGGCCTGGGGGGGTGGCTGCAGAGGAATGGGGAAGGGGCACCTGCGAAGAGGCAACTGTCCTCTGCTCTGGCTCTGAAATCCAGAAAATGGAGCCTGAGCTGGTGGGGTTCCGGACAACAAACCAGGTTGCAGAACGGAACCCTGGGGATGTGAAACCTGGGAGATCCTAGAAGGGGATACTCCTCTATGTTGAACCTGAGGCTGCATAGTTCCAGAATGGCAGCCCACAGCAATGCCACTGGAGGGGTCCCTGAAGCCCAAGAGGGAAAGGCGGGGTCCAGCACTACGGCTCCTACCCACACCCCGAGAGGTGGCAGGCGAAGGCTGACACACCTCCCCTCAGCCTCTCAACTGCTCAGACTCTGAGGATGCCCTCCTCCTCAACCTCAGTGAAGGGACCTGTTGATCCAGGGTTTTTCCGAGGGAACCCCCCCGAAGACACGGTCCCTGACCCACCCTGAGGAGGCACAGCAGCACCGGGAATGGCAGCTACAGCAGCCCCCTCAGGGCAGGCAACCTCTTCCCCAGCCTCCACCACCTCATCCTCTGAGGACTCCAGACCACCCCCAGTCTGGGGGTCCTCCGAAGGAGAAAGCTGGGGGGACTGAGGAATAGGAGCACTGGGCCACCTGACACTACATCTCACTGGAGACCCCGACTCTGAAGAATTGGGGCACCAGAAAGGGTCCACATCTGAATCATCCTCCCCGGATGAAGAGGAGACCAGCTGGACCTCAATACTGGTGACCCCTGGGCACTCCCGAGAAACGGCATCGCAAACGGCACCAGTGTCACCGACGGTGCTGGATGACCTCAGACCACCCACAACACCCAAACCTGGTCCTGACTCCCTGGCTGCACCAGCTAGGCCCATGGTACCACCATCGGCAGTGGGAGCCAGCTGATGCCACCAGCGAGCTGGCCGGGCCCCATGGCACTGGCAGGCGGCGCCAACAGGTGTAAACAGTGCCACTAAGTGCCGCCCCGATCACCGGTGCTGTGAATGGCACAGGGATGCAGAGCGGTGCTGTAGGTAGCATCGAGGGTCCACCAGTGGCAGGCCCAGAGACCTTGGGCCGTGACACTGGGGGAGCCTGCACCTCCGGTGAGGTGACTGCTGAGGTGGTGTCCCCACCGTGGCCTCGGGAGGGACCACAGTGTTCTTCTGACACCGCAAAAGAGGCCTCCTCCTTGGCAAGACTAGAAAATGAGGAGGCCTCCTCCTATCCAGACCGTATAGGCCTGGGAGGGGACCCGGAGGAAGGACCTAAAGTTCTTACCTGGGAAGCCCTAGAGTGACGTCATCCCCCCAAAAGTTGGCATAGCCCTGCCGATCTTAAATGCACGGACTTCAAGGACTCGGTGGTCCATGGAGAAACAAGCATCACACAAATCCATATCATGGTTGGGCCCCAGGCAACGTAGACAAACATCATGCTGGTCGGTGACAGAAAAATGCCGGCCACGGGAGCACTGACTCATAGGGGCATGGCCTGCCTTCGACTTACGTTTGGCTCCCGAACCTGACATGATGAGAAATAAACAGAAAAACACAGCAAAAATATCCCGGCGGCGTCGTAAGAAAAAACAGAACAGTCTTACCGGCTAATAACAATTTCAACAGCATCAGGATGAACAGAAATTGGAGAAGGAGGAGTCGCAAGTAGGCCTCTGATGCAGCTGTAAATCTCACATGTGGAGCAGGTGCAACCTCGATGGTGAGAGAAACAGAACTGAAATGGAGGATGAGGAGTCTGCGACACCTAAAGGCTGCCCCTTGTGCATGACACAATGCGTCATTCTCATGGGGCGGCGCCTTAGGTGCAAACTCAAAAAAAAAAAACTCCCGTGGTGGGTGCGCACCTCCGACACAACCCAGGCAGTAATGAATGAAGATTGACAAGGGAAGATCCCAGGACACAATTACCAGCTGGAGGGTGTCCATTAACAAAATCCAAGGAGGAGAAGGATCTGAGAGTGCTGGTAACTGGGGAGATGAACCACTCTGCTCAGCGCAGGAAAGCAGAACGATAGCCATCTGCTTGTTATTATTTGTATTTTATTTGTGATATAAATACATGTTTAGACTTCTGCTTAGAAGCACAGACCAAGCAGAACAGCCTCAAGGGATATTGGATTTTTAAAAGAAAAAAAAATATGCTGGCCTTGCTTGTTGTCACAGCTAGCTTGTAAAAGCTGACTTCCTAGGATTATAATAAAATAAGGTTGGAGAAGTTGTAAAACCAGCATTTACTCTGAATCCAGGAAACTGGCCATAACAGGTTGCCTTTTTTATGACATCAGGAGGTAAGACAGCTCTGACAGTTACCTGTGAAACTTCTCATCACTAAGAGAAATAGCTTTCAGGAATGTTCCTCTGAAGATCAAAGTAGTAATTCTGACCTGCCATAAAGCAGGCTCGCTGATTTAAAAGTACACATTTTTTTTAAGTGGGATGCTTAGCAATATGCAGATGCATATGACTAATTCAGAATGCAGGAATGAGAGTGACTTCACAGCCAGCATCATCACAGAGCTGTGACCTCACAAGCTGGGTGGGACCCTTTTTTTCCCTCATTGATATTGTCAAGGCTGAGGAAACATTGTTCCTTTTACTTCTGGACTTCTGAAAGAACACACTCTTCTTCCAACTTTACAAAACTTAGCATAATTGTGTTGGACTTTGAAGATACTTTACTTCTGGACTCTCAAGAAGCACTTCGACCAAAGTCAGGTAATTCCAGTACCACTATTTACTAATTAAAACTGGGATAGGTGTAGTTACTCAATAAAAAGGTGGTTTGTTTATACTTGTCCTTTTCTTTTAGGACTGTACCATTAATTTTATATGTTTGGGCTGGGATATTCAAAGGGGTTGCACATGGCGCAATAGTGTTGCACCATGTGCAACCCACTGATGCGTCCCGGAGCGATATTCAAAAGGGGAATTTGCTCCGCGCAAATCCCGATGCGCCAGGGCACACCAATAATGTATGCAGCGCAAATGCAGGGGGCTTACCCATGCATATGCGGTGCATCCCAATATTCAGCCTGGGATGTGTGGCGCATATGCAGGCACACACCCGCCTTGCGCCACACAGGGAGGCATAAAGATGTGCCTGAAAAAAACAGGAGCAAGGATTGGTCACCCACAGGCCTGCCACCATGCTGCTGGGTGCAACACCAGCGCCTGCTATTGGTGGCCACCCAACCTCCCAAGGCACAGGCCGGGTGTCAGGCCCCCCATGCCCGATTGCGGCATAAATACATGTATCCATTCCTTGTGGTCCAGTGGACCGAATCCAGCCAATAAGCGGGCTTTGTGCAATATAATGTATCCTGGTGGTCCAGTGGACCGCCTCAAACCCGATCACAGGCTTTGTAACTCTAACAATCCCTGGTGGTCCAGCGGTACCCACCTCCCCACCCACCCACTCAGTCCGCCACTCCGCTCCGCCCCGTCAGCGGCAGGCAGCAGCTCCCCAGCCGCCAAGCCGCCTACCACCGCCAACTGACGGTGTACAGTACAGCTGTATGCTCATTGGTCCTGGCGTGGGCCAATGGCCGTAGAACCGTGCTGTACAACCTGATCGATATGTGAAGGAAGTCATTCACATATATAAGGACTGTCTAATCTGTCATAATCTGCACACCCATTGGCCCATGCTGTGGACCAATGAGCATACTGCGTACTTTGTACTCTGTCAGTGGGGTGGCTGAGGCGGCTGAGAGTGGGGAGCTTCTGCCTGCCACTGACGGGGAAGAGTGGGGTGGTGGGACTGAGTGAGTGGGTGGGAAGAGGGGTACCACTGGACCACCAGGGACTGTTAGAGTTATAAAGCCCGTGATTGGGATTGGGAGCGGGTCCACTGGACCACCAGGGAATGTAATTCTTCATATATGTTCATGATCGGGCACGGATTTGGTCCACTGGACCACCAGGGATACTATTATTTACACTACACCCGCGATCAGGCTGGGGAGAAGGTCCACTGGACCACCAGGGAAACTTTACATTTTATAAAGCCCATGATTGGGCGTTGGAGTACATTGCCACTGAGGGGCAGGGGGTGTCGGTCCCTGACGGCTGCAGCCTGGCAGGGCGCCAGGTGCAAGTCGCATGGGATCAGCGCACTTGCATGCAAATGGGGCCATAATGACATGCAAATGGCACCTTTGCGCCTTGCATGCATTATGGCTCCATTTGCATATACAGTGCTGAATATCGTGGTTCATTCACCTCGCGCACCCGCACTTGTGCTGGCACATCCCCCTGCTCCTCTCTAGCCACTTGCACTGGCACAGTGCCACTGCACCATGTGCAATGCGGGTAGCCACAGTGCCATATTCAACGGTGCTGAGCCTTGGTGCAGCACCATTGAATATCACCCAGAACACGCCCTGGCGCAAGCCAGTTGCAATGCGCCCAGGCTTGCTCCACAGCCTGAAGCAGTCTGAATATCCCGGCCTCTGTGTTTTGTATTTTATTTAGTATTTTTAATTCTAGTAAACTCTGTTTTCCTTGAAATTCTGCCTGAGTCTTTTTTTCATTTTGAGTGTGAATGCTGGGACAGTGTTGATAATTCTGACAGAACTGTTAAGCGCTTACAGTGTGTTACCATATGCACCAAGGTAAGAAAAATGCCACGGTCTCAGCTGAGTCAGAAGGGGGATTGTGAACCAGGTTGTGTGCCCGCTGGGTTAAGTATTACACTGCATTTCCCCGAAAGAGGGTGTGATATTTGAATCTACTACCTGGGCATGCTAGTGAAAAAGGGTTCATATTTGACTCCAGGACTTGAGACTGGTAGTTGATAGGACCCAAAACAGACAGGAGGGCTACCCTGTGTTTCTCCTGTTCACACATTGCACTTTGAGGTTTGGCATTGTGGGAGCAGGGGGCCTGACTGCTGTGCATTTGTGACAGTAGGCTGACTTGCAAATTGAAGAGTCTGGGAGCAGGGAGGAAACTGGTCAGATGGGTACAGAACTGGCTGCAGGGTAGACAGCAGAAGGTAGTATTGGGGGGGAGGCATCAGAACTCAGGGTAATAACAAGTCATGTACCACAGGGCTCAGGGCTGGGACCGGGTTCTGTTTAACATTTTCATAGCTAACATTGCAGTAGGGATTAAGAGCAAGATCAGTCTCTTTGCATATGACACAAAAATTTGTTCCAAGGTAGATGGAGGGGACGGAGCAAAAGTACTTCAGGAGAATTTGGCAAAACTGGAGGAATGGTCTCACACTTGGCAGCTTGGTTTCAATGCCAAGAAGTGCAAAGTGATGCATTTAGGAGGCAAGAACCCAGGACACAATTACTGGCTTGAGGGTGTCCTGTTAACAAAATCCAAGTAGGAGAGGGATCTGGGAGTGCTGGTAACTGGGGATATGAGCCACTCTGCTCAGTGCAGGAAGGCAGGAGTGGAAGGCACACAGGATGCTAGGGTGCATAGCAAGGAGGATTACTTCTTCCTTATTGTCCTTATTGTCCACACTACCATTTAACCAAGACTTAACTACATTCTCATAGCTTCTGACTTCCAAGCTGTGACCACTACTGCAAGAATCCCACACTTGCTCCCCTTCCCCGTCCTACTCTTTGCTCTCTCTCCTTATATAGTACTTCCCTCACTCTTGCCAAATCTTGACTACCTCATTTATCCTTTATTCCCTGTCACTGCTCAATATACTAAAATTATTTAGTGCAAACACCAGTTACCCTGCCTTGTATTGCTGGCATGCTACCTTGAAGTGCTTGCACACTATGTACCATATGTCTTCTCACTATCTATTGTTTTCTGATGTTATATCCTTTTATGTAATATCCTGCTTGAACTAAGTGGACACCTGGGGTTGGATATTCAGAGCAGTTGCGCCATGCACAATAGGGATGCACACGCGCAAGTGCGGAAATGCGGCATAGTGCGATATTCAGCAGGAGCGGCAGCGCAGCACAACATGCAATGCACCGCAGTGCAACAGAAATTAATGCATGCACAACTGCAGGGGGCGGAACTAGGAATAATTTGCGTAGTGTGATATTCATCAGTAGGCATCATGGGCAGTAGCAGAGCAAGCAGAAGTTGCACGACAGTGGAAATGAGCGAAAATAAAAGGGAGCAAGAGAGGGGAGGATGAATGCACCATAGAGGAACCACAGCATGGGAGCATGCAGACAGAGTGGCAGGGAGGCAAGATGGGAAGCAGGAGGCAGGTGTGGCCAGGAGGTGGCCAGGGCCCACCGGAGGTGTGTGTGAGTAAGAGAAGTGTGTGCCTGTGTGTGTGTGTGCACACGTCGAGGGCCTGAGTGTGCCACAGAGGATGGAGGGCAGTGGCAAGAGGCAGGGCACACAGAGGTGAAAAGCCAGAGATGTACCTGGTGCAGGGTAGCACCAGCAACACACAGTGGAAGTGACCAGGTAGACAGTTGCCCGGGGGGGGGAACACCAGCCAGGGACATGGCCAGTGCCACCTTCCAGATGGAGGCGGTAATGAGGGGTGTGAGAAGGCAGGCAGCAGGGAGGTGCGGCCATGGAAGGGCCTGTCGGTGGTACGCCGAGAACAGGCTGTACCGAGCCTGTACCACCTTCGAACAGTACAGTGACACTGAGATCATGGGCAGGTACTGCCTGAACCAGGCAATTCTGAGGCAGTTCTGTGAGCTGTGCAGTGATGAGATGCAGGCACCCAAATGACGGAGCCATGCGCTGTCTGTGGAGACTAAGGTCACAGCCGTCATGTGCCTGCTCACCACGGGCACCTTCCAGAGACCAACACGGGACACGACAGGCATAACCCAGTCAACAGCATCATGCCTACCGCACAATTCCACAGCCACTGCTGCCACATGCTGTGGAGTACATCCATTTCCCCAGCACACATGCGAGTGCACAGCACACATACAGGAGTTCCACAGGGTAGGACGGTTGCCTGGTGTGCTTGGGGCCATAGACTGCACCCATGTAGGCATCTGCATGCCACCTAGCCTGGAGGGGGTGGCATATATCAACCACAAGGGCTACCTGAGTGTCAACCACCAGGTGGTGTGTGATTCCAGGAGGCGAATAATCAATGTCTGTGCCACGCATCCTGGAGGAGCACATGATGCCTTCATCTGGCACCAGTCTGCACTGCACTGCACTGTGCCATAGGTTCGAGAGTGGGGACATCCCTACTGGCCATCTGGTAGGTGAGTGTGCATAGCACACTGGACGATGGGTACAGACCTGGAGGGGTGTGGGGCATTGGCAGGGGTGCCATGGGAAATGGCCATGATGATCCATGGCACAGTGTAGCAGACCACCATGCTAATGACTCCCCATTACACACAGGTGACAGAGGTTACCTGCTATGGCCCTGGCTGCTCACACCATACCGGTGCCCCATGACCCCAGCACAGCAACAGTACAATGAGGCACACGCCACAACACGGAATGTCATCAAGCGGGTGTTTGGGCTGCTGAAGGCATGGTTACATTGCCTGCACACATCAGGCAGTGCCCTACAGTACAGCCCCTCAAAGGCCTGCGGGCTATTCCTGGGCTGCTGTATCCTGCACAACATGGCCACCAACTGTGAGACAGCCATTGCGGTTGAGGAGGGGGACAGTGGTGGGGACAAAGAGGTCATCGGTCCAGCTGGTGCTGGGCAGTCACCCCCTGGGTGAAGGGACCCCCAGCTGGCCCAGATGGCACAGCAGCTCTGGGACACCATCGCGGAGGAGCCCTTTGGACAACACAGGTGGGTCAGTGGGGCCACATGCAACCACCAAGGGCAAGAGCACAGCCCACAGACAGGCAGGGGTAGACACCAGGGGAGGACGGCGTCAGAGGCAAGGGAATGAGCAGGGGACCACACACAAAGGCAGGGACAGGCAGAGCTGCACACAGCACACAAACACATGCACACACACCACAACACATGCCCACAGGGCAACAGGCACCCCCTTCCCCACACAGAACCACACACAACCATTCCCAGTGGCTGGTACTGTGCGTGCCTCAGATGCTGAGCACCATTGCACAGTGGTGGACAGTGCTACGCAGGCATCATCATGCACATGCCACAGTGGCCAGCAGCTGGGAGGGAGTACACAGGGACCATGTGTGTGCAGGGCTGGGCACCTCATCTATGCAATGTACAAAGAACACCACAGTGCACACAGGGCAGTGGAAGACAGTGGCCGTGGAGGGGGATGGGTCAGTCATGCGGCACAGTACCATGGCTGCCATGGATGCGTGG
This sequence comes from Neoceratodus forsteri, assembly GCA_016271365.2. Classification (NCBI taxonomy): domain Eukaryota; kingdom Metazoa; phylum Chordata; order Ceratodontiformes; family Ceratodontidae; genus Neoceratodus; species Neoceratodus forsteri. The sequence goes on from CM057459.1 coordinate 277,057,554, forward strand.
GCAGCCCCGCCAGGACCTGTCAGCCATGTCAGGCTGACCAGTGGCCTCATGGGGTGGCACTGAAGGGCCCCCAGGGGTGATGCTACGTGAACACGGCCATGTCCACGCAGGGGTCCGCAGGCCAGGTATGCCCACAGCCAAACCCGGCGTCAACATAGCAGGGGTTGTATGATGCCGGGAACGGGGGGTGGACATAGCAGTCTGTGGGGTGTGCGGTGGCTGGGCACCCAACCAGTTGGCCAGTGTAGCCATGACAGTCACCATTGCAGTGGTCTGTCTGTCAATGGCAGTGGTCACATCCGCCCACTACTGAGCCAACTCTGCCAGAAGCAAGGCGTAGTCCCTGCTGCACCCTCTTCTCCTGTTGCAGCACCGTCAGAGCGCATCCACCGCCGCTACGAGCCGCATCTGCTGATCCACTGAGGCCTGAAGAAGACAGCTGTGGTTGTCCAAGGGGTCGTCTGCATGTCCAGCATGCTGTCCCCATGGTGCTTCTGGCCCTTCTGCACAGTGCCCTTGATGGTGGGTGCTGCACAGCGCTGCCATTCTGGGGTATGTCCACACATGGTGCATTGCCACTGCCCCATCCCCACATTGACATGGCCATCTGCTGCCACTGCCCTCTGTCTGCCAATCACCAGGCAACACTGGTGCAGCCACAGTGGCAAAACAGCCCCACCACTCTGGCCGCACGCCAGTGCTGCCCACTGAGCATGCAGACACAGCCTGAGAATGGGCTGTTGTGCAAGGCAGCCATGCCAGCACTACCACGGAACCGCATGGCGGATGCCATCCATGGGACCATCCTGTGTCCCACATACATCATTGTCCGGGATGTGCATCATGTCATCATCAGTGCTGGAGCCAGCCCCGATCTGTGTCTCAGCACACTAGACACCGAGGGCGGTGTCACGCTGGGACACAGCCAGAGCCATGTCCGCACCTGCACCACTGGCATCAGTCCAGACAAATGTGCAGGGCTGCAGACGGTCGGTCCCTCGGACACCTGTGGAGATGGATGGGTGCTCCACCGTGTCTGGGGGGGTGGACACACCCACTACTGCTGCCCCATGCAAATGCTCAGGAGCTGTAAAGGAACACAGTACCATCAGTGTCTCCACCTGGCCCTGGGACTTGCCCCCCTACCACCCACACACTGCCAGCACCAGACCTACCATGTAGTGATGGGCTGCCGCCCATCTGGAAGCCACCCCCAGGAACACCCTCAACGACACTACATTGCATGCTGCAGGACACCTGCTCCTCCTGTGGTGTCAGGTGGGGTACGTCCTGCTGGCTCCCCACCGGTGGCAGCACATGCTGCCCTGATGGCGGCCACCTTATCTTTTATCTGCTTCCTGTCCATGCCAACTTTTTCTTGCACTCCTGCACAGACCGCCGTGGCTGCCCTGCTAGTTGACTGCTTGTGCCACCTCACCCCATGCCACTGTACCGGACCTGTGGTATTCCCTCTGTCCACTTAGCAGTGGCTCCTGTCGAGGTAGACCTCAAACAGGGCATCAGATTCTGCCCTGGTAAAGTTGGGCCTCCTCCATTGTACCCTTCCCTGCTCCTCTTCATCCTCTCACTCATTCATGCTCATGCCAGGGGGATGGACAGGTGTTACCTTGGACTGTGAAGTCCCATACAGCCCTCCCAGACCACTATCCCCATGTCCCAACAGTATGCCACCTACCTCAAAGGACTGCAATACCGATCCATGGCCCATGCAGCCTCAGGTCACATTTTTGTAGTGCAACGCATGCAAATGAGGGCAGGCGCAACTGTAATGGGATGCAAATGCAGTGGATGCGCCGTGGAGTGGCTCATGAGCTGATTTGCATATCCTGGCTGAATATCGCGCTATTGCGCCTTGCGCAATGATGTCGAGCATGTTCAGGCTGTGGCGCACCACTGTGACATGCGCAATTGGCACTGCACCATGCATGCCCACGGTGCTGACGCTAGCAGTGCTGCTGACGTGCTCTGTACGACAGGCAGTACAGGATACGGCCACTACTCTGCTTGTGGTACACATGCACTATATGCTCAGAGGGTGCTCGTGCCATGGTGCAATGTGGGCACCATGGCACCCCAGCGCCAGTAGGCAACTGCATGGCAACACACATGCACCCTACTGTGCTACACACAGGGCTTCCCAATAGCGCTGTGGTGCTCCGGCGCAGACAGACCCTTGAACCCGCGGCTGACCTTTGCCTTCTAGGCACCATGCGTATGCATGGCTGCACCCTATTGAGCAGTTCAGTGCCAGCATGATTGCAACTGGCAGTGCAGTACCACACTGCCTCCACACATGGGGCACATGTGCTACAGGGTGCCTTTATGTGCCCGCCAGTTACAGCACCATGCCATGCACCAGAGTGCCAGTGTGGATGGTAGTTGAGCTGGCTAATCTGGTGGCATTAGTGGAGCCCCATGCAGGTGCCCTCTTTGGCCAGGTACCCCTCCTGAGGCCAAGGACAGCAGTGTGGCAGGAGGTGGCAGAGGGCCTTGAGGAGGCCACAGGGAGCAGCAGGACCATGGAGCAGTGTCACCACCACTATAGGGACCTCCAGCAGCAGGACCCTGACCACCTAAGGTGACTGCAGGCACATGCCCAGCGGGGCGCCGTGCCACGGCTAGGTAGGTGCTCCTTCACAACACTAGTAGTATCTGTCTGTCCTGCTATCATGGTGGTCATCAGACCATGGTGTGGGGGTGCTTACCTGTGTTGCCGGTGTTGGGGTGCCCGGTACATGCTGCACCACTGCATCATGGCTGGCTCGCGGGCATGCATACAACAGGGGGGGCTATGTTACTGATGTGTACTAATGTTACCTTCTCTATGTTTGCATTCTAGGCCTGGAGGATCACCGTCGGCCCGGTTGGCCTGTGAGCAAGGACAGCAGGCTGACAATGGAGGAGTAGCCTTGCAGGCAGGGCAAAGTGGTGGTGCCGGGGTCAGCAGCACCCTGATGACCAGTATGCAGGTGGGTGCCATGTTTCCCCTTACATCTGTGCATAGTGAGTTGCAGAGGTGGTGGTGGTGGGGCATGGTCCCTGCATGGTCCCTACTGCCATGCACATCCACGGTGCCCTCTGTACCATCCTGTGGGTCTGTACATGTGGGTGGATGTCACAGGTGGGCTGTGTGTGCACTGGGTGCCTGGCTGTGCCACTGCCATTACACTGCATAGCCATGTCACTGTACGGCCACAATGGTGATGTGCAGTGCATGGGCAGTGGGGGTGTGCAGTGGTTTGCATGGCTTTAGGTGCCTGGGTAGGAGGGTCATGTGGGTGCACTCACTGTGGGTGGTTGCATACCATCACAGGGGTGCAGGCCACAGCTGTATGCCATGCACATTGGGTGGGCTGCAGTGGTCTGGCCAGTCACACGTACTGACTCTGCTCCCTTGTCCTTGGTGGACAATCCTGGATGACCCTGGAGCGTCACTTTCAGGAGATTCTGCTGGTCACCCAGGCCACACTGGAGAGGAGTGAATGGCGATGGCACAGAAAGCACCACATGGAGAGAGGCTGCCAGTAGGGCCTGCGGCACCCGCACTGTTCCTTTCCCTTCCTGGACTGTCCCTCACACCCCTTTGTCCCCCTCCTTGCTATTCCCTTTGCCCCTGCCCATCCCCCAAGTTGTAGCCTTGTACTTCCCCTCCTCCACTTTGTATACAACAATGTATATAGTTCATGTTGATTTTGTTATCTGTTCCAATATAGATGCATTTCATACTACAACTGTGGTGGTCTCTGATTTGCAGCGGGTGTCTGGTGCCTTGTTGCAGTGGTGTGTATGGTGACTGAGGGGTGGTGCCAGCATGGCTGTGGCTGTGTCTGCCAGGGATCCTCCACTGGTGTGGGCGGGGGCCATGATCCCTGTCTGTGGTATGTGTGTTGTGCCCTGTGCACTGTTTGCCTGTGTGCAGCAGTTTCTGGTGCATGTGCTATGTCCCAGTCACCCCTGGCAGTGTGTGCCTGGCCCATGTGGCTGTGCTCTTTGTGTGTTTGTGGTATGCATGGTCATGCCGACCCCACCACCACATGCATGGCTGCTGACATGACATTGGTGGCAGTCCATGCCAACCACCCTCTGGGCACGGTGCCCTGGCAGCTGGCGTCCTGACTTCTGGTCTATTGCATGTCTGTCTCTGGTGACACTGTGGGCGGTGGTGTTGTTGTACCCCTCCATGCTGTCTATGGTGTCTGGGGTGGTGCCTGTGGTCTGCTGCCTGTCACATGGGCTCCAGTTGCATGCTGGCGGCGGACAGGTTCATGGTGCACATGCCACATGGCTGGCTCACCAGCGCCATGGTGGTGTGCAGGCCATGGGTATACGGCACCATTGGACTCATGACAGCAACATCTGTTGCCCCACTATGTATGGCTATTTGATAGGGTACCCTTGGGAATGGGTGGGGGGGGGTTGCTCATGCCCTGTGTTGCCTCCTGTGTGGCACATGCCTTCATGTGCCACAGTGGGCTGCTGTGCTGTCTGGTGGGGCCAGTACTGGGACAGGGTGCGTGCATGGGTGGGTGTGCAGGGTGCCGTCCTGCTAGTGGTGGCATCCAGGGCAGACCTTGTCACATGCGGGGTTCCTCGGGTACTGACGCAAGGTCGACCTCTTTGCTGTGCCACTGTGGGGGTCATGCGGGGGGGCCTTGTGTATGCTGTGGTGGCATCAGTGACTGGTGTCACCTGCTGTGGGGGGTCATGGTGGGGCTGTCGTGCACGGCACCATAGGGCACCGGGTTGCATTGTCACAGTGGTGATGGTGGCATACCTTTGGTGCCACGCACTGTTTGGTCATACTTATGGGCTGGGTATCTCAGCATCACTGTACAGGGATGGTCAGCATTGGTGTGATGCTGTGGCACGGAAGGGTCCTGGCCCTCCTTGTGTTGCATTCACTGTTTGTGGGGGGACAGTGCTGGGCACCTTGCCCTGCGGGTGCGGACTGCTGGCCCGCATCTTCTGTTGGTCTGTTCAGCTCACCTCTGGTTGTGCAGCTCATGGGGGGCCTTGCAGGAGGGTTGGTCTGTCTGGCCTGCTGCATGATCCTCCACTCATGGCACATCCATGGCTAGTACACTCCTGCTTCCTGTCCTTGTCCCTGTGCATCCCTGGGTGTGCTACTGCACATCGGCCCTGCTCCACTGCTCATCCCTGGTTGTGCCATGGCACATTGGGCATGATATTCAGCTGAGTTGTGCAGGTGCACCTTGGCCTGAGCTTGATTTGAATATTGCACCCATTGCACAATGGCGCTCTGCTCTTGTGCCTGCTCCTCCTATTGAGCATCTTTTTGGCGCAGTCTGAATATCCCACCCTTTGAATACATGTTATAGTATTGCTCTATCAAGTATTATATTTTATGTAATGTTCTTTGTCAGTGTATATGTCTCAGGACCTCCTTGTGAATGAGCTTGTTCAATGGAGTTTTCCTGCAATAAACTTGAAACTTGAAAACTAAAATTCTAGGAGTGGGGAGGTCATCTTGCCCCTGTACAGGTCCCTGGTGAGACTGCACCTAAAGTACTGCATACAATTCTGGCACCCTCTACTTGAAAAGAGACATCAAACTACTGGAGGGGGTACAGTACAAGGAAACAAAAACGATTCTGGGTTGGGGGACAGACCATATGAGGAGAGACTGAGAGAGCTCAATATGTATACCCTGGAGGACAGAAGGGAGGGAGGGAGTGGATATGATTAAGATCTTCAAGTACCTGAAGAATTTGAACAGAGTAGACACCAGGTGTATGTTCAATCTCAAGGGTGGAAGGGAAACCAGGGGACACTCTATGAAGTTGGAAGGGGGCAGGTTCAAGAGGAAACTGAGGAGGCATTATTTCACAGAAAGGGTGGTGGCAGGGTGGAATGCTGTGGCAGAGGAAGTTGTATCTCTGCAGAATGTTAGGGGCTTCAAGATGGGGTGGAACAGATTCAAGAGGAGGGTACAAACCGGGAGAGGGCGCTAGATGGGGAGGGAGGGCATATGGGGGGGCAGCTGCAGTCTAATGGACTGAAGTGTTGTGCACTCGAGCAGACTAGATAGACTGAATGGCCTGTATCTGCTGGCAATTTTGTATGTTCAGATGTTCATATAAAAGCAAAGTTAGTGTAGAGGAGAGGTAAAATGAGAATATATATGTGGGAGAGAAAAAGGGAGGCTGTAGGAGAAGAAGTGATAAATGGCAAGATAAAGACAGAAGCTGGAAAACAAAAAGGTGATGATGGGAGTGACAAAGTTTAATAGCAGTGAATGAGCTATGGAAGTCCCCAGGTGGGGATTAATTAACAGGGCCTAGTAAGAAGGCTGAAAGGAACTAGAAGGGGGACAAGATCAGATCTACAGTACAGTAGCTTCTTGTTTTACATTGTTTCTTATGGATTCTACTTGGTAGAATGTTATTTCTTTTCTTTTTTACTACTAAGGGGCTAGCAGGGTATTGTTTGGGGCTGTTGGAATTTTGAAACCTGTTTTGGTAGCTATAAGTGGGCTCATTTGTTTGATTCACTGTGTGGCAGGCTGCATTTGTAGAGGCCTATTTCTTCTGTTTTAAAACATAATTGGTGTAATTTAACTGGGTCTGTTTCTTTGAATTGGAGACCTATATCTTCTAATTCCAAGCCTATTCTGATGTGTTGTTGGTGAAGCTGTTTGAATTGGAGTCCTGTTTCTTTGGGTAGCAAACCTATTTTGGGGGCTTTGAGTAGAATTGTGATTCGTTGTTGCTGGCTTCACTAGCTGCAAAGTTTGAGTGCAGAGTGGGGGAAGGGTGCTAATGGTCTGGCCAGGTCTCACTCAGTAGGGAGGCAGAGCTGAATCAGGTGTGGAGTCAGTGCTTTGGCTTCTCAGAAGGAACTAGAAGGGGAACAGGATCAGATCTACAGTACAGTAGCTTCTTGTTCTAAATTGTTTCTCATGGATTCTACTTGGTAGAATGTTATTTCTTTTCATTCTTACTACTAAGGGGCTAGCAGGGTATTGTTTGGGGCTGTTGGAATTTTGAAACCTGTTTTGGTAGCTATAAGTGGGCTCATTTGTTTGATCCACTGTGTGGCAGGCTACATTTGTAGAGGCCTATTTCTTCTGTTTTAAAACATATTTGGTGTAATTTAACTGGGTCTGTTTCTTTGAATTGGAGACCTATATCTTCTAATTCCAAGCCTATTTTGATGTGTTGTTGGTGAAGCTGTTTGAATTGGAGTCCTGTTTCTTTGGTTAGCAAGCCTATTTTGGAGGCTTTGAGTAGAATTGTGATTCATTGTTGCTGGCTTCACTAGCTGAAAAGTTTGAGTGCAGAGTGGGGGAAGGGTGCTAATGGTCTGACCAGAGGCCTCAGCTACCTGATTGTTTCTGGAAGACTTGGGCTGGTCCCACCCTGGTCCATTTCTTTTATACCAGGGGTTCTGACATCACTTCCTCAAACAGGCAAAGGAAATGCACCTGTCATAGCAGAAGCAGACATCCAGGAAAGCAACAGCAGCAAGTGAAGAGGTGACTGTTCTCTCAGTGGAAGGGAAGTAAATGCAAATCTAGGAGCTTTCATTATTACTTCTTCACATTGATTTTGTATTGGGGAAAGGAGGAGTAGGAGTTTGAAGAAGGTTGTGCAATGGCTACTTAAAGTCTCTTTTTGAGTGTGGATAGGAAGGATAGGAATATAAAAAGCAGTTGCTCGATATATCTAAATGTGTGCAACAAAGGCAAGGGAAATAAAGAAAATGTTTTGCACTGATGGGGGAGAGGAGAGACTTGGGGAGTGTTTGGTATCCTGCATCTGGAAGGGTGGGGGTCGCTGGTGGGCAACAACAGCAATGGGTAGGGTGGTAGGCTGCAACAACTGCGGTGCACCAGTCTTTCTAAAAATTGCCTGGAGTGTGGGAGGATGTTTAGTGTGCAACCACATAGAAAAACTTAGAAAGGAGATTGAGGGTCTGCAGGAGGAACTAAGACAGGCAAGGCAGACTGGGGTGGGTTTAGCCCAATACTGGAGGGAGGAAGAAGGGGAGATGAGGGAGGGTGATTTAAGCCAACAGTGGTGAGTAGAGGGTCAGAAGAAGGGAAGCAGAGACAAAGGGGCCCAGGCCAGGAAGAACGATTGCTGGGAAACCAGGTCAGGAGACAAAAGACAAATGGAAGGAGGAGATAGGGACTTGTGAGGGGAGGAAAAGAAGTGGCAAAAGTCATGGAGTGGAAAGGAGAGGACAGGTTACTATGAAGAGAGAGGGAGCGGGCATTTGTGAAGGGTCTTCAGAAAACAGCTGTGCACTGCTAGAGAGGAAGAAAGTGGAGGAGGGAAATGATGAAATTAGAGGAGTAATTGATAAATGCCTGGACCAAACTGGAGCGGGGGGAAGTTCTGCTGGGAGAATTGCAACAGGGGTAAAAGGGGGAAATAATGTGCAGAAGGAAGAAGAGGAGCTGGAAATGAGAGAGGGAGATTAATGGAAGCAAGCAGGGAGTAAGAGTGGTGGAATCTTAGTGCTGGGGGACTCAATACTAAGAGGAGTTAGGTTGGGTAGCAAGGGGGAGAGGCATAGTCGCATTTGGGTGGAGGCCATGCCAGGAATGACAGCAGAAAGGGTGGGACAGTCTGTTCTGAAATATGCTAGAAGGGGTAGGGACAAGCCTCATTTAATTATACATCTTGGGACAAACGACCTGTCTGACAATACAGTAGATATAGTCCAGAGGAGGTTTGAGGAACTAGCACAATTATGTGAGGGGGCAGGAAGATCAGTAACTTTTTCAGAGATACTTCCAGTGCCAATGGCAAGCACAACAAGAAAGCTGAGAATAGAGAAATTTAATGGATGGCTAAGAACCTGGTGTTGTGCAAAGGGTATGGGCTGTTGGGGGTGGGAGGGACCTGGGAGGACAGTAGTCTCTATGCCAAGGACAGACTACACTTGAGTGAGGAGGGAAAGAAAGTGTTGAAACAGAGGATGGAGGAGTATATAGAGGAAGTTGGGAATTTAAACTAGGAGTGGGGGGTGGCAGCTGGGGAAGAGATATGCAGAGACCACAGGTTGGGAAACCATATAAGCTTAACCCCCATAACAGTGACAAAGGACAAATGGCAAGTACTATTGGTGATGCTAGGAAAGGAGGGCAGGATGGGAGGGGGAAGGGTGGAAGGTGGTTACCCTTAATGCTAGGAGCCTGGGAGGAAAACTGCAGAGTTACAGGTTCTCATGGCAGAGGGAGAGTGGACATTGCAGCCATCACGAAACATGGGCCACCCAATACAATGACTGAGACCTGTCTGTACCAGGGTACAGGTTATTTCATAGGGACAGGTGATTGGGAAAGGAGGGGTGGCACTATGTGAAGGAAGGACTGAAGTGTGTAAGGGAGGAAGGGGAGGAGGGTAGTATGGAGTCACTTTGGATGCAAATCCAGGATTCCTAGAATAGTTCTTAGAATGGGAGTGGGTACAGACCACCATCTCAGATGGAGGAGTTAGACAGGAATTAGGGGACAGATCAGGAGGACCTGCGAGAGGGTAGTGTGGTGATTGTGGGGACTTCAATATGCCAGGAGTGGACTGGAGCACCCCAACAACCAAGAACAGAAGGGAGCATGTACTGCTGGATGCCTTCCAGGACAGCTTCCTGCTGCAAATGGCCAGTGAACCAAACAGGTTAGGGAATACCCTTGACCTTGTGCTGGCAAATGGGGACTTTGTGAGAGAACTTACAGTGGAGGAACCGCTGTCAGGGAGTGACCACCACTCAGTATGGCTCACATTGGATATGGGCAAGGAAGGAGTGGAATCTGGCACAAGAGTGCTGGACTTCAGGACGGCCAACTTTGGGATGATGGGGGAAGTGGTAAAAGGGTACCTGGCCAGAATTCAATCTAGTATGGACACTAACCAGAGGTGGGAACTCATAAAGCTGGGGATAGTGGAGGCAACCAAAACCTGCTACAAAGCCCCGAGCAAGAAGGCTAGGGCTAAGAAACCGAGCTGGTTGAGCAAGAAAGTCATGGAAAAGGTAAGGAGGAAAAGAACTGCCTTTAGGAAGTACAAGAAAACAGGGAGGGGGGAGGACAGAGAGGAGTACTTGACAGAATCGAAGGAGGTGACAAGGGCAGTAAGGGGAGCCAAAGCATCTATGGAACTCAGGCTGGTACAAGGCATTAAGAAGGGGAGAAGGACTCTTTAAGTACATCAGGAGAAAAGGAGCTGTAAGGACCACACAGTAAGGATTAGGAAGGAGGGGTTGGGTGGAAGTGAGGATGAGATAAGGCAGAAGCACTAAATGAGTACTTCTGCTCAGTATTTACTAAAGAGAAGAGGGGGTGACACCCAAGGTGGGAGAAATGGCAGAAGCGGGGAGGGGGTGACAGATGGGGAAATCATGGAGGGCAGAGTTCGAGAGCGTTTGAAGGCACTGAGGGTGGACAAGGCGCCAGGCCCAGATGGCATCCACCACAGGGTACTGAAGGAGCTGGCAGAGGTCCTTGCAGGACCTTTGGCAGACCTATTTAATGCTTCACTACATTCGGGGTGTGTACCTCAGGACTGGAGGATGGCTCATGTGGTGCACCTTCATAAGAGTGACCCCAAGGATGAACCAGGAAACTACAGACCAGTGAGCCTCACATTCATCGTGGGTAAGCTAATGGAGACTATCCTGAGGGAGAGGCTGGTGGCCCTCCTAGAGGCCAAAGGACTACAGGACAGCAGACAGCATGGATTCGTACATGGCAGATCCTGCCAAACCAACCTGGTGGAGTTCTATGACTGGGTAACTAGACAACTGGACAGGGGCCATGCAGTGGATGTCCTGTATCTGGACTTCGGTAAGGCATTCGACTTGGTGCCACATGGAAGGCTGGGAAGGAAGTTAGTAGGCACGGGGCGGGTGCAAAGCTGGTGAGATGGGTAGGAAACTGGCTGCAGGGAAGGCAACAGAAGGTGGTGGGTGGGGAGCTCTCACACCCAAGGGCAGTGATGAGCGGTGTTCCACAGGGCTCAGTGTTGGGACCAGTGTTGTTTGGGATATTCATTACAGACATATCATGGGACATCAAGAGCAAGATCAGTCTGTTTGCGTGATGATACCAAGGTAGGCGGTGGTGGATGATCTGGGGATGGCAGGGGTTGCAGGATGATCTGGCAAAGCTTGAAATCTGGTCAGACACCTGGCACTGGGGTTTAATGCCAACAAGTGCAAGGTGCAGCATTTTGGGATGAAGAACCCAGGAGGAGTTACCAGCTAGGGGAGTGCAGCTAGCCCAGACAGAGGAGGAGAAGGATCTGGGTGTGCTCATTACAAGGTCAATGAACAACTCGGCCAATGTAGGATGGCATCTGCAAAGGCCAACAAAATGCTGGGTTGTATTGCAAGAGGTATATCCTCGGGGAGGAGGAGGTGATTCTGCCACTGTATAGGTCATTAGTTAGACCACACCTGGGTACTGCATGCAGTACTGGCATCCGTATCTGAAGAGGGATTAAGTTACTGGAGGGGTGCAGCGAGGGCAACAAAGATGATCAAGGTGCTGGGGACTTATCATACGAGAGGAGGTTGAAGGAGCTGAACATGTACTCACTGGAAGAGAGGAGAGACAGGGGTGACATGATTGAAACCTTTAAATACATGAAAGGAATAAACAAGACAGGTACAGAGGGGCTGTTCAAAGTGAGGAGGGGAGGGCCACCAGGGGCCATGAGTAGAGACTGGAGTGAGGAAGGTTCAGGAGGGAGATGAGGAGACATTTTTACAGAGAGGGTGGTGGCTGGGTGGAATGCGCACCTGCAAAAGTGGTATGCAGTAGAACAGTGGACTGCTTCAAATGAGGATGGGACAGGACAAGGGGGAGGGTTAATGAAGGGGAAGAGTGGAAGGGAGGGGCAGCTGCAGAATAAGGGGTGCTAGCTGCACATTTGAGCAGACTTGATAGACCTCTAGGCCTTTATCTGCTGGCAAATTTTGTATGTTCGTATGTTCGTAAGGTGACAAATGTGGGGGGAGTAGACATAGATGGAGACATCTGGTGAAAATGAAAATAGATGTGTACAGACACAAACAGACTTTAGAGAAAATAATGGGGGGTGAAAGATATTAGTAGAAAATAAGGCTATCTATTTATACTGGAGGCTGCTGGGTGCCAAGGCAGATGATCAGCTTGGTTTCCATGTTTTTTTCTATGGTCAGAATCCCAGAAGCCCTGCTGAAGGACATAAACAGAAAGATCATTGACACTGTGGTCCCTGGAGATAAAGTGGGATACAATGGCTTTATCAGTGTCTCCATTCTTGACTGTCCTGTAGTGTTCCCTGAAACGGTCAGCAAGGTGTCTGTCTGTTTCTCCGATGTAAATAGCTGCACACTTCCTGCAAAGAATACAATATACCACATTAGTGGAGGTGCATGAAAACTCCTTGGTGATGTTAAAAATACCTGTGGGTCCCTGAATTTCAGTCACACTAGAAATAGATTTACAGGTGTAGCAGCAGGTTCTGTTGCAAGGTTTAGTACCTGGTAGGGAGGAACTGTTAGGAGTAGGTAGGCTGCTTCTTACCAGGGGATTCCGCTGGTTGGGTGGCCGGTGGTAGGAGGCAATAGGTGGTTCTGTAAAGGAAGCACTAATGTTGGGGTCAGTTTGCAAAACAGGAAAATTACTGGAGATGATCCTGTAAAGAAAGGTGATCGCTGATAGAAAGGAAGCACTAGTGGAATTCGTCATTGTTCTTGCGTGATAATATCCTTCCTCACGAGGTCAAGGTTATGGGGCATGTTACTGACCTGGGAGAGTGTTCTGTTCATTGTGCTTTTAGGGTATCCCTGTTAATAAAAAAAAACTATGCATTATTTGGCCCTGCTCAGCAAAATGTGTTTATGTCCTTCAGCAGGGCTTCTGGGATTCTGACCATAGAAAAAATATATAAACCAAGCTGATCATCCGACTTGGCTCCCAGCAGACCCTCCAGTTTAAATGATAGACTTATTTTCTACTAATATCTTTCAGCCCCCTCTTTCTTTTCCCTAACGTCTGTATCTGTACACATCTGTTTTCATTTTTGCCAGGTGTCTCCATCTACGTCTCCTTCCCCCACATTTGTCACCTTTCAGCCTTCCTACTAGGCCCTGTTAATTAGTCCTCACCTGGAGAGTTCTCTAGCTCATTCACTGCTATTAAACCATGTCACTCCCATCATCTTTTTGTTTTCCAGATTCTGTCTTTATCTTGCCGTTTATCACTTCTTCTCCCACAGCATCCCCCTTTTTTTCTCTCCCCACACATACATTCCTCATTTTACCTCTCCTGTACGTTAGAAACATAGAAATATAGAATTTGAGGGCAGATAAGGACCTTTTGGCCCACCTAGTCTGGCCATTTCCCTACCTAACGGATAAGCTGCAGATCCGAGTTAACCAACAGCCTACTTCCTCCTACCCCCACTAGAATTGCCTTATGGACATATCCCATGCATTCTTGAATTCCCCCACTGTTTTTGACTCTACAACCTCCTCAAGAAGGCCATTCCATGCATCTACAACCCTCTGTGAAGAAATACTTCCTCACATTACCTCTGAACATTCTGCCTCTATCTTCAAATTGTGCCCCTTGTTCTTGCACATCTCTTTTCTGAAAGATGCTACCCTCTTGGACTTTGTTGATTCCCTTGAGGTATTTGAAAGTTTCTATCATGTCCCCTCTCCCTCCTTTCCTCGAGGCTATACATCTTAAGCTCCTTTATTCTTTCTTCATATGTCTTCTGGTGCAGACCCTGCACTATTTTGGTTGTCCTCCTCTGGACAGCCTCCACCCTGTCTATGTCTTTGCAGAGATGGGGTCTCCAGAACTGTACACAGTATTCCAGATGTGGTCTTACCAACTGTCTGTACAGAGGGCCAACAACTTCCTGTTTTCTACAGGTGATGCCTCTCCCTATGCATCCCAGTATCCCTCCAGCCCTCCTTACTGCCTTCTTACATTGCTGGCCCACCTTTAGGTCATCTGATATGACTACCCCCAGGTCCCTTTCCATTTTTGTTATTGTCAGTATCTCACCCCCCATTGTGTACTCTTTCCCTGGGTTTTTGTTTCCCAGGTGCATTACGTTGCACTTCTTTGCATTGAATCTAAGCTGCCATACATTTGACCATTCCTTCAACCTTGCCAAGTCCCTTTTCATCATTTCCACTCACCTTGCATATCAACCCTGTTGCAGATCTTTTTATCATCTGCAAAGAGACATACTTTCCCTTCCAGTCCCTCTGCAATGTCACTTATAAAGACATTAAAAAGGACCGGCCCCAGTACTGAACCCTGCAGTACCCCACTAGTAACCCCCCTTTCTTCACTGTGGACTCCATTTACTATTACCTGCTGTGTCCTGTTGTCCAGCCAGTGTATTACCCAGGCTACCACCCTGGGACCCACTCCCAGGCTGGCTAATTTGTTTATTAATCTTTTGTGCGGGACTGTGTCAAATGCCTTGCTAAAGTCTATGTAGGCCATGTCCACAGCCCCTCCCTGGTCTACTACTTTGGTCACCGAGTCAAAGAAATCAATTAGATTTGTCTGACATGACCTTCCTGCTGTGAATCCATGCTGCCTTGGGTCCTGTGCTTCACTGGCCTCTAGGTACTCAACTATTTCAAATACCTTGGGGTAACGCTGGACCCGCAGCTTGACCTTGGCCGCCATATCCAGAACACATGCAAAACTGTCAACTGTAAACTGGGTATGGCCTATAGAGCAAAAAATAACCTCACTCCAGCTGCACGTATTGCACTTGCCAGAGGTATGCTTCTTCCCTCTCTATGCTACGGGCTCCTGTTGTTTGCCAGCACCACTAAGGTCCATCTCTCTAGGTGTTCGACTGTCTATAATAATGTCAGTCACTTCGTCTTAGTGGCCCCTCGGCTCACTCACCACTGTGATCTCTATAACAAACTAAACTGGCTCTCTCCCTCAAAGCACATTGACTTTGTCCTTGGTTGCTTCACAGGGAAGGTCCTTAGCACTAGCACCCCCGGTGCCGCCACCTGTGTCCAAACTGTTCCTTTTCTTGCTACCTTAGGTCTCAGGGTTGGCTACACTCAAGGTACCTGTGAGCCAGGACTCAAATGGGTGAAAAGTTTTTTGCAGTGTGTCTGCCCCAAGTTATGGAACACCTTCCCCAACCAGACCCGTATTGCCCCTTCCCAGGGCTGCTTCACGTTCCTCCCTATGGAACCATCTCAAACTCGCATCGGCCCGTGCAAAAAACCCCGTGATAATTGTCTGGACTCAGCTCCCACATACAACTGTTGGCCCTTATGTTGCTGCCACTAATCCTTGCCTTGTACTGCACCAATCTGGCACATGCCGTTCACTCTGTTGTGACTTACTCTAACTAAAAGTTGCCTTATGACCTGTATTTGTGTTTTCTAAATTAAGATGTCTGCATGTGACATTTGAGTATTTCCTAACTTGTACCATGTTGTCCTATGACTTGTAATCCTCCCACTATTATGTACCATGTTGTCCAAAATGTGTTTTGTATGTAAATTTCCTGTACTTTCCCGGGTCGTACCTGAAAATAGGTAAAGTTTTGTCTAGTGTACTTACCTGGTTAACAAAAGCTAAATAAAAATAAATAAATATTCTGGGCGGGGTGGTCACCAACTTCAGAAGACCTTGCTGTCCTTTTGATCCACACCACCACTAACTTTGCTTTTCTCTTTAGATATTTCCTGAAGAAGACCTATGGTTGAAACGTTGATTTTAACTCTATTTTCTATTTTCAGCATGCATTTAATATAACCATTTTATATATTATAATTTTTATTATACTGTTGGTTTTATCTTTGCAGTTTATTTGATATGTGTAGGCGCCCAGAGCCTCTGGGATGGGGTGTCTTTTAAATAAAATTTGCCTTGTCCTTACTCTGCCACAGAAAATATTTTCTACAGTTATTCTGGGCAGAGTTGATGAGCTGTAAGGAGATCCCATCAGTGTTTTCGCTGTTTTATAGCCCTTGCTCTTTGATAATGAGAGCAGACAGTGCTCGTTCAAAGAGACATCACAACAACCAACTGGACATCAAAAAGGCAATGTTCTAAGCAGAAGTTAGCATTTTTAAAACTAGCAAAAGATCACTCAACTACATGTCAACTTTGGGGGCAGCTGTGGCTATTGGCAGGGGGGAGGCTATTGTCTTTCATGATTGCTGTCTTGAGTAACAGAAAGGAGCAAAGTGTCACACCTTAACCCATGCTGCCTGAGTCAGAACTGCACACAAATGGGTGCTGAGGCGGGTGTGTTGGAAGGACAGCACACATTCTAGGCTGACCATGACAGATCAGCCTGGCTTGCTGGGTGGTATGGATCAAAAAGGACAGCAACATCTTCTGAAGTAGGTGACCACCCTGCCCAGCAATCCAGAAACTGTGTCATTGTCAGCCTGAGTGCTGATTGGTCTGGTACTGTTTCCCCCTGCAATACTGCTCTGCATTGGGCAGACAGTATCACACCCCTCAAAGGGTACTCTCATACCAATGTGTTTGCTTGCACTTGCATGCACAGGCAACACAAAAAGACATATATAGTATGTATGGCAGGTGGCCCTGGTAGTCTAGTGCTCCCCAGCACATTCCCCGACACTCAAAAAGAGAACAGCACTCCCAAATTGGTAGCCAAATGCCCCCCAGCCCCCATCACTGATCCCAACAGCATACAGAGAAACTCCTCCATATTCCCTGTTAGTCTAGTTCCCCCCAGCACTGGTTCCCGATCCCTGACACATGTGGTCATTACACTACACAATTGTCCTGTAGATATTCCCCCCCGGCATGATCTCCCGTAGTAAACAGTGAGTAATCCCTGGTAATCCAATGGACCGCAACATCCCTGATCCCCCATATACGGCACCCTCACATACCTGGTGGTCTAGTGGCCCCCAATCCCCCCCACAGTGCAAACCACCCTGCTCCCCCATCCTGTAACCAAGCCAGTGACTGACTCAGCCCACATCTCACCTCCACAGCCAGCTGTCGACTGAGTTTTGAACGAGCACGTACACATGCACTCATTCAGAACTGAGTCAGTGTGTGTACGCGCTCATTCAGAACTCTGTCAGTAACTGGCCACTGAGGTGAAAGGTGGGCTGAGTCAGTCACCAGCTCAGTTATTGGATGGGGGAGCAAGGTGGTCAGCACTGCAGGGGGAGGTTGGGTGCCACTAGACCACCAGATACTTGGATTGCCATATACTGGTGATCAGGGCTGATGCAATCCACTGGAACACCAGGGATTGCTCAGTGTTTACTACGGAAGATTGTGGTGGGGGTACTGTCTACTGGACCACTGTGTAGTGTAATGGTCACTTGTGTTGGGAATCAGGAATCGGTGGGGTGAGGCCACTAGACTTCCAAGGAATATGGAGGGGTTTCTCTGCATACTGTCGAGGATCAGTGGCCAGGTCTGGGGGACACTTGGCTACTGGGCTGAGTGTGCTGCTCTCTTTACTTGTGTCAAGGAATGTGCTGGGGAGCAGTAGACTATCAGGGTTCAGGTTGCAGTTGTTTTATAAATGTGTCAGGGATCATGCTTGTGGGGGCACTAGACTACCAGGGTTAGGGATGCAGTTTTTCTGTCACTGTGTCAGGATCATGCTTGGGAGGGGCACTATACTACTAGGGATTGTGTCTGTGTGACGGAGGACATGTGGGGGGGACAGTCAGGTGTTCCACCTAACTGTGTTTGCCAGGCATTACCACCGGCTTTTTGCTTGTGGTATTGTATGCCACACTACAGGTTGCACTAACCCCTGTAGCACAGCTCTTCTCTTTTAAATATGCCGGTGCACTGGTATTCATGGTCCCTCCCCTCACACCATCCTTCACATACATTACCTTTTAGCATTGGCACAATCAGGTTGGGCCGGCACTAACTGGCTGTTGAATATTGCCTGGGTGCAAATGTGGAACAATTGCGGCATTAATGGTTTGCACACAGTGCAATCCTTTGAATATCTGCCAGTGTTATGTAACACAAGTGCTGCTCAGGCCCAGTTTGCAGAAGGTAAGATCAAATGATGCTGGCTCTGCAGGTCCAATATCCTGTTAGACCTCATGCAAGCACAATGTATGCTAATTAGAGCTATTTGTCAAGGTTTTATTGCATTACCATCAATTTAAGCTATGCTAAAGGAAGAATCAGATTCAATTCTGGACCAGTTTACAGGACAACTAGCTCAAGTGGTGCTCACCCTGCTGTCCCAATATCCCAGCTTGAACTCATATCCAAGCAAAATATGTGCTACAGTATATCAGTGATTTCAGGAAGTTTACCAGGACATCTGGCATTATGCAACCCAAGTGGTGTTCAGGCCCAGTTCACAGGAAGGCAAGCTCAAGAGTGCTGTCCCTGCTGACCCAAAATCCCAGCTTGAGCTCAAATGCAAGTGGAATATGTGCTAAATCAGTGCTTTCAGGGAGTTTGGCCAGCAAATTGGGTTTGGGGAGGCCACCAGGACATCCAGCATTATGCCTCACAATCGGTGCTCAGGCCCAGTTTGCAGGAAGGCAAGCACAAGTGGTACTGCCCCTGGTGGCTCAATATCCCAGCTTGTGTTCATATCCAAGCAAAATATTTTATTTATTTAGAAATGTTTCACCAGGAGGGCACTCTGAGCCAAGGCTCATTTCCAGGTGTGACCAGGGAATTGTGCACCACAGGTGCAAAAACATGTTCTGGGCAGGATGTGCAAATTGACAGCTGTACTGCTTATAAGGAGGTATAAAAATGGCAATGTTGAAAATCTGAACTGAAAATATAAAAAAAAAATGTCAACGTTACGAGCGTGCGTAGAAACTGCGCAATGCACACTCATAACGCAGTCATTTTTGGGAATTTTTTCACCAAATTTGCAACATGAGCTTTTTGGGGCCCCACCTCATGAATTTTGTGAATTGATCCTGAAAGGTGATTCCACGCAGCGACCACAAAATCACCTTTTGGGGCCAAGAAACAAAATGACAGTGCCAGTGTTCATGAGGTGGGGTTCCAAGAACCCCATGTTTAAAATCTGGGGCCAAATTCCTAAAATTGGCTGAGATATCAACATGAGTTGAATCCTCCCCCATTGATTCCCATTATACGGCTTACCTTGATTCCTCAGATCACAGTTCAGCTTTGAAGAGTGCAGATGAGTCCTTGGTCCAGAGAAGATCACTGGTCCCTGCCCTCCGGAGGGTAAGTATGGGTGAGGATGCGGGAGGTGGGTGCACAGTGGAGGGTGGGATGGGGAGTGGGGAGACAACAAGGGATGTTTTCTTTTTGTAGGGTTAAAAAGACTTTGGGATGGCTTTCTTTTTACAGCTAAAAAAAAAATTAGGGCACACTGGGGTGGGCCCCAGTGTGCCACAAAGGTTTGGGGGATCATGATGCTGAGGTGGGATTGGGCACCCTGTCAGCAATTAAAGTGGTGGGCTAGAAGGCATCCGACACCTGGGTGGGCATCGGTGTCAGAAATGTTTTGTGTGCAAATATCATTTATCTGGGCACACTAGGTGGGCTCCCAGTGTGCCATAATACTTAGGAGGAACATTACACACTGACACGGGGATTAGACACCCCAATGTCTGTGCGAAAAATAAGAATTGGGGGGGGGGAGAGAATACTTTGATGTAGGATCCTGCATAGAAATTATCTCAAATTTTGATGCAGGATTCTACATTAAATAAATGGCACTGGGGGACAGTTTTCTTTCTTTTTACAGGGTTTATAAATCTAACAGTAGGGCACACTGAGGTGGGCTCCCAGTGTGCCAAATAACAGTGTGGAGGGCATACATTCCAACACAGGATTGGGCACCCTGTGTCGGCACAGAGCAAAGCGGGAGTTCCTTGACTCTGTAGCTGGCAGCATGAGTTCGAGTTGTGGCTGCAAAAGTCAAGAAATGAAAATTATGTACCTACCGTAATTCTTGATCTTCTCTTGTATCTTCACCATTCATTACTGCTTGGGTAGTGCGGATACACACCGCTATGGGAGTTTTTTTTTTTTTTTGGAGTGTCGGCAGCGGCGCCCCTCGAGTGGCGCACTGTGTCATGCACGAGGGGTTGCCGTTAGGTGCCGCAGACTCCTCCTCCATCTCAGTTCTGGTAGCCAGAGAAGTGAAAACAAAGGGTAAAGGAAAAAGGAGAGCGAGGCAAGAGAGCCGAGGGACAGAAAAAGGAAAAGATATAAACTGAAAAAGGAATAAGCTGGTAGAGAACAGACAGAGGAGAGAGAATTCCTACCCTAAGGGACCACAGGGCCTCCTTTCCGGGGTGGCTCTAGGGGAGGAACAGATAGAGAGCAAGAGAAAAGAAGAAGGAGAAGAAAATAAGGCATGTTGAGAGGGGAGAACAGTGCCCATAGATGCATTGGTTGAGAGGCTTATAAGCTCAAGACTAAAACAAGGGAGCAAGAATCCCTGCTGATAGGACTGAGAGAGGGTTCAACTGAACTGCCTGCACAGATTGGACATAAAGGGCAGATTCTCTAATCTCTCAACATGCCAAGTCCCTACATCCTAGCTGACAGCTCACAGACTGCCTGGGCAGAAAATGTGTTCTGGAAAGAGAGCACCCACCTAGGAAGGGGAATATGCCCCTTAGCACCCTGTTAAGTGTTAACACAGAAGTGTATGGGGAAGGATTATGCCGTATGGAAGGCAGCTTTGTATGAAAGGATAGAGTGGGAACTCAATCAGACTCCCTTAAGGCAAGGCAAGAGCAACCGCTCAAGGCTAAGAAGTGCAAAATGCACCAGCCAGAATGAGCTGAATAATAAAACCCGTCCTGGGGAATCTAAATTTTTGAGGCCGAGCCAGGCACGGCCCTAAGCTGTGAACTGTGTAACGTGATCAAGGTGCCCAGAGGTCACACCCTAGGGGCAGTCAGAAAGAGTTCCCCAGAATAGGTGAAACACAGACCCTGCTCGTTCCTCCTTACCTTGAGGAAAAAAGATCCATTCAATAAGAACGGAAAACAGAATTTTTTTTTTTTGGCATAAAGGCAAAAGGGAGGGAGAGGAACAAGATGGGAGGGGGAGATGCCACAGTAGGAGGCCACTGAGGGGAAGGTGGGCGGGTATCAGTAATGAATGGTGAAGATATAAGAGAAGATCAAGAATTACGGTAGGTATGTAATTTTCATATCTTCCCTTGTCAATCTTCACCATTCATTACTGCTTGGGTGAGTACCAAGCTCCCCTAAAAAGGGGGGGTAGAAACCCTGAGGGAGCAAGACCCCCAGCCTCCTGTTGGTGAGAAACAGAAGGAAAGACCTTGGGCTAATCAAGAGAGAAGCCTATGGGGGAGAAGAGCTAGGAGGTGCCCCCCGAGGATGGGGAGACAGAGGAAGCCCGTGCAGAAGTCTCCTAGCTCTGGAGGAAAAGAGATGGGTCCCCTAGAAAGCGGAGCAAATCACCCTACACCAGGCCAGGGGTGACAACCTTGATAGATGAAGCCATGCTGTCCGTCTAATACAGATCGCTGTCCCTGAAAGCCTGGAAGCCACCTCATTGGTGTCATAAGATGCCCTTGCTTGGTGTCTTGCCAGGTCCAGGCCTATAGCAGAGAGGCAATAGCTTGTCTGGGTTGTTCCATATCAGGCATTGATGCTAAGATTTGGGAAAGCATCGACCACAAATGCCTACTGTAGGCAGCGTGATGGGCCTGATGAGATGCAATGCAAGACATCGCATGAGAGGAAGAGAACAAACACTCTTCGCCCCCACCAGTCGAACTGTAGAGAATCCGAGTCCAGTGGATGGTTGTGCACCAGGCGGCTGCACCCGGAGGGAGTCTCTAGGTATGCCAAGCCCGAGGGTGGGTTGGGGAGAGTACCTAGGGATTCTGAAGGGGGCATAATACCTATGCTGGCAGTCTGCCAGGGCTGCAGAAAGGGCAGCTGGTGACTGCCAGGAATGGATAGATGCCTCCTGGAAGAGAATAGGCCAGGATAGTACCACCAAGTGCTGGGCACTGAATTCGCCAAGGAATTCACGCATCTCCCATTCAGTATTGTCTCACCTAACATAGGAAATTCAAAGATCCCTCACCATCCTCAAAAGGAATCGCTGATATTCAGTGAAATCAGCATCAGAGGAGAGATGAGCAGTGGGTTCCTCTCCCTCAGAGGAGGGAGATGAGGATGATGGAGAGCTTGAGTGTCCAGAGGACTCCTTCGGTGGTGGGGATAGGTGAAAAACCCTCTCATTCATGCACCTAACATATGTGGGGAAGGCCGCCGCAGAACCTCTGAACACCTCCCAGGATAATGGGCCCGTGGGACCGACATGGCCTGGGAGAGCAGGGGGTGGCTGCAGAGGAATGGGAGAAGGGCACCTATGGAGAAGCAACTGTCCTCTGCTAGGGCTCTGGAATCCGGGGAACGGAGCCCGAGCTGGTGGGATCCCAGACAACAGACCAGGTCACAAAATGGAACCCTGGGGATGCGTAGCCCGGAAGAGCCCAGAAGGGGATCCTCCTCTATGACGAACCTGGGACTGCATGGATCCAGAAGGGCAGCCCACAGCAACGCCACCAGAGGGGTCCCCAGGGTCCAAAAGGGGAAGACAGGGCCCAGCGCTATGACTCTGAGCCACACCCTGAGGGGTGGCAGGCAGAGACCGAGACACCTGAACCCTACCCCTCAACCCCTCGGACTCCGAGAACGCCTTCCTCCTCAACCCCAGCGACCTCCCACCAGAGGGCGTGCAGCAGCACCACCAGGGTCGGTAGCTGCCATGACCCCTCCAGGAGGGATAGCCCCTCCCTCCACCCTGGCTCCATCGCCCGCCAGGGACCCCAGACCACCCCCAGCCTGGGGGGCCTCAGGGGAGAACAGCAGTGGAGAGAGAGAATAGGCACGCTGGGCCACCTAGCACCTCGTGCCACTGGAGACCCTGACTCCAAAGAGTCAGGTTGCCAGGATGGGTCCACGTCTGAATCATCAGCCTCTGAGGAAGAAGAGACCAGCTGGACCACAATAGTAGCAACCCAGGAGACCCAGTGAAATGGCGCCCGCGAGCGGCGCTGGTGCCAGATATGGGCGGATGACCCCGGACCCCACGACATCTAAGCGGCCCGGCTTCCAACGGTGCCAGCCAGACCCACGGCACCGCCCATCGGCACCGGACCCCACTCAGCACCGCCAGAAGAGTGAACCGGCCCGTGGCACTGCGGGTGGTGCCGAAGGCCAACACGGAGCCACCAACAGCGCTGTCTCAATCACCGGAGCTGCAAGCAGTGCTGGGTTCTGAAATGGCACCAGAAAGTGGTGTTGAGGGTCCACCGATGCCAGGCCCAGCAGGCGTGGGCCTAGACACTGGGGGAGCCTGCACCTCCGAGGAGGTGACTGCCGAGGCGGTGTCCCCTCTGCGGCCCCGGGGGGGACCTCGGCATTCCTCCAACAACACACAAGAAGCTTCCTCTTCGGCAAGAGAAGATGAGGAAGCCTCCTCCTCTACAGACCGTATAGGCCCAAGAGGGGACCCGGAGGAAGAGCCTAGAGACCTTACCTTGGAATCCCTGGAGCGGCGCTGTCCCCCGAAAGTCAGCAGGGCCTTGCCGATTTTGAATGTGCAGACTTCTAGGATGCGGCAGTCCATGGAGAAACGGGCGTCGCACACATCCATATCATGGCTGGGTCCCAGGCAATGAAGACAAACATCATGCCGATCCGTGACAGAAAAATGCCGGCCACATGAGCACCGACGCATAGGGGCGTGGCCCGCCTTCGACTTACATTTTGCCCCCGAACCTGACATGATGCGAAAAAATTATGAATAACACAGCAAAAGCTCTCGGTGCTGTCAAAGAAATTATAAAAAGAACGGTCTTACTGGGTTTTGACGGCATCAAGAGAAGATCGAGAGAAGTTCGAGAAGGAGTCTGGATTGAATCTGGCCTGTCACTAACCATGTAGCAGGTGCAGCCTCGACGGCTGGAGAAACAGAACTGAGATGGAGGAGGAGTCTACGGCACCTAAAGGCCACCCCTCACGCATGATGCAGTGCGTCGCTCTCGAGGGCGGCGCCGTTGGAGCCGACTCAAAAAAAAAAAAACTCCTGTAGTGGGTGCGTGCCTCCGGCACTACCCAAGCAGTAATGAATGGGGAAGATTGACAAGGGAAGATAATACCATTCTTTTCATACAGAGAATGGCCTTCAAGCCGTTTTGTTGAGAAGCTGGCACCTGACATAAAAACTTATTGAGGCCAGCTGAAAAGAAAAATAACATCAGAATACACTTGAAGAGGTCCTCTTTAGCTGTGTTCTGATGTTTTTCTGTTTTAAAAGGTTCCTTTGGTACTTTAACTTCCTTGCTAAGTGGCAAAAACAAGATGGTGGATACAACCCAGCTCAATCCATTGAACGGACTGTGAACTGTGCAAAAATACCAGCATTCATTGCAAAGAAGCTGGTATTTTTCACCAGCTCTCTATTGTTAGAAAATAAGCTGCCATTTTTACACAATACTCATATTGTGTGAAAAATAGTATTTTTCGTGCCTGATATATACATTTTCCCATATGAAATAATGGGAAAATTTAAAATGTCATAACTTTTGAATGGATTAATATTTTTCATGAAACCTTCAAAAGGCACATTCGTGACCAAAGGCTTTCTACTCTAAACATTTCAGACCACAACATAAAGCCATTTCAGAGATCCATAAGTAGAAAGAAATGTCATAAAAATTATTTTCTTCTGTTTTTCAAAGCTTTACATCTCAGAAATCATTCAGCAGATTTTCATGCTCACAGTACCATGCTATCTTTTTTTGTTTTAAAGTTATTCAAATTTTAATATGGTTAGTGTGGATAAATGAGTAACTGTGTGGATAAATGAAATTTATCCACACCGTTACTCAGATAAACGGATTTATCACACTCCATTTATGTCCACTCCTATTGTTATTGCATATCTACAGGTATCTCTCTCTCTCTCTCTCTCTCTCTCTATATATATATATCATTATCATCATCATTTTTATTTATTAAAGGCACCTTTCCACTAATCAAGGAGCCTGCACATACCAATAAACACACAACATATTAAAAATCAAATACGTAAAATCACAGATTTAAAATAAAAACAAATGATTAAACTAATAAGTAGATGGCCATATACTTCAACAAATATCTCATTAGTTAAAAATTCATCTCTAGAAATGGCAGGTTAAACAAATGGGTTTTGAGGGCTGTTTTAAAACTCTGGATGGTCAGGCATTCTCTTATCTGATGAGGTAGAGTGTTCCACAGGGTAGGGGCCACAAATGCAAAAGTGCGTGCCCCAGATGTCTTCAATCACACTCTGGGAATCTCTAGTGATCTCTCATAGGTGGATCGGAATGGTTGGGAGGGATGGTAGGGATGAAAGAGATCTTGTAGGTAGCGAGGTCCCTGATCATGTAGGGCTTTATAGGTCAGCAAACCGACCTTGAAGGTGATACGCCACCGCACTGGCAGCCAGTGCAGTCCGCAGAGCACAGGGGTAATGTGAAAAGCACAGAGTATCAGTCACAAGCCTGGCCGCTGCATTCTGCACCAGCTGCAGGCAATGTAGTTCAACCCCCGGTAACCCTAGGTAACAGGCATTGCAGTAGTCAAGGCGTGAGGTCACGAAGACATGGACCAATGTTGGAAGATCATCAGGGGAAATTAGGTGCCTCACCCGGGCGATATTCCTCAGATGGTAAAAAGAGGTCTGGACAACGGCTGACACCTGTGACTTAAGGGACAAACTGTCACCAAAGATAACACCCAGGTTATGTACCTGATCTGAAGCAGCCAGCTGGATACCCCCAAGCCAAAGCCCAGAGGATAGACTAGCTGACAGCCCCACCTCCCAATAATCTGGGTCCACCACCAACACCTTAGTTTTAACACGGTTCAACCACAGCCAGCTAGCACTTGTTCAGTCCTGGATCTCGGCGAGGCAGTTGTTAAACACCAAAAGGATATCTCCTTGCTCGGGTACAAAAAACATGTACATTTGAGTATCATCTGCATAGCAGTGAAAACTCAAACCGTACCATCTAATAATGTCTCCCAATGGCAGCATATACACTGTGAACAACATGGGTAACAGGATGGGGTCCTGCAGTACCCTGCAGGATAGGGGGAGAGGGTCAGAGGAATACATTTCAGTGACCACTCTCTGTGTTCTACCCTCAAGAAAAGATCAAAGCCACCTGAGGACAGTACCAGACAGTCTATAGATGAACCATAGGCTCTCCAACAGCACAACATGGTCCACAGTGTCAAATGCTGCAGAGAGATCAAGGAGGACCAAGATGGAACTCTGATCTTTCACTATTTGGAGATCATTTAGCTCCCGAACAAGGGCCATCTCAGTGCTATGCCTCTTCCTAAATCCATATTGAGAGGATCATAGAAGTCGTGGGTGAATAACGATCATCCAGCTGCAACGCAACCACCTTCTCAATAACCTTACCCACAAAGGGCAGGTTAGAGACAGGTCTGTAGTTGGTCAGACAGTCTGGGTCAAGGAGGGCTTTTGAGGAGCAGTCATACAACCACTCCTCAAAGAGTTTAGCTCACGAAAGGGGATTTTGTCACCTCTTGAACAAGGATTAGAAGCAAGTGATGAACAAGGATTTTTTTTTAATTTAAAACAGACGTATTTTCAAAAAAACAAAGCAAGCCAAAGCCATGGTCGTACAGTCACGCCCCTATACTTAGGGTTGCGTAAGTAGTCTAATGTTAAATGTTAAACCCCAAATTTTGCACGTTAATAAATGTGCAACCGTTTAACGGATTTGCATGAAATTCGGAATGTGTGTCTTGGATGGTAGATTTCTTGATACGCCAAGTTGCATTTTGCTTGGATTTGCGGTGATGTGCCAAAAACGCACTTATTTGCTTTTTTTGCTAATTTTTGCTGATTTGTGCCCATCACACTGTGGCCCCACTATTTGGAATTTTGGTCTGAACTTTCATGGTAGAAAAAGATTGTCCCAAAGAATGATCCAGTGTTGGTTTGGTGAAAAAAATATTAATCCATTCAGAAGTTATTTAAAATAAGTTTTCAAGTTCTAAGCATACTCAGTTTAGGCTTAGATTTATATGTAATTTTTGTGAAAGAGGATTTGTCTCACGATCAATGATTTTGTCACCTCATGAATGGGGATTTATAAAATTCCCCATTCGTGAGGAAAAATTCACCTTTCATGAGCTGCCATCTTGTTTTCATTTTTCCACTAAAAACAAAATGTTGTAACTTGCCCAAGGATGTGTTGTCTTGTAATTGAAGCATGGGTTTTGTTCAGGGTGACACCATCTACAAACCCATGGCTTTGGTTTGCTTCATTTTTGTGAAAATATGTCTTTTTTTTTTAGTTGTGTTTAACCAGGATTAGCACACTAAGCTCAAAGCTTTTTTACAGGCGTGACCTGGGAGCACAAGGAAGTTAAGTGACTTGCTCAGGGTCACACAGTATGTAAGTGGAAGCTGTGGGATTCAAACCCAAGTCTGGTCTGCTGGATATCACCAGATTTGCAGCTCAGAGCCTTAAACCACTGCGTTATACTGCCTCAAATTAAAAATGTTTCAAATTAAAAAAAATCCTTGTTCGTTACTTGCTTCCAATCCTCATTCCTGAGGTGACAAAATCCCCTTTCGCGAGCCGATCCCCTTTTGTGAGCTGACAAAATCCTTGATCGCAATTTCTGGACTAGATGGCCCCATCTCATGAACAAGAACTGGCTCACGAATAGGGATTTTGTCAGCTCACAAAAGAGGATCAGTTGAGTAGTGTGATTTTGACAGTCGTGAAAGGGAACGTTTTTTAACCTCTTTTCATGAGCTATCAAAATAGCCTTTTCGTGAGCTGTCAAAATCCCCTTTCACGAGCCAATCCCATTTTGCTAGCTGGCAAAATCATTGATCACAAATTCCAGACCAGATGGCCCAAATCTGATGAACAAGGAATTCTCATGAATAGGAATTTTGACAGCTCGTGAATGGGGATTGCTCTTACGATTGGGGATTCTGACACCTCATGAACGAGGAATTTTAAAACTTTCCCAGTGCACTACAAATAAACGGTTTGGTGTTTTGGCTTGAAATTTGCAGGGTATAAAGGGAATATCCCAGAGATGTGAATTATGCTGGTTAGGTGCAAAAATTTTCTTCAGTTCCATAGCTATGCCATTACAAATTTGCGATATTTCCCATAGGATAACATTGCGGTGCCCACAGAGCCTTTCGGTGCCCATATCTCAGAAACCATTCGAGATATGGATTTTTCATTCTGGGCAGCTTAGTTCACCTTAGCATGTGTGGGAGGTTCGAAGTCATGATTAGAACTGCAGTGGAATGTTTTTCATAGCTGCTAAGGTTACTGAGATATTGGCAAATTAGTGTTACAAGGGTTCTTTTGCAGTCATATAGGGCTGATGTATGGCTCCGTAGTTATGTGTAAGTGGGAATGCAGGGCCCAGAGGGCCTGCACTCCCACAGACGCATATCATTATGCAAAAATGGGCAGCTTGAAGGCAGCATGGGACCCGGAGGGCCCGCACTCCCTCCAACACATTCCAGTTATCAGTTACATTACACTTTCTCAAAAAGTAAGGAAATTCATTACAAAAAACTTTGTTAATGCATCAGTTAGAGTTAAAGTGACAAAAGTAGGAAAATGAAATGTTAGTTCAAGTTCAAGTTCAAGTTTATTGCAGGAAAGACTCCGTTGAGCAAGCTCATTCACAAGGAGGTCCTGAGGCACATACACATACAGTTCGCAATTACATAGACAGGAGACATAAAATGTAGAACAGCAAAGAAAAAAAAATATATATAATACAAGAAATATACACAAAAGAAGTCCTTATGCTATATATGCAGTACATTCCAGTTTTAACCTTGCCCTAAATTATGCAACACATTTCAGCTTAATAAGTAGATGGCCAGTTGGTACCTAGGAAGTTGACTTGGTGTTGGGGGCCTAGTAGCACCTACATATGTCTTTTAATTTAGAGATAGCTAGTGTTTTGTAGGAGTTAATTGATACAATGCTGGTTAGCTTCAGCATGGCTTGTAGTTGGTTCCAAATGTTTGGGAGGGCATATGAGACAGCTCTTTGACCAGCTGTGGTACATGTCCTGGGAACATCTAGTAGGATAAGGTCAGATTTCCTTAGGGAGTAGGTGCTATGCAAGATGTGTATGAGAGACGTTAAATAGACAGGCAGTTTGTGGAGTAGTAATTTGAGGGTCCAAATGCCAGCATGCAGGAGGCGTCTGGTGGCAAGAGAGGTTGACCCAACTGCTGCATAAAGATCACAGTGGTGGGTCCTGTATGCAGAGTTAGTAATGAAGTGAAGAGCATGGTGATAGAGGACGTCCAGTTTAGAAAGGCTCAAGGTTGGGGAGGAGATAAAGATAATGTCTCTGTAGTCAAGTAAGGGAAGGAATGTTGCTTGGACAAGTCTTTTGTGGGTTGCGAGAGAAAAGAGGGTCCTATTTCTAAAGAAGAAACCCAGGCGTGACACCCTAACACTCCCTTGAGTCCTACCACCCCAGCCCCACCCACCACAGACCAACAGGTGATGAAGTGTGCCTTAGGGTTGTTGAGCCTAACTCTCACCCCATTCTCCTATACTTTATTATGTGAGCTTTGTTACATATGGAATGGGGTGAGACTTAGGGCCAATGACCCCAAAGAAGACCCCATCATCTGTTGGTCTGTGGTGGGTGGGGGCGGGGTGGTAAGGCATGGGGGGGTGTTAGGTGTTAACCCTAACACCTCATTTCCCTGCTTTTTGTTGCTTCAATACTAACTGATGCATTAACAAAGCTTTTTGCAATGAATATATATATATATACAGACACACACACACATATAGTAATAAAGTATATATTAGTTATAGTATATACAATAATATACAGTAGTGCAGGTATAGTTAGGGTTGGCAGGCCACTTTAATGTTAAACCCCAAAGTTTGCACTTTAATAACTTTGCAATTGTTTGTCCATTTTGCCTGAATTTTGCATGCTGGCATCCAACCACAGATCTCTGGGTCTCTGATGTTTTGTTCCAGTCGGATGTACAGTTGCAGAACTGTAGAGTGTCAAAAAGTGAAAAATAACTAATTCAAACTACAAGAAGTCCTAATGTATTCTGACATATGCAGTAAGACCTTCTTGTTGTACTGCCCCAGAGATTAAATGGTTAAAGCCTACATTCTAAGTGGGCACATACTCAGTTTCAAACCACTGTCCACTGGTACATTCTATTCAACCATCATATTCTTTACTCCACCTTATTGTGAAGACGCCTCAGAGATTTCTCCTCAGCATCTCGTCGGTTTGAGTAGTTTTTCATTTTGGTTTTCGACTACCGATCATTTAAAACATTTTAAAACAGTTTCATATTACTGTCTGGTACAGGTACAATTGTCATTTTAAATTTTTCTCAAATGGGTAAGTCTTTAGCGGTTGCCGTGAACCGAGATGGAACCGATTTCT
The DNA here is from genome assembly GCA_016271365.2 of Neoceratodus forsteri. Taxonomy (NCBI): domain Eukaryota; kingdom Metazoa; phylum Chordata; order Ceratodontiformes; family Ceratodontidae; genus Neoceratodus; species Neoceratodus forsteri. The sequence goes on from CM057459.1 coordinate 277,088,067, forward strand.
TTTTCTCCTTCTTTCAGTGAAGTAATTGTTCTTGAGGCCTGGTTAGCCCTGGTTAATAAAAACACAGAGTTTGTAATGTTTTTCCCTGACCACTGTCTGTTTACCAGGACTTAGATATAGTTAAACTTATCTAGCCTAACCAACACTTGGGATAAGTTCCAGACTTGGAGTCACAGAAACCTAAAAAGAAAACTGGCCCTACTGGGTTTCAGCAATGTATTGAGTGTGCGGAGACTTTAGCCAAGGCCAATCCCCACCCTACTTGTGTATTCTGCTTGGGGTTTGACCACTTACAAGCAGACTGTGAGATTTGTAAGAATTTCCCTCAGTTGACGCTGGACAGGTGACTTAATCTGATCGAATGAGAAATTGGCCTAAAAATCCGCTAGCACGGATGGCTGGTCCAGTTTGGGTTTACAAGAACTGGAGGGAGTGCCCTCTGACCAGGGCAATACTCTCTCGAACAGGCAAACTGTGGAAACAGCCCTTGAAATGGCTACCATGAAAAAGAAAAGATTAAAATACCAAACCAGCTGCTAAGCCATGGTAGGTTGCTGCTCCGACCGACGAAGAAATTGCTAATGCAATCCACATGATTTAGTCTCTGCAAACCTGTCCAGCTGAAGTGGTGCAGCATCCAATTACTCCTCAACCGGTTTAAACTCCTGGAGCTCAACCTCAACCGGACTCTCAGGAGTATTATTATTCTTGAGAGCAGGAATGTGAAGAGGAGGAGGATGAAGAGGATTATTTTGGTCCCATTGAACCTGAGGTATTCCCAGAGCATGAGGGAGGTAGTTCTCCACCTAAACAGCTAGAGGATACCCTCACCTACTTTTTCTTTATGGAAAAAGTGGCTGAAACTCTCCAGTTACCGGTTCATGAATCCTCAGTGGAGGAAGAGGAACCAGATTATGTAGAAATGATGGATGTTCCAGACACAAAGAGATTGGTGATACCCATCCATAAATCTCTAAAGAAACAGACACTAAACATTCTGAGTACTCCTACTTCTGTCCCTCCTGTGGACAAGAGGACAGATAGGAAATAGTCAGTTGTCAGGAATGGTACAGAATTTTTGTCTGGTCATCCCAGCCATGAAGGGGTAGTCCATGCTGCTGTCTGTGAAAAGGCAGGTATACCCCAGGCTTCCCATCCTCCTGAGAAGGACTCAGGAGAATTGACTCCATGGCAAAGAAGCCAAGGCTCATCTTGGCTCATCTCTTATTACCAGACAAGCTTCTGTACATGGCTTATGTGGCAAGATACCAAAAGAAGCTATGGGAAGCAATATCCTCACTTGCAGCAAAGATCCCAGCTGACTTGGCTGCAGACTTGGGGAGATGGAAAGAAGTGTAATACAGGCTTCTAAGCAATAATTATGCATGGCTGTGGAAGCCAATGACTCTGCATCCAGAGTTATGGCCACCTCTGTTTCCATGAGGAGATTCTCTTGACTCAGAACCACTAATATCTCTCAAGATACTCAGACCAAGGCCTTGGATTTTTCTCTGGCACAGTTTTCCTTTTGGGGATCAAACAGAAGCCTATATGAAGAAAATGGATGAGTATAGGACTTCCTATAGGAGTGCAGCAGCCAAGGAGAAGGCTGCCATTCATCAGAAACAACAAGGTAGGTGAGGCAGGGGCAGACCCTATCAGAGATTCTTCTATCAGATCCAGGCCTTCCCTGCTTACCAGGAACAGCGTGGGTACTTTAGAGGAAGGGGCAGGAGAGGTGCCACTTGTTTAAGCCCTTCTCCCAGGACAGGACACCAGCTAAACAGGCTCCCTGAAGAGCCATGGATCTCCTTCCCAGTTCCAGTAGGAGACAGCCACCAGGGAAGCATGAAGGAATAAGCCAGGACCATATTCATGGCCTCCATGCACAAGGCCAAGACCAGTGTCTCCCCGCATTGATGTACCATGGCTGTGGTATTGTTGTCATGATTTGTACTACTTTCCTGAACCACAGTTGAGAATGTCTGCAGAGCTAGAAAGACAGCCCCCAACTCCAAGGTTATGTGAAGAAGGACCCTGGCGAGACAGTTCCCTGAGCTGTAGCTGGCCAGATGGGCCCCAGCCCGGGAGAGGCATCCATGGTGAATCACTGAAGGGCCTGACTGATGAATGGGACACCTTGCAAGGTTGTCCTCCTCCAGCCACCACTGAGTGCCTGAACTAGAGCTGGGACACTGAACAACTTGAAGAGAGGTCCTTTTCACAGACCAGTAAGATCTGAGATGAGTGAATATCTCTCATCTGAAACCTGCTCCTGGACCACAGCTGTGGAGGATGCCATGTGGCCAGTAACTGAAGAAAATGCCTGGCTGGACGAAACCAGAGGCTGAAAAAGGAAGCCAAGTGACTAGAGACAGACTTGAAAAGGAAGGAATGCTCTTACCTGGGCAGTACCTATATCACCCTATGAAAGTGTGCAGTTGAGTTCATTCCAGAAAGGAAAAATTACGCACCTACCAGAATTTTGATCTTTCTGTATCTTCAAATTCATTACTTCAGGAATGTAAGGGCAGGCGCGACACCCATCACGAACTTTTTTTAAAAAGTTGCCTAACGGCCCGCCCTCGGGCGGCGTCGTCATGCGTCATGCGGAAGGCCGTTAATAGCGACCGACTCCTCCTCAACTCAGTTCTGTGAGCCGAGAGGCAAAAATGAAAGCAGAAAATATAGATAGCTGAGGCAAGATAGCCGAGGACACCTAAAACAAGAATGAACTGAAAAGAATAAGCCCGATGGAGGAAGGACAGAGGAGATAAACATCCTAGCCTAGGGAGTGCAGGGCCTCCTTACCCGAGCAGAAACTCTAGGAGAGAGAGATGAGTAAAATGAGAAAATAGAAGAAGAAGAAGAGAAGAGATGGGATGTTGGAAGGGACCAGAATGCCCAGAGCATAGTTAGCTTGTGGCTGAAGGCTCGACTAAAGGGGAAGCAAGAATCCCGAGATGGAGAGCTGAAGAGAGGTTCACCCAGACCCGCTAGACAGACTCAGGAGGGCATAGTCCTCATCTTCAACATGCCATTGTTCTTGACACCCTCGGGCTCCTGCGCGGAAGGCCAACTAACTGGAGGGCAGCCGAGGAGGGAAGGAGCAAAACCCCAGCAACATGGGAGACGCTGCTCAGGGTTTAGAAATGGAAAATGTAAGCCTTTCAGGCGTTCAAGATAAACAGGACTCAGACTGACTGGCTAAGGCGGCCAGGAAGCTTAGGCTGGCTAGATGAATATAGTCCAGCAGGCTCTACTGTAAAAATTGTCCAGGAGGACACTAGAGAGAAACCATAGCAAAACAGCGAGAAGGATAGCCTACAGTCTCATTTGCCTTCTTGTTTGATTTCTCCTATTCCTTTTTTTTTTTTTTAGATAGAAAAAAGTGTTTTTTTTTTTTTTAACTAGATACATATCCAGATACCAAGATGCCTATAGCAGTCAGAAAGTACCCTCAGCATTTTTTTTTTTAGAAGAAAGGAACAGGCGTACTCGTTCTCTGCTCTGCAAAGGCAAGAATAGAGGATTAGATTTCGGGCAACGCTACCTGAACACGGGATTACAGGATCAAACTGAATAACTAGACCAGGCCAAACAACCAGAGGTATCTTGCCATAGAATAGCAAGAGATAGTTGTGCAGTCTGATCATCAATGCAATCCATGAGGACAATCATGAATCTTAGAGTAAATAATTTTCTGGATTTAACCCCCAAGAAGATTTTTTTTTTTTTTGAAAATGAAGCAATTTTCCTATATTTTATATAATGCAGAGAGAGAAGGAGACAGGAGGTGGAGAAGCCACAGGAAGGGCCACTGAGGAGATGGTGGGCGGGCATAAGTAATGAATGGTGAAGATACAAGAAGATCAAGAATCACAGTGAGTACGTAATTTCCTATCTTCCTTGTCAATCTTCTCATACATACTCAGCTGAGTATAGCTCCTCTTCCCAAGGGAGGGGAAGGCCTTACCCTGAGGGAACAAGACCCCAGCTGCTGGTGAGAAACAGAAGGAGGGCCTGGCTTATTCAAGCCTAAGTGGGAGAAGAGCTGAGGTGCCTCCCGAGGATGAGGAGATGGAGGCCTGTAGAATCTCCTAGCTCTGGATGAAAAGGCAGGTCCCAGGCGGGCCGCATCACCTCCCTTGGGCCAGGTGACAACCTGGAGAGGCAGAAGCCATGCCGTCCGCTGATGCAGATACAGCTGTCCCATAAGCCTGGAAGCCACCTCATTGGCGTCATAAGATGCCACTTAGCAGTGTCTTGCCAGCTCCAGGCCTACCAAGTGGAAGGGCACGGCTTGTCTGGTTGCTCCATGTCAGGCATAGATGCCAGCAGCTGGGACATCATCGACCACAGATGCCGGGTTGAGCAAACGTGGTGAGCCTGATGTGATGCAATACGCTACCGCCGCGAGAGAACGCTCCTTATGATCGAACTGGAGAGTCCGGTCAAAATTAGGCGGTCGTCGCCAGGCAAGCGGCGCCAGAAGAATATCCAGGTATACCAAACCTGAGGGCGCGGGTTGGGAAGAGACCTAGAGACTCAGAGGGCACAATACCTACGCTGGCAGTCCGCTGGGGCTGGGGAAAGCGGCGGGGAACTGCCAGGACCGAGATAAGCGCCTCCTGGAAGGGGATGACAGGAAAGTACCACAGATGCTGGGCACTGGATTCAAGAATAGCGTGTACCGAATTCGATCATTATACTCTCCGGGCGTAGGAAATCGAAGATCCCTCACCATCCTCAGGAAGCGGCTGATATTCTGTGAAATCAGCATCGGAGGACAGATGAGCAGGGGTCCTCCCCTCAGAGGAGGAGGCGAGGATGATGGGGAACTGGAATGTCAGAGGATTCCTGCGGGTGGGAGAGTCAAAGGCCCGCTCATGCATGTAACTAACATATGAGGGGAAGGCCGCCGCAGAGAACCTGAACTGCTCCCAGGATAGCGGACCCGTGGGACCGACATGGCCTGGGAGGCGGGGAGTAGAAGGCAGAGAGATGGGAGAGGGCACCTCCGAGGAGGCAACTGCTCTCTGCGAGGCTCTGGAATCCGGGAAGGGAGCTCTAGTAGGAGGGATCCCGGATATCAAACCAGGCCGCATGAGCGGAACTCTGAGAGCGGAACCTGGAAGAGCCCTGGGAGAAAACTCCCCCTGTGATGGCCTTGAGACTGCATGTGGATCCAGAAGGGCAGTCCACAAGCGCGCCAGAGGACACCCTAGAACCCTGGGGGAGGGGGCGGGGCTCTGCTAGCTCGGCTCCTGGCACCCCTGAGGTGGCCAAAGATCGAGCAACAGGACGCCTGCCCCTCAACCCTCAGATTCGAGAGGCCCTCCTCCCCGACTGGCGTTCCCCTAACCCCCAGAGGAGGTAACAGCACCCGAGAGTGCTGTCACCGGACCTCAGAGAGGAGCCTCCCCTCCGTCACCCCACGTCTGCCCCGGGATCTCGGCACCCCAGCCGAGGAACACTCAGGAGACAGGCAAGGGGGACAGAAGGAGGAGCCCGCTGCGCGCCTGGTACCCCTAGCCACCGAGGCCCAGATTCCAGAAGAATGGGGATGCCAGGATGGGTCCCACATCTGAGTCATCGTCCTCCGAGGAGGACGAGACCAACAGGACCACGATGCTGGCTACCCAGGGTCCCAGGCTGCAGGGCCATGGCTTGACCCAGTACCGGAATCGACACCGCTCGCCCCAACACGCCCGGCAGCATGAAGCCCCACCCACCTCCCAGCGGCTCCGGCAGACCGGCACCGCCCGGAGGAGGAAGCGCCCGATACCGCCCGGCGTCCCGAGGCGGCAGCACCGTCAGCGGCGCCGCAGCTCATCCGGCACATGACGGCGCCGAGGCCGCTCAGCACCAAGCAGGCCGCCCTGATCACGGTGCCGCGAAGCAGGCGCGGGAGATCTAGCAGCGCCACGAGCGAGCGCCGCTCCGATCACCGGCACAGCGGCACCGGGATCTGGCAAGCGCGAGCAGCGCGCTAATCACGGCACCTTGGTGGCGCGGGATCAAAAGCAGCGCCATGACGCGTGCAGTCCACCCGAGCGGGCCCAGCAAGGAGCCTCGGCAGAGGCCTGCACCTCGAGAGGTGACTGCGCCGAGGTGTCAGCGCCGCGGCCCGGAGAGGCTATGGCTCCCCCAACACCACGGAAGGGGCCTCCCCCTCGGCAAGAAGGGAAGAGGAGACCCCCTCCTCCTCGGACCGTATAGGCCCGGGAGGGGACCCGGGGGAAAGGCCTAAGGATCTGCGCCGAGATTCCCATGACGCCCGTCCCCGAAGTCGCGGGGCCTTGCCGAGCTGCTAGCCTGCGGACTTCGAGGGGCCGACGGTCCATCGAGAAACAAGCGCCGCATGTAATCCATATTATGGTTGGGTCCCAGGCAACAGACAGACGAATGCCGGTCCGAGACGGAGAAATGCCGCCGCAGGAGCAACCGACGATAGGGGCACGGCCCGCCTTGAAGAACGCTGGCCCAGAACCGGACATAACGCTAAATAAACAAGATTAAACACAGTCGGAAATACACCCGCGCGCATAAAGGAAAGAAAAAGGAACAGTCTTACCGTAGGGCCGAGTGGTAGAAAAGGAGTCGGATACGCACTTTTCGTTAGCTACCGAACAGGTGCTGCCTCGACGGGCGGGAGAAACAGAACTGAGTTGGAGGAGGAGTATGTCGCTACTTAACGCCGCCACCGCATGACGCATGACGCCGCTTCCTCGAGGGCGGGCCGTTAGGCAACTTTAAAAAAAAAAAAAAAAAAAGTTCGTGACGGTGCCTCCCCCGGCTTACACCCAGGAAGTAATGAATGGTGAAGATTGACAAGGGAAGATCTGCCTTTTCTTGGTTTAGAATGAAATCCAAGGACTCCAGGAGCCTTTGGGTGACCTCTAAGACTGACTTGACTTGGCCTGGGGACTGACCTACTAGGAGCCAGTCATCCAGGTATGGGAAAAGAAGGATACCATGTCTCCTAAGGAATGCCGCCACTACTGCAAGGCACTTGGTAAACACCCTTGGAGCTGATGTTAGGCCAAAAGGCATGGCTCTGAACTGATAATGGCCTGAGAGCAATTCAAACCTGAGGTACTTTCTGTGGGAATGTCTGATGGGTATGTGGAAATAGGCATCCTTGAGACCCAGGGAGGCTAACCAGTCTCCTGGTCTCAGAGAGGGAAGAATTACTCTCAGAGTCACCATCTTGAACTTTGGTTTTGTTAAGTGTTTGTTGAGGTACCTTAAATCTAGGATGGGTCACCACTCCCCTGTCTTTTTTGGGGGTAAGGAAGTATCTGGAATAAAGTCCTTTTCCCCGTGTCAAAGAGGTACCTTATCTACTGCTCGCATGAGCAGAAGACAGGAAACTTCTGCCTCTAAGGCCTTTGTCTCCAAGGGGGAGAGGGGTGAAAGATCTTGCTCTCATCTTTGGGAACCTTTTGAAGCTGAGAACAAGTCCCTGGCTCACTACTTCCAGGATCCATTTGTCTGAGGTAATGGAATGCCAGGCCAGGGAATAGTGAGCCAGCCTGCCCCCTACAGGAATTGGGGAGGCGACCCTGACTGACACCTAAGGGTGTCTGTTTGGCAGGGGGCTTGGACTGAGTGGATGCTGGGGTCCTGGTCATCCATCATCTGCCTCTTCCCCTGAAGAACCCTCTCTGCTGGAAAGAAGAGGAAGCCTGGGCTTGGTAAAAAGGCCTGCCCCTGCCAGCCCTAAACTGCTGCTTCTGAGGAGTGGTCTGCTTCTCTTTTGTTGGAGCACTCCTATAAGTGGGCCTGTATTCATCCATCTTCTTCATGTAAGCCTCTGTTTGTTCACCAAACAGAGAGTTACCTGCAACAGGAAAATCTATGGCCTTAGTCTGGGTATCCTGTGATAGACTGGTACATCTGAGCCAAGCTAATCTCCTCATGGAGACAGATGTAGCCATGACCCTGGAATGCACATCATTCGAGTCAACAGCAGCGTGAAATTGGGCCTTGGATGCCTCAATACTGTCTGCAGCCACCTTCTCCAGCTCCTTGGCTAGCTGGGGAGGGACATTCTTAGCCAGTTCCAGAACCATATCCCACCTCAATTTCTGGTATCTGGCTGTATATGCCATATAATTGACTTGTCTGAGTCCCAAAGAGGATGCCAAGTATTGTTTCTTGGCCGTGGCATCCACTTTCCTAGAATCCTTATCTGATGGGTGAGATGCCTGGGGAATATTAGCCTTATCACAGGCTGCAGTCTGCACTACCCCAACATGGCTGCAATGAGTCGTAAGAAATTCTGTTCCAGGACCTGACAAGGTATACCTCCTGTCCATCTTTTTATACACAGGAGGTATAGAAGTTGGAAACTGAAACCTTTTTTGTGTCTGTTTCCCCAGGGATTTATGCAGAGGGATAGACACTCTCTTTGACTCTGGGACATCCATCATTTCCATAAAGTCAGGTTCCTCCTGATCCTGTTCAGCTTCTTCCTTTGGGAGCTAAAGAGTATCAGCCACTTTCTTGTAAAACAAGAAATGGGAGGGGGACTCAGAAAGTCTGGGAGGAGACACATTGGAAGGCCTGTCTGGGGAGATGTCAGGGTCTACAGTCTCATCTAGGCTTTCATCTTCCTCTTCATCATACTCTTCTTCTCCAGCCCATCGCTCTCATAGAAAGCCTCTGGATCAATGTCAGAAGTGACTATGTCTGACCGAACTGAACTTCTATGAACCATTGCCGGTTCGGTCGGAACCGGGCAAAGCGACTGAACAATAGAAATCGCTTTAGCAATCTCCTCAGAGGACGGACCATGGGAAGTAGGATCCAAACTGGCTGTTTTTCATTTTCTTTTGCTAGGAACTGATTCCGCAGAATCAGCTCTCCTTTTGCCCAAGGAAGTATCGCCCAGGTCAGTGGGCATCCCCTCAGGTTCGGCAACAGCCGAACCGGGCTGGCCATCTGGGTCAACTGACTTCTAGGCCTCCCTCTCCCTTAGCCTACTCAGGCATTTTTCCAGAGTGGCTTTGGGAAAGTTTTTACAGATTTGGCAGTCTTCTTTGAAGTGGTCAAATCCCAGAGAGTAAACACTGACAAGGTGAGGGTCGACCTAGCCAAAGGCCTCATTACACTCGGTACAGTGCTGAAACCCAGTGGGACCAGTTTTCTTTTTGGGTTTCTCAGGCATGCCGGGATACTGAAAAGTTACCCTTACCAGCTATTACGCCAGGCAACTAGAGACTGATTGGTTCCAACCGTGTTACGGGTCGGTTAAAAAAAAACCCGGAAATCAGAATTTTTTTAGGAACTGATGAGTACCAGAAACCACAGTAATATTCAGAAATAAAACAAAAATAGAATGGGGTTCAGTTCCAAACTGGACTGACCAGAGAAGAACCGAAGGCAAAAACAATTTCCACAATAATACAATAACTACCTACTACTACCACTTCTGTTACGAGACAGATGTAAGAAGACCAAAATAAAGAAACGGTTAGGTAAAACCAACTGATTTCAACTGATACCGGACAGAAGTGCAGGAGGAATCTCTGCAGCAACTTCACAGTCAGGCGGAATAAAAAATCTGATGGTTACACTTCAGAGTGCTAGAGACAGAGGTTTGAAAACCGAGCTTGATCTCAATGTTCTATGCTTCTGCATAGAGTTAACTCCTTACTCTCTGGGGCAGTTCAAGTGCTGGGGCTAACTGCATTTAGTCAGAATACAGCAAGACGTCATGTTGTTTGAAGCGGGTGTTGGTGGCTGAAGTGAGGATTTTTATATGTTTTTGGAATGAGAGGGAAGAGTCAAATGTAATACCTAGATACTTATACTTTTGACATGTTCCAGTGGGATGAGAGAGGTGGAGAGTATTTCCAAGGGTAAATCCTTTGATCTGTTTTGGCGGTGGGCATAAAGCATCGTCTTAGTTTTTTTAATGCTGACCACCAATCTGTGTTCAGCAAACCAGTGTTCAATCTGAGAGAAGGAGTTTTGTAAGGTACGCTGGAGAGAGAGAGAGAGAGAGGATCAGGATGTACGGCATAAAGACCAGTGTTGTCCATGTAGAGGAGAAGGTTGCTGGGCCAGGATTTAGGCAGGGTGTTAAGGTAGATGCTGAATAGCAGGGGACCCAGGATAGATCCATGGGGAACTCCTGAGTGCACAAGCAGCATAGTAGATATGGTTTTATTAATGTTAACACATTGGGTTCTAGATGAAAGATAGCTGGAGTACCATGAGAGTGGACAATGAGAGATCCCAATTTGTTGTGATGTGTTTAGAAGGAGGAGATGAGAAACCGTGTCAAGGGCCTTTGAGAGGTCTATAAACATGGCCCTGTGAGGTGCCTTGTCAGGCGTGGAGTGCAGGGAGTTAAAGAATTCTGTGAGGGCGGTTGTGAAAAGGTGACCAGCTCTGAAACCATGCTGCTTCCTGCATAAGAGGTTGTGGTGTAAGGAGGTAATCAGTGAGCTGATTGGCCATGAGATCTTTTCAAGGGCTTCAGAGAGTGGGGGGAGAATTGAAATGGACCGGTAGTTGTTTAGGAGGGAGTTGTCACCACATTTCAATATTGATGTTATCACAGCCATTTTTCATGAGGTAGGGAACTGGCCCAGGTGCAGGGACAGATTTAGAAGGTCCATGAGTGGGGAGATAACTGAGTCTAGTGTAAGGTATAGGATACACATATTGAAGGTGTATTTTCAGTAACTGGAGCTCTGGAGGGCTTTGGACAGGTAGGCTTTTGCTTCTGTAGGGGTAATGACACTGAGTTTGAAGGGGTGGAGGATCTCAGGCAGTGGGGTAGGCTGAATTGGATCAAAAAAGTTGCTAGGGAGGACTAAGCTAGGTCTGAGAAGGTGGAGTTAAGGCAGTTAGCTATGTGAAGTGTGTCTGTGGTGGTAGTACCATTAACACTAAGTTGTGGAGGAGGGAGGCGGGATTTACCATTAAGATCCTTGATGTTATCCCAGAACTTTCTTTTCTTTTTTGTCAACTTTGTTTCACTCCATAGCGGCTCCAAGGTCCTCTCTCAGGCATCCCATCCTTGTCCTGCCCACCTGAGGATCCCATGTACTTTCTTTCCTTCCTCCTCACCAGCGCCAGCACCCCGCTAACCCTATCTTGGGGTGAGTCGCCCCCCTCCTACTTGGGGTGCTCTTCAAGGCAGACTCTGGCATCAGACGAGTGGATCCAGGGAAATTGAAGGCAAGCTAGGGAAACCCCGGCATAGGGCATGGAGGATCGGTGCTGTCACCTGATCCTTGGAGCCGGATTTTTCCTGTGTTCTTGGTTACCCCCCCACCGATGCAGGACATGCAATGCCACCCAGCTCCAATGTAGGTGCTCCCACCCATATCAGAAAGGCAGCTGCCCAATGTCACCCCTTAGTGTGCAAGCCCTGGTGTGTAGCAGTGCCGCTGGCCTCCACCTGGGACCGCTGCCAGGCCGGGCTACTCCTGGATTCCTCCCCAAGAGAGGAGAGCAGTCCCATGGATGCTCAATCCTCTTCCCCCCACTGACCCCAATGGCCTGAGCTCGTTCCCAAACCCGGGTCGCTGGTATGGCGTGAGGTGTGGCATCCAGCACCTCAACCCTCAGCACCACTGGGCCAGCCCAGAACTTTCTTGTACTTCCACAGGAGGTGGCTAGGGAAGTTCTGTAGTGCTCTGCCTTGGCCTTGTGGATTGTCCAGGTACACTTATTGAGAGCAGCATTATAGGCCTGCCTATTGCTTAGCAAACTGGAGGCAGTGACATGATGCCAGAGGTTGTCATGCATTTTGAACTGTTGTAGGAGTTCTGGGGTGATCCAGAGGGCATTACGTTTCTTAGTGGTCACTTTGATGGTCTGTGCAAAAGGATCACAGGCGGTATTAAAGGTGGTGGTGAAGTAGTGCAATGCATCATTTATGTCCTGGGCTTGGAAAATAGGGGACCAGCCCCAGTTAATTAGATACTGTTTGAGTTTGGCTATGCCTCCTGGGTGTAGTCGATGACGAAAGGTGATATTTGGTGGTGGTTTATGTAGGCAGGACCAGCTGAAGATGATTGGGGAGTGGTTGCTTAAGGCGTTGAGTAGAACACCAAGGTCGGTGATATGGTGGGGATGATTAGTGAGCAGGATATCTAGTAGGGTGTGAGCTCTATTAGTGGGGTTGGTCCTGGTAGGCTGGGATACAAGTTGGGTCATATCTAACACAGCAAAAGTATCTTTGGCATGTCTTGAGGAGCTCGCCAGCCAGTTTATGTTGAGATCCCCAACTAGGCTTTGTTCCATTTTGTGGGGTGGCTGGCTAGATAGTCAGTGAGCACTTTACAGGCAGGGGATTGGCTGCAGGGTGGGATGTAGGTGACGGTGAGAGTAAGAGGAGCACGGTTTGGGTCAGGGGAGAATTTTATTGAGAGGTCTTGGGCACCATGGTCTAGGGAGGGTGCAGGCAGGGCTTGGTAAGTCATTTACATAGAAGGTACTGCCACCACTTCTCTTGCCATTACGATCAAGCCTAATGAGAGAGTAGCCAGGAATAGAGACAAATGAGTCTGGTGTCTTGGCCGACAGTCAGGTTTCTGCTAAAGTCAAAATGTCTGGTTGGTGCTATGCTGTCCAGCAGTGCAGGGGTGCCTTTTTTTAGGCAGGCTGCAGATATTCATAGCGGTTATTTGAAGCCCTGGGTGATCACAGTTGGGGGGAGCTGCTGGGCCAGGATTAGGGTGAATATTACCAGATAGTAGAAGAAGCAAGTGGAAGATCCTGACAAGGACCATAAATTGGTGGCGTCTTGCTGGGTAGTGGCAGCTGTCAAGCTTAGAAAGTGATGAGCAGGGAATGGGCAGTTGTGTGAGGGCTGGGATGGCCAGGTGGAGGAACAGACAAGGAGGGCTCAAGGCACAGAGAGATGGGCGGAGAGGTAGAGGGGAGGGGTGCGGGAGGGCTATGGGAAGAGACAGGGTGACAAACAGACTATGAGGGGTGAGGTGCTCCCCCAGCAGCAAAGGTGTGTGCATACCAGAGGCAACTGGGGGTTTGTTGCTAAGCAGGGTAAATGTGGTTAGCAACAGTAGAATGGTTAGTTTGTGTGGGTGGGTGGGTGTTGTGAGGGAGTATAGTGGTGGTAGATGTGACCTTGGGCAGGTATGAGTGGGTCTTGCTGACACCTAACATTGTGGCAGTTACCGTGGTGCAGTGATAGGGTTCCTGCCTATGGAGCGAAAGATACCTGATTTGAACCCTGGTTTGGATGACATGTTGTATGCATAGTGATAGCCTGGGAGACGGTGCAAGGGACACTACAGAGAGGGGCAAAAGGCAGAGAATGTAGGTATGAATGACACAGGACAGAAGTGTTGGGGGGAGCAGTGGCAAGAGGATTGCAACCTACACATCTTGTTGCCCTCTAGTGTCTTTACAGTATAATCTGCAAATGAAAAATTAGAGACAAAAAAACAAATACTTTAAAACTGAAGAAATTAAGCACTGAGTATTAAAATAGACCAGATATCAGAGGCAATACTGGATTGGGGGAAAAAAGGTTAAATAAGCTGGCCGATGGTAGTGATATAGTCCAGTCAGGAGGAATTTGGAAATGCCTGGCAGGATGAGGAACCAAACAATGAGCTCGTGTTCCACAGACAATAAGAGCTGTGCCAAGATAAAGGCAATTATCCTTAGAAATTTACAGAGACAGCCACACAGCCTTGAGTGCCCAGAATGACATCCAGGCCATACGTGCTAGCAGGGCTCGGGGAGTGTGGCAGCAGGCTCTTCTCGCCGTGGAAGCATGTAGACCCCTGTCTGAGGTGCTGTTAGCCCAAAGGGCAATGAGGATGTCTGAAAGAGAATGGACAAGCTGGGGTTAGATATAGCTCCAATGGGAGGTAGCCTGCTTTGCAATTCACAAAAAGCTTTGTCACAAATAAAGGGAGTTCAAATTGTAGGGGGGGGGGGAATCTAGGCAGCAAGCTAGGTGCCAGCTGGATCTTCAGAGAGAAGAAATAAAAGATGTTAAAATTGGGGGTTGGGGGTGTGGAGGCTGGAGAAATTAACTGAAAGTGACTTTTCACAGAAATACACAATGTGCTAACAGAGACTCAGCACAGAATTAGGAATACAGTCTAGCCCTCTAAACTTCCAAGTTCAAAAACATACAAGTACAGTTAAAAAACACTTTAAACTGAAGAAATTCATATTTCTTGAGGCTGCTATAGAAGCAGCTGTTCCCCTAGTTGAATGGGCCCTTAGGCCTGTTGGGACCTGCTTTCCAACTTTTGAATAACAAACTGAATGTATAGGACTATCCAGCAAGATATAGATCTCTTGGAAGCTGGGGTACCTTTCCCCACTTCCCCATAAATAAGAAAAAGCTGTTGCTTATCACCACTATGATCCCTGGTGTGGGTTACATAGTAACTTAATGCCCTTTTTACATCCAGACTATGGAGTCTGCGCTCACCTGAGCTGGCATGTTCAGTAAAGAAAGCTGTCATTGTTATGGATTGATTTAAGTGGAAGTCAGAAACAGGCCTGTAGCTACAGGGTGGCATTGGGAGGGACTGCCCCCCTGTAATTTGTTTTGCCCCCCTGTAAATTTTCAGACCAGTCCAGATTGATTTAATATGCTTGGTAGCTGCACCCCCAGTCATTCTTTCTGCCCGCACATCTCACTGTCCTAGCTACGGGCCTGGTCAGAAAAAACCTTAGGTAGAAATTTCCTGTTAGTTTGAAGCACTACTTTGTCATTGTGAAAAGAGAACGAGTCCTTCTCCACACATAATGCTTGTAGTTCACTCATACATCTGGCAGAAGTGATTGCAACCAGAAACACAGTTTTCCATGTGACATATTGGAGATGAGCTGAAGACATGGACTCGAAAGGAGGTTTCATGAGTTGAGCAATGCATATATTCAAGTCCCACACCGGGACTGGTTCCCTAATAGGTGGGTGCATATGGCACAAACCTTTGAAGAACTTTTTGAAAATGGGATTAGCTGCCATGGAAACATTTTCCCAGCAGAGATGTACAGTAGTAGCCATAGACATTGCCAGCTATTTCTCGAAATTTCTGTGCTATTTCTAGAGAAATCTGCTTTCTGCATTACCACAGTAGGGGCAGCAGAGAGAAACTCTTTAGAAATGTTGTGAAATATCTGGAAATGGCTGGCAATGTCAGTGGCTACTACTAAAAGCTGAAATTGATGCCAGATGAACTTTGAGGGATGTGTAGTTCAACCCTTGAGAATGCAAGTATGTGAGATATTCCAATAACACTGGGATTTTGGCAAGGGAAGGAGAAATCTCTTTGGTATCACACCAAATAGAAAACCTTTTCCATTTTGCTGACTAGGTTTTCTTAGTGGAAGACTTTCTGTATCTTTCAGGATAACCAGGACAGCCTGAAAGAGATTTAGATTTGAATATTCTAAATGCTCAAGAATCAAGTCTTGAGTCTGAGAGACTTGAGGTTCGGATACAAGATTTTCCCTTTATGGGAGGTCAACAGATTGTGCCTCCTGGGGAGATGTATTGGTTTGAACACTGACATGGACAGCAGTAAGAGGTACCATGGCTGTCTGGCCCAGTCTGGTGCTATCAGAATCATAGATGCAGGCTGTGACCTGAGTTGATCAGGACCCTGAAGATAAGAGGAAAGGAGGAAGGCATACAGGCATCTTCTGACCAGTCTAGAGCCAGAGCATCCAGTAGAATTGTGCCCTTGGCTGGTGGTCTGCAACAGAATAGGGGCAGGAGGTGGTTCTCCTGGGAGACAAAGAGATCCACTTTTGCAGTGCACCACCTTCTCAACACTGAGAACAGACCTGTCTGTTTATAGACCATTTGTGATGTGCCTGGTTGATTCTGCTTAGAGCATCTGCCAGGGTATTGTCCTTGCCTGGTACATGAATGGCCTGTAGGGAGACCTTCAGTGAGTAGGCCAAGTCCCATATTTTCATGGCCTCTGTGTAGAGGGTCTAACCTTGTTCCCTGCTTGCTGTAACCCTACCGGTATGCCGTTTGTATCTGACAGCTCTATCTGGTGGGTTGGGTTTGGGGAGGAATAGGCCACTCGGCACAAAGGCTAGGTTTGGCTACCCTGCACTGGGGCACAAAAGTAACTCCGAACACAGGAAGCAATAACTGTAATGTCCAATACCAGATGTGGGATTCTAAAGTGTGGCTTTTATTCACATCCAAACAGAATAAACAAAGCATAGATGGACCCACACGGGGCTACGCTTGTGGTAATGCAGATTAAGGAGACCAGAACACATCCTCATAATTTTAGCCTCAGGCTCTACAACACACTGGGCACACAGCCCAGACTTTGTGCGCTGCTTTGGGTTACACAGCCCAACTTGTACACTACTTTGGGTTTTCCTTGGCTCAGCTCCCTTGCCAGCCACTTGGACAGCTTCCATACTTCATGGAAACATTTTCTGGTGGCTCCCTAAACCACCTAAGAGTACCTCAGCTCCATCAGGGAATCCTCCTCTTTAATCCCACGTCTGGGTACTTTCCTCAGGTACTGGCCAAGTACCTGAGGGAAAGCAAAAGGCGTCTCAGAGCAAATCCATAGAGGTGAATTTGGTTACTACTGATGGGGGGGTCTCCCACCTCTCTCTCCCACAATTCATACCCGGCCATTTCTCTGGACTGAAAACACCTCATCCTTTAGCACTTTGCTGTGTAGATTCTTGCTAAATGTATTTCACAATCAGTCTACTTGTCTTGCTTCCCATTTGTGCTGGACTTGAACATACTTAAAAATAAGTGGCATTGTCCGTTACTCTAGACCCCCACAGGTTAAGCAGTCCAATCCCCACATTGTTTCTTTCCATTTTGTGCTGGCCTTGAACATACTTATAAGTGACTTTGTCCATTACTCTAGACTCCCCACTGAGTTAATCAGTCCAATCCCCACATCTTCCAACTGTATTTGGCTGTCTTTTCCTGACCCCACTGTAACAGTCCTTTAGTTTCCTTCTGTTTCAGGTGAAAACCTTGCCCTTTTCAGAGCGAACCCACCCTTTGGTTGCAGGTGCCCCACAGGCATTTCCTCCTCAAGGAATCTCTTACACAGCTTCTGGTGCCTCAGCACAACTCAGACAGGCAGCTTCTTTCTCTTAGCCTTACCCAGGGGGGTTGTTCCTGGAAAACAGGCAGACACCTTCCCCCCATCCCCTCAGGGATGGGGCTCTGAACCATTGAGAGTAGTCTCCACCACTTCAATTATCAGTTCCTGTGTTCCTCTACAGGTGGAAACACACATCAAAAACAAAAGTAGCTCTGCAACAGAGCTTAAACCTCTGAGAGCCTGCTCACACTCTGCTGCACTACAGTCTCTCTCTGACTGCACACAGACTGCCTTCAAATTCCCCAACGTTCTAGTCTAACCTCCAGCTGCAACATTCCAGTGTGGTTTATGCAGCTGCGACAGTTGTAAAATGATGTCATCCCTCAGTCGCAGCTGAGACTGAGAATAGAGTGAGACAGTGTGAAATCCATTTAACTGGAGTTTCTCAAGCTGCCTTCCCTGCCTACCACTAGGTCTTACTGGGATTCTAGTAACCCTGGGTAATGGGGGGGGGTTACACTTGTTTATGTAGTACATTTTTATGGTGTTGTCTGTTCTGACTTGCACCACCTTGCCCTGTACCAGGTGAGAAAAAGCATTTAAAGCCAGAAATACTGTTCTGAGCTCCAACACATTTATGTGGAGGAGTGACTCTGAACCTGACCTGGGTAGTGTGCTTTCCCAAGTGAGCACCCCATCCTAACAGAGAATTGTCTGTTGTAAGGATAACTTATGGGTTTTCCCTCTGGAAAGGAACCCTTCCCCTTAGGTTGTGTGCTTCCTTCCACCACTGTAGAGACTGAAGCACAGTTTCTGTTACTGAAACTGGCTTTGACAGTTTGTATTTTCTTTGGCACCAGTGTGTTCTGAGATGGAACTGAATGACCCTCATTTGGTATCTTGCTGCCAAGACAACTCCTGTTGTTGCAGCCAAATGTCCCAAGATTTGCAAGTATTGCATTGCTGGACATGACTTGCCCAACCTGAATGAGGTAATCAGTTGCAGGATGTGTTGGACCCTGTCCTTGGAAAGTGTCCAGTTCTGCTCCTATAAAATGCAGGACCCATACTGGATTGAGGATGGGTTTTTCCTGATTTATCAGGAACCCCAAAGACTGTAGCAGATTTTGTATTGTTACCAGGTGATCCTCCCCCTGCTGTGATGATTTTCCCACTACCTGCCAGTTGTCAAGATAGGGGAAGACTGAAATTCCACTTCTCCTTAATTATATAATGGTGTGTGAAAACCCCGTAACCGCATTGGTCAACACATGTCACATGACCATTGGTAAATCCTGCATAACTCATAGCTGAGGAATGACATTTATAAAAATAACATAATTAAACATATTTTAAATTTATTTTACACATGGGCCCATTGTATAATCGCAATAAGGCACTCCAGGGTGTGAGTTATTGGGTGATTTACCCACTTCTTGTGTGGTTAAGTCCCTTTCGCTGTGCCTCGTGACACACCACATATGCAGTAAATCCCTCAATATCCACACCCCTGTTGTGCCTTATTGCTTAAATATGCCACTATCACTGCCAGACACTTTGTGCACACCCTGGGCACTGAGTTGAGGCCGAAGGGAGCTGAGGATTAGTAGTGACCTGAAGGAAATCTGAATCTGAGGTACTTCCTGTGTGACTCTCTTATTGGGATGTGGAAGTAAGCATCCTTCAAATTCAGAGATGCCAGCCAGCCAGTCTCCTTTTTGAATGACTGGCAAGATCAGGGACAATTTAACCATTCTGACCCTTGGTCTTACTAGATACCTGTTGAGGAGTCTGAGATCTAGAATTGGCTGCCACTCCTCATTTTTCTTCTTGTGGAGGAAATACTGTGAGTAAAAAACTCTTTCTCTCTAAAGTCTTGGTACAGGCTCCACTGCCTTTATGTGGAGCAAAGTTTAGACCTCTTTTTCCAAGAGTTTTCTTTCTGTCAGAGAAATTGGTTTGAGCAGCTTTGATTTTAGAGGAGGAAGAGACTTGAAACTCAAGGACAGATCCTGACTCACTAATTCCAGAACCCACTTGCCTGTAGTGATGACCCGGCAGGCCTGGAAAAAGTAAATCAGTCTGTCCCCTACTGGTGCTAGGGATGCGGCCTTGACAACTGAGTTAGGGATTTTGTTTTGGCTGTGACTGAGCCAGGGTAGAATGGGAGCCTCTTCTGGAGCCCCTTCTACCCCTGGCCCTAAAATATCCAGTCTGCTGTGGGTAAGGCTGCAGCTGTGGGACAGCCTGTGCCTGATAGAAGGACTTACCATAGGGTGTCCTTCCTCTGCCTCCCCTCTCATAAGGCCTATAGGAAGGAGAAGGCCTTTCATTGAAGGAGTTACTTTTATAGGTGGCCTTGTACTCGTCCACCTTTTTCATATAATCGTCAGCATGTTTACCAAAGAGAGAGAGTGATCCTCCACAGGAAAATCCGTCGCCTTAGCCTGGGTATCCTGTGTCATATTGGTAGCCCTCAGCCATGCTAGCCTTCTCAGGGCTACGGTCAGAGCCATCCACCTTGCAGCATTGTCATTGGCATCTGCTGCCATTTGGAACTGGTACTTAGATGCTTCCAGTCAAAACCTTGCTGTTTCTGCTAGGTCATCAGAGGGAGGGGAGGGAGCCTTCTTTAATATTGCCAATACCAGCTGCCACAGTATCTTTTGGTACTGTGCAGCATTAGTCTGATAATTAGCCTGTCTTACCCCAATGGAGGCAGCTAAATACCCCTTTTTAGACATGCTATCTGTCTTCCTAGAATCCTTCTCAGGTGGATGAAAGGATAGAGGAACCCTCACCTTCTCACAGGCTGCCTGCTGGACTATGCCCTGATGATCAGGGTGAGAATAGAGAATTCAGCACCCTATCTAGGCGGAACAGAATTTGGGTTCTGCAAGATTTAAAATAAATCTTTTAAAGAATTTATTTATTGGCAGAATACTTTTCTTGGTGCGTGTTAACCCCATCAACTTCAGGTATTCAGCCTTCTACTCATATTCTGTGACCTCTGGAGTAAGCTAGGTCAAGAACATCAACTATTCTCCTCACAAAGAAAAATGTGAAGAAAATAGTCTGGTCTGGGAGGAGAGCCAAATTCTTGCTCAGGTGAGATCTCTGGTTCTATGGGCTCACCATCATCATCTTCTGGTTCATCATAATCCCCATACTCCATCTCCTGAGAGGGGAATTCAGAGGGAAGAGTTGGTTCTTGAACCCTTGGAGGAAGGAGGGTAGGTGCAGGTATAAAGTCCTGTATAGCCTGAATGACTTTCATGGCCTGGGCAATCTCCTCTGCATTTGGCAGGCAATGAGGCACAGAAGAACCCCCTCTAGGTTTATTAGCATGGGGTTCGATGTACTTTATCTTTTTGGTTTTCTTGGAGGGGACCAGAGAGTCAGCTGGACCACTCATCCTTTTTAAAGTGCCTGTATCACCCTTCTCAGGGGTGTGTAGAGAAGAGACAGTGGTTTCACCTGCAGATTTGGAGGATGTTGGCTGGTCAGAGCCCAAAGCACCCTTGTCTAGTCCCTTTTGCAACATTTTTTCCATTGTTTTTTGTGGAACAAACCTACAGATTTCACAATCTGTAGAAAGATGTTCAGTTCCCAGACAGACTGCACAGCATTCATGCTTGTCTGCTCTGGCAAAAACGCCCCCACACTTCAAACATTTTTTAAAACCTGGGGGACCAGTCTTTTTCTTGGGTTTTTCAGGCAACTCCACTTCCAGGAGAAAAACCACAACTGCAAAACAAGATAAAGGTTTTTTTTTTGTGTGGTTGGTTCTGGAACCAATCAGGTTCCGAAAATGAACCAAGAGTTTTAAACTCGGAACCGGGTTAGTGGTTCACAGAAACTGGGTTAGCGGTTGAAAGAAACCGGGTCAGTGGTTTCAAAACAGTTATTTAAATAAGAATTAAACAACTAAAGTATAACCAAATATAGCAGAAAAGATTCCACAAAAGCTAAGAAAATCCCCGGTTCCTCAGCGGTTATCCCGGTTCCTCGGTGGTTATCCCGAATCGTGAGGAACCGAGAAAAAATAACAGAATTAACTCTAAAACTCAACTAAACTAAATGTATGAAAGAAATCAACATTAAATAAAGGCAGCAGTAAGAATATTAAAGTATAAAAATACTTACACTCTGAAATGAGCCACAAAATGACCTGAGGGGAATTCTCCTGGGCGTCTTGACTTGTCAGGTGGAGTAAGAAATCTGAGACATTGATGGAACGTTGCAGCAGATAAGGGCAGCAGTTTGAATGTGTGTCATGAGCCAGTAATAGTCTATCATTTGCATAAAGTTCCATTTGCTCGGGGCAGTTCTACTTAGGAGGCAGACTGCAGAGAGTTAAGAATATAAAAGAATGAATGGGGTTAGAAACAAAACATTGTAGTAATGGATTCTTTATGCAGGCCTTATAGTTGTAAAATGATATAACAATGATCCAGAATCTTTTCTCTTTATAAAAAAGTGGGTATATACTGTTATTGATTCAGAATGATACAGCCACTCAGTATCAGAGAAGAACCACTGCAGGCCTTTGCCCTGTCCACCACCATCATAGACCAGTTTGCTTTCACTACTACCTCACATTTATAGGAGATTCTGAGAAAAACATGATTAGCTTCTTAATTTTGCAGAAATTGCTTACTTATAGCACAGACTGTAGGCACACCCAGATCAATAGGACTAAAGTACAGATTGCATTTTCCCACTCAACACATTGGATAGCTCCAGATGAACAGGACAGCGCATTTTTTCTGTAAACAGATCTCTTAATAGTGTAGGTATTCCATGGTCAAACATCCTGAATAAGTTTGCAAAAAAGGGTGGTGGGCTAGTCTCTCCCCACCCCCATATTTATAAATTGGAACACACCAGATAGAGCAGTCTCTCTGGCCATTGGTTGATCAACCAGAAGAAAAAAATTACTCACCTTAGTAATTATGTTTCTTCTAAAGGAGTCTTGCTGTATTCTGACTATTGCAGTTAGCCCCAGCTTTTAAACTGCCCCGAAGAACAAAGCATTAAACATTCTATGCAGAGCATAGAATGCTGAGCTCGAGCTCAGTTGAGGCCTCTGTCTGTTTCCCTTTGAAATCCAACCGTCAGATTCTTACGAGCAAAAACTCACTAACTATGCTACGTGGAAATTGTAAAATGTTTCTACCCAACCAGCAACAAGGTTTTGAATTCCCAGAAAGACTCAAGCCAGGAAACCTAAAACCAAAAAAACAATCCAAATAATAATAATAATAAAACAAACACCTAAACAACAAAGGAGGGTGTAAAAGAAGCACCCCTGAAGTGCAACACTGCACCTGCCCACCCACTTCCCAAAAACAGGTTCTGAGAAGGGAGGCAGGGGGTGGGATCAGAATACAGCAAGACTCCATTAGAAGAAACATAATTACTAAGGTGAGCATTTTTTTCTTCAAACAACATGAAGTCTTGCTGCATTCTGACTATTGCAGACTACCAAGCAGTACCTCCATGGAGGAGAGACAGAACCTACTTTGGGAATATGCTCTGAAGTACTGATGTGCCAAACCAAGCATCATTCCTAGCCTGGATATCCAGAGAGTAATGCTTGGTAAAGGTATGGACTGTTTTCCAGGTGGCTGCTTGACAAATCTCTAAAAGAGAAATATCCCTGGCAGCAGCCAGGGAAGCGGCTGTACCTCTGGTGGAGTAAGCCTTCAGGCCTGAGGGTGGAATCTTTCCTAGTTTCTCACAGCAGAATTGTATACAAGACACAAACCACCTGGCAATAGTTCTCTTGGTGGCAGGTTTGCCCTTTTCCACTTCTCCATAAGTGAGGAACAACTGGAGGGAATCAAACCTATGACCCTTGGTACACTCTATGTAGTAGCTAAGGGCCCTTTTAACATCTAAACTGTGTAGCCTCCTCTCTCCTGAAGAGGAATGATCAGTGAAGAAAACAGGAAGAGACATAGACTGATTCAGGTGGAAATCTGAAACCACTTTGGGCAAGAACCTTCTATTGGTTCTAAGGACCACTTTATCCCTATGAAAGGAGATAAAATCAGGTTCCACTGACAGGGCTTGCAGTTCACTGATACGTCTGGCAGAGATAATGACTACTAAAACACAGTTTCTGAGTCAAGTACTTAAGCTCTACTGAGGACATAGGCTCAAAGGGAGGTTGCATTAATTGAGCAATGCAAATATTCAAGTCCCAGGTAGGGGCAGGATCCCTAAATGGAAAATTGTTATGAAGAAATCCCTTGAAAAATTTACAGAACACAGAATGAGATGATAATGAGGAAGACTTCCCCACTGATAGAAAAGCAGAGACAGCTGACAAGTGTACCTTGACAGTAGCTGGTCTGAGGCCTAGGCCATTAAGATGGACCATATAATCCAGAACTGTAGGCAATTCAGCAGTGTCTGGGAAATATGTTGCTTGGAACACCAAATGCTGAATCTCTTCCATTTGGAGTTATAGGTCTTTCTAGTGGTGGGCTTTTGAGAGGCTTTGAGGATATCCAGAACTCCCTGAGACAGATGTAAGTCTGCATACTCTAACTCTTCAAGAACCATGCCTTGAGATTGACAGACCGAAGATTGGGGTACCAAATCCTCCCCTGAGAGGAGGTTAACAGGTTGTAATTCCTGGGAAGAGACAGGGAAGATGGATTGCTAGGGACAGCAGCAGAGGTACCAAGGCTGTCTATCCCAGTCTGGAGCAATTAGAATCCTTTGCAAGGTTGTGACCTTATCTTTACTAGAACTTTGAACAGTAGAGGAAGGGAGGAAGACATACAGAAATTTCCCTTCCCAGTTCAATATCAGAGCATCCAGAGGGACTGAGCCCAAGACTGGAGGTCTGCAAAAAAAGAGAGGAAGTTGGTGATTGTCTGGGGCTGCAAAGAGGTCTATCTCTGGAGTGCCCCACCTTTAAAAAATCACCTTCAAGACCAGAGGGTCCAGGGACCATTCGTGATGGCCCTGTGAGATCCTGCTCAGTGCATTTGCTAGCACATTATCCTTCCCTGGAAGGTGGACTGCTATCAGAGAGGTTTCAGAGAAAAAGCCAGGATCACAACTTCATAGCTTTATTGCACAAGGCCGTGAGACTACGTGCCTCCTGCTTGTTGATGTACCACATGGTGGTGGTGTTGTCTGTTCTGACTTGAACCACCTTGTTCTGCACTGAGTGAGAGAAAGCTTGCAGGGCCAGAAAAAATGCCCTGAGTTCTAGAAGATTGATATGGAGAAGGATTCCTGAGGGACCACAGTCCCGGGCAGTGAGAGCCCCAGATGGGCTCCCCAGCCCAGGCAGGAAGTATCCATGGTAAGGACCATTGAATGAGACTAAGTGGCAAATGGGACCCCTTGACTTAAATTGTCCTGATCCTGTCACATTGAAGGGCTTGGATCAGGGTCCGAGTCACTGGAATCAGTTTCTTAAGGGAATCCTTCCTTTGGGACTGAAAGTCCCTCAGATGGAACTGAATGTCCCTCATCTTAAATCTTGCCCCTTGGACCACTGCTGTAGAAGCTGCCATGTGGCCCAAGAGCTGGAGGAAATGCCTTGCTGGTCGAGACACCTGAAGGCTGAAGGAAGAAGCCAGTTCCATAAGAACTCTTGCCCTTTCCAGGGGGAGAAAGGCTTTTGCTTTGACAGTATCCATCTCTGCCCCTATAAAGGTAAGGAGCTGTACTGGCTCAAAAACTGACTTGGGAAGGTTGAGAAGAAATCCTAGAGAAGTGATCACTCGCTGGGTAACTTGCAGGTCTGACTTGACTTGGTCTGGAGACTGGCCCACTATAAGCCAGTTGTCCAGATATGGAAAAATGGAAATCTTTGCCTTCTTAGAAAGGAAACAACTACTGCTAGGCACTTTGTGAAAACTCTTGGGGCTGATGTTAGACCAAAGGGCATTGCTTTGAACTGATAGTGGTGTGAGGCAATTGGAACCTGAGGAACTTTCTGTGGGATCACCTGATGGGAATGTGAAAGTAGGCATCTTTGAGGTACAGGGAGGCTAGCCAGACCCTGGCCTTAGAGAGAAGAATTATTCCCAGAGTTACCATCTTGAACTTTGGTTTTAAAAGATGTTTGTTCAGGTATCTTAGGTCTAGGATGGGTCGCCACTCCCCTGTTTTTTTGGGGTAAGGAAGTACCTGGAGTACAGACCTTTGCCCTGTGTAGGGTAGGAACTCTCTCTATGGCTCTTAAGGCCAGAAGAGATCAAACCCCTGCCTCTAAGGCAAGGGTTTCTGAGAGACCTGCAGGTGGTAAAGATATGGCTCTCATCTTCGGAAATTTTTTGAAGCTGAGAAACAGTCCCTAGCCTACTACTTCCAGGACCCACTTGTCTAAGGTAATAGACATCCAGTCCTGGACAAAGTAAGCCAGCCTGCCCCCTACTGGAATAGGAAATCAACCCGGCAGACCCATCAGGGTGTCTGCTTGGCAGGGGTCTTAGGCTGAGGAGTGGATGCAGCCCTGCTCATCCCCTTCTGCCTCTCCCTCTGAAGAACCCACTTTGTGTAAAGGGAGAAGAGGTCTGTGTTTGGTAAAAGGCCTATGAAAATGCCTGCTCCTGCCCCTAGATTGCTGCCTTTGAAGAGTTGCTTTCCTCTCCTTGGCCTGAGCACTCCTATAAGTGGTCCTGTACTCGTTCATTTTCTTCATGTAATTCTCTGTCTGCCCCAAACAGAAATTACCCTACAGGAAAATCCATGGCCTTAGCCTGGGTGTCCCGTGAAAGGCTAGCACATCTAGGCCAAACCATTCTCTGAAGAGCCACAGATGTAGCCATGACTCTTGATGACACATCATTGGAGTCCACAGCAGCATGAAATTGTACTTTTGATGCCTCAATCCCATCAGCAGCCATCTCCTCCAGCTCCTTGGCTTGCTGGTGGGAGGCCTGTTTAGCCAGTGCCAGTACAGTGTCCCACCTGGACTTCTGGTACATGGCTGTGTAGGCCATATAGTTCACCTGCCTGAGTCCCAAGGAAGATGCCATGTACTACTTTTTTGCCATGGCATCAATCTTCCTGGAGTCTTTGTCTGGGGATGTGAAGCCAAGGAATGTTTGCCTTGTCACAGGCAGCAGCCTGCACTACTCCAACATGGCTGCATTGCTGGTATAAAAACTCCATATCTGAGCCTGATAGTGTGTACCTCTTGTCCATCCTTCTGTCAACAGGCGGTACAGAACTGGGAGACTTCAGGATTTTTTGGGTCTGTTTCCCCAAAGGATTTGTAAAGGGGAATAGACAGTCTCCTGCACTCTGGGATGTCCATCACTTCCACATAATCAGGCTCCTCCTGATCCTCCATTGCCTCCTCCATAGGAAGCTGGACAGTTTCAGCCACTTTTCTGTAAAATAGAAAATGGGAATGGGACTCAGAAAGCCTAGCAGGGGATACACCACATATTGATTGAGTGTTGGATATTTTCAAGGCTTAGATCGGATAAAGCCTGCACTGAGAAAATGACATCAGTACTGCACCAGCTTCTCTCTTGTAAGTAAAGGCACAGATCAGGTAACAAAATATAAAAATAAACACCTTTTAAACAGAAGCCCTACAGAGTGGCTGTAGAAGAGGGACAGCTTGTGGGTGATCAGTGGTCGGACATGTTAGAGGCATAGATATGCTGGTCTCACATCACTGCACCAGCTGCTCTTGCATCACTGCACTACCCGCTACCCTACTACAGCAGTCTAAAGCATAACCAGTTACCAGTTAGATTTTTCATGATGTCTATGCCTGCCAAACAACATGAGCAGGTAGGCAGTACTTCCTTCCTTAATTGCAGGGGGTGATACACTGTTAGCCTTTGCTTGTGTCTTTGCTTGTTGGCATAATAAGAAAGTAATTGTCTGCTGTAGTAGGGTAGCAGGCCAGTGCAGTGATGCAAGTAAAGTTCCTGAGGAGGGTGCAGCAGTACAGACTTTCTCTGACTATTTATACCTTTCCCTTTCTTTGACAGGATATAACAGGAGGTGACTATAAAGTAAGTGATGCAGAACTTGAAATATTTGAAAGATGACCAAAAATTACTTGCTTAATAATGTGTTGTGCTTCTGATCGCTGCCGTTTCACAACCAACAGAATAGTTGGGATTTTGTCTTATCAATATTTACTCCTTTTCGACATTTTATTAATTGGGATTACGGTGTCAGGCTCACATCTGACGGGATTTCAGGTGTAAGGCTTTCGTACCTAACCCACTTAAATGTAACCCCACAAGACAACCCATAAAGTGAGGCATGCAAACAAATATAATGGTAAAACCATTTAGAAAACAAACAGGAATGGATCTACAATTAACTGTTCCCAAAACTAATACTAAAATGGGAGATGGTTCTTTCTCTTGCTCTGCAGCTAACAATTGGAATGAGCTTCCTATTTTATTACATGGACATTTTAGCCATCAAACTTTTAAAGCTACACTAAATGAAAAATTACTCACCTTAGTAATTATATTTATTCTAATGGAGTCTTGCTGTATTCTACAATTGCAGTGATTCCCAACCTTTGAACTGCCCCAGAGAACTAAGGTTAACTTTCCATGCAGGACATGGAGCGCTGAGCTCGAGCTCGGTTGAAGTCTCTGGATGAAGTGTTTTGAACCTAAACCATCACATTCTTACAGGCCCAACTAAACTAAAAATTGTATGTGGAAATTGTAAAAACTCTACTAGCCAACTAGCTGAAAATTTTCAGATTCCCAAGGAAGACTCAAGTCAGGAAACCCAAAACTAAATCCAATGTACTTAAAAATAACAATAATTAATAAGCACCCAAACAAAGGGAGGAGGGTGCCAGCAAATACACCCTGGGTGCAACACTGCACCTGCCCACCCACTGCCCAAAAACAGGTTCTGAGAGGGAGGCAGGGAGGTCAGAATACAGCAAGATTCCATTAGAAAATATAATTACTAAGGTGAGTAATTTTTATTCAAACAACATGAAGTCTTGCTGTATCCTGACAATTGCAGACTACCAAGCAGTACCTCCAAGAAGGAGGAGGGACAGAACCTACTTTGGGAATAGGCTCTGAAGTACTGCTGTGCCAAACCGAGCATCACTCCTAGCCTGGATATCCAGAGAGTAATGCTTGGTAAAGGTATGGACTGTTTTCTAGGTGGCTGCTTGACAAATTTCTAGGAGAGTGATATCCTTGGCAGCAGCCAGGGAAGCAGCTGTACCTCTTGTGGAATGAGCCCTCAGGCCTGAGGGTGGAGTTTTTCAAAGTTTTTTATAGCAGAATTGTATACAAGACACAATCCACCTGGCAATAGATCTTTTGGTGGCAGGTTTGCCCTTTCCCACTTCTCCATAAGTGAGGAACAACTGGATGGAGTCAAACCTGTGACCCTTGGTACACTCTATGTAGTAACTAAGGGCTCTTTTGACATCTAAACTGTGTAGCCTCCTCTCTCCTGAGGAAGAATGATCAGTGAAGAAAACAGGGAGAGACACAGACTGGTTTAAATGGAAGTCTGAAACCACTTTGGGCAAGAACCTTCTATTTGTTCTAAGGACCACTTTATCCCTGTGAAATGAGATAAAATCGGGTTCCACTGACAGGGCTTGCAATTCACTGATACGTCTGGCAGAGGTAATGGCTACCAAGAACACAGTTTTCCAAGTCAAGTACTTAAGCTCTTCTGAAGACATAGGCTCAAAGGGGGGTTGCATAAGCTGAGCAATGCAAACATTCAAATCCCAGGCAGGGGCAGGGTCTCTAAAGGAGGATTGGTGTGAAACAATCCTTTAAACATTACAGAACACAGGATGGGAAGATAGTGAGGAAGGATTCCCCACAGACAAAAATGCAGAAACAGCTGACAAATGTACCTTGAGAGTAGCTGGTCTGAGGCCTAGGCCATTAAGATGGACCATATAATCCAGAACTGTAGGCAATCCAGCAGTGTCTGGAGAAATATGCTTCTTAGAACACCAAATACTGAATCTTTTCCATTTGGAGTTGTAAGTCTTTCTGGTGGAGGGCTTTTGAGAAGTCTTGAGGATATCCAGAGCCCCTTGGGAAAGATACAGATCTGCAAACTCTAACTCTTCAAGAGCCATGCCTTGAGATTGAGGGACTGAAGATTGGGGTACCAAATCCTCCCCTGAGAGGATGTTAACAGGTTGTAATTCCTGGGAAAAGATGGGGGAGATGGATTGCCAGGGACAGCAACAGAGGGTACCAGGGCTGTCTGCCCCAATCTGGAGCAATCAGAATCACTTTGCTAGGTTGAGACCTTATTTTGACCAAAACTTTGAACAGGAGTGGGAAGGGGGGAAAGGCATACAGAAACTTCCCTTCCCAATTCAGAATCAGGAGCATCCAGAGGACTGAGCCCAAGACTGGAGGTCTGCAACAACAGAGGAGTTGGTGATTGTCTGGGGCTGCAAAGAGATCTATCTCTGGATGCCCACCTTGAAAATCACTTTCAACACCTGAGGTCCAGGACCATTCGTGATTGTCCTGAGATCCCGCTCAGTGCATCTGCTAGCACATTGTCCTTCCCTGGAAGGTGAACTGCTGCAAGTGAGGTTTGCTGGGAATAAGCCAGGGACCACAACTTCATGGCTTCTGTGCACAAGGCCATGGACTGAGTGCCTCCCTGCTTGTTGATGTACCACATGGTGGTGGTGTTGTCTGTTCTGACTTGAATCACCTTGTTCTGTACTGACTGAGAGCAAGCTTTTAGGGCCAGAGAAACTGCCCTGAGCTCTAGGAGATTGATGTGGAGAAGAGTTCTTGGGGACCACAGCTCCCGGGCAGTGAGGGACCTAGATGGGCTCCCCAGCCCAGAAGAGAAGCATCCGTGGTAAGGGCCACTGAACAAGGCTGAGTAACAAAGGAACACCTTGTCTTAAATTGTTCTGATCATGCCACCATTGGAGGACTTGGATCAAGGTCAAGTCACTGGAATCAGTTTGATAAGAGTCCTTTCTCTGAGACCAGTAAGCTCTCAGGTGGCACTGAGTAGCCCTCATCTGGAATCTTGCCCTTGGACCACTGCTGTTGAAACTGCCATGTGGCCCAAGAGCTGGAGGAAATGCCTTGCTGGCCGAGATACCTGAAGGCTGAAAGAAGAGGCTAGTTCCTTAAGAACACTTGCCCTTTCTAGAGGAAGAAAGGCTCTTGCTCTGAGTGTGTCCAGTTCTGCCCCTATAAAGGTAGAAGCTGGACTGGTTCAAGAACTGACTTGGGAAGGTTGAGAAGAAATCCTAGGGAAGTGAGCACTTGCTGGGTCACTTGCAGGTGAGACTTGACTTGGTCTGGAGACTGACCCACTATTAGCCAATCATCCAGATATGGAGAAATGGAAATCTTTGCCTTCTTAGAAGGCAACAACTACTGCCAGGCACTTTGTGAAAACACTTGGGGCTGAGGTTAGGCCAAAGGGCATTGCTCTGAACTGGTAGTGGCCTGAGGGCAACTCGAACCTGAGGTACTTTCTGTGGCAGCACCTGATGAGAATGTGAAAGTAGGCATCTTTGAGGTCCAGGGAGGCTAGCCAGTCCCCTGGCCTTAGAGAGGGAAGGATTATTCCCCAAGTTACCATCTTGAACTTTGGTTTTAAGAGATGTTTGTTAGATATCTTAGGTCTAGGATGGGTCGCCACTGCCCTGTCTTTTTGGGGGCCAGGAAGTACCTGGAGTACAGTCCTTTGCCCCAGTGTAGGGTAGGTACTCTCTCTATGGCTCTTAAAGCTAGGAGAGAAGAAACCTTTGCCTCTAAGGCAAGGGTTTCCGAGAGATTTGCAGGTGGAAAAGATCTGGGTCTCATCGTTGGACATGTTTTGAAGCTGAGAACCAGTCCCTGGCTCACTACTTCCAGGACCCACTTGTCTGATATAATAGACATCCAGTCCTGGACAAAGTAAGCCAGCCTGCCCCCTACTGGAATAGGAGAGTTGACCGGGCAGACCCATCAGGTGTCTGCTTGGCAGGGCTTTAGGCTGAGGAGTGGATGCAGGCCTGCTCATCCCCTTCTGCCTCTCCTCTGAAGAACCCCTCTGAGAAAACAAAGAAGAAGAGGCCTGTGCTTGGTAGAAAGACCTTTGAAAGGCCTGCCCCTGCCCATAGACTGCTGCCTTTGAGGGTTGCCTGCCTCTCCTTGGCCTGAGCCCTCCTGTAAGTGGTCCTGTACTCATCCATTTTCTTCATGTAATTCTCTGTCTGCTCCCCAAACAGAGAATTACCCACTACAGGAAAATCCATGGCCTTAGCCTGGGTGACCTGTGAGAGGCTAGTATGTCTGAGCCAAGCCATCCTCCGAAGAACCACAGATGTAGCCATGACTCTTGATGACACATCATTAGAGTCCACAGCAGCTGAAACTGAACCTTAGATGCCTCAATCCCATCTGCAGCCAGCATCCAGCTCCTTGGCTAGCTGGGGGAGGCCTGTTTAGCCAGTGCCAGTACAGTGTCCCACCTGGACTTCTGGTACCTGGCTCTATAGACCATGTAATTACGCCTGCCCGAGTCCCAAAGAGATGCCACGCACTGCTTCTTTGCCATGGCATCAATCTTCCTGGAGTCCTTTTCTGAGGGTGTGTGAAGCCAAGGGAATATTTGCCTTGTCACAGGCAGCAGCCTGCACTACCCCAACATGGCTGCATTGCTGATATAAGAACTCCGTGTCTGAGCCTGAAAGTGTATACCTCTTGTCCATTCTTCTATCCACAGGAGGTATAGTGTTAGGAGACTTTAGGATTTTTTGTGTCTGTTTCCCAAAAGATTTGTGGAGGGGACTAGACAGTCTCCTGGACTCTGGGATGTCCATCATCTCTACATAATCAGGCTCCTCTTGATCTTCCACAGCCTCCTCCACAGGAAGCTGGAGAGTTTCAGCCACCTTTCTGTAGAACATAAAGTGAGAAGGGGACTCAGAAAGCCTAGGAGGGGAAACACCTGAAGGTCTGTCTGGGGAGATGTCGGTTCCACAGACACATCCAGACCCCACTTACATCATCATCCTCAAATTCTCCTCTTCAAATTCCAGTTCATAAAAATCTTCAAGGGTATAATCTTGAACCAGGGAACCAACCGAACCGAACCCCTGAGAAAGAGCCGGATTGGTAGGAACCTGTGACGCGATTCCACAGTCTGAATCACTCTGGCTATCTCTTGACAGCGGAACATGAATCTCTGGATCTGAACTGGTCGATTTGTCTTTGCGTTTTCTTTTTGTCAGAACTGATCCCTCGGAATTGGCTCTACATTTGCCAGAAGAAGTATCGCCCTGGTCAGAGGGCACTCCTTCTGGTTCAGTCGAAATCGAACCAGGCTGGCCATCCGGGTCAGCGGACTTCTCAGCCTCCTTTTCCCTCAGTCTACCTAATCTCTTCTCAAGGGTAGATTTGGGAAAGTTTTTACATATTTGGCAGCCTGAATTGAGGTGGTCAAACCCCAGACAATAAACACAGGTGGTGTGGGGATTGGCCTTGGCAAAGACCTCCCCACACTCACTGCAATGTTGAAACCCAGTGGGCCCGTTTTTTCTTGGGTTTCTCAGGCGTGGCCAACCCAACCAACTTACCCTTTTTATGGCAACTGCCAGGCAAGACTCCTGTCGGTTCCTAACACGTGTCATGGGTATTGGAAAAAAACACACTAAAACACATTTTTTTAGAACCGATAAGAACCGGTAACCACACACTAAGTAAAACAACACAAAACACAATATTTCACTATCAGATGGCTGGTTCAGCTGAACCGAGCTGCAATTTTATAAGTTCCACACAGAAAAAACAGAACAATTCCTATCTAGTACTCACGGCACCACAGACAGAGACTGAACCGACTATGCGGATACTTTTTTCGGTTTAAAAACCGACGAAAACTGAAAACTTTAACCGACTTTCAAACCGAGCTGAAGGAGAAATCTCGGGCGACCGTTCAGGAGTGGAGTAAAGAATCAGCCTGTTTAAGTTTGAAACACTCCAGGTAGAGACTTCAACCGAGCTCAAGCTCAGCATTCTATGCCCTGCATAGAAAGTTAACTCTTTGTTCTCGGAGCAGTTCAAAGGTTGGGAATCACTGCAATTGTCAGAATACAGCAAGAATTCATGTTGTTTGAAACTGCATTAGTTCAGGTACATAATGACCTCCTTAGGGTGAGAGATTGAGGAGAGGGGACAATTCTTGTTCTCTTTGATTACTCCTCAGCTTTTGACAGGGTGGATCATCATGTGTTGCTCGACATGCCTGAGGGAATTCTATTGACTTGCCATCACCATCACCTGTTGGTGTGAGTCATTTCTCACCAACAGGCAGAAGAGTTACTGATGAGGAATTTCTCCTCCTCCCTAGCCTCCTGTCATGCGGAATACCCAGGGCTCAGTCTTGTAGCCGATGTTGTTAACCATGTACATGCTGCCCCTGGGAAAGCTCATTAGGAAGAACAGCTTGTGTTTTCATTGCTATGCTGATGATACCCAGCTGTATCTTTCCTTTGCCCCGGGACATTCAATGCAGTGGATGTGCTAAACACCTGCCTTGCTAAGATCAATGACTGGATGGCCTTCAGCTGGTTGTGACTGAACCACAATAAGATGGAGGTAATGGTGGTGGAGTTGAACAGAGGGCATGATAGGATGGCCTCTGGTGCAGAGACAGGGATTTTTTTGAATCTGTATCATGGAAGGCCTCCTCTAGAGTACGTGATCTGGGCATTATTCTTGACAGCAGACTGACGCTTGAATCCTAGGTATTGTCCATTGTCCATACCAGTTTTACCATCTGAAGAATATCACCAGGATAAAGGTCCTAGTTCTGCCCTGGACCTCCCCACCTTGGAGCATGCCTTAGTGATGTCTAGAGCTTGACTACTGTAATGCACTCTATTTGGGGTCTCTGGAGGTACCCTCTGCAGGCTGCAGCCGGTGCAGAATGCAGCTGCCAGGCTGTTGACAGGGCAGTCTAAGTACTGCCACATCACCACTGTGTTCGTGAACTGCACTGGCTGCCAGTCAGGTGAAGGGTCCTCTTATAGGTGGGCTTGCTCACCTTTAAGCCCCTAAATGGCCTGGGCCTGGTTACCTAATGGACCTTCTTAAACCTGCTGTCTTGGTTCGCTCCATCTGCTCCTCCTCTAGGGGCCTCCTCACGATTCCCAGGACAAGATTAAAAATAGCCTGTGACAGAGCTTTCAGTGTTAGTCGGCTCCATCCTGTGGAATTCACTGCCTCCAGCTATAAGAGGCCCTTCAGTAGAGGTATTCAAAGCCTACCTCAAGGCCTTCCTGTACAGTCAGGCTTTCCTGGACTTTGCTTTATAATCTTGCCCTGGCCTGACTTCTGTGATTCAACTCTATCCCTGGCTATTTATTCAGTTACTTTAGTTATTTGTCTGATTTATTTACTTAAATTTTATAATTGTGTGATTTAATTTAGTTATATTTATTATAATGTAATAACAAAAACAATGTGCTGCATCAGCATGTGATTGGAAAGGAAAACAAAATGGTTATATTAAATGCACACTGAAAACAGAAAATAGAGTTAAAAATCAACATTTCAACCATTTCGAAATAGCAACAACCCCCTTGACACATAAAAAAGAGCTAGGGAGGAAGATGAAATTACCAATGCAGAAAACACATGGTACAAAGTAATAAAGCTGCTAAAAAAGGAAGGGAGGACACAACGTTTCATACTGTCATTAATAATTACTTCGACCCTCTTCAAGAACTAGTAGAGTACATCAACCTCTCCACCTCCCAAGCTCCCAGCCCATCTCCATCAGAACCTGATAACCCCGTGGTAATAACAATAGCAGAAAATACTAATCTTGTTACAGTCCCACATAAACAAAGTTCATCTGTCGATCTTATGGATTTAACCGAGACCAACATGCCAGACCAAAAGCAAATTTATGTTTTAGGAGATTCAATAGTGAAACAATTAGATAGACCTATATGCTAGCCAGATAAACAGAACAGACTTTCTCATGCTTCAGAGGTGCAAAAATTCAGGATATAACACAGATGACTAAACATATATTAGCTAATAGCGGCAAAACACCATTGGTTATTATACATGCAGGGGTCAATAATATCTGGAATCAAAATATTCACAGCATCAAAAATGAATATGTGGGACTGACCAATATTCTTTTAGAAATGGAGTGCCAAATTGCCTTCCCAGAAATTCTCCCGGTACCAAGGGCTGATCTCCATACAGAAAATAAAATAAAACACATTAACAACTGGCTGCATCACTGGTGCATTAGACAGAACATAGGATGCATAACACACTTAAAAGAATTTCACAACAGAAGAGACTTACTTGGTAGAGATGGCTCAAACAACATGAAGTCTTGCTGTATTCTGTCATATTGCAGTTAGCCCCAGCATTTGAACTGCTTCAGAGACAAAAAAGTTAAATTCTATTCAGAGCATAGAACATTGAGCTCGAGCTCGGTTCACACCTCTGTCTGCTGCACTTTGAAGTGCAACCGTCAGATTCTTTACTCCGCCTAACTGAACAGTCACTCCGGAGATTTCTTCTCTGCTCACGGTTCTCGGTCGGTTAAAATTGATGATGATGACGGAATGGAAGGTCTGGATGAGCCCATAGAACTGGACATCTCCCCAGACAGACCTTCAGGTGTTTCCCCTCCGAGGCTTTCTGAGTCCCCTTCCCACTTTATGTTTTACGGGAAAGTGGCAGAAACCCTCCAGCTCCCTATGGAAGAAGCTCTTGAGGAACAAGAAGAGCCTGACTTTGTGTAGATGATGGACATCCCAGAGTCCAAAAGGTTGTCTACTCCCCTTCATAAGTCCTTTGGGAAACAGACAGAAAAACTGTTGAAAACTCAAAATTCCTTACCTTCTGTGGACAGACAAATGGACAAGAGGTACATGCTGTCAGGCTCAAGTTTGGAGCACTTGTACCAGCAATGCAGCCATGTTGGGGTCATGCAGGTTGCAGCCTGTGATAAGGCTAACATTTCCTTGGCTTCTCACCCCCCAGATAAAGACTCCAGTAAGTTGGATGCCATGGCAAAGAAGCAGTACATGGCATCTTCTTTGGGACTCAGGCAGGCTAATTACATGGCCTGTACAGCCAGGTACCAGAAGTCCAGGTAGGACACTGTACTGGCACTGGCTAAGCAGACCTCCCCCCAGCTAGCCAAGGAGCTGGAAAAGGTGACTGGTGATGGGACTGAGACATCAAAGATACAGTTTCATGCTGCTGTGGACTCCAATAATGTGTCATCTAGAGTCATGTCTACATCTGTGGCTCTTTGGACACTAGCTTGGCTCAGATGTACTAGCCTATCTCAGGATAGCCAGGCTAAGGCTATGGATTTTCCTGTAGTTAGTAATTCTTTGTTTGGGGAGCAGACAGAAAATTATATGAAAAAGATGGATGAATACAGGACCACCTATAGGAGTGCACAGGCCAAGGAAAGACAGGCAACTCCTCAAAGACAGCAGCAAACTAGTTGGGGCAGGGGCAGGCCTTTTCATGAGTCTTTCTACCAAGCACAGGCCTCCTCTTCTTTTTTCCCAGAGGGGTTCTTCAGAGGAGAGGCAGAAGGGGGTGAGCAGGGCTGCATCCACCTCTCAGCCTAAGACTCCTGCCAAGCAGACACCCTGATGTGCCAGCCCGGGTTGACTCCCCATTCCTGTAGGAGGCAGGCTGGCTTACTACTTCAGGACTGGAAGTCTGTTACCTCAGACAAGTGGGTCTTGGAAGTAGCAAGCCAGGGACTGGCTCTCAGCTAAAAAGTTTCAAAACAGAGCCAGATCTTTTCCACCTGCAAACATGTCTGAAACAATCACCTAGAGGCAGAGGTTTCATCTCTTCTAGCCTTAAAAGCCATAGAGAGAGTTCCTACAACCCACAGGGGCAAGGTCTGTACTCCAGGTACTTCCTTACCCCAAAGAGCGGGTGTGGTGGCCTATCCTAGATTTAAGATACCTGAGCAAGCATCTATTAAAACCAAAGTTCAAAATGGTGACTCTGGGAATAATTCTTCTCTCTCTAAGGCCAGAGGACTGGCTAGCCTTCCTGGACCTAAAGGATGCCTACTTTCACATTCCCTTCAGGTGCTCCCACAGAAAGTACCTCAGGTTCGAACTGCCTTCAGGCCATTACCAGTTCAAAGCAATGCCCTTGCCTAACTTTAGCTCAAGGGTGTTCACAAAATGCCTAGCAGTAGTAGTGGCATTCCTAAGGAGAAAAAATATCTCCATATTCCCATACCTGGATGACTGGCTCATAGTGGGTCAGTCTCCAGACCAAGTCAAGTCAGATTTGAAAGTGACCCAGCAAGTGCTCACTTCTGTAGGTTTCCTTCTCAATCTTCCCAAGTCAGTTTTCGAGCCAGTGCAACTTTTCACCTTCATAGGGGTAGAACTGGACACTGTCAAAGCAAGAGTATTTCTCCCCTTGGTAAGGGTAAAGGCCATCATGGAGCTGGCTTCTTTCTTCCGTCTTCTGGTTTCTCAACCAGCAAGGCACTTCCTTCAGCTTCTGAGCCACATGGCAGCTTCCACTGCAGTGGTACAAGGGGCCAGATTTCAGATGAGGGACATTCAGTTTCACCTAAGGGCCTTTTGGTCTCAGAAAAAAGGTCCTCTAACCAAACTTATTCCAGTGACTCAGACTCTGATCCAGGCTCTTCAATGGTGGCAGGATCAGGACAATCTCAGGCAAGGGGTCCCATTTGTCACTCAGTCTCATTCTGTGGTTCTAACCACAGATGCTTCTCTCCTGGGGTGGGGAGCTCACCTGGGGACACTGACATCCCAGGGGTCGGTCCACTCAGAGTCACTTCTCCACATTAATCTTCTGGAACTCAAGGCAGTTTACCTGGCCCTGCTAGCCATCTCACAATCAGTACAGAACAAGGTGGTTCAGGTCAGGACAGACAACACCACCACCATGTGGTATATCAACAAGCAGGGAGGCACTCAGTCTATGGCCTTGTGCACGAAGCCATGAAATTATGGTCCCTGGCTGACTCTCTACAGACCTCTCTGGTAGCAGTCCACCTCCCAGGAAAGGACAATGTGCTAGCAGATGCATTGAGCAGGATTTCCCAGGGCCATCACGAATGGTCCCTGGATCCTCAAGTGTTAAAAGTGATTTTTTTCAAGATGGGGCACTCCAAACCTTGATTCCCTCTCACAGCTTATTATTCATGACCTTGACAGGTGGTCTAAACTTCCTATATCATTATGGGGCAGGATTAACATAATCAAGATGAATGTTTTTCCTAGAATTTTTTATCCCTTATCTCTTCTCAATACTTTTATCCCTCTACGCTGGTTTAAACAATTACACGGCATATTAACTAAATTTATCTGGGCAGATAAATATCCCCATTTGGCCTATTATAAATTTGTTGCTCCAAAATTTGAGGGGGGGTTGCGGATTCCCCATTTGGCTATATACTACTGGGCCAGTCACCTAGTAAAATGCTTGAGATGGGTATCCCGAGCCCTGAAAAGGAACAACCGGTATGGCTTAGGATCAAATCAGATGCAATTAAATCTAAGAATATGGACCCCCAACCTTATTTTACCTTAAAATATCCCAGGTGCGTATAGTTGATTGTCCCACAGTAGGTATCTCACTAAGGGTATATGTGCAATTATGTTCATTTTTACATTATACCCCCCAGGCAGATCTAGCTCAGTCTATTTGGAATTCCCCATCCTTCACTATCAATAAGAAGCAGATTTCCTGTAAACGGTTGCCCCAACTGGGAGATGGAAACTGTTCTCTTTAATTAGACGATGAGGGGCATTGGTTATCACCAGTGATATTACCAAAACATTTCTCATTCAGGTTCCTCTCATTTCAAAGTTATGCAGTTAAGACATCTACTCACAATAGCTTTGGGGAACATTTTCCCCTCCCAGACGGTCTCAGCCCTGATACCTGAGGTCTCCTCAATTACTGGCTCTTCAGGTGCTGTATCTAAATTATATCGAGTGTTTTTTCACAAAGGATACGGGGACTCTTTTGGACCCACTAGACTCTGGAACTCGCTTCTTCTTCAGTATCAGTTGAATTGGCAATCTTTATGGAGATTCTGCCATAAATATGTTTCCCAAGACAGATTGCGCCTCATGCAATATCATATATTACACAACATGTACTGCACTCCTGTAAAACTAAAGAAATGGCTTTTTTTGGATTCTGGTACCTGTACTAAGTGTATGTGGGAAGAAGAAACACTTCTTCATATGTTCTGGTCCTGTCCCAAAGTTTCCCTTTTATAGGATTCAATCAGGTTTCCCTGAATCCTTACTGGGCCTTCAGAGTATTTCACCCCTGATATATGCCTTTTAGGGACCTGTCCTCTGTCAGGGTCAAAGTAAGGACATTTCATATCTCCATGATTGCCCTATCTGTTAAGAAACTTATCTTACATCATTGGAAAGACAAATCCACCCCAACCTTTCAAGAATGGTTGTATGAAATTCTTGCTAACCTTCGAACAGAAAAGGCGATTGCCAGTCTCCATAACAGACTCGCAGTCTATAACAAACTATGGGATCCCCTTCACTCTTTAATTTCACTGGCTCTATTGTAATCATATCATATCTCAAGACCTTTCACAGGTCCCTGAGAATGAGGGTTAAGCAGGTAGTTGCTGCTGTAATGGGAGGGATGGGTGGGTGGGGTTGGGTTGGGCAGTTTGTTCCTATAAATGGTTGTGTTACATATTACTTTCATTGTAACTGCCCTTTATATTGGAAAATGTATTAATAAAGTTTAAATTGAAAAATAAAAAAGATAGAGCACTCCAGAGATAGTTCTCTTTGCAGCCCAAGACAATCACCAACTTCCTTTCTTCTGTTGCAGACCCTCAGTCTTGGTCTCAGTCCCTCTGGATGCTCTTATTCTCAATTGGGAAGGGAAATTTCAGTATGTCTTCCTCCTTTTCCTCTGCTGTTCAAGGTGCTGGTCAAGATAAGGTCGCAATCTTACAAAGCGATTCTGATTGCTCCAGATTGGGCCAAACAGCCTTGGTATCCCCTGTTGTTGTCCCTAGCAGTCGATCTTCCCCTATCTCTTCTCAGGAATCACAATCTGTTAACCTCCTCTCAGGGGAGAATCTGGTATCCCAACCTTCAGTCCCTCAATCTCAAGGCATGGTTCTTGAAGAGTTAGAGTATACAAGTTTGCATCTGTCTCAAGGGGTTCTGGACATTCTCAAAGCCTCTCAAAAACCTGCCACCAGAAAAACTTATAACTCTAAACGGGAGAGATTCAGCATCTGGTGTTCCAAAAAACATATATCCTCAGACACTGCTGAATTGTCTACAGTTCTGGACTATATGGTTCACCTCAATGGCCTAGGCCTCAGACCAGCTACTCTCAAAGTACATTTGTCAGCTGTTTCTGCTTTTCTGTCAGTAGGAAAGCCTTCTTCACTGGCTCTCATCCTGTTTTCTGTAAGTTTTTCAAGGGACTGCTTCATACCAATCCCCCCCTTTAGGGATCCTACCCTTGCCTGGGATCTTAACATTTTCGTTACCCAGCTTATGCAACCCCCTTTTGAACCATTGTTTTCAGCAGAATTTAAGTACTTGACTTGGACGACTGTGCTCCTGGTAGCTATTACCTCTGCCAGACGTATCAGTGAGTTGCAAGCTCTGTCAGTGGAGCCTGATTTTGTCTCATTCCATAGAGATAAGGTGGTCCTTAGAACCAATAGGAGGTTCTTTCCTAAAGGGGTTTCAGATTTTCATTTGAACCAGTCCATGTCTCTCCCTGTATTCTTCACTGATCATTCTTCTTCAGGAGAAAGAAGATTACACAGTTTGGATGTTAAAGTGCCTTGGTTACTACATTGAGCATACTAAGGCACACAGGTTTGACTCCCTCAGTTGTTCCTCACATATGGGAAGTGGGTAAGGGCAAACCTGCCACTAAGAGAACTATTGTGAGGTGGATTGTCTCTTGTATACAATTCTGCTATGAGAAGCTGGGTAAAATACCACACTCAGGCCTGTAGGCTTATTTGACTAGAGGTGCAGCTGCTTCCCTGGCTGCCACCAGGGATATTCCTTTATTAGAGATATGCAAAGCAGCCACCTGGAAAACAGTCCATACAATCACCAAGCATTACTCTCTGGATGTTCAGGCTAGGAGTGATGCTCAGTTTTGTACAGCAGTACTGCACAGCATACTGCCAAAATAGGTTTGAATCCTTCCTCCTTGGAGGTACTGCTTGGTAGTCTGCGATATGTCAGAATACAGCAAGACTTCATGTTGTTTGAAGAAAAATTACTCACCTTAGTAATTTGTATTTCTTCTAATACAGTCTTCTGTATTCTGATCTCCATCCCTCCTCCCCTCTCAGAACCTGTGTTTGGGAAGTGGGCTGGCAGTGCAGTGTTGCACCCCAGAGGTGCATAAGGCACTCCCTCTTTTAGAGAGGGGTGGTTTATGTTTCTTTATTTTCAATAGTCATAAGTTGTTCACTACCTGGTTTTGATTTTGATTTCTTGACTTGAGTCTTTTGGGGATCCAAAATATTTGGTTAGTCATTTGGCTAGTAAAGTCTACAATTTCCACATAGTCGGTTAGTTAGTTAGTTAGTATTAGCTCATAAGAATCTGATGGTTACTCTTCAAAGTGCAGCAGACAGAGGTTTGAACTGAGTTCGAGCTCAATGTTCTATGCTCTGCATAGAATTTAACTCTTTCCTCTATGGAGCAGTTCAAGTGCTGGGGCTAACTGCAATGTGTCAGAATACAGCAAGACTCCATTAGAATAAACACAATTACTAAGGTGAGTACTTTTTTCTTTGCACCCAAACAATCAGGGTGCTGCTCTTTTGGGGGAACATATTATGGACTACATTACCAAATGTTTAAACTAAAACTTAGGGAGGAGGGGAGAATTGGACACCATTTAAGCCCATGCTCATGTGAATCAGTAAATTAATTAAATACAAGCATGAAAACTCCATTTGGGAATAATACCAGAGTTAACAATATGTCACAGATCTCAAAAATAACCATTACATCAAAACTGCTCAGAGCTTAAAATCTTACTCCTGAATGCCCAAGCCTGAGAAATAAAGTGGGTGAACTCCAATGTTTATTAGTTAAAGAGAATACAGACATTTGTGGGGTTACTGAGACCTGATTCCAAAACTCTGATTGGGCCAGGACATTCAGGGTTATACATACATTATCAAAAACCGCACATATAGCAGAGGAGGTGGTGTCGCCTTATATTTTAGTAATAACTTAAAATGGCATGAGATAATGAACAATGATATCTTGGTAACAGAGACTGAGATGATCTGGACCAAAGTCCAAACTAAAAACAAATGGCTAACCACTGGCCTTTGTTATCGCTCACCGAATTTTGATACTCAAGCTAATGAGGCATTTATAAAGACTATTGAAAATCTCACAGTCCAGGAGGGCCTGATTATAATGGGTGACTTCAGTTTACCTAATATCTGTTGGCACTCCTTGCAAGGGAAAAGCAATTTCGACACAAGATTTATCAATGCTATAATTCAGCTTGACTTAGAACAGTTAGTTCAGAAACCTACCAGAAATAAATCTACCTTGATTTAATACTTACAGATATTAAAGATGTAGAAGTACTGCCAAAACCTTAGTTCCTGTAGGTGATAGTGACCATAATATGATATTATGTACTTTAAGAAGATATTTTGACATCACAAAAGGGTCCACTAAAGTTAGACATTTTAATAAAGCTGACTATGCCAAAATAAGGGAGTCCTTGTCTTCTTAGAATTGGAAAACAATTCTAACAAATCTACATACAGAAAATATGTGGTCCTGTATCCTAGATAAACTCGAATATAGTATTGAGTCCTGGGCCCCTGAATGTAAAAAGTACAACAACAATAACAAAAGAACGCTGTTGTGGCTGAATACTAAAATAAAAAAGCAAATAAAAAATAAAAAAGGGCATATAGCAAATATAATAAAATCCCAACAGCAGATAGGTGGAAAAATTCAAAATAAAGGCAAACTCAACAAAAAATGCAATAAAAATGCTAAAAGAAATCTTGAAACTAACTTGGCAACAATAAGCAAATATAACAAAAAAAAAATCTATAATTATGTTGGCTCTATCAAGGGGAATTCTCCAAATATATGCCCCCTTCTTAAGAACAAAATACTAATAACAGAGGAGTTGAAAATTGCAGAAGAATTAAACATGTACTTTAGTGCATAAATCAAAAGATGAACTAAATTTTGAAAACCTCCAAATTACTAAAACTCTAGTAACATTCACAGAAGAAGATATTACAACTGCTATAAAATCATTAAAAATAATTCCTCAGCAGATCTGACAATATCCCCCCACACCCCAGGTACCTAAACGAATTAACTAAAAAACTATTTGGCATTCTAATAATGTTATTTAATACATCATTCAATGAAGGTGTTGTACCAAAGACTGGAAGAGAGCTATAGTAATCCCTATGCATAACAAGCATTTGTCAATGCCAAATGTTTGCTTGCTGGCATTGTCATTGGTAGTGTAGGGTTAGAGAGCTGCATAATAGGAATGGCAGTGAAGTATTAAACTGAAGCCAACCCCACCACCACCCTGCAGAGACTGACAGGCATTGGGGTGTGCCTTTGGTCATCAGGCATAACGGCCACGCCATTTCACCACACACTACCCTGCAGACACTGACAAGTGTCACGGTGTCCCTTGGGGGTCTTTGGCCCATATGTTCACCCCATTCCATCAGGAAATACAGTGAGATGGGTCCTGTATAGGAGAATGGGGTGAACTTTGGGGCTAAAGAGTCCAAGGCACACCTCGATGCCTCTCACTGGCTGCAGGGTGTGGAATGGTGTAAGCATTACAGGTGAGAATCCCAAGTGACACCCCTGATGCCTGTCAATCTCTACAGGGTGGGGCGTTATGGTTGGAAACCCTAACGCCTCAAGCGTTCGTTGGCATTTTCACTCCAAATT
Source organism: Neoceratodus forsteri (assembly GCA_016271365.2). NCBI lineage: Eukaryota > Metazoa > Chordata > Ceratodontiformes > Ceratodontidae > Neoceratodus > Neoceratodus forsteri. Next base: position 277,132,101 of record CM057459.1, read on the forward strand.
TTCAACATGGGTTTTTTGTGACTCCCACCTTATGAACAGTGGCAATATCAGTTTGTTAGCTGAAAGCTGATTTCGCACAGCGACTGTGCCATTTGGCACCACAGGTGCGAATACACATTTCGAACAGGATGTGAAAAATGACAGCTGTACTGTTCATGGGGAAGTGCAAAAAAATGGTAATGTTGAAAATCTGCAGTGAAAACATTAAAAAAACTGGTGAAGTCACGAGCGTGTGTAGAAAATGTGCATTGCACACCCGTAATGCAATTAGTTTCGGGATTTTTTACAGCAAATTGTCAACACAGGGATTTTTGAACCTCCCCTCATGAACAGTGTCATTGTGATTTTCTTAATCTGTCCCAAACAGTGATTTCCCACAGCGACCACGCATTTCTGCACTGGAAGTGCGAAAACACATTTCGGCCATGGTGTGAAAAGTGACAGCTGTACCGTTCATAAGGAAGTGTGGAAAAATGCCAGTGGTGAAAATCTAGACTGAAAATATTAGAAATTCATGAACTTACAACAGTGCCTGGAAACTGCACAATGGTCGCACGTAACACAGTCATTTTATGGACGTTTTCACCAAATTTTTAACATAGCCATTTAACACCTCTGCTCATGAACAGTGTCACTTTGATTTTCTTAATCTATCCTGAACATTGATTCGCACACCAACTGCACCATTATGCGCTACATGGTGGAAACACGTTTTGGGCAAGATGTGAAAAATGACAGCTGTACTGCTCACAAGGAGGTGTGGTAAAATGGCAATGTTGAAAATCTGGAGTGAAAATATTGAAAATTTGCAAATTTACAAGTGCGTGTAGGAACAGTGCAATGCATGCTCATCAAACAGTCATTTTTGGGAATTTTTTCCCCAAATTTTTAACATAGCCATTTTAACACCTCTGCTCATGAAAAGTATCACTGTGATTTTCTTAATCTGTCCCGAACATTGATTTTGCACACTGACTGTGCCATTGTGCGCTACATGCGCAGAAACACATTTTGGGTGAGATGTGAGAAATGACAGCTGTACTGCTCATAAGAAGGTGTGGTAAAATGGCAATGTTGAAAATCTGGAGTGAACATATTGAAAATTCACGAACTTACGAGCGTGCATAGGAACAGTGCAACTCATGCTCATAAAACAGTAATTTTGGGGAATTTTTTCACCAAATTTTCAACATAGGGTTTTTGGGGGGCCTAGCTCATGAACTGTGACACTGTCATTTCGTAAATCAGCCCAGAAAGGTGGTTCCACGCAGTGACCGCGAAATCACCTTTTGGGGCTGATTAACAAAAAGACAGTGACAGAATTCATGAGGTGGGGTTCCAAAAACCCGATGTTGAAAATTTGGTGAAAAAAATTCCCCAAAATGCCTGAGATATGCACCAAAGTTGAAAAAAACCCTATTTATTACATTATACAGCTTACCTGCATTTCCTCAGTTCGCGGTTGGCTTTGAAGAGTACAGATGTGTTCCCGTTCCACCGAAGATCATCACGCTGGCCTCCTGAGGTAAGTATGGGGTGAGGTGTGGGTGTGGGGAGGTAGGATGTGCAGAGGGTGGGCGCGAGTGGGGGGAGCGGGGGTCAGGACAGTCAGTGAGGGAAGGTTTTTTTCTTTCAGGTTTTATTTTTCTTGGACAACGTGGGACTTGTGCCACGCTGGGGTGTGCTCCCAGTGTGGCAGCTGGAAGGCTGTTTTATTTATTTGCATTTATTTATTTAGTTTTTGTTGTCCGGGTAAGTGCACTAGACAAATCCTGCCTATTTTCAGGCACAACCCGGGGGAGGGGGATACAGATTAATGCCAACTGAACTTGAACCATATTAAGCTGTTCATGGTATTTTCGGTGAATGAGGGAAATTTGACCAGGACACCAGGGAAATTCCCCTACTCTTTTCGATAAGTGTCATGGAATCTTTAACATCCACCTGAACTACCACCAATCCAGGCAGATGGAACCTTGGTTCAATGTCTCATCGAAAGATGACACCTCAGAAGTGCAGCACCCCTCTCATGCTGCACTACAGTGTCAGTACTGGGATATTAACCCAAGTGCCAGATGTGGGAACTGAACCCACAGCCCTCTGATCTCCCGGCCTGAGAGGCGAGTGTGCTACCTACTGAGCCACTGTCACTGACTGTTTTGGGGGGCAGTGGAGCCTAATAGGATTGGGCACCCCTGTCACATAAAACTGTTGCCACACTGGGGTGGGCTCCCAGTGTGGCACCCGATAGTCTGCTTGCTTGTGTGCCATTAAGCTGGCTTGTGCTCCTTTAGACTTCAGGTAATGTGCTTGTATAACAGAGACGCTACTGATTTATCTGCTCTGCCAAAGTGAACTGGCTGATTCCCCGTAAATTCCCCGTACTGAGAGGGAGGAGAGACGCACCAGCGCATCAGAGCAAAGAAGGAGGAGGGGAAGTGTGTTTTAAAAGATCACACCACGTACTGATTTCTTCAGCTGCATAGCAATTACACCTGCCTGCTTGTGTGCCATTAAGCTGGTTTGTGCTCCTTTAGACTTCAGGTACTGTGCTTTGTATAACAGAGACTGCTACTGATTTATCTTGCTCTGCCAAAGTGAACTGGCTGATTCCCGGTAAATTCCCGTACCGAGAGAGGAGAGATGCACCAGTGCATCAGAGCAAAGGAAGAGGGGCAGTGTGTTTTAAAAGATTATGCCACATACTGTGCAAGAGCAGTAGTGTAAGTGTGAGTGGCACAAGCGCCACTGGAAGAGAAAATCATTGTTTGGACTGCCAGTGTGTAAGGATTAAATATACTATTTATTGTTTTATAGATAAAATATTTGTGGATATTATTTAGACTAGAGCATTTTGTGGTTATAGTCAGAGTATTTTTAGATAAGGCTTTATATATTATTGGTGAAATTTAATGTTTGACCATTTTAGTAGTATATTTTTGCATCAAAAGCTTTTACATTGGAAATTAGGTGACTTCATTAATTGTGTGTTTCTTTTAGGATTTTTTCTCCCAAAAATAGCTTCCTTTTGATAATTGAAGCAGCAGCCTCTTACATTAGTTTATCTAAAATTATACCTGTAGTAGTGATAAGAAATGGCCTACTTTGCTTTCCTGTTTGGAATGTTGGTATTGGACTTCTCAGACAAACACATTTTGGAGTTTCAATCAGACCCAGGGATTAGAACATGTTCCCTTTCTATTGCTATGACAAAAATGTTCTTTTTTACAGAAGGAGTCAGTAGAAGAAACAAATTTCATATTTCTTGGAATCTGGGTAAGATTGAACTTAGTGTACAAAATTTAGGCCAAGACACTATACTTCCTAGGTCAGTAGGGGATTAATATCTCTTCTTATTTTTGCATTGGCTAGTGGAATATTAAATCAAATCCTGGCCCTGAAACTCGGACCAATACTATTAAAATAGCCCATGATAATGCCGGAAGTCTTGCTGGAAACAGTCTATTTTTGATCATTGGGTATCGGAGAATGCCTATGATATCATAGGTATTACGGAAACCTGGTTATCAAAAAAGTACCCAGATTCTGAATTTCAAAAGGAAAACTATAATCTTTGTAGATATGATAGGCCTACTAGAGGAGGAGGAGGAGTCACACTTTATATTAGAAGTAATCTGGGCCAAGTAGAGTTGCATTTTTCAGGTAACATTGAGGGCATTGAGATATTATTGGTTTATATAACTAGATTGAAAATGTGTCTTGGTGTGGTATATTCTCACCCAAGAATAAAAATGTCAGCCTTTGAGTTTCTGGCCCTAAGATTAAATGAGTTAATAGGGCAAAGGGATGTACTCCTGATTGAAGATTTTAATGCGGCATGGGGAGCAGAAAGAGGTCTTAAATTACAATCCAAATTTCAGGCTTTGGGTCTTGTTCAAGTAATAAACACTCCCACACATAGAAGTACTTATGCTAGTGTAGGAAATATTTTGGATTTGATATTTATCTCAAATGGCATTCACATACTGGTTTATAAAGTGGGCTCTCCAAATTTAGGAGATCATTGTTACCTTGAGTGTAATATTAACCAAGATTGTGGAACTTCTGACATTGTTAAATGTCGGTATGTTAGAATTTTAAACATTTTAATAAATCCTCTTTCAGTTTCAGATGGGACAAGTAAATTGGGGTTGTATAGATTTGATTCCAGAAGTAGATATGGCAGTCAGAGAATTCACAAAGATTTATTTAGAAGTATGTGATAAAAATGCTTGTTTTAAAAATCTAGAAAGATTTAAACATAATCCTTGGGTAAATGAAACAATTAAAATATATAAGATGGAAAGATAGGATATGGAAAAGGCAAATCGATCTTTAAAGCAGAAGACTGGGGAGCTGTTTAAAAAGATCAGGAATAAAAGTAAAAGTTTGATAAGAAAGGCAAGGAAAGATATTATAGAAATAAAGTGAATCAAACAAAAAATCTAGCTCAGTACTGGAACCTAATTAAAGATCTGGAAGGTAGGGAAAGAAAACATTCGAACATAGTCTTTAAGGATGAGATGGGAGGGGAGATGTCAAAAAAACAAGTAGCAAATAAATTGAACCAGTATTTTTGTCGTCTTCCAGATATAAAAATGGAACAGGCTGATGGTAATCAGAATTATGTTCATCAACAAATTAGGGCTCTGGAGACACAATATAGAGAGAGCATACCATGTTTTTACTTTTGAGTAATTAAAATCGGTGAAGTAAAGAAACAAATAAGGCAATTAAATTCACAGAAAGCAATAGGTATGGATAGAATAGAGACTATTTTCTTGAAGGCGTCAGTAGAGCAAATAAGTCAAATTTTGACTAATATTTTAAATTTTAACCTCCAGCAAAAAAGTTATCCAGATTTTTGGAAAAATTCTAAAATTATCCCTGTCTATAAGGGAGGAGATAAGAACAATCAATCAAATTATCAACCGATAGCTTTGCTATCAATTATCTCGAAGGTCTTTGAACGCCTGGCCTGTGCCCGGTTATATGAATATCTAGAGAAGTATAAACTCTTGACTGACTGTCAAGCAGGCTTTAGGCAGGGGAGGTCTATGGACACTGCCCTGATGGACTTTCTGGACTCTGTGGCAAGTGTTTCATCGACCTCTCAAAGGTCTTGATTTAGTTGATTTCAATATATTATTGAGAAGCGGGCTCAGATGGGTATATCGGAACCTGTTCAGACATGGATATTATCATACTTGACTGAACATACACAACAGGTATATATAGATGGAATAATATCAGACAAAGAGGGTACCTTTAGGAGAGTTCCCCAAGGTTCAATCTTGGGTCCTTTACTATTTTTGATTTACATAAATTCTCTTCCATCGTGTATTCAAAATAGTAAGATTTATTTGTACACTGACGATATGGCTCTTATAGGGAAAGCTAAAAATTTGGATGATTTACAAAAAATGTTACAATCTGACTTTGATATTTTACAAAACTGGTTAATTCAATCCAAAATGGTTCTTAGTACTAAGAAGACTCAGGTAATGTTTTTCCATTCAAAAATAAATTGCCTTATAATCAAACATTAAATATTCATTCTTTAAGGGTTTAGTGCTAGAACAGGTCTGGATATATAAGTATCTGGGAGTTTATATGGATAGTTCTCTCACTTTTTCCTTTCATATAACAAATGTAACTAAAAAGTTAATTCTACATTGGTGTGTCAAGAAGGAAAACATTGATTCTACCAAGAGAAACAAGAAATAGAGTGGCTGTACAACTACTCTTACCAACATTAGAATATGGTAGTTTAATATATCAGTTTGCTTCTAAATCCTTATTAAATTGTTTGGACAAAACATATTATAGAATAGCAAAATATGTAGCAAAATGTTCCTTCTCCACTCACCACTGTAATTTACTTCAAGACCTTGGTTGGGATTCTCTTTCAACCTGCCGAAAAAAACTTGTAGAGTATAAAGCCTTTAATGAGTATGGGGGGGGGGAAGGTTAAACATGGTATGAACTCTCTTGGTGTCTCTATCTCTGATAGGTATAATCTGAGGCACTTAAAACATAGATGTCAAAAAGTTCCTTTACTAAATACCTATAGCAAAATGCAAAGACATTTCTATTTACCAAAAATATGGAATGAGATAGATCCAGAAATTAGAATTATTGATAGTCCTAATAAATTTAAGCACTCTCTGGATATCATTTGGAGAGATAGATGTGCTTGCTATGGTGTTACTTAGACCAAATTAACTTTTTTCTTGTTCCGTTTTTTTTTCTAGATTATTTCTAGATGTATTTGTGTGTGTTAGATATAGGTTGTTAGGTCTGCATTTGAAAATGAAGTTTTTGTTTCCCCTTTCTTCCACCCCTTTTTTCCTTTTTTCCTTTTTCTTTTTGGTTTATTTCCATTCACACTTTTTCTTACCTATTATATTGCTTCCAGCATGGAAATATTGAAAATGAAAAAATTCCCCTGTACTTTATTAGACATTTAATCCATCAGTCCATCTTGAAACGCATACATACTTTTTGTTTGTTATGAATCTTTTGAATTCCTCTGATAAATTGTGTATCTATGTATGTTATTTGTAATGTATGAGGTGAAATTATGTTTGTTATATGTGTAAGATAGTTCCTGTAATATATTATGACATGATGTTCTTGTTCCTTGAAACTGTATTTTTAAAACAGGACAACTTTGATAAACAGGGCCTTTTTGGTCCTAAAAGATTATTTTCCTGTAAAAAATAAAAGTTTTATCTATCTATCTATCTATCTATCTATCTATCTATCTATCTATCTATCTATCTATCTATCTATCTATCTATCTATCTATCTATCTACCTATCTATCTTGGGTGGGACAGTGGAGCCGACAGGGATTGGGCACCCTGTCAGCCATACAGACTGCTGCCACACTGGGGTAGGGCCCTCAGCATGGCACCTGGAACCTGTTGGGGGAGTGCAGCAGAGCAGATGGGGGGATCGGCACCCCATTGGCCATATACAGTGTGCGTGGAGGGCAAAGCATGAGCATGCAATATGTGTGTGTGTGTGTGTGTGTGTGAGAGCATGCATGAGCATGTGACATATTATCGCTGCTCACTGAAGTGTAGCTCTCCCTTTGAACTGTATGGCACTGCATTTTCAACTGCTATCATAGACAGCTGCAGCATTCATTGGGGAACTGTGCCGCATCCACAAAACACACTGACTGCATTGAAAGCGAGGTGCCACATCTCTGAAAACTCGGATGATGGCACTATGTTTCTTGCACATGCATGCAAGCAAACATAAAAGGCACAAAACAAAATCCTGCTAATTATAGACCAATTAATCTTACATTTTGTATAGGAAATTAATGGAAAGATTACTTCTTCAGAAAATCCTTACACATGTATCAAATACAGGAAGCATAGATATTATGCAGTATGGGTTTACCCAAGGTAGATCCTGTCAGAACAATTTAATACATTTTTTCAAGCCAGTCAGCTGTGCTTTAGAAAATGGCCTTCCTGTCGATGTACTCTACTTAGACTATGAAAAAGCCTTCAGCACTGTTTCTCATAAAATTCTGCTGGAACACTTAATCTGGATCAAAATATATCCAAATATTGTCAAATGGGTAGCATCATGGCTAAATGACAGAGAACAATGTGTTAGCATTAGAGGCCTAAAATCCAGCATAACTAAAGTTACTAGTGGGGTGCCCCAGGGTTCAGTCCTGAGGCCAGTACTTTTTAATATCATGATTTCCACTATGCAATCTACCAATGAGGTCTGGCTAAACAAATATGCAGATGACAGTAAAATAGGCTGCATCACAAACAATGTAAAATCAATCCAATTACTCCCGAATAACTTAGATCAGTCAGCACTATGGGTAATTCAGAATACAATGACCTTCAATACTGCAAAATGTAAGGTAATGCACTTTGAAAAAATAATAAATTACCTAAATACACTCTGAACAATACCCATTTACAAGTTGTTGATGCCGAAATAGACCTAGGTGTTACTATCACAAACTAAATGAAATTAATACATATAAATAAAACAATAAAGAAGTGCCATGGCATTATAACCTGTATTTTAAGACATATTAAAAGTCATACTGCAAATATTCTTATTCCCTTATACTCTAATATGGTAAGATCCCAGATTGTCTTTTGTGCCCCTTTTTTCACCCCTAGATCTTCTGGTGCAAAAATCATGATAGAAAATGTCCAGAGAAGGCTGACAAGAAATATTACTGATCTAAGTAATCTGGAATATGAGGAAATATTGAATACCCTGGGATTTTGTTCACTTAACTACAGGTCATTGAGGGGAGACCTATGCCTAGTCTATAGGGCTATTAATGATCCTGCTCTTTTTGAAACATTATGTTTCCAAATGAAACAAACAAATAAACACACCAGATCTCATGAACTAAAATTGCAAGTAAATATTAATTGTACAACAAAGAGAAATAATTACCAACACAGAGGATTCCACCAATATGTAACTCCTTCCGAGTTTGTGGTGAAAGTGAAAATATTCAGCAGTTCAAAACAAGACTTGACCATTATATGGGTAATAGAAAATTTCTCTTCCACCACTAGTACTAGTGGTGGTGAGTTCAATTAGGGTCCTGCCCTTGGACTTGTAATCCCTATGAACCTATAGGTCTTCAGAAACTATCTAAAAGAGAAAAAGCAGAAGCTGGGGGATTTCATCAATGAAAGGTATCATTTAAACTAGGTGGGGGGAAGGCACTGGAGCTGGAGCTAGAAATCACCAGGAGAAGGGGTCCCATGGACCTCCCCCCACCATAGGGGTAGACACTAACTTAGATGAAATAGGGGCTGAATGAAGGGTAAGGAATCAGGAAGGATAGATGCAGCATGGAGATTGGTTTCTCTAAATGTTAGGAGCCTGGGGAACAAGTTGGCAGAGTTGCAGGCATTGATGGCAGAGGGAGCGGTGGACATAGTTGCCATTACTGAGACATGGGCAACCAGGCACCATGACTGGGACCTAACCATCACAGGGTAAAAACTATTCCGGAGGGATAGAGATAAAGGGAAGGCTGGGGGGTTGCCATTTATGTAAGGGAAGGATTCAGCTGTAATAGGGAAGGAGGGAGGCAGGTTGAACTAATCTGGCTGCAACTACACAAGCCAGAAAGGGACAAAGATCTGTCTGGGAGTTGTCTATAGACCTCCAGTCCAGAAGGATGACATTGACAGGGAACTAGTAGAGCAGGTAAGGAGGCAGAGTGGCAAAGGGAGCACAGTGGTGATGGGGGACTTTAATCTACCAGTGGTGGATTGGAGCATCCCAGCAATCAATTGCACCAGGGAACAGATCCTACTGGAAGCATTCTAAGATCACTTCCTTGCCCAGCGGGTAATGGAGCCAATGAGGGAGGGAAATATACTAGAACTGGTAATGGAAGTTGGGAAACAGGTCAGGGATGTAAGGGTGGAGGAACCTCTGGCAAGCAGTGACCACTGCACAGTGTGGTTCTCTATCAACCTGGGTTGGGAAGTAGCCACTACAAACACTATGGTCCTGGACTTCAAAAAGGCAGACTTTGGCAAGATGGGAAACATACTGAAAAGTCATATGGCAAGCATCTGCCCAGAAATGGACATGGAACAAAAATGAGCAGTCATTAAGACAGAACTGTCTGAAACCACTAAAACTTGTGTCAAGAGCCAGAGCAAGAAAGCCAGGACCAAGAAACTTAGTTAGATGAGTAGAGAGGCAGTGGGGAGATCACGTGATGAGTTAGCAGGAAGTAGATGTCTTTAATAAGGCTTCCGAGTCCCGATGAAAATATTTAAAAGTTTTAATGTTTTGAGAACCTGCAGAACTGAAACAGTGAGGAATCCAGATAGCTAGAGATTGCTGCATCGGGAAGGCGATTTCAAGCTCTGTATGGTGGGTGAATACAGTATCGCAATACCAACGAGTGCGGAAGGGAAATGGCTGAGATGGAACAAGGAAGCCCGAGCCTATGGCAATAAGAGCAGCGGCGACTACGCATCCAAAGCCCGATGCGCTGACCTCGGAAGAGCCTGAGGTCCAGCATGCGGGAAGGTCAGAGGGGCACTCAACCTCAGAGGACATTACCAAAATAAAACAACTCCTGAAAGGGCTGGTTGCTGATTTCACAATGTTGAAACCTGCTCTGCATGCTCTTCATGAGAGTGGGAGATGTAGAGGCCAGAGTTGCATCGCAGGGAGAGAAAACGGGAACTATGGAGCAGGAGATGGTTAACTTGAAAAGGCAAGTGAAAAAGATAGAAAACCGTCTAGAGGATCAAGAAGCGAGGAGCTGGAGGAATAATTTAATAATGGCAGGACTGCCTGAGAAAGCGGAAGGCTCAGACTGTGTTGCCTTCACACAAGATCTTCTTATGAAGCTGTTTGGGCCCACACCGTTTGGCCACTCCTACAACATCGAGAGGGCCCACCGCTCACTGAGAGAGACCCCCCCCCACCTGGAGCTCGTCCTCAAGTCATTATAATGCGGTTCCTGAATTACAAGGAGAAAACCCATATTTTAAACAAAGCTAAAGCTAATAGGAACTTACACTGGAATGGGGCTTCTCTCTGGCTGTTTCAAGATTTAGTGCCTTCGGTGAGAGAAAAGCAGAAGGAGTATACGGACATAAAAAAGAAGCTGTACATGGCGGGGTTGAAATTTAGATTACAATATCCAGCCACCCTGGTTGTAAAACTGTCAAAAGGGGACAATAGGTACCTCACAGCAGAAGAAGCCTTGGATAGCCTCAGAGTGGAGCTACAGGAATTGTTCAAGTACGGGACCTGAGGGTAAAAGGGCTGGTGAAAATGCAAACATAGCAGTGGGAACAGTGGACTAACAGTGCTGGGAAAAGCTGCACCAGAGGGCAGAACTTTATGTTACCTTGACTCTGGACTAGAACTGGGTATTGGACAATGCGGGCTAATGTTGTAAAGGCCCCTCCCTTTTTTTATTTTCTTTTCTTCTCTCTGAGTGGGAGAGTAGGTCTGAGGGCTTTGTGAGGTGGTAAAACAAAGTCCTATGGTGGATTCTTTACTGGATTCAATGGTTACTCTTGTTATTCAGAGTATATACTAGGCTATCATAGCAGATCGCTACGGAGAAAGTGGCTCGAAATACTGAGAATAGGATGGGCCAAAGGGGTATATGACTAAGCTGTCACCAAGAAGTTTAGGAATTAGGGGGCCCCGCTGTATTTAAGCCAATGGACATGGAAATTAGATTAAATAAATGGGTCTTCTGTAGAGAATGACAAGTTTCATAGAGAAGCGGGTGAGAAGCAAAGGAAAAACACCCTGTGAGGAGGAGGATGGCCATTAGACAGAGAATGGACTACTGCAAAGGTGGTATTTAAGTAGAGAGAGGGGTTATAACCCATGTAAAGATGGGCCACCATAAATGTTTTTTTTTTGTTTGTTTTTTTTTCTTTCTTTCCTTCAATAATTTAAAGCCAAATGGGTAATAGGTTAGTTTGAACCTGCAGCTGGGGGGACAAATAGGAAGGGGCTATTAGGGGATTACACTGGGACTCGGGGGCGATTGGAGACATCTTGAGGACTGACTCACGCCGTCTCGGGAAGATTAAGGAGGGCAATCGTAGGATCGGGTGGTACTTAAGGGAGCTATGGGGGCAGGAACGAGAGATAAACCAAGACATATGACATAAGGAAAGCAGAATGTATGAGAGTGAAGGTCAAGGGGAGGCTGTAGTAGATGGTATCACTTAGAATTTTTCATGGAGTGTGAAAGGTCTTGGGGAGGAAGAAAAGATTGGTTATGCTTAGATACATCAATCAGTTGAGGTACATATTGCTGCACTTCAGGAAACCCATTTATTGAATGACGAGTTGCATTTACTCAGGAAGGGATGGGTGGGCAGGTATTGGAACTGGAAGTGCCAAGCCTCGGTGGGTAGCGATACTAATCAGGAAAGATTGCCCATATATAATTGAGTGTACTCAACTAAGAGAGGATGGTAGGGATATACGTGATGGGCTAATTTCTGGGACATCCGTTGCTATGTGCTTCAATTTATGGCCCCACTCCGCCTAAATCTGAATTTTTGCCTCATTGGAGGCTGATATTGTCACTGTCCCCAAGGCTCAACTATCTTGACAGGAGACTGGAATATTTGTTTGGACAATAGGGTCGACAGGAGTCCCCTTCCAATAAAGTACCCAGCTCCTGCAAGCAGCACTATATAGATTTTTGGAGTTACAGCATTAGTAGACCCATACAGGATCTATAGAAAAGGGAGACGGAGATGACCTTCTATTCAGGAGTGCATAAGACATATTCCAGGATTGACTTCTTTTTGGTTAATAAGGAAGTCTTAAGGATTGTAGGTATGTATACTTTTGAAAGGATATTGTCTGATCATTCCCCAATTCAATTGGTATGGGAGATGGCAATATTCCCCTAAGCCATACCGATGGTGTCTTGATGAAGGATGTTAGCAGTGGACAATATGGTGACTAAACTGGAGGGTAAACTTAAGGAAATTATTCAGAACCAAATCCCAACTCTTGAGGATAAGAAATTAGCTTGGCCCATCTGCAAAGTGCTGTATGTTGGATGGGCACAGGAATATACAGCTAAGTGAATAAATTAAATAGGGCTCGGGAGGAATTCATAATGGGGCCATTAAGTCTCTATCACCTCTAGAAGGTTCCTCTAAAGAGACGGATAGGAATTAAGAGAATTAAAAGAAGAATATAGAGGTATACTGAACTGTAGGGCTGATCGTTGGATGGAAAGATTGAATGCTAAATACCTGCTACAGGGGGATATGCCAGGCCGATTATTGGCCCATAGGATTAAGGAGCGGGAGGCGGACAGAATGATTGTGGCAGTGAATTTTGGAGGAGAGTTTATCTCGGAACCTCAATGAATGGCTGATGCTTTCGCGGAGTACTATGCCGCAATATATCAAGAGGGGGCCTCCAGCTCAGAGACAGAAATCGGGGGGGTTCCTGGATAAAATACCGTTGCCCAGATTAGACCTAGAGCAGGCCCAGGCCCTGGCTGCCCCAATATCAGAGTTGGAAATTATGGAGGTAATTAAAGACCTGCCAAATGGGGAGGCACCAGGACCTGATGGCCTGTCGGCCAAATTTTATAAAGTGCATGCAGCAACAATAATACCTCTACTGAAAGAACTCTTCTCGACTATCATGAATGGAGGGATTCCCAACCCTCCTTTGTATCAGGCCTATATTACGTTGATCCCAAACCAGATAAACCCAGAGACCTACCAGGTAATTATAGGCCCATAGCTTTAATAAACCAAGATATTAAGCTGTTCACAAAAATTTTGGCTAATAGAGTCTTGAAAGTTGCTCCCTTATTAATTAGTCAAGATCAAGTTGGGTTTATGCCAGAGTGGGGCTCATGATGCGTAGAAACTTCATCACATTTTAGATAGAGCTTCCATTTTCAAAATCTGCTATGGCTCTATATAGCCTAGATGCCGAGAAGGCATTCGACCGGTTTCCGACCAATTTCTATTTCACAATGGAGAAAATGGGGTTCTAAGGGGTTTCTGGGAGGCCTTAGAAATCTCTATGAAGCCCCACAGCCAGAGTCCTATGCAATGGATATCTCGCTAAAGAGATCCTCCTCCGAAATGGAACTAGGCAGGGCTGTCCCTTGTCACCAATTTTATTTAACATCTACCTGGAACCTTTGCTATGATCCCTTGCTATGGAACCCAGGGTTCAGGGGATTGAGGTTTTAGGGACAGAGCTTACATTTTCGGTATTTGCCGATGATATCTTGCTGCACCTAAGTAATCCATCTGACAGCTTTCAAAGTGCCCTGGAAATCATCAGGAAGTTCTCGAGGGTGTCCAATTATAAGTTAAATTTAACTAAAACTCAAGTTCTTCCACTCACGGTATACACCCATAGGGCAGATTTTGACCATTCCAACAATTGGGCCTTGGAAAAATTAAATACCTGGGAATCTGGATTTTGGCTAGATCAGCAGATGGGGTGGAGGAAAATCTGGGTAGCATTGTGGCCATAATTAAACAGGACATTGTAAGGTGGAGGAAACTTCCTCTAAATTTCACTGCCAGATTGGGATTAATTAAAATGAATCTTCTGCCCCGATTGCTGTACCCGATTTGTCTCTCACCCTATATTATTCCGAAGGGAAGGTTCATTAGTATTCAAAGGATAATTTCAGAATTCCTATGGGATTCTAAACCTCCAATGAGGAAACATGCTGTCCTACGCCTCCCCCAGCTCAAGGGAGGCATGAAACTTTCAGATTTAATGCTATACTATGTAGCAGGGCAACTAGGGCATATGGGACACTGGAACAGGCATGGGGGAGATGAGGGATACACTCCAATGTGGCTTCGAATCGAACAACTTATTCTGGAAGACACAAAACTTTCCCCAACTGCATTACTATTTGTAGACCCGGAGACTTTACCTGGCATGAGGAAAGCACTCCCGATATACAAATCAGTTAAAGCATGGTGGAGTGGTTAACTCCAGTACAGAAGAGAGCACAAAGAGCAACACTATAGGGAAACCCTAACTTCGCCTGGGGAACCAAATACTTACTGGCCAGTGGACATCACTGCTGTCGGAATTCAAAGTGGCAGATTTTATAATTGCAGACAGGGTGCTCTTACCAACACAGACTAGGGATTGGGATTTTTTTTAAAAGATCCAGATTACCAAGTTGTTGCAGAAATTCATGCCAGATAATAAAGATGGGGGAAAAAATTTGCTTACGTGGGATCATCTAAGAGAGATGGACCTTTTACAGCATCCCCTCTCAAAAGTATATAAGGTCTTGTTAGACTATGTTTACACAGAACCCAAAAATCAGATAACATATTGGGAAAAGCATTATCCCCCTGAGACCTGACTGGATAGAAGTTTGAAACATATGAAAGCTTTGCCTATACCAAGTATAATACTATGCAATTCTTTATCTGTTCAAATATCTACTACCACCCAAGTTGTGTTCTAGAAAACTCAGACAGACAGATCGGTGTTTTTGTTGTGGTACTGAACCAGGAGACCTACTACATGTATTGTGGACTTGTTCTAGAATTCAGCCATTATGGGTTCAGACTGAAAATGGATCCGATACTAAACTACTGGAGTACATTAGCCCAGAAATATGTATATTAGGAGACATGAGAATGGTACCGAGGGGCCCAGCTAAATACCACGTGTCCCTCATGTCAGCTGTAGCTAAAGCATTTGTTTTAAGACACTGGAAGGAGGATAGAATTTATGGTTATGATCAATGGGTTGGGGACCTCCTACAGGTCTTGGATATAGACTTAAAAGCATATGTTGATAGAAGGGAAAAGAAACTATATGACAGAAGGTGGGGCCTGAGAGGCAGTGTATCAATACAGTTGAAAGGTCCTCGTTCAGCTCTGTCTGTCTGGTGAAGAGTAGCTGGTTAAATTTCTAATGAGAAAGTCTGAGGGTCTGAAACTTAACGGAATTATATGACTTGTATCAGATAGGTTTTCTATAAGTACAGTCATAACTCTCACATAAACTTGTTTGCCTTAGGTCAGAGGATATGCTTTTACTTGGTTGGGCAAGAGGATTGTCTCTCCTTCCTAGGGACAGTTATTCAAGGATAGTCGGATTAGGTATACTTAGGGTTAGGAGGACAATCCTATATAGTAATTCAGACTAAGGTAAAGGCTAGACTAACACCAACTGAAGAAGATGGATTTGAAGGTTAATACAATAAGAATGGAATAAAATGTTTGGGGATAATAAATATAACTGTGATTGTATATAGTTTGGGGTTATACATAGTTTCCATATCCAGTTTAGGGATGTGGGCCCGGGTGTGTATCCTGGGAAGTATGTATGTACGTTATATTGCTGGAAATAAAAAAACCTTAATAAAGATGTTAAAAAAAAAAAAGTAGAGAGGCAGTGGAGAAGGTGAGGCTAAAGAATGTATTTTGCACCTACAAGCGATCCAACAGGGCAGAAGACAAAGAATAATATGTGAAGAAATCCAGAGAAGTGAGCAGAGTGGTGAGGGCAGCAAAGGTGGCTAGGGAATGAAGGTTAGCACAGGGGATCAAAAGAGGCAAAAAAGGATTTCTTCAGATACATCAGAGAGAAAAGGAAGAGCAAGGATCAATTTGTTAGGATCAGTCAGAGAAGTGGGTGGGTAGAAAAGGGGGCTGAGCAGACAGAAGTACTTAATGAATACTTCTGTTGAGTCTTCACCAAAAAGAGGGAAGGCCCATAACTGAAAGGAAGGATGAGGTAGGAGGTGAGGGAAAAGCAACCACAGATTTAAAAATGATGGTGAAAGGGTGAGGGAGGCCCTAAGTCCCTGAAAGTGGGCAAGGCACCTGGCCCAGACAGAGTCCACTGCAGGGTGCTGAGAAAGTTGGCAGAGATCCTGGCAGGGCCATTGGTGGACCTGTTCAATGCTCCTCTGAACTTGGAGTGCATGCCCAGGGACTGGAGGGAAGCACATGTGGTACCTCTCCATAAGAGTGGGCCCAAGGATGAACCGGGGAACTACAGACCGGTGAGCTTTACTGCAAATGGGAAAACTGATGGAGACAATCTTCAAGGAAAGACTGATACAATTTCTTGAAGATAACAACCTCCAGGACAGCAGGTTTGTCTCAGGCAGATCCTGCCAGAGAAACTTGATTGATTTTTACAACTGGGTTATGAGGTCTTTGAACAGGGGACATGTGGTGGATGTCCTCTACCTGGATTTCAGCAAGGCCTTTGACTCGGTACCACATGATAGGCTGACCTGCAAGTTGAAGGGTCTGGGAGCAGGGAGTAAACTGGTCAGATGGGTCAAGAACTAGCTGCAGGGTAGACAACAGAAGGTAGTAGTGGGGGGGGCATCAGAACCCAGGGCAGTAACAAGTCATGTACCACAGGGCTTGGTGCTGGGACCAGTTCTGTTTAACATTTTCATAGTTGACGTTACAGTAGGGATTAAGAGCAAGAACAGTCTAATCACAGATGACACAAAAATTTGTGCTGAGGTAGATAGGAGAGGGAGCAAAAGTACTTCAGGAGGATTTGGCAAAACTGGAGGAATGGTCTCACACTTGGCAGCTTGGTTTCAATGCCGAGAAGTGCAAAGTGATGCATTTAGGAGGCAAGAAATGAAAATTACGTACCTACCGTAATTCTTGATCTTCTCTTGTATCTTCTACTTCATTACTGTTTGGGTTGTGCCACCGAGTGATGCATTGCATCATACACGAGGTGCGGCCGTTAGGTGTCGGTGAGACTCCTCCTTCTCCATCTCAAATCTGATAGCTGGAGAGGCAAAATAAAGGGCAAGAAAAAAAGGGAAGGAGGCAAGGGAGCTGAGGGACAGAAAAAGGAAATGATGTAAACTGAACAAGAAATAAGCCGAAAGAGGACAGAGAAGAAGAAGATGCCTGCCCTAAGAGAACGCAGTGCCTCACCCCTTGGGCGGCTCCAAGGAAGATTAGAAAAAGAAAGGAAGAAAAGAGGGAAAGGGAAAAGGAGGGGTGGTGGGAGGGACAGCTCTGTCGATTGAGAGATTGGTTAAAGGAAGATAAGCTCGAACCAACAACAAGGGAGCAAGAAGTCCACTTTATAAAGGAGAAAACATTTTAACTGAACCACTTGTCCAGATAGGGCACAAGGCAGATTCTTTATGGCTGCCGCCATCCCCAATCCTTTAACTCCCAGTTGAGAGCTCTGAGACTGCCAAGGCAGAAATGGAAATACGATCACCGTAATTGTTGATCTTCGGACAGCCCATCACCTATTCACACTCAGTAAGAAGGCCGGAGGCACCAGGACCAAGCGGAAGCCAAACATTTTCTGAAGGGTTGGCACTGAGGTAGGACTGCGCATGTGCAGCACTGCAAGACTGACTCACGCCTGTGTAGGCTATCTCGGCATCGACCCTCCAACTGCCTCAGTACCTTTTTGACCAAGGAGGTGCAGCGTAACTAATGAGAATAACTCATTTTGAGTTTCTGGGCCTGAGAGGGCCCAGATGACCTTTGTGAGAAAGGTCAAAGAACAATGTTTCTGATCCAGACCACTTAGGCCATGAAGACCAGGAAAGAAAAACGAGTGAACCCAGGGGATGGTGGGTGAGCGTGTGAATGAGTGATGGAGACTGTCCAAGAAGATCAACAATTATGGCAAGTAAGTGATTTCCATATCTTCCTGGACTAAGTCTCCATCACTCTTTCACACTAGTGGGAGAGTACCGAGCTAAAACCCACAACCCTGAGTAGGGTGGTAGGAGATAGGGATCACCCAGAAAGGACGGCCAAGGACTGTCCTACTAATAAAAAGAGCCATCTTTTAAGAGCATCCAGAACATGATGCTTACAAGATAAGCGCTCGAGTTGTAATGCACCACTTTGCAGACAACTGCAATGGGCACAAAATGAAACTCTGCCAGGAAGTTGCAACCACTCTGAGAGAGTAGTGAAAACCCGGACTCACAGTTTGGTATAGGACCAAAACTAATAGTGTCAAAGACATGTACTAATCTAATGTAAAAGGTCCTCAGGAACTGCAAGAGCTGGAGGTAAAGTCTACAGTTTCAGGGTAGACCGAAAAGCAGAGACGGAACCCCCACTACCAAGTATGGCTGACCTGCAAACAACAGGTCCAGGAGCACTTGAACTCCTTACTTGGTGAGCAAAAGAAGGTCCAGGTAGGGTTAACCCCTCAAGGGAAATGGTTTTCACTTAGTCACTGAAACCTTCCTGATGGAAGGCGAAGCACAACTTAGAAGTCTTTTGTGGTGGTCTAGTAGAATCAAATCCTAGTCACTGCATATTCCAAAAAGGAATCATCCTGCCCCTGTGTGTATAACTGTAGTAGCAGTCTCTGAACTCAGGGAAGAAAGGAAAAAGTGTACAGGAGGACATGCCCACAGTAGAAAAAAAACATTTCGACAGAAAAAAACAGGTGCTGGATTTGTAAGGCAAATAGAGGCAGATGTGCATCGAGGAGGACACAGCAGGATGAAGTTAGGGCTAACCCATTGTTGAAGTGACTGAATAGCGGCAGAAGTGGCTCAATGCAGTGAGACACTACTGACTCTGGCCTCCTGAAGGAAGTAGGCAGGACTCTAGTTTGCTTTGTTGAAAAAACAAACATTACCTCACCGTCACACAGTCAGAGAGGATAGCTTCGAGAGCTACTGGCACGGAACCAGTGCACAGGAACTGAAGGTGTGAATATTTGAGAAGCTATCTCAGAAAAAGACCTACTTGACCAATGGTCAAGAAAGGAGCATGTCGTCTGTTAAGTTGAAGCAAGCATGGAAGTAGGAATCTAAGTTCATACTCACTGAAGAGTCACTTCTGTTGCTGTGAGGCTCTGATCAAAAGAAGAAAGCCTGATTAAAAAAAATGGAGGGACTAACAGACTGGTTAGATGCCTAGGTTTTGGAAATATCTCGGAATAAGAGAAATCTCTCTAGAGAAAAGAGGTGTGCTATACCACCGCTGGATCGGACTGCCCCTAGGGGTAGAAGAAATCAGACACTCTTTACTGAAGTTTAGGAGACTACCGCCTCAGGGTTGAGGCAGAACCTGACCAGATCCAAAGTGTGGTATTGGGAAATTCCAACTAGGCTCTGTGCTGTGATAATTCTAACCCCCCCTTTTTTTTTTACTATCATTAGTCCAAGCCTGACAAGGTTGCAGGCTGCTTTTTCGCAAGGATTGCCTGATACAGAAATGACAAGGATGTCATTCCTCTGAGGAGCAGGAGGAGCCTGAGGATCCATAACTGAACTCTTGACTGGACTAATAATAATAGCTAGACAGATGTTAACCACCTGTGCTGAAGCAGCCACCAGAGTGGCAGCATCAAAAGAGGGCTGTATACCCCCATCAAAGGAGCGAAACAGTCTGTGCGGCTCCCAACCATTGAATTAGAATGTTCCACAGAGTGTAATTGTCTTGACGACTGAAAGAGTCTAGACGCAGAGGTGTACGGTCCCCAGATCCAGTCTGAACACTATGGTAGACCACATTAATGTGGAATTACTGAAAAGAGCTTCCATCACAGACTCTGATGATAGAGAGGGTGTGTCCTTCAGTATATAAATTGAGTCATCCACTATATCACTGACCAGAAGGACAGGAGAGACTCATCTAGATGCCCTTCTACTGCAGAATGACCCCAAAAGAGGTATAGGTCAGAGCCACTAGAGACTCTCTGCCACCAGGAAGGGTGTCGAGGAGCTGCACCACGTAGGAGCTGGGAAAGTGCTGAGCGGAATGAGAGATTCTGCTGGCAGAACAGAACAGAAGGGTCCCATCAGCGGAAAACCACTGGATGACAAGACCCGATGCAGACTGCCACCCACTAAGATGTGTGGAAAAAATAATCCTCAGAACGGGACTTCATTCCATGGAAACATTCAGCCACAAGTCCCGTTGGAAGAAGAGATCCACAAATGGAGATCTTTCCCTAGTTCTGTCAGACAGCACCAACTGGCACCCTGTGGCACCAGCATCACTGTGGCACAGAAGGGCACCAAGCAGTACCTATGCCAACCTGGGAGACACCCAAGGGCACCCACGGCAGAACCTGCAGGTATCCTCAACACCAATGGCAGCAATGGCATGCAAGGGCTCCCCGACACCCATGGCACCCATGGTACCATGTCACCCAAGAAACCCAGGGCAACAATGGCACCCAAGGGCACCCATGACACCCATGGAATCATGGCACTCATGACACCTGCGGATGCCAGGTGCCACCCACGGGTGCCCGGCACCACCCACGGCACCCGCGGGTGCCCAGCACTGCCCATGGCACCCACAGGCACCCAGCACCATCCGTAGCACCCGCAGGTGCCCCGTGCCACTTGTGGCACCCATAAGTGCCTGGCATTGCCTGCGGCACCCACGGGTGCAAGCAACATCCACGAGCACCCATGGGCATCCGTGGCATGGTGAGACACCCACAGCACTGCCAGCAGCGCCGACAATGAAGGCAACAATGACAGCACCCACAGTGCCGCACAGAACTCATGGTGCTGAGCATGGCACCGAGCCATGGCACTGATCCACGGCACCGATCCAAATACCAGCAGTGCCGCCTAGGGCACCAATGCCAAACCAGTGGTCATGGCGCTGGGCCTGTGGTGCCACCAAGGTGTCGGGCACAGTGCCAGGAAAAACACCATGGAAAAGCCAATGGAGAAGATGGAAGAAGGAGAAAGGTTGTGCCCGTGCCGGCCACAGCATGGAAAAGGAAGAGGGGGTAGGCACGAGGGGTCGACACGATGGCGAAGGCACCAAGAGGGCACCGTGCTCATTCTGATCCAATTGCCCTGGCTCTGGTCCAATGGCTCAGAGGCCCGGAGGCCCTGAAAACAGGAACACAGCCAGGAAAAAAAGATAGTCAAACCCCCTGCTCCACAGGAGCAGCCCAGAGGTGAAACTGCTCACTGGAACTCTAACAAGGGCAGAGATGGAGTCTGGAGTCGAGAATGCAGCCGTAAGGAGCGGAGCCAAGGGGAACCCATGAAAGTCAGTTCAGGCCTATCGCCCTTCCAACTAACAATCCTCGTTGAGACGTACCAACAGGAAACCTCGAGCGGCACTGATTCTGCTTCCCCAAATGAGGAAGAAGAGCTCGAGGCTAAGCAGAGCCAGATCCCCAGCATCACCAGATTCGTGCTTCAGTGGACTGTCCTCCCCCCCAAGCACAGGACTGTCCATAGTCAGACTCTCCCCCGTTACTTAATGGTGGTGGACCGGGCACAGCCCCTCTGCCATAACAACTTTCAAACAAAGTCTTCCTACCGTCACCGCTACCGTCTAAGGACGACTCCGTTGATGGCAGGAAAGAATTTCTTTTTCTTCATAATCTTCTTTTCTTGTTCATAAAATAAGAAATTACTACTAAATAGTTAAATTAAACAGTTAAATTAAACACTAAAAGCTGTTGTCGTATAAACGAAAACTTTGACTCCGGCAGACAAGCTATGTCGACATCCAAGCGCACTCTACGGTGGGAGAAAAGGAACTGAGGTGGTTGGAGATAGACTACACAGGTGTGAGTCAGTCTCATGGTGCCTCGCATGAGCGGTCCTATCTCGGCACCAACCCTTCAGAACATTTTTGGCTCCCGCTTGGTCCTAGCACCTCCGATGCTATCCCACTAGTGTGAATGAGTGATGGAGACTTAGTCCAGGAAGATTATCTGTTCCAAAATTAAGCGAGCAACCAGAAAGGGAGAGGAAACCCACTAGCACTTTGTCAAGTGCTATCACATATGTGAGTGGGGGGGTAAGGGTTTAAGCCCTACAAGGGACAACCCTTACATAGAAAGATTGGAACTCAATCGAACTCCCTGAAGCCAAGGCAAAGATCACCAGCTCAAGGTAAAATAGTGTCAGGGCAGCTTAATTTAGAAGAACTGACACAGGCTGATTGAGACATGCCAAGGAGAGTTAGCAAAGGAAACTGAGCCATGCAAGGGAAAGTTTCCTATTGTAAAATGAAAGTGCGGCTTAGAAGACCAAGTCAACCCACAGGGAGAGTCAGAAAGAGTTCACTAGGACAGAAAAAGTTACTTGTTCCCCTCCAACCAGAGGGAAAAAAACGGAGGTCCATCCAGAGGGGTGGAAAAATTTATATATATTTTTTTTTTGTCATAAAGGCCAGGAAAAGGAGAGGAGGGACAACTAGAGAGGTGGAGATCCCTAAGAAGGAGGCCCTTAGAGTGGAAGGAGGGTGGGTATCAGTAATGAATGGTGAAGATACAAGAGAAGCTCAAGAATTATGGTAGGTACATAATTTTCATATCTTCCCATGTCAATATTCACCATTCATTATTGCTTGGGTGAGTACCAAGCTCCCCACACCACTGGGAGGGAAACAACAGTGTCCCTGAGGGAACAAGACCCTCAGCCTTCTGCAGGTGAGAAACAGAATGAAGAGACCCATGGCTGATTCCAAGAAAAGCCTAAGGTTGGGGAGAGCTAGGAGGTGTCCTCTGAAGATGAGGGGATGGAGGGAGCAGCTGTAAAAGTTTCCTAGCCCTGGAGGAAAACAAATGGGTCCCTCAGAAGGCAGAGCAAATCACCCTACGCCGGACCAGGGGGGACAATCTGGATAGACAAAGCCATGCCGTCCGTCTGATACAGATCACTGTCCCTACAAGCCTAGAAGCTACCTCATTGGCATCATAAGATGCCCTTGCTTGGTGTCTTGCCAGCTCCAGGCCTATAGCAGAAAGGGCAATGGCCTGCCTAGATTGTTCTGAATCAGGCATTGATGCTAGAAGCTGGGATAGCATCGACCATAAATGCCTGCTGTAGGCAGCATGGTGTGCCTGATGTGATGCAATGCAGAACATTGCACGAGAAGAAGAGAACACTCTTCGCCCCCACCAGTCACATTGTAGAGAATCTGAGTCCAGTGGAGGGTCATGTGTCAGGTGGCGGCGCCCAGAAGGAGTATCTAGGAAAGCCAATCCAGAGGGTGGGTTGGGGAGAAAACTTACGTACTCAGATGGGGCACAATACCATCTCCTGCAGTCTGCCGGGGATGGGCTAGGGGTGTCTGCAGACTACCAGGAATGGATAGATGCCTCCAGGAATGGAATAGGCCAGGATGGCACCACCAAATGCTGGGCATTGAGTTCACTGAGAAATTCACGCATCTCCCATTCGGTATTGTCTCACCTAACAAAGGAGATACGAAGATCCCTCATCATCCTTGAAAGGAATCACGATAATCAGTGAAATCAGCATCAGAGGAGATATGAGCAGGGGGTTCCTCTTCCTCCTCCGAGGAAGACAAGGATGATGGACAGCTCAAATGTCCAGAGGACTCCTGCAGCAGAGGGATAGGCAAAACACCCACTCATGCATACATCTAACGTATGAAGGGAAGGCCACCGCAGTAGCTCTGAATCTCCCAGGATAACGGAC
This sequence comes from Neoceratodus forsteri, assembly GCA_016271365.2. Classification (NCBI taxonomy): domain Eukaryota; kingdom Metazoa; phylum Chordata; order Ceratodontiformes; family Ceratodontidae; genus Neoceratodus; species Neoceratodus forsteri. The sequence goes on from CM057459.1 coordinate 277,156,050, forward strand.
CTGTAGGACTGACTTGGCCTGGGGGTGGCTGCAGAGAGGAATGGGGAAGGGCACCTGGAAGAGGCAACTGTCCTCTGCTCTGGCTCTGAAATCCAGAAAATGGAGCCTGAGCTGGTGGGGTTCGGACAACAAACCAGGTTGCAGAACGGAACCCTGGGATGTGAAACCTGGGAGATCCTAGAAGGATACTCCTCTATGTTGAACCTGAGGCTGCATAGTTCCAGAATGGCAGCCCACAGCAATGCCACTGGAGGGGTCCTGAAGCCCAAGAGGAAAGGCGGGGTCCAGCACTACGGCTCCTACCCACACCCCGAGGGGTGGCAGGCGAAGGCTGACACACCTCCCCTCAGCCTCTCAACTGCTCAGACTCTGAGGATGCCCTCCTCCTCAACCTCAGTGAAGGGACCTGTTGATCCAGGGTTTTTCCGAGGGAACCCCCCCGAAGACACGGTCCCTGACCCACCCTGAGGAGGCACAGCAGCACCGGGAATGGCAGCTACAGCAGCCCCCTCAGGGCAGGCAACCTCTTCCCCAGCCTCCACCACCTCATCCTCTGAGGATTCCAGACCACCCCCAGTCTGGGGGTCCTCCGAAGGAGAAAGCTGGGGGGACTGAGGAATAGGAGCACTGGGCCACCTGACACTACATCTCACTGGAGACCCCGACTCTGAAGAATTGGGGCACCAGAAAGGGTCCACATCTGAATCATCCTCCCCGGATGAAGAGGAGACCAGCTGGACCTCAATACTGGTGACCCCTGGGCACTCCCGAGAAACGGCATCGCAAACGGCACCAGTGTCACCGACGGTGCTGGATGACCTCAGACCACCCACAACACCCAAACCTGGTCCCGACTCCCTGGCTGCACCAGCTAGGCCCATGGTACCACCATCGGCAGTGGGAGCCAGCGCGATGCCACCAACGGAGCTGACCGGGCCCATGGCACTGCAGGCGGCGCCAACAGGTGAAACAGTGCCACCAATAGTGCCGCCCCGATCACCGGTGCTGTGAATGGCACAGGGATGCAGAGCGGTGCTGTAGGTAGCATCGAGGGTCCACCAGTGGCAGGCCCAGAGACCTTGGGCCGTGACACTGGGGGAGCCTGCACCTCCGGTGAGGTGACTGCTGAGGTGGTGTCCCCACCGTGGCCTCGGGAGGGACCACAGTGTTCTTCTGACACGCAAAAGAGGCCTCCTCCTTGGCAAGACTAGAAAATGAGGAGGCCTCCTCCATCCAGACCGTATAGGCCTGGGAGGGGACCCGGAGGAAGGACCTAAAGTTCTTACCTGGGAAGCCCTAGAGTGACGTCATCCCCAAAGTTGGCATAGCCCTGCCGATCTTAAATGCACGGACTTCAAGGACTCGGTGGTCCATGGAGAACAAGCATCACACAAATCCATATCATGGTTGGGCCCCAGGCAACGAGACAAACATCATGCTGGTCGGTGTACAGAAAATGCCGCCACGGGAGCACTGACTCATAGGGGCATGGCCTGCCTTGCACTACGTTTGGCTCCCGAACCTGACATGATGAAAATAAACAGAAAAACACAGCAAAATATCCGCGTCGTGAAGAAAAACAGAACAGTCTTACCGGCTAATAACAATTTCAACAGCATCAGGATGAACAGAAATTGGAGAAGGAGGAGTCGCAAGTAGGCCTCTGATGCGGCTGTAAATCTCACATGTGGAGCAGGTGCAACCTCGATGGTGAGAGAAACAGAACTGAAATGGAGGATGAGAGTCACGACACCCAACGGCTGCCCTAGTGCATGACACAATCTCATTCTCATGGGGCGGCGCCTTGAGTGCAAACTCAAAAAACTCCCGTGGTGGGTGCGCACCTCCGACAACCCAGGCAGTAATGAATGAAGATTGACAAGAAGATCCCAGGACACAATTACCAGCTGGAGGGTGTCCATTAACAAAATCCAAGGAGGAGAAGGATCTGAGAGTGCTGGTAACTGGGGAGATGAACCACTCTGCTCAGCGCAGGAAAGCAGAACGATAGCCATCTGCTTGTTATTATTTGTATTTTATTTGTGATATAAATACATGTTTAGACTTCTGCTTAGAAGCACAGACCAAGCAGAACAGCCTCAAGGGATATTGGATTTTTAAAAGAAAAAAATATGCTGGCCTTGCTTGTTGTCACAGCTAGCTTGTAAAGCTGACTTCCTAGGATTATAATAAAATAAGGTTGAGAAGTTGTAAAACCAGCATTTACTCTGAATCCAGGAAACTGGCCATAACAGGTTGCCTTTTTTATGACATCAGGAGGTAAGACAGCTCTGACAGTTACCTGTGAAACTTCTCATCACTAAGAGAAATAGCTTTCAGGAATGTTCCTCTGAAGATCAAAGTAGTAATTCTGACCTGCCATAAAGCAGGCTCGCTGATTTAAAAGTACACATTTTTTTTAAGTGGGATGCTTAGCAATATGCAGATGCATATGACTAATTCAGAATGCAGGAATGAGAGTGACTTCACAGCCAGCATCATCACAGAGCTGTGACCTCACAAGCTGGGTGGGACCCTTTTTTTCCCTCATTGATATTGTCAAGGCTGAGGAAACATTGTTCCTTTTACTTCTGGACTTCTGAAAGAACACACTCTTCTTCCAACTTTACAAAACTTAGCATAATTGTGTTGGACTTTGAAGAGATACTTTTACTTCTGGACTCTCAAGAAGCACTTCGACCAAAGTCAGGTAATTCCAGTACCACTATTTACTAATTAAAACTGGGATAGGTGTAGTTACTCAATAAAAAGGTGGTTTGTTTATACTTGTCCTTTTCTTTTAGGACTGTACCATTAATTTTATATGTTTGGGCTGGGATATTCAAAGGGTTGCACATGGCGCAATAGTGTTGCACCATGTGCAACCCTGATCGTCCGGGCGATATTCAAGGGGAATTTGCTCGCCGCAAACTCGGCGCGCCAGGGCACACCAATAATGTGTATGCAGCGAAATGCAGGGGCTTACCCATGCATATGCGGTGCATCCCAATATTCAGCCTGGGATGTGTGGCGCATATGCAGGCACACACCAGCCTTGCGCCACACAGGGAGGCATAAAGATGTGCCTGAAAAAAACAGGAGCAAGGATTGGTCACCCACAGGCCTGCCACCATGCTGCTGGGTGCAACACAGCAGCCGCCTGCTGTGGGTGGCCACCCAACCTCCCAAGGCACAGGCCGGGTGTCAGGCCCCCCCATGCCCGATTGCGGGCATAAATACATGTATCCATTCCCTTGTGGTCCAGTGGACCGAATCCAGCCCAATAGCGGGCTTTGTGCAATATAATGTATCCCTGGTGGTCCAGTGGACCGGCCCCCAAGCCCGATCACAGGCTTTGTAACTCTAACAATCCCTGGTGGTCCAGCGGTACCCACCTCCCCACCCACCCACTCAGTCCCGCCACTCCGCTCCCGCCCACCGTCAGCGGCAGGCAGCAGCTCCCCAGCCGCAAGCAGCCCCTACCACCCGCCAACTGACGGTGTACAGTACAGCTGTATGCTCATTGGTCCTGGCGTGGGCCAATGGCCTTACGAACCGTGCTGTACAACCGATCGATATGTGAAGGAAGTCATTCACATATATAAAGGACTGTCTAATCTGTCTAATCTGCACACCCATTGGCCATGCTGTGGACCAATGAGCATACTGCGTACTGTACTCTGTCAGTGGGGTGGCTGGGCGGCTTGAGGTGGGAAGCTCTGCCTACCACTGACGGGGAAGAGTGGGGTGGTGGGACTGAGTGAGTGGGTGGGAAGAGGGTACCACTGGACCACCAGGGACTGTTAGAGTTATAAAGCCCGTGATTGGATTGGGAGCGGGTCCACTGGACCACCAGGAAATGTAATTTTCATATATGTTCATGATCGGGCACGGATTTGGTCCACTGGACCACCAGGATACTATTATTTACACTACACCAGCGATCAGGCTGGGGAGAAGGTCCACTGGACCACCAGGAAACTTACATTTTATAAAGCCCATGATTGGGCGTTGAGTACATGCCACTGAGGGGCAGGGGTGTCGGTCCCTGACGGCTGCAGCCTGGCAGGCGCCAGGTGCAAGTCGCATGGGATCAGCGCAATTTGCATGCAAATGGGGCTATAATGACATGCAAATGGCACCTTTTGGCGCCTTGCATGCATTATGGCTCCATTTGCATATACAGTGCTGAATATCGTGGTTCATTCACCTCGCGCACCCGCACTTGTGCTGGCACATCCCCTGCTCCTTCCTAGCCACTTGCACTGGCACAGTGCCACTGCACCATGTGTAATGCGAAATATAGTGCCATATTCAACGGTGCTGAGCCTTGTGCAGCACCATTGAATATCACCCAGAATACTTCCTGGCGCAAGCCAGTAATGCGCCTAGGTTTGCTCCACAGCCTGAAGCAGTCTGAATATCCGGCCTCTGTGTTTTGTATTTTATTTAGTATTTTAATTCTAGTAAACTCTGTTTTCCTTGAAATTCTGCCTGAGTCTTTTTCATTTTGAGTGTGAATGCTGGGACAGTGTTGATAATTCTGACAGAACTGTTAAGCGCTTACAGTGTGTTACCATATGCACCAAGGTAAGAAAATGCCACGGTCTCAGCTGAGTCAGAAGGGGATTGTGAACCAGGTTGTGTGCCCGCTGGGTTAAGTATTACACTGCATTTCCCAAGAGGGTGTGATATTTGAATCTACTACCTGGGCATGCTAGTGAAAAGGGTTCATATTTGACTCAGGACTTGAGACTGGTAGTTGATAGGACCCAAAACAGACAGGAGGGCTACCCTGTGTTTCTCCTGTTCACATTGCACTTTGAGGTTTGGCATTGTGGGAGCAGGGGCCTGACTGCTGTGCATTTGTGACAGTAGGCTGACTTGCAAATTGAAGAGTCTGGGAGCAGGGAGGAAACTGGTCAGATGGGTACAGAACTGGCTGCAGGTAGAGACAGAAGGTAGTATTGGGGAGGCATCAGAACTCAGGGTAATAACAAGTCATGTACCACAGGGCTCAGGGCTGGGACCGGTTCTGTTTAACATTTTCATAGCTAACATTGCAGTAGGGATTAAGAGCAAGATCAGTCTCTTTGCATATGACACAAAAATTTGTTCCAAGGTAGATGGAGGGGACGGAGCAAAAGTACTTCAGGAGAATTTGGCAAACTGAGAATGGTCTCACACTTGGCAGCTTGGTTTCAATGCCAAGAAGTGCAAAGTGATGCATTTAGGAGGCAAGAACCCAGGACACAATTACTGGCTTGAGGGTGTCCTGTTAACAAAATCCAAGTAGGAGGGATCTGGGAGTGCTGGTAACTGGGGATATGAGCCACTCTGCTCAGTGCAGGAAGGCAGGAGTGGAAGGCACACAGGATGCTAGGTGCATAGCAAGGAGGATTACTTCTTCCTTATTGTCCTTATTGTCCACACTACCATTTAACCAAGACTTAACTACATTCTCATAGCTCTGACTCCAAGCTGTGACCACTACTGCAAGAATCCCACACTTGCTCCCCTTCCCGTCCTACTTTTTTCTCTCTCCTTATATAGTACTTCCTCACTCTTGCCAAATCTTGACTACCTCATTTATCCTTTATTCCCTGTCACTGCTCAATATACTAAAATTATTTAGTGCAAACACCAGTTACCCTGCCTTTGTATTGTTGGCATGCTACCTGAAGTGCTTGCACACTATGTACCATATGTCTTCTCACTATCTATTGTTTTCTGATGTTATATCCTTTTTGTAATATCCTGCTTGAACTAAGGGACACCTGGGGTTGGATATTCAGAGCAGTTGCGCCATGCACAATAGGATGCACACGCGCTAGCGCGGAAATGCGCATAGTGCGATATTCAGCAGGAGCGAGCGCAGCACAACATGAATGTACCGCAGTGCAACAGAAATTAATGCATGCACAACTGCAGGGGGCGGAACTAGGAATAATTTGTGAGTGTGATATTCATCAGTAGGCATCATGGCAGTAGCAGAGCAAGCAGAAGTTGTACCTACAGTGGAAATGAGCGAAATAAAAGGGAGCAAGAGAGGGGAGGATGAATGCACCATAGAGGAACCACAGCATGGGAGCATGCAGACAGAGTGGCAGGGAGGCAAGATGGGAAGCAGGAGGCAGGTGTGGCCAGGAGGTGGCCAGGGCCCACCGGAGGTGTGTGTGAGTAAGAGAAGGAGTGTGCCTGTGTGTGTGTGTGTGCACACGTGCGAGAGGGCCTGAGTGTGCCACAGAGGATGGAGGGCAGTGGCAAGAGGCAGGGCACACAGAGGTGAAAAGCCAGAGATGTACCTGGTGCAGGGGTAGCACCAGCAACACACAGTGGAAGTGACCAGGTAGACAGTTGCCCGGGGGGGGGAACACCAGCCAGGGACATGGCCAGTGCCACCTTCCAGATGGAGGCGGTAATGAGGGGTGTGAGAAGGCAGGCAGCAGGGAGGTGCGGCCATGGAAGGGCCTGTCGGTGGTACGCCGAGAACAGGCTGTACCGAGCCTGTACCACCTTCGAACAGTACAGTGACACTGAGATCATGGGCAGGTACTGCCTGAACCAGGCAATTCTGAGGAGTTCTGTGAGCTGTGCAGTGATGAGATGCAGGCACCCAAATGACGGAGCCATGCGCTGTCTGTGGAGACTAAGGTCACAGCCGTCATGTGCCTGCTCACCACGGGCACCTTCCAGAGACCAACACGGGACACGACAGGCATAACCCAGTCAACAGCATCATGCCTACTCGCACAATTCCACAGCGCACTGCTGCCACATGCTGTGGAGTACATCCATTTCCCCAGCACACATGCGGAGTGCACAGCACACATACAGGAGTTCCACAGGGTAGGACGGTTGCCTGGTGTGCTTGGGGCCATAGACTGCACCCATGTAGGCATCTGCATGCCACCTAGCCTGGAGGGGGTGGCATATATCAACCACAAGGGCTACCTGAGTGTCAACCACCAGGTGGTGTGTGATTCCAGGAGGCGAATAATCAATGTCTGTGCCACGATCCTGGAGGAGCACATGATGCCTTCATCTGGCACCAGTCTGCACTGCACTGCACTGTGCCATAGGGTTCGAGAGTGGGACATCCCTACTGGCCATCTGGTAGGGTGAGTATGCATAGCACACTGGACGATGGGTACAGACCTGGAGGGTGTGGGGCATTGGCAGGGTGCTATGGGAAATGGCCATGATGATCCATGGCACAGTGTAGCAGACCACCATGCTAATGACTCCCCATTACACACAGGTGACAGAGGTTACCTGCTATGGCCCTGGCTGCTCACACCATACCGGTGCCCCATGACCCCAGCACAGCAACAGTACAATGAGGCACACGCCACAACACGGAATGTCATCAAGCGGGTGTTTGGGCTGCTGAAGGCATGGTTACATTGCCTGCACACATCAGGCAGTGCCCTACAGTACAGCCCCTCAAAGGCCTGCGGGCTATTCCTGGGCTGCTGTATCCTGCACAACATGGCCACCAACTGTGAGACAGCCATTGCGGTTGAGGAGGGGCAGTGGTGGGGACAAAGAGGTCATCGGTCCAGCTGGTGCTGGGCAGTCACCCCTGGGTGAGGGACCCCCAGCTGGCCCAGATGGCACAGCAGCTCTGGGACACCATCGCGGAGGAGCCCTTTGGACAACACAGGTGGGCAGTGGGGCCACATGCAACCACCAAGGGCAAGAGCACAGCCCACAGACAGGCAGGGGTAGACACCAGGGAGGACGGCCAGAGGCAAGGGAATGAGCAGGGACCACACACAAAGGCAGGGACAGGCAGAGCTGCACACAGCACACAAACACATGCACACACCACAACACATGCCCACAGGGCAACAGGCACCCCTCCCCACACAGAACCACACACAACCATTCCCAGTGGCTGGTACTGTGGTGCCTCAGATGCTGAGCACCATTGCACAGTGGTGGACAGTGCTACGCAGGCATCATCATGCACATGCCACAGTGGCCAGCAGCTGGGAGGAGTACACAGGACCATGTGTGTGCAGGGCTGGGCACCCTCATCTATGCAATGTACAAAGAACACCACAGTGCACACAGGGCAGTGGAAGACAGTGGCCGTGGAGGGATGGGTCAGTCATGCGGCACAGTACCATGGCTGCGCATGGATGCGTGGGCAGCCCGCCAGGACCTGTCAGCCATGTCCAGGCTGACCAGTGGCCTCATGGGGTGGCACTGAAGGGCCCCCAGGGGTGATGTACTCGTGAACACGGCCATGTCCACGCAGGGGTCCGCCGGGCCAGGTATGCTGCCAAACCCGCGCCAACATAGCAGGGGTTGTATGATGCCGGGAACGGGGGGTGGACATAGCAGTCTGTGGGGTGTGCGGTGGCTGGGCACCCAACCAGTTGGCCAGTGTAGCCATGACAGTCACCATTGCAGTGGTCTGTCTGTCAATGGCAGTGGTCACATCCGCCCACTACTGAGCCAACTCTGCCAGAAGCAAGGCGTAGTCCCTGCTGCACCACTCTTCTCCCTGTTGCAGCACCGTACAGAGCGCATCCACCGCCGCTACGAGCCGCATCTGCTGATCCACTGAGGCCTGAAGAAGACAGCTGTGGTTGTCCAAGGGGTCGTCTGCATGTCCAGCATGCTGTCCCCCATGGTGCTTCTGGCCCTTCTGCACAGTGCCCCTTGATGGTGGGTGCTGCACAGCGCTGCCATTCTGGGGTATGTCCACACATGGTGCATTGCCACTGCCCCATCCCCACATTGACAATGGCCATCTGCTGCCACTGCCCCTCTGTCTGCCAATCACCAGGCAACACTGGTGCAGCCACAGTGGCAAAAACAGCCCCACCACTCTGGCCGCACGCCAGTGCTGCCCCACTGGAGCATGCAGACACAGCCTGAGAATGGGCTGTTGTGCAAGGCAGCCATGCCAGCACTACCCGCGGAACCGCATGGGCGGATGCCATCCATGGGACCATCCTGTGTCCCACATACATCATTGTCCGGGATGTGCATCATGTCATCATCAGTGCTGGAGCCAGCCCCGATCTGTGTCTCAGCACACTAGACACCGAGGCGGTGTCACGCTGGGACACAGCCAGAGCCATGTCGCACCTGCACCACTGGCATCAGTCCAGACAAATGTGCAGGGCTGCAGAGCGGTCGGTCCCTCGGACACCTGTGGAGATGGATGGGTGCTCCACCGTGTCTGGGGGTGGACACACCCACTACTGCTGCCCCATGCAAATGCTCAGGAGCTGTAAAGGAACACAGTACCATCAGTGTCTCCACCTGGCCTGGGACTTGCCCCCTACCACCCACACACTGCCAGCACCAGACCTACCATGTAGTGATGGGCTGCCCCTATCTGAAGCCACCCCAGGAACACCCTCAACGACACTACATTGCATGCTGCAGGACACCTGCTCCTCCTGTGGTGTCAGGTGGGGTACGTCCTGCTGGCTCCCCACCGGTGGCAGCACATGCTGCCCTGATGGCGGCCACCTTATCTTTTATCTGCTTCCTGTCCATGCCAACTTTTTTCTTGCACTCCTGCACAGACCGCCGGTGGCTGCCCTGCTAGTTGACGGCTTGTGCCACCTCACCCCATGCCACTGTACGGACCTGTGGTATTCCCCTCTGTCCACTTAGCAGTGGCTCCCTGTCGAGGTATACCTCAAACAGGGCATCAGATTCTGCCCTGGTAAAGTTGGGCCTCCTCCATTGTACCCTTCCCTGCTCCTCTTCATCCTCTCACTCATTCATGCTCATGCCAGGGGGATGGACAGGTGTTACCTTGGACTGTGAAGTCCCATACAGCCCTCCCAGACCACTATCCCATGTCCCAACAGTATGCCACCTACCTCAAGGACTGCAATACTGATCCATGGCCCATGCAGCCTCAGGTCACATTTTGTAGTGCAACGATGCAAATGAGGGCAGGCGCAACTGTAATGGGATGCAAATGCAGTGGATGCTGCCGTGGGAGGCTCATGAGCTGATTTGCATATCCTGGCTGAATATCGCGCTATTGCGCCTGCGCAATGATGTCGAGCATGTTCAGGCTGTGGCGCACTAATCGTGACATGCGCACTGGCACCGCACCATGCATGCCCACGTGCTGACGCTTAGCAGTGCTGCCGGACTTGCTCTGCACGACAGGCAGTACAGGATACGGCCACTACTCTGCTTGTGGTACACATGCACTATATGCTCAGAGGGGTGCTCGTGCCATGGTGCAATGTGGGCACCATGGCACCACAGCGCAGTAGGCAACTGCATGGCAACACACACATGCACCCTACTGTGCTACACACAGGGCTTCCCAATAGCGCTGTGGTGCTCCGTGCGCAGACAGACCCTTGAACCTGCGGCTGACCTTTGCCTTCTAGGCACCATGCGTATGCATGGCTGCACCCCTATTGAGCAGTTCAGTGCCAGCATGATTGCAACTGGCAGTGCAGTACCACACTGCCTCCACACATGGGGCACATGTGCTACAGGGTGCCTTTATGTGCCCGCCAGTTACAGCACCATGCCATGCACCAGAGTGCCAGTGTGGATGGTAGTTGAGCTGGCTAATCTGGTGGCATTAGTGGAGCCCCATGCAGGTGCCCTCTTGCAGGTACCCTCCTGAGGCCAAGGACAGCAGTGTGGCAGGAGGTGGCAGAGGGCTTGAGGAGGCCACAGGGGCAGCAGGACCATGGAGCAGTGTCACCACCACTATAGGGACCTCCAGCAGCAGGACCCTGACCACCTAAGGTGACTGCAGGCACATGCCCAGCGGGGCGCCGTGCCACGGCTAGGTAGGTGCTCCTTCACAACACTAGTAGTATCTGTCTGTCCTGCTATCATGGTGGTCATCAGACCATGGTGTGGGGGTGCTTACCTGTGTTGCCGGTGTTGGGGGTGCTTCGTGTACATGCTGCACCACTGCATCATGGCTGGGCTGTGCGGGCATGCATACAGCAGGGGGGGGCTATGTTACTGATGTGTACTAATGTTACCTTCTCTATGTTTGCATTCTAGGCCTGGAGGATCACCGTCGGCCCGGTTGGCCTGTGAGCAAGGACAGCAGGCTGACAATGGAGGAGTAGCCTTGCAGGCAGGGCAAAGTGGTGGTGCCGGGGGTCAGCAGCACCCTGATGACCAGTATGCAGGTGGGTGCCATGTTTCCCCTTACATCTGTGCATAGTGAGTTGCAGAGGTGGTGGTGGTGGGGCATGGTCCCCTGCACATGGTCCCTACTGCCATGCACATTCCACGGTGCCCTCTGTACCATCCTGTGGGTCTGTACATGTGGGTGGATGTCACAGGTGGGCTGTGTGTGCACTGGGTGCCTGGCTGTGCCACTGCCATTACACTGCATAGCCATGTCACTGTACGGCCACAATGGTGATGTGCAGTGCATGGGCAGTGGGGGTGTGCAGTGGTTTGCATGGCTTTAGGTGCCTGGGTAGGAGGGTCATGTGGGTGCACTCACTGTGGGTGGTTGCATACCATCACAGGGGTGCAGGCCACAGCTGTATGCCATGCACATTGGGTGGGCTGCAGTGGTCTGGCCAGTCACACGTACTGACTCTGCTCCCTTGTCCTTGGTGGACAATCCTGGATGACCCTGGAGCGTCACTTTCAGGAGATTCTGCTGGTCACCCAGGCCACACTGGAGAGGAGTGAATGGCGATGGCACAGAAAGCACCACATGGAGAGAGGCTGCCAGTAGGCCTGCACCGCACTGTTCCTTTCCCTCCCTGGACTGTCCCTCACACCCCTTTGTCCCCCTCCTTGCTATTCCCTTTGCCCCTGCCCATCCCCCAAGTTGTAGCCTTGTACTTCCCCTCCTCCACTTTGTATACAACAATGTATATAGTTCATGTTGATTTTGTTATCTGTTCCAATATAGATGCATTTCATACTACAACTGTGGTGGTCTCTGATTTGCAGCGGGTGTCTGGTGCCTTGTTGCAGTGGTGTGTATGGTGACTGAGGGGTGGTGCCAGCATGGCTGTGGCTGTGTCTGCCAGGGATCCTCCACTGGTGTGGGCGGGGGCCATGATCCCTGTCTGTGGTATGTGTGTTGTGCCCTGTGCACTGTTTGCCTGTGTGCAGCAGTTTCTGGTGCATGTGCTATGTCCCAGTCACCCCTGGCAGTGTGTGCCTGGCCCATGTGGCTGTGCTTTTTGTGTGTTTGTGGTATGCATGGTCATGCCGACCCCACCACCACATGCATGGCTGCTGACATGACATTGGTGGCAGTCCATGCCAACCACCCTCTGGGCACGGTGCCCTGGCAGCTGGCGTCCTGACTTCTGGTCTATTGCATGTCTGTCTCTGGTGACACTGTGGGCGGTGGTGTTGTTGTACCCCTCCATGCTGTCTATGGTGTCTGGGGTGGTGCCTGTGGTCTGCTGCCTGTCACATGGGCTCCAGTTGCATGCTGGCGGCGGACAGGTTCATGGTGCACATGCCACATGGCTGGCTCACCAGCGCCATGGTGGTGTGCAGGCCATGGGTATACGGCACCATTGGACTCATGACAGCAACATCTGTTGCCCCACTATGTATGGCTATTTGATAGGGTACCCTTGGGAATGGGTGGGGTTGCCATGCCCTGTGTTGTGCCTCCCTGTGTGGCACATGCCTTCTCATGTGCCACAGTGGGCTGCCGTGCTGTCTGGTGGGGCCAGTACTGGGACAGGGTGCGGCATGGGTGGGTGCAGGGTGCCGTCCCTGCTAGTGGTGGCATCCAGGGCAGACCTTGTCACATGCGGGTCCTCGGGTACTGACGCAAGGTCGACCTCTTGCTGTGCCACTGGGGGCCGGCGCGGGGGCCTTGTGTATGTTGTGGTGGCATCAGTGACTGGTGTCACCTGCTGTGGGGGGTCATGGTGGGGCTGTCGTGCACGGCACCATAGGGCACCGGGTTGCATTGTCACAGTGGTGATGGTGGCATACCTTTGGTGCCACGCACTGTTTGGTCATACTTATGGGCTGGGTATCTCAGCATCACTGTACAGGGATGGTCAGCATTGGTGTGATGCTGTGGCACGGAAGGGTCCTGGCCCTCCTTGTGTTGCATTCACTGTTTGTGGGGGGGACAGTGCTGGGCACCTTGCCCTGCGGGTGCGGACTGCTGGCCCGCATCTTCTGTTGGTCTGTTCAGCTCACCTCTGGTTGTGCAGCTCATGGGGGGCCTTGCAGGAGGGTTGGTCTGTCTGGCCTGCTGCATGATCCTCCACCATGGCACATCCATGGCTAGTACACTCCTGCTTCCGTCCTGTCCCTGTGCATCCCTGGGTGTGCTACTGCACATCGGCCCTGCTCCACTGCTCATCCCTGGTTGTGCCATGGCACATTGGGCATGATATTCAGCTGAGTTGTGCAGTGCACCTTGGCCTGAGCTTGATTTGAATATTGCACCCATTGCACAATGGCGCCTGCTCTGTGCCTGCTCCTCTATTGCGCATCTTTGGCGCAGTCTGAATATCCACCCTTTGAATACATGTTATAGTATTGCTCTATCAAGTATTATATTTTATGTAATGTTCTTTGTCAGTGTATATGTCTCAGGACCTCCTTGTGAATGAGCTTGTTCAATGGAGTTTTCCTGCAAAAACTTGAAACTTGAAAACTAAAATTCTAGGAGTGGGGAGGTCATCTTGCCCCTGTACAGGTCCCTGGTGAGACTGCACCTAAAGTACTGCATACAATTCTGGCACCCTCTACTTGAAAAGAGACATCAAACTACTGGAGGGGGTACAGTACAAGGAAACAAAAACGATTCTGGGTTGGGGGACAGACCATATGAGGAGAGACTGAGAGAGCTCAATATGTATACCCTGGAGGACAGAAGGGAGGGAGGGAGTGGATATGATTAAGATCTTCAAGTACCTGAAGAATTTGAACAGAGTAGACACCAGGTGTATGTTCAATCTCAAGGGTGGAAGGGAAACCAGGGGACACTCTATGAAGTTGGAAGGGGGCAGGTTCAAGAGGAAACTGAGGAGGCATTATTTCACAGAAAGGGTGGTGGCAGGGTGGAATGCTGTGCAGAGGAAGTTGTATTCTGCAGAATGTTAGGGCTTCAAGATGGGGTGGAACAGATTCAAGAGGAGGGTACAAACCGGGAGAGGGCGCTAGATGGGGAGGGAGGGCATATGGGGGGGCAGCTGCAGTCTAATGGACTGAAGTGTTGTGCACTCGAGCAGACTAGATAGACTGAATGGCCTGTATCTGCTGGCAATTTTGTATGTTCGTATGTTCATATAAAAAGCAAAGTTAGTGTAGAGGAGAGGTAAAATGAGGAATATATATGTGGGGAGAGAAAAAAGGGGGAGGCTGTAGGAGAAGAAGTGATAAATGGCAAGATAAAGACAGAAGCTGGAAAACAAAAAGGTGATGATGGGAGTGACAAAGTTTAATAGCAGTGAATGAGCTATGGAAGTCCCCAGGTGGGGATTAATTAACAGGGCCTAGTAAGAAGGCTGAAAGGAACTAGAAGGGGGACAAGATCAGATCTACAGTACAGTAGCTTCTTGTTTTACATTGTTTCTTATGGATTCTACTTGGTAGAATGTTATTTCTTTTCTTTCTTACTACTAAGGGGCTAGCAGGGTATTGTTTGGGGCTGTTGGAATTTTGAAACCTGTTTTGGTAGCTATAAGTGGGCTCATTTGTTTGATCCACTGTGTGGCAGGCTACATTTGTAGAGGCCTATTTCTTCTGTTTTAAAACATATTTGGTGTAATTTAACTGGGTCTGTTTCTTTGAATTGGAGACCTATATCTTCTAATTCCAAGCCTATTTTGATGTGTTGTTGGTGAAGCTGTTTGAATTGGAGTCCTGTTTCTTTTTAGCAAGCCTATTTTGGAGGCTTTGAGTAGAATTGTGATTCATTGTTGCTGGCTTCACTAGCTGAAAAGTTTGAGTGCAGAGTGGGGGAAGGGTGCTAATGGTCTGACCAGAGGCCTCAGCTACCTGATTGTTTCTGGAAGACTTGGGCTGGTCCCACCCCTGGTCCATTATTTCCTTTATACCAGGGGTTCTGACATCACTTCCTCAAACAGGCAAAGGAAATGCACCTGTCATAGCAGAAGCAGACATCCAGGAAAGCAACAGCAGCAAGTGAAGAGGTGACTGTTCTCTCAGTGGAAGGGAAGTAAATGCAAATCTAGGAGCTTTCATTATTACTTCTTCACATTGATTTTGTATTGGGGAAAGGAGGAGTAGGAGTTTGAAGAAGGTTGTGCAATGGCTACTTAAAGTCTCTTTTTGAGTGTGGATAGGAAGGATAGGAATATAAAAGCAGTTGCTCGATATATCTAAATGTGTGCAACAAAGGAGGCAAGGGAAATAAAGAAAATGTTTTGCACTGATGGGGGGAGAGGAGAGACTTGGGGAGTGTTTGGTATCCTGCATCTGAAGGGTGGGGTCGCTGGGCAACAACAGCAATGGGGGTGGTAGGGCTGCAACAACTGCGGTGCACCAGTCTTTCTAAAATTGCCTGGAGTGTGGGAGGATGTTTAGTGTGCAACCACATAGAAAAACTTAGAAAGGAGATTGAGGGTCTGCAGGAGGAACTAAGACAGGCAAGGCAGACTGGGGTGGGTTTAGCCCAATACTGGAGGGAGGAAGAAGGGGAGATGAGGGAGGTGATTTAAGCCAACAGTGGTGAGTAGAGGGTCAGAAGAAGGGAAGCAGAGACAAAGGGGCCCAGGCCAGGAAGAACGATTGCTGGGGAAACCAGGTCAGGAGACAAAAGACAAATGGAAGGAGGAGATAGGGACTTGTGAGGGGAGGAAAAGAAGTGGCAAAAGTCATGGAGTGGAAAGGAGAGGACAGGTTACTATGAAGAGAGAGGGAGCGGGCATTTGTGAAGGGTCTTCAGAAAACAGCTGTGCACTGCTAGAGAGGAAGAAAGTGGAGGAGGGAAATGATGAAATTAGAGGAGTAATTGATAAATGTCTGGACCAAACTGAAGTGGGGGGAAGTTCTGCTGGGAGAATTGCAACAGGGGTAAAAGGGGGAAATAATGTGCAGAAGGAAGAAGAGGAGCTGGAAATGAGAGAGGGAGATTAATGGAAGCAAGCAGGGAGTAAGAGTGGTGGAATCTTAGTGCTGGGGGACTAACTAAGAGGAGTTAGTTGGGTAGCAAGGGGAGAGGCATAGCTCATTTGGGTGGAGGCCATGCCAGGAATGACAGCAGAAAGGGTGGGACAGTCTGTTCTGAAATATGCTAGAAGGGTAGGGACAAGCCTCATTTAATTATACATCTTGGGACAAACGACCTGTCTGACAATACAGTAGATATAGTCCAGAGGAGGTTTGAGGAACTAGCACAATTATGTGAGGGGCAGGAAGATCAGTAACTTTTTAGAGATACTCAGTGCCAATGGCAAGCACAACAAGAAAGCTGAGAATAGAGAAATTTAATGGATGGCTAAGAACCTGGTGTTGTGCTAAAGGGTATGGGCTGTTGGGGGTGGGAGGGACCTGGGAGGACAGTAGTCTCTATGCCAAGGACAGACTACACTTGAGTGAGGAGGGAAAGAAAGTGTTGAAACAGAGGATGGAGGAGTATATAGAGGAAGTTGGGAATTTAAACTAGGAGTGGGGGTGGCAGTTGGGGAAGAGATATGCAGAGACCACAGGTTGGGAAACCATATGAGCTAACCCCCCATAACAGTGACAAAGGACAAATGGCAAGTACTATTGGTGATGCTAGGAAAGGAGGGCAGGATGGGAGGGGGGAAGGGTGGAAGGTGGTTACCCTTAATGCTAGGAGCCTTGGGAGGAAAACTGCAGAGTTACAGGTTCTCATGGCAGAGGGAGAGGTGGACATTGCAGCCATCACGGAAACATGGGCCACCCAATACAATGACTGAGACCTGTCTGTACCAGGGTACAGGTTATTTCATAGGGACAGGGTGATTGGGAAAGGAGGGGTGGCACTATATGTGAAGGAAGGACTGAAGTGTGTAAGGGAGGAAGGGAGGAGGGTAGTATGGAGTCACTTTGATGCAAATCCAGGATTCCTAGAATAGGATTCTTAGAATGGAGTGAGGTACAGACCACCATCTCAGATGGAGGAGTTAGACAGGGAATTAAGGGGACAGATCAGGAGGACCTGCGAGAAGGGTAGTGTGGTGATTGTGGGGGACTTCAATATGCCAGGAGTGGACTGGAGCACCCCAACAACCAAGAACAGAAGGGAGCATGTACTGCTGGATGCCTTCCAGGACAGCTTCCTGCTGCAAATGGCCAGTGAACCAAACAGGTTAGGGAATACCCTTGACCTTGTGCTGGCAAATGGGGACTTTGTGAGAGAACTTACAGTGGAGGAACTGCTGTCAGGAGTGACCACCACTCAGTATGGCTCACATTGGATATGGGCAAGGAAGGAGGGAATCTGGCACAAGAGTGCTGGACTTCAGGACGGCCAACTTTGGGATGATGGGGGAAGTGGTAAAAGGGTACCTGGCCAGAATTCAATCTAGTATGGACACTAACCAGAGGTGGGAACTCATAAAGCTGGGGATAGTGGAGGCAACCAAAACCTGCTACAAAGCCCGAGCAAGAAGGCTAGGGCTAAGAAACCGAGCTGGTTGAGCAAGAAAGTCATGGAAAAGGTAAGGAGGAAAAGAACTGCCTTTAGGAAGTACAAGAAAACAGGGAGGGGGGAGGACAGAGAGGAGTACTTGACAGAATCGAAGGAGGTGACAAGGGCAGTAAGGGGAGCCAAAGCATCTATGGAACTCAGGCTGGTACAAGGCATTAAGAAGGGGGAGAAGGACTTCTTTAAGTACATCAGGAGAAAAGGAGCTGTAAGGACCACACAGTAAGGATTAGGAAGGAGGGGTTGGGTGGAAGCAGGGTACGATAAGGCAGAAGCACTAAATGAGTACTTCTGCTCAGTATTTACTAAAGAGAAGAGGGGGGGTGACACCCAAGGTGGGAGAAATGGCAAAAGCGGGGGAGGGGGTGACAGATGAGGAAATCATGGAGGGCAGAGTTCGAGAGCGTTTGAAGGCACTGAGGGTGGACAAGGCGCCAGGCCCAGATGGCATCCACCACAGGGTACTGAAGGAGCTGGCAGAGGTCCTTGCAGGACCTTTGGCAGACCTATTTAATGCTTCACTACATTCAGGGTGTGTACCTCAGGACTGGAGGATGGCTCATGTGGTGCACCTTCACAAGAGTGACCCCAAGGATGAACCAGGAAACTACAGACCAGTGAGCCTCACATTCATCGTGGGTAAGCTAATGGAGACTATCCTGAGGGAGAGGCTGGTGGCCCTCCTAGAGGCCAAAGGACTACAGGACAGCAGACAGCATGGATTCGTACATGGCAGATCCTGCCAAACCAACCTGGTGGAGTTCTATGACTGGGTAACTAGACAACTGGACAGGGGCCATGCAGTGGATGTCCTGTATCTGGACTTCGGTAAGGCATTCGACTTGGTGCCACATGGAAGGCTGGGAAGGAAGTTAGTAGGCACGGGGCGGGTGCAAAGCTGGTGAGATGGGTAGGAAACTGGCTGCAGGGAAGGCAACAGAAGGTGGTGGGTGGGGAGCTCTCACACCCAAGGGCAGTGATGAGCGGTGTTCCACAGGGCTCAGTGTTGGGACCAGTGTTGTTTGGGATATTCATTACAGACATATCATGGGACATCAAGAGCAAGATCAGTCTGTTTGCTGATGATACCAAGGTAGGCGCGGTGGTGGATGATCTGGGGGATGGCAGGGGTTGCAGGATGATCTGGCAAAGCTTGAAATCTGGTCAGACACCTGGCAACTGGGGTTTAATGCCAACAAGTGCAAGGTGCAGCATTTTGGGATGAAGAACCCAAGGAGGAGTTACCAGCTAGGGGGAGTGCAGCTAGCCCAGACAGAGGAGGAGAAGGATCTGGGTGTGCTCATTACAAGGTCAATGAACAACTCGGCGCAATGTAGGATGGCATCTGCAAAGGCCAACAAAATGCTGGGTTGTATTGCAAGAGGTATATCCTCGAGGAGGGAGGAGGTGATTCTGCCACTGTATAGGTCATTAGTTAGACCACACCTGGAGTACTGCATGCAGTACTGGCATCCGTATCTGAAGAGGGATATTAAGTTACTGGAGGGGGTGCAGCGCAGGGCAACAAAGATGATCAAGGTGCTGGGGGACTTATCATACGAGAGGAGGTTGAAGGAGCTGAACATGTACTCACTGGAAGAGAGGAGAGACAGGGTGACATGATTGAAACCTTTAAATACATGAAAGGAATAAACAAGACAGGTACAGAGGGGCTGTTCAAAGTAAGGAAGGGGAGGGCCACCAGGGGCCATGATGTGAGACTGGAGTGAGGAAGGTTCAGGAGGGAGATGAGGGACACTTTTTTACAGAGAGGGTGGTGGCTGGGTGGAATGCGCTACCTGCAAAAGTGGTATGCAGTAGAACAGTGGACTGCTTCAAATGAGGATGGGACAGGACAAGGGGGAGGGTTAATGAAGGGGAAGAGTGGAAGGAAGGGGCAGCTGCAGAATAAGGGGTGCTAGCTGCACATTTGAGCAGACTTGATAGACCTCTAGGCCTTTATCTGCTGGCAAATTTTGTATGTTCAGATGTTCGTAAGGTGACAAATGTGGGGGGAGTAGACATAGATGGAGACATCTGGTGAAAATGAAAATAGATGTGTACAGACACAAACAGACTTTAGAGAAAATAATGGGGGGGGGGTGAAAGATATTAGTAGAAAATAAGGCTATCATTTATACTGGAGGGCTGCTGGGTGCCAAGGCAGATGATCAGCTTGGTTTCCATGTTTTTTTCTATGGTCAGAATCCCAGAAGCCCTGCTGAAGGACATAAACAGAAAGATCATTGACACTGTGGTCCCTGGAGATAAAGTGGGATACAATGGCTTTATCAGTGTCTCCATTCTTGACTGTCCTGTAGTGTTCCTGAAACGGTCAGCAAGGTGTCTGTCTGTTTCTCCGATGTAAATAGCTGCACACTTCCTGCAAAGAATACAATATACCACATTAGTGGAGGTGCATGAAAACCTTGGTGATGTTAAAATACCTGGGTCCCTGAATTTCAGTCACACTAGAAATAGATTTACAGGTGTAGCAGCAGGTTCTGTTGCAAGGTTTAGTACCTGGTAGGGAGGAACTGTTAGGAGTAGGTAGGCTGCTTCTTACCAGGGGATTCCGCTGGTTGGGTGGCCGGTGGTAGGAGGCAATAGGTGGTTCTGTAAAGGAAGCACTAATGTTGGGGTCAGTTTGCAAAACAGGAAAATTACTGGAGATGATCCTGTAAAGAGAAGGTGATCGCTGATAGAAAGGAAGCACTAGTGGAATTCGTCATTGTTCTTGCGTGATAATATCCTTCCTACGAGGGTCAAGGTTATGGGGCATGTTACTGACCTGGGAGAGTGTTCTGTTCATTGTGCTTTTAGGGTATCCCCTGTTAATAAAAAAAAACTATGCATTATTTGGCCCTGCTCAGCAAAATGTGTTTATGTCCTTCAGCAGGGCTTCTGGGATTCTGACCATAGAAAAAATATATAAACCAAGCTGATCATCCGACTTGGCTCCCAGCAGACCCTCCAGTTTAAATGATAGACTTATTTTCTACTAATATCTTTCAGCCCCCTCTTTCTTTTCCCTAACGTCTGTATCTGTACACATCTGTTTTCATTTTTGCCAGGTGTCTCCATCTACGTCTCCTTCCCCCACATTTGTCACCTTTCAGCCTTCCTACTAGGCCCTGTTAATTAGTCCTCACCTGGAGAGTTCTCTAGCTCATTCACTGCTATTAAACCATGTCACTCCCATCATCTTTTTGTTTTCCAGATTCTGTCTTTATCTTGCCGTTTATCACTTCTTCTCCCACAGCATCCCCTTTTTTTCTCTCCCCACATACATTCCTCATTTTACCTCCTGCATGTTAGAAACATAGAAATATAGAATTTGAGGGCAGATAGGACCTTTTGGCCCACCTAGTCTGGCCATTTCCTACCTAACGGATAAGCTGCAGATCCGAGTTAACCAACAGCCTACTTCCTCCTACCCCCACTAGAATTGCCTTATGGACATATCCCATGCATTCTTGAATTCCCCCACTGTTTTTGACTCTACAACCTCCTCAAGAAGGCCATTCCATGCATCTACAACCCTCTCTGTGAAGAAATACTTCCTCACATTACCTCTGAACATTCTGCCCTCTATCTTCAAATTGTGCCCCCTTGTTCTTGCACATCTCTTTTTCTGAAAGATGCTACCCTCTTGGACTTTGTTGATTCCCTTGAGGTATTTGAAAGTTTCTATCATGTCCCCCTCTCCCTCCTTTCCTCGAGGCTATACATCTTAAGCTCCTTTATTCTTTCTTCATATGTCTTCTGGTGCAGACCCTGCACTATTTTGGTTGTCCTCCTCTGGACAGCCTCCACCCTGTCTATGTCTTTGCAGAGATGGGGTCTCCAGAACTGTACACAGTATTCCAGATGTGGTCTTACCAACTGTCTGTACAGAGGGCCAACAACTTCCTGTTTTCTACAGGTGATGCCTCTCCCTATGCATCCCAGTATCCTCCAGCCCTCCTTACTGCCTTCTCACATTGCTGGCCCACCTTTAGGTCATCTGATATGACTACCCCCAGGTCCCTTTCCATTTTTGTTATTGTCAGTATCTCACCCCATTGTGTACTCTTTCCCTGGGTTTTTGTTTCCCAGGTGCATTACGTTGCACTTCTTTGCATTGAATCTAAGCTGCCATACATTTGACCATTCCTTCAACCTTGCCAAGTCCCTTTTCATCATTTCCACTCACCTTGCATATCAACCCTGTTGCAGATCTTTTTATCATCTGCAAAGAGACATACTTTCCCTTCCAGTCCCTCTGCAATGTCACTTATAAAGACATTAAAAAGGACCGGCCCCAGTACTGAACCCTGCAGTACCCCACTAGTAACCCCCTTTCTTCACTGTGGACTCCATTTACTATTACCTGCTGTGTCCTGTTGTCCAGCCAGTGTATTACCCAGGCTACCACCCTGGGACCCACTCCCAGGCTGGCTAATTTGTTTATTAATCTTTATGCGGGACTGTGTCAAATGCCTTGCTAAAAGTCTATGTAGGCCATGTCACAGCCCTCCCTGGTCTACTACTTTGGTCACCGAGTCAAAGAAATCAATTAGATTTGTCTGACATGACCTTCCTGCTGTGAATCCATGCTGCCTTGGGTCCTGTGCTTCACTGGCCTCTAGGTACTCAACTATTTCAAATACCTTTGGTGGCAACTGGACCCGAGAGCTTGACCTTGGCCGCCATATCCAGAACACATGCAAAACTGTCAGCTGTAAACTGGGTATGGCCTATGGAGCAAAAAATAACCTCCTCCAGCTGCATCTTGCACTTGCAGAGGTATGCTTCTTCCCTCTCTATGCTACAGGCTCCTGTTGTTTGCCAGCACCACTAAGGTCCATCTCTAGGTGTTCACTGTCTATAATAATGTCAGTCACTTCGTCTTAGTGGCCCCTCGGCTCACTCACCACTGTGATCTCTATAACAAACTAAACTGGCTCTCTCCCTCAAAGCACATTGACTTTGTCCTTGGTTGCTTCACAGGGAAGGTCCTTAGCACTGGCACCCCCCCCGGGGTGGCAAACCTGCTTGTCCAAACTGTTCCCTTTTCTTGCTACCTTAGGTCTCAGGGGTTGGCTACACTCAAGGTACCTGTGACCAGGACTCAAATGGGTGAAAGGGATTTTGCAGTGTGTGTGCCCCCAAGTTATGGAACACCTTCCCCAACCAGACCCGTATTGCCCCTTCCCAGGGCTGCTTACGTTCCTCCCTATGGAACCATCTCAAACTCGCATCGGCCCGTGGGTGCAAAAAACCCCCGTGATAAATTGTCTGGACTCAGCTCTTACATACAACTGTTGGCCCTTATGTTGCTGCCACTAATCCTTGCCTTGTACTGCACCAATCTGGCACATGCCGTTTCACTCTGTTGTACTTACTCTAACTAAAAGTTGCCTTATGACCTGTATTTGTGTTTTCTAAATTAAGATGTCTGCATGTGACATTTGAGTATTTCCTAACTTGTACCATGTTGTCCTATGACTTGTAATCCTCCCACTATTATGTACCATGTTGTCCAAAATGTGTTTTGTATGTAAATTTCCTGTACTTTCCGTCGTACCTGAAAATAGGTAAAGTTTGTCTAGTGTACTTACCTGGTTAACAAAGCTAAATAAAATAAATAAATATTCTGGGCGGGGTGGTCACCAACTTCAGAAGACCTTGCTGTCCTTTTGATCCACACCACCACTAACTTTGCTTTTTCTCTTTTAGATATTTCCTGAAGAAGACCTATGGTTGAAACGTTGATTTTTAACTCTATTTTCTATTTTCAGCATGCATTTAATATAACCATTTTATATATTATAATTTTTATTATACTGTTGGTTTTATCTTTGCAGTTTATTTGATATGTGTAGGGCGCCCAGAGCCTCTGGGATGGGGTGTCTTTTAAATAAAATTTGCCTTGCCTTGCCTTACTCTGCCACAGAAAAATATTTTCTACAGTTATTCTGGGCAGAGTTGATGAGCTGTAAGGAGATCCCATCAGTGTTTTCGCTGTTTTATAGCCCTTGCTCTTTGATAATGAGAGCAGACAGTGCTCGTTCAAAGAGACATCACAACAACCAACTGGACATCAAAAAGGCAATGTTCTAAGCAGAAGTTAGCATTTTTAAAACTAGCAAAAGATCACTCAACTACATGTCAACTTTGGGGGCAGCTGTGGCTATTGGCAGGGGGGAGGCTATTGTCTTTCATGATTGCTGTCTTGAGTAACAGAAAGGAGCAAAGTGTCACACCTTAACCCATGCTGCCTGAGTCAGAACTGCACACAAATGGGTGCTGAGGCGGGTGTGTTGGAAGGACAGCACACATTCTAGGCTGACCATGACAGATCAGCCTGGCTTGCTGGGTGGTATGGATCAAAAGGACAGCAACATCTTCTGAAGTAGGTGACCACCCTGCCCAGCAATCCAGAAACTGTGTCATTGTCAGCCTGAGTGCTGATTGGTCTGGTACTGTTTCCCCCTGCAATACTGCTCTGCATTGGGCAGACAGTATCCACCCCTCAAAGGGTACTCTCATACCAATGTGTTTGCTTGCACTTGCATGCACAGGCAACACAAAGAACATATATAGTATGTATGTGGTGGCCTGGTAGTCTAGTGCCTAGCAGCACATTTCCCCGACACTCAAAAGAGAACAGCACTCCCAAATTGGTACTAAATGCCCCCAGCCCCCATCACTGATCCCAATAGCATACAGAGACTTCTCCATATTCTCCTGTTAGTCTAGTTCCCCCAGCACTGGTTCCTGATCCCTGACATGTGAATCATTACACTACACAATTGTCCTGTAGATATTCCCCCGGCATGATCTCCCGTAGTAAACAGTGAGTAATCCCTGGTAATCCAATGGATCAACATCCCTGATCCCCACATGCGCACCTCACATTACCTGGTGGTCTCAGTGGCCCTCAATCTCCTCACTAGTGCAAACCCTGCTCCCCCATCCTGTAACCAAGCCAGTGACTGACTCAGCCCCATCTCACCTCCACAGCCAGCTGTCGACTGAGTTTGAACGAGCACGTACACATGCACTCATTCAGAACTGAGTCAGTGTGTACGCTGCCATTCAGAACTCTGTCAGTAACTGGCCACTGAGGTGAAAGGTGGCTGAGTCAGTCACCAGCTCAGTTATTGGATGGGGAGCAAGGTGGTCAGCACTGCAGGGGAGGTTGGTGCTACTAGACCACCAGATACTTGGATTGCCACATACTGGTGATCAGGCTGATGCAATCCACTGGAACACCAGGGATTGCTCAGTGTTTACTACGGAAGATTGTGGTGGGGTACTGTCTACTGGACCACTGTGTAGTGTAATGGTCACTTGTGTTGGGAATCAGGAATCGGTGGGGTGGGGCCACTGAGACTTCAGGAATATGGGGGGTTTCTCTGCATACTGTCGAGGATCAGTGGCCAGGTCTGGGGACACTTGGCTACTGGGCTGAGTGTGCTGCTCTCTTTACTTGTGTCAAGGAATGTGCTGGGGAGCAGTAGACTATCAGGGTTCAGGTTGCAGTTGTTTTATAAATGTGTCAGGGATCATGCTTGTGGGGGGCACTAGACTACCAGGGTTAGGGATGCAGTTTTTCTGTCACTGTGTCAGGGATCATGCTTGGGAGGGGGCACTATACTACTAGGGATTGTGTCTGTGTGACGGAGGACATGTGGGGGGGACAGTCAGGTGTTCCACCTAACTGTGTTTGCCAGGCATTACCACCGGCTTTTTGCTTGTGGTATTGTATGCCACACTACAGGTTGCACTAACCCCTGTAGCACAGCTCTTCTCTTTTAAATATGCCGGTGCACTGGTATTCATGGTCCCTCCCCTCACACCATCCTTCACATACATTACCTTTTAGCATTGGCACAATCAGGTTGGGCCGGCACTAACTGGGCTGTTGAATATTGCACCTGGGTGCAAATGTGGAGCAATTGCGGCATTAATGGTTTGCACACAGTGCAATCCTTTGAATATCTGGCCCCTAGTGTTATGTAACACAAGTGCTGCTCAGGCCCAGTTTGCAGAAGGTAAGATCAAATGATGCTGGCTCTGCAGGTCCAATATCCCTGTTAGACCTCATATGCAAGCACAATGTATGCTAATTAGAGCTATTTGTCAAGGTTTTATTGCATTACCATCAATTTAAGCTATGCTAAAGGAAGAATCAGATTCAATTCTGGACCAGTTTACAGGACAACTAGCTCAAGTGGTGCTCACCCTGCTGTCCCAATATCCCAGCTTGAACTCATATCCAAGCAAAATATGTGCTACAGTATATCAGTGATTTCAGGAAGTTTACCAGGACATCTGGCATTATGCAACCCAAGTGGTGTTCAGGCCCAGTTCACAGGAAGGCAAGCTCAAGAGTGTGTCCCTAGGACCCAAAATCCCAGCTTGAGCTCAAATGCAAGTGGAATATAAAGCAACTCAGTGCTTTCAGGAGTTTGGCCAGCAAATTGGGTTTGGGGAGGCCACCAGGACATCCAGCATTATGCCCTCCAATCGGTGCTCAGGCCCAGTTTGCAGGAAGGCAAGCCAAGTGGTACTGCCCCTGGTGGCTCAATATCCCAGCTTGTGTTCATATCCAAGCAAAATATTTTATTTATTTAGAAATGTTTCACCAGGAGGGCACTCTGAGCCAAGGCTCATTTCCAGGTGTGACAGGGAATTGTACTCACAGGTGCAAAACATGTTCTGGGCAGGATGCAAATTGACAGCTGTACTGCTTATAAGGAGGTATAAAAATGGCAATGTTGAAAATCTGAACTGAAAATATAAAAAAAAAATGTCAACGTTACGAGCGTGCGTAGAAACTGCGCAATGCACACTCATAACGCAGTCATTTTTGGGAATTTTTTCACCAAATTTGCAACATGAGCTTTTTGGGGCCCCACCTCATGAATTTTGTGAATTGATCCTGAAAGGTGATTCCACGCAGCGACCACAAAATCACCTTTTGGGGCCAAGAAACAAAATGACAGTGCCAGTGTTCATGAGGTGGGGTTCCAAGAACCCCATGTTTAAAATCTGGGGCCAAATTCCTAAAATTGGCTGAGATATCAACATGAGTTGAATCCTCCCCCATTGATTCCCATTATACGGCTTACCTTGATTCCTCAGATCACAGTTCAGCTTTGAAGAGTGCAGATGAGTCCTTGGTCCAGAGAAGATCACTGGTCCTGCCCTCCGGAGGGTAAGTATGGGTGAGGGGATGCGGGAGGTGGGTGCACAGTGGAGGGTGGGATGGGGAGTGGGAGACAACAAGGGATGTTTTCTTTTTGTAGGGTTAAAAAGACTTTGGGGATGGCTTTCTTTTTACAGCTTAAAATAAAATTGGGCACACTGGGGTGGGCCCCAGTGTGCCACAAAGGTTTGGGGGGATCATGATGCTGAGAGTGGGATTGGGCACCCCTGTCAGCAATTAAAGTGGTGGGCTAGAAAGGCATCCGACACCTGGAGTGGGCATCCCGGTGTCAGAAATGTTTTTTGTGTGCAAAATATCATTTATCTGGGCACACTAGGTGGGCTCCCAGTGTGCCATAATACTTAGGAGGAACATTACACACTGACACGGGGATTAGACACCCCAATGTCTGTGCGAAAAATAAGAATTGGGGGGGGGGAGAGAATACTTTGATGTAGGATCCTGCATAGAAATTATCTCAAATTTTGATGCAGGATTCTACATTAAATAAATGGCACTGGGGGACAGTTTTTCTTTTACAGGGTTTATAAATCTAATATAGGGCACACTGAGGTGGGCCCCAGTGTGCCAAATAACAGTGTGGAGGGTATACATTCCAACACAGGATTGGGCACCCTGTGTCGGCACAGAGCAAAGCGGGAGTTCCTTGACTCTGTAGCTGGCAGCATGAGTTCGAGTTGTGGCTGCAAAAGTCAAGAAATGAAAATTATGTACCTACCGTAATTCTTGATCTTCTCTTGTATCTTCACCATTCATTACTGCTTGGGTAGTGCCGGAGGCGCACACCCGCTATGGGAGTTTTTTTTTTTTTTGAGTCGGCTCCAACGGCGCCGCCCTCGAGAGTGACGCACTGTGTCATGCACGAGGGGTGGCCGTTAGGTGCCGCAGACTCCTCCTCCATCTCAGTT
The DNA here is from genome assembly GCA_016271365.2 of Neoceratodus forsteri. Classification (NCBI taxonomy): domain Eukaryota; kingdom Metazoa; phylum Chordata; order Ceratodontiformes; family Ceratodontidae; genus Neoceratodus; species Neoceratodus forsteri. Next base: position 277,183,783 of record CM057459.1, read on the forward strand.
CTGGTAGCCAGAGAAGTGAAAACAAAGGGTAAAGGAAAAAGGAGAGCGAGGCAAGAGAGCCGAGGGACAGAAAAAGGAAAAGATATAAACTGAAAAAGGAATAAGCTGGTAGAGAACAGACAGAGGAGAGAGAATTCCTACCCTAAGGGACCACAGGGCCTCCTTTCCGGGGTGGCTCTAGGGGAGGAACAGATAGAGAGCAAGAGAAAAGAAGAAGGAGAAGAAAATAAGGCATGTTGAGAGGGGAGAACAGTGCCCATAGATGCATTGGTTGAGAGGCTTATAAGCTCAAGACTAAAACAAGGGAGCAAGAATCCCTGCTGATAGGACTGAGAGAGGGTTCAACTGAACTGCCTGCACAGATTGGACATAAAGGGCAGATTCTCTAATCTCTCAACATGCCAAGTCCCTACATCCTAGCTGACAGCTCACAGACTGCCTGGGCAGAAAATGTGTTCTGGAAAGAGAGCACCCACCTAGGAAGGGGAATATGCCCCTTAGCACCCTGTTAAGTGTTAACACAGAAGTGTATGGGGAAGGATTATGCCGTATGGAAGGCAGCTTTGTATGAAAGGATAGAGTGGGAACTCAATCAGACTCCCTTAAGGCAAGGCAAGAGCAACCGCTCAAGGCTAAGAAGTGCAAAATGCACCAGCCAGAATGAGCTGAATAATAAAACCTGCCTGGGGAATCTAAATTTTTTTGAGGCCGAGCCAGGGCACGGTCCCTTAAGCTGTGAACTGTGTAACGTGATCAAGGTGCCCAGAGGTCACACCCTAGGGGCAGTCAGAAAGAGTTCCCTCAGAATAGGTGAAACACAGACCCTGCTCGTTCCTCCTTACCTTGAGGAAAAAAGATCCATTCAATAAGAACGGAAAACAGAATTTTTTTTTTTGGCATAAAGGCAAAAGGGAGGGAGAGGAACAAGATGGGAGGGGGAGATGCCAGCAGGGAGGCCACTGAGGGAAGGTGATGAGAGTCGCAATGAATGGTGAAGATATAAGAGAAGATCAAGAATTACGGTAGGTATGTAATTTTCATATCTTCCCTTGTCAATCTTCACCATTCATTACTGCTTGGGTGAGTACCAAGCTCCCCCCTAAAAAGGGGGGGTAGAAACCCTGAGGGAGCAAGACCCCCAGCCTCCTGTTGGTGAGAAACAGAAGGAGAAGACCTTGGGCTAATCAAGAGAGAAGCCTATGGGGGAGAAGAGCTAGGAGGTGCCCCCCGAGGATGGGGAGACAGAGGAAGCCCGTGCAGAAGTCTCCTAGCTCTGGAGGAAAAGAGATGGGTCCCCCAGAAAGCGGAGCAAATCACCCTACACCAGGCCAGGGGTGACAACCTTGATAGATGAAGCCATGCTGTCCGCCTAATACAGATCGCTGTCCCTGCAAGCCTGGAAGCCACCTCATTGGCGTCATAAGATGCCCTTGCTTGGTGTCTTGCCAGGTCCAGGCCTATAGCAGAGAGGGCAATAGCTTGTCTGGGTTGTTCCATATCAGGCATTGATGCTAAGATTTGGGAAAGCATCGACCACAAATGCCTACTGTAGGCAGCGTGATGGGCCTGATGAGATGCAATGCAAGACATCGCATGAGAGGAAGAGAACAAACACTCTTCGCCCCCACCAGTCGAACTGTAGAGAATCCGAGTCCAGTGGATGGTTGTGCACCAGGCGGCTGCACCCGAGGGAGTCTCTAGTATGCCAAGCCTGAGGGTGGGTTGGGGAGAGTACCTAGGGATTCTGAAGGGGCATAATACCTATGCTGGCAGTCTGCCAGGGCTGCAGAAAGGGCAGCTGGTGACTGCCAGGAATGGATAGATGCCTCCTGGAAGAGAATAGGCCAGGATAGTACCACCAAGTGCTGGGCACTGAATTCGCCAAGGAATTCACGCATCTCCCATTCAGTATTGTCTCACCTAACATAGGAAATTCAAAGATCCCTCACCATCCTCAAAAGGAATCGCTGATATTCAGTGAAATCAGCATCAGAGGAGAGATGAGCAGTGGGTTCCTCTCCCTCAGAGGAGGGAGATGAGGATGATGGAGAGCTTGAGTGTCCAGAGGACTCTCATGGTGGTGGGATAGGTGAAAACCCTCTCATTCATGCACCTAACATATGTGGGGAAGGCCGTGCAGAACCTTCTGAACACCCCAGGATAATGGGCCTGTGGGACCGACATGGCCTGGGAGAGCAGGGGTGGCTGCAGAGGAATGGGAGAAGGCACCTATGGAGAAGCAACTGTCCTCTGCTAGGGCTCTGAACCGGGAACGGAGCCCGAGCTGGTGGGATCCTCAGACAACAGACCAGGTCACAAATGGAACCCTGGGGATGCGAGTCCGAAGAGCCCAGAAGGATCCTCCTTCTAGACGAACCTGGGACTGCATGGATCCAGAAGGGCAGCCCACAGCAACGCCACCAGAGGGGTCCCCAGGGTCCAAAGGGAAGACAGGGCCCAGCGTGACTCTGAGCCACACCCTGAGGGGTGGCAGGCAGAGACCGAGACACCTGAACCCTACCCCTCAACCCCTCGGACTCCGAGAACGCCTTCCTCCTCAACCCCAGCGACCTCCCACCAGAGGGCGTGCAGCAGCACCACCAGGGTCGGTAGCTGCCATGACCCCTCCAGGAGGGATAGCCCCTCCCTCCACCCTGGCTCCATCGCCCGCCAGGGACCCCAGACCACCCCCAGCCTGGGGGGCCTCAGGGGAGAACAGCAGTGGAGAGAGAGAATAGGCACGCTGGGCCACCTAGCACCTCGTGCCACTGGAGACCCTGACTCCAAAGAGTCAGGTTGCCAGGATGGGTCCACGTCTGAATCATCAGCCTCTGAGGAAGAAGAGACCAGCTGGACCACAATAGTGGCAACCCCAGGAGACCCCGGTGAAATGGCGCCACGAACGGCGCTGGTGCCAGATGTGGTGCCGGATGACCCCGGACCCCCCACGACATCTAAGCCCGGCCCCGGCTTCCAACGGTGCCAGCCAGACCCACGGCACCGCCATCGGCACCGGGACCCCACTCAGCACCGCCAGAAGAGTGAACCGGGCCCGTGGCACTGCGGGTGGTGCCGAAGGCCAACACGGAGCCACCAACAGCGCTGTCTCAATCACCGGAGCTGCAAGCAGTGCTGGGTTCTGAAATGGCACCAGAAAGTGGTGTTGAGGGTCCACCGATGCCAGGCCCAGCAGGCGTGGGCCTAGACACTGGGGGAGCCTGCACCTCCGAGGAGGTGACTGCCGAGGCGGTGTCCTCTCTGCGGCCCCGGGGACCTCTGCATTCCTCCAACAACACACAAGAAGCTTCCTTCGCAAGAGAAGATGAGGAAGCCTCCTCCTACAGACCGTGATAGGCCCAAGAGGGACCCGGAGGAAGAGCCTAGAGACCTTACCTTGAATCCCTGGAGCGGCGCTGTCCCCGAAGTCAGCAGGGCCTTGCCGATTTTGAATGTGCAGACTTCTAGGATGCGGCAGTCCATGGAGAAACAGGCGTCGCACACATCCATATCATGGCTGGGTCCCAGGCAATGAAGACAAACATCATGCCGATCCGTGACAGAAAAATGCCGGCCACATGAGCACCGACGCATAGGGGCGTGGCCCGCCTTCGACTTACATTTTGCCCTCGAACCTGACATGATGCGAAAAAATTATGAATAACACAGCAAAAGCTCTCGGTGCTGTCAAAGAAATTATAAAAAGAACGGTCTTACTGGGTTTTGACGGCATCAAGAGAAGATCGAGAGAAGTTCGAGAAGGAGTCTGGATTGAATCTGGCCTGTCACCAACCATGTAGCAGGTGCAGCCTCGACGGCTGGAGAAACAGAACTGAGATGGAGGAGGAGTCTCGGCACCTAAAGGCCACCCCTCACGCATGATGCAGTCGTCGCTCTGAGGGGCGCGCGATGGAGCCGACTAAAAAAAAAAAAACTCCTGTAGTGGGTGCGGCTCCGGCACTACCCAAGCAGTAATGAATGGGGAAGATTGACAAGGGAAGATAATACCATTCTTTTCATACAGAGAATGGCCTTCAAGCCGTTTTGTTGAGAAGCTGGCACCTGACATAAAAACTTATTGAGGCCAGCTGAAAAAGAAAAATAACATCAGAATACACTTGAAGAGGTCCTCTTTAGCTGTGTTCTGATGTTTTTTCTGTTTTTAAAAGGTTCCCTTTGGTACTTTAACTTCCTTGCTAAGTGGCAAAAACAAGATGGTGGATACAACCCAGCTCAATCCATTGAACGGACTGTGAACTGTGCAAAAAATACCAGCATTCATTGCAAAAAGAAGCTGGTATTTTTCACACAGTACTCCTATTGTTAGAAAATAAGCTGCCATTTTTTACACAATACTCATATTGTGTGAAAAATAGTATTTTTCGTGCCTGACATATACATTTTCCCATATGAAATAATGGGAAAATTTAAAATGTCATAACTTTTGAATGGATTAATATTTTTTCATGAAACCTTCAAAAGGCACATTCGTGACCCAAAGGCTTTCTACTCTAAACATTTCAGACCACAACATAAAGCCATTTCAGAGATCCATAAGTAGAAAGAAATGTCATAAAAAATTATTTTCTTCTGTTTTTTCAAAGCTTTACATCTCAGAAATCATTCAGCAGATTTTCATGCTCACAGTACCATGCTATCTTTTTTTGTTTTAAAGTTATTCAAATTTTAATATGGTTAGTGTGGATAAATGAGTAACTGTGTGGATAAATGAAATTTATCCACACCGTTACTCAGATAAACGGATTTATCACACTCCATTTATGTCCACTCCTATTGTTATTGCATATCTACAGGTATCTCTCTCTCTCTCTCTCTCTCTATATATATATTCATTATCATCATCATTTTATTTATTAAAGGCACCTTCCACTAATCAAGGAGCCTGCACATACCAATAAACACACAACATATTAAAATCAAATACGTAAATCACAGATTTAAAATAAAACAAATGATTAAACTAATAAGTAGATGGCCATATACTTCAACAAATATCTCATTAGTTAAAAATTCATCTCTAGAAATGGCAGGTTAAACAAATGGGTTTTGAGGGCTGTTTTAAAACTCTGGATGGTCAGGCATTCTCTATCTGATGAGGTAGAGTGTTCCACAGGGTAGGGGCCACAAATGCAAAAGCGTGCCCAGATGTCTTCAATCACACTCTGGGAATCTCTAGTGATCTCTCATAGGTGGATCGGAATGGTTGGGAGGGATGGTAGGGATGAAAGAGATCTTGTAGGTAGCGAGGTCCCTGATCATGTAGGGCTTTATAGGTCAGCAAACCGACCTTGAAGGTGATACGCCACCGCACTGGCAGCCAGTGCAGTCCGCAGAGCACAGGGGTAATGTGAAAAGCACAGAGTATCAGTCACAAGCCTGGCCGCTGCATTCTGCACCAGCTGCAGGCAATGTAGTTCAACCCCCGGTAACCCTAGGTAACAGGCATTGCAGTAGTCAAGGCGTGAGGTCACGAAGACATGGACCAATGTTGGAAGATCATCAGGGGAAATTAGGTGCCTCACCCGGGCGATATTCCTCAGATGGTAAAAAGAGGTCTGGACAACGGCTGACACCTGTGACTTAAGGGACAAACTGTCACCAAAGATAACACCCAGGTTATGTACCTGATCTGAAGCAGCCAGCTGGATACCCCCAAGCCAAAGCCCAGAGGATAGACTAGCTGACAGCCCCACCTCCCAATAATCTGGGTCCACCACCAACACCTTAGTTTTAACACGGTTCAACCACAGCCAGCTAGCACTTGTTCAGTCCTGGATCTCGGCGAGGCAGTTGTTAAACACCAAAAGGATATCTCCTTGCTCGGGTACAAAAAACATGTACATTTGAGTATCATCTGCATAGCAGTGAAAACTCAAACCGCACTCATCTAATAATGTCTCCCAATGGCAGCATATACACTGTGAACAACATGGGTAATAGGATGGGGTCCTGCAGTACCCTGCAGGATAGGGGGAGAGGTCAGAGGAATACATTTCAGTGACCACTCTGTGTTCTACCCTCAAGAAAAGATCAAAGCCACCTGAGGACAGTACCAGACAGTCTATAGATGAACCATAGGCTCTCCAACAGCACAACATGGTCCACAGTGTCAAATGCTGCAGAGAGATCAAGGAGGACCAAGATGGAACTCTGATCTTTCACTATTTGGAGATCATTTAGCTCCCGAACAAGGGCCATCTCAGTGCTATGCCTCTTCCTAAATCCATATTGGAGAGGATCATAGAAGTCGTGGGTGAATAAACGATCATCCAGCTGCAACGCAACCACCTTCTCAATAACCTTACCCACAAAGGGCAGGTTAGAGACAGGTCTGTAGTTGGTCAGACAGTCTGGGTCAAGGGAGGGCTTTTTGAGGAGCAGTCATACAACCACTCCTCAAAGGGGGATTGGCTCACGAAAGGGGATTTTGTCACCTCTTGAACAAGGATTAGAAGCAAGTGATGAACAAGGATTTTTTTTTAATTTAAAACAGACGTATTTTCAAAAAAACAAAGCAAGCCAAAGCCATGGTCGTACAGTCACGCCCCTATACTTAGGGTTGCGTAAGTAGTCTAATGTTAAATGTTAAACCCCAAATTTTGCACGTTAATAAATGTGCAACCGTTTAACGGATTTGCATGAAATTCGGAATGTGTGTCTTGGATGGTAGATTTTGATACGCCAAGTTGCATTTTGCTTGGATTTGCGGTGATGTGCCAAAAACGCACTTATTTGCTTTTTTTGCTAATTTTTGCTGATTTGTGCCCATCACACTGTGGCCCCACTATTTGGAATTTTGGTCTGAACTTTCATGGTAGAAAAAGATTGTCCCAAAGAATGATCCAGTGTTGGTTTGGTGAAAAAAATATTAATCCATTCAGAAGTTATTTAAAATAAGTTTTCAAGTTCTAAGCATACTCAGTTTAGGCTTAGATTTATATGTATTTTTTGTGAAAGAGGATTTGTCTCACGATCAATGATTTTGTCACCTCATGAATGGGGATTTATAAAATTCCCCATTCGTGAGGAAAAATTCACCTTTCATGAGCTGCCATCTTGTTTTCATTTTTCCACTAAAAACAAAATGTTGTAACTTGCCCAAGGATGTGTTGTCTTGTAATTGAAGCATGGGTTTTGTTCAGGTGACACCATCTACAAACCCATGGCTTTGGTTGCTTCATTTTGTGAAATATGTCTTTTTTTTTTAGTTGTGTTTAACCAGGATTAGCACACTAAGCTCAAAGCTTTTTTACAGGCGTGACCTGGGAGCACAAGGAAGTTAAGTGACTTGCTCAGGGTCACACAGTATGTAAGTGGAAGCTGTGGGATTCAAACCCAAGTCTGGTCTGCTGGATATCACCAGATTTGCAGCTCAGAGCCTTAAACCACTGCGCTATACTGCCTCAAATTAAAAATGTTTCAAATTAAAAAAAATCCTTGTTCGTTACTTGCTTCCAATCCTCATTCCTGAGGTGACAAAATCCCCTTTCGCGAGCCGATCCCCTTTTGTGAGCTGACAAAATCCTTGATCGCAATTTCTGGACTAGATGGCCCCATCTCATGAACAAGAACTGGCTCACGAATAGGGGATTTTGTCAGCTCACAAAAGAGGATCAGCTTGAGAAAGGGGATTTTGACAGCTCGTGAAAGGGAATTGTTTTTTTTAAATCCTCTTTCATGAGCTATCAAAATACCCTTTCGTGAGCTGTCAAAATCCCCTTTCACGAGCCAATCCCATTTTGCTAGCTGGCAAAATCATTGATCACAAATTCCAGACCAGATGGCCCAAATCTGATGAACAAGGAATTCTCATGAATAGGAATTTTGACAGCTCGTGAATGGGGATTGCTCTTACGATTGGGGATTCTGACACCTCATGAACGAGGAATTTTAAAACTTTCCCAGTGCACTACAAATAAACGGTTTGGTGTTTTGGCTTGAAATTTGCAGGGTATAAAGGGAATATCCCAGAGATGTGAATTATGCTGGTTAGGTGCAAAAATTTTCTTCAGTTCCATAGCTATGCCATTACAAATTTGCGATATTTCCCATAGGATAACATTGCGGTGCCCACAGAGCTTTTTCGTGCCCATATCTCAGAAACCATTCGAGATATGGATTTTTCATTCTGGGCAGCTTAGTTCACCTTAGCATGTGTGGGAGGTTCGAAGTCATGATTAGAACTGCAGTGGAATGTTTTTCATAGCTGCTAAGGTTACTGAGATATTGGCAAATTAGTGTTACAAGGGTTCTTTTGCAGTCATATAGGGCTGATGTGGCTCCGTAGTTATGTGTAGTGGGAATGCAGGGCCCAGAGGGCCTGCACTCTCACAGACGCATATCATTATGCAAAAATGGGCAGCTTGAAGGCAGCATGGGACCCGGAGGGCCCGCACTCCCTCCAACACATTCCAGTTATCAGTTACATTACACTTTCTCAAAAAGTAAGGAAATTCATTACAAAAAACTTTGTTAATGCATCAGTTAGAGTTAAAGTGACAAAAGTAGGAAAATGAAATGTTAGTTCAAGTTCAAGTTCAAGTTTATTGCAGGAAAGACTCCGTTGAGCAAGCTCATTCACAAGGAGGTCCTGAGGCACATACACATACAGTTCGCAATTACATAGACAGGAGACATAAAATGTAGAACAGCAAAGAAAAAAAAATATATATAATACAAGAAATATACACAAAAGAAGTCCTTATGCTATATATGCAGTACATTCCAGTTTTAACCTTGCCCTAAATTATGCAACACATTTCAGCTTAATAAGTAGATGGCCAGTTGGTACCTAGGAAGTTGACTTGGTGTTGGGGGCCTAGTAGCACCTACATATGTCTTTTAATTTAGAGATAGCTAGTGTTTTGTAGGAGTTAATTGATACAATGCTGGTTAGCTTCAGCATGGCTTGTAGTTGGTTCCAAATGTTTGGGAGGGCATATGAGACAGCTCTTTGACCAGCTGTGGTACATGTCCTGGGAACATCTAGTAGGATAAGGTCAGATTTCCTTAGGGAGTAGGTGCTATGCAAGATGTGTATGAGAGACGTTAAATAGACAGGCAGTTTGTGGAGTAGTAATTTGAGGGTCCAAATGCCAGCATGCAGGAGGCGTCTGGTGGCAAGAGAGGTTGACCCAACTGCTGCATAAAGATCACAGTGGTGGGTCCTGTATGCAGAGTTAGTAATGAAGTGAAGAGCATGGTGATAGAGGACGTCCAGTTTAGAAAGGCTCAAGGTTGGGGAGGAGATAAAGATAATGTCTCTGTAGTCAAGTAAGGGAAGGAATGTTGCTTGGACAAGTCTTTTGTGGGTTGCGAGAGAAAAGAGGGTCCTATTTCTAAAGAAGAAACCCAGTGACACCCTAACACTCCTTGAGTCCTACCACCCCAGCCCCACCCACCACAGACCAACAGGTGATGAAGTGTGCCTTAGGGTTGTTGAGCCTAACTCACCCCATTCTCCTATACTTTATTATGTGAGCTTTGTTACATATGGAATGGGGTGAGACTTAGGGCCAATGACCCCAAAGAAGACCCCATCATCTGTTGGTCTGTGGTGGGTGGGGGCGGGGTGGTAAGGCATGGGGGGGTGTTAGGTGTTAACCCTAACACCTCATTTCCCTGCTTTTTGTTGCTTCAATACTAACTGATGCATTAACAAAGCTTTTTGCAATGAATATATATATATATACAGACACACACACACACATATAGTAATAAAGTATATATTAGTTATAGTATATACAATAATATACAGTAGTGCAGGTATAGTTAGGGTTGGCAGGCCACTTTAATGTTAAACCCCAAAGTTTGCACTTTAATAACTTTGCAATTGTTTGTCCATTTTGCCTGAATTTTGCATGCGTGGCATCCAACCACAGATCTCTGGGTCTCTGATGTTTTGTTCCAGTCGGATGTACAGTTGCAGAACTGTAGAGTGTCAAAAAGTGAAAAATAACTAATTCAAACTACAAGAAGTCCTAATGTATTCTGACATATGCAGTAAGACCTTCTTGTTGTACTGCCCCAGAGATTAAATGGTTAAAGCCTACATTCTAAGTGGGCACATACTCAGTTTCAAACCACTGTCCACTGGTACATTCTATTCAACCATCATATTCTTTACTCCACCTTATTGTGAAGACGCCTTAGAGATTTCTCCTCAGCATCTCGTCGGTTTGAGTAGTTTTTCATTTTGGTTTTCGACTACCGATCATTTAAAACATTTTAAAACAGTTTCATATTACTGTCTGGTACAGGTACAATTGTCATTTTAAATTTTTCTCAAATGGGTAAGTCTTTAGCGGTTGCCGTGAACCGAGATGGAACCGATTTCTTTTTCTCCTTCTTTCAGTGAAGTAATTGTTCTTGAGGCCTGGTTAGCCCTGGTTAATAAAAACACAGAGTTTGTAATGTTTTTCCCTGACCACTGTCTGTTTACCAGGACTTAGATATAGTTAAACTTATCTAGCCTAACCAACACTTGGGATAAGTTCCAGACTTGGAGTCACAGAAACCTAAAAGAAAACTGGCCCTACTGGGTTTCAGCAATGTATTGAGTGTCGGAGACTTTAGCCAAGGCCAATCCCCACCTACTTGTGTATTCTGCTTGGGGTTTGACCACTTACAAGCAGACTGTGAGATTTGTAAGAATTTCCCTCAGTTGACGCTGGACAGGTGACTTAATCGACCGAATGAGAAATTGGCCTAAAAATCCGCTAGCACGGATGGCTGGTCCAGTTTGGGTTTACAAGAACTGGAGGGAGTGCCCTCTGACCAGGGCAATACTCTCTCGAACAGGCAAACTGTGGAAACAGCCCTTGAAATGGCTACCATGAAAAAGAAAAGATTAAAATACCAAACCAGCTGCTAAGCCATGGTAGGTTGCTGCTCCGACCGCCGAAGAAATTGCTAATGCAATCCACATGATTTAGTCTCTGCAAACCTGTCCAGCTGAAGTGGTGCAGCATCCAATTACTCCTCAACCGGTTTAAACTCCTGGAGCTCAACCTCAACCGGACTCTCAGGAGTATTATTATTCTTGAGAGCAGGAATGTGAAGAGGAGGAGGATGAAGAGGATTATTTTGGTCCCATTGAACCTGAGGTATTCCCAGAGCATGAGGGAGGTAGTTCTCCACCTAAACAGCTAGAGGATACCCTCACCTACTTTTTCTTTATGGAAAAAGTGGCTGAAACTCTCCAGTTACCGGTTCATGAATCCTCAGTGGAGGAAGAGGAACCAGATTATGTAGAAATGATGGATGTTCCAGACACAAAGAGATTGGTGATACCATCCATAAATCTCTAAAGAAACAGACACTAAACATTCTGAGTACTCCTACTTCTGTCCCTCCTGTGGACAAGAGGACAGATAGGAAATAGTCAGTTGTCAGGAATGGTACAGAATTTTTGTCTGGTCATCCCAGCCATGAAGGGGTAGTCCATGCTGCTGTCTGTGAAAAGGCAGGTATACCCCAGGCTTCCCATCCTCCTGAGAAGGACTCCAGGAGAATTGACTCCATGGCAAAGAAGCCAAGGCTCATCTTGGCTCATCTCTTATTACCAGACAAGCTTCGTACATGGCTTATGTGGCAAGATACCAAAAGAAGCTATGGGAAGCAATATCCTCACTTGCAGCAAAGATCCCAGCTGACTTGGCTGCAGACTTGGGGGAGATGGAAAGAAGTGTAATACAGGCTTCTAAGCAATAATTATGCATGGCTGTGGAAGCCAATGACTCTGCATCCAGAGTTATGGCCACCTCTGTTTCCATGAGGAGATTCTCTTGACTCAGAACCACTAATATCTCTCAAGATACTCAGACCAAGGCCTTGGATTTTCCTCTGGCACAGTTTTCCTTTTTGGGGATCAAACAGAAGCCTATATGAAGAAAATGGATGAGTATAGGACTTCCTATAGGAGTGCAGCAGCCAAGGAGAAGGCTGCCATTCATCAGAAACAACAAGGTAGGTGAGGCAGGGGCAGACCCTATCAGAGATTCTTCTATCAGATCCAGGCCTTCCCTGCTTACCAGGAACAGCGTGGGTACTTTAGAGGAAGGGGCAGGAGAGGTGCCACTTGTTTAAGCCCTTCTCCCCAGGACAGGACACCAGCTAAACAGGCTCCCTGAAGAGCCATGGATCTCCTTCCCAGTTCCAGTAGGAGACAGGCTTACCTACTACCTACAGAACTGGTAGTCCATAACCACGGACAAGTAGGTTCTGGAGACAGTGGGCCAGGGCCTTGCTCTGAGCTTCAAGGTTTTTCCCTGGCAGAGAGCAAGGTTGTCCAAGCCGGCCAACCAAGCAGAAACAATCCTACTGGAAGCAGAGGTAGCCATTCTTCTTCAGGACAGGGCAGTGGAACCTGTTCCTCCTTCCCAAAAGGGAAAAGGGTTGTACTCAAGATACACCTGACCTTGAAGAAAAAGAAAAAATTACTTACCATAGTAATCTTCTTTCTTCCCAGTGATGCTCATATATTCATAACTTTGTGCAGTCAGCCTGGTGGGTTGGACTGCCCGGAGAGATGGAGCACATGCAAATGATGGAATTCTTTGCACGTGAGCATCTTTCAAATACTGCCTCTACCAACTGTAGTGTTCTAAGCCCTTCAGATTTGTAAGAAGCCTGGAAGTCAGGCAACATGAAAAAATCCGACAACTAATTAATTAAAACATTTTTTAGGATTAGCCTAATAAAACAACTTACTTCAAAAAACCTCCAAGGGAGGGACTATCTATATATAATAATGGTGTTCACCATACAGTGAGAAAAACTATTAAGAGAGACAGAAAACTCTGTTAAAATCTGTCTAGCATAGAGAAGTGTATCCAGAAGGGTATGGCTATGTGGCACTAGCATGCGGAATGCAGAGGCTGAAGTTCTGGAAGGGGAGGATGGGAGGGAGTTATGAATATCTGATCATCACTGGGAAGAAAGAAGATTACTATGGTAAGTAATTTTTTCTTCTAACCCCAGTCATACTCAGAATATTCATAACTTTGTGCAGACTACCAAGCAGTACCTCCTGGCGGTGGGCACAGAACTTATTTTGGAAACAGACTTTGCAGGACTGCTGTGCCAAACTTGGCATCACTTCTGGACAAAATATCCAAATTATAATGCTTTGTAAAGGTGTGTACTGATTTCCAAGTAGCTGCTTTACAAATGTCCAATAATGGCACCTCCCTAGCAGCTGCAATAGTGGCAGCCATTCCTCTTGTTGGATGAGCCCTCAGCCCAGCTGGGGACTCCCTACCTGCTTTAGTGTAGCAAAATTGAATACACTGGACAATCCACCGAGAAATGGATCTTTTTGAGGCTGGTTTGCCATTCCAACATCCCCATATGTAAGGAAAGTTGTTTCTTGTCTTACCTATGGCCTTTAGTAGCTGTCATGTAGTAGCTGAGAGCTCTTTCACATCCAGACTGTGAAGCCTTCTTTCACCAGAGCTTGTATGGTCTGTGAAGAAGACGGGCAGAGTGATTGATTGGTTCAGATGGAAATCTGAAACAACTTTGGGAAGTAATTGTCTGTTTGTTCTGAGGACTACCTTATCCCCATGGAAGGAAATGTAGTCCTGCTCAACACAGAGAGCCTGAAGCTCACTGATTCTTCTTGCTGAGGTAATTGCTACCAGGAAAACTATTTTCCAGGTAACATACTTTAAATGGGCTGTAGCCGTGGGCTCAAAAGGAGCCCGCATCAATCTGGCTATACATACATTAAGATCCCAAGCGGGCACTGGTGTCCTGTGAGGAGGGTGCAAATGCATCAGGCCTTTAAAAAAATCTTTTGAAAATGGGATCTGATGCTACAGACACCTTTGTCCTAGCAGAAAGGTATGCAGATACTGCTGCAAGGTGAACTCTTAAAGAACTGGGTTGCAGACCTTGTGAATGCGAGTCAGATAATCCAACACCACTGAGACTCCTGCTCACTTGGGGTGAAGTTTCTACCATAGCACCAGAAAGAGAATCTTTTCCACTTAGCAGAATAAGTTTTTTTAGTGGAAGGCTTCCTATAACCTTTCAAAATGTTTAACACAGCTTCAGAAATGTTCAAGCCTGCATACTCTAATTCCTCAAGAGCCATGCCTTGAGGTGGAGGGACTTGAGATTTGGGAACAGCAATGTTCCCAGATTGGAAGTTAGAAGATTGTGTCTGAGAGGCAAGCTTATTGGCTTGCTCACTGACATGGAGAGCAGAAGAGAGTACCATGGCTGCCTGGGCCAATCTGGAGCTATCAATATCAGAGAAGCTGAGAGGGATCTGAGCTTCTGCAGTACCCTGAAAACTAGAGGAAAAGGGGGAAAGGCATAGAGAGACTTGCCTGACCAATCCAGTACCAGGGCATCCAGAGGGAGTGCGCCCTGGGCTGGTGGCCTTCAACAATACTGAAGCAACTGGTGGTTCTGGTGGGACACGAACAAGTCTATCTCCGGAACACCCCACCTGCTGAAAATTACCTGCACCACCTGTTTATTCAGTGTCCATTCGTGATGGGACTGATTGATCCGACTCAGTGTGTCTGCCAAGATATTGTCATAGAAACATAGAAACATAGAATTTGACGTCAGATAAGGACCGCTAGGCCCACCCAGTCTGCCCATTTCCTTACCTACTGGATAAGCTGCAGATCCTAGTTAATCAGCAGCCTACTTCTTCCTACCCCCACCCCCTAGAATGGCCTTATGACTGTCCCATGCATGCTTGAATTCCACCACTGATTTTGACTCCACAACCTCCTCCGGAAGGCTGTTCCATGCATCCACAACCCTCTCTGTGAAAAAATACTTCCTTAAATTACCTCTAAGCTGCCCCCATCTTCAAATTGTGCCTCTTGTTCTTGCACACCTCTTTTTTTGAAAGATGCTACCCTCTTGGACTTTGTTGATTCCCTCGAGGTACTTGAACATTTCTATCATGTCCCCCCTCTCCCTCCTTTCCTCGAGGCTATACATATTAAGCTCCTTTCATCTCTCTTCATATGTCTTCCGGTGCAGACCCTGCACCATTTTAGTTGCCCTCCTCTGGACAGCTTCCATCCTGTCTATGTCTTTGTGGAGACTGGGTCTCCAGAACTGCACACAGTACTTCAGATGGGGTCTCACCAGCTGTCTGTTCAGAGGATAATAACTTCCTGTTTTCTACTGATGATGCCTCTCCCTATGCATCCCAGTAGCCCCAGCCCTCCTTGCTTCCTCTCACATTGCTTGCCCACCTTTAGGTCATCTGATATGACTACCCCAGGTCCCTTTCCATTTTGTTGTTGTTAGTATCTCACCCCCATTGTGTACTCTTCCCTGGGTTTTGTTTCCCAGGTGCATGACCTTGCACTTTTATCATTGAATCTAAGCTGCCATACATTTGACCATTCCTCTAACCTTGCCAAGTCCCTTCTCATCCTTTCCACCCCACCCTGTGCATCAACTCTGTTGCAGATCTTTGTGTCATCTGCAAAGAGACATACTTTTCCTTCCAGTGCCTCTGCAATGTCGCTTATAAAGACATTGAAGAGGACCGTTCCTAATACTGAACCCTGTGGTACCCCACTAGTAACCCTCCTTTCTTCTGAGTGGACTCCATTTACCATTACTCTCTGTGTCCTATTCTCCAGCCAATTCTTTACCCAGGCTGTCATCTTGGGACCCACTCCCAGGCTGGCTAACTTGTATATTAATCTGTTGTGTGGGACTGTGTCAAATGCCTTACTAAAGTCTAGGTAGGCCATGTCCACAGCCCTCCTGATCTACTACTTTGGTCACCCAGTCAAAGAAATCTATCAGATTCATCTGGCATGACCTTCCCGCTGTGAATCCATGCTGCCTAGGGTCCTGTGCCCCTCTGTCCTCTAGATACTCAACAATTCTTTCCTTCAGAAGTGATTCCATCATTTTCCCTATCACTGAGGTTAAACTAACAGGTCTGTAGTTTCCTGCTTCAAACAACATGAAGTCTTGCTATATTATAGACATTAGCAGTTTGATCCAGCTCTAGAACTGCCCCGGAGTGAAATGGTTAAAACCATTCCAAAATAGAATTTTGGCACGAGAGCAGCTCTATCTGTGTCATTTCAAACTTGAACTGTCAGATTCTTTACTCCGCCTCAGTGAACAGTCGCTCAGAGATTTCTCCTTCTGCTCGGTTCATTCTCGGTTTAAAAGTGTTTTCTAGGTTGGATTTAACCGAGAATAGTTTTATTTTAACCAAAACCGTTCGGTTCAAGCTCTATCTGTGGTAACCGTAAGTAAATGAAGGTTTTGTCTGTGGAACTTGTGTTATCGGTTCGGTTTGAACCGATCAGTGGGTTTAAAACTCATTTAAAACTAAAAGTTACTATTTTAGAGTGCGGTTCCGGTTCTTATCGGTTCTAAAAAAGCGGATTTATTACGCTTTTTTCCAATACCACGTGACACAGTTAGAACCGATAAAGGGATGTCTTGTCTGGCACTGCCATTAAAAGGGGCAAGTTTTGGTTAGAGCTGGCATTATGTCTGAGAAACCCAAAGAAAAACCGGGCCACTGGGTTTCAACACTGTGATGTTTGTGGGAAGTCTTTGCCAAGGCTGACCCACACACCACATGTGTTTATTGTCTGGGGTTTGACCACCTCCAGTCAGACTGCCAGGTATGTAAGAATTTCCCTGCAGCCACCCTGGAAAAAAGACTGGGCAGGCTCAGGGTACAGAGGCAAAAGTCCACTGACCCGGATGGACAGCCCGGTTCGGTGCCAACCGAACCAGAGGAGTGCCTCTGACCAGGCCAGACTTCCTCGGCAAAAGAAAAGCTGGTTCTGAGGAACCAATTCCAGTAAAGAAAACAAGAAAATCAGCAGGTCTGGAGTTCAAAATTCCTTCTCCAACTGCTGCAGAGATAACAAAAGCCATACAAATTGTCCAGTCACTGTCTCAGGGTCCGTCCAGAACCACCACTATCTGGTAAATGGTTAGTTCGTCCGTCCCACGGGTTCAGGATTATGATATTAAGGAATTTTATGAACCAGAGGAGGGAGGAGGATTATGAACAGTATGAATGTGGCTGGGAAGGTCTGGGTGTGCCCATTGAACCGGACATCTCCCCAGACAGACCTTTAGAATCTCCCCCTATGCTGTCTGAGTCCCCATCTCATTTTATGTTTTACAAAAAAGTTGCTGAAACCCTCCAGCTTCCTTTAGAAGAGGCTGTGGATGAGCAAGAGGAGCCTGATTTTGTAGAAATGATGGATATTCCAGAATCTAGGAGATTGTCTATTCCTTTACATAAGTCTTTTAGGAAACAAACAATTAAAATTTTAAAAGCTCCTAATTCTGTGCCTCCTGTAGATAAAAAGATGGACAGAAGGTATACATTGTCAGGCCCTGATACAGAATTCCTTTCTCAGCAATGCAGTCATGTTGGGGTAGTTCAGGCTGCTGCCTGTGATAAAGCTAATATTCCCTTGGCTTCCATCCTCCTGACAAGGATTCCAGGAAGATTGATGCCATGGCAAAAAACAATATATTGGCAGCCTCTCTGGGACTCAGGCAAGCAAATGATATGGCTTATGTAGCTAGGTATCAGAAATCTAGATGGGATACTGTTATGCAATTGGCCAAGCAGGCCCTTGGCCAGCTGGCTAGTGAACTAGAACAGGTGGCTGCTGATGGCACTGAAGCCTCTAAGGTTCAGTTTCATGCTGCTGTGGATGTTAATGATGTTTCCTCTAGGGTCATGGCCACATCTGTAGTTTTTCGTAGGTTGGCCTGGCTCAGGTGTACTAGTTTGTCACAGGATACCCAGACTAAGGCTATGGATTTTCCTGTGGTGGGAAATTCTCTGTTTGGAGAGCAGACAGAGAATTACATGAGAAGATGGATGAATATAGGACTACTTACAAGAGTGCCTAGGCTAGAGCGGCAAGCCACTCCTCAAAGGCATGCCCCCAGGGGTAGGGTAGACCTTTTCACAGGCCTTTCTACCAGACTCAGGCCTCCTCTGCCTATGCTCAGAGGGCTTCTTCAGAAGAGAGAGGCAGATGAGGGTGGGCTGCTCCCACCCCCAGCCTAAAGCTCCTGTGAAACAGGCACCCTGATGGGGTACCCAGGGCCGATTCTCCTGTACCAGTGGGGCAGGCTGGCTTACTTCAGTCAGAATTGGGCTTCTTTAACCTCAGACAAGTGGGTTCTGGAAGTAGTAAGCCAGGGTCTGGTTCTCCCAGCTTCAAAAGGTTTCCCAAGTTGAGAAGCAGACTTTTTCTACCTGCAAGTGCTTCAGAGACCCTCGCTCTGGAAACAGAGGTCTCATCCCTGTTAGCTCTCAGAGCAGTAGAAAGGGTTCCTCCCCTGCATCAGGGCAGGGGTCTGTATTCCAGATACTTCCTTACCCCAAAAAAGACAGGAGAATGGTGGCCCATTTTAGTTCTCAGATATCTGAACAAGCATCTTTTGAAACCAAAGTTCAAAATGGTAACTCTGGCAATGATTTTACCTTCCTAAGGCCAGGGACTGGCTAGCCTCCTGGACCTCAAGGATGCCTATTTCCATGTCCTAATCAGAAGATCCCATCGAAAATACCTCAGATTCGAACTGCCCTCAGGTCATTACCAGTTCAGAGCAATGCCCTTCGCTTACCTCTGCTCCAAGGGTATTCACAAAGTGTCTAGCAGTGCAGTGGCCCATTAAGGAGGCAGAGGATTGCTGTTTTCCCTATCTAGATGACTGGCCCGTGTAGGCCAGTCCCCAGAACAGGTAAAATCTCACCTGCAGGTCACCCAGCAGCTTCTCACCTCCCTGGGTTTTCTGCTAAACCTACCAAAGTCGGTTCTGGAACCAGTCCAGGTACTCACCTTTATAGGGGCAGAATTGGACACAAAGCTATCCAGAGCCTTTCTTCCCCCAGAAAGGGTAAGGAATTTAGTGGCTCTGGCCTCTTCCTTCACTCTGCAGGTCTCTCGACCAGCAAGACACTTTCTGCAGCTCCTGGGGCACATGGCTGCATCCACAGCTGTTGTGCAGGGAGCCAGATTTCAGATGAGAGACATTCAGTTTCACTTGAAAACCTTTTGGTCTCAGAGAAGAGACCCCCTTTCCAAGTTGGTCCCAGTGACTCGAACCTTGATCCTAGCTCTCCAGTGGTGGCAGGATCAGAGCAATTTAAGAGCGGGGGTCCCCTTCATTTCCCCTTCTCACGACTTGACTCTCACTACAGATGCTTCCCTTCTGGGTTGGGGAGCCCACATGGGCGACCTTTCCACTCAGGGAGTTTGGTCCCCCCAGGAATCTCTGCTCCACATCAATTTGCTGGAACTCAGGCTGTCTTTTAGCTCTTCAAGCCTTTTCTACATCTGTCCATGACAAGGTGATACAAGTCAGAACAGACAATACCACAACAATGTGGTACATCAACAAACAGGGGGGCACTCGGTCTTCGGCCTTGTGCACCGAGGCAATGAAGTTGTGGTCTCTGGCCTATTCCCTGAACACTTCCCTCATAGCAGTTCATCTTCCGGGGAAGGACAATGTCCTAGCGGATGCCCTCAGCAGGATTTCCCAGGGACATCACGAATGGTCCCTGGATCCTCAAGTGCTGGGGATAGTTTTTGCCAGGTGGGACATCCTCAGATAGATCTTTTGCAGCCCCAGACAATCAGAAACTTCCTCTGTTCTGTTGCAGGCCTCCAGTGCTGGGCCCAGTTCCCTGGATGCCCTTCTTCTGGATTGGGAGGTGAAGTTCCTCTATGCTTCCCCCTTCCTCCTCCTATTCAAAGTACTAGTCAAAATCAGATCTCAGCCTTGCAGGGTGATTCTGATTGCCCGGATTGGGCCAGGCAGCCCTGGTACCCACTCCTTCTGTCTCTGACAGTCCATCTTCCCCTGTGCCTCCCAGGAATCACAATCTGTTGACTTGTGCCCAGGAAGGGTTTGGTATCCGGACCTCAAATCGCTCAACCTCAAGGCCTGGCTCTTGAGAAGTTAGAGTTTGCTGATTTACATCTCTCAGGGTGTTCTTGAGATCCTAAAGGCTTCCAGAAAGCCTTCCACTAGGACTACTTATAGTTCTAAATGGAAAAGGTTTTCCATTTGGTGTGCTGGGAAAATATTTCCCAGAATCTGCTGAATTGCCCATTTGTTAGATTACATGGTACATCTTAGTTCTTGGGTCTCAGACCAGCTACCCTGAGAGTTCATTTGGCAGCTGTGTCTGCTTTTGTGTCAGCAGGAAAGTCATCCCCTCTTTCCTCTCATCCTGTGTTTTCCAAGTTTTTTAAGGGATTACTCCATACTAATCCTCCCTTTCGGGAACGGCCCCTGCTTGGGACCTTAATGTTTGCATTGCCCAGTTAATGCAACCCCCTTTTGAACCTCTGTCTTCTGCAGAGCTTAAGTACCTAACTTGGAAAACTGTTTTTCTAGTGGCTATCACTTCTGCCAGATGCATATGAATTGCGTAAGCCTTGTCAGTGGAGACTGACTTTATTTCTTTCCACAGGGATAAGGTAGTCCTAGGACTAATAGGAAGTTTTTGCCTAAGGTGGTTTCAGATTTCCATCTTAATCAATCTATCTCCTTCAGTATTTTTCACTGATCCTCCTCTTCGGTGAGAGGAGGTTGCACAACCTGGATGTTAAGAGAGGTCTTAGTTATTATATAGATGCGTGTCAAAGGTCACAGGTTCGAATCCTCCAACTTTTCCTTACCTATGGTGAAGTTGGGAAAGAGCAAACCTGCCAATAAGAGATCAATAGCCAGGTGGATTGTCTCTTGTATCCAATTTTGTTATCAGAAAGGGGCAGAGCCCCAGTGTTTGAGGCTCATTCTACCAGGGGTACAGCCGCGTCTCTAGCTGCTGCCAGAGATATCCCTTTATTAGAGATTTGCCAGGCTGCTACTTGGAAAACGGTACACTTTTACCAAGCATTACCCTGGATGTCCAGGCCAGGAGATGCTCGCTTTAGCACAGCTGTTCTTCAGAGCCTATTCCTAAGTAGGTTCTGCCCTCCTCCATGGAGGTACTGCTGTGTATTCTGCTAATATCTATAATATAGCAAGACTTCATGTTGTTTGAAGAAAAATTACTTACCTTAGTAATGTTGTTTTCTAATGGAGTCTTGCTATTTTAGACCCTCCCCCAACCTGCCCTCTCAGAACCTCTACTTGGTGGGTGGGCAAATTAGTGTGGGCACTACTTATGTCCTGTTAGTATTTGTCCCCTTTGGGACTTTGGGGTGTGTGTGTGCAGCGTGTGTGTGTTTTATTATACTTATGTTCCATTTTCATATTATTAGAATGGTGTTAGTATTTCTGGTCCCCTGACTTGAGTCTTGGGTGTTGGGACCATCAATGGTTGTTATTTTTAGGTAGCCATTTGGCTAGTGTGGTTACAGCTTCCACAGACCTTAGTGAGTTTGGCTCGTAAAGATCTGACAGTTCAAGTTTGAAATGACACAGATAGAGCTGCTCGTGCCAAAATTCTATTTTGGAATGGTTTTAACCATTTCACTCCGGGCAGTTCTAGAGCTGGATCAAACTGCTAATGTCTATAATATAGCAAGACTCCATTAGAAGAAACAACATTACTAAGGTGAGTAATTTTTTCTTCTGTTTGCTCCCACTTTTGTGAAGGGAATCACATCTGCCCTCCTCCAGTCCTCGGCTCCGTACCCCATCCTCCCATGATTTGTTAAAAGGGTAGTCAGTGGTGTCACTAGTTCTACCCTTAGTTCTTTTAGAATTCTGGGATGAATTCCATCAGACCCCATTGCTTTGTGCACTTCAGTTTTAAGAGTTCTTTCAGAACCCTTTCTTCTGTAAATGGGCTGGTATCAACTTCTGTATCCAGAGTGTTTCTACTGTTTGTTTTATGTACCTCCCTCTTCATTTGTAAATACTGAGCAAAAATATTTGTTTAGTACTCTGCCTTTTCATAGTCTCCCTCTGCCCACCCTCGCCCTCCCTTTATTAAGCCTCACTATCCCTCCCTTGTTCTTCCTTCACTCCCTTGATGTACCTATAAAAGGTTTATCCCCCTTCTTAACTGAGTTGGCTATCTTTTCCTCGGTTTGGGCCTTTTGCTGTTCTGACTGCCTTCCCAGCCTCCTTTTGCTTTAACTGATACAGTTCTCTGTCCTGCTTCTTCTCGATTCCTTGTACTTCCTGAATGCTTTCTTTTCTCTTGAACCTTCACTGCCACTTCCTTTGAGAACCATAGTGGTTTCTTATATTGTTTTGTTTTGTTTATTTGCTTCACACAAAGGCTCATTACCTCTGTGATGGCAGTTTTATTATTCCCATTGTTCTTCCACTCCTCCTTCCTGCCCATTTGCTAGTGCATTCCTTAGGCATGTACCCATTTTGGCAAAGTCAGCCCTCTTAAAGTCCAGTACTTTTGCCTTTGTATGGCTTGGACTCTATTGCTGTGTTTATTGTGAACCATACTGTCCGATGGTCGCTAGTTCCCAGATGGCTACCCACTTCTACATCTGTGATCCTCTCCATCTCCATTTGAGAGAATCAGGTCTAAGATTGTTCTCTCGAGTGGGCTCCAATACTAGTTGTCTAAGGCATGCCCCTGTAGGGCATCTAGAATAACTCCACTCTTTGAAGTGGCTGCTGCAACTGCACTCCAGTTAACATCTGGCATATTCATATCACCCATCAGCAATATCTCCTTTTCTGCCATTCTAAGTATACTTTCTATCATTTCCTTGTCCATTTCCTCCCCTGAGGAAGAGGTCTGTATCTAACCCTGTGCGGATTGTGGGTGCCATTGCCTGTCTCCAAATTTACACACAGTGCTTCTTCTCCTCCTGTTTACCCTTTTGTTCTGTTGCTTTATTCCTTCCCTTATGTAAGAGCTACTCCTCCTCCTCTTTTACCCTCCCTGTCCCTCCTGTAGATAGTGTATCCTGGTATGTTTACGTCCCAGTCATGGTTTTGTGTGTACCATGTTTCTGTAATTGCCACGATATCCAGATGTTCCTCCTCCATCAAGGCCACTAATTCAGGAAGCTTGTTACCCAGACTACGGGCATTGGTACTCATTGCTCTCCATTTTTTGATGGCTTTACCTTCTGTTGCAGCATCCCCCACTGACCTTTCTACTTTGGTCTTTTTGTCATTTAGTACCCTGTTTTGTAGGGAGAGGCTGGGATTTTCCTGCTGCTTATCAGTGCCTCGCCCTTTGACTAGTTTAAAAGCTTGCCAATGAAGCATTTAAACCGATTGCTCAAAAGACTTGTTCCTTCCTGGACAGATGCAGACCATCCTGCCAGTATAGGCTGGTGTCCCTCAGGTGGAACCCCAGTCCCCAATGAAGCCAAACCCCTGTGCTCCACACCATTTTTCAACCATTCATTAAACTGCATGGTGCTAATTACCCCGCCTCCCCCATGCCATTGACAGGCAGCACCTCTGGGGAGGATACTGTGTGTGCTACTTGTCTTAGGCCCTCCCAACTCTGCAATGTCCTCCTGCACTGCTCTAATCTCATGATGAGGCAAGTCATTTGTCCTAGGTGGACAATTACATCCAGCTCAGACTCCCTTGCAGCTGTTCTCGTGATCCTGAGGATGCGCTTCCTGTCCCTCCAAGCCATGGCATCAGGCAGGCACCTTACTTCAGTTTTCCCAGCTCCCCCCAGTTCTATCCCCCTAATAACTGGAGTTCCCCCACCAGGAGCTGCTTCCTTTCCCTGTGGGTTTCCTGGCAGATAGATGGCTTGCAGGGACACCTTTAGAGAATATGCCAGAGTCCAAATTCTCATGGCTTCTGTGCACAGGGGACCTGATCTGGTGCCACCCTGCTTGTTTATGTAATACATAGTGGTGGTATTGTCCGTTCTGACTCGTACCACCTTGCCCATTACCAGTGTACAGAAAAATTTTAGTGCTAGCAGCACTACTCTGAGTGCCAGCAAATTTATATGCTGGAGGGACTCTACCCCTGACCAGGTACCCTGAGTTGTGTGCTCCCCTAGATGGGCACCCCAGCCCAGAAGGGATGCATCTGTTATGAGGACTATGAACGATCCTCCTTCTGAAAGGGGACTCCCTGCCTTAGGTTGGATTCCTCTTTCCACCACAAGAGGGCTTGTAACAGAGGCCTTGTCACTGGAATGAGTTTTGAAAAGGGATCTTTTTTCTGACTCCAATGATTCCTGAGGTGAAACTGGATGTCTCTCATGTGAAACCTGGAACCCTGCACTGTGCCTGTGGATGCAGCCATATGACCCAAGAGCTGCAGGAATTGCCTGGCTGTTTTTTGACCGTGCAACTTGAAGGAGTTTGCTATGGCCTGAAGGCTTTGCACCCTGTCTGGTGGTAAAAAGGCCCTGGCCTGTAGAGTACTGATCTCTGCCCCTATGAACTGTAAAGTCTGTGTGTGGGGTGAAGACAGATTTTTCTGGTTTAGTATGAAACCCTAGGAGTCAAAAGATCCTGTGTGAGCTTTAGAGAGGTTGTGACTTGTTCTGGTGATTTTCCCACCTAGCCAGTCGTCCAGGTATGGGAAGACAGTCACTCCCTCCCTGTCTTCGAAGAAATGCCACCACAGCTGCTAGGCATTTTGTAAACACCCTTGGTGCCGAGGAAAGGCTGAAGGGCAGGGTTGCAAACTGATAATGACCTGATGGGAGTCTGAATCTGAGATATTTCCTGTAAGATTCTTTTATGGGGATGTGGAAATAAGTGTCCTGTAAATCCAGAGATGCCAGACAGTCCCCTTTTTGGATTGTTGGCAGAATCCGAGCCAAAGTGACCATTATGAACTTTGGCTTTTTCAGTTGCTTGTTTAAAGCTCTGAGATCCAAAATTGTCCGCCACTCCACATTTTTCTTTGTTATTAGGAAGTATCTGGAGTAAAAACCTCTTCCTCTCAGGGTTGCAGGGACTAGTTCCACTGCTTTGAGCTGAAGCAGCTTCTGAACCTCTGCCTCTAGCTACAAGATTTGTGCTAGGGGTGGGGAGGTGGAAATCCTGGGGTTCTTTCGAGGAAGAAATTTGAACTGCAGAGACAGACCTTTGCCCACTACCTCCAACACCAACTTGTCTGTGGTGATGGTTGACCAGAGGGGGAGGAAATGGGACAGTCTGCCTCCAACAGGTAGGGAGGAGGTGGCCTGCATCTCAGGGGTTCTGTTTAGGCTGGGGTTGAGGTTGTGGCTGAGCCCTTCATCTAGAGCCCCTTCTACCCCTACCCCTTGAATAGCCCTGTGGGGGGTACTGCTGGTATTGGGGTATGGCTACTGGCTGGTAAAAGGGTCTTGATAAGAAGGAATGACCCCTAGCCCCCCCTTCCATAGGGCCTGGTGGATGAAGAAGCTCTGTCTCTAGCAGAGTTACTTCTATAAGTAGACTTATATTCATCCACCTTTTTCATATAGGCCACTGTGGACTCCCCAAAAAGCGCATTTCCTTCTAATGGGAAATCCAGAGCCTTTGACTGGGTATCCTGAGTGAGGTTTGTGGCCCTAAGCCAAGCAAACCTCCTCTGAGCCACTGTATTAGCCATCCATCTGGCTGTAGTGTCATTTAGATCAGCAGCCATTTGGAACTGGTACTTGGTCACCTCTAGACCAAACCTGGCAGTTTCCACCAGGTCATCTGACAAGGGTGAGGTGTCCTTCATGGACATTGCCAGTGCCGAGTGCCACAGGGATTTCTGATACTGGGCAGCATAAGCTTGAAAAGTAGCCTGTCTCATGGCCAATGAGGCTGACAAATAGCCCTTTTTGGCCATACTGTCCAATTTTCTGGATTCCTTGTCCAGTGGGTGTGAGGACAGAGGGACTTTAGCTTTATCACAGGCAGCTTGCTGTATTACCTCTTGATGATCAGGATGGGAGAAGAGGAAGACAGCTCCTTCCCTGTCCAGCTGGTATTTTTTATCTATTCACTTGTCAATTGGAGGAATAGAATTTGGGGTCTGCAGGAGCTTCATAGCGTCCTTCTTGAAGAATGTATATACTGGGAGGAGGAGGGCCTTTGTGGGTGTTAAACCCATCATATTGAGGTACTCAATCTCCTCCTCATCTTCCACTTGTTCTGTTGTGGCAATATCCAGAGCATCTGCCATTTTCCTTACAAAAGAAAAATGGGAGGAAAAATCCTCAGACACTCTGGGAGTCAAACCAAATTCCTGCTCAGGGGACACCTCTGGGGGTATAGATTCATCCTCCTCATAAGACTCCTCATCCTCTTCAAAATAGTGTTGCTCCGGAGCAGGGGGCAACACAGTAGCAGCAACCTGGGGGCCCTGGGAAGGGGCAGGAGGCTGAGGGATGATGCTCTGCAGAGCCTGAATAATTTTAAACACCTGAGCTATGTCCTGAGCTGAAGGCATTACAGGCTGCTGCGCAGAAGTCCCTGGTTTAGCAGGAGAGGGTTCTGCATGCTTGAACTTCTTTAATTTCTTTAAGGGAACTGGAGAGTCAGCCGGTTCTTTCCCTTTTTGTGCCCCTTTCTCGCCCGTATCAGGGGCAGGGGTAGTAGCACTTGTTACTTCAACCACAACAGACTGGGGTGTCAGCTGGTCAGAACCTGAGGGACCCTTAGGAAACTTTTTATTAAGCCTTTCAAGGTGCTTTCAACAGTTTTTTCTGGGAATCTTTTACATATCTCACATTCCTGGTCCAAATGTTCAAAACCCAGACAAGCTACACATAAAGTGTGCTTGTCTGCCTTGGCAAACACATCTCCACACTTTAAACAGTTTTTAAAACTGGGCTCCCCGGTTCTCTTCTTAGGTTTCTCAGTCATGGTGAAAGATAGAGTAAAAACCCCCAATCACCAAATGCCAAATGCTGCTGTGGTTATTTAAACAGCTTAAAAAGGGTTTTCCTCTTTTTTTTTTTTTTTAGCGGTCGGTTTTAAGGGAACCGATGGAACCGAGAGAGGAGATGAAATATGAACCGGTTCAGCGGTTCTGTAACCGATAAAAAGCGGTTACAAGTAAAGTTTTTAAGGACCAAAAGTAGCGATAATGAACAGGTACTTTAGTTAGAGAACCGAAATAAAGTTAAAACTAACTCGGATCCCTCACAGTTATGCCGAACCATGAGGAACCGAGAAAGCAACAGTTTAAACAATAATAAACTAAATGTAAACTAACAATTAATAAAGGCAGTAAAAGAAACTAAATATACTTATGGTTTTTTGATTTTTTTCTTTCTTCTTCACGCGAAAGAGGGCGACAGAGACTCCGAGCGACCAGACTTTCAGGCGAAGAGAAAAATCTGAAGGGCTTAGAACACTACAGTTGGTAGAGGCAGTATTTGAAAGATGCTCACGTGCAAAGAATTCCATCATTTGCATATGTTCAATCTCTCCGGGCAGTCCAACCCACCAGGCTGACTGCACAAAGTTATAAATATTCTGAGCATTACTAGGGTTAGAGTAGGTATTGACGACCCATTCTAGATTTAAGATTCCTGGACAAACTTCTAACAAAATCAAAATTCAAGATGATCACTCTGGCTAAATATGATCTTAACCACTCTCAGACAAGGGGACTGGTTGGCATCCATAGACCTCAATGATGCATATTTCCACATTCCCATCAGACTACCACACAGAAAGTACCTAAAGGTTCTTAATGCCATCAGGCCATTATCAGTTCAGGTCCTTACCCTTTGGCCTGACCTCAGCTCCCAGAGTGTTTACAAAGTGCCTGGCAGTGGTGGTAGCACACCTAAGGCATCTGGGGGTCTCAGTGTTCCCTTACCTGGATGACTGGTTAGTCATAGGACAGTCTCAGCAACAGGTGGCAGAGGCTTTAGTCCTCACTCAGAACACCCTACTCTCATTAGGCTTCTTAGTAAATACCAAAAAGTCAGTCTTGAGGCCGATCCAGCACCTGCAGTTCATAGGGGCAGAACTGGACACACTGATGGGAAGAGCAAGACTACCGCCAGAGTGGACAGTCTGATACAGCTAGCAGACTCCTTCAGGCTCCACTCTCCAAAGCCAGACAGATATTTTCTACAGTTATTAGGGCATATGGAAGCCTCAACAGCTGTAGTCTCAGCAGCAAGGTTTCAGATGAGGGCCATTCAGTTCCATGTGAGGTCATTCTGGTCCCAGAGAAGAAACTCATTTTCAAAGCTGGTTCCAGTAACTTCCACACGCTGCAGTCCTTGTTGTGGTGGCAGGACAGGGAGAACCTCAGGGTGGGTTTCCCATTCCTGCAGCAAAACCCCACAGAGGTACTTACCACAGATGCATCCCTCTTGGGTTGGGGTGCTCATCTAGGGGAACATACGGCACATGGCACATGGTCCCCTTAAGAGTCCCTTCTGCACATAAGCCTGTTGGAACTCAGAGCAGTGCTACTGGCTCTCTAGTCATTCTCTGCCGTGATTCAGGGGAAGGTATTACAGAACAGGACAGACAACACCATCACCATGTATTACATTAACAAGCAGGGTGGAACAAGGTCCACTCTGCTCTGCACAGAGGCCATAAAGATTTGGAACCTGGCTTACTCCCTCAAGGTAACCCTGTCAGCAGTCCACCTCCCAGGCAAGGACAATGTCCTGGCAGATTCCCTCAGCAGGATCAATCAGAACCACCACGAGTGGTCACTGAACAAGCAGGTCCTACAAGATATCTTCAGGAAGTGGGGCACCCCAGAGATAGACCTCTTTGCAGCCACAGACAATCATCAGTTGCCTCTATTCTGTTGCAGGCCTCCAGCACTGGGCACAGTGTCTTTGGATGCACTCTTTCTGGACTGGTCAGGGAAATTCCTGTATGCCTTCCCTACATTTCCCTTGCTGCTCAGGGTGCTGAACAAACTCAGGGGTCAATCGGCAGCAATGATTCTGATAGCTCCAGATGGGGCCAGACAGCCTTGGCACTCAGTACTACTGGCCCTGTCATTGACCGGCCCAATTTGCCTCCCCAGGAGGCAAGACCTATTGTCCTCCTACCAGGGGAGGATCATGTACCCCAACCTGGGGTCCCTCAGACTGAAGGCCTGGTTCTTGCAGAGTTAGAGTATGCTGACTTGCAACTCTTGGACAGTGTTCTGGACATTTTAAAGGGGTCCAGAAAACCAGCTACTAGGAAAACTTATTCCTTCAAATGGAAGAGGTTCACCATATGGTGTGCCCATGCAGGTACTGAACCACAAAGTGCGGGCATTCCAGTCCTGTTGGACTACTTAACCCTTTTGCACTCCTCAGGCCTTTTGGCCCTCCACCTTGAGGGTATATTTTGCAGCAGTTTCCACTTATTTATCAGCAGGAAAGGCCCATTTCCTAGCCTATATTCAAATAGTTCTTTAAAGGGTTGCTGCATATGCATCCCCCTCATAGGGAGCCTACCCCCTCTTGGGACCTAAACATTTGCATAGCACAGCTGATGCAACTTCCCTTTGAACCTATGTTCTCAGCAGAGCTGAAATATGTGACATGGAACACTGTGTTCTTAGTAGCCATCACTTCAGCAAGACGAATCAGTGAGCTACAGGCCTTATCAGTGGAACCAACTATATATCATTCCATAATGACAAAGTGGTCCTTCGAACAAACAGAAATTCCTCCCCAAAGTGGTTTCTGATTTCCACCTTAACCAGTCCATGAACTTGCCTGTCTTTTTCACTGAACACTTTAGCTCAGGGAGAGTAGACTGCATAGCCTAGATGTGGAAAGGACTATCAGCTACTATTTGGATCTTACCAGCTACCATAGGGATGGCAACAATCAGTTGTACCTTATCTATGGAGAAGTGTGTAGGGGTAAGCCTGCCACTAAGAGGACCATTGCGCGATGGATAGTGTCATGCATCCAATTTTGTTATAGAAAGCTGGGGAAGGCCCCCTGTGGGCTTGAGGGCCCATTCCACCAGGAGTACAGTTGCCACTATAGAAACTGCAAGGGACATTCCCCAGTTGTAGATCTGTAAAGCAGCTACATGGAAAACTGTACACACATTTACCAAGCATTATAGTCTGGATGTGCAAGCCAGAAGTGATGCCAGATTTGGAACAGCAGTATTACAGAGCCTATTTCCTAAGTAGGTGCTATGCCCTCCTCCAAGGGAACTGCTTGGTAGTCTGCATATGTCAGAATACATTAGGACTTCTTGTAGTTTGAAGAAAAAATTACTTACCAGAGTAATGTTTCTTCTAAAGGAGTCCGAATGTATTCTGACCTCCCACCCTGCCTCCCCTACCAGAACCTGGAGTCTCTGCATGCCAGCTGTTACATTTGGTTGTTAACTCTTAGAGTTGGTTATCTATTGGGCATCTGTGACTTGAGTCTTTTAGCCTTCACTGGGGTTGGTGGGGTTTATTAAGCTTTAATAAACATATTGATTCCCAATCAATTAGATAGTTAGAGACTTTCTTTTAGTTGCTCGTAAGAATCTGATAGTTGAATAGAATGTACCAGTAGACAATGGTTTGAAATGGAGCGAGTGCCTACTTAGAATGTAGGCTTTAACCATTTCATCTCTGGGGCAGTTCAACAAGAAAGTCTTACTGCATATGTCAGAATACATTAGGACTCCTTTAGAAGAAACAACATTACTGTGGTAAGTAATTTTTTTCCTTTTGCACATTTTTTGGTTGGGCTTAAAGGACTGAAGACTGCTTCTGAGTGGATTCAAATTTACATGTCTATATATGGTCTGGGTTAAACTGGTGCCTTTTGAAGATTTGGTGAAAAAATATTAATCCATTCAAAAGATATGCAAATATTTCATGTCCCATTTTATACTATGGGAAAAATTATATGTGCACTGTGAAAACTTTCATGAAAACATTTTTTTGTGCACAAAAACATTTCATTATAAGGTATAGGGATGTCATGAAAGAAAAAATTACTCACCTTAGTAATTGCTTTTCTTCTCATGGAGTCTTGCTATATTATAACAATAGCAGTCAGCCACTGCAGCTGAACTGCCCCGGAGAGGAAGGAGTTAACTCCAGAAGATCTGGAGTTCTACAGCTCGAGGCGCTGTGCCCAAAGCTCTATCTGGCAGTTTCAAATGAAACTGTCAGATCTTCTGAAGCCAACATCAAAGGACGGAAAAAGTCTGTGTGGAAAACTACACTAGCCTATGGCTACCTACTAGTAGTAATAACAACAATATAAACAACAAAGAAACACCCAGAACCATAATAACAAAGATTGATGGTATTATGGTTCGCTTTCCACCTTGACAAGCACATATGAACCCCTTCCCCCAAGACTCAAGTCCAAGAAGGGGCAATAAAAACAACCTAAAAGAACAATCTAGATCCCTAACCCAAAGGAAAACAGGGTTAGGGAAAACTAAATGGCATGACACAGTGCTTGCACAATTTGCCACCTCTACCCAAGTAGGAGTTCTGAGAGGGCAGGAGGAGGGTGGTTATAATATAGCAAGACTCCATGAGAAGAAAAGCAATTACTAAGGTGAGTAATTTTTCTTCAAACACCATGAAGTCTTGCTATATTATAACAATAGCAGATACACAGCAGTACCTCCATGGAGGAGGTCAGAACCTACTTAGGAAATAGGCTCTGAAGCACAGCTGTGCCAAACCGAGCATCTCTCCTGGACTGGATATCCAGGAATAATGCTTGGTAAAGGTGTGAACTGTCTTCCAGGTAGCAGCTTGACAAATCTCCAGAATAGGAATGTCTCTAGCAGCCGCTAGAGACGCAGCTGTACCCCTGGTGGAGTGGGCCCTCAATCCTGAGGGGGGTACTCTACCCAGTTTCTGATAACAAAATTGGATACAAGAGACAATCCACCTTGCAATTGTTCTCTTAGTGGCAGGTTTCCCTTTGCCAACCTCGCCATAGGTAAGAAACAGTTGGAGGGATTCGAACCTATGACCTCTGGTGCGCTCTAGATAGTAACTTAATGCCCTTTTGACATCCAAGCTGTGCAGTCTCCTCTCACCTGAGGAAGAATGCTCAGTGAAAAATACTGGGAGGGAGATAGATTGATTCAGGTGGAAATCAGAAACCACCTTAGGCAAAAACTTTCTATTAGTCCTAAGGACTACCTTATCTCTGTGGAAAGAGATAAAATCTTCTTCCACTGACAGGGCCTGTAACTCACTTATGCGTCTGGCAGAGGTGATAGCTACTAGAAAAACGGTTTTCCAAGTTAAATACTTGAGTTCTGCTGAAGACAGAGGCTCAAAAGGAGGTTGCATTAACTGAGCAATGCAAATATTCAGGTCCCAGGCGGGAGCTGGTTCCAGAGGAGGTTAGTGAAGTAACCCTTTAAAAAACTTGGAGAACACAGGGTGAGAAGAAAGGGAGGCAGGCTTCCTGCTGACACAAAAGCAGAGACAGCTGCCAGATGAACCTTCAGGGTAGCTGGTCTAAGGCCTAAGGAATTCAGATGGACCAAATAGTCCAAAGAATGGGAAGATCAGCAGATTCTGGGGTAATCTGCCTCTCAGAGCACCAGATGGAAAACCTCTTCCACTTAGAATTATAAGTGGCCCTAGTGGAAGAGCTTCCTTGAAGCCTTTTAAAATATCCATAACACCTTGAGAAAGGTGTAAATCAACAAATTCTAGCTCCTCAAGAGCCAAGCCTTGAGGTGGAGGGACTTGAGTCCGGATACCACTCTCCCTGTGCACAGGCCAGTAAGTCGTGAACTCTGGGCAGGCTCAGGGCAGGGTGGACTGCCAGGGACAAGAGCAGAGGGTACCATGGCTGTCTGGCCCAATCTGGGGCAATCAGAATCACTCTGCAAGGTTGAGATCTGATTTTCACTAGTACCCTGAAAAGGGAGAGAAGGGGAAGCATGCAGGAACTTCCTTTCCAATCCAACAGAAAGAGCATCCAAAGGGACTGAGCCCAGAACTGGAGGCCTGCAGAAAGAGAAGTTGGTGGTTGTCTGGGCCATGAAAGATCTATCTGAGGGTGCCCCAACTGGCAAAAACGGACCCCAGTACTTGTGGATTCAGAGCCCATTCGTGATGGCCCTGAGAAATTCTGCTGAGGCGTCCAGCCAGCACATTGTCCTTCCTGGGAGATGGACCGCTATCAGGGAGGTGTTCAGGGAATAAGCCAGACCACAACTTCATTTGCTCGGTGCACAAGGCTGAAGACCGAGTGCCCCTTGCTTGTTGATGTACCACATTGTGGTGGTATTGTCTGTCCTGACTTGAACCACTTTGTTCTGGACAGAATCTGAAAAGATCCGAAGAGCTAAAAGACAGCTCTGAGTTCCAGAAGATTGATGTGGAGCAGAGATTCCTGGGAGACCACACTCCCTGGTGGTAAGGTCGCCAGGGTGAGCCCCCCCACTAACAGGGAGGCATCCGTGGTGAGGTGGGGAGGGAGAAATGGGAATGAAGGGAACCCCTTGTTTCAGATTGCTTGATCCTGCCACCAGTGTAGGGCCAGGATCAGGGATTGATAACTGGGACCAATTTGGTAAGGGGTCCTTCCTCTGAGACCAATAGGCCCTCAAATGGAACTGAATGTCCCTCATCTGGAATCTTGCTCCCTGCACAACAGCTGTGGAAGCAGCCATGTGTCTGAGGAGTTGCAGGAAATGCCTTGCTGGTCGAGAGACCCGCAGGGAAAAGGAGGATGCCAGGGCGATGAGTCTGTCCACCCTTTCCGGGGAAGAAAGGCCCTGGCTAACCTTGTTTCAATTCTCGCCTATGAAAGTTAGGACCTGAACTGGTTCCAGAACTGACTTTGGTAAGTTTAGCAGAAATCCCAGAGAAGTGAGAAGCTGCTGGGTGACTTGTAAGTGGGATTTCACCTGACCTGGAGACTGACCACAATGAGCCAGTCGTCCAGGTAGGAACAGCAACCCCTTGCCTTCTTAAATGAGCCACTACTACAGCTAGACATTTTGTGAATACCCTTGGCGCAGAGGTAAGGCGAAGGGCATTGCCCTGAACTGGTAGTGGCCTGAGGGCAGTTCGAACCTGAGGTACTTTCGGTGGAAGGCCTGATCAGAACATGAAAATAGGCATCCTTGAGGTCCAGAGAAGCTAGCCAGTCCCTGGCCTTAGGGAAGGCAATATCATTGCCAGGGTTAACATTTGAACTTTGGTTTCAACAGATGCTTGTTCAAGTATCTTAAATCCAGAATGGGCCGCCATTCTCCTGTCTTTTGGGGTAAGAAAGTATCTTGAATAAAGCCCTTGCCCTGATGGCAAGGAGGAACCCTTTCACTGCTTTGCAGACCAGAAGAAAGAAACCTCTGCTTCCAAAGCAAGGGCTTCTGAAGGACTTGCAGGGAAATGCCTGGCTCTCATCTTTGAGAAAATATTTGAAGCTGAGAACCAGACCCTGGCCTATTACCTCCAGAACCCATCTGTCCGAGTTAGGGACAGCCAGCTCTGGCTGAAATAGGCCAACCTGCCCCCACTGGTACAGGAGAATCGGCCCTGGGCACCCCATCAGGGTGCCTGCTTAGCAGCAGCCTTAGGCTGAGGGGAGGGAGACGGTCTACTAGCGCCACGTCTACCCCTGCCTCTGAAGAAACCCCTCTGCGAGACAGCAGAGGAGGAGGCTTGAAATTGGTAAAAAAGGCCTGGAAAAGGGTCTGCCCCTACCTCTGGGAGCATGCCAATGTGGCATGGCATGCTTCTCCTTAGCCTGGGCACTTTTGTAGGTAGTTCTGTATTCATCCATCTTTTCATATAATTTTCTGTTTGCTCCCAAACAGAGAATTTCCCACTACAGGAAAATCCATAGCCTTTGACTGAGTATCTTGGGACAGATTAGTGCATCTGAGCCATGCCAACCTACAGGAAGCTACAGAAGTGGCCATGACCCTAGAGGAAACATCATTAACATCAACAGCAGTATGAAATTGAACTTTAGAGGCTTCAATGCCATCAGCAGCCACCTGTTCCAACCTCACTAGCCAGCTGGCCATGGGCCTGCTTGGCTAACTGCAATACTGTGTCCCACCCAGATTTCTGATATCTAGCCACATAAGCCATATAATTTGCCTGCCTGAGTCCCAAAGAAGCTGCCATATACTGTTTCTTCGCCATGGCATCAATCTTCCTAGAATCCTTATCAGGAGGATGTGAGGCCAGAGGAATATTAGCCTTGTCACAGGCTGCAGCTTGTACCACACCTACATGACTACACTGCTCAATAAGGAAGTCTGTATCCGAGCCTGACAAAGTATACCTTCTGTCCATTTTTATCTACAGGAGGGACAGAATGAGGATTTTATAATCTTTGTTGTTTGCTTCCTAAATGACTTATGCAAAGGAATAGACAACCTCCTAGACTCTGGAATATCCATAATTTCCACATAATCAGGCTCCTCTTGCTCATCCACAGCCTCCTCTAAAGGAAGCTGGAGGGTTTCTGCAACCTTTTTGTAAAAAATAAAGAAAGAAGGGGACTCAGACAGAATAGGGGGAGATTCTAAAGGTCTGTCTGGAGAAATGCCCAGTTCGATGGGCACGTCCAGACCCTCCCAGCCACACATATATTGATCAAATTCCTCCTCCCCCTCCTGTGGTTCATAAAAATCCTCAACTTCAAAATCCTGAACCACTGGGACTGAACGAACCAACCTTTTACCAACTGTTGGTGGTTCTACAAATCCCTGAGACAGTGACTGGACAATCTGAATGGCTTTAGCTATCTCTGCAGCAGTTGGAGACACAATTCTGGACTCCAAACCTCCTGATTTCCTTGTCTTTTTACTTGG
Source organism: Neoceratodus forsteri (assembly GCA_016271365.2). Classification (NCBI taxonomy): domain Eukaryota; kingdom Metazoa; phylum Chordata; order Ceratodontiformes; family Ceratodontidae; genus Neoceratodus; species Neoceratodus forsteri. The sequence goes on from CM057459.1 coordinate 277,219,431, forward strand.
GACTGGTTCCTCTGAACCAGTCTTCCTTTTGCCCGAGGAAGTCTCGCCCTGGTCAGAGGGCACTCCCTCTGGTCCAGTGGGTACTGAACCGGGCTGGCCATCCGGGTCAGCGGACTTCTTGGCCTCTCGTTCCCTGAGCCGGCCCAATCTCTTCTCCAGGGTGGCTGCAGGGAAATTTTTACACACCTGGCAGTCTGACAGGAGGTGGTCAGCCCCCAGACAATAGACACAAGTGGTGTGTGGGTCAGCCTTGGCAAAGGCGTCCCCACAGACATCACAGTGTTGAAACCCAGTGGGCCCGGTTTTTCTTTTGGGTTTCTCAGACATAATGCCAGCCTAACCAAAACTTGCCCTTTTGATGGCAGTGCCAGGCAAGACACCCTTATCGGTTCCTAACCGTGTCACGGGTATTTGAAAAAACCGTAAAAATTTCGTTTTAGAACCGATAAGAACCGGGAACCGCACTCTAAAACCCACAGTACAGTTTTAAAAGACAGAAAAAACCAAGCGATCGGTTCAAAACCGAACCGATAATTAATTCTCCACACAGACTTGAATTTTTGTACTTACGGTTACCAGATAGAGCTTTAGAACCGAAATGCGGTAAAAATAATGACTTTTGCCGGTTCAAATGAACCGAAAACTACTCTTTTAAACCGAGAATGAACCGAGCTGAAGGAGCTGATCTCCGGAGCGACTGTTCAGTGAAGCGGAGTAAAGAATCTGACAGTTTCATTTGAAACTGCCAGATAGAGCTTTGGGCACAGCGCCTTCGCGCTGTAGAACTCCAGATCTTCTGGAGTTAACTCCTTCCTCTCCGGGGCAGTTCAGCTGCAGTGGCTGACTGCTATTGTTATAATATAGCAAGACTTCATGGTGTTTGAAATATTTTTTTTGTGGCAAAAACATTTTTCTTGTCGAGAAAACAATACTCAGAAACATTGTCCCATGTGTTTTTCTTTGTCACTTCATTGTGCCAAGGTGGATTGTGCTTTTGGGCTGAAATTTGTAGGATGGCAAGCCCTGGTCCCACAGATGTGCCTTTTGGTGGTTTGGTGGTTTGGTCTCAAACCACTCAACAGGCCTGTAGTTACAGCATTCTACAGTTAAGAAATTTCCCATAGGATAACATTGTGGTGCCCACAGTGCCTTTCAGTGCCCGTATCTCAAAAATGATTCAAGATACAGATTTTTTGCTACCCGCACCTTAGCCTGTGAGGAAGTTTCAATATCATGATTACAACGGCAGTGGAATTTGTTTCATAGTTGTTATGGTTACTGAGATAGTGGCACATTAGTGTACATGGGTTCCTTTAAAGCCCTATAGGGTGTTGTCTGGCTCCGTAATTATGTGTAAGTTGGAGCGCAGGGCCCAGAGGGCCCACGCTCCCGCAAACACATATCGTTATGCACAAATAGGCAGCTTAGTGGCCAGGCCCCCTCGCACCCACCAACACATACCATTTACCATTTACATTACGCTTTCTCAAAAAGTAAGGCAATTCATTGCAAAAAAATTCATTAATGCATCAGTTAGGGTTGAAGTGACAAACATGGGGAAATTAGAGATTAGGATTGAGCCCCTAATCCCCCCACCCTACCACTCCACCCCCATCCTTCACACACTAACAGGTATTGGGGTATACCATGGGGTCATTAGGCCTAACTCTCACTCCATTTTCCTATTCTGCACCATGTTAGCCTCTTTACACATGGACTGGGGTGACAGTTGGGCTAACAACTCCATGGCACACCCTGATGCCTGTTGGTGTGTGGAGGATGGGGGTGGGGTGGTAGGGTGTGGGGGTTAGGGGATCAACCCTAACATCTCATTTCCCCACTTTTGTCACTACAACCCTAACTGACATATATATAGATATATATATATATATATATATATATATATATATATACAGGTAGACATATATATTTATTATAGTGACACTGAAGTGCCACTATAGTTAGGGTTGCACGGCCACTTCAATGTTAAACCTCAAAGTTTGCACTTTAATAACTTTGCAACTGTTTGTCTGCTTTCCCTGAAATTTGGAATATAGAACTGTCTACTATAGATCTCTGGATCTGGAAAGTTTTATTCTGGTCAGATGTACAGTTGTGGAACTGTAGTGCACTCAAAAAGTGAAAAATCACGCTTTTTGCAAAGTCTTCGGTAAGCCATATTGGACTGAAGAATGCGTTTGAGTGGGTTCAAATTTGTTTGTCTACATGTGTCCTGGGTTGCCTTTTGAAGATTTGGTGAAAAAATATTGTTCCGTTCAAAAGTTATTGCATTTTTTCATGTCCCATTATAGCCTATGGAAAAATGTATATGTGCATTGCAAAAACTTTCACGATCACATTTTTGTTGTCGCGCTCCCCTAAATTGTTGTTGTGCTGCTGCCATCTTCTTTTTCAGTTAGCGACAGAGAAAAAATGTTGTAACTCAAAAATGTAAGAACTTTGGTAAGCGCCAACAGTTGTGTTTACCTAATCGGGCCCTGAGGAACATGCCCCAGCATTAGGTTTTTACTAGGTGGTCTGCAAATATGTTTTTTAAACTTTTGCCATTTTTTGATCGCTGCAACATTTTTTTTGACACGAAAACAATGGCACTCAGAGAAAAAAGTAACCGAGGCAACATTTTTCTGTGTGCAATAACATTCCCATTATAGAGATAGGAGTGTCACAATAACATTAACGTAATCGCGGTAACACTGCACACACACATTTTGCTATGTTTTGTTTTCTTTGTCACTTCATTGTGGTAAGGTGGATTGTGCTATTGGCCTGAAATTTTCAGGGTGGCAAGTCCTCATTCCACAGATGTGCCTTTTGGTAGTTTGGTACAAAAACATTGAACAGGACCATGGTTACAGCATTCTGAAGTTCAGAAATGTTTCCATAGGATAACATTGCGGCACCTGTGATGCCTTTCTGTGCTCTTATCCCAAAAACAGTTCAAGATATGGATTTTTCATCTCAAAAATTCTTAGTCCCTCTATAGGGATGGTAGGTCATAAAGCCATGAATACCATGAATTTTGAATTTTGTTTTCTGCCTTGTATGTTTACCGAGATATTTGGAAATTAGCCTCCCAATTGGTCATTTTCATGTCTGTGGGCCAGTATTATGCCCACAGAGTTTGCATTAACAGCACTTTTTGGTGCCGATATCTCAGAAACGATGTGATGTACAGATTTTGTCTGTTTATGTTGTGAGTACTTCTCACTGTCATGATTACAACAACAGTTGAGTTTTCTTCTTAGCTGCTATGGTTCCTGAGATATAAAAAATTAGTGTCACAAGGGTTCCTTGCCTTATAGAGCTGCTGTATGGCTCCATAATTATATGTAAGTGGGAGCGCAGGGCCCGAAAGGCCCGCACTCCCTCAGACACATATCATTATGCACAAATGGACAGCTTGGTGGGTCCCAAAGGGCCCTGCTCTCCCACCAGCACACACCATTTACTACTTATATTACACTTTTTCAAAAAGAAAGGAAATTCTTTGCAAAAAACTTAGTTAATGCATCAGTTAGGGTTGTTTCCACAGCGACAAAAGTGTGGAAATTCAACATTAGGATTGCTACCCCACCCCCATGCCCCCTTCTCAAAATCCTAACTCGGCATTCCCCCACCCCATCACCCCACACACACACATGCAAGACACATGCAAGATTGTAAGACACTATACCACTCCATCACATCTGTAAGCACAATTATCACAACACTGTACTGACTGCACATACCACTATGTAATGAAAAAACAAATACAGTATAATCGACTCTATACTGCCAGCACAATATGATGACACATTACTGCTGGCATATCTTCTTCATACAATGACACTTAGTCTGTACACATTTTCAAAATATTGATTTATATGTGTCATAATTCAACAATTGGGTCACTGCAAGTATAGCTGCTACCACATAGGCATGTGGTAGCAGGAAAGATAGAGCTGAAACATACACAGTACTTTGGAGATACTGCTCAGGTGGGAAACTACCACCATCACATGTTGTTATACTGCTGCGTTACCTGGAAATACTCATTAACAGTATGTTATGATTACCTTTGCATTTTACAATTGTTGCTTTTACATCTTACTTGTAAACTATACTACAAAAAATACTTTCATTATTACCACTGTTTGTTGTTAGGATTGACTCACTGTATCAAAAAAAAAAGGCAAACATCCAATGACTGTTGCTAGACTTACACAAATTGTCATTTCTAATAAACTAAGTGTGGATAACATACTGTGTGTTTCATCAGTTGTTAACTATTGAAATGTGGCCATCTGCTTAAATCTTGTTATTGATGTTTGTAAAATAAAAATGCTTACGGTGGGCCATCACCCATGATTGCCCAGCATGCATGTGTACCCCCAAGGCACTATGATGGCAGCAGAATGCATACAGTTGGTGGACCGTGATGATGGATGTATCATGTGGAACGTTTAGAGAGCTGTGTGTTACTTCTGTTACCTGATCCTGCTTGTCTCTGGTTGGTTGTGTTGCCTTGGCCCTTCCCATGCTTGCATGTGTGTGGGGGTGGGGAATGCGGAGTTAGGGTTTTGAGGAGGGGCGTGGGGTGGGGTGGTAATCCTAATGTTGAATTTTCACACTTTGTCACTGTGGAAACAACTCTAACTGATGCATTAACAAAGTTTTTGCAAAGAAGATATATATATATATATATATATATATATATATATATATATATATATATATATAAAGATGTGCCATGTCCCTATAGTTAGGGTTGAGTAGGCACTTTAATTTTAAACCTCAAATTTTGTGCATTAATAACTCTGCAACTGTTCAACGGATTTGCACAACATTTGGTATGCATGGTGTGGCATGGTAGATCTCTTGATTTACCAAGTTGCATTTCAGTCAGACATATGAGTCTTGCACAGCAAAGCACCAAAAAATGCACTTTTCAATCATGCTACATGTTTTTTGTCTGTGGTGCTGAGCGGCCACTGTGTAGTCTGCTCATCTGAAACATGGGACTTAGAAAGAGCTTGGGACAAGGAACATGCCACTTTTTGTTTAGTGAACACATATTAATCCATTCAAAAGTCATGCCTATTCCTGCATGCAGGGTGGAGGAGGGCCTTAGGGTTGGAAGCTGAGGGTGGGGACAGGGTCTTATGCATGGGAACCCTAAGATCGCATTTCCCTACATTTTATGCTTCAACCCTAATGGTGCATTAATGAAGTTTTTTGCAATGAATGTCCGTCCTTTTTCAGATAGTATAACAGTATCTTTATTTTTTGGTGTGATGGCAGGGTCCCATCCCTCCACTGAGTTAGTACAGTACATCAGTATTCTTGAGACACTATAACAATATTCTTATTTTACAGTGGGAGCGCTGGGTCCAAAGGATCCTGCACTACCATCTCCCCATTGAGACAGTATACCATTATCCTTATGTTACAGTGGGACTGCAGGGTCCTTTGGACCCTACACTTCCATCCCTCCCGTGAAACAATATAACAGCATCCTTATGTTATGGTGGGAGCACAGGGCCACTCGGGCCCTGCACTCCCATTTGTGCCAATTAGATAACTTGCACAAGATACTGTTGCATTTTGCAGCTGCTGCTGTAGGTGATTCAGAGAGTAGCCACCAGCTTCTTAGTGTAACTATTATTTGCCAGGGAGGAAATCTAACTGGTAGAATATTTGCAGTCATTTGTGACTATGCCTGTTACTTAAGCTCTGTGAAATAGGTGTCTGATAAGGGGAGGAGCTGAAGGGGGTCTGAGGAACTGAAGATTCAAAACAGGAGTTGTTTGTGGACTCTGCTGTAGGTGAGTCAGAGAGCAGCCACCAGCTTCCTTATAGCAAGGAGGTAATTTAATAGAGTACACTGAATTGAATTCTTAATTTTGGGGCCTGTGTAAGTAAGTAGAAGTCAGTGTTTTGGTTCTCTTTTTTGGGGTTGACTTTTCTTAGTGTAGCTATTATTTGCCAGGAATAATATTTGCAATCATTTGCGACTAGGTCTGTTAGGTGTCTGAAAGGAAGGAAGGTATTCACAGGGGTGGTGGTGGGTCAGAGTTGTAGTTGATTGCTTGTAGAGGGATAGGCCAGCAGGGTCATTTTTGATGCCCTACAGGGGGCATGCCTCAGACAGCTAATGTTGGAACCCACTCAGGAGGGAGTAATCTTAGACCTGGTACTTTCAAACTGGAATGGAGAGAGGATCTCAGATTTAGAAGTGGGTAGCCATCTCAGAACAAGCAGCCACCAAACAGTGTGGTTCACAATAAATACTGCTGTAGAGTCAAGCCATATAAAAGCAAGGGTGTTGGACTTTAGAGGGGCTGACTTTGGCAAAATGGGAGAGTGCCTCAGAAAAGTATGAACAAACAGGCAAGAAGGAGGGGTTGAAGGACAATGGGGAAAAATCAAAACTGACATCACAGAGGCAACAAGCCTTTGAGTAAAGCAAATCAACAAAATGAAGGAAAAAGGCACTATGGTTCTCAAAAGAGGTGACAGGGAAGGTTAAGGAGAAAAGGATAGCAATCAGGAGATATAAGGAAAAACAGAAGGAGCAGGACAGAGGACTATATCAGTTAAAGCAGAAGGAGACAGGGAAGGCAGTCAGAATAGCAAATGTCCAAACTGAGGAAAAGATAGCCAGCTCTGTTATGAAAGGGGGATAAAATATTTTATAGGTACATTAGGGAGCAAAGAAAGACCAAGGGGGGTACTGAAGCTTAATAAAGGGGAGGGAATGTGGGCAGAGGGTGACAATGAAAAAGCAGGGATACTGAATGAATACTTCTGCTAAGTATTCACAAAAGAAGAGGAGGGGGAGGTACCTAAACCATACAATAGAAAAACTCTGGATGGGGGGGTTGATATCAGTCCATTCACGGAAGAAAGGGTTCTGAAAGAACTCTTAAAACTGAAGGTGGACAAAGCAATGGGGCCTGATGGGATTCACCCAAGAATCCTAAAAGAACTAAGGGTAGAACTAGTGACATCACTGACTACCCTCTTTAACAAATCATGGAAGGGTGGTGTGGTACCTGAGGACTGGGGAGAGGCAGATGTGATTCCACTTCACAAAAGTGGGAGCAAGGCAGAGGCAGGAAACTACAGACCCGTTAGTTTGACTTCAGTGGTAGGTAAAATGATGGAATCACTTCTGAGTAAAAGAATTGTTGACTACCTAGAGGCCAGCAGGGCTAAGGACCCAAGGCAGCATGGATTCACAGTGGGAAGGTCATGTCAGATGAAACCAATAGATTTCTTTGACTGGGTGAACAAAATAGTAGACCAGGAAGGGACTGTGGACATGGCCTACCAAGACTTTAGCAAGGCATTTGACACAGTCCCACACAAAAGATTAATATACAAGTTATCCAGCCTTGGAGTGGGTCCCAAGGTGGTAGCCTGGGTAAAAAAAATTGGTTGGACAACAGGATGCAGAGGGTAATAGTAAACAGAGTCCACTCTGAAGAAAGGGGTTACTAGCGGAGTACCGCAGGGTTCAGTACTGGGACCGGTCCTCTTTAATGTTTTTATAAGTGTCATTGCATAGGGACTGGAAGGAAAAGTATGTCTCTTTTAGACAACACAAAGATCTGCAACAAGGATGATACAGAAGGTGAGGTGGAAAGGATGAGTAGGGTCTTGTCAAGGTTAGAGGAATGGTCAAATGTATGGCAGCTTAGATTCAATGCAAATGTAACCCCTCACCCCTGCCTTTCTAGCAAAATGACAGGTGGCATGCTGTTGAAGCTGACAGCAGTACCTGGTGGGGACCTGGATTCGGGGAGGATGAGGTTACCCGGCACAAAGGGACCTAGGTTTGGCTACTCTGAACAGTGGCACCCAAGTAAATCCGAACACAGGAAGCAATAACTGTAATGTCCAGAACCAGGAATGGGATTCTTCAGTGTGGCTTTTATTCACATCCTAGCTGAACAAACAAAGCATAGACGGACCCCCATGGGGCTACATTTCCTTGTAATGCAGATTAGAGACAACAGAACACTTTATCACTATTTCCAGCCCTCAGGCTCTAAACCCACCAGGCACACAGCCCAGACTTGCATGCAGCTTTGGGTATACAGCCGACTTGTACACACTTGGGTTTTCCCCATTAGCCTGGCTCCCCTACCGGCCACTTGATCTGCAATCCATTTGAGGAATGAACCAATTATCCTGTTGTGGCTCCCAAAACTACACTAGAGTCTGCGACTCTTAGAGAGAATTTTCCTTACAATCCCACATCTGGGTACTTCCCCCATCACTGGCCAAGTGCCTGAGGCAAAGTAGAAATCCACAGAAGAAATCCATAGAGGTGGATCTGGTCACTAAAGATGGGGGGCCACCCACCTCCAGCTCCCACAGCCCATACCCGGCCATTTCTCTGGAAACTGAACAATTCCTGTACTGAACTTTTAAATGTAGATTAAGGGTAGATGTCTGTCACCTCACCTCTACATATTATTTGCATTCCAAACAAACTCTGGACTTGAAACTACTTTTACTTTGCTTAGCCCATTTCTCTAGGCTTCCCAATATTTAGTAGTTCAATCCCCACATTGTCACACAAGTCCCAGGGTGAAAACATAGGCCCTTTTAGCCAGAGCAGACACTCACCCTTATGTTGCAGGTGCCCCACAGGTGACTCACAAATTTTCTTTTCTCCCAAATAAATACTAGAACGAACAGGCAGCTTTTCCTCCACACTCAGAACTAGGGGGTTGCCCCAAGAATCTGCAGGGAATCCTTCTCATCCGGAGGGAGGGGGCACTGAGACCCGAAAACAGCGGTCTCCACCACTTCAGTACTCTTCTGTGTTTCTCTTTAAGGTGGAGACACACACTCTATTACTTAAAAGTAGCCCTCTGTCAGGGCTGAGGCTCCTAGGGCCTTTACTGAGCTGCTTTACCAGCGAGCTCCCTACTTCACACACACTCACTCAAGACCAACTGAAGACACTCACTTTGAAACTCCCAACGTTCTAACTAACTCCCTTTGCTGCAGATTCCAATGTGGCTCATGCAGCTGCGAAAGTTCTATTGGTGATGTCATCCCTCAGTCTCAGCTGACACTGAGAACAGAGTGAGACAGTGTGAAACCCATTTAACTGGAGTTTCACAAGCTGCCTTCCCTGCCTACCACTACATCTTACTGGGATTCTAGTAGCCCCGGGTAACAAGGGGGTTACACAAAGAAGTGCAAAGTAATGCACCTGAGAAACAAAAACTTAGGGGAAGAGTACACAATGGGGGGTGAGATACCAACAACAACAAAAGTGGAAAGGGACCTGGGGGTAGTCATATCAGATGACCTAAAGAAGGGAAAGCAATTTTAGAAGGCAGTAAGGAGTGCTGGGGGGATACTGGGATGCACAGGGAGTGGCATCACCAGTAGAAAACAGGAAGTTGCTATCCCTCTGTACAAACAGTTGATGAGACCCCATCTGGAGTACTGTAGGCAGTTCTGGAGACCCCATCTCCATAAGGACATAGATAGGATGGAGGCTGTCCTGAGGAGGGGAGCTAAAATGGTGCAAGATCTGCACCAGAAGACATATGAAGAGAGACTAAAGGCAATTAATATGTATACCCTCTAGGAAAGGAGGGAGATGGGGGACATGATAGAAACTTTCAAATACTTGAAGGGAATCAACAAAATCCAAGAAGGTAGCATCTTTCAGAAAAAGAGATGTGCAAGAACAAGGGAGTACAATTTGAAGATAGAGGGGGAACAGCTCAGAGATAGTGTGAGGAAGTATTTTTTCATGGAGAGGGTTGTGGATACATGGAACAGCCTTCCTGAGGAGGTTGTGGAGTCAAAAACAGTGGGGGAATTCAAGAGTGCATTGGACAGACATAAGGCAATTCTAATGGGGGGTAGGAAGAAGTAGGCTATTGGTTAACTAGGATCTGTAGCTTATACATTAGGTAGAGGAAATGGGCAGACTAGGTAGGCCAAGCGTTCATCATCTGCCGTCAGATTCTATGTTTCTATGTTTATAGGTATTTATTTTATTTATTAGAATTTTGATGACCAGGTAAGCCCAACTGAGACAAACAAGTCCCTTTTTCAGGGGCGACCAGGGGAACAATACATTCCACACATATTATGAGCAGGCAATATAACACATGGTGATATAGTTTGAGAAACAAGTTACTGGAATTACAGCTTATGCAGCATACAAGGTTAAAATAATAGTAGTAGTAGTAAGACACATTTTTTTATTACAATAGGTTACATTGTAGAAAGGTACAAGTGCATTGGTAACATACATGGCATATGTTGCGAAGTCATGTGATAGTAAGAAGGAGTAAAGATAGGCATAGTGAGGATAAGGGGATTGGGAGAAAGGTTCAAACCGGGGAGGGGGAAGTGGGGTTATGTTGGACTGCGCCAGATGGGCTAAGGGGAAGATAGGAAGAGAGAAGAGGTTATTGATGGCAATTTCCATTGCAATTGGATGGTAAGAAGAAAGCTTCCTTTTATCATTGTTTGAATAGGGGGAGAGACTTACATGTGAGTAGCGATTGTGGGAGATTGTTCCATTTATGGGGTGCAGCATAGGAGAAGGATCTTCTACCTATGGTCAAGCGAGTTCTGGGTAGGTTTATGATAGGAAGGTGGGAGGATCTGAGGGTTCTCTGGGGGGTTTTAAGGGTGAGTATATTAGAGATGTTGGGAGGAGAGGGTAGATGGATGAGTTTGAGGGTGGCACAGGCTACCAGGAAGTCCATCCTGACTTTGAAAGATGGCCAATCCAGGGTGTTTAGAACATTACAGTGGTGGTCCCGGGCTTGGGCTTTAGAAGCAAAGTAAGCAATTCTGTGATAGACCACTTTTAGTTTGTCTAGGAGTGTTGTTCTGGCAGATTGAATTATTGTGGTCCCATAAAAGAGACCCGGGATGAGGGGGAATGAGGCTATGATCTTCCTTGCACGGTTGGAGAGGTAGGGAGCAGTGCGGTATAGGAGGCTAATTTTTTTGTTTAGTGTTTTTAACTATACTAGTTATGTGCTTATCAAAGGATAAGTGTTTGTCAAGATTTAGCCCCAGGTATTTGAAAGAAGTAACCTCTTCCAGCGATATTCTTGAGGAGGATTTGATTACCGGGAGGGGGGTCAGGGAAGTATCAATGGAGGTATGACAGAACAACATGGATTTGGTCTTTTTGGTGTTCAAGACCAGCAGGTTTTTCTTAAACCATTTTTCCAGGGTTTGGAAATCATTTTCCAGGTCTGTGTTTATGCAACTGGCATCGTTGGAGGATCTGTAGAGGATAGCATAGTCAGTATAGAGCTGTACTGATGCCCCTCCACAGTTTTGCGGCAGATCATTTATGAAGATCGAGAATAAGAGTGGTCCAAGAACAGACCCTTGAGGGACTCCGTCAATGATAGGGGCTAAAGATGATAGTGCTCCAGCCCATTTGACACACTGGGTCCAGCTAGACAAATAGCATGTGATCCAGGAAAGTGAATTTTCATTAAGGCCAATTAAATGGAGTTTGGAGATGACGGTAGGGTGACTGATAAGGTCAAAAGCCTTCATGAGGTCTATGAAGACTTCGTTTGCTTTCCCATTATCCATGGCCTGTAATATGTCACTGGTGACTCTTAGGAGAGCAGATTCTGTACTGTGCAGTTTGTGAAAACCATGTTAGTGAATTGTGAGGGTATTGTTCATTTCAAGGTATGAGTATAGCTGGTTATAAAGTAGTCTTTCTTGGATTTTAGCAATTGGGCAAAGAATGGATATTGAGCAATAGTTTTCCATGAGGTTGGTTGGCTCACTCTTGTGTACAGGAATGACGACTACTGTCTTCCATTTACTATGGATAGATTAAGTGAGGAAGAATCTGTTGATTAATAGGATAAGCTACAACAGGTGCCCCTATCTTTAGAAATTTGGGTGGCAGGGAGTCGAAACCAGTAGAACAGTCAGGGTTGAGACCCTGTAGGAGTTTGAGTACTTCGGTTTGAGAGGTTATTTTTAGATGGAAGTTGGGATAGGTAAATGACACAATTTGCACAAAATACAACAGTATCTTGCAAAAGTTATGTAACTTGTGCAAATTACAACTTTCCTGCCTGACAAAAATGTTCCCATAGGCAGTAACGTGAAATTAAAAGTTTAATAACTTTTGCAAGGATTAATATTTTTTCACCAAACCTTCAAAAGGCAAATCGGTGCAGTAAAGGCTTTCTACCCTAAACATTTCAGACCACAACATAAAGGCATTTCTGAGATACAGGTGTACAAAAAATGTGAAAAAACTAGTAAATGTTGGATTTTTTGACAGTTTCCATCTCACAAGCCACATAACTGATTTGCACTATACTCTGCATGTCAATGGACCTGCCCCTGGAGATTATGTATGCCACATTTTGTGCAAATCCATTGAGTGGTTCCAAAGTTTGGGGTTTAACATAGAAGTTTGCACTCAACCCTAATATACTGGCACAACTGTGCCAGTATAATATATATACACATATACAGATATATATATATTCATTGCAAAAAAAATCCATTAATGCAATAGTTAGGGTTTGATTTGCACTATTCTCTGCATGTCAAGGGACCTGCCCCTGGAGATTATGCACGCCAAATTTTGTGCAAATCCATTGAGTGGTTCCAAAGTTATTAAGGTTCATAGTTTTGGGTTTCACATAGAAGTTTGCACTCAAACCTAATATACTGGCACTACTGCGCCAATATAATATATATACATTTATATATATGTATACACTGTATATATATATATATATATATATAGAGAGAGAGAGAGAGAGAGAGAAGAGATAAATAGATAGATGGATAGATGGATAGATAGATAGATAGATAGATAGATAGATAGATAGATAGATAGATAGATGATATATCTATCTATATATATATATATATATATATATATTCAATGCAAAAACCCTCAGTTAATGCAACAGTTAGGGTTGCTTCCACAGCAACTAAATCCACACACACACACACACACACACACAAAACACACATACAAACAAGGGACAGTACAAGGCAATGCAACCAATCAAAAACAGACACCGTAAGGTAACAGAAAAAACATACAACTCAGTAAACATACCATAAGAGGCATCCATCATGTTTCAGCAACTGTATCACTTCTGCTGCCATCCCAGTGTCTTGGGGGTACACCCACATGCTGTGCAACCATGTAAGATGGCCACTACATGAACTGTATACCTCCATGCAGATAGTACAACAATACCCATAAGTCATGGTAGGACTGCATGGTGAGTTGGACCCTGTTCTTTCATCCCTCCATTGAGATACAGTAGAACAATACTGTACATATATCACAGTGGGACCACAGGGTGCTATGTACCCTGACCTCCCATTCCTGTATCAGCATAGTACAATATATGAAACATATGTAAGGTGTTGATAGATAGGGACCTCACAGTCCATCTAGTCTGCCCAATACTACTACCACCCAAGTAGCCGGCATCCTAACCTGTCCACTATGCTTGTCCCATGCTAGTTTGAATTCTCTAAACATCTTTGATGCTACCACCTCCTGGGGCAGGCTGTTCCATGGGTCTACCACTATCTCTGTGAAGTATTATCTTCTGAGGTTGCTTTTGAACCTGCTCCCCACCAGTCTTTGATCATTGCCCCTTGTACATGCTCTTGGGTTCTGCGGAAAGAGTTGTCTTGACTGAGCTGTGTTTAGACCCTTCACATATTTAAATGTTTCGATCATGCCTCCTCTGTCTCTTCTGTGCTCAACAGAGTATAAATTTAACTCCCTGAGGTGTATATGGATGAATATATATATATATATATATATATATATATATATATATATACACACACACACATATATATATGTAGATTTGCACAATTACTACCTTTTGTTTTATCAATGCTAGCTGTGCAAATCCATACTATAATGCAAACAGTTGGTGTGTTTCTGCTCTTTTATAGGATCGCCTCTATTGAGGGGTCAGATGAGGAATTTTCCAGTTCAATGACTATTTGCTTAGATTCTGCAGTGTAACCTCATGGTTGTTCACATACTGAACTCCCATCCCTCCATCAAGATATAAGCACAACACAATCTATATGTCACACTATCCATATATCACAATGAGAGTACAGGGTGCATCGTAAACTACAGTCCCATTCCTCCATCAACATACTGCAACACAATACATAAGTCAGGCAACCTGTATGTCACAATGAGAACAGTGCAACAGATGGATACCATGACACATGTATTGTGTTGTACTGTTCCAGTAGAGGTATGGTAGTGCATGGTCCAAAGGATCTAGTGTTTTCAATGTGACGTATGGACAATGTGACATATGGATAGTGTTGCACTATCTTGATGTAGGACTGGGAGGGCAGGGTCCTACAGTGACATATGAATAGTGCATTCATGAAAATTACATGCCTACTGTAATTCTTGATGTTTCTGTGTATCTTCACCATTCATCACATGTGGGTTAGCGGCCGGAGGTCACGACCCCACTGGAGCTCTTTTTGTTAGGGGTTGGGAGGAGTCAACACACCAACGGCACTGCCCTTGAGGCCAACACAATGCATGGTGCTCACGGGTTGGCCATTAGGTGTCACCGACCCCACCCTCCCACCAGTTCTGAGTCACCATGGAGCAAGAAAGGGTTGGAGGAGACAAGGAAGTCCAAGGGACAGACAAAGGAAAAGATATATGAACTAAAAGGAGAAATAAACAACTGAGAGGATAGACAAGGGATAAAGAAAACTAAGGGGATCGGGAGGGGCCCCAATCTCTGGAAGCAGAAAAGGGAAGGGAAGGAGGGAGGGAAACAAGAAGTGGGATTGGAGAGGACATACCCCCAGACTCGCAATCTGGTCCCTGATCTGAGTTTGAGTTACTGCCCAGGAGTAGTAACAAGGCTAGATTGCCAGAATTCAAGGCAGAGAAATTACTGGCAATGTACTCCAGCAGAACCACTTTAAGGTTATAAGGGAACAGAAAAGGAACAGGAACCTAGGGTTGTCCTCTCTCCTAACCAACTACAATTAGAATAGGGGAGAGAAAACAAATCTCCCTACTTAAAATGAAGAGAAGAGATTAGTCCTGAAGGACAAGGATTGAAGGAGATAGAGGGAGAGAGAGAGAGAGAGGGGGCAGCCACCAACATCCCACCCCAAAGGGGTGGAGCCAAGGCAATGAGGAGGTCAGCCCCCTGATCCCTCCCCCGCCAGAAGGCGGAAGGAAAAATCCCCCTGTGTGCCCAAGGTCACCCTGCTCCTGACCAATGGAAAGGGGGGGAGGTAAGAAAAAATTACTCACCTTAGTAATTGTGTTCCTTCTAATGGAGTCTTGCTGTATTCTAACATATGCAGTTAGCCCCCAGCACTTTAACTGCCCCAGAGATGAAAGAGTTAACTCTATGCAGAAGCATAGAACATTGAACTTGAGCTCAGATTTCATACCTCTGTCTGTGGTGCTTCAGAATGTAACCATCAGATTCTGATTAGCAACTAACTAACTACACCCCTGGTGTGGAAACTGTAAACAATAAAACCATTAATTAAGAAATTTTCTTTGGGTCCCCAAAAGACTCAAGTCGAGAAGCCCAAGAAAGAAACCACAGGTAGTGAACAAATATGTATATATATTGTATGTTAAAAACAACACAACAACCCAAGGGGAAGGGTGCAAGGTACACCCCTGAGGTGCAACACTGTACCTGCCAACCCACATCCCAAAAACTAGGTTCTGAGAGGGGAGGCGGGGGGAGGTTAGAATACAGCAAGACTCCATTAGATGAAACACATTACTAAGGTGAGTAATTTTGTCTTCAAACAACATGATGCCTTGCTGTATTCTAACATATGCAGACTACCAAGCAGTACCTCAATGGAGGAGGGTACTGAATCCCTTTTGGGAATAGGCTCTGCAGTACTGCTCTATCAAACCTAGCATCACTCCTAGCCTGAATATCCAGAGAGTAATGCTTGGTGAATGTATGGACTATTTTCCAGGTGGCTGCTTTGCAGATCTCTTGTAAGTGTACATCTCTGGCAGCAGCCAGAGAAGCGGCTGTATCTCTAGTCGAGTGGTCCTTTAGGCCTGAGTGAGGTGTTTTACCTAGCTTGGTATAGCAGAACTGTATACAGGCTACAATCCACCTGGCAATAGTTCTCTTAGTAGCTGGCCTACCTTTTCCCACTTCACCATAAGTGAGAAACAGTTGAAGACAATCATTCCTATGTGCCTTAGTATGCTCTATGTAGTAGCTAAGTGCCTTTTTAACATCCAAACTGTGCTGTCTTCTCTCTCTCCTGAAGAACAGTGATCAGTGAAAAACACAGGAAGGGACATGGACTGGTTCAGATGGAAATCTGAAACCACTTTTGGTAAGAACCTCCTATTGATTCTGAGGACCACCTTATCTCTATGGCATGAGATAAAATTAGATTCAATTGACAGGGCCTGTAGTTCACTAATTCATCTGGCAGAAGTAACAGCTACCAGAAACACAGTTTTCCAGGTCAAGTACTTAAGTTCAGCTGAAGCCAAAGGTTCAAGGGGGGCTGCATAAGCTGAGCAATGCAGATAATGAGATCCCAAGCTGGGGTAGGCTCCCCGAAAGGAGGGTTGATATGAATCAAACCTTTAAAGAACTTTGCAAAGACAGGATGGGATGCCAGGAAAGAGCCCTTCCCTGCAGACAGAACTGCAGACACAGCTGCTAGGTGAACTTTTAAAGTGGTTGGCCTAAGGCCTAACCCATTTAGGTGGACCAGATAATCTAAAACTGTGGCAATACCTGCAGCCTCTGGCAGGCTATCCCTATGTGAACAAAAAATGCTGAATCTTTTCCATTTGGAGTTGCAAGTTTTTCTGGTAGAGGGTTTTCGAGACCCCTTGAGGATGTCTAAAACTTCCTGAGAAAGATGTAGGCTTGCATACTCTAACTCTTCAAAAGCCAGGCCTTGAGATTGAGAGACTGGAGATTGGGATATCATATCCTCCCCTGAGAGGAGGTTAAGAGATTGTGTCTCTTGGGAAGAGACAGGGGAAGTGAGACTTCTAAGGACAACAACAGAGGATACCAAGGTTGCCCGGCCCAATCTGGAGCAATCAGAATCAATGCGTAGGGTTGTGACCTGATCTTGATTAGAACCCTGAGCAGCAGGGGAAAAGGAGGGAAGGCATAAAGGAACCTGCCTTCTCAATCCAATATCAGAGCATCCATGGGAACTGACCCCATGACTGGAGGCCTGCAGCAGAACTGGGAAAGCTGGTGGTTGTCTGGGGCTGCAAAGAGATCTATCTCTGGAGTGCCCCACCTGGTGAATATTACTTTCAGGATGAGAGGATACAAGGTCCATTTGTGATGGCCCTGGGAAATTCTGCTCAGAGCATCCACTAGCACATTGGCCCTCCCTGGAAGGTGAACTGCTATCAGGGAAGTCTGAAGGGAATAGGCCAGAGACCATATTTTCATGGCCTCTATGCACAAGGCCATAGACAGAGTGCCCCCTTGCTTGTTGATGTACCACATGGTGGTGGAGGTGTTGTCTGTCCTGACAATTTGTCTGTCCAGTCTTTGACTGGGTGACCAAAGTAGTAGATCAGGGAGGGACTGTGGACATGGCCTACCTAGATTTAGCAAGGCATTTGACACATTCCAACAGAAAAGATTAATAAACAAATTAGCCAGCCTGGGAGTGGGTCCCAGGGTGGTAGCTTGGGTAAAACATTGGCTGGACAACAGGACACAGAAGGTAATTGTAAACATAATCCTCTCTGAAGAAAGGGTTGTTATTAGAGGGATACCGCAGGGTTCAGTACTGGGTCCAGTCTTTTTTAATGTCTTTATAAGTGACATTGCAGAAGGACTGGAAGGAAAAGTATGCCTCTTTGCAGATGATACAAAGCTCTGCAACAGGGTTGATACACAAGAAGGGGTGGAAAGGATGAGAAGGGACTTGGCAAGGTTGGAGGAATGGTCAGAAGTATGGCAGCTTGGATTCAGTGCAAAGAAGTGCAAAATAATGCACCTGGGAAACAAAAACCCAGGGGAAGAGTACACAATGGGGGGGAGATAGTAACAACAACAAAAATGGAAAGGGACCTGGGGGTAATCATATCAGATGACCTTAAGGTTAGCAAGCAATGTGAGAAGGCAGGAGGGAGGGCTGGGGGATACTGGGATGTATAGGGAGAGGCATCACCAGTAGAAAAGAAAAAAATACTCACCTTAGTAATGTTGTTTCTTCTAATGAAGTCTTGCTGTATTCTGACATTTGCAGTTAGGTCCTGCCTTTTAACTGCCCCAGAGAACAAAGAGTTAAACTTTCCATGGCCAGCATGGAATGTTCACCACAAGCTCGGTTGAAGCCCCTGTCTGCTGTTGTTTAAACTGCAACCGTCAGATGTTTACGAGCAATACTCACTAGAAGTTCTGTGTGGAAACTGTAAAACTCACACTAGCCATCTGGCAACTATAACTATATAAAAGGGTTTTTGGTTTCAAAAGGAAGACTCAAGTCAGGAAACCCAAAAATAAAACGCATCCAAAATACAACCAAACCACTCACCCAAACTAAAAGAGGGTGAAAAGCAGGACACCCCTAGGGTGCCAACACTGCTCCTGCCCACCCACATCCCAAAAATTAGGTTCTGAGAGGGGAGGCGGGGGGAGGTCAGAATACAGCAAGACTCCATTAGAAGAAACAACATTACTAAGGTGAGTAATTTTTTCTTCAAACAACATGAAGTCTTACTGTATTCTGACATATGCAGACTACCAAGCAGTACCTCCATGGAGGAGGGACATAACCTACTTTGGAAACAGGCTCTGAAGTACTGCTGTGCCAAACCGAGCATCACTCCTGGCCTGGATATCCAGAGAGTAATGCTTGGTGAAAGTATGGAGTGTTTTCCAGGTGGCTGCTTGACAAATTTCTAAGAGAGGAATATCCCTGGCAGCAGCCAGGGAAGCAGCTGTACCTCTAGTGGAATGAGCCCTCAGGCCTGAGGGTGGAGTTCTACCCAGTTTTTCATAGCAGAATTGTATACAAGAAACAATCCACCTGGTAATAGATCTCTTAGTGGCAGGTTTGCCAGTACCAACTTCTCCATATGTGAGGAACAACTGGAGGGATGCAAACCTGTGACCCTTGGTACACTCTATGTAGTAGCTAAGGGCTCTTTTAACATCCAAGCTGTGTAGCCTCCTTTCTCCAGAGGGAGAATGGTCAGTGAAGAAAACAGGGAGAGATATAGACTGGTTGAGGTGGAAATCTGAAACCACTTTAGGCAAACACTTTCTGTTAGTTCTTAGGACCACTTTATCTCTATGGAAAGAGATGAAATCAGATTCCACTGACAGGGCTTGCAATTCACTGATACGCCTGGCAGAATTAATGGCTACCAAACACACAGTTTTCCAAGTCAAGTACTTAAGCTCTGCAGAGGACAA
The DNA here is from genome assembly GCA_016271365.2 of Neoceratodus forsteri. Taxonomy (NCBI): domain Eukaryota; kingdom Metazoa; phylum Chordata; order Ceratodontiformes; family Ceratodontidae; genus Neoceratodus; species Neoceratodus forsteri. Next base: position 277,238,906 of record CM057459.1, read on the forward strand.
AAGCTCAAAGGGGGGCTGCATAAGCTGAGCAATGCAAACATTAAGGTCCAAAGCAGGAGCAGGATCCCTAAAGAGGGGATTGGTGTGAAGTAATCCCCTGAAAAACTTACAAAACACAGGATGGGATGATAGAGAGGAAGGCTTGCCTACTGACAAGAAAGCAGAAACAGCTGCCAAGTGTACTTTAAGGGTAGCTGGCCTGAGGCCTAGGCAATTAAGATGGACCATATAGTCCAGAACCATAGGCAACTCAGCAGAGTCTGGAGAAATATACTTCTTAGAACACCAAATGCTGAATCTTTTCCATTTGGAATTGTAAGTCTTTCTGGTGGAAGACTTTTGAAAAGCCTTAAGGATATCCAGAACCCCCGGGAAAGATGCAAATCTGCAAATTCTAACTCTTCAACAGCCATGCCCTGAGATTGAGAGACCGAAGATTTGGGTACCAAATCCTCCCCTGAGAGGATGTCAACAGGCTGTAATTTCTGGGAAGAGACAGGGGAAGGTGGACTGCTAGGGACAGCAACAGGGGATACCAGGGCTGTCTGGCCCAGTCTGGAGCAATCAGAATCACTTTGCATGGTTGTGACCTTATCTTGACTAACACTTTGAACAGGAAAGGGAAGGGGGGAAGCATACAGAAATTTCCCTTCCCAGTTCAGAATCAGAGCATCCAGGGGGACTGAGCCCAAGACTGGGGGTCTGCATCAAAAGAGAGGAAGTTGGTGATTGTCTGGGGCTGCAAAAAGATCTATCTCTGGAGTACCCCATCTCGAGAAAATCACTTTCAAAACTAGAGGATCTAGGGTCCATTCGTGATGGCCCTGGGATATTCTGCTCAGAGCATCTGCTAGGACATTGTCCTTCCCTGGGAGGTGAGCTGCTATCAGAGAGGTTTGCAGGGAATAGGCCAGGGACCACAACTTCATTGCTTCTGTGCACAAGGCCATAGACCGAGTGCCTCCCTGCTTGTTGATGTACCACATGGTGGTGGTGTTGTCTGTTCTGACCTGGACCACCTTGTTCTGTACAGATTTGGAAAAAAGCTTGCAGTGCCAGAAACACTGCTCTGAGTTCCAAGAGATTGATGTGAAGCAGGGGCAGCTTCAGAATAAGGGGTGCTAGCTGCACATTAGAGCAGACTTGATAGACCTCTAGGCCTTTATCTGCTAGCAAATTTCGTATGTTCGTAAGCAGAGATTCCTGAAGTGACCACAGTCCCTGGGTGGTAAGATCCTCCAAATGGGCTCCCCAGCCCAGAAGAGAAGCATCTGTGGTGAGTATTACTGAATGAGACTGAGTGACAAAAGGAACCCCTTGTCTCAAATTGTCCTGATCCTGCCACCATTGCAAGGCCTGGATCAGGGATCAAGTCACACTGGGACTAGTTTGGTAAGGGAATCCTTTCTTTGGGACCAGAAGACTCTTAGGTGTAACTGAATGTCCCTCAACTGGAATCTTGCTCCTTGGACCACTGCTGTGGAAGCTGCCATGTGGCCCAGAAGCTGAAGGAAATGCCTTGCTGGTTGAGACACCTGAAGGGTGAATGAAGAGGCCAGTTCCATGAGGGTCCTTGCCCTTTCCAGGGGAAGGAAGGCTCTTGCCTTTACTGTATCCAGCTCTGCCCCTATGACAGTGAGGAGCTGTACTGGTTCAAGAACTGACTTTGAAAGGTTGAGAAGGAATCCTAAGGAAGTGAGCACTTGCTGGGTCACTTGCAAATGTGACTTGACTTGGTCTGGAGACTGACCTACTATGAGCCAGTCGTCCAAGTATGGGAAGATGGAGATCTTTTTTCTCCTTAGGAAAGCAACCACTACTGCCAGGCACTTTGTGAAAACCCTTGGGGCTGATGTTAGGCCAAAGGGCATTGCTTTGAATTGATAGTGGCCTGAGGGCAACTCGAACCTGAGGTACTTTCTGTGGGAGCACCTGATGGGAATGTGAAAATAGGCATCTTTGAGGTCCAGGGAGGCTAGCCAGTCCCCTGGCCTTAGAGAGGGAAGGATAATTCCCAAAGTCACCATTTTGAACTTTGGCTTTAAAAGGTGTTTGTTCGGATATCTTAGGTCCAGGATGGGCCACCATTCTCTTGTCTTTTTGGGGGTTAGGAAGTACCTGGAGTACAATCCTTTGCCCTTGTGTAGGGTGGGAACCCTCTCTATAGCTCTGACAGCTAGGAGAGAAGAAATCTCTGTCTCTAAGGCAAGGGTCTGTGATAGATTCACAGGTGGAAAGAATCTGGTTCTCATCTTGGGAAATTTTTTGAAGCTGAGAACCAGACCCTGGCTTACTACTTCCAGGACCCACTTGTCTGATGTTAGAGACTTCCAGTCCTGGACAAAGTAAGCCAGCCTGCCCCCTTCTGGTATGGAAGAATCGGCCTGGGCAGACCCATCAGGGTGTCTGCTTGGCAGGGGCTTTAGGCTGAGGGGTGGATGCAGGCCTGCTCATCCCCTGTCTGCTTCTCCCTCTAAAGAACCCCCTCTGAGAGAAAGAAGAGGAGGCCTGAGCTTGGTAAAAAGGCCTTTGGAAAGGCCTGCCCCTGCCCCTGGACTGCTGCTTTTTAGGAGTTGCCTGCCTTTCTTTGGCCTGAGCACTCCTGTGAGTGGTCCTGTACTCATCCATCTTTTTCATGTAGTTCTCTGTCTGCTCCCCAGACAGAGAATTAGATGGTCTTAGCCTGGGTATCCTGTGAGAGGCTAGTACATCTGAGCCAAGCCATCCTCCAAAGAGCCACAGATGTAGCCATGACTCTTCATGAAATATCATTGGAGTCCACAGCAGCAGCATGAAATTGTACTTTAGATGCCTCAATCCCATCTGCAGCCACCTGCTCCAGCTCCTTGGCAAGCTGGTCAGGGGCCTGTTTAGCCAGAGCCAGCACAGTGTCCCACCTGGACTTTTGGTATCTAGCTGTATAGGCCATATAGTTAGCCTGCCAGAGTCCCAAAGATGCTGCCATGTATTGTTTCTTTGCCATGGCATCAATCTTCCTGGAGTCCTTGTCTGGGGGATGTGAAGCCAAGGGGATATTTACCTTATCACAGGCAGCAGCCTGCACTACCCTAACATGGCTGCATTGCTGGAAAAGGAACTCTGTGTCTGAGCCTGAGAGAGTGTACCTCTTGTCCATTCGTCTGTCCACAGGAGGTATAGAATTAGGAGACTTAAGAATTTTATGTGTCTGTTTCCCAAAGGATTTGTGGAGGGGAATAGACAGTCTTCTGGACTCTGGGATGTCCATCATCTCAATGAAATCAGGCTCCTCCTGATCCTCTACTGCATCCTCCACAGGGAGCTGGAGGGTCTCAGCCACTTTTTTGTAAAATATAAAGTGAGAAGGGGACTCAGAAAGCCTAGGAGGAGAAACACCTGAAGGTCTGTCTGGGGAGATGTCCGGGTCAATAGGCACATCCAGACATTCATAATCACCATAACCATCCTCATACTCTCCTTCCTCCTCCTCCGGTTCATAAAATTCCTCCAAAGTGTAATCTGGAACCGGGGGAACTGACCAAACCGAACCCCTGCCAGATGGTGCTGGTTTGGTCGGAACCGAAGTAAGCGAATGCACTATCCTTATCGCCTTGGCTATCTCATCGGTGGTCAGAGCATAAATTTCTGTGTCCGAACCGGACAATTTATCTGTTCTTTTCCTTTTCACTGGAACTGACTCCTCAGAATTGGCTCTCCTTTTGCCCGAAGTATCACCCTGGTCAGAGGGCACTCCTTCTAGTTCAGTCGGAACCGAACCGGGCTGGCCATCCAGGTCAGCAGACTTCTCGGCCTCCCTTTCCCTCAGTCTACCTAATCTCTTTTCCAGGGTAGATTTGGGAAAATTCTTACAAATTTGGCAGTCTGAATCGAGGTGGTCAAACCCCAGACAATAAACACAGTTGGTGTGGGGATCAGCCTTGGCAAAGACTTCCCACACACACTGCAGTGTTGAAACCCAGTGGGCCCAGTTTTTTTCTTGGGTTTCTCAGACATGGCCAGTCCTATCCAAAACTTACCCTTTCTTTGGCAATCCGCCAGGCAAGACTCCCCTATCGGTTCCTGACAGTGTCACGGGTCTTGGAAAAAAACGTAATCAAATCTGTTTTTTTTAGAACTGATACAGACCGGTTACCACACTCTAAATGAATTACAAAATGTTTTACCTCAAACTGATCGGTTCAGCCGAACCAACCACAATTTACAAGTTCCACACAGAAACTACACAGAAAACCTATCTAGTACTCACAGTACCACAGACAGAGACTTGAACCAACTGAGCAGTAACAGCAATTTGGTAGAAACCGACCGAAAAAAACGACACTTCAACCGACTTTTTTGAACTGAGCAAAGGAGAAATCTCCGAAGCGACTGTTCAGTGAGGAGGAGTAAAGAATCTGACGGTTGCAGTTTAAACAACAGCAGACAGGGGCTTCAACCAAGCTCATGGTGAACATTCCATGCTGGCCATGGAAAGTTTAACTCTTTGTTCTCTGGGGCAGTTGAAAGGCAGGACCTAACTGCATATGTCAGAATACAGCAAGACTTCATGTTGTTCGAACAAAGTTGTTATCCCTCAGTACAGACAATTGGTGAGACCCCATCTGGAGTACTGTGTCCAGTTCTGGAGACCCCATCTCCACAAGGACATAGACAGGATGGAGGCAGTCCAGAGGAGGGCAACTAAAATGGTGCAGGGTCTGCAAGGGAAGCCATATGAGGAGAGAATAAAGGAGCTTAATATGTATACCTTTGAGGAAAGGAGGGAGAGGTGGGACATGATTGAAACTTTTAAGTACCTCCGTGGAATCAACAAAGTCCAAGAGGGTAGCATCTTTCAGAAAAAGAGATGTGCAAGAACACGGGGACATAATTTGAAGATAGAGGTGGGATGACTCAAAGGCAATGTGAGGAAGTATTTTTTCACAGAGAGGATGGTGGACACATGGAATCACCTTCCTGAGGAGGTTGTGGGGTCTAAAACCAGGGGAGAGTTCAAGAATGCATGGGACAGACGTAAGGAAATTCTTGTGGGGGTAGGAAGAAATAGGCTGTTGGTTAACTAGGATCTGCAGCTTATCCATTGGGTAGGGAAATGAGCAGGCTGGTTGAGCCAAGTGGTCCTTATCTGCCATCAAAGTCTATGTTTCTATGTCCTGACCTGATCCACCTTGTTCCTCACTGAGTCTGAGAAGAATTGAAGGGCCAAGAATACTGCCCTGAGTTCCAGAAGATTGATATGAAGGAGACACTCTGCTCTGGACCACCCCCCCATCATGTGAGGGCTCCCAGGTGTGATCCCCAGCCTAGGAGGGAGGCATCTGTGGTGAGAACCACTAAAGGAGTTCGCTTGAGGAATGGAACACCTTGCCTGAGATTGTCTTGGTCCAGCCACCACTGGAGAACTTGTACCAGAGTCTGAGTCACTGGAATCAGTTTGGAAAGAGAGTCTTTTCCCTGAGACCAGAAGGATCATCTGAACCTGGCCCCTTGTACCACTGCAGTGGAAGCTGCCATGTGGCCCAGGAGTTGAAGAAAATGCCTTGCTGGATAAGAAACCAGAGGATGAAAAGAGAAAGCGAGATCTGTAAGGGCCTGAACTCTTGCAAGTGGAAGAAAGGCCTTTGCTTGAACAGTATCTAACTCTATCCCTATAAAGTAAGAAGTTGCACTGGTTTGAGAACTGACTTTGACAGACTGAGAAGAAATCCCAGGGAACTGAGGAGATCCTGGGTAACCTGCAGAGCTGACTTGACCTGGTTGGAAGACTGTCCTACAATGAACCAGTCATTCAGGTAAGGAAACAGAGAAACGCCCTGCCTTCTGAGGAAGGCCACTACTACTGCAAGACACTTTGTAAACACCTTTGGGGCTGATGTTAGGACAAAGGGCATAGCCCTGAACTGATAGTGGCTTGAGGGCAACTTGAACCTGAGGTACTTTCTGTGGGAGCACCTGATGGGAATATGAAAATAGGCATCCTTGAGGTCCAGGGAAGCTAGCCAGTCTCCTGGCCTCAGAGAGAGAAGAATTACTCCCAGAGTCACCATTTTGAACTTTGGCTTTAAAATGTGCTTGCTCATATACCTTAAGTCTAGGATGGGTCACCAGTCCCCTGTCTTTTTTTGGGTAAGAAAATATCTGGAGTACAGACCTTTGACCCTGTGTGGAGTAGGAACTCTCGCCATGGCTCAGAGAGCCAACAGAGGAAACCACTGCTTCCAAAGCAATGGTTTCAGAGATGTTTGCAGGTGGAAAAGATCTGACCCTCATTTTTTGGAACTCTTTTGAAACAGGGCCAGTCCCTAGCTTACTACCTCCAGGACCCACGTGTCTGAAGTAACAGACTTCCAGGCCTGGAAGTACTAAGCCAGCCTGCCTCCTACTAGAATTGAGGAGTTGACCCGGGCTGACACATCAGGGTGTCTGCTTGGCAGGAGCCTTAGACTGGGAAAAGGGTTCAGCCCTGCTCATCCCCCTCCTGCCTCTCCCTCGGAAGAACACCCTTTGTTGGAAGGGAGAAGAGGCCTGGGCTTGGTAGAAAGGCCTGTGAAAAGGCCTGCCCCTGCCACTAGACTGCTGCCTCTGAGGAGTGGCTTGCCTTTCCTTGGCCAGAGCACTCCTGTAAGTAGTCCTGTATTCATCCATTTTCTTCATGTAAGCCTCTGTCTGCTCCCCAAATAGAGAATTACCTACTACAGGAAAATCCATGGCCTTATCCTGGGTGTCCTGCGAAAGGCTAGTACATCTGAGCCAAGCATATCTCCTATGAGACACAGATGTAGCCATGACTCAAGATTGCACATCATTTTAGTCCACAGTAGCATGGAATTATACTTTTGATGCTTTAATCCCATCAGCAGCCACCTCCTACTGCTCTTTGGCCTGCTGGGGGGGAAGCCTGCTTAGCCAGAGCCAGAACTGTATCCCACCTGGACTTCTGGTACCTGGCTGCATAGGCCATATAGTTTGCCTGCCCGAGTCCCTAGGAGGATGCCAAATATTGTTTTTTGGCCACGGTATCCACCTTCCTGGAGTCTTTATCTGGGGGGTGTAAAACCAAAAGTGTGTTAGCCTTGTCACAGCTGCAGCCTGCACTACCCCAACATGGCTGCTATGATTGTATAAAAACTCTGTACCTGAGCCTGACAACATATACCTCCTGTCCACTCTTTTATGCACTGGAGGTGAAGTGTTTGGTCTCTGAAGAATCTTTTTTTTCTGTTTCCCCTAGGATTTGTTGAGAGGAATAGACAGCATCTTGACTCTGGGATGTCCATCATCTTGACAAATCAGGTTCCTCTTCCTCTTCTACAGATTCTACCAAAAGGAGCTGGAGAGTTTCAGCCACCTTTTTGTAGAACAAATAGTGTGAAGGGGACTCAGAAAGCCTGGGAAGGGAGACATTGGAGGGTCTGTCTGGGGAGATGTCTGGTTCAATGGGCACATCCATGGGAGGCAGTATAGTGCAGTGGTTTAAGCCTCTGAGCTGCAAATCCTGAGACCTGGGTTTGAATCCCATGGCCCCCACTTGTATATACTGTGTGACCCTGAGCAAGTCACTTAACTTCCTTGCGCTCCCAGGTTACACCTGTAAAAAAGCTTTCAGCTTAGTGTGTCTCACCTGGTTAAACAATTGAAAAAAAAAAAACCATCCAGTCCTTCTAAGTCAGCATCATCTTCCTCGTCTTGTTCTGGATAGTCTTCATCCCCCTCCCACTCCAATTCATAAAAGGCATCCGGATCGTAATCTGATGGAGCAGGGTCCATTCAAACCGAATGCCTGGTCGAGGCATCGGTTTGGATGGAACAAATCGAAGCGGCTGTACAATACTTATCGCTTTGGCTATCTCATCAGTGGTTGGAGTACGTGGTTCTGGATCTGAACTGGCTGATTTCCTTTTCCTTTTGGCCGGAACCGACCCATCTGGGTCAGATCTTCTTTTGCCTCAGGAGGTATCGTCCAGGTCAGTGGGCACCTCCTCAGGTTCGGTCGCAACTGAAATGGGCTAGCCATCCAGGTCAGCTGACTTCTCGGCCTCCCTTTCCTTAAGCCTACTCATCCTTTTATCCAAAGTGGCTTTGGGGAAATTTTTACAAATTTGGCAGTCTGTTTTGAGGTGGTCAGACCCCAGACAATAAACACAGATGAGGTAAGGATCAGCTTTAGCATTAGCCTCCCTACACTCACCAATGTTGAAATCCAGTGGGCCTGGTTTTCTTTTTGGGTTTCTCAGACATGGCCAGACTAACAACAATTACCCTTTACAGCAGTCTCACCAGGTAATACACTCTGACTGGTAGCCAACCATGTTACAGGTTGTGGAAAGAAACTGGTAAAAGTCTGGGTTTTTTGGAACTGACCAGAACTGGTGCATCACTATATCCTAAAGAAAGAAATTCAAACAGAAACAGTCGGTTCCCAACCGGACCAACCACAAAGGAACCGAAAATTACAATTTCCACAGTAAAAAAACAGTTCACTACCTACTGCACACTTACTGTACCGTAGACAGAGACTTGAAATACCGAAAAAATATCAAATCGGTTAAAACCGACACTCTTCAGAAACTTTACTGAACCGAGCAAAGGAGCAATCTTCTGGAGCGACTTCACAGTAAGGCGGAGTAAAGAATCTGACGTTTACACTCTGAAGCACCACAGACAGAGGTTTGAAATCTGAGCTTGAGCTCAATGTTCTATGCTTTTGCATAGAGTTAACTGCTTCATCTCTGGGGCAGTTCAAGTGCTGGGGCTAACTGCATATGACAGAATACAGCAAGACTTCATGTTGTTTGAAGGGGGGCACACACAGTGGGATGGGAACCCAGAGACTGAGGCCCCAGGGGGATGGAGGGTGGGAATCATGATGAATGGTGAAGATACACAGAAAGATCAAGAATTATGGTAGGTACGCAATTTTCATATCTTATCTGTGTCAGTCTTCATCATTCATCACATGTGGGTGAGTACCGAGCCCCCCTGAAGGGGGCCTGAGACCCTAAGGAACTAAGCCCCTTAGCTCCCAGTGGGGGAGACACTTGGTGGGAGAACCTTTATGGGTCTGGCGAGGCCCAAGACTGGGGAGAGTGAGATGGGGACCCCCCAGAGGGGGAAGGAAGTGGCCCCAACAGACACCATCTCACTCTACGGGAGAATAGGTGGGTTCTCCGGTAGGTGGAGGAAGTCACCCTACGCCGAGCTAAGGGTGACACCAGGAAAGATGCACCCATGCTGTCCACCTAATGCAGATTGCTGTCCCTATGACCCTGGAAGCTACCTCGTTGGTGTCATAAGATGCCTTCGCTTGGTGCCTTGCTAGTTCCAGGCCTTGCGCAGAGAGTGTAATGGCTTGTCTGGTTACCTCGGAATCAGGCAGGGAGGCTAGGGGCTGACCCAGCCTGGACCACAAGAACCTATCATAGGAAGCATAGTGGGCCTGATGAGCAGTAATCAACAACAACAACCGTGCCGAGTAGAAGGTCCTCCTCCTCCCCCAGAAGTCAAAATCCACAGAGTCTTGATCTGGGGGCCAGTCACAGTGAAGGACGTGAAGCCCATTGGGAGTGTCCAGTTGTGTCAACACTGACTGAGGGTGAGGCATATGACCTGGAGATTCGGGGGGGGCACAATACCTCTGGCTCAGATCCCTAGAGGCTGGGACTCTAGAAAAGGGCCATTGCCAGAAGCGCAATGATACCTCCTAAAAAGGAGCAGGCCAGGCAGGCACCACAAGGGTGGCTGCACTGAAATCATCTAAAAAGGCACACGTCAAATGCTCTGGATTGTGCTGAGAGGTAGGTGGGGTGATATGAAGGTCCTCCAATATCCTTGCAAGGAAACGTTGATACTCAGCCAGATCAGCGGCAGGGGAGATGTGGACAGAAGGCTCCTCTCCTCCAGCACAGGAGGATGAGAACATGGAAGACCTCAGAGATCCAGGGGCTGGCTGCTCGGGGGTAGGGTGGAACACCCACTAGTTCAAGGCCCTGACATAAGTAGGAAAGTGAGCAGCCACACCCCTGAACCGTTCCCAGGTGAGAGGTCCCGTAGGACCAGGAATGCCTAGGAGAGCAGGAGATGGTGACAAAGGAATGGGGGCAGATCCACAACAGAAGAGGAACATCCTCAGTTTGGGAAAGAGAGCCCACCGGAAGTCCCCAAGGGAGGAGGAGTTCCGGAGAGCCCAACAGCTGACAGCTGATCAACCACACTGGAACTGCCTAGACAATACCCTGAAGAATCCTTCCTATGAGGTGACCGGGACCATGTTAGCCCATAAGGATGGTCCCTTCCCTCCAAAGACAAGGGCACTCTCGAAGAGACCGAGAAGGAAGGGCGGCGGTCCACCTGCAACTCCTCCCCAAACCCGGGTGGGTCCCAGAGAAGGGCCGTCTACTCGAACCCTGACCCCTCAACCCCTCAGACTCTGAGAGAGCACTCTGCCTTGAGAACACCAGCCTAGGCAGCTGAAAACCCTGGTCGGTCCCTGAGGAAACCACCCAGGGAGTAGCACCCTGCCCTTCTGTTGGTGCCCTGGTCAGCCCTAAAGTTGGGCAATCCAGGCACACCACAGGAGGAGGTGTCCCAACTGAGGGGGCAGAAAATCCTCCAAGTCCAGGCTGCAGGGCAACAGTGGCCTGGACCACCACCTGCTGGGTAGAACCCCTGACCCTAGACTAGGGGACTACTACCCACTCCTCAGCAGGAGGCTGGGTCTGGGCAGCCGAAGTGACTACTGAGGTGCCCACCTGTTCTGCCAACTCTGAGGAATCAGACAGCAAGTACGAACCAGACCCGGATTCCACCTCCGAAGAAGTGGAGACCAAGGCCCGGTGCTAGACCACCTGTGGGTGCCTGCTCCTGTCTGGACAGAGGGAGGTGCCAATCTGGGTGTCCCCACCAGAATCAGTGCTGAACTCCCCCGTGGCACTGCAAATGGCACCCAAGGAAGAGACGGCACCGAGAAAGGCAGTGGAACCAGAGTCGCCACCCGACATGGCGCCGTCCCCTCCCACAGTGCTGCGAACAGTGTCAGGGTCAGGAACTGTGCTGACAGTGGGGCCAACAAACAGTGCTGAGAGAAAGAATGACACCTCCCATGGCACCATGGCCCGGCATGGTGCAGCAAGCGGTGCCAGAGCTAAACATGGCACCTTTCCTGGCCTCTGCGCTGTGGGAGGTGCTGAGTCCAGAAACAGTCAAAGATGACACCATAGAACTTCCCACAGCACCGTCAGCACTATTGGCACTGTGAATGGAGCCAATAACAGAAATGCAGCAGAGCGGCAGACCGGCACCGACCATGGTGACGCCAAGGCCCACGGTCCCGCAAATGGCACCGTGGCCCAAAACAGCATTGACAGACAGCATCAAGGATGGTGCCAGTCCAGGCTCTCAAGCCTGAGGACATGACACCGGGGGAGCCTTCACCCCCGAAGGGGCAATTGCCAGAGTGGTGCCTCATGCCCACCCCCCCGGGGGAGTGGACTGGGTCTCCTGCACAGTGGAAGAGGCTTCCTCCATGGCAAGGCTACTAGAGGTGGAAGTCCCTCCTCCATGGTCCATATAGAACCTGGAGGGGACTGGAGGAAAGGCCGAGAGAGACCGCAGCTTGGCCTGACGAGTGTGCACCCATCCCCCGGAAGTCGGCGGAGCTCGTCCAATTTTCCACATGCACTGTTCCAGAACTCAGCAATCCATAGAGAAACAGGCATCACACATTAAACAACAATCATGCTGGTTGGTAATGGAATACTTGCGGCCGCATGGGCATCGATGCATGGGAGGCTGCCCCGTTTTCTGCTATTTTTGGCCCCCCAAACCAGACATAATCTGCAGAAAATAAAAGTACAAACAGACTCGACATCACTGTAACAGTGAAAAGAGCAGTCTTACTGGTCAGCGGCGATGAGTAGGAGGCAAAACGGAACTGACGCGTAAGGTTTGTTGTCGACAAAACAGGCCAAATAAAACTAGGCTGAAGCTGCGTAGTCTTGAAGATGAGCTCCTCACGAGGTGCGACCTCTATGGAGGGAGATGAAGAACTGGTGGGAGGGCAGGGTCGGTGACACCTAACAGCCAAACCACAAGCGCAATGCAGTGCGTCGGCCTCAAGGGCGTCGTCATCGGTGCGTCAACTCCGCCCATCCAAAAAAAAAGAGCTCCCATGGGGTCATGACCTACAGCCACTAACCTACTTTTAATGAATGGTGAAGACTGACACAGATAAGATTATGGATTCTACATACATTCTCAATGTACGGATGGGAGTGCATGGTGCAAAAGACAGTGCACTCCCAGCCCCACATTGACATAATACAACAGTGTCTATATGTAATGTTGGGAACACCATTCCTCCATCTAGATACTGCAACAGTTTGCATATACAGTATGAGGTTTCAAGTGTGGGGTTATTCACCATTCAGTCGCATCTCTACTTGCAGATAGTAGAAGAGTGTACATACCTAACAGAAAAACCACACGATACTTCACATCCTGCACTTCCATACCTCCATTCAGACAGAAACAACAGTATCTATATGTTACAGTCACACTGTAGGTTGCTTTAGACCCTGCGTTCCCATCCCTCCACAGAAGGACATATGTATCTATCTGTGTAAATACAGTATAGTGTATGTTAGAATGCTATAATCACCAAAAATCTAACATTTACCACTGTTGTTGTACCACTGATGTGATGTAATTTAGCTGTTGTACCATCGCGGGTACGTCACATCGATGGTACAACAACATGGAACATCCTCACATATGCGCATTAGGAAACGCTCAGCTGCTGTGGAAACAACTGCGGCGGTGAGATCTATTCTGATCATGATGTGGAAATGGCCACGGCGGTGAGATCTCTGCCAAAAGACATCAGTGCTGCTAAAAGGACACAGTCCTGATGTTCCGCTTAGGTGCATGTTGCTGTATTTTATTTAAAAAAGCTAGTCTGTGAGAGGGGAAACGTGAATCGAGTGGGGCTTCTTCCTGTTGGGGGGACATAAGCAGCACCGCAGTGTTCATTAAGTTTGTGAGGTATTTACAGCGGTGCTCAAGAAATGTTCAGTGTTGTTTAGTTGATGCCCATACACTATACAAGACAATGGGTGGGCATCAGTTAAATAACAACATTGTATTCACTTCTCAAGGTTTACTTTGTTGTCATGGTAACCTCTCAAAGTGAATACAGTGTTGTTGTTAACTGATGCCCATCCATTATCCTCTTTAGAGTGTGGCCCCTATACTTCAATTCATTAAGTTATGAGCAGGTGTACCAAAATATTACAAAATAGTCATAACCATCCCATATTAAAGAATTTTCATGTGAAATGTTCTACATAGCCTTCTTAACACCTCACTGCATGTTTGCACAGCATGTGGGGTGTACTTCCCCCACCCCAAGACACTGGAATGGTAGTAGAAGTGATACAGTTGCTGAAACATGATGATGGATGCGTCTTGTGGTATGCTTACAGAGTTGTATGTTCTTTCTGTTACCTTATGGTGTCTGTTTCTGATTGATTGTTTGTGTTGCCTTGTAACATCCCATGCTTGTATATGTGTGTGTGTGTGTGTGAGATTCGGAGTTAGGGTTGAAAACCTTAACGTCGAATTTCCTCGCTTTTGTCGCTGTGAAAGCAATCTTAACTGTTGCATTAACTGAGTTTTTTCAATGAATGAATATATATATATACAGTATATATTACCATTGCAGACAACATTATGAGATCCAATCCTCCTGTTTCACTTCCCTCCTTGCTCCTCCCCCCTGTCCTCCTCCTATGACCTTAAGTCAGTTGGCCATGCATGACTTCACTTACCAAGATGTAAAACCTCCAAGGGTGCCTGCACTTTCTCTCATGCTGCCCCAAAATACTGGAATGCACTCCCCCTTGAACTGCAGCTCTCACCTACTCATGTCCAGGGCCACTGGAAAATTGTGCCTGCAATTTTTTATGCGGAATCTGCAGTTTTCACCATTCTCCACAAAAATTGACATGTTCTGCAATTTCTTGCAATTTTTGAGTTTTCATATTGAACTGTGTAAAAAGTATTAACATTTTGAATAAAATATTCTCAAACATATTGACAGTTTTGCATGCAGACTTGGGTTTGGCCGAAACAATGCAGTGCAAGGTAGGGCAAGGGTTTTATGTGCCTCTGATTTCTTTTGAATCTTTGTCTTGTTTGATTTAAAAATCCACTGGCCAAGCATAAGTACACTTAAACACTTAACATTTTCTTTTGTGTTGAAGTAGTCTATCAGAAAACATTTTGTTGCCACACAGACTGAAACAAAAGATGGGAGAAAAGGTGCAAATGATCCTATTCACTTAAATGGGGTGCTAATTATGAAGCCTTTTTGTAAGTGGCAGGGAAAGTTTTTCCTTGTGAGCATACTTTCACTCAGACTAGTTTCGATTCAAACAGCTGAGGATTTTTGGATGGTCCTGCTGATTTTAAACTTGAATAAGCTAGTTGCTAACAGTGATCTCATTCTTAGCAACTACCCCCTAGATGCTCACATGCAAAGACTATAATAAAAACCTGACTAAAGTCTAAAAACAAGCTTATAAAACACAGAATGTATCTGAACTTTTATCTTTAACTAAACAAAATCATTGCAGCCAGAGTAAAACAAAGGTAAATTACAGGGTACCCTGACTACTGTAGGATGCAGTAAAAATATATTGGTATTTTTTTACATTTTTTGGTAACAGCGTAAAGCCCATTAGGCACAACTGCCTATTTTCAGGTACAATCCAGGAGCACTGAGAAGGTTAAGTGACTTGCTCAGAATCACACGGTATGCAAGTGGAGGCTGTGGGAATCAAACTCAGGTCTGCTAGATGTCCACAGTTCATTCACAGTTTACTACTCTAGGCTATACTGCCATACCCAATAACCCTCAGATTTAATGTTTAAATATGTGATTTCAAAATAGTGTACAGTACCTACAGTACAAATTATGAACATTAAACACTTTAACAACATTTTACAAAAACTCAATTATTCACCAGTCTATCTGCTTATTTTTTCTTGTGCCAAAGTGGGTAAACAGCTGACAGGGAATTGTAAATAGCTATTGATCAGGCCTCATTATTCTACATCCAGAAACAGAAAAAATTGTTTATTCTGGCTTTGTTTAATATTGATTTGCTGTGGCTCACTTTATAGAACCTATTTAGCACTGTATGAGGCAGATGCTTTTAAAGTTTGGAAGATAGACAATGCTTACGATAGCTTATCAGTTTAGCATTCTTTTTAGGAACATAAGCTTTTCTTTATGTTTTAAACATATTCAGGTGTTAGTGTATTTATTTAGCAATTTATACTAATACATGCTGCAGAAAACATTAAAAGATTTATTGCGAAGCACTCTGGGTCTATTGTAAAACCACCACAATTTCCTGCAATTTTTGCAAAATGCTCCACAATTTTTGGTAACCTTTTCTGCAATTTTTCAGTGGCCCTGCTCATGTCCCATTTAGAAAGAAACATTGTTATTTTCTCACCACTGGTGCACAATGGAAATGTTTTAATCCCCCTGATTATCCTGTCATGTGATTGCTCCAATCCCCACTGAATATCCCCTACTTTCATTTACCCACACTTATTAATTCCCTCCGTCCTACATACTAACTCTATATTCCACCCACTACCCACCATTTCCTCGTATACCCAACCAAGTTTGTTAACTTCTTCTAAATCTTATTGGGGATCCTGTTGAATTTCCCTGTTTTGTAATTGCCTTTATCCACCTTATAACAGTTGAATTACTTGCATTGTACTATTTGATGGCACTTATCTTGTACATTATGTATCTACTGTGGTGCTGCTGAGCTCTACTATTTTGTTTTATATTCACTTCGCCTGTTGTATTATGTATTACTCAAGTTGCTGAGCTTTGTCACTGTTTCTGTATTGTTTCTGATTTTGTCATGTATTTCTACACCACTACTATGTAACCTTTTAGGTCGTGTCTGAAAATAGTCATTCACTAGGCTAGTGCACCTCACCCGGTTAACAAAAATAAATAAATAAATAAATATTAATTACAAAAAAAAATCTTGTTAATGCATCAGTTAGGTTTAAAGGAACAAAAGTAGGGAAATGAGGTGTTAGGGCTTCCACCCCCACACCCAAGCCTACCACCATCGCCACACACCCATCCTCCCCAGACCAACAGGTGACAGGGTGTGTCTTGGGGTCATTGGCCCTAACTGTCGCCCCATTCCATGTGTAAAGGAGTTGAAATGATACAATATAGGAGAATGGGGTGAGAGTTAGGGCTGATTACCCCAAGGCACACCCCAACACATGTTGGTCTGTGGAGGGGTGTGTATAGTGGGGGTGATATGGTTGGTTGGGGGGGTGAGGTTTTAGGGTTGGAAACCCTAACACCTCATTTTCCTACTTTTGTTCCTTTAACCCTAACTGTTGCATTAACAACATTTTTTGCAATTGTAACCCCTTGTTACCGAGGTTACTAGATCCAGTAAGACCTTAGTGGTAGGCAGGAAAAGCAGCTTGTGAAACCCCAGTTAAATGGATTTCACATTGTCTCACTCTGTTCTCAGTTTCAGCTGAGACTGAGGGATGACAACAGCATAGAACTGTCGCAGCTGCATGAGCCACAATGGAATCTGCAGCAGGGAGTTGAATAGAATGTTGGGAGGTTTGAACAGTAGTCTGTTGGTCAGTTGGAATTTGGAGCTTGCTGAGAGAGCAGCACAGCAGCTCTGTGTAGGCTCTGGGAGCCTCAGCCCTGACATAGGGCTACATTCTGGGAAAAAGGTGTGTGTTTCCACCAAAAGAGAGACACAGAAGCAGTTTTAAAGTGGTGGAGACCGCTGAATCGGGTCTCAGTGCCCCATCCCTCAGAGGATGGGGCAGGAAAGGGTTTCCTGCATATTCCAGAGGCAACCCCCTGGTTTTTCTACTAGTGGAGAAGCTGCCTTATTTGTTCAAGAGTTTTTGGGAAACAAGAAGATTTCGTGAATCGCCTGCGGGGCACCTGCAACCAGAGGGTGAGTTTCTGCTCTTCCTAAAGGGCCTATGTTTTCACCCTGGGACTTGTGTGATAGTGGGGATTGGACTACTGAAGTAGTGGGAGGCCTAGAGTAATAGGCTTAGTCAAAAGTAAAAGTATGTTCCAATCCAGCACATATGGGAAGTCAAGACATGTAGATGAGATGTGACATACAGTACATCTACCCAGTAATCTACATTGCCAAGCTTTCAGAAAAGAGTTGTTTAGTATCCAGAGAAATGGCCGGGTATGGATTGTGGGAGCTGGAGGTGGGAGACCCCCCATCTTTAGTGACCAGGTCCACCTCTATGGATTTGCTCTGTGGATTTCTACTTTGCCTCATGCACTTGGCCAGTGATGAGGGAAGTACCCAGATGTGGGATTGGAAGGAAAATTCCCTCTAGGAGCCAGAGGCTCTAAGGTGGTTTGGGGAGCCACAATTGGAAAACTGGTTCATTTCCCAAAATGGACCACGGATCAAGTGGCCGGTGGGGGAGCCGGGCCAGTAGGGAAAACTCAAGTAGTGTACAAGTTGGGCTATGTACCCAAAGCTGTGTGCAAGTCCGGGCTGTGTGCCTGGTGGGTTCAGAGCCTGCGGGCTGGAAATAGTGAAGAAGTGTTCTGTTGTCTCTAATCTGAATTATCAGGAATGTAGCCCAGCGGGGGTCCATCTATGCTTTGTTTGTTCAGCTTGGATGTGAATAAAAGCCACACGGTAGAATCCCATTCCTGGTTCTGGACATTACAGTTATTGCTTCCTGTGTTCGGATTTACTTGGGTGCCCCTGCACAGAGTAGCCAAACCTAGGTCCCCTGTGCCGAGTAACCTCATCCTCCCTGAACCCAGTTCCCACCAGATACTGCTGTCAGCTTCAACAGCATGCCACCTGTTGTTTTGCTAAAAGGCAGGGGTGAGGGGTTACACAATGAACATATATATATGTATATATACACACATATATATATCTGTGTGTGTGTGTGTGTGTGTTTGTAAAAAAATTTAACAACAGAAAAGTCCCTCGATAACAGAGTCCCTAACAGAGAGGACTAAAGGGGGAAACAAAACCTATCTGAGTTCAAAAACCTTTCATAAAACAACATGTTAAGAACCCATAAAACTCAGACACCCAGCTGTTATGCAGATGCCATTGGTTCTGGAAGGGGAGCTAGGGAGGATGAGTTAATAATATTGAAGAATATCTTGGAAGAAACAAGATTACTCAAGTGAGTAATTTTCTAACCCCAAGAATTCTTCAGTATTCTTAACTCTGGCAGACTATGAAGCAATACCTTTGGAGGTGGGCACAGAAACTATTTTGGGAATTGGCTCTGCAGAAGTGCTGTGCCAAACCTGACAGCACTTCTGATCTAGGTATCCCGGCAATAGCACTTTGTAAAATTGTGCACTATTCTCCCTGTAGCTGCTTTGCATATTTCCAGTAGAGGAATGTCCCTTGAAGCTGCAATGGTTGCAGCTGTACCCACTGTGGAGTGTGCCCTCAGTCCTACTGAGGGCTCTTTGTTAACCTTACTGTAATGAAACTGA
Source organism: Neoceratodus forsteri (assembly GCA_016271365.2). Lineage (NCBI taxonomy): Eukaryota > Metazoa > Chordata > Ceratodontiformes > Ceratodontidae > Neoceratodus > Neoceratodus forsteri. Next base: position 277,257,486 of record CM057459.1, read on the forward strand.
ATACACTGCACTATCCAGCACAAAATAGTCCTCTTACTCACTGGCTTTCCTTTTCTCACATCCCCACAAGTGAGGAAATGAAAATTATGTACCTACCGTAATTCTTGATCTTCTCTTGCATCTTAACAATTCATTACTGATGGGTGTAAGCTGGAGGCATGTACCTGCATGGGAGCTTTTTTTGGGGGGGTCAGCACTGACGGCACCACCCTAGAGGCTGATGCATTGTGTGGCGCATGAGGGTTGGCCGTTAGATGCAGCAGACTCCTCCTCCACCCCAGTTTTGTCCTGCCAGAGAGGATAGAGGAAAAAGGGGGATAGAGAAAACCAAGGTGAGACAAGAGAGCTGAGAAATAGAAAAAGGAAAGGATATAAACCAAAAAAGGAATAAGCCAACCAGAGGACAGAAAGAGGGATTGGACTAGTACCCTAGGTGGTCATATGGCCTTGGGCTGCAGCACAGGAAAAAGGAGAAAGAGTGATAGAAAGAGAAGAGAGAAGAGAGAAAGATAAAATATAAGCAGGGGAAGAAGAGGTGGGGCACCACCATGTTAAGCTGGAAGACCATTGGCTTATTTTACCCTCAAAAACCTGAAAAGTAAAAAGACAAAGGAGCAATGATCCTGTCAACTTCAGGGACCACTGGACAGAGGTCAAGAAAAATAGAATTTGAAATGGTCTTGAAGAAAATAAAACATGGTTGAGTCAGCCCCCTCTTCCCACCCCTAAATCCCCATTCAGGTAAAGTCCTACAGCATGGCCTTCTACAGTTCATTGCCTGATGGCTTAGTCAAGGGGGAAAAACCTCTTAAACAGGAGAGGACTCTGTCCGGGCTGACCTTTAAAGGTAGAGGGTAAGCGAGAAAGGAGAAAAGAGGGAGGAAAATCCCTATGGGTTCTCCCACAAAATGCACTGACATAGTCCCCAGTGCAAGAAGATGAAAACAATGCAACATCTGTGCCAAATTAAGGAGGGCACCACAGTGCACCCCACTGAGAATTCCCTGGAGTTCCCTCCGAGGCCAGGGTGAAGACCCTACTAGCCACCTTCTAGGATAGGTGCTCTGTGACTTTTTAGAGAAGGAAACAGAGGGCCCTGAGGTACCAAGAGGACTCTGCCCCCAATTGGCCTCAAAGAGGGGGAGGGCAAGCATCTTGGAAGTGGTGCCCAAGAGCTGAGGCCCAAGAACTAAGGAGATGAACTATGTTCATCTCCTGAAATCCCTCAATATGTCATCACCTCCATCACCAGATTCAACACCCGCTCACTCAAACATACCACATTAGTTTGGATTATCACTAATCGGGAGGACATGGTCCTTCAGGTGGGCACTATGTCCGACTCAATTAGTGACCACAATACTACTTACATTTTACTAACCACCAAATCAACCCGGCCTCCCCCTAAGCTCTTGACACTCAGGAATTTTAACCACCAGGACCGTGACTCTGTCCTAATTGCTGCCAGGGCCATTAACTCATCCAAACTATAGAAGAAGAAGAAGAAGAATCAGCATTTATATAGCACTTTTCATACATCCAAAGTGCTTTACAAGCAATGTTAGACTGGTAGTGAAGTGACTGAATGTGTGGTTGCAGCCATATCGCACATCATCACCCACACACAGCCTGGATAATTGCATGAACCGGTTTATGGGAAGGGGAATGTTGGCCAGGACACTGGGAATGTTCCCTACTCTTTTGCGAAGAGTGCCCTGGGTTCTTTTACTTCCACCTGGACACCCACCAGGACAACACCAGGATGGGCAGAAGGGACCTCGGTTTAACATCTCATCTGAAGGACGGCACACCCCAGCAGTACAGCACCCCCCAATACTGCACTCAGATGCCAGCAATTTTTAGGTGCAAGTCCAATCCCGGTGTGGGATGAGAACCCACAACTGTCTGGTCCAGAGGTGGATGTGCTACCAACTAAGCCACGCTTACACCATATACTCATACAAGGATATCTCAACCGCAGTCACATTCTTTATCAATGTCCTATGTAAATTTCATGACAAACATTTCCCCATCACCACAAGAAGGATCAAGGGCAGCCGTACCCGCTGGTTATCTAGGGAACTACTGCCCCAAATGAAATTTATTTATTTTTTTATTGAAATGTTTCACCAGGAAGACATACTGAGCAACAAGCTGCTTATCTCCCGGTGTGACCTGGGGGTAGGGAACAATGGGATAGAATACAAAGAAATGTTACAATGTTGGAATACAATTTGCTTACTTGCATACAATGAGAGCAGGAGGGATTACAGGTGAATCACATTGGCTAACAATGCAACAGTTAAGTATAGTAGATATGAAGACACATACAGCAAATTGGCAACAGCTGGTAACTCTGGAACACATATAATAACTTGGCAACAGTATGTAGCGCTAGATGGTAAGGTGACACAACAGTAATTGGTAGCCATTAGTGTAACATAAATATTCAAGATTTACAGTGATTGGAGTAAAGAGAGGAAGAATGGAAGGAGGGGACAAAAAAATACAGAGGGCAGAATGGAAGAAGGGAAAGGAAATTTATGGAGAGATGCAGGCAGAACATGATTTTTGAGGCAAACAGAGATGACAGGGTGGACTAAAGTGCATGTAATGGGGTATGGGGTAGGTTATACGTGCTTAATTGAGTGTAGGGGTAGGCCAGTGTTAGTCTATGTTAACCTGAAGGGGGTAGGAGGAGAGGTAGAGTGTGGCAGAGTGATGAGATAGAGGTATTATAGGTAGGGGATATCCAAGGGGAAAAGGGGGATTGAAATTCAACAGTGTTCTGTTATCCCTATCTGGGCAGGGTGGTGGACAGTCCTAATGGCAGGACACTGGTTATAGGCGATGAGAGTTATTTATATATAGTGATGGGAGAGAGGGGGTGTTGGGGAAGGGATGTTGTGGGAGGGGGTAACAGAGGTTAACTATAGTAGGTGGGGGAGTACCCCACCAGTGTGCTGGGAGACCCTGTCTGCACAAGGCAGTGATCTAGCAGTGACTAAGGGGTGCAGTAAAAGGATAAATAGGGGAAAGGGGGTAAAGCTGTTGCCCATCGTGCGCTAAGGATCTTGCCTGCACAAGGCAGTGATCGAGCTCACAGGAGGGAGATAGATTAAGGATAGTGAAAAAAGGGGGAGGAACACTTTAGGAGGAGGGAGAATATGGGACTAGGAGGAGTACGATCAGAGAGAAATAGGAGTGGTGAGGACTAGGCATATGGTAATTTGGGCTTTTGGGAGATGGTGGGGGGATTACGGAGGATCGTGACAGGCACAGGAAGGGGCAAGGAAGTTCTTGAGGGAAGAATTAATGGAGTAGCAAGAGGATGAGTGGTGAATTTGAAGGGGAAGTGAATTCCAAATTTTTGAGAGGCGATAAGAATAACCCAATTGGCCAATAAGGGTGGAGCAGCGTGGGACCACTAGAGTTCGTGAGTCAGTAGATCTTAGGGAGTGGTTGTAAAGGCAGGGGAGAGATAGGAGGGAAGTTCACCCAGCCAGTGCTTGGAGGTGAATTTTGCGCATTGAGAGAGACATCAGTTTGTCAGGGAAGGGAAGGATAGGGCATGGTGGAGATCACAATAATGAGTGTGGAGGGGGGATGACAAGGGCAAAATGGCAAAAGGAGTTGAAGATGGTATCTAGTCTGGCCAGGGAGGACTTAGGGGCAGCACTGTAGACTGCTTCACATTAGTCGAAGATAGGAAGGCTCATCGTTTGGACAATCTCACGCTTAGCCAAGACAAAACAGAGACAAAACATGGAAAGCCTATAAGACATCCCCCCTTCAACTATGGAACACGTATAGACAACTGTGAAACTCCTGCAAACAGGCAGTAAAGTCGCTGAAGCGCAAATACTACACCGATCTTCAAAAAGATGCACTTGGTAATCCACACCATTTCTGGGCCTCTGTAGATTGTCTCCTAGATCCTAAACCTAACAAGCAGATCACACAGCTAAATTCCCCTGCAGGCCCCATTACTGAATCTGGTGCAATTGCAGACACTTTCAACAGAATGTTTACTGATCTCACGTCATATATTAGTAAACTCCCTTCCCAGCCCCCATCTGATCAGAACAACCATCCGCAATGCTCCCAACCTTTTCCTAATGCTGCCAGTCCTCCCTCCCTAAACATTACTTCCAAACTCCTGAAGTCACTACCAGCCAGAGGTAGCCCAGGTAGTGATGGGCTATACCCTACCTTCCTAAAGCTGCTGTCCCCAACTATTTCCAAGCCCCTAACCTTCATTTTCAACCTTGCCCTCATGACTACGATAGTACCCAACTCTTGAAAACATGACAATGTGGTACCCATCTTTAAGGCTGGTGACCCCCACACCCCTGATAACTATAGATCCATCTCCCTCCTCCCTCACCTGAGCAAACTACTAGACAAAATAATTCACCACCAAATATCTGACAACCTAGAAAAATATCGCCTCATGTGTTCTCTCCAGCACGGCTTCTGCAAACACTGCAGTACCTCCACTGCCTTGGCTCTGTTCTCCAACCATGTCCTTAGGAATATGGACCAGGGCAAAGCCACAGGCGTAGTGTTTGGGGATCTATCAAAGGCCTTTGACCTCGTAGACCACCATATCCTCTACTCAACTGCCCAACTTTGGCTGCTCCCCTACACCATCAGATGGTTCTGTAACTACCTCTCAGACAGGTACCAGTCTGTCTTGATAGGGAAAGACTCATCTGCAGCACTGCCTATCCACACTGGAGTGTCCCAGGGATCTATACTGGGACCCCTACTTTTTTCAATGTTTATTAATGATCCTCCCACTGAGAGCATAAAATGCCAAGCCCTCCTGTACGCTGATGATTTAGTCATTTATCAGTGAAAAATCACTTGAATCCTTATCTTCCACCCTTACACTAAACCAGGGGTTCTCAAATGGTGAGGCCAGCCTCCTTGGGGAGGCCCCAACCTGTTCCAGGGGAGGCTCAAGCAAGTCTTGAAAAAGTATTGCATTTCAGTTTTGAACTTTATAGATTTTGTGTGAAGGGATAAGGCAAACTGAAAGAGGATAATAGTAGGTGAATTTATCTATTTATTCACAAGTCGGTGACCAGGGAAGATACTGTATACTGAGCCATGGCTTATTTCAGGTGTACCCAGGGAAGGGTAGTGAGAGAATACAATTCAAAATGTAATTGAAAACACTCAAGCAATGCAAAATGAACAAACATAGAAACATAGAAACATAGACTTTGATGGCAGATAAGGACCGCTAGGCCCATCTAGTCTGCCCATTTCCCTACCTACAGGATAGGCCGCAGATCCTAGTTAACCAACAGCCTATTTCTTCCTACCCCCCACAAGAATTGCCTTATGTCTGTCCCATGCATTCTTGAATTCTCCCACAGTTTTAGACCCCACAACCTCCTCAGGAAGGCTGTTCCATGCATCCACTACCCTTTCTGTGAAATAATACTTCCTCACATTGCCCTGAACCGCCCTCCTTCTATCTTTAAATTGTGTCCCCTTGTTCTTGCAAGTCTCTTTTTCTGAAAGATGCTACCCTCTTGGACTTTGTTGATTCCACTGAGGTACTTAAAAGTTTCTATCATGTCCCCTCTCCTTCTTTCCTCAAGGGTATACATATTAAGCTCCTTTAGTCTCTCCTCATACGGCTTCTCTTGCAGACCCTGCACCATTTTAGTTGCCCTCCTCTGGACTGCCTCTATCCTGTCTATGTCCTTGTGGAGATGGGGTCTCCAGAACTGGACACAGTACTCCAGATGGGGTCTCACCAACTGTCTGTACAGAGGGATAACAACTTCCTGTTTTCTGCTGATGATGCCTCTCCCTATACATCCCAGTATACCCCCAGCCCTCCCTACTGTCTTCTCACATTGCTTGCTAACCTTAAGGTCATCTGATATGATTACCCCCAGGTCCCTTTCCTTTTTTGTTGTTGTTACTACCTCCCCACCCAGTTTGTATTCTTCCCCTGGGTTCTTGTTTCCCAGGTGCATTATTTTGCACTTCTCTGCATTGAATCCTAGCTGCCATACTTGTGACCATTTCTCCAACCTTGCCAAGTCCCTTTTCATCCTTTCCACGCCTCCTTGTGTATCAACCCTGTTGCAGATCTTTGTGTCATCTGCAAAAAGGCATACTTTTCCTTCCAGTCCCTCTGCAATGTCATTGATGAAGACATTAAAAAGGACTGGACCGAATACTGAACCCTGCGGTACCCCACTAGTAACCCCCCTTTCTTCAGAGTGGACTCCATTTACAATTGCCTTCTGTGTCCTGTTGTCCAGCTGTTTTTAGGTAGGCCATGTCCACAGCCCCTCCCTGGTCTACTACTTTGGTCACCCAGTCAAAGAAATCTATTAGATTCGTCTGACATGACCTTCCTGCTGTGAACCCATGCTGCCTTGGGTCCTGTGCTCCACTGGCCTCTACGTACTCAATTGTTCTTTCCTTCAGAAGTGACTCCATCACTTTCCCTACCACAGAGGTCAGACTGACAGGTCTGTAGTTTCCTGCCTCTGTCTTGGTCCCACTTTTGTGAAGGGGAATCACATCAGCCTTCCTCCAGTCCTTGGGTACCACACCATCCTCCCATGATTTATTAAAAAGAGTAGCCAGTGGTTTCACTAGTTCCTCCCTTAATTCTTTTAGAATTCTGGGGTGAATTCCATCAGGACCCATTGCTTTGTCCACCTTCAGTTTTAGGAGTTCTTGCAGAACCCTTTCTTCTGTGAAAGGACTGGGATCGACCCCCTATCAAAGAGTGCTTCTGTTAATTGGATTAGGCACTTCCCCCTCCTCTTTTGTGAATACTGAGCAGAAATATTCGTTCAGTATTCCTGCTTTTTCACTGTCCTCCTCTGCCCACCCACCGTTCATTCTATTCAGCCTCACTATCCCTCCCTTTGTCTTTCTATGCTCGCTGATGTACCTATAAAAGGTTTTATCCCCCTTCTTAACTGAGTTGGCTATCTTTTCCTCAGTTTGGGCCTTTGCTATTCTGACTTCCCTCCCTGCTTCCTTCTGCCTTAACTGGTACAGCTCTCTGTCCTGCTCCTTCTGTGTTTCCTTATACTTCAGAATGCTGTCTTTTCTTCCTGACTTTCACAGCCACCTCTTTTGAGAACCATAGTGGCTTTTCTTTTCATTTTGATTTGTTTATTTGCTTCACACAAAGGCTTGTTGCCTCTGTGATGGCAGTTTGATAATTCCCATTGTTGCTCCACACCTCCTTCTAGCCTGTTTGCTAGTGCTTTTCTGAGGCACTCTCCCATCTTTCCAAAGTCAGCCCTCCTAAAGTCCAGTTCCCTCACTTTTGTAGCGCTGACTCTGTAGCTGAGGTTTAATGTGAACCACACTGTTTGATGGTCACTTGTCCCCAGATGGCAACCCACTTCTAGATCTGAGATCCTCTCACTGCCCCTGTTTGAGAGTACGAGGTCTAAGATTGCTCCCTCATGAGTGGGTTCGAAACTAGCTGTCTAATGCCTGCCACCTGTAGGGCATCAAGAATGGCCCTGCTCTTGGATGTGGCTGCAGCAAATGTGCTCAAGTTAACATCTGGCATATTCAGGTCTCCCATCAACAGTATCTCCCCTTTCTCTGCCATTCTAAGAATGCCTTCTATCATATCCTTGTCCATTCCTTCCCCTGACATGGGGTCTGTACATAACCCTGTGTGGATTGTGGTGCCCTTTCCAGTCTCCAAGGTGACCCATGTGCCTCCTCCTCCTGTTTACTCTTTTGTTCAGTTGCTTTTATCCCTTCCTTTACATGAGAGCTACTCCTCCCCTCTTCTCCCCTGCCTGTCTCTCCTGTAGGTTATGTACCCTGGTGTGTAACATCCCAGTCATGGTTCTCTGTGTACCATGTTTCTGTGACTACGATATCCAGGCATCCCTCTTCCATTAAGGCCATCAGCTCAGGGAGCTTGTTGCCCAGACTCGACATTGGTACTCATTACCCTCCATTTCCTGATGGCCTTACTCCCTTTGCCCTATCCCTGTCCTTCTTGCCTTTGTCACTTTCTCCATTTACCCCTGCCCTTCTCCTATTGACACCTCTATGTTGGTGTTTTCCGCACTTACTACCGTGATTATTTGGGGGGGGGCTAGGATTTTCCTGCTCCTTTCCAGTGCCTCCCCCCTTGGCTAGTTTAAAAGCTTGCCAATTAAGCATTTAAACTGATCACCTAGGATCCTGGTTCCCCTCCCGGACAGATGCAGCCCATCATCCCATCATGCCAGTATAGGCTTGCATCACTCCAGGTGGACCCCCAGTCCCCAATGAAGCCAAATCCCTGAGCTCCACACCAGTTTTTCAACCACTGATTGAATCCCATGGTGTGGAACACCCTAGCCTCTCCTATGCCATAGATGGGTAGCACCTCCGAGAAGGTTACCGTGCATGCTACTTGACTAAGGCCCCTCCCCAATTCTACAAACTCTTCCTGCACTTCTCTAATCCCTTTCTTAGCCAGGTCATTTGTCCCTAGGTGGACAATGACATCCAGCTCCTTCCCCTGTGCAGCTGCTCTGGCAATCCTGAGGATTCGCTCCCTGTCCCTCCAAGCCATGGCGCCAGGCAGGCACCTTACCTCCCTCTCCCCTTCCTCCCCCAGTTCTACCTTCCTAACAATGGAGTCCCCCACCAGGAGTTGTTTCCTTCCCCTGCAGGGTCCCCTGCCACCCTCCTGTGGGTCTCCTTTGTGGAGGTTCCCAGCATCCTCCTTGGTCTCCACTGTGGGTGCCTCCATAGAGGAACCACACTTTGCCAGAATGGCATAGGAATTGTGGAGAGGTACAACTGGAGGGATGTGCCTCTGTTCCACCACCCTCACCCTCCCTGAGCCCTGTGGTCCAACCTGCTCCTCTTTCTTGGCAACCTCTGAGGCAGCGGCAGTGGCACTGGTGGTCCCTGGATGGAAGGAGGTCCCTAAATCCTGGCTAACTCAGCCTGGAGATGAGCGACCTCCTCCCTCAGCCCAGAGAGGTGCCTGCAGATGGGACAACACCGCATCCTCCAGAACATCTCCCGGAAGACTGCTGCTCCACAGCCACTGCACTGCACCACTCCAATCATGTCTTATTTCTGGCCCCTTAACTGTTTGCAATCCTTGCTCTTTCCTCTGTTATTTTCTCTCTCTCCTTACTTTCTGCCTGTGTGCCCTTTAAGCTCCTGATTGTCCTGTTCTGAGACAAGAATATCCTATATTTCTCAGTAGACCACTTACTTGCTCAGAGGCAGACCTCCAGCAGCTAGAGGGGGCCGGAGAGCTACTCTTAGCCTCCTAAACCAGAAAAGATGTGAAAGATATTTAACAAAACTTCACAGAAAAAGGGTCTGGTGCCGTCGGTAAAAATAAAAGGAACGGGCTTACCAGTTTCCAACAGCATTGGGTGAATTCAGAACCAGGATGGAGACAGAGAAGGCAGGAAATGGTTTTGAATGGCAAAGGGCTAGTGATGCAGAGGAAAACTTCTGGTAACTCATGCAGCAGTTGTGACCTCAACGGTGGGAGAAACAGAACTGGAGTGAAGGAGGAGTCTGCGGTGCCTAACGGCCAACCCTCACACGTCACACAATGCATCAGACTCGCGGGCAGCGCTATCAGTGCCAACTCCTCCCCCCAAAGGAAAAAAAAAAGCTCCCACGCAGGTGCACACCTCCAGCTTACACCCAGCAGTAATGAATGGTGAAGACTGACAAGGGAAGATCAGCTGCTGTCTGTCCTGCCTCTGGGGCTTGATATGTGTAATATAGTAACTAAATGCCCTTTTTACATTCAGGCTATGGTGCCTACGTTCCCCTGAACTGGAATGTTCAGTGAAGAAAACTGATAAAGTGATCAACTGGTTCAGAAGGAAGTCAGACACCACTTTTGGTAAAAACTTTCTATTTGTCCTCAACACCACTTTATCCCTGTGGAATGACATGTAGTTTAGCTCTGTACATAATGCTTGAAATCACTAATGCATCTGGCTGAGGTCATGGCCACCAGAAAGACAGACTTCCATGTTACATACTTCAGATTTGCTGTAGCAATAGGCTCAAACAGAGGTTTCTTGAGCTTGGCAATGCAAACATTAAGATTCCATGTTGGTTCCCTTTGTGGAGGGTGTAAATGTGCCAGTCTTTTAAACAATTTCTTGAAAATAGGGTTCGATACCATAGAGACACCCTTGCCAGCTGAGATATAGGCTGAAACTGAAGCTAAGTGGACTTTAAGGGTAGTGGGCTACAAGCCCAAGGAATGTAAATATGTGAGGTAGTCCAATGGGGCTAGCAATCTTGCCTGGGCAGGTGCTATGCTGTGACTGTTATATCACAAAGAAAACCTCTTCATTTTGAGGCATTTGTTTTCTTGATTGAAGGTTTTCTAGATCCCCTCAAGACATTGAGGATGTACTCAGAAAGTTGTAAACCAGCATACTCTAAGTTTTCAAGAGCCAGGCCTTGAGTCTGAGTAACCTGAGGTTCGGGTACAGGATCCTCCCCTGGGAGGAGGTCAGGCAGTTGTGCCTCTGGGGGAGGTGTATGGGAGGGTACAGTGACAGCAGCAGCAGTGGGTACCATGGCTGTCTGGCACAATCTGGAGCTATCAGGATTATTGTAGCTGGCTAGGACTTGAGCTTGATAAAGACCCTGAGGATCAGAGAGAATGGGAGAAATGCATATAGCTTCCTCCCAGACCAGTCCAGCACTAATGCATCCAGTGGCATGGTTCCCTTTGCTGGAGGCCTGCAGCAAAACTTTGGCAACTGGTAGTTGTTCTGTGAGATGAATAGGTCTATTTCTGGAGTACCCACCTGTGAAACATCACCTCTTACCCTTGACTGTTTAGAGACCACTTGTGGTGATTTTGGTTGATTCTGCTGAAGGCATCTGCCGGTGTGTTGTCCTTCCCTGGCAGATGGATTGCTATCAATGAAGCCTGTAGTGAGTAAGCCAGACTCCAGAGCTTCATTGCCTCTGTGCACAGGGGGATGGAACTTGTTCTCCCTTGCTTGCTTATGTAGTACATTGTCATTGTGGTGGTATTGTCTGTCCTGACCTGCACCACCTTTCCCTGCACCATGGATGTGGAAAGATTACAGTGCTAGCAAGACTGCTGTTAACTCCAGTAGGTTTATGCATCTGTTGTGAGTACCAAGGAAGGTGGTTCCTGTTGAAAAGGAACTCCTTCTCTTAGGTTGTGCCTGTCTTGCCACCACTGCAAGGCTTGCAGTAGTGTTCTGGTTACTGGCACCAACTTTGAAAGAAGGTCCTTTCTCTGGCACTGTGTTTTGAGATGGAACTGCATATCCCTCATCTGGAACCTGGACCCCATGACTGTGCCTGTTGCTGTAGCCATGTGGCCCAAAGGTTGCAGAAATTGTCTTGCTGACTTTAGTGAGTTTACCTTGAAAGTTCCAGCCAGTTGCACTATGTTGTCTGCCCTTTCTTGGGGAAGGAAGGCTCTTCCTTTTAAGGTGTCTGATTCTGCACCTTTGAAATTCCGTACTTTAACTGGTCCCAGGACAGACTTTTTGACATTTATCAGTAATCCCAGTAGTAAGGCCAACCTTACCTGTTGAGGTGACTTTCCTATGACTGGCTAGTCATCCAGGTAGGGGAATGCTGTGATGCCCTGCCTCCTGAGATATGTCACCATCACTGCCAGGCACTTTGTGAAAGCCCTGGGTGCTGAACACATCCTCCGTCTTCCTCCCTGGTCTGATTTCTTCTACTTTCTGCATCACAATGTTCCCTGTCACCGAAGTACTACTGATTTGCTTCTCCTTCATGGCACACCTGCAACCAGCAAATATGACCTCAAACCCTGGATCTGTGCCACCTTTCACTTTAAGGTTATCACCACCCAGCACTCTTGACTTATTACCCCCTTGCCCACATGGATCTTTCCCTCACCTTACATTATTAACCCTGGCCCAGTGTAATAAAACCATCCTCCTCCTGTAGCATTCCAAATGAATACACAAACTACCCTTCCTCCACCCACCCTCTCCCCAGTCCTGCTCCTGCCTCCTACTACTGTCAGGTGATGTTGAACTAAACTCAGGACCCAATAAGAGTCAAAAACTGAAACACACAATGAGGGCCACTCCTGACCCCCTATCCTCCTGCCCTAATTGGCTTAACTCCAAAGGTCTCAAAATAGTGCATATGAATATACAGAGCATTAGGGGAAAGATGGCAGAATTGGAATCCTAGATACTGTGTTACAAACCAGACATTCTCTGCATTACCAAATCGTGATTAAAACCATCAATACTATCTTACAAGGTTGCCCTTCCTGGCTATACCTACTACAGATGGGACTGGGTCCCCAGAAAGGGAGGGGAGGTTTCATGTGTACTAGAGATGGATTGGTAGTCAATGAATGAACTAACTTAAAGATCAGCTCAAATGCAGAGTATATCTTTATCACAGTCACTCTTGGTCAAGTCAAAAATGTAAAAGTAGGGTGCATCTATCTACCCCCGAAGCAAGCATCCTCCTATGCTGAATTCCTCGCTAGTCTGGACTCCCTCCCTAAGAAAGACACTATAATATGCAGTGACTTTAACTTGAATTGGTTTGGGTCTCTTAAAACACAGTACCAAGTTGCCCTACTGGATGCTAAACTGGAGCAACTCCTTGACAATTCCACAAGACTGAATATGAAGTTAGGCAAGCACACTCTCTTAGACTGGATACTAACTAATAATCCAAATTCTATTAAGGCCACTGGAATCTCCTTGATGCACTCAGTGACCATTCTCTGATGTTTTACATCTGGAAGAATAATTCTCTGTATCTCCCCTTCCCCCAAATCCATAAAACTAGGGACCTAACCAACTTTTTTGCTGAAGCCTTCTGCTCAAGTGTCGCCGCAGCTGACTGGTCACCAATAACCTCCTTTAACATAAACCTAGCATTAGAATATCTGGTCAATACCTTCACCTCCATCCTTGACCACCATGCTCCCCACAAACTAAGTTCAAAAGGCATCCACTCTCCCTGGCTCACACAGGAACTGAGGCACCTCATGCACTCTCGTGACAAAGCATGGCATGCCTTCAAAATCTCTAGACTCCACTCTGACTGGAACACCTACCACCAGCTATGCAATATTTGTAAATCTAAGATAGGCAAAGCCAAAAGGTAGCACCTCCTATCACTACAGGAATAACACCTCTCCAACCCCAAATGTTTCTGGAAGGAAATCAACACGCTCCCAAAGGCTAATGAAAGGATCTTCCCTCAATCAATGACAGCAAAAGGCTCCACACTATCCTCATCCATGGAAATAGCAGCAGGGCTGAACCACTTCTTTGCGGACCTTGATGTCTACAAAACCGACCTTCCTGTTAATTGTCCTGCACCACCAGCTAGCCGCTTGGAATTTCCACACCCACCCTTCCACTTAAAAACTACCTCCTGAAAAGGTCTTTAAATTGCATAGGGGACTTAACCCTGACAGCTCATCAGAGTTTGACTACCTATCACACACATTTATTAAAATAGGTGCATCTGCACTTGCCTACCCAATCTCCTGCCTAACCAATAGATCCTTCATCATGCAAACCATCCCAGACAAATGGAAAACCACAGTTGTCCCAGTACATAAAAGTGGTCCAAGCAACCTTATTAAAAACTATAGACCCATATCTATCTTGTGTCCAATTGTTAAAATCCAAGAAGGAATACTTTATAATCAACTATCATCCTACATTGAACAGACCAATGCCCTCATTAGTAACCAGCATGACTTTCATGAATTGCATGGGACAGAAACTGCTCTCCTGAGGACCACCACTGATATATTCCAAGCTATGGACCAGGGCAAAGCCACTGGTGCAGTCTTTGTTGACCTATTGAAGGCATTCGACCTAGTCAACCACTCACTTCTCATCTGTAAGCTTCACCACCTTGGTCTTGACAAAAACTGTCTCTCTCTCTCTCTCTCAGGTCTCTAACTGCTTAGAGAATAGGTTTCAATGTGTTAAATGGGCTGGTACCATCTCAACCTTATCTCCTATCACTGATGGAGTTCCCCAGGGATCGATCCAAGGGTTTCTCCTATTCTCAGTATTCAGCTATATGTGGATGATGCCATCATATATAGATCCTCCTGTGGCGTCTCAAGTATTAATCTAACTTTACAAATGACTTTCAGACTCTAGAAACATGGTTTAAAGATAACTTACTAGTTCTGAACACAAAAAACATTAAATCCATGTTGCTCCACCATATCTGCTTTGACACAACCTCACAGCCCCCCTGCCCCCAGTTATCAAAACATCCACTAACATTCAACTCAAAAATGTTACCTCCTCTAAATACCTGGGTGTAGTACTTGACAAGCATCTATCCTTCGATGAGCACATAACCTGTGTCACTAAGGCTACTTATCAGAAACTAGGATTTCTATATCGCTCTGCTCCCTACCTCTCAAGTAGTGTAAGAAGCTTTATTGTCTCTGCTGCCCTTCTCCCATGCCTCTTCTACAGTGCCTCTATAATCCACTTCTCTAAGATTACAATCCTGAACAAACTCAAAATGACCTATCACAGAATTGCCCGATTTACTATTAAGGCCCAAGTTCGAACCCATCACCGTGACATGCTGAACAATTTGGGTTTGCCATCTTTCATGGCCAGACTTAATCTCCCAGTATATTGCACCACCTTCAAGCTAATACATCTCCCACCTCCTCCGAGTATATCTAATGTACTAACCCTGAAACCCTTCCCACAAACACTTAGGTCCTCACACCTCCCAATGCTGGGTCTGCCAAAGACTTGCCTAGCTGTTGGAAGAAGATCCATCTACTTCTCAGCACCACAAAAGTGGAATGACCTCCCATACTCACTACTCTCATGCAAGACCATTACTCTCTTCAAAAGACAATATAGGGAAATATTTTACAAGCCTCCTGTCTGTAATGGAAACTGTACCTAATCTACTCTAAACTTCTCCACCTGCTTGCCTATACTCTCCTGGTGTGTATGATCAATGCCTAGGGCTATGAATCTGTACACAGCCAATTGTCTGTACTCTGCACTTATGTACTAACTGACTCTACTACAATTATATTGTATGTTCGTATCAACCTTACTGTTTGTTCACCTATGTTGCAATTGGCATCTATAATTTGTACTATCTCCCACTAAATAGGATGGCTAGTCTAGTCCATGAATGTACTGTATGTAACTGCCCAATGATATTTGTACATAATTATCGCTATCTGTACTGTTTTCTTAGGCTTGGAACATTTGGTTTCCCAGGTCGCCCCTGAAAAAGGGACTTGACTGTCTCAGATGGCTCACCTGGTCATCAAAATTTAAATAAATAAATAAGTTAGGCATAAAGGCATGGTTGAGAAATGAAAATGATGTTCCTACTGTAATTCTTGATCATTTTGCATGATGTCTCCACCGCTCATTTACACTAGTGGGACTACGCCGGAGGTGCTAGAATCCAGCGGGAGCCAAAAATCTTCAAGAGGGCCGGCGCCAAGGTAGGACCATGCATGAGTGGCACCACATGACTGGCTCACGTTGTATAGGCTATCTTGACGTTGACCCTCCAACCGCCTCAGTACCTTTTTTACTGAGGAGGCACAGCATAAACTAATCTAGGAAACTAACCTAACCTGGAAGTAAGATAGTCTGCATGATCCATATAAGAAGAATCAACTCAAAAGTATCTTCACAGCCCAGCCAACAAGGGAGTGAAGACCAGAAACAGGATGAGTGAGCTCAGGGGATGGTGGGTGGGCGTGTGAATAAGTGGTGGAGATTTCATAGAAGAAGATCAAGAATTACAGTAAGTATGTAATTTTCATATCTTCCTGGACTAAAAGTCTCCACCACTCATTCACACTAGTTAGAGAGTACCAAGCTGAAAACAATCCCCTGAACAGGGTGGCAGGAAAAAGGAGCTCACTTAAGACAGAAGTCCATTAAGGATTGTCCTACCAAAAGAAGGATGCTGTCTGGCATAGACATCCAGGGCATAGTACTTTACAAAAGTATGCACAGAGATCCAAGTGGGCGCATTACAGATGCCTGCAATGGGCGCATTCCGAATCTCTGCCAGGGATGCTGCAATACACCTGGCCTTTCAGCTTGACCTGCACCATCAAGTAACAATGGCAAAGACATGCTACTAACCATGCTGAAATGCATCTGATGGCAACAGGCTGACCCAGCTAGGTCATGCTGAATGATGTGAAGAGTTGTTTGGATTTGTGAATCTCTTTTGTTCTGTCAATGTAGAATTGCAAGACCCTTCTGACATCCAGAGAGTGAAGGGTGCATTCCCCTTCATTCTGGAAATTTATAAAGTAGGTTGGGTAGGAATTTAGGGTGAGTTCTGAAAATCCCCTTATCCTTGTGGAATACTATGTACAGGGGGTCTGTGACCAGGGCATGTATTCCAGAGACCCTGCTAATGGAGGTAATGGTCAATAGGAAGCATGTCTTCCAGGTCAGAAACTTCAAGTTGCAGGTTGCTAGAGGCTCAAAAGGATTACAGGTGAGCATGTCTAGCACAAGACTGATATCCCACACGGCCACTAGTCTCCTGATTGGCAGCCTAGTGTGCTGGATGCCTTTAAGGAATCTCTTGAATAGTGGTAACTGAGCCACTGAGATATTCTGTACTGGCTCATGATAGGTAAACAATCATCAAGAGGTGCACCTTTACCATAGGGTATTGCAGTTCTGCATTGGACAGGTCTAGGAGGTACTCTAATACCTTACATCATAGGCAAACAAAGGGGTCCAGGGCGGACTTTGTGCACCAAATGGAAAACTGCTTCTACTTTGCTGTGTAAGTCTTACTAGTGGATGGTTTATGCGTGGCTAAGAGGATTTCTGATATTCTTTGAGAAACATTAAACCTACCTACTTCTATCTCTTCAGGAGCCAGGCATGGAGATGAAGGGATCGCAGGTTGGGATGGACCACCAGAACTTGTGTCAAGAGGTCCATCTGCAGGGCAAGTTGTCTCATAGGGACTTCCAACAATACATTGATTAATAGAAGCCATATCTGATGAAGCCAGTATGGGGTGATGAGAATCATGCTGCCCCCCGCACCTTCAATTTGAGCAGCACCCTCTGAATTAAGGGAAGAGGAGGAAATGTGCACAGAAAGTGTCTTGTCCACAGCAGTCTGAATGCATCTAGATAGAAAGTGCCAGGTTGTGCATTTCTGGAGCAGAATAGAGGCAGTTTTGTGTTGTGTGGGGACACAAAAATGTCCAGATCCGGAGTGCCCCACTCTTTGAATCGTGACTGCATGACACTTGAGTCGAGTGACCACTCGTGTGGCTCCATCTCTGCTCTGCTGAGGTGGTACACCAGATTTTCCTGGATTTCCAGCAGGTAGATTGCCTGGATTGGGGTCTCTTGCTCAAGACATCACTCCCACACTCTCATGGCTTCTCTGCACAGAGAGTAAGAGTGCGCTCCACCATGCTTGTTGATGCAGTACATCAGAGTCTTGTTGTCCGACTGAAGGAGTATTACTTTGTGACAGAGGAGATCCTTCAGGGCTCGAGCAGTGTACAGGACAGCTCTCATCTCTTGGACATTTATGTGTAGATGGGACTCCTCCTGGCTGCACAGACACTGGGTGTGGAGGTCCTGACAGTCAGATCCCCAACTGGTCAGAGAAGCATCTGTGGTGATGATGATCTTTGTTTCCAGTGGGCAAAGGGAAAACCTTGGAGAATGTTGTCCTCCTGCATCCACCAGGTGAGTGACCTCACTAGGGGCTCTGTCATCTTGATGTGGAAGGATTGCAGATGTGTGGTTGGAGACCACTGAGTGTTGAGCATCCATTGTGTGGTTCTAATGTGTAAGTAGGCTGGGGCACCGTGAAAATGGATGATGCCATGAGACCTAGCATCTGCTGCATTGAGAGAGCTCAAACCAAGCTGTTCTCCTTGATGAAGTGAGCCATCTAGAGAATATTGTTCCTCCTGTCCTCTGGAAGGAAATCTCTTGCTCTGGAGCTGTTCTGAAGAGCTCCTATCAAGAGAAGTTGTTGGGAGGGATGAAGCTGCAAGTTTTCCAGGTTCAGCAGTACTCCTATGGAGGTGAGGAACATGGAAGCTGTGGAAACCACCTCCTGTGTCCCCTGCCTGGAAGAGCTTGCTAGGAGCCAATCACCCAGGTATCAGTATACCTGAATGCTGAGTTTTCTGAGATGCGCCGCAAGTACCACAAAGCACTTTGCAAAGACTGAAGGTGTCGAGGACAGTGCAAAAGAGAGGGCTCTGAATTGGTAGTGCTGTCCTAGAGCCACAAAGCATCGATACTTGTGGTGGCTTGGGTGCACTGGAATGTGCTGGTAGGTGTTCTGCATGTCCAGAGATTTATTTTATTTATTTATTTTATTTTATTAGGAAAGTCAGAAAGTTGGAAGTACATCCTTTGAGCTAAAAGCTCCTTTACAAAGGATCCTCATCATACAATTAAAAAAAGAAGCCAACCAGTCGTTCTGATGCATGAGAGGCAGTAGCGTTCCCAGTGAGATCATCTTTTCTTTGAACAAATATTTGTTCAACTTCCTTAGGTCTAGAATAGGGCACATACCGCCTGATTTCTTTGGAACTAGGAAGTAATAGGCATAGAAACCTGTATTCCGTTCTGCCTGTGGAACCACTTCTACTGCCCTGTTGTTCAGAAGGCCCTGAATCTCAGAAGCAAGGAGGTCTGATTGAGTGGTAAACAGCTTGGGCTGTCATTTGGGTGGGTGATACAGGGGAGTCTCTATGAAACTGAGAGAATATCCTTCTCCAATTATCCTGAGGACCCATTTTTCTATTGTGACAAATTTCCACTGGTGGTAAAATTGAGTCAGATGACTCCCTACCATTGAAGAGGGAGTACCCCTCCAGCAGCTGAGGTGGGACATTGGCCAGATCTTCAGAGGGTGGCACTGGGTGCCTTTGGGGTCTGTGCCATCTGCTGCATTTTCTTTTGTGGCTGAAAGGTTTGGTTCTTGTTAAAAGCTCCTCTGCCTTTACCTCAAAAGGACTGCTGGTTGTGAAACTGTCAGTGGCTTCCACCCCTCTGAGGCAGGAGCTGATCTGGCAGTCTTAATAGCAGTCCTGGTCTTCTGAGTGGCCTCCAGTGTCTGCTACATTTGTGGGTCAAACAGATAAACACCATCAAAGGGGAAATTCATGACTCTCTGCTGAGCATCATTTGTGAAGCCTGAAGTCCTTATCCAAGAATGCCACTGTGTGAAAATCCTGGCCGCTGCTGCCCTAGAGGCAGTGTCGAAGGCATCCATAGCAGCTTTCTGTTGCTGATTGTTGGACTCAATGCCTCTGGTAATGGTCTGTAGAAGCTCTGTGTTAGTGTCTGACTCTGGGAGACTCTCGACCGTTGCCTTGAGCAAATGCTAGAGGGTATACTCATACTGAGAGAAATGGCCCTGGAAACTAGCTATAAACATGCCCAAGATAGCAGCAGCAAACACTCGCTTCCCCAGAGTGTCTATTTTACAAGATTCTTTATTTACCGAATGAACCATGGATTTTTGGGGGAGCACAGCTTTGTCGTTTTCCTCCAGAACCACCAGGGCATCCACAAAGGCTTGAGAAGCAAGGATTGGCCTGTTCTTAGGGGAACATTCTTCCTATCTGTAGACTTAGCCATGGAAGGAATTAACGCCGGTCTGTCCCACACCATTTATGAAAGAGTTTCAAAAGAGGGTTGCAGGGGTGGTGTGAGGTCCAAAGGAATTTTAGGAACATGCAGGTATTGTAGGAGCAAAAGCTTCCCAGGGTCCACCTCAGAAGTCTGGAGAGCCAGTGTGGAATTCATATTCTTCAGCAGAGATTTATATGAGAGGTCTTTGACCACAGGCACAGCTGAAGTAGAGGGCTTACTCTCTATCCCATGAAATGTGTCCTCATCCAAATCATCTGTCAGGCACAGATCAGGATCAGACTCATCATAGTCTCCCTCTACCACAGAAGGGATAGCAAAGGTATGAAAAGAAGAGGGAAGAGCCAGACATGCCACCTCCAGAGTCAGAGTCAAGACCCCAGGCACCTGAGTTGGAGTCGGTGCCAAAAATGGCACGTGCACCACCCATGGCACCGACAACTGTGCCGTCACCACAGCTGGAGCCACCTGCAGCACCACAGTTGGCACCAAATGAGCACCTGGAGTCCCCAACCCCAACACCAGGACTTCTGAAGGCCACAACACCACCATAGACCTGAAAGTGTGAAGAAGAGTAGGTGGAGAATGCAGTACCTGTGCTTGCCCCTGGGAAAAGGATGAGGAAGTGGCATCAATGGCACCAAAGAAGGCACCGCATGATCAAGCTGACCCAACCAGTCTGACCATGGACAAATGGCCCCTAGGCCCAAAGGCCCCAGGATTGAGTCTGCAGGCAAGGGCAATCAGGACAACCACTGAAATGACTGCTCCATAATCATGGCCCAATGATGAAACTGCTCCCTGGAAGACCCCCCCAGAGGGCGGGGTGGGACTCTGGAGTAGAGGATCATGGCCCCCAGGGACTGAGGCTGCAGGTGACCCTGATGGAGATGGGGTTGGCCTAATGTCTCCTGCTAACAAAGATCCCCATGCAGATGTATCAGAGGGTGACCTTGAGTGGTACCGCTTCTTCTTCGACTGGTGGGAGGAAGAAGAGCTCAAGGATGAGTGGTGCTGAGCCCTCGTCTGGGATCGGGATCGGGACCATGCTTCTTTTTGTTCTTTTGGGAGGACTGCCCTTCCTCCTGAGCACTGGATTGCCCATGGTCAGACCCCCCTCCGAAGAGAGCTGTGGAATGGACCCAGCCTCGCTGCCAAAACAGCTTTCAAGTGAAGTCTCCCTACCATCACTAGCACTGTTCATAGTCGACTCCATCTATGGTGGACTGAAGAAAAATTATTTTCTTCGTTACTTCACTTTACTTTTTTTTTTAAATAAATACTATTTAAAACACTAAAACTAAATCAAATACTGAACGACTAAAGCTGCCATTGTGTAGATGTGAAGATTTGACTCATGGCGAGTGAGCGATGTCATCACTAAAGTGCAGTTAATGGTGAGAAAGAAGGAACTGAGCTAGTTGGAGGGTCGATGCTGAGATAGCCTATATAGTGTGAGCCAGTCTTGCGGCGCCTTGCATGTGCGGTCCTAACTCTGTGCCGGCCCTCCTGAAGATTTTTGGCTCCCACTGGGTCCTTGTGCCTCTGGCATAGTCCCACTAGTGTGAATGAGTGGTAGAGACTTTTAGTCCAGGAAGATCTGGTAATGTCCTGATGGTAATCTGAACCTGAAGTACTTTCTGTGAGACTCCCTTATGGGGATGTGGAAGTAAGCATTCTTCAACTATTGAGAAGCCAACCAATCTCCCTTTAGCAGAGTTGGGAGGATCATTGTTTTAATTTTTTTTTACAACTTTTTTATCACCCTTACCTGCCTGAACTCCTTCTGGAGTGGTATCTCCTGATTCTGCCCGTCTGAAGCCTCTTCTCTCACTCCTCTGGGCAGGGTCTTTCTGCCATCTCCCACTAGCCACCCAACCCCCCCGGCTCTGAGTCCCCCGAGGTGGGACCATCAGATAACACCTCCTGGTGTGCTTTCTATATTCTAGTTGGGCTGCAAGGAGGTGGAGAGCAGAGGAAGTGCTAGGTGGAGCCCAACAATGGGTGTGGTGGACCTGACGCCCCTGGACCCTCCTTCATCTATCAGGAGGCAGGGTATTTTTTCTTAAGTTATGCCCACTTCTCCTCACATCCCCAGGTGGAGCCCGGATGTGCAAAGATGCCAGGGGCATTTGCAGCAGCTCAGCAGCCCTCTATTAGTGCCCTGGGTGTTACAGTACCTCCAGTCTTCACTGGGGGCCACTGCGGAGCTGGGCAGAACCCTGGACCCCCCGAGAGAGGAGAGCTGTCCTCCGGATGCTCGATCCTCTCTCTCTCTCTCTCTCCCCCCCTGCTGATCCCCAGCAGCCTGAGCTTGTTCCTGAACCTGGGTCGCTGGCGTGGCATGAGGTGTGGCATCCAGCACCTCAACCCTCACCACCACCGGGCCGGCCAGTAGGATCATTGTTACAGTAACCATCCAGAACTTTGGCTTTGTGAGATGCTTGTTCAGAACTCTTAAGTCTAAAATGAGTCACCACTCCCCATATTTCTTCAACGTTAGGAAGTACTTGGAATAGAACCCCTTCCCTCTTTGTGATGGTGGAACTGGTCCTACTGCTTTTGCTTGCAGAAAGATTGTTGTCTTCAGAAATTTTCTTTCTGTGGTGGTAGTTGGTCTAAGAAACTTGGACCTTAACTTTAGAAATGATTTGAAGTTGAGAACTAGGCCTTGATTCACTACCTCCAGGATACACCTGTCTGTGGTGATGTTTTTCCAAGCCTAGAGGTAGTGAGTCTGCCTGCCCATTACTGGAACTGGGGAGGCAACCCTGAGGACACATCAGGGATTTTGTTTTTGCTGGGGTGAAACTTGAGAAGCTTGTCCCCCCACACCTGGAATCCTTTCTGCCCTGCCCCTAAAGTAGCCAGTGTGCTGCTGCTCCTGGTACTGGGGCATGGCTTGGGCCTGGAAGAAAGGCCTGCCATAGGCTGCTCACCCCCTACCTCCCCTTCAAGAGGTAGAGGCCTTCTCCTTTGTTAAATTGTTTTTGTAAGTGTTTTTTTAGTTATCCACTTTTTTCATGCACGTCTCTATCTTGTCCCCAAACAATGAGCTGTTTTTGTAGGAGAAGTCCATGGGCTTAGTCTGGTTGTCCTGTGATAAATTTGTGACTCTTAGCCATGCAAATCACCTAAGGGCCTCATTAAGTGCTATCCACTGAGCGGCTGTATCATTGGCATCTACTACCATGTGAAACTGGTACTTAATAGCTTCCAGCCCACATTTAGCCATCTCTGCCAAGTCAGCAGCAAGCCCTGGTGGTGCCTTATCCACCATGGACATGAATGACTGCCACAAGGATTTCTGATACTGGGAAGCATAAAGTATATAGTTGGCCTGTCTTATGCTCAGAGACGCTGCTAGATAGCTTTTTTCCCCCATGCTATCTATTTTTCTAGAATCATTGTCCAGAGGGTGTAAAGACAAGGGCACTTTGGCTCTATCACAAGCTACAGTCTGCACCACCCCTTCATGGTCAAGGTGAGAAAACAAAAATTCAGCCCCTAGCCTTTTTAACTGATATTTCTTATCAGCTTTGTTTTCCACTGGTGGTATAGAGTTTGGGGTCTGAAGCACCTTCAAGACCTATTTTTTCAGGGATTTATTGATTGGCAGTGGTAGCCATTTTGTAGGGACTAGGCTCATCATTTCTAAAAAGTCTGCTTCCTCATCATCTTCAGACTCATTTGTGGCCAGATCTAGGGCATCCACCATCTGTCTATCAAATGTACATTGAGAAGAGTAATCCTCTGTTGACCTCAGAGGGGAATCAAACTCTGTGTCAGTAGAGACCTCTGGCTCAGTAGGTTCTCCTTCACTCTCTTCTTTCTCCTCCTCATACTGCTCAAACATGAGTCCTGGGAAGGCAGAGCCAAACCATGATTTAAAGGAGGAACTGATTGTGGAATTGAAACTGGATCTGTAGGAACCAGTGACAAAAGTTGAGGATTTGCAGCCTGAAGTGTTTGTAAGACCTGCAAGGCCTGTGCTATCTCCTCGGCTGTAGGTATTACTGGGTTCACCACTGGGAACTCCTTAGGCTTGTCAGAAGGAGGTTCAGTGTGTTTTGTTTTTGTTTTCTTTTTGGCCGGTGATGGTTCAGCGGTTGTATCTCCAATTCTTTTCCCTTTAGAGGTTCCCCTTTCTTAGCATTCAGTTCAGAATCCATATTTTTATCTTTTTTAGACATAATCAGAGTGCTGGGTTGTTCAGACCCCACAGGTGCCAAAGGGGAAGACATCCTCTTATTAAACCTTTCTACCCTTTTTCTCTAGTTTTGACAGGAAAGGTTTTGCAGATTTCACAATCTGCAGTGAAGTGTGCTTCACCTAAACAAAACAAACACATACCTGCTTGTCGGGCTTTTTCAAAAACTTCACCACACTTTAGACAGTTTTTAAAACCAGTGGGTCCTGTTTTCTTTTTAAGTTTCTCTGATATTGTTAGAAAAAAATCCCAAAACATTACATCTCCTCAATTCCAGCTGCAGGAAGAAGCTATTTAAAGCTAGGTAACGATTCAAGGGAACTGGTAGGTAGTAAACAGTCATTTTCTTAAACCTGGGGGAATCATAAAAATTAAAGCAAATAAAGGACCCAGCAGTTAAATTTATTAAAATAAGGGCTGGACCGCTGGCAAAGCGGTTAGATTTCCGCTTGTGGCGCCGGTGACCCGGGTTCAGAAATGGACCCAGATTGCTGGAGGGCCGGCCTAGGGAGAAGGATGGAGCATCCCACAGATTGCTTTCCTTCTCTGGGGGGAAGGTGGGGACACCGTCCGGTGCTTGACAGACCCCTGGCAGAGGCCGGGGGCACTGCAGTTACTGGCGCTCAACAGAATTCAGGGGCAGGGCGGATGCAGGATGTCATTGCACGTCCCCACCTCCTTGGGGAAAAGAGGAAGAAAAGCACTCTGCTTTCACCACCTTGATGACACCTGCTCTGGCTGCATTGGCTCTCAGGACGACTCCCGCCTCACCCATCTTCGCGACGCTCTTGACCTGGAGTGCCACAACCCCACCCTGGGGGGCAAGCGAGGGGGTCTAGGGAGGGTGGCTAATATGAGTAGCCACAGCCAGAGTCCATGACCAGGCAGATGGTCCTGGTGGTAGGGGAAAACAGGGACAAAAACACAGAATTAAAAAAATAATAATTATTAAAATAAAAGGAGAAAGATAAAGGTAAAAGCTCCAGTTCCTCGCTGGTTTTCAGGAACCGGTGAGGAACCACAAACTGTGGTAAAAAAACTAAAGTAAAAGAAAATAAATAAGCACTAAAAATAAATATTTACCCCCTCATCTCACCCCCCCAGTACTTAAAGTAAATAGCTCACTAGTGTACGACCCATCAGCTGTAGCTACAAAATTTAACTCTTGCTATACCTCCTGTGCCACTGAGCTACAGAAAGAAAAAATGACTTACCATAGTAATTTTGTTTCTTCCCAGTGATACTCAGGTATTCAGAACTTCTGCAGTGTTCCTTTAAGACTGAACTGCCCAGCGAGAATTTGGAATGGTATGCAAATGATAGAACCTTTGCCCATGCTATTTTTCAAATGCTGCCTTAAACTAATTGCCTTGGTTCTAAACCCTTAGATTTCCTTGGAGCCTGGAGAGACAGGCATCAAAAACTAAACATCTATATGTAAAAAACCCATAATAATTAGAAATATAATAAGAATAATGGAACACCACCCTAATGCCACTAAAAAGGGGGGACGAGACAAACCTGCTCCCCGGGAGCCTTCTGGGTCGAGAGGGCAACCGAGCAGCCCTCCCCAACAGCCGACGGACTCTTCCCAAGCCCAACGCTAATCCCCCCTTGCAAAAGGCACGGAATTCAAACCGAAAAATCTGCACAGAGACAAACCTGCTCCCCAGGAGCCTTCTGGGTTGAGAGGGCAACCGAGCAGCCCTCCCCCACAGCCGACGGACTCTTCCCAAGCCCCACGCTGATTGCCCCCTGCAAAAGGAGCGGAATTCAAACCGAAAAATCTGCAGAGGTAAAGGAGACCAGGACGAGCGAGGACTGCAAATGGCAGAGCGAGGACCCCGCTGTCCCCGCCACCACCCTTGGTCGTCACTCCTTTTTATAGGATAAAGCACCTGACTGAAATTAACCTATCAGGTGACTTTTCCATTTGCAGGTTATCACAGCTGTCCACTAGTGGCCACTATAACAAAAGGACCTTCTGGCTACCGTGCCCAATTCAAAACTCCAATACCCCCTCTAGTGGCGTTTAGCCACCGCTGCACCTGCTTTCTCTAATCCCAGCCTTTTTGCACCACCTGCAAATTATTGTGCAGCTCGGGGAAGTATCTCTGTCTCTCCCTACCAAATTGCCTGCTACCCACAAAACTGCCAGTTGTACCATAAACTAGGTAGTCAGAAATTACAGCTGCTGCTGCTGTACCTACAGTATCTAAGTGATTATTAAGCGCTATAGTAATCCAGTGTTGTCCTGTAAATTGCATGTTATTCTATTTTTCCCATGAGTCGTATAAATGTGATTTCAACTCTACCTCAGGGGTATGGTTTTCAGTACATATATAGGTGCACCCTTAACTGCCTGATTACCTAATTAACACAGTATCTGCAGCTAGATTGCCTCCCCCTATTGCTTAACATGAGCGTGCCTGGCCTCGGGCCATAGACAGCTCCTGTGTCCAACCTGCCTGCTGACCTAAAGGGCAGCGGCGCTCAAACTCATCCCCAGGAGGATCCTATAGTAACAAGTGCTACCAAGACCACCTCCCTCCAATATGCTGTCGCATCTATCCCTGGGGTAGGACATCTGATACCCTATAAGTTTGGGTACTGCTGACCAGTGGCTCACTGTAGTAATTCCTGGCCACACCACTGACCTGATTTGTCAGGGACTCGGTGCCTGATGAGGCTGGTTATTACTCTTAAATTGAGCACGGTGGGCTCAGGGGAACTTATTCCCAGGGGCCCAACCATCCCTACTACCCATCCATCCCTCCTCCCCACCCGCCCTCCTCACCAGCATGATGCCCTCCATGCTTGGACCCCCCCTCTCTTGGCTCCCCAAATAGAGGGCTCCTACTGGCCATTCTGTACCTCCTCTTACTACACTGGGCAGATAGGACTATAAGAACAGGAGAACAGGACCTGAGAAGTCCCTGCAAACTGGACATTCCCCCATGACATTCTTGGGACCACTGCACCCTCCCTCTTAATAACATGGAGGTGCTCCTGACTGCCCATGTATTCTGCAGGAGAGGCATCCTGTACTCAACTCTACTCACTGCTAAACGGAGACTCTGGACTAAGTCCTTACCCCTCAGTCAGTTTCCTTCTCTTTGCCTCCTTGCTACCCTTCTGCTCATGGCAGGGGACATCCAACCAAATCCTGGTCCCCCTCCTTATGATCTTCTGGTCTCCTCCCCGGTGGACCTGCACTGGGTGGCCAATAAGGGCCTGAGGATTGTGCGCATGAATATATGTAGCCTGAGACCCAAGATGCAGGAACTTCAAGCCTGGTTGGACCGGTACAACCCGGACATCCTGGCCATATCGGAAACCTGGCTCAAGCCTCACATACCCTCCCATGAGGTTGCAGCCCTAGGATACCTCTCCCATAGACAAGATAGACTGAGGAAAAGGGGTGGAGGGGTCCTAATCTACACAAAAGACACCCTTAACTCAGTGCAGGTCAACCTGCTACAGGCCACTAGTATGGAAGGTGAATCGATCTTCGTTCGCATCACCCTTGGCCCATGTAAGCATCTCAACATTGGATGCGTATACAACCTCCCAACCAATGCACGCTCATCTCTGGAGGCGGTCCTAAGGGACATCTCCAA
This sequence comes from Neoceratodus forsteri, assembly GCA_016271365.2. Lineage (NCBI taxonomy): Eukaryota > Metazoa > Chordata > Ceratodontiformes > Ceratodontidae > Neoceratodus > Neoceratodus forsteri. The sequence continues at coordinate 277,284,994 of CM057459.1, forward strand.
TGAGGTCACCTCTGAGCCAATCATCCTGGGGGACTTCAATCTGAATTGGGCCCCGAAAGACAAACCCTCCCTACTAGGGCTGGTTCAGGAAGCTAACCTTATGCAGGATATCACAAGGCCCACCCAAATGAACTACAAAACGGGTAACCATTCCACACTTGATTGGGTGCTTACTAGCAAACCCACCAATATAAAGGCAGATGGCACCCTAGCGGATGCCCTGAGTGATCACTCCCCAATCTTCTGCTCCTGGAAAAACAGGGCCCCCAGAGTCCCCCTGCAAATACTCATGACACGGGACTACTCAAACTATCAACCTGAACACTTGATTGGCTGCCTAAACAGGATTGATTGGAGCCCAATCAAACTACTCCCCACACTGGAAGAGGCTACGGCCTTCTTCAAGGGAGCCGTCATTATGGTTGCTGACTGCTTGGCCCCTTTGAAGAAATTCCACACCAAGGGGAGCTGCTACAAGTGGATCACCCCTCAAGTGAAAACACTGATGTAAACTAGGGACACTGCTTGGAAAAAATACAAGCTCTCCTCCCTATCGGCTGACCTAAACCGCTACAAGACGCTGAGAAATAAGTGCAAACTGCCCATCAAAGTGGCCAAAAGAGACTACCTCACAGATCTACAGAAAAAGAACCTAGGCAACCCTAGACTCTTTTGGGCTCACATAAATGGGCTTATAAAGGGGAGCGGGAAGACTGCTCACTGCCCCATAGAGGTCAATGGCCAATTAACTAATGATGACCCTAGCATCGCCATGGCTCTCAACCACCAGTTCACAAACCTGAACCTGCTCAAAGTGGACTTGCCACCCCTCCTCCCAGTCTCGAATGATCCCATCCCCCAAAGCCTGGACTGCTCAACCTTCCACATCCAGCTTGTAAGACCAAATGAAGTCCTTCCGTTACTAAAGTCCTTCAAAATATCAGGAGCTATGGGACCTGATGGCATCCCCCCCACTTGCTAAGGAAAGGGGCCCCTGCACTCACCAGGCCCCTCACCTGGCTCATCAATTGATCCCTTATTGCAGGTGCCATCCCGGAACAATGGAAACTGGCCCATGTAGTCCCCATCCACAAGGGTGGTTCAAGGGAGACTACCAACAATTACAGGCCCATCTCCCTGCTATCTAGCCTTGGTAAGATTCAAGAGAGACTAATTTATGGACAACTCCAAGACTACCTAGAGCTCCACCATTTACTTGCCCCCCTCCCAGCACGGTTTCAGAACCAATCATGGGACTGACACTGCACTTATCAAGTTCTCCACTGATGTTCTCAGAGAACTGGACAAGGGATCCCCCACCAGGGCAGTCTTCATTGACCTTTCCAAGGCTTTTGACCTTATAAACCACAACCTACTCCTTACAGAACTGAGCCAGGTCAGGTTAGACAGCCACTCCCTATAGTGGTTCAACAGCTACCTCACAGGGAAGACACAGAGGGTAAAATGGAAAGACTCCCTGTCGGAGCCTCTCCCCCTAATGGATGGGGTGCCCCAAGGATCTATCCTTGGCCCCCTTTTCTTCTCTCTTTTTCACAAACGATCTCAGTAAACACTGTGGGGGTAGCTCAGTGGTACAGTATGCGGATGACATGGTCATATACCACCCCTCCTCTAATCTGGGAGATCTCTGCTTCAGGCTACAGGAAGACCTGTGTTCCCTTGAGCAATGGCTTGTCACCAACAGAATGATCATTAACTCTAACAAAACCAAGGCCATGCTATTTGGCCCAAGAACTCTCAGCCGGGACAGAAGCCCACATCTCAGGCTGATGACCAAATCAGGAAAAAGACTTGAGGTGGTTGAATCGATAAAATACCTTGGCCTCACCCTGGATCAGTGCTTCTCCCTCAAGGATCATGTCGACCAGGTAACCAAAAATATTCACGCCAAACTCGGGACCTTGTATAGGCTGAAAGACCAGTTGATAGCCACAGTCAGGGCCTCCATCGCCACAAGCGTCCTACTCCCTACCCTCTCCTATGCAGCCCCGGTGATACAGGGAGCTGCCAAACAAGAGATGAACAGATTAGAAGTTCTCTATCATGAGGTGGCTAGCTTCGCCACCCTATCCGGCTCCCGGGCTCACCACCCTCCTCACAGTGCCAAGGGTTAGAACCAAGGGGGGGTAAGTCGTTCACCATCACAGCGCCCACCCTATGGAACTCCCTGCCCCCTGGTGTTCAGGATGCTACTTCTACCCACACCTTCCACACAAGGCTGAAGGCTCATATGATGGTCACCTCCATGTGCAACTGCTAAAGTGAGAGGCTGCTAAGTGGAAGCCCACCCCTCTCCCTCATATGGAAATAGCGACTATCACTGCACCCCATCTATATAGCACTGCACCCCATCTGTAGAGCTTACCCAGGAAATGTTAACTGCTAAAAAGCTACTATGTCTTATCTCTGAAATGTAACTTCTGAAAAACTACTATGTATTATGTTCCTCACTGTCTAGTGTAATGTACCTGTGCTGTATGCTACCCCATGTATTATTCCATGTAATTCCCTGGGTCGCCCCTGAAAAAGGGACCTTCGGGGCCCAGCAGGCTTACCCGGTTATCAAAATTTAATAAATAAAAATAAATAAATAAGAGACCCCAAAAACTGTGGATCATAACATATAACATTACCCCCGAATGTCAGAATCACCTGAAGGAGAAAAACAGCAGAAATGAACCCAAATAACAAGCCATAGTGCCTGATTGTGGCACCTACATAGTATGTCACAAAACCATTCCCAGGAATGCAGAGGCTACTGGTTCTTGAAGGGGAGGCAGGGTGGAAAGTTCTGAATACCTGAGTATCACTGGGAAGAAACAAGATTATTATGGTAAGTAATTTTTTCTTCTAACCCCAGTATTACTCAGGTATTCTTAACTTCTGCAGACTAAGAAGCAATACCTTTGGAGGTGGGCATAGAACTACGTTTTGAACAGACTCTGCAGGATTGCTGTGCCGAACCTGGCATCACTCCTGGACAGGATGTCCAAACTGTAATGCTTTGTGAGAAAAGTGTGTACTGTTTACAGGTAGTTGCTTTACAGATGTCTACCAATGGAACATGCCTGGCAGCTGCTATGGTAATAGCTGTGCCTTTTGTGGAATGGGCCCTCAAACCTGGTGGGTGTTCCCTCCCCGCCATACAGTAACAAAACTGGATACACTGTACTATCCAGTAATAAATGGACCTTTTAGATGCTGGGTTACCCTTTCCCACATCCCAATAAGTCAGGAATAGCTGTTTTCTGTCCTGTCTATGGTCCTTAGTGGCTGTCATGTAGTAGCTAAGAGCTCTCTTGATGTCCAGACTGTGGAGGCTCCTTTCACCAGAAGTAGAGTACTCAGTGAAAAAAGACAGGTAGGCTAATGGTTGGTTCAAATGGAAACCAGAAACCACTTTAGGGAGAAATTTCCTGTTTGTTCTCAGGACCACTTTGTCCTTGTGAAAGGAAATATAGTCCTGTTTGATGCAGAGAGCCTGGAGCTGGCTTATTCTTCTGGCAGAAGTCATTGTCATTAGGAAAACTGTTTTCCATGTGACATATTTTAGATGAGCTGAAGACATGGGCTCAAAAGGAGCCCCCATGAACTTGGCTATACATACATTGAGATCCCATGCTGGCACTGGCTTCCTGTGAGTGGGGGGGGGGGGTGCAAATGGAAAAGGCCTTTCAAGAATCTTTTAAAGATAGGGTCTGAGGCAAGAGAACTCCTTTGCCTGGCTGAAATGTAAGCAGATGCTGCAACAAGGTGTACTTTCAGGGTACTGGGCTGTAGGCCCAATGAATGCAAATAGGTAAGATAATCCAGCATGGCTCAAGCCCCAGCCTGTGTTGGCACAATTATTTGGTTAGAACACAAAATAGAAATCTTTTCCATTTTGCAGCATAGTTTTTCTTAGTAGAGGGCTTCCTGTAACCCCTCAAAATGTCCAGGACACTTTAAGAAAGATTTAGTCCTGCAAGTCACATGATGCCTTTGTAGCTTCAGCAGCTTTCCACTCCAGATCCTGCCTGCCCGAGTTATTTTAACTATTCTTTTTTGTTTTTAGTGCCGGTATTTAGTTTTACATGGTTTCATTTGGTCTGTACTCAGCTCTGGTTTTGGCAGCAGGGTTTATTACGGGCAGCGGATTTGAATTTCAGCTATTATGGATGCAGAGATGCGGCAGGCCTTGCCTCGCCATAGTCCCCCCCCAGACACCAGATAAGTTGGCTAAGAAAGCCAAAGGCAGAGGGGACGCTGCCAGTCACCGTTCAACTGCAACATCAGAGCCCATATCACTCTCTGAGCAGAAATTTCTCGCTGAGTTGCAGCCACTCAAAAATGCTATCCTGGACCTTACCTCTCAGCTTAAGTCCCTTCATGCAGACCTCGGGGATATTGGCAGGAGTGTGGGGGATGCGGAGGTCCATCCTTCACCCTTGGAGCAGTGGAGAGAGAAGGTCGAACCAGGAACTGTTTCCCTGAGGCAAAAGTTACATGCTTGGAGGATAAGAAAAATTACTTACCATAGTAATCTTGTTTCTTCAAAGGGATTACTCATTATGATTAAACTTAATGCAGTCAGCCTCCTTTGTTGAACTGCCCGGAGAAATGGAATTTTATGCAAATTATGGAATTCTCAAGTGGCTCATGCCACTTTCAAACTGTTGCCCTAGCAAATGCTGCGCTCTGAGTGCTTCAGATTCTTACAGAGCCAAACTGGGTAAAAAACCCACTAGCTAAAAATTAACAACATTAAAATAACATTTTTGCCATTTCAGGTCAAAACATCCTTAACCAACAAACCCAAGAAACTTTAAGACCACCTGGACACCAACTGGTTAAACAAAGTGAGTCTCTACCTTAACCAATATATGAGAAAAGAAAATACCCCAATGCAGGAATGCAGAGCAACTTCTATAGGTTCTAGTAGGGGAGGTAGAGAGGGTCTTTAATCATAATGAGTGATCCCTTTGAAGAAACAAGATTGCTATGGTGAGTATTTTTTTCTTCTAACCCCAGAAATCACTCATTATGATTAAACTTAATGCAGACTACCAAGCAGTACCTTTGGAGGTTGGGCAAAGAACCTATTTTGGAAACAAGATCTGCAGTACTGCTGTACCAAACCTAGTATCACCTCTGGATTGCAAGTCCAGGCTGTAATGTTTTGTGAAGGTGTGTACTGTTTTCCATGTAGCTGCTTTACAGATTTCCAGTAGTGGAATTTCTCTTGATGCTTCCACTGAAGCAGCTGTGCCTCTGGTGGAGTGTGCTCTCAGGCCCAGAGGTACCTGTTTACCCACCTTACTATAACAAAACTGTATACATGTCACTATCCAGTGAGCAATTGTATGTTTTGTTGCAGCTCTGCCCTTACTAACTTCACCATATGTGAGAAAGAGCTGTGATTGGCTTGTTCTGTAGGACTTGGTTCTGTCAATGTAGTGGCTAAGTGCCCTTTTGACATCAAGGGAATGGAGTCTCCTTTCTGGAGAACTGAAATTGTCTGTAAAGAAGACAGGTAGAGTGATAGACTGATTCAAGTGAAAATCAGATACCACCTTAGGAAGGAATTTTCTATTAGTCTGAAGGGCCACCTTGTCCCTGTGGAATGAGATGTAGTCCACATCTATCCACAGGACTTGTAATTCACTGATCCTTCTGGCTGAAGTAATGGCAATCAGGAAAACAGTTTTCCAAGTGACATACTTCAAATCTGCGGTTGTCATAGGTTCGAATGATGCATCCATGAGTTTAGCAATGCAAACATTTAGATTCCAGGCCGGAACCGGTTCCCTTAGGGGAGGGTGTAGATGATTAAGGCCTTTAAAATACTTTCTAAATACTGGATGAGAGGCCATAGACCTCTCCTTACCAACTGACAGGTAAGCAGAGACTGAAGCTAAGTGGACCTTGAGGGTGGAAGGCTTCAGACCTAAGGAATGTAAATGTGTACGATAATCTCAAAGAATAGCCAAATCAGCCCTGACAGGGCTCACACCCTTACCTGTACACCATAAAGTAAATCTTTTCCATTTAGAGGAATATGTCTTCTTAGTAGAAGGCTTCCTGGAACCCCTAAGCACTGTCAGCACCTGTCCTGATAGGTTTAGGTTAGCAAGTTCTAAGTCCTCAAGAGCCACGCCCTGAGCCTCAGTGATTTGAGATTGGGGTACAGGATCCTACCTTGAGAGGAGGTTAACAGGTTGTGAGTCCTGGGCAGATGGATGGGGGAACCACTGACAGAGACAGCAGAAGAGAGTACCAGAGCTGTCTCACCCACTCCGGAGCCACCAGGGTTTTTGCTGGTTGGGACCTCAATTTCAGTAGGGTCCTGAAGATCAAAGGAAAGGGAGGGAATGCGTACAGGAACTTTCCTGTCCAATCCAGTGCCATGGCATCCAGGAGAATTGTTCCCCTTAGAGGAGGCCTGCAACAGTACATTGGAAGCTGGTGGTTTTCTGTGGAGGCAAAGAAATCCACCTCTGGAATGCTCCATTTCCGGAAAATTGCACTGAGTACCTGAGTGTTCAGGCACCACTTGTGGTGGTCTTGACTTATCCTACTTAGAGAGTCTGCCAGTACACTGTCTTCCCCTGGAAGGTATATGGCTGACAGGGGTACTCCCATAGAGTATACTAGGGACCACAGTCTCATTGCTTCTATGCACAGCAGATATGACCTGGTACCTCCTTGCTTGTTGATGTAATACATGGTTGTGGTGTTGTCTGTTCTGACTTGCACCACCTTGTTTTGTAGGTAAGGAGCAAATGTTTTTAGAGCCAGGTAAACAGCCCTGAGCTCCAAGAGATTTATGTGCAACAGAGACTCTTGGGGGGACCATGTGCCACTTGTTGTGTGTTCTAACATGTGTGCCCCCCAACCTAGAAGAGAGGCATCTGTTGTCAGGATTACTGAGGGTTGTTCCCTTATAAAAGGTACACCCACCCTGAGGTTGTGCTCATCCAGCCACCATTGTAAAGCCTGGGCTAAGCTTTTTGTGACTGGAACCAGTTTGGACATAGGATCCATCCTTTGAGACCAATACTGTCTCAGATGGAACTGAATATCTCTCATTTGAAACCTGGAGCCCATTACCACTGCAGTGGCAGATGCCATGTGGCCCAGTAGCCTGAGGAATTCTCTGGCTGATTTGGGTCTCCCGGACACAAAGGATTTTGCAATCTGCAGAATGCTTGCCACCCTGTCTTGTGGCAGGAGGGCTCTGCCCTGTCTGGTGTTTAGTTCTGCTCCAATAAACTCTAGCACCTGAAGTGGTACCTGCTGAGATTTCTCTTCATTTATCAGAAATCCCAGGGACTCCAGTGCAGATTTTGTTAGTGCCAGAGACTGCACTGCATGCTGCAGAGGCTGTCCTACTGCTAACCAGTCGTCCAGGTAGGGGAAGACTGTTACACCTTGTTTTCTCAGAAACTCTACCACCACTGATAGGCACTTTGTAAAAACCCTTGGTGCCAAAGTTAGTCCAAAAAGGAGAGCTGCAAACTGATAATGGCCTGAAGCCAGTCTGAATCTCAAGAATTTTCTGTGAGATGGTCTAATGGGAATGTGAAAATAAGCATTCCTTAGACTTAGGGAAGCTAGCCAGTCTCCCTTTTGCAATGAGGGAATGATTATTGCAAGAGTGACCATTTTGAACCTTGGTTTCAAGATGTGCTTGTTCAGAAGTCTTAGATCCAAAATAGGTCGCCAATCCCGGTTTTTCTTCCTTATGAGGAAGTACGTGGAGTAAAAACCTTTGCCCCTGCTTGTTAGAGGCACTACCTCTACTGCTTTGATTGCTAGCAGATTCTTTACCTCTGACTGCAACAGAATTCTGTCTACAGCTGTTGTTGGAGCAAAGGTTCTTGTTCTCAGCTTTGGAAATGATTTGAAACTGAGTGCCAGGCCCTGGCTCACTACCTCCATCACCCACTTGTCTGTGGTGATGGAATGCCAAGCGTGAAGGTAATGAGCCAGTCTGCCACCTACTGGTGGTCCTGCAATAGGGGATGCGATCTGCACTAGCCCATCAGGGGTTCTGTGCAGGCTAAGCCTGAACCTGTGGTGCAGGAGCCGCTCTTCTCATGGCTCTCCTGCTCCTTCCTCTAAAGTAACCTCTGGCCTGCTGCTGAGGCTGAGAGGCCTGAGCCTGAAAGAAGGGATTGGGGCAAAAAACCCTACCCCTATCTCCCCTACTCTGGGGTCTATAAGAGGTGGAGGGCCTATCCTTGGAATTGCTCTGATAGGTGGCTTTATATTCCTCCACCTTCTTCATGTATGCCTCTGTTTTATCCCCAAAGAGTTGTTTTCCAGGGGAAAAACCATTGCTTTGGCCTGCGTGTCTAAAGTCAGGTTGGTGGCTCTAAGCCAAGCAAACCTCCTGAGTGAAACAGACAAAGCCATTAACCTGGATGCAGTATCATTGGTGTCCACTGCCACATGAAATTGGTACTTGGTAGCATCAAGTGCAGCCCTTGCTGTATCCTGTAAGTCTACAGCCACTTCACCTGGGACCTTATCAGCCAAAGCTAGAACAGTGTTCCATAGAGCTTTTTGGTACTGCACTGAATATGCCATGTTACTGGCTTGCCTATCTAATAAAGAGGCAGCCATGTACCCTTTCTTTCCCATAGCATCCATTTTTCTTGAATCTTTGTCTGGTGGATGGGTAGCCAAGGGGATCGTGGCCTTGTCACAGGCAGCAGCTTGTACTACTCCCTCAGGATCAGGATGAGTAAACAGAAAATCATCTGTAGTTCTGTCCAGCTGATATTTCTTGTCAGCTTTCTTACCCACACCAGGGATAGAGGTTGGATTTTTAAAAATCTGCACTGCGCCTTTTTTAAGGATTTATGCATGGTCAGAAGCAGATGTTTTGTGGGGGTTAACCCCATCATCTCCAGAAAAATCTGCCTCCTCCATATCCTCGTCTATTTCCTGAAGAGGAAGGTTCAGGGTTTCCACCATGCTCTTAACAAAAGCATAGTGGGAGGAGTATTCCTCAGGACCCCTAGGAGGGGACCCAAATTCTTGCTCAGGGGAGACCTCTGGATCTATAGGTTCCCCTTCCAAGTCATCTGCCTTCTCCTCCTCCTCCCCATACACTTCCAGCACTTCTTGCCTTGCTGGGGTTGTAGGATGAACTGGGGCAACTGGCAAAGGAACCGGGATTGCACCCTGTAGGGCTTGTAACACTTGTAGTGCCTTAGCAATATCCTCAGCCGAGGGCATAATGTGCTTGTCTGCTGGGAGCTCCTTAGCCTTCTCAGCTGGAGGTGCAACGACATGTTTTTCTTAACACTTTTTCTTTAATGGAACAGGTTCAGAGCTTGTTTCCACAGCCCTTTTTGTTTTACCTTGTTCAGATTTATCTGAACTCCTGTCAGGATCCTTGGCTTTACCTCCATCCTTTTTGTGGGAAGAGGAAGAAAGAAGCAGAAACCATCTCTTCTAAAATTTTAGACGTTTTCTTTAATGTTTTAGGCAAAAGGTCTTACAAATATCACAACTGGCAAACATATGACTTGTACCCAAACAAGAAATACACAGATAGTGTCTATCTGCTTTTGTTACAAGTTGCCCACAAGACTCACAACATTTAAAACCTGTGGGTCCTGTATGTTTTTTAAGTTTATCTAAATGGACCGCTGACATTGATAGGCAAAAACATTACTTCACAATAAACCATTATTTAAAGCTCCTCAGAACTGGAGGATTTTTAAAATAACAACCGCTAGCGGTTCCTGGAACCGATCGCAATTCGGTTCCTAAATAAAAAGGGAACCCGATGAATACAGCAATTTAACAAAAATAAAGTGGTTCAAGGAACCGATCACTGAATATATAAAATAAAGGAAAAACTGAGGTAAAAACCTCCCAAATAGACGCAGAACCCTCGGTTCCAAGGAACCGTGAGGGAACCACGAATAGAGACAAAAAACTACTATAATAATACTAAACTATACTAAACAATGTTTCTAAGGCAGCAATTTAGATATAAACTAAAATGAGTACTTATCCACATATAAACTTTATTCTGAAGACAGTTCAAGGAGAGGTCTTTGGGACGTCCTTACTAGACAGGCGGAGTAAAGAATCTGAAGCACTCAGAGTGCAGCAGTTGCTAGGGCAGCGGTTTGAAAGTGGCATGAGCCCCTTGAGAATTCCATAATTTGCATAACATTCCATTTCTATGGGCAGTTCAACACAGGAGGCTGACTGCATTAAGTTTAATCATAATGAGTGATTCCTGGGGTTAGAAGCTTGTGGATTTGGAGGTCCGGAGCTGGCGATATGATTTGGTGATCTTCGGCCTTCCAAAGGATTCTGAGGGAACATCACTAGTTGTTTTTGCTCAAAAACTTTTAGAGAAGCTAGTGGGGCCATCTCCCAATGGCCAGAGTTATATTGTAGAGTGAGCCCACCACTCCCTACACCCTAGGCCCCTGACTGGTTCACCCCCCCAGCCATTCATCCTATGGCTTCTCAATTATCTTGATAAGCAGTTTATTCAACAGAAGCTTGGAGAACTGACCGCAATTACTTGGGAGGGTACCAAACAATGCATATCTCAAGACCCCCCAGCAGCTACAAGGCAAAAGTGGGTAGCCTTTCATACTGTAGTAAAATGGCTTATTCCAGTGGGCATTAGATTCAGGGTTCTATACCCTGCCCATCTCCAGGTTTCCTTCAGCAATCCTGGTATGCCTATGAGATGAATGGTCAGGCAATGAAGGAGCTTTGACAACTTCTCCCTGATTTGTTTAAGGAGGGGTGACTTCCAATAGATCACAGAATGAGGCATGATGGATTTTGAGTTACTTCCATATTTTTATTTGTATGCCTTTATAGTTCTGATGCCCATCTGCATGACTCTTTCCCAGCATAATTGGACTTGCCCTACTTAAACTATGGAGGTTATAGCTGCCCTTCCATTGTTCTGCAGGTTTCCATATAACACTGTTTGTTTGGGCCTTTTGCTATATGTTACTTTTGAGTGCCTTGGACAATGGTCATCATGCAGCACAGAAACCTGATGTACAGACTTGCTTCTTGATGGTGCCTCTCTTGGTTCAGACTGGTCTCCTGGTTTGTGATTGCCTGCTTTCATTGGAAGCAACTGGAGCGGGTGAAATTTATATTGATACTGCTTGACTGTTATAGTTTGCTTCACTGTTTTTTGGAACTTGGTTTTCTCATTCAATATTGATTTACATATATTGGTCAGTTTTAACTTCTCCCCGCTGCAGCTGCTCCCTTAGTGAAGCAAGGATACAGTTCCGGAAAGGACCTATGCCAGTACATGCAGCCACCAGAAGGCGATAACTGATAACTTCTCAAGGAACTTTTCTCTTTTCTTATTTCTGCTACTACCTATAGTTTGAACTGATTTGGGGCTGTTCCTTTCCACTTTGTTGTAGTTCTGTGGGTTTTTTGTCAGGTTGATCAGATGCAGGATCAGGTTTAGTTATATGACTCAACGACGTTTAGACAGGGTAGTTCTTTTGGGGGGATTAAACTGAATTTTTGTTGCCCTCTAAGTTTATGGACACATTTACGCTCTTTACGATTATATCATGTGGGGGAACTTATGTTATTGTTAATGTTACCTTTAATGTTATTGCAATACTGAATTTCTGAGTGGGGGAGCACCTCTGTAAACCCCCCTTTTATAGAAGTCTCCCAGTTAGATTTTGTATTAAGTTGACGGGTTCTACTTGGATTTCTGTTACCCAATTTTGAGTGTGTTTGTTAGGATTATTACTAATTAGTTCTGGTTTTGTTCAGAGGGGCAGGGGGGTCGGGGTGGAATGGTGGAGTGCTGTCGATACGGAATTGCCTCATGAACTGTATTGGTGAGGGGAGAAGGGTTGTTAACTCATATTATTGGGGGGAGGGTGGCTTGGTGATGGGGTATTTGGGGTGTTGGGGTACCTGGGATTGTCTGGTTTTCATGTTTTCTGTTTAAAGGATGGGTCTTTTCAGTTGTAACACTGGGTGAGGGCTTTCTCTGGGGGCTGACTGTTACTATATTTGGGTTTTTGAGACCCGGCTTTGATGTTTGGTTATTTTCTTGTTTCCCATTATTTGTAAAGATATAGTATGGCACACAACTTTAAGTACGACTGGGAGATGGCCATATCTGGCTACAACATATTCAGGAGAGACAGAGCAGGCAGGAAGGGAGGAGGAGTGGCACTGTATGTGAAAAATGACATAAGGGCCACAGAGATCCAAGAGGAACAAAATGAGGGAGAGATACTGTGGGTTAAGCTGGAAAGGAAAATGGGGACAGTCATCCGCACAGGTGTGGTCTATAGACCACCAGCCCAGGAGGAAGAAACAGATAGGGAGCTGATGCTAGCCATCCAAAGGATGGCAGACAAGGGTGAGGTAGTACTGGTTGGAGACGTCAATATTCCAGATGCGGACTGGAGCATCCCAGCAGCAGCATCAACTAGGAGCAGATTTATCCTGGACTCCCTTCAGGGTGCCTCCCTCAAGCAACTGGTCATGGAACCAACTCGGCAGAAGGCAATACTGGACCTTGTGCTCACAAACAGGGACAGTGTGATGGGGGTAACAGTGGGGAGCACCTGGGGAACAGTGACCACCAGTCATTGTGGTTTGAAATCACAGAAAGAGCAGAACCAAACCACACAAAACACATGATCCTGGATTTTAGGGGCAGACTTTGGGAAAATGGGAGATACTTGAAAGAGGCATTAAGGGGAATGGGACAGGAATCAGGGGTTGAGGAACAGTGGGCAATATTTAAAATGGGATTACAAGAACAACAGAATTATGTATTAAGCAGGTTAGCAAGAGGAAAGGAAGAGGAGACCATTATGGTTTTCCAAGAGGTAGCAAAAGTGAAAGCCAAAAGGTGCATTCAGGCAATACAAAAGACACAGACAGAAGGGATAGGAGAAGTACCAGGAGAAGCAAAGGGAGGCAGGAGGTCAGTAAGGAAGCCAAAGCTCAGACAGAAGAACACATTGCAAAATCAATGGGTAGAGGGACAAAACCTTTACAGGTACATAAGTGAAAAAGAAAGACAAGGGAGGATAGTGAGACTGAAGGGGAGGATGGGGGCCTCGTGAAGGATGACAACAGTAAAGCTGACATATTGAACAGGTATTTCTGCTCAGTCTTTACTGAAGAAGAGGGTAATGGGTCTGAAGGTAGTACAAGGGTGAGAATGGTGCAGAAATGGACACAGGTCCCTTTACCGAGAAAGGGTCCTGAAGGAACTGGAAGTAATAAGAGTTGATAAAGCAATGGGGCCAGATGGGGTGCACGGGTCCTTAAGAACTAAGAGGTGGTGGCTGAACCACTGGCTATCCTGTTTAGCCGATCACTGGAAACAGGGGAGGTACCCAAAGACTGGAGGACAGCAGATGTAGTCCCCTTATACAAAACTGGGAAAAAAGAGGAAGCAGGGAACTACAGACCAGTCAGCCTCACCTCGGTAGTGGGGAAGATCATGGAAGCACTACTGAAGGAGAGATTGGTGGAACATCTGGTTGTCAATGGACTATAGGACCCAAGGCAGCATGGTTTCACCAGGGGGAGGTCATGTCAGACCAACCTTGTTGAATTTTTTGACTGAGTGACTAGAGAGGTGGATCAGGGGAGGGCAGTGGACATGGCCTATCTGGACTTCAGCAAGGCCTTTGACACTGTGCCATAGAAGACTATTACACAAACTGGGGAATATGGGTGTGGGCAGGACAGTAGTGTGGTGGGTAGGTAACTGGCTGGGTGGCAGGACACAGAGGGTGGTGGTAAATGGCTGTCACTCCACAGAGGAAGAGTGACCAGTGGGGTACCACAGGGATCAGTGCTGGATTGGTCCTATTCAACATCTTCATCAGTGACATTGCACAGAACCTAGAAGGCAGAATTTCACTGTTCGCTGATGACACAAAGCTCTGTAACAGAGTAGACACACCAGAGGGTGTAGACAGAATGAGAAGGGACCTGCAGAAGCTTGAAGAATGGTCAGGGGTTTGTGGTTGAAATTCAATGCAAAGAAGGTGCAAGATAATGCATATGAGGCACAAAAACCCTGGCACAATATATCAGTTGGGGTGAGGATATAGCATGCACCAAGCAGGAAGGGATCTTGGGGTTATCATCTCTGATGACCTCAAGGTAGGGAAACAGTGTGACAAGGCAGCAGGTAGAGCAAATAGGATGCTGGTATGTATAGGCAGGGGCATCACCAGCAGGAAAAGGGAGGTCACAATTCCGCTATACAAGACACTAGTGAGGCTCCACCTGGAGTACAGTGTGCAGTTCTGGAGACCATACCTACGTAAGGACATAGACATGGTAGAGAAGGTTCAGAGGAGGACAACAAAGATAGTGCATGGATTGCATCACAAGTCCTACGAAGACAGATTGAAGGAACTGAACATGTACTCCCTGGAGGAGAGGAGGGAGAGAGGGAATGTGATAGAGACATACAAGTATCTTACAGGGAAGAACAGGGTGCAGGAATACACTACTTTTAAGCGAAAAAGATGTTCCAGGACTAGAGGGCATGGGATGAAGTTGGAGGGAGGACGATTCAGAGGAAACATGAGGAAGAATTTTTTCACGGAATGGGTGGTGGACAAGTGGAACACCCTGCCAGAGGAAGTGGTGGGGGCTGAAACAATCACAGGATTTAAGAATGCATGGGATAGACATAAAGGAATTCTGGAGGTCAGGGGTAAGGGACAACAGACTTCTAGGAAAACATAAACTGAACTTACAAGCTCAAATGGGCAGACTGGGTGGGCCATAGGCCCTTATCTGCTGACACTGTCTATGTATCTATGTATTGTTCATGGAATATAAAAGGGGCTCAATCCCCAATGAAACACACTACACTATTGTTACACCTTCACAAACTATAGGTTGATGTGGCCTTTCTCTAAGAAACTCATCTCCCCCCAGCCCAGATCCAATTGTTCAGATGCTCCTGGGTTGGCAAGTTCTGGGCTCGGGGAGGGACTCTCGTAAAAGAGGGATAACTATTCTGGTCATGAGCTCTATCCCATTCCATCTCCTTCAAGGCATGACTGACCCCCAGGGCAGATACATCTTTGTGAGAGTGTTATTGGGACACCTAGAGGTAATTTGGGGGTCCATATAAGAACCTAACATGGAGCACCCCTCCTTTTTTTCTCAACTCATCTCCATATTATCCCCATGGGCCTCTCTCCCAATGATTCTTGCTGAGGACTTTAATTTGGTTTTAGATAATGATCTGGAAGGAACCATGAGACGTGGTCAGGCCCTCACCCTGAGTCAGCTTGTCCTCTGGGATCTGATGGATTTCCTAGTGCTCGTTTACTCTTGGAAGATTTTATATCCAGCCACGAAAGAATACTAATTTCATTCCATCCCACATAACTCCTTTTCCCGTATTGATTTCTTCTTAATGAGTATTGAGGCACTGCCAGATGTTGCCTTGAGTCATTATGGAGCCAAAGTGGTGTCTGATCATCACCCAGCTGTGTTGCAAGTCAATCTTGTTCCCACACTAGTGTGAGATAAAACATGGCACTTCAACAATCAGCTGTTGAGACTCCCTGAAGTGGTTGAACATTTGCAACAATTTATCTCTGATTATTTTGCCTTTAATCTCCCACGATGCTAAAGCTTGGCATTCTCTGGTGTTCATTTAAATGTGCCCTTCAGGGATAAATCATTTGGTTGGCTACTGAATGGAAGAGGACACTATCTCAGGCTTCCTCTGCTCTTCTGTTGCGGATTAGAGCGGTCAAGAGGGAACTCTCCGAGGCTTCTCCAAAACTAGAATGGGAACGCCTTGAGGCCCTCTGGGCTCGGTACAACACTCTTCTTGGTGAAAGAGCTGAACATCTCCTTTTGAAGACCAGAGCCAAGTATTTTGATCAAGGTGAGAAGGGCAGAAGACTCCTGGTTTTGCATTTGCGCACCCAACAGGCGGAAAGGATTGTCCCATCCCTTAACTCGTTATCTCCTGGGCTGCCATTTTGTGTTAGGGAAACAATGGAAAGTTCAGACTTCACATGGAGCTATTGGAGGTAATGAGTTAAGTTCGAATCCGGTCATTTGGTCACCTCACTTAGAGATATAGTCTTGCAGTTTCAAGCTTTTTATTGCTCTTTATATACTGCCTCCTCAGTCCACTTTGATCCGTCTCTTTTCGACAATTTTTTTCAAGAGATAGACCTACCCTCATTAAGTGATGCTCAGGCTGAAGTGCTTGAAGCTCTGGTGACCCTGCTGGAGGTGTATATGGCTATAGATTCCTTAGCTCCTGACAAGTCCCCCAGCCCAGATGGCTTTTCTTCAAATTTTTACTAGAAATTCAAAAAATGTTTAGCACCATATCTTTTGCATACGTTTCACTATATTTTTTTGCAAGACCTTTTGGACCTTTTACTGACAGCAACTATTATTGTGGTTCTGCCTAAACCAGGCCGGGATCACTTGTTGGTTTTCAATTATAGACCTATATCCCTCATCAACATTAATATAAATTCCTGGCTAAGATTCTGGCTACCAGGCTGAGCTCAGTCTGGCACTCTCTCCTTAGTAGGAAGCAGGTGGGATTCATATCAGGAAGGCTGTTTGCTGATCATCTCAGAAAACTCCTACACCTTATTTCTGCTTCCAGGGATTCTCCTCTTTCACCAGTTCTTGTCTCCCTGGATGTGGAAAAGGCTTTTGACAGAGTTTCCTGGGATTACTTGTTCCACCTGCTCCCCAGATTTTGTTTCTCCCCAGAGTTTATGCAATGGGTTAGGGTGCTTTATACTGGTCCCTCTGCTCATGTTCTTTGCAATGGGGTCTTATCAAATATATTCTCTTTGCAACAAAGAATGTGACAGGGCTGTCCCCTGTCACCATTCCTGTTCAACTTACATTGATCAGGAAAATTAATCTGACCCCTCAGGTCTCTGGTATCCCCCTTGGCTCATCACAATACAAGTTATCTGTTTATGTGGACGACATTCTTCTCCACATCATGTCCCCTTCTATTTCCTTACCAGTGGTTTTGGATATCATAACCCGTTTTGGATTGATTTCTAACTATAGGCTTAACTGTTCCAAAACAGAGGTTATGCCTGTAAATGTTGTTACCACTAGGGCCAGTGTTGAGCACCTGGGCCTTTTTTGGGTCAAGGATAAACTCAGATACCTGGGAGTTTATCTCAGCACTGATCTGGATAAACTGAAACAATACAATTTGGATCATGTTCTTAACTTAATCCAAACTGATCTAGACCACTGGTCCCTATTGCCTCTGTCGCTGTGGAGCCATCTGAATATTCTTAACATGAATGTTCTTCCACGGCTCTTATATCCTGTCATAATGCTTAATCCATCTGTCCCCAAAACGTGGTCCATCCAGATTAACAGACTTTTCTCTAAATTATTATGGCAAGGGAAACCCCCTCAGAGGGCTTTGTTTAAAAGTCCCCAATGTTTATCTTTATTATCTCACTATCCCTGCTTCCCGTTACCATTCCTGGTGTTGTCTGGCTTTAGGTTTTTTTCGGACCCCACCTACATCCCTCATTGGCTTGAGATTGAATGCTCATTGTTCTCTCAACTGGGCCTGAGCCCCAGTACCCTCCTGAATGTTTCTCCTAAACAAATTCCCAGATCTTTAAAAGACACACCTGTAGGCTATTCTGTTTATAAACAAATATGTCTCTTGTTAAATTTAGATCCCCGTCTAGATATAACCCAACCTATTTTGGGGAATCCTAATTTGCAAATTTCTGGGAAATTGCTGACTCGAATGGCCTGGCCTTTTTTTTGATTTATTGTCTGTTGATCATCTAGTGAATGAAGGCAAGCTTCTTACTTTTTTGGAGGTCCAACAAAAACTTGGCTGGCCTCTGTCTATGTGTTTTAGGTTTTTCCAGATCCAGCATATGTTGCTTTATTACTCTGGCAATGAGACATGGTCCAGAAGATATGGTGACAAATTGTTCTCCTTAGTGTCCACCGCCCCTACATCTCACATTATTGTTTTTTTCCATATCAGACTGCGGGAGCTTTTGGCTGAGCAAGACCAACATATTTTGTATACCTGGGATAAGGTTCTTCCTCCTCAGGGGAATCACCGTGATTGGTCCAACATATGGAAATCCACATATAAATATATTAAATGGGATAGATATTGCTTCATGCAGGTCCAGATATTACATAATATGTTTTATACCCTGGTCAAACTTCACAGAATGGGTAAGCTGTGCTGGATCTCTGTACAAGATGCCAGAAGGAACAAGATCTTTATTTCACATTTTTTGGACATGTGAAAAGGTTGTACCTTTATGGGAGGATATTAAACAGCAATTGGACCCTTTATTAGGGCTTGACCAGGCATTCACACCTGAAATTTGAATCCTGGGAGATTTCAAAGGAGTTTTAATGGGCAATCAAAAATATCATATTGCTTTACTATCAGCCTATGCTAAGAAGGTGATTTTTCAGCACTGGTGCGATCAGACTGTTCCCATCTATCTGGAATGGTACTGGGAAATGTTGTTTGCTTTACAGGCTGAGTGCACCATTGCCAGCATGTTAGATTCCCAACAAAAGTATAATTCAAGTGTGGCAATCACTTTATACTTTATTGACTCTTAGTGCTGGGTGATGGTCGGGCAATAGTGTTATGCAGTTTCTCCCTTGGGCACTGTTATATAAGGTTTTAGTTTTGTTTTGCTGCATTTGTTCTGTGTTATTGTTTTCCATATCCTTGGGAATGAGTTCAGCCTCCGGAGAAAAGAGGAGGGGGAGGGTGAGTGTTTGTTTTGTTTTTTTTGCTTGGGGTTTAATTGAGGGGGGAGGGTATAGTATTGTTATAACTTGATTGGAAGGGCTTTTGAACCTGGTCTATTCTGTTCTCCCCTTCCTTTTCCTTCCTTTATACTTTTTAAATCACATGATGCCAGGTCAACCTTCATTGCGCTTCACATGGTTTCATATCTTAAGTATTAACTGTCCTTTATCCTTGTGCTTAATGTTGTCATTCTTTCTAATCAAGTTCAATAAAGTTTTTTCAATTAAATATATATATATATATTTAGCCCTGAATATTCTAGGTTCTCAAGAGCCAGGCCTTGAGCCTGAGGGAGCGGAGGTTCGGATACAGGAACCTCCCCTGATTGGAGGTTGTGCCTCCTGGGAAGGTGTATTGGTTAGTGCACTAGAGAGTACCATGGCTGCCTGGGCCAATCTGGTGCTATCAAGATCATGGATGCTGATTGGGTCCTGAGCTTGACCAATACCCTGTACACCAGGGGAAGAGGGGAAAAAGCATACAGATGTTTCCCCGACCAGTCCAAAACTAGAGCATCCAGTGGGACTGTTCCCTGATCTGGAGGTCTGTAACAATATTGTGGCAGGTGGTGGTTCTGGTGGGATGCGAACAAGTCTACCTCTGGAGTGCCCCACCTCCTAAAAATCACTTCTACCACTTGCCTGTTCAGAGACCATTCGTGATGGGCCTGGTTGATCCGGCTCAAGGTGTTTGCCAAGGTATTGTCCTTGCCAGGCAGGTGAATGGCCTATAGTGAAACTCCCAAGGAGTATGCCAGACTCTATATTTTCATGGTTTCTGTGCAGAGAGGGTTTGACCTTGTTCCTCCCTGCTTGTTTATGTCATACATAGTGGTGGTATTATCTGTTCTGATCTGTACCACCTTTCCCTGTAGCAGTGTCGTGAAAGCCCTTAGTGCCAACAATACTGCTCTGAGTTCCAGCAGGTTGATGTGCATGAGTGACTCTGCAGTTGACCAAGTGCCTTGGGTGGTGTGGTCTCCCAGGTGGGAACCCCACCCCAATAGTGATGTGTCTGTTGTGAAAACTATTGATGGGGGCTCCTGTTAAAAAGGAACCCCTCCTCTCAAGTTGGCTTCCTCTTTCCACCATTCGAGGGCCTGTAACAAAGTTCTTGTTACTGGAATCAGTTTTGAGATGGTTCTTTTCTTTGACACCAGTGAGCCCTGAGGTGAAACTGGATGTCCCTCATTTGGAATCTGGATCCCAACACTGTGCCCGTGGCAACTGCCATATGGCCCAGAAGCTGTAAGAAATGTCTTGCAGCTTTTGGTTTGTTCAGGCTGAATGAGCCTATCTGTAGGATGCTTTTTTCCCTGTCCAGAGCCAGGTATGCCATGCCCTGCAGGGTATTTAACTCAGCTCCTATGAAATGCAATACCTGAGCAGGCTGATGGACTGATTTTTTTAGGTTTATCAGGAATCCTAGTGACTCCAAGAGCCCTTGAGTGAGTTGCAGCTGCTCCCTCACATGCTGGGGTGATTTTTCCACCACCAGCCAGTCATCTAAGTATGGGAAGACTGTGACACCTTGCTTTTGAAGGTGTGCCACTACCACTGCCAAACACTTTGTGAACACTCTTGATGCTGAAGTGAGACCAAATGGCAGGGTTGAGAACTGATAATGACCAGAAAGGGAGTCTGAACTTGAGGTATTTTCTGTGAGACTTGCTTATGGGGATGCGGAAATAGGCATCTTTTAGATCCAGTGAAGCCAACCAGTCTCCTTTTTGGAGGGCTGGTAGTTTCAATGCCAGGGTTACCATTTTGAACTTTGGCTTTGTTAAATACCTGTTTAAGACCCTTAGGTCTAAGATGGGCTGCCACTCCCCATTTTTCTTTGTGGTAAGGAAGTATCGAGTAAAATCCCTTTCCATTTAGATGCACTGGCACTGGTTCCATTGCTTGTGGCAGTAGCAGTTTTTGAACCTCTGCTTCCAGGAGTTTTCTTTCTGAATTTGTGGATGGCTTGAAAACTCGGGTTCTTAAATCTTAGAGACAATCCCTGGCTCACCACTTCCTGGACCCATTTGTCTGTGGTGATTTTCTGATAAGTATGAAAATAGTGAGTCAGTCTGCCTCCTACAGGCAGCAGGGGGGTGGCCTGTACAGATACATCAGGGTGCCTGTTTTGCTTGAGGCTGGGCCTATGATTGGGAACACCACCTGGAGACCCTTCTACCCCTGCCCCTGTAGCACTGCTGCTGTGGATACTGCTGGTACTGAGGCATAGCCATGGCCTGGAAAAAGGGTCTGCTTTGAAAAGATATGTCCCTGCTTCCTCTTCCATAGGGTCTGGTGGATGGGGAAGCTTTGTCTTTAGCAGAATTGCTTCTGTAGGTGGCCTTGTATCCATCCACCTTTTTCATGTAAACCTCTGTCTTTTCCCCGAAGAGGGAGTTTTCCTCCAATGGGAAATCCAAAGCCTTCATTTGTGAGTCCTGGGTAAGGTTTGCGGCTCTTAGCCAAGCAAACCTTCTCTGAGCCACAGTGTTTGCCATCCACCTGGTAGTAGTGTTGTTTGAATCAGCAGCCATTTGGAACTCATATTTGGCTGCTTCCAGACCAAATCTGGCTGTTTCAGCTTAACCAGCTGAAAGGGGAGACTGCCTTGTCTGCTATGGCAAGAACTGACTGTCAAAGAAATTTTTTGATATTGAGCAGCATAGGCTTGTAAGTATGCCTGCCTGCCTGATGGCCAAGGAGGCTGAAAGGTACCCTTTCTTGGCCATGCTATCAATCTTCCTAGAGTCTTTGGGGGTGGGAGGCTAGTGGAATCCTTGCCTTGTCACAAGCCACCATTTGCATCACCCCTTGGTGGTCAGGGTGTGAGAGCAAGAATTCAGCACCCTGCCTTTCCAGCTGATACTTTTTATCCAACCTCTTATCTGGGGGGGGCAGTATTGGGTATTTGCAAAATCTTTAAGGCATCCTTCTTAAAAAACTTGTTAATAGAAAGAAGAAGCTTTTTAGTGGGTGTCAGCCCCTCCATTTCCATGTATTCAGCTTCTTCTTCATCCTGAATCACTTCAAATGTGGGGATGTCTAAAGCATCTGCCATCCTTCTTACAAAAGTGAAATGTGAGGAAAAATATTCTGATGCCCTAGGAGGAGAACCAAAGTCTTGTTCAGGGGAAACCTCTGGTTCAATGTGGTCCATATCATCCTCCACATCAATATCAACATACTCTTCTTGTTCAAATAGGGAAGACTGAGAAGAAGACCAGTCTGCTTGACAGGAGTTTGAGGCAGAGGAGGAGTCAGTCCCTGTAAAGCCTGAATAACTCAAAAGGCCTGTGCAATCCCATCAGCAGTTGGCATTTTTATTGCAGGCTCAGGAGTCCCCAAATGCAGCTCAGCAGGAGTTCTGTGTGCTTTGTTTTCTTAGATTTTTTAAAGGGAACTGGAGAGTTAGCTGGTTCAGCAAGCCTCTTTTGAACTACCTGTATACCCAACTCAGGAGTGGCAGTTAGAACTGTTGCAATTGTTGTGGTTTCACCCACAGGAATAGAGGGTGTCAGCTGGTCAGAGCTTGAGAGACCCTTAGGAGCAGAAATCTTTTTCTTGAGCCTTTCAAGGCATTTTTCATCAGTTTTATACGGAAAAGTTTTATAAATATCTCAATCTGCTTTTAAATGTTCATAACCTATGCAGACAACACATAAGAAAAAATGACACACCTTAGTAATCTTGTTTTTTTCTAATGTATTCTTACATATTCATAACACTCTGCAGTTAGCCTGCTCAGTAGAACTGCCCAGAGAATGGAACTATATGCTAATGATGGAATCATTGGCATGTGACAATTATTCAAACTGCTGCCCTCATCTGCTGCACATTCTATCAATGTCTCAGATTTCTAGGAAGCCCACAAAGCAACCTGTTTAAAAATATTCAAGCTAAATGCTGCTTGATACAGATAACTATACTCTATACCTATATACTAAAGCTGATACTAATGATTATGGTATCAGTCCTACCTCAAAATGATCCGAATCACCTGGGAAAAAGAAAGGTAAAATAAAACCCCACAGGATTAAAGGTAAGTGTGCCTGTGTTAGGGACTGCCAGGTAAGAAGACCATTCCGAGGCTCTGGTTCTGGAAGGGGAGGTAGGAAGGGAGAGTTATGAATATGGAAGAATACATTGGAAGAAACAAGACTACTAAGGTGAATAATTTTTTCTTCTAACCCCATGTATTCTTCTCATATTCATACCTCTCTGCAGACTTCGAAGCAATACCTTTGGAGGTGGGCAGAGAACCTACTTAGGAAAGAGACTCTGCAGAACTGCTGTGCAAAACCTGGCATCACTTCTGGACTGCAAGTCCAAACTATAATGTTTAGTAAAGGTGTGTACTGTTCTCCAGGTAGCTGCTTTACAGATCTCCACTAAAGGGATATCTCTAGAAGCTGCTATAGAAGCAGCTGTGCCCCTAGTAGAGTGGGCCCTGAGACCTGCTGAGGCCTGTTTTCCATATTTTGTGTAACAAAACTAAATGCATTGAACTATTCAGTGAGAGATTAATCTCTTGAAAACTGGGGTGCCCTTTCCCACATCCCCATAAGTGAGAAAATTGTTGTTTATCACCTCTGTGATCATTGGTGTGGGTCAAATAATAACTCAATGCTCTTTTTACATCCAGACTATGGAGTCTGAGCTTTCCTGAACTAGCATGTTCTGTGAAGAAGACTGGCAGTGTCATGGACTGATTTAAGTGGAAATCAGAAACCACCTTGGGAAGAAACCTTGTATTAGTTTGAAGTACTACTTTATCATTATGAAAAGATAAATAATCCTTTTTCACACATAATGCTTGCAATTCATTTATTCTCCTAGCAGAAGTGATTGCCACCAAAAACACAGTTTTCCATGTGATATACTGCAAGTGTGCTGATGAGATTGGCTCATATGGAGGTTTCATGAGCTGAGCAATACAAATGTTCAGATCCCATGCTAGGAATGGCTCTTTAATAGGAGGATGTAAGTGATATAGCCCTTTAAAGAACTTTTTGAAAATGGTATTACATGCAAGGGAAACATTTTTTCCTGCAGAAATAAAAGCTGAAATTGATGCTAAGTGCACCTTCAGAGATGTATGTTTCAGACCTTGTGAGTGTAACTAGGTAAGACATTCTAACAGCACTGGGATTTCTGCCAGGGAGGGAGAAATATGCTTGGCATCACACCAAATAGAAAACCTTTTCCATTTAGCATTATAGGTTGTCTTAGTAGATGGTTTTCTATATCCTTTTAAGATATCCAGAACAACTTGAGAAAGTTGTAAGTTTGCAAACTCTAAGTCCTTAAGAGCCAGGCCTTGAGCCTGAGAGACCTGAGCTTCGGGTACAGGATCTTCCCTTGGAGGGAAGTTAATAGATTGTGCCTCCTGGGTAGGAAGATTAGTTTGGACACTGGCATTGACAGCAGAAGGGGGTACCATGGCTGTCTGGCCCAGTCTGGCACTATCAGTATCATGGACGCAGGCTGTGATCTGAGTTTGAGTAGCACTCTGAAAATGAGCAGGAAGGGAGAAAAGGCATATAAATGCCTTCCTGACCAGCCAAGGGCTAGAGCATCCAAAGGGGTTGTACCCCTGAATGGTGGCCCGCAACAAAATAGGGGCAACATGTGATTCTCGTGAGAGGCAAAGAGAGCTACCTCTGGAGTGCCCCATTGTCTGAACACTGAGTCCAGTACCTGTCTGTTCAGAGGCCATTCGTGATGTGCCTGGTTGATCCTTCTTAAGGCATCTGCCAGGGTATTGTCCTTTCCTGGAATTGAATGGCTTGCAAGGGAGCTTTTAGTGAGTAAGCCAGTTCCCAGATTTTCATGGCCTCTGTGCACAGGGGATCCTACCTTGTTCCCCCTTTCTTGTTTATGTAGAACATTGTAGTGGTGTTGTCTGTTCTGACCTGCACCACCTTGCCCAGTATCAACTGGGAAAAACCTTTTAGAGCCAGAAACACTGCTCAGAGCTCCAGCAGATTTATGTGGAGGAGAGACTCCACACTTGACCAAGTACCATGGATAGTGTGCTCTCCTATATGAGCACCCCATCCTAACCAAGAAGCATCTGTTGTAAGAATGACTGAGGGATTTTCCCTCTGAAAGGGAACTCCTGCCCTTAGATTGTGGACATCTGTCCACCACTGAAGGGACTGGATCACAAATTTTGTTACAGGAATCAGTTTTGACATATAGTCTTTTCTTTGGCACCAGTGTGTCTGTAGATGAAACTGAATGTCCCTCATTCGAAGTCTTGCTCTCAAGACCACTCCTGTTGTTGCAGCCATGTGTCCCAGTATTTGCAAGTATCTTCTTGCTGGACATGGCTTTCCCATCTTGAGTGAGGCAATCAGTTACAGCATAGATTGAACTCTGTCCTTTTAAGGTATTCAGTTCTGCTGCAATGAAATACAGGACTTGAACTGGTGTGAGAATGGACTTTTCCTGGTTTAACAGGAAGCCCAGAGAATGTAAAAGGTTTTTTATTTCCAGGTGTGCTTGCACCTGCTGAAATTACTTTCCTACTATTAGCCAGTCATAGAGATAAGGAAAAACTGTAATTCCTAGTTTTCGTAGGAATGCCACTACCACTGCCAGGCATTTTGTGAATACTCTTGGTGCTGAGGTGAGACCGAAGGGCATGGCTGAGAACTGGTAATGATCTGAAGGGAGTCTGAATCTGAGATATTTTTTGTGAGACTCCCTTATGGGGATGTGGAAATAGGCATCTTTTAAATCTAGAGATGCCAGCCAATCTCCCTGCTGGATGACAGGCAAAATTATAGATAGGGTCACCATCCTGAATTTTGGTTTTGCCAGATATTTGTTCTGATGCCTTAGGTCTAGAATAGGCCGCCACTCCCCATTTTTCTTTTTGGTAATAAAGTACTGGGAATAAAACTCTCTGCTCCTCTGAAGGTTTGGCACCTGCTCCACTGCTTTTATGCTGAGCAGGGTTTGAACCTCTTTTTCTAGGAGCTGTTCTTCGAGAAGAGAGGCTGGTTTGAAAAACCTTGACTTCAGAGGAGGGAGAGATTTGAAACTCAGAGACAGTCCCAGGCTCACTAATTCCAATACCCACTTGTCCGTGGTTATGGCCTGCCAGGTCTGGAAGAAGTAAACCAGTCTGCTTCCTACTGCTTCCTAATGGCCAATACTGGTATTGGGGAGACAGCCTTGGCAAAGGAGTCAGGGATTTTGTTTCAGTGGGCCTGAGCCTGGGCAGATTGGGAACCCCTCCTGGAGCCCCTCCTACCACTGGCCCTATAATGCCCAGTCTGCTGTGGTTATGGCTGCAGCTGTGGAACAGCTTGAGGCTGATAGAAGGGCCTACCATAGGACCTTCCTCTACCTCCCCTTCCATAAGGCCTATAAGAAGTAGTGGGCCTGTCCTTAGATGAATTACTCTTATAGGTGGTTTTGTATTCATCCACCTTTTTCATATATTCTTCAGTTTGTTTGCCAAAGAGAGAATGATCTTGTACAGGGAAGTCCATGGCCTTAGCCTGGGTGTCCTGTGTTAAGTTTGTAGCCCTTAGCCAAGCATACCTTCTCAGGGCGACAGTCAGAGCCATAATCCTATCAGCATTATCATTGGCATCTGCTGCCATCTGGAACTGGTATTTAGATGCTTCCAGTCCAAACCTGACTGTTTCTGCTAGGTTGTCAGACATAGGGGAGGGAACCTTCTCTGACATGGCCAAAACAGACTGCCACAGTGTCTTTTGATACTGTGCAGCTTAGGCCTGGTAATTAGCTTATCTGACCCCCCAGGGAGGCAGCTAAGTAACCTTTTTTTGACATGCTTTCCATTTTCCTTGAATCCTTCTCAGGAGGGTGTGAGGACAAAGGAACCCTTGCCTTTTCACAGGCTTCCTGTTGGACTATATCCTGATGATCATTGTGAGAATAGAGGAATTCAGCACCTTTCCTGTCCAGTTGGTACTTCTTGTCAGCCTTCTTATTCAGAGGTGTGACAGAGTTAGGGTTCTGCAGGATTGTGAATAAATCCTTCTTGAAGAATTTATTAATAGGCCGAAAAATCTTCTTAGTGGGTTTTAACCCCATCATTTCCATATATTCTGCCTCCTCCTCATCTTCTATGACCTCAGTGGTAGCTAGGTCAAGGGCATCTACTATTTTCCTTACAAAGGAAAAGTGAGAGGAAAAATCCTCAGGACTAGGAGGAGAGCCAAAGTCCTGCTCTGATGAGATTTCCAGTTCAATGAGCTCACCATCATAATCCTCTGGTATATTATACACTCCAGTATCTATCTCTTGAGACTGGGGATCAGAGGATGGAGTAATCTCCTGAACCCTTGGAGGAGGAGGGGTTGGAGAAGGTAGGAACCCCTGAATTGCCTCAATGACTTTAATAGCCCTGGCAATTCCTCAGCAGTAGGCAGACTGTGAGGCACAGAAGAATCCCCTGTTGGTTTTGCCTGGGGTTTGACGTGCTTGGTCATCTTTGCCTTTTTAGAGGAGACCGGAGAGTCAGCCAGCCAGCCCACTAAGACTTTTTAAGGAGGTTAATTCACCCTCATCAGGGGTGGTAAAAGAAGAAGAAGCTATGGTTTCACCTGCTGATTTTGAAGTTGTTGACTGGTTACAGCCTGAAGCACCTCTCAACTTTTTGTTCAACCTCTCCATTCTTTTTCCATAGTTTTCTGTGGAAATGATTTGCAAATTTCACAGTCAGTATTTAAATGCTCGGTTCCCAGCCAGAACACACAGCTGTCTTGCTTGTCTGCTCTGGCAAACACTTCCCCACACTTGACACAGTTTTTAAAACCTGGGGGACCAGACTTTTTCTTAGATTTTTCAGTATGCTCTATTTCCATGAGAAAAACCTTAATGGCAAAAATAATTTTTCTTTTTTTTTTTTTTTGCAGTCAGTTCAAGAACTGATTAGGCCCCAGAAGAACCGATGTATTTTTAAAGTTGGAACCGGGTCAGAGATTCTCGGAACAGATTCAATGGTTCACAGTAATCAGGTTAGCGGTTAGAAAAGAAACTGGGTTAGCAGCTTCAACAATGTTAAAATATACATTACACAATAAAATTTAAAAGAAAATAAAGCAGAAAAACTCCACAACTAATATAAAACTACTCGGTTCCCCAATGGTTATACCGAACTGTGAGGAACCAAGAAATAAATGCTAAATCTAACTAAACTTAAATAAACTAGTGTTAGACTAAAAAAACAATAAATGAAGGCAGCAAAAAGAAAATTATGTATAATTAAACAATTATACTTCACAATAAGCCAACAACGACCTGCGGACTCTCCTAGGCATCTAGACTTGTGAGGCGGAGTAAGAAATCTGAGATGTTGACAGAATGTGCAGCAGATGAGGGCAGCAGTTTGAATAATTGTCACGTGCCAATGATTCCATCATTAGCATATAGTTCCATTCTCTGGCAGTTCTACTGAGCAGGCTAACTGCAGAGAGTTATGAATATGAGAAGAGTACATAGGGTTAGAAATTATGTTTGTCTGCCTTGGCAAAAATCTCACCACATTCGGTACAAGGTTTGAAACCAGGTTCACTAGTTCTTCTTTTAGGTTTTTCAGATATTCTTCATGTACAAAATCCCCCAAATTAATAATGCTAAATAAGAAATATTTTTTAAACTTATTTAGCACTTGCGTGATCAGTTCCTGAACAGATGAGGAACTGATAGGAACCGGGAACTGAGCAGAAAATTAACCGGAGCTAGCTGTTTAAGAATCGTAATTAGCGGTTCACAAAATAAATATTTGAAAATTAATTTAGACAAAACTAACAGAGTTCCTTAGTCAGGGAACTCTGACAAATACAGAATAAATGCTGGTTCCTCACCAGTTATACTGAACCAGGAGAAACCGTGAAAAGTATACTTTAAATACAAAAAAAATGAAAATATTTACCTACCGTAATTCTTGATCTTTCTGTGTATGTTCACCATTCATCACTATTTGGTATAAGCTAGAAGATTAGGACCCTCTGGGAGCATTTTTTTTTATTTTGCAGGAGGATAAGCCAACACAGAGCCGGTGCCGCCCTTGAGGCTGACGTATTATGTGATGCTTACGGGTTGGCCAGTAACTGCTGTCGACCCCTCCTCAGCCCCAGTTCTGCACACCAGTGAGAGACAGAAAAGCAAGGAGGGTTGGGAGGGTGGCAAGGGAGCCTGAGGGACAGAAAAAGGAAGGGATATAAAACTAAAAGAAAGACTATGCCACAGAGAAGACAGGAAAGAAGCAGAAAACCTAAGGGATTCGGGAGAGGGGGCATCAATCTCTGGCGAAAAGGAATGGGTGGAGAAGGGGGGCAGAAAGAAAGAAGAAGGAAAGAGGAGGAGGAGGAGACACTGCCCCCTGTGCTATCAGCCTGGACTGTTTGAGAATGTAAGCCACAGATTTAAGGCAAGCTAGCTGGCATCAAGGCTTGAGGAATAGAACCATTGAGAGGTAGCGGCAGGCCAAGGATTCAGGGTGGGTGGTGTCTTCCTCTCCTACCAAACAATTAAGGCAGAAGGACTGCTAAAAGGTGCCCTGCAGAACACCCCAGGGTAGAGATTGAATGTTTGGAGAGTAGGGTACCTCCACAGGAGTAACCAGAGGGGGAAAAAACAGTTTTCCAGAGGGGA
The DNA here is from genome assembly GCA_016271365.2 of Neoceratodus forsteri. Lineage (NCBI taxonomy): Eukaryota > Metazoa > Chordata > Ceratodontiformes > Ceratodontidae > Neoceratodus > Neoceratodus forsteri. The sequence goes on from CM057459.1 coordinate 277,314,484, forward strand.
AATAACAGAGGGGATCAAGAGAAGAGCTTCCCTTATGGGCCCCCTCTTGGGGAAGAGAGGGAGTCAGAGCACCAAGAGTACCTGGGTTGAAGATGAGAGAGACAGCTCCTGTGATCCCCAGCAACACAACCCTCCCTGCTTGCCTACCCAGAGGAATCCTCGCTCGATTACAGAAAGGAAAGGGGGGAGGTGCTAATATCAAATTCCAATGGAAGACAAACAGGGAGGAGGAGGAAATTGCCCAGAGACTGAGATCCCAGAGGGCAAGGTGGGTGGGATTTACTGATGAATGGAGAACATACACAGAAAGATCAAGAATTACAGTAGGTAAGTAATTTTTATATCTTATCTGTGTCAGTCTTCACCATTCATCACTACTGGGTGATTACCGAGCCAGCCGAAGGGGGGCCCAGCACCTCCCTAAGGGACAGTGTCCCTCAGACTCCAGTGGGGGAGATATCAGAGGAGAGAACCCCTGCACGCCTTGTCAGGCCTGAGACTGGTCTGGGTGAGGCAGGGATCTCCTAGCAGGAGAAGGAAGGCACCCCTGAAGTTCTCCCCCTCACCCTACGGGAGAAAAGATAGGTTTTCAAGAAGGCAGAGGAAGTCATCCTATGCTGGGCCAGGGATGACAAAGTACAGTGACGCAAGAACTTACCGTAACAGTAGATCTTCAAGAGAGGTTCTTGCAGTAGGTAATTACATATAGGACTGATGCCGGCAGGCGGCAGGACCCCATGGAAAAATTTCTAGCTAGCAGTCCCTGGTGAGGGACCACCCCCCCACGTCAGGTGACCGGCGTCAGGAGACGTTGGTATAAAGGGGTGGTCCCTGATGCCTGCCTTCCAGTTCTTTCCCACCATGGGCCAGAAAGGCTGGATGAGAGAGGAGCGGATATTTCCTTCACTGGAAAAGGAGCTGAAAAAGCCTAGGGGGATGGAGGGCGGGAAGGTATTACCTACTGCAAGAGCTCTCTCTAAGATCTACTGTTATGGTAAGTTCTTACGTAACTGTACTATCTTACTTTGAGAGGGTTCTTGCAGTAGGTAATTACATATAGGACTGAGTCCCAAGCAGTCTGGAATAAAGAGAGGCACCGGGAGGAGGAAAAACTACTCCAAAAAGCAGTTCTAGCTGTGCAAGGCTCAAGACAAGAGGCCTTGCAGAACAGCCAGCCCGAAGCCTGCTCTACGGCGAGAGGCAACATCTAAACTGTAGTGTTTAGTAAAGGTATGGACGGAAGTCCACGTGGCAGCAGCACAAATGTCTATCGCAGGCACATTTTTGAAACAAGCCACTGAGGCAACTACTCCTTCGGTGGAGTGGCCTTTTACTTGACCCGGGAGGGTCTTGTTGTATTTGTCATAACAGAAAGTGATGCAATGAGCCAACCACTTAGACAGGCATTGCTTCGAAACAGCATTGCCTTCCCTTTTATGAGCAAAAGAGACGAACAATTGATCAGTCTTTCTGAGATCCTTCATTCTGTTGGTGTAGCATCTCAGAATCCAGTGAACATCCATAGTATGGAGTAAATACTCCCCTTGATTAGAGTACTGTGTGAAAAAGGCAGGTAACTCTATGGACTGATTTAGAGTAGACTCAGCTACTACTTTAGGGAGAAACTTAGGATTCATGCGAAGAGCTACACATTCCTTGTGAAAAATCAAGTATGGGATTTTACACATCAGGGTCTGGAGCTCAGAAATTCTCTGAGCAGAAGTAATGGCCACCAGGAAGAGAGTCTTCCATGAAAGGAACTTCAAATCTGCAGAAGCAGCAGGTTCGAAGGGAGGGACAGTACGTTTCTCAAGGACAAAGTTCAAGTCCCAAGGGAGAGCAGGAGTACGGATGGGGAGCCTCAGATGGAGAACCCCTCTGAGAAAGGCCTCAGATACCTCCAGTTGAGCGAAAGCTTTGTCTGCGAAGGGAACATGGTAGGCCAAGATGGCCACCATGTGTACCTTCAGAGAAGAATGACTGAGACCCAGGTCAAACAAATTACGTAGCTACTCCAGCAGAAGCCCCACTGAGCAGGAGAAGGGTTCCACATTCTTGGAAGCAGCCAAATAGTGAATCTTTTCCACTTCATGGCATAAGTGGATCTGGTGGAGGGTTTTCTGGCCTCCACCAAAATCTCTGCCACTTTGGGAGACACTCCAAAACAGGATTGGGCTACGTTTGCAGAGACATGCATGCAGTTGAAGGGATTTGAGGCCTGGATGGACCAGGGTTCCCTGATCCTGGGTCAGTAAACCTCAAGAGAGAGGAAGAGGAAGAGGAGGATCCTCTGAGTATTGTTGTAGAAGAAAGAACCAAACTTGCCTGGGCCAGAAAGGAGCGATCAGAATCATTCGTGCTACTTCTGAAGCTAGTTTCTGCAAGACTCGTGGGATAAATGGAATTGGGGGGAAAGGCATAGACGAATCTGTCCTTCCAGTCTAGAGATAGAGTGTCGCTCCAAAAAGTGCCTCGCTCTGGAATGAGTGAGCAGAATGCGGGAAGTTTTGCGTTTAGAGGGGATGTGAACAGGTCGACCTGTGGTGTTCCCCAAAGTTGGAAGATATTGTCTAGGACCCCTTGGTCCAGTTCCCACTTGTGAGTCAGAGCAGAAGAGTGACTTAGCTTGTCTGCCAGGGTGTTGTCGACTCCCGGAACATGAATTGCCATGAGGTGAAGGTCGTGTTGTGTTGCCCAATCCCAAACCCTCATTGCCTCCCTGCAAACAGGGTAGGACCGAGTCCCTCCCTGTTTGTTGATGTACCACACCATGCACATGTTGTCCGTCTGGATGGCTAGGTGGCCAGGAAGGATGTATTGGTGAAGGGCTTGGAGAGCGTACAACACTGCCTGAAGCTCGAGCACACTGATGTGGAGAGCTTGTTCTAGCTTGGACCAGGAGCCCTGGGTCCGATGAGGGCCTAGATGGGCTCCCCAACCTTCGCCTGAGACGTCTGTGGTTAGAGTCTGGGAGGGGGGAGAATGAAAGCAAGGAACTCCCTGAAACAGGTTCTCTTGAACCATCCACCATTGCAAGTCTCAAAGCATCGGCAGGGAGATCGGAACTGGGTGATCTAGGTCGTTCACTAGCTGATCCCATTGACAGCACAGAGTCCACTGAGAAATCCTCATGTGGAGTCGAGCGCGAGGAACCATCGGGATAGCAGCCACCATGAGCCTGAGAAGGCGAAGGACTGACCTCGCAGAGACTGTCCTGCAGTCGGACAACAGACTTATTTGGGTCTAGAGGGTGGACGCCCTGTCCGGAGGCAGGAAGGCCTTGCCTGTGGTCATATCGAGAATCACCCCAATAAACTGTAGCCTCTGGGATGGGTCCAGATGAGACTTGGAATGGTTGATGGTAATACCCAGGCAGGCAAAAACCTGCTGGGTAAGGGAGAGGTAACATTGGAGTTCCTCCCTGGATGAGGCCACCAGGAGCCAATCGTCAAGGTACGGGAAAACCTGCACTCCGGTAAGCAGATGGGCCGCCACCACTGCCAGGCATTTGGTAAACACTCGGGGGGCCAAGGATAGACCAAACGGGAGCACCTTGAACTAGTAGTGGTCCCCCTGGAATGCAAAATGAAGGTATTTGCGATGAGATGGGTGAATGGGAATGTGCAGATAAGCATCCTGCATATCCAGAGCACAAAGCCATTGACCCGCCCGGAGTAGGGGCAGAAGGCTCTGCAAAGAGAGCATCCTGAACCCTTTTGTTTTCAACAAAAAGATTCAGGGAACTGAGATCCAAAATTGGTCTGAGATCTCCTGTCTTCTTTGGGACCAGGAAGAAATGGGAATAGTAACCCGTCCCTCGAGATGAAGGGGATGGGCTCTATTGCTTGTTTCAGAAGGAGAGCCGAAATTTCCTCCTGGACCAAGAGAAGATGTTCCCATGAATACGACGACTTCAGAGGGGGGGTGGCGGGGTGGTTTCTGAAGAAACTCTATCGAGTGTCCTTCTGCTATGAGCTGGAGTACCCAAGATTCTATGGTTATCCTCTCCCATCCCAGAAGGTGGAGGGAAAACCTCCCTCCAACCGGTTCCTCCGGGGAGTCCGGAGGCAGTGGGAGAGGACAGGAGTCAGGTGGTGTGGGGCAGTGCTGCAGCTGAAGCACCCACTGCTTTTTTGGGTGGGGGGCTTAGCAGCTGTGGGGGCCCGGTGTTTTGTGGCCCACCTTCCCTGGGGTTTCACCTTTGGCCAATTCCTGCGAAAGGAACGGCGCTGCTGCTGATGGGGACGGTACATGGAATCAACTGACTTCAGTGCTGTCCCCTTCTCTTACAAATCGGTGATGATGTCCTTGACATCACCCCTGAAAAGCACTGACCCCCGGAAGGGTGCTTCCTGGATAGCAGATTGCACCTCCGGGACCAACCCTGACACATGGAGCCAAGCATGACACCGTAGGCCTACAGCAAAAGCTGAGCTCCACCCAGCAGTGTCCACTGAATCGTATGTTGCATGAAGCATGTGTCAACTGGCCGAACGAGCAGAGCAGACAAGATCAGCCAACTCCTGCTTAACTTGGGAGTCAGGCAAGGAGTCCAGGTTGGCTTCCGCCTAAGTCAGAATGGCCTTCTGGTAGTCCCCGATATGGCTGACATAGTTCAGGGCCCTGATCCCCAGCGTGGAGGAAGCATAAATCTTTCTCCCATGCTGGTCCACAAGGCGTGATTCCTTATCAGGTGGTGATGAGCTAAGATGTTTGGGGTTCGCCGACTGGCCGTGAGCGGCGCTAATCACGACCGAGTTGGCACGAGGGTGAGAATCCAGAAAATAAACACCCTCTGGAGCCTGATATAGCCTGTTTGACTTCCTAGGAAGTGGGGCTAAGGCCGATGGCTGTTTCCATATTGTGGTAACGAGGTCAGCGTGAGGCTCTATCCAGGGTGGCACCAAGGTAGGAGCTGTCACGGGCAGATCCAGATGTTCAGTCAGTTTCAGACGCTGAGGATCTGGTCCCAGGGAGTGCCACTGATGAACCTCCTGGATTTTCCTAAGCAACTCCGTAAAAGAAGGATCCTCTGGAGGAGATTTCGGAGGAGTCCTTGGCTTGGGCTTCGATGGAGAGCGTGGCTCGTCACCTCTCTCGGAGCAACCGTCAGATGAATCCGAGGAGTCCGAGGGTGAAGAGGAGGATGAAGAGGAAAAAGACTCCCTTTCCCAACCCGGGGGAGGAATGGACCCCTTGGTAAGTCCCCGGGAAAGCATGTCCTGCCCTCTGGATCCAGATGGAAGAACCCTGGAATCCGGAGGTGGTGAGGGAGTGTGCCGCCTAGGACGTATGGGAACCTGAGATGGCACCATCATTGGAAGGCGGCTCTCGACCTCTTTGGTGAGCTGAGCCTTGGCCTCAGCCCACAAGGAGGCCAGAGTCTCCTGCAGGTCCACCGGCGGCCACGAGGGCGGTGGAGGAGGAGGAGGTGGGGGATAAGGATATGGGTTATAACCGTATGCAGCGTATCCAAAAACCCGGCTGCGGGTAGCCCAGCATCGGGTATTGTGGCATCAGGTACTGCAGTGTTGGGAAGCCCGGCATCAGGTACTGTGGTGCCGGATATTGCAGTCCCGGCTACGCCAGCATCGGATAGGATAGAGGGTGCCTGGGTGCCGGGGGGGCTGCCAGAGCAGAGGCTCAGCCGGTGGCCTCACGGGTGGGTCCACATTGGAGGGCCCAGAGGGTGGAGGGCCCGACGGGAGTGGGATATCTCCTGGAGTTGGTAGGGCTGGCATCAGGGCTGACATCGGAGGCCCTGGCATCGGAGGTACCAACGTCGGAGGGGCCGGCATCGGAGCCAGCTTCCGGGGAGCTGACGTCAGGTCTGGCACACCAGGTGGTGGAAGGACTGATGGAGGAGGAAGATCCCCAGCTTAGTCCGGGGATGGAGGGGAGAAATCCCCAGGGTCTTGTTGGGGAGACTCTGGGTCCCCAGATGGCAGCGAAGGCTGCAGGGAACTGGGTACGATGGACGTGGGTGGGTCCGTCGTTGGTTCCTTCACCAGCCGGACGTCAGACGAGCCGACGTGTGGCTTAAGGACGAGCTCCCAGTGGGCACCAGAGGAGCCGGCGTCTGACTTATGAGAACAATCACTGGAGGCAGGTCAAGTAGATGGATCGGCCTGGTCTGGTGGAGTGGAGGCCGCGCACCACCCCGAAGGGTCGGGTGTCTTACTGGCCCTCTCCAGGCGGACATCGGAGGATCCGACGCCCGACTTACTGGAGTTGCCCACAGTGGTAGGCTGCAAGCCTGCGGCCGAACCAGGGTCAGAGGCCTCCAATTGCCCAAAGGCACCCACAAGGCCTGAGCACGAGCCAGATGGGCAGGCCGACGCCCCCCTCGGAAACCTCCAAGGCGACCGTAGAGGAGCAGTCCCCCGGAGGGGATGTTACCTGTGTCCCAGTGACTCCCGAGGGAGATGCGGTAGAGGAGCCCTTGTCCCAGTGCCTATCCTTCTCCTCCTTCTTCTTCCAATGGCCTTCGGGGGAAGTGGATGCCTGCCTCAGTTTTTTGAGCTCCTTTTCCATTGAACTCATTTTCTTCTTCAGAATATGGGCTTCCAGGGATTGCTGCCGCCTTTTCCTGGTAGCCGCGTTGAAACTGAGGCAGTGCGGGCACTTCTCGACTGGGTGATCTTGGCCTAGGCAGAACAGGCACAGAGAATTGCCCGCCTTGTGCGGTAGTTGGGCGCCGCACAAATCACACTTATTTTTGTGCTCGGAGGGTTTAGGGGATGACATACACCGACGATGGTGCTGACGTAGTCGAAAAAAGGCAATTATTTTGGTAAAAAGACGACGAAGATAGAGCTAACAAAGCACAAACTTTTCCGCGAGGTGCTGCATGAGCTAACGGCAGGAAAGAACTGGAAGGCAGGCATCAGGGACTGCCCCTTTATACTGACGTCTCCTGATGCTGGTCACCTGACGTGGGGGCGGTCTCTCTCCAGGTACTGCTAGCTAGACATTTTTCCGTGGGGTCCTGCCACCTGCCGGCATCAGTCCTATATGTAATTACCTACTGCAAGAGCCCTCTCGAAGTAAGATCTGGGAGAGACAAAGCCATGCTGACCACCTGATGCAGATCGCTGTCCTCACTATCCTGGAGGCCACCTTGTTGGCATAATACGAATCACTTGCTTGGTACCTTGCAAGCTTCAGGTCTCATGTGGAGAGGGCAATGACTTGTCTGGTTTCCTCCAAATCAGGCAAAGAGGCTAGAATCTGTCCTAGCCATGACTATAAGTACCTGTTGTAGGTAGCATGGTGGGCTTGATGCGCTGCCACACACAGTGAGATCCATGCTGAGGAAAAAACTCTTCTACCCCAAAAATCAAACTCAACTGAGTCCGAATCTGGAGGTCGGTTATGACTTGGGCTTCTATGCCCAGAGGGGGTGTCCAGGAGTGTCACGCCTGAAGGAGGGTGAGGCAGAGTTCCTGGAGACCCAGATGCATGAGCCTCAAAGACAGCCCCTGACCTTCAAAGAAGATGTCTCTCCCCGGTGGACCTCGGGGGAGAAGACTGGTCCAATGCTATGGCTCCTCCCTGAGCCCCTGCAGACTCCCAGGGGAGGTCACTGTGCTGAATCAAGTCCACTGAACCCATTGGATCCCAAGAGAGCCCTCTTCCTCACCTCCAGCTGAGGTAGCTGATTCCGAGGAGACAGTAGGGGTGGAGTGCCCTCCCCTGCCTGGGACACCCCAGTCTGCCCAGAAGTTGGGCTGGCCAGAACAATCACAGGAGAGGGTACATCCACCATGGGGTCAGATTGTTCACCGGCTCTGGGCTGCCCTGTGGTGCCCCCTGGGTATCCGAGGGTTGGTCAATACCACTGACCCTGGAACCAGTGGAATCCACCCACCCCCCCAGGATGGGGCTGAGTTGTGGCCAAAGCGCTGGACATGGAGGAATCTGAGGATTCCAAGGGATCCGGGAGCCAATCTGGGTCAGCTTCCAAACCACCCTTCCCTGAGGAGGAGGCCCAAACCCAGACAACTTTTTGATCCCTCCCAGGACCACGAGCAATGCTGCCCCCATCCACGGCACCATGAATGGCACTGGAGTCAGAAGCAGCACCACAGATCGGCCTCATGCTGCCCATGGCACTGCCTCTGTCCCCAGCACCTCGAATGGCACCAGAGTCAGAAACGGAGCCGGAGGCCAGCCCATGCCACCTGAAGTGCCACCCTGACTCTCGGCATCACAAGCGGCACCGGAATCAGGGGCAGCACTGACAGGCGGCACTAAGGATGACACCAGCCCAGGCCCATGGACCTCAGAGCATGACACTGGGGAGCCTTCACCTCCAAAGAGGCAATTGCCAAGATGGTGCCTCCTGCCTGGCCCCCAAGGGGGCCAGACTGGGACTCCTGCACCATGGAAGGAGCCCCCACTGATACAAGGCTAGAACGGGGGGGACCCTCCTCTGCAGGCCATATAGGATTGGGCCAAGAGGAAGGGCCAAGAACCCTGACCTTGGCTTCCTGAGTGCAAGCCTGTCCTCCGAAAGTCAGTGGTGCTCGTCCGACTTTAAACATGCATAATTCCAAAGCCCAGCAGTCCATGGAAAAACAGGCATCACAATGATCCATGTCGTGGTTGGGGCTGAGGCAGGTCAAGCACAGGTCATGCTTGTCCATGATGGAGAAAAGTCGGTCACAGGGACACCACTGCATAGGAGGCTGATCCGCCTTAGAAGTTTTCATTTTGTCCCCCTCAAACGAGACATGACCAGATGAAAACACATCAAACAAAACAAAGGTACTCAGTGTCATTGAAAATAAAAGGAAAGATCTTACGACACCGAGAACGGAGGCGAGTAGAACTTGAGCCAGTGCCAATGGCTGAGGCCGCTGATGCAGTTTAACTTTGAAGCTTCCACACGAGTTCCTCTCTCGATGGCGGGAGATGCAGAACTGGGGCTGAGGAGGTGTCGACGGCAGTTACTGGCCAGCCTACGAGCACCGCATATTACGTCAGCCTTGAGGGCGGTGCCATCTCTGCATCAGCTCCTCCTCCTGCAAAAAAAAAATGCTCCCACAGGGTCCTAATCCTCCGGCTTATACCCAATAGCAATGAATGATGAAGATTGCCACAGATAAGATCAATGGTTTAGCTATAATAACAAATAGTAAAAGGCAGCAAAAGAAAAGGAAAAAAATATTTATGTATTTTAATAAGTTTTGTCACATCAGGACAAGTAGATGAGGAGAGGATCTACAAGCTTCTGGTCTTGACAGGCGGATAGTGAAATCTGAGGGTTTAGAACCAAGGCAGCTAAAGGTAGCATTTGAAAAATAGCACCTGCAAAGATGCCATCATTTGCATACCATTCCAAATTATTTCTCTGGGCAGTTCAGTCTTAAAGGGACACTGCAGAAGTTATGAATACCTGAGTATTACTAGGGTTAGAATCCATCCCCTTGTACCAAGCCCCATCCCCACCCTCTACCAGTGTGCTCCCTCCACCATCCTCCCACCTTCCCATCTCTTTCACTACTATAACCACAAACAATGCCCTAAGTGTCCCTCCTCACCCTCAACCCCTCTAAAGGTGCCTCCCCAGATGGTCTTGACCCAAAAGTCCTCTCCCTCTCTGCTTCAGCCATTGCATACCCCCTCTCAATAATCCTAAATCTCTCATTCTCTACTGCCTTGGTCCCCTTTTCATGGAAACATGCTGTGGTCCTCACTCTTCCCAAAGGGGGTGGCCCCTCATCCCCTGGCAACTATCTCCCCATTTCTCTCCTCCCTACCCTTGCCAAGCTTCAAGAAGACATTGTCCTCTCCCAACTCACCTCATTTCTATCCAACAACTCCTTTTTCACCCCTTTCCAGTCTGGTTTCAGGAAAATCAACTCAACCACCACCTCTCTCCTATGATTCACAGACTCCATTCTAACTGGGATGGACAATGGCCAAATTACCTCTGCCATTTTTGTCAACCTGGCCAAGGCCTTCAATGCTGTCTCTCACTCCCTTCTCCTCAATTCACTCCCAGCAGCTGGCCTATCTCCCTCCACCACATACTGGTTCAAGGACTACCTTATTGGCAGAACCCAATCAGTTAATATCTTGGATGCCACTTCCCCTCCCTTCCCCTCCCCTCCCGAATGGCACTGGAGTCCCCCAGGACTCTGTATTAGGGCCCCTCCTATTCTCCATCTTCTTAAATTACCTTCCTCTGTTTGATCCCCATCTTCTGCTATACATATGTATGTATGCCGATGATACAGTCCTGTGTGCATCTGGCTCCTGTCCTGATGAGGTTACAACCAGCTTACAGCAAGACTTCAACAAGGATCAGCTCTGATTTGCTAACCATCAACGTTTCCTCAATGCCAAGAAGACTATCTCCATGACCTTTGGCACAAGGCAAAGACTCTGTAGGCTTCTCTTCCTACTCATTTTCCACACCCTTGATGGGACTTTAATTGAGGACACATCCTCCTTCAGGTGCTTAGGTGTTTGGTTGGACCAACACCTAAACTTCTCTGGACATATTGATGCCAACCAAAAAAAACTGCACCCCAAGTTTGGTACCCTGTTCTGGAACCGTAGTTGCATGACTCCTACGGCTAGGCATGAACTTGTTCAGAAGATGATACTGCCCATTTTCAACTACTGTGACATAGGTAATGGAGCTGCCACTAAGTCCTCCCTGGCCAGACTGGACACCTTCTTCAATTCCTTCTGCCACTTTACCCTGGATGCCCCCCCCTTGCACCCATCACTATGATCTTTACCGTGCCCTATCCTTCCCCTCTCTTACAAACAGGCATCTCTCCCACTGTGCTAAATTCACATCCAAACACTGGTTGGGTGAGCTCCCTTTCTACCTCACCTCCTCCTTTATAACACCCTCACCCTCCCATTCCCTTAGATCAACTGACTCCTGTACCCTGGTTGTCCCCTACAGATCCTCCCAAATCAGCCAATCCAGTTACTCTCACTACCTTCCATAAATTTGGAATTCCCTCCCACATCAAATCCAGCACTCATCCTCTCCCTACTCCAACAGCCTTGTCCCCAATAATTACCTTGCACCTAGCTGCTCCTGCCATGTCCCTCCCTAATTTCCTCCTCTAAGCCCTGGAAAAACCCTACCCATCTACTGACACCTTAATTTTACCCTGTGCACATGCATCCCCCAAAATTTCTAGCCTTCCTCCCCTTTCCCCCAAATTTCTCCCCCTTAGTGACCTCCCTTCATCTCTCAAAGAACATAAAGGACCCGATTGCTCTCCATGGGTCCCTCTCCTACCCTCCAAGGGGCTTGTATCTCTCATCTACTCCCTTCCCACACCATCCTAAAGAGGTCTCTCTGGGGACACTGCCTTATCCCCTTTTCTCTGGTCCCCCCAGTCCCCTTGCAGGGTTCTGTGCATCCTGAAGGGGGCTCCAGAGACACGACTCTTCTCTTCCCCATCTCACCCTTCCCTCTCCTTTTCTTTAGAGTAAGCACTTGTTTACTTATTATCCCAGCACTCCACTCTTTCTACATATTATGCTCAACACTGTTGTAACACTGTTTGTAACACCTGCCTTACAACTGTATGTTAATGTTGATCTTGTAACTTGAATGCTTAATGTCTCATTCCTATTGTACCCCTTCTCCCCAGGTCGCACCAGGAGATGATGAGTGAGTGTCGCACAGCGTGCCTTCCTGGCAAAACATTTCAATAAATAAATAAAGAAGTAAATAAAGGTAGCAGATGAAAATAAATCTTTCCTACTTAAGTTTTCATGATTTAGTGATTTTTCAAGAGAAGAGCTCTCCGGGACATCTTGCTGAGCAGGCGGAGAATGAAATCTGAGCATTTTAGAACACAGCAGTTGGTAAGGGCAGCAGTTTGAATGGTAGTATGAGCCAATGAGTGTTCCCATCATTTACATATGTTCCATTCTCCGGAAAGTTCAACGCTTTAGGTTGAATGCAAGATTTAAAAATATTGAAGAATTTCTGTGGTTAGAATTAGGTGTTTCCAACACTTTCATGGCTTGCTTCTTTAAAGATTTGTTGATAGGAAACAATAATCTCTTGGTGGGTGTAGGCCCATCATATCTAGGAATTCTGCCACCTCCTGTTCCTCCACAGTCTCATTTGTGGAAAGGTCAAGGGCTTCCACCATCTGCTTAACAAAGGTGTAATGGGAGGGGAAAATCCTCTGGTAGTCTAGGAGGGGAATCAAACTCCTGATCCAGAGAAACCTCCAGTTCTGTCAGTTCATCCTCATCATCTTCCTCCTCATATTCTTTATACAAGGGATCCTGGGTTAATTGAACCGAGCATAGAACCGTTGAAAGGACCGTGGTCAGAACCGACACTGGAACCAATGGATTTGCCAGTATTGGTTGCACTGGAACCAGTAAGAGACCTTGGGCAGTTGTAGCCTGCAAGGCTTGTAACACCTGTAATGTCTGAGCCACTGCTTCGGCCATAGGAATGGCCAATTTGGTCACCAGGAGCTCCTTTACACTTTCAACAGGAGGTTTTAGTGTGTTTCTGTTTGTGCCTTTTCTTGGCCGGAACTGGGTCTCCACCCGGTTCCCCAGATCTTTTAGGCTTAGAAGACTCACCTTTGTCAGCAGTGAGCAGTTCTGGATCTTTAGGCGTCTCCTTTTTATTGGAAGAAGGGATCAGTTGATACATTGGCTGATCACTTGGAATCGAAGCAGTGCTCATCTTATTTTAAAAGTGTTCTAAATATTTTTCCATGATTTTAGCCAGGAAGACAAATGTCATAGCTTCAAAGTGAGAGGAGCATGAGCAAAATAAGCATAAATCATGCTTATCTGCTTTTTTTTAGTTTTAATTTTTTAATGATATCTTGGAGAACACCTGTGAGTGGATGCTCATTTGTTGGTTCCATGCCAGCGCTCACAAACGCCTCCCTTACACTTAGCACAATTTGTAAAACCGGTAGGCCCTGTTTTCTTTTTTGGCTTATTGGACATAACCACCACTCTTAAAACAAGCATTTTTCAATGCTGAATGTTGTCTTGCTGGCATTCGCATTGGTAGTGCAGGAGTTAGAGAGATGCATAATAGGAATGGCAGTGAAGTATTGAACTGACGCCAACCCAACCCCAACCCTGCAGAGAGTTACAGGCATTGAGGTGTGCTTTTGGGTCATCAGCCACAATGCTCACGCCATTTCACCTCACCCTACCCTGCAGACACTGACAAGTGTTGCGGTGTGCCTTGGGGTCTTTGGGCCTTACGCTCACCCATTCCATAAGGAAATGCGCTGAAATGGGTGCAGTATAGTAGAATAGGGTGAACTTTGGGGCTGAAGAGTCCAAGGCACACCTCGATGCTTGTCACTGGCAGCAGGGTGGGGGTAGGAGTGGAATGGCATGAGCATCACAGCCGACAATCCCAAGTCACACCCATGACACCTGTCAGTCTCTACAGGGTGGAGCTTTATGGTTGGAAATCCTAACACCCCGGGAATTTGTTGGTATTTTCACTCCAGATTTTCAACATGGGCTTTTCGTGACCCCACCTTATGAACAGTGTCACTATCAGTTCATTAGCTGAGAGGTGATTTTGCACAGCAACTGAGCTATTTGGTGCCACAGGTGTGAAAACACATTTTGGGCAGGATGTGAAAAATGACAGTTGTACTGTTCATGAGGAGGTGTAAAAAAATGGCAATGGTGAATATCTGGAGTGAAAATATGAAACATTGGTAAAGTCAAGAGCAGGTGTAGAAACTGCACAATGCACACCCATAACATAATTATATTGGGAATTTTTTGTTAACCAAATTTTCAACATAGGCATTTTGGGACCTCTGCTCATGAACAATGATACTGTGATTTTGCTAATCTGTCCTGATAGTTGATACCATGCAGTGATCATGCCATTGTGTGCCAGATGTGCAAAAACACATTTTGGACAGGATGTGAAAAATGACAGCTATACTGTTCATAAGGAGGTGTGAAAAAATGGCAATGTTGAAAATCTGGAGTGAAAATATAAAAAATTGTCAGTTATGAGCGTGCATGGAAACTGCGCAATGCACGCTCATAACACAGTCATTTTTTATAATTTTTTCACCAAATTTGCAACATAGGCCTTTTGGGATCCCACCTCATGAACAGTGGCACTGTTGTTTTATTAAGTGGTCCTGAAAGGTGATTCTACACAGTGACTGTGAAATCACCTTTTGGGATTGACTAACGAGATGACAGTGTATGTGTTCATGAGGTGGGGTCCCAAGAACCCCATGTTGAAAATTTGGAGCCAAAATTCAAAACAATGGCTGAGATATCCACCTAAGTTGAACCCCCCCCATTGATGCCATTATACAGATTACCTGCATTTCTTAATTTTGCAGTTCAGTTTTGAAGAGTCCAGATGTGTTCCCACTCCACGGAAGATCACTGTGCTGGACCTCTGGAGGTAAGTATGGGGTGAGGGGGTGTGGGGAGGTGGGGTACACAGACAGTGGATGCGGGTTGGGGAAGGGGTGCTGCAGACAAGTAGGGAGCACTTTCTTTTTTTCAGATACAAAAAAATGGACATTGCAGACAATTTTCTTTCTTTACAGGTGAAATAAATCAAATGTTGGGCACACTGGGGTGGGCTCCCAGTGTGCCCCATGACTATTGGGGGGGATGTTGGGCACACTGGGGTGGGCTTTCCATGCCACACAATGGGGGTTGAGAGGGAGGAACATGCTGATATGATCAACTTTGTGTGAGCAGTGGCACACTGAGGTGGGCTCCCAGTATGCCACACGATGTGGGGGTTGGGGGACATGCTGACATGGGGATTGCACCCCCCAACATTGGCTTTCTTTGGGGATTGTGTGCTGCCACCATGTTTATTGAAATGTTTCACCAGGAAAGGCACGTACAGGAGGCATGTCATCTCTGTCGCTGTATGACAAGCTTGTTTCTGATTGCAGTGGCAGATTTCTTTCTAGTTGGTGACACTTTACATAATTCTTGCATCAGCACTAGTATGATGGCTAACTGGGGAATGAGGGACCCACCTACTAAAGCATGCCCTGCATTCACCAACACTAACACACTTCTCACTTTGCTAGTACTAATGCAAGATGTTGCTTGTGCACGTGCAATGTGACAGGGTGGAATAGGACCCTGTCCCAATTGTTATGGAGAGTTTGAATGCAGGGATCTGTTCTCTCCTTTCCTGTCTCTTGTCTGTCTGGTTGCACAACCAGATTTTCCTGTGGGACCTAGGATTTGATCACCCCAACAGTCTCACAATTCTTTGCCACTCGCTATCTCTCAGTCTTCCCTTGCTGTTGATCTTTTCCTCCGTTGCATATCTGTTGGTATAAAAATACATGCAAATAATTATGTGGAAATGTAACTGATATTGGGATCACTTTGGTTAGAAATTACATAGTGTTACTGTTGAAATGTATATAATTATAGTTTGAGATGATTGAAAAAAGCTATTGGAAACTCAAGAGGTTACCTTAGTACAATTGTTAAGCCTTTTGCAGAAGAACTGTGGAGAAATGAGCCTCAGTTCTGGGACACTGTGTTCCTGCCAGCACCTTCCTGAAATATACTATAACACTTTAGAAAAAAACAGGATGCTTGTTAAGAAGAGGGGCTGGAAGGACTTATAACACATAATTACAGTTGCTTGCAAAAGGGACACAGATATTGAAGGAAAACTCAGATGCATCTTCAGTTTATTTTGCCTTTGTAAATAGTTATTCTGAACAATTTTATTTTTTATGTTACTATAGTAGAAATAAAAGCTCTTGTTGTGAATTTTACAACTGCTCCTGTGTTTTCCTATGCTTCTTGACCTGTGCCTCGATGACAGATGATGTCAGCCTAAGTGGGATTTATGCCATGCATACTCTAAGCCAGGAGTTTTGTGCATGAGTACTGGACCTAGTACCAGGGAAGCATAAAGAAAAGTATGGATTCTGCAGCAGCAAGTCCAGGAGTGGTTACCAAGAGGATGGCAGCCAATCTTGTAGAGACAGACGTACAAACTGCAATTTTACAGCCAACACAAGTTATGGAAAAAGAACAGGCAGTGACAGAACCTGAAAGCCTGATGGACTTTTTCAAATGGTGGGCTACACAAAAAGAGATGGAGAAGCAGAGAGAAAAAGAGCTTCAATGTTTAGAAGCACAGAGAAAAGAAGAGATGCAGTGACAGGAGCAGCAGATGAGAGAAGAGATACAGTGACAGGAGTAGCAATGGCTGGACACTTGCAAGCTATCAAAGGCAGAAGATCTGGCACACATCTAGATGAGCAACAAAACACAAGCAACTTAAAAGCCATTAAACTTACAAAGTTGTCTCACTCGGATGATATTGAGACTTACCTGACAACTTTTAAAAGAGTTGCCACAGCCTGCCAATGACCAAAGCAGCAATGGACAATCAGACTGGTACCCTACCTGACAGAGAAAGCCCAACTTGCCTACAGCAATATGGACGCTGCACAGTCAGCAAACTATGACCTGGTGAAAAGTGAAATCCTGAAAAAGGTATGACATCTCAGGAGAGACCTACAGGCAGAGATTTCAGCCTCTGAAGTACAGCTTAGTCAACAATTCTTGAGAAGCCTTCACCTGACTCAGAAAACTCCTGATAAAATGGCTCCAACCAGAGGTCAAAACAGTCCCACAGATCATTGGCACATTTGCCATGGAGCAATTCATCAACATCCTGCCTACAGGTGTGCAGCTTTGGGTAAAGGAACACTGACCAGAAAGTGGGGAAAAGGCTGTTTCTTTGGCAGAGGACTACCAAATGGCCAGGCAGATGCCACAGCAGTGAGGTAACAGCCAAGCACCAGTAAAACACCCTTTTTCCCCATTTAAACTCCAAGTCTGATAAGAACTCTGATGGGGGTAACAAATCTGTGCCCAAAGATGTTATTTACTACAACTGTAATAAGCCAGGCCATATTACAAGAAACTGCCATAGTAAGGAGAGCGGCACAGGAGCAGATTTGTCATTGGCAAATTGGGGCAAGTACTTAGATGTGAAGGTGGGCAATAAGACTGTGAAGGGACTCATTGATTCAGGAAGCAGACAGACCCTAGTGCATGTTAAAGTGCTGTGAAAACACTGTGCAAAAGGACCAGGTACTGGTGCCATCTGCATCTACAGGGACACTTGATGCTATCCCACCACCCAAGTGACTCTAACCATTAAGGGTGTGTCACACCAAATGAAAGTGGGGGTAGTACCTAAGTTACCAGTACCCATGATTATTGGAAATGACTTTCCAGGATTTACTGAGTTAATCTCAAACGAACAGAACCCTGCAGTTTCAGCAGCAGTGGTAAGAAGATCATAGTCAAAGAAAATCTCAGATGGTGGGGACTCCTTTCCATTTGCTAATTTTGATTCAGACTTGTTTGAGCACAGCTCCAAGATCCAGAAACCCAGGAAAGAAAGACGATGCCTGAAGAAACTGGCAACAAATGGCTGATGGACGTAAAAGGTTAAAATATGAAAATGCTGAAGCTAAACTGATAACTGTGATTTTCTTTCAGAACAAGCTAATGGTGTTTCTCTCCAGGGTTATTTTAAGCAGCTGAGGGTGAAACCAAAACAGGGTGGACCAATGTTTAAAAAATGTAATGGGTTACTGTACAGAGTTTGGGTTAAACTTCAGACACAGGAACTGACAGAATAATTGGTTATACCACAGAAGTATCGAACAGAGTTGTTACAAATAGCAGATGATAGTTCCATGGCTGGTCACTCAGGGAAGGATCGCATGCTTGCCAGATTGCTGTATAGATTTTACTGGTCTGGAATTCATGAAGATGTTGCTACCTATTGTAATTCCTGTGCTGAGTGTCAGAAAGTAGCCCCAGTCACTAGAAAAGACAAGGTGCCCTGGTGCCGCTAAACTTGATAGATGTGCCTTTTGAGAGAATTGCAATGGATGTGGTCGGTCCTTTAGACAAAAGTAAAAAGGGTAATAGATTTATCCTGGTAGTATATGACTATGCTACTCAATACCCAGAAGCAGTTCCAATGCATACTGTCACAGCTTCAAAAGTGTCATCAGAGCATGCAAAAATTTTCAGCAGAGTGGTCATACCTAAAGAAATTATTACCGAGCAGGGTAGTAATTTTGGTGCTGCATTACTTAAGGAGCTGTACAGACTACTAGGAATCACTGACATAAGGACCTCCCCTTATCACCCTCAGACAGACGGTCTTGTTGAACATTTTAACCAAACCCTAAAATGCATGTTAAAAAGGTTTGTAAAAGGGGAAGGGAAAGATTGGGACCAATACTTGCCTTACCTATTTTTTGCTTACAGAGAAGTGCCACAGTCATCAACAGGATTTTCACCATTTGAAATACTGTATGGTAGGCAGCCAAGAGGGCCACTGGATGTGATAAAAGAAAAGTGGAAAGATAACCCCGCTCAGAAACAATCTATAACTTCTTATATATGTGCTCTAAGAAAGAAGCTTGTAAAATATGTTGAAATTGCCCATAGCAATCAGGAAGAGGCTCAAAACCATCAGAATGTATATTATGATCATGGGGTAAACGAAAAGGTTTTTGAGCCAGGTAAAAAGGTTTTGCTACTGTTACCCACAACAGAAAATAAACTGCTAATGAAGCAGCAAGGGCCTTACAGAGTGCTTAGACATACTGGCACCGTTAACTATGGGATTGAGACCTCTGACAGGTAAAATCCTACTAAGATATACCATGATAACCTCCTCAAGAAATGGGTTGAAAACATGTCAAAAGCTGCTTTGCTTATTTTACCAGAAACTGATAAAGAAGATATTGATGTAGCTTGTGATAGACTGGAACAAACTGTAACTGCTGATGCTGTAAAGGTGAATGTTTCCTTAACCTCAGAACAAACTGCAGACATTTGTAATGTGCTAAAGACATTTAACAGTACTTTTATCACGGTACCAGGCTGAGCAAAAGGGGTTGAGCATTTTATAGGGACAAGGAATGCTTGTCCTATTAGGCAAAAGACATACAGGTTACTAGAGCGGTTAAGGGCTGATGTGGTTAAAAAATACAAAAAATGAAAGAATTGGGTATCATAGAGGAGTCAAGGAGTATTTGGCCATCTCCAATGATAATTGGAAACAAAAAAGAAGGGGGTGTTAGAATCTGCCTTGATTTTAGGAAACTTAATCAAGCGTCAGAATTTGACAGTTATCCTATGCCCAGAATAGATGATTTGGTGGACAGACTGGGGAGTACAAAGTATATCAGTACCCTCAATCTCACCAAGGGTTACTGGCAAATACCTTTAGCAAAAGAATCCAGAGACAAAACTGCATTTGCCACTCCTGTTGGATTCTATCAGTTCACTACCATGCCATTTGGCTTACATGGTGCGCCAGCTACATTCCAGCAGTACATGGATATCATTTTATCCCCTCACACTGGTTATTGTGCTGCGTGCCTGAATGATGTTGTGGTGTACAGTCCAGACTGGAAAAGCCACCTGAAACACCTATGAGCAGTTATCCAAGCTATCAAAATTGCAGGTCTGACTATGAATCTTACCAAATGCGCATTGGGCATGCAGGAAACCAAATATTTGTGCTATGTTTTAGGAAATGGAGACGTTAAGCCAGATATTTCTAAAATAGGAGCTGTAGATAACAGCCCTGCCCCTAAAACAAAGAAACATGTCAGGTCATTTTTAGGGCTGGCTGGTTATTATCGGAGATTTGCTTCCAACTTTGCTGAGTTAGCTACTCCCCTAACTGAACTTACAAAAATATGGTACCCAAATAATGTGAAATGGACCCCAGAGTGTGATGAAACTTTTTTTTTATTCAAATCTTTGTTAGTTTTATCATTACAAAACCAATAGCCTTGTACTCTACAATCAGTCAACTTCAGATAAAACAAGACAACCACCAAAACCCCTCCCTCAGTCTTTCTCCTCCCTGCCTCACCTCCTTCCCCCCATTAGCTACCCCCCCCGGAGTGTGCCACTACTTGTAATGTTATGGATCTTAAGGAGCTGTAGAAAAACCTTGGCGAATCCATATAAAAACAGATGCCTAGTGCAGGTATAGAGTATATAACTAACCCCATTTTGTATCAAAAAGGTGAAGCTTGTTACCTGAGCTTGTAATCAGACGTTCAATCCTAAGACTGGCTGTGATCTCATTTAACCATTCATTGTATGATATCAATAACTGATCTAACTAATATTTAAGTACAAATTTCTTAACCACCACAGAGACCAAAGCCATATGGAATCTGTACTCTTTGACCCCCATCCTTATAAATACCCAACAGACAGACCTCTACTGTGAAAAATCCCTCGAGGCCCAGCATAGGGTCCAGTCTAGATTGGAGAATCTGGCATAAAGGAGCCACTTTTTCACAGTACCAGAAAATGTGTACCATATTTCCCCCCAACTTACCACACCTGGAACAAACAGAATTAGGGAGATGCCCTATTTTAGATAGTTTAACTGGAGTGTAGTACATATCATTTAGTATATGACATTGAGTAAGTCAAAGTTTATCTCGAGTAACGTAAATATATAGATTTTTCCATATTTGTGGCCAGTTAATAGTTAAATCCAGCAACAGAGAGGTCCACACCTTGGAGCCCAGAAGAGAGTCTGGTTACTTAAAGGCTAAGAGACTAGCATAAATCAGAGAGATACAATGACGCTGGGAAGAGAGGGCCCAAATTTGAGTTATTATTGGGTCCGGTTTGGATAATTGAGGGGTATTACCGAACAACTGTCCTATCAGTTGTCTTAGTTGAAAAATCTTGAAAATGTATGTATGGGGTATATTATATTTCACAAGAATCTCGGTGGAGGAGAGTAGGGAGTCATGTGAGTATAAGTCAGCTACTTTGGCATCCCTTATCTGAGGTAACCAGCCTAAAGTGATACAAGTGCCACCAGTTTTAATGTTGGGATTGGAAATGAGCGACTGGGCCATGTCGTGGGATGGAGAAATCTTAAAGAATGTGCAACACTAAGAGAAAATCTTTAGTGAGGTACTGATCACTGAGTAATGCAACTCAGGTGGAAGGGATTTCCCTGCAGAGAAGAAGATACTTGAGGCATCTACATTATATGAGTGAAGGATCTGATTTTCAGTCTGAAGCCAGGAGGGGATATAATCCTCATTTGTTATGGCTAGCCATCTACCTTCTCTTGACAAGTGGCTGGCCCAGTAATAGAAGAGGAAATTGGGTAGACGCAGGACGCCAAATTATTTAGGAAGGCTCAGCTTATGAAAGCAAGGATGTCTAGGATGTTTGTTTAACCAGATAAAGTGGGAGATGATCGAGTGTATTCGGTGGAAAAAGGATTGAGGAAGCCAGATATGTAGCATATTCAGGGGGTAAAAAATTCTGAGAAGTATGTTCATTTTGACAATATTTATTCGACCCCAGAGGGACAATGGGAGTAATTCCCATCTATGGAGATCTTGTTGAATGGCAATCACCAAGTCCTCCAAGTTCAATTTCTTAACCTTTGAGGAGTCCGTGGCTAGGAAGATACCTAAATATTTAATAGAATGCGAAGTCCATTTCATGCCAAACCTTTCACAGCTAGATCTATGGGTGAAATGATTAAGGGGAAATATTCTGGTTTTAGATTGGCTGAGTTTATAATTGGAGAACCGGCTAAATTGTGTTATTGCCTGCAGGGTATTCTCTAAAGAAGATACTGGACACTCTAGATGAAGGAGAATGTCATCTGCATAGACTGACAGGGTGAGAGTATGATTAAGTATAGAGATGCCCTTTATCTGTGGTGAAAGTTTGATACTATGAAGAAGGGGTTCCAGATAAAGATTAAAGAGAAAAGGTGAAAGTGGACAACCTTGTCTAGTGCCCTTAAAAAGGGAGAAACATTAGGAAAAAAAAACGTTACAGTAGATTTTAGCTGAAGGCGAAGAGTATATAGATTGGATCCATTGGATAAAAAGAGAAGGGAAGCCCATTTTCTTTAATGTCAGCCATAGGAACTCTAAGTCGACTCTGTCAAATGCTTTTTCAGCATCTAATGAGACTAAGGCCATGGGGGTTTGAGAAGACTGAGCAGCTTGAAAAATGTGACTCAGTTTCCTGAGATGATCCGGGTACAAAACCGACCTGTTCGGGGCTTAGCAATCAAGTCCATACTGATTTTTTTTTATTATTATTATTATTATTTACTCACTTGTTGCGGCGATTACTGATGGCAGCATCCAGCCACCAGCCCTGCCCTCCGGGAGAGCACCAGGCTCACTCACATGATGAGGGAACCAGCACAGCCTTAGCCAGTCCACTGGAGGGTCTCCCATACTCTATCCAGCCAGACTGGCCCCAGTTCCCCCCAGTGTGATTTCACCCAAGTCCTCCCAGTGAGGCAGGGTGCGGCCATCAGGCTACATGGTCGCGCCCAGCTATTTTCCACTTTTTCTCCCCATTGGGATCACGGATGTGCAATGACATCTGCACATAGATGTGTAGACATCTGCTGTGGTCCCCTTCCCCAGTTTCACCTTCATATGCCCTCTG
The DNA here is from genome assembly GCA_016271365.2 of Neoceratodus forsteri. NCBI lineage: Eukaryota > Metazoa > Chordata > Ceratodontiformes > Ceratodontidae > Neoceratodus > Neoceratodus forsteri. Next base: position 277,336,999 of record CM057459.1, read on the forward strand.
GGCATCCTCAGGGGTCACCGCAGTGCAGTGTAGTATCCCCAACCCACCCCAGGACTAGGGGAGCTGTCTCCCAACACTCAATCCCAGTCCTCCCCTGCCGACCTCCGACATCCCGAGCTCGTTCCTGAACCCGGGTCACCTACGTAGCACTAGATGTGGTGTCCAGTGCCTCAACCCTCAGTGCCACCGGGCCGGCTGAGTCCATACTGATTTAATGTGCCAGGAAAGACTTTAAGTTAGTATTTTTTATGTCATAGTTCATGAGAGAAATTGGTTGGTAACTAGAAGGTTGAGATTGTGGTTTATCTGGTTTAAGGAGAAGAACTAGTGTAGCTTCTAATAATGACAGGTCTAATGAGTCTGCTGAAAGCACATATCTGTATAGTCCGAGCAAGATAGGGGCTAGGTCAGCAGAAAAACCTTTACAAAAATTAGAGGGAAAGCCATTCAATCTGTGGGCCTTATCCAAAACTAAATCTTTGATTGTTGCTTCCACTTCAGAGAGGGTCAGTGGGAATGATAAAGAAGAACTTTGTTGTTCTGGGAGAGAAGGTAGGCTCAAAGAGTCTAGATTTGCTTCAGTATCTCGAAGGTATGGTGTGGTGTGTTAGACCGTTTACCATATAGAGAACAGTAGAACTTTTCAAAAAACTTCAGTTATATCCCGAGGGGTGTTCTTAGTGGTACCATCATGAGCCATAATGGAGGGGATTAGCCTGGAAGACTCTAACTTTGCAGTCTTAAGGCTAGGAGCATGCCTGCCTTCTCACCTTGATCGGTGTAATGAGATTTAGTTTTAAAAAAAGCATACTCCGCTTTTTCCTGCATTAAGTAAGCATATTTATTCATGAGGGATAGTAAAACCTCAAGAGAGTCGGAGGAAGTGGATGAAGAAAAGGAAAATTCTGCTGTCCTTATCTGAGCCAAGAGAGAGATGAAAAAATTACTCACCTTAGTAATGTTGTTTCTTCAAATGGAGTCTTGCTGTATTCTGACAGTAGCAGTGAGTCCAACCTTCGAACTGCCCCGGAGATGAAAGAGTTAACTTTCCATGCCAGGCATGGAACGCTGAGCTCGAGCTCGGTTGAGACTCTGTCTGTTGCTGTTTAAACTTAAACCGTCAGATCTTTACGAGCTAAACTCACTAAGGTTCTGTGTGGAAGCTGTAAACCTACACTAGCCAACTGGCTACTAAACATAAAACACATGTTTTGGTCCCAAAACAAAGACTCAAGTCAGGAGACCCAAAAAACAAAAAACACAGCACCCACTCACCCAAGAAAAGGGGGTGAAAAAAACAAGGTGGGCACCTACTGAGTGCAAACACTGCCACTGCCCACCCACATCCCAAAAACAGAGGTTCTGAGAGGGGCAGGCGGGGGGGGGGAGTTCAGAATACAGCAAGACTCCATTAGAAGAAACAACATTACTAAGGTGAGTAATTCTCTCTTCAAACAACATGAAGTCTTGCTGTATTCTGATGGTAGCAGTCTACCAAGCAGTACCTCCATGGAGGAGGGACAGAACCTACCTAGGGAATAGGCTCTGAAGCACAGATGTGCCAAACCGAGCATCACTCCTAGCCTGGATATCCAGGGAGTAATGCTTGGTAAAAGTGTGAACTGTTTTCCAGGTACCTGCTTGACATATCTCTAGAATAGGGATGTCCCTAGCAGCAGCCAGGGAAGCAGCTGTTCCTCTGGTAGAGTGAGCCCTCAGGCCTGAGGGTGGAACCTTACCCAGTTTTTCATAACAAAATTGGATACAAGAGACAATCCACCTGGCAATGGATCTTTTAGTGGCAGGTTTCCCTTTACCAACCTCACCATAAGTGAGGAACAGTTGGAGGGAGTCAAACCTGTGACCCTTGGTACACTCTATGTAGTAGCTAAGGGCTCTTTTCACATCTAAACTGTGCAGCCTCCTCTCACCAGAGGAGGACTGGTCAGTGAAGTACACAGGAAGAGACATAGATTGATTAAGGTGGAAATCTGAAACCACCTTAGGCAAAAACTTCTTGTTAGTCCTGAGGACCACCTTATCTCTATGAAAGGAGATAAAATCAGGCTCCACTGACAAAGCTTGTAACTCACTTATGCATCTGGCAGAAGTGGTGGCTACCAGAAACACAGTTTTCCAAGTCAAGTACTTAAGCTCTGCTGAAGACAAAGGCTCAAAAGGGGGTTGCATAAGCTGAGCAATGCAAACATTAAGGTCCCAAGCAGGAGCAGGGTCCCTGAATGGAGGATTGGTGTGAAGCAATCCCTTGAAAAACTTGGAGAATACAGGGTGAGCTGAAAGAGAAGAGGGCTTACCTGCTGAAATAAAAGCAGAAGCACCTTCAGTGTAGCTGGTCTCAGCCCCAAGCTATTTAAATGGACCATATAATCAAGGATTGTGGGCAGATCAGCAGACTCTAGGGAAATATGCTTCCCAGAGCACCATATGGAAAATCTTTTCCACTTGGAATTATAAGTAGCCCTGGTGGAAGGTTTCCTAGAAGCCTTCAGAATATCCATTACACCTTGGGAGAGGTGTAAATCAGCAAACTCTAACTCTTCAAGAGCCAGGCCTTGAGATTGAGAGATTTGAGATTCGGGTACCAAACCCTCCCCTGAGCACAGGTTAACAGGTTGTAATTCCTGGGAAGACACAGGGGAAGATGGACTGCTAAGGACAGTAGGAGTGGATAGCAGGGCTGTCTGGCCCAGTCTGGAGCAATCAGGATCATCTTGCACGGTTGAGATCTGATTTTGACTAGCACTTTGAACAGGAGAGGAAGGGGGAAAAGCATACAGGAACTTCCCTTCCCAACTGAGAACTAAGGCATCCAGGGGGACTGAGCCCAACACTGAGGCCTGCAGCAAAAGAGGGGAAGTTGGTGATTGTCTGGGGCTGCAAAAAGATCTATCTGTGAGGTGCCCCATCTGGAAAATATCACCTCCAAGACCAGGGGATCCAGTGACCATTCATGATGGCCCTGTGATATCCTGCTGAGAGCATCTGCCAGGACATTGTCCTTGCCTGGGAGGTGAACTGCCATGAGGGAGGTGTTCAGGGAATAAGCCAGAGACCACAACTTCATTGCTTCTGTGCACAAGGCTGTAGACCTAGTGCCTCCTTGCTTGTTGATGTACCACATTGTGGTGGTGTTGTCTGTTCTGACCTGGATAACTTTGTTCTGAACAGATTTGGAAAAAGCTTGAAGTGCTAGAAATACTGCTCTGAGTTCCAACAGATTGATGTGAAGCAGAGATTCCTAAGGGGACCACAACCCCTGGGTGGTCAGGTCACCCAAGTGAGCCCCCCACCCCAAGAGGGAGGCATCTGTAGTAAGGATTAAAGAGTGAGACTGAGAGACAAAGGGAACCCCTTGTCTCAGATTGTTCTGATCCTGCCACCACTGTAGGGCCTGGATCAGGGGTCGAGTCACTGGGATCAATTTGGTCAGAGGGTCCTTCCATTGAGACCAAAAGGCTCTCAAATGGAACTGAATGTCCCTCATCTGAAATCTTGCTCCCTGCACTACTGCTGTGGAAGCAGCCATGTGCCCCAGGAGCTGTAGGAAATGCCTTGCTGGTCGAGACACCTGCAGGGTGAATGAGGAGGCCAGAGAGACAAGGTTCCTTACCCTGTCCAGGGGAAGGAAAGCTCTGGCCTTTTCTGTGTCTAGCTCTGTGCCTATGAAGGTGAGAAGCTGGACAGGCTCTAGAACTGACTTTGAAAGATTCAGAAGGAAACCCAAAGAGGTGAGCAGTTGCTGAGTTATCTGTAAGTGTAACTTGACTTGGTCTGGGGACTGGCCTACTATGAGTCAGTCATCCAGGTAAGGGAAGATGGCAATCCTTTGCCTTCTTAGAGAAGCAACTACCACTGCCAGGCATTTTGTGAATACCCTTGGAGCAGAAGTCAGACCAAAGGGCATTGCTCTGAACTGGTAATGGCCTGAGGGCAGCTCGAACCTGAGGTACTTTCGATGGGAGCTTCTGATGAGAATATGGAAGTAGGCATCCTTGAGGTACAGGGACACTAGCCAGTCCCCTGGCCTGAGAGAAGGTAGAATAATTCCCAGAGTCACAATTTTTAATTTTTGTTTTAAAAGGTGCTTGTTTAAGTATCTGAGATCCAGGATGGGCCACCATTCTCCTGTCTTTTTTGGGGTAAGGAAGTACCTGGAGTACAACCCTTGGCCCTGGTGTAGGGGTGGAACCCTTTCCACAGCTCTGACAGCTAGGAGGAAAGAGACCTCTGCCTCTAGGGCAAGTGTCTCTGAGGGATTTGCAGGTGGAAAGGATCTGGTTCTCATCTTTGGAAACTTTTTGAAGCTGAGAACCAGTCCCTGGCTTACTACTTCCAGGACCCATTTGTCTGATGTCAGAGACTCCCAGTCCTGGACAAAGTAAGCCAGCCTGCCCCCTACAGGTAGTGGAGAACCGGTCCTGGCCAACCCATCAGGGTGCCTGTTTGGCAGGGGGTTTTGGCTGAGGGGGGAAGCAGGTCTGCTTGTACCCCATCTGCCTCTCCCTCTAAAGAACCCCCTCTGGGCATGAGCAGAAGAGGAGGCCTGGGCTTGGTAGAAAGGCCTATGAAAAGGCCTGCCCCTGCCCCTGGGATGCTGCCTCTGAGGAGTGGCCTGCCTTTCCTTGGCCTGTGCACTCCTACAGGTGGTCCTATATTCGTCCATTTTCTTCATGTAATTCTCTGTCTTCTCCCCAAACAGAGAATTACCCACAACAGGAAAATCCATGGCCTTAGTCTGGGTATCCTGTGACAGGGTAGTACATCTGAGCCAAGCCATTCTACGAAGTGCCACAGATGTAGCCATGACTCTAGATGACACATCGTTGGAGTCCACTGCAGCATGGAATTGCACCTTGGATGCCTCAATACCATCAGCAGCCACCTACTCCAGCTCCTTGGCAAGCTGGCCAGGGACCTGTTTTGCTAAAACCATAACAGTGTCCCATCTGGATTTTTGATACCTAGCAGTATAGGCCATATAATTGGCCTGTCTGAGTCCCAAGGATGCTGCCATGTACTGTTTCTTTGCCATGGCATCAATCCTCCTGGAGTCCTTGTCTGGGGGGTGTGAAGCCAAGGGAATATTTGCCTTATCACAGGCTGCAGCCTGCACTACCCCAACATCGCTGCATTGTTGTGTAAGGAACTCTATATCTGAGCCTGACAATGTATACCTCTTGTCCATTCTCTTATCCACAGGAGGTATAGTATTAGGAGTCTTTAAAATCTTAAATGTCTGTTTCCCAAAAGATTTGTGTAAGGAATAGACAGCCTCCTAGACTCTGGGATATCCATCATTTCCACATAGTCAGGCTCCTCCTGGTCATCCACAGCTTCTTCCATAGGAAGCTGGAGGTTTCAGCCACTTTTTTGTAAAACTTGAAATGGGAGGGGGACTCAGAAAGCCTAGGAGGAGACACTCCTGAAGGTCTGCCTGGGGGAGATGTCCGGGTCAATAGGCACATCCAGACTTTCAAAACCACATTCACTTTCCTCATACTCCTCTTCCTCCTCCTCCGGTTCATAAAATTCCTCTAAATCATACTCTTGAACCGGTGGAACCGGCCGAACCGAGAGCTAGCTTGATGGTGCTGGTTCGGTTGGAACCGGGGAAAGCGACTGCACAATTTTGATCGCTTTGGCTATTTCTTCAGTGGTTGGAGAGGAAAGTTTTGGCTCCACACCAGCTGATTTTCTAGTCCTTTTTGCTGGAACCGACTCCTCAGAATTGGCTCTCCTTTTGCCCTAAGAAGTCTCGCCCTGGTCAGAGGGCACTCCTTCTGGTTCAGTTTGAACCGAACTGGGCTGGCCATCTGGTTCAGCGGACTTTTTGGCCTCCCTTTCCCTGAGCCTACCAACTCTCTTTTCTAGGGTAGCTGCAGGAAAATTTTTACAAATCTGGCAGTCTGCATTGAGGTGGTCAAACCCCAGACAATAAACACAGGTGGTGTGGGGGTCAGCCTTAGCAAAGACTTCCCCACACACACTACAGTGTTGAAACCCAGTGGGCCCGGTTTTTCTTTTGGATTTCTCAGACATTGTGCCAGTCCTAACCAAACTTACCCTTTTAATGGCAATCTGCCAAGCAAGACCCTCTTATCGGTTCCTGACCGTGTCACGGGTCGTGGAAAAAAACGTAATAAAATCCATTTTTTTTAGAACCGATAAGAACCGGTAACCACACTCTAAAAGTACAGATTAAGAATTTCTAACAACTTGATCGGTTCAAACCGAACCGATGAATGGTTTACAAGTTCCACACAGAATAGAATAAAATATAACCAGTCTAATACTCACAAATACCACAGACAGAGACTGAACCAACAGGTTACGGTTTAAATTCGGTTGAAAACCGAGAAAAGTGGTACTTTAACCGACAAATTGAACCGAGCAGAAGGAGAAATCTCTGGAGCGACTGTTCAGTGAGGCGGAGTAAAGAATCTGACGGTTTGAGTTTAAACAGCAACAGACAGAGTCTCAACCGAGCTCGAGCTCAGCGTTCCTTGCCTGGCATGGAAAGTTAACTCTTTCATCTCCGGGGCAGTTCAAAGGTTGGAACTCACTGCTACTGTCAGAATACAGCAAGACTTCATGTTGTTTGAAAGCCTCCTTCTCCCTGCTTCTCTTCCGGTATGAAGCAATCTTAATGAATTCACCCCTAAGATAACATTTTAGGGCACCCCATAACATATCCTCTTTCTGGACTAAACCTCAATTATCCTCCAGGAAGGATTGGATAAGGGACTGTATTCTAGAAACTATGGAGTTATCTTTTAATAATTGAGTATTTAATTTCCAGATTGTGTCCCTGTGACTGAGGGGGTCCAAGGTTAATAGCACCCATGCTACTGAGTGATCGGATAGTACTATCGGTTCCAGACCCGTTTGATATATACCTTTTAGGAGTGGGAGACTAAGTAGGATATAGTCTAGCCTGGACCAGGTTTGAAGTATTGATGAGAAATAGGAGAAAAGCTTATGGGTAGGGTTAAAAATACACCATGCATCACAGTGTCTCAGCAGATCTGTGAGATCATTCAACACCCTTTGAGATGACGAAGGGGGTTTTAGAGTCGAGTATGATCTGTCCAGGTCTTGAGTAGGAGGGATATTCCAGTCTCCCACCAGAATCAGAAGTGTTGGTAAAAATGAGGCAAGTGTATTATTCAGAGCCATGAGAAAAGCAGGGTCACCCCCTACTGGACCCTATATGGAACACAAAGTAGCCTCTTTACCCATTAAGGTGCCTTTAACCAGCACAAATCTGCCATTAGAATCTGAAACCAAGGAATCTGCTTGAAAGGGTACATTGTGTTTAATCAATATTGCTACCCCTCTACTTGCAGTGGAATCGCCAGCTGAAAAAACTTGTGCAATTCCTTGCCTGCACAACCATATGGCTTCGGTCACCAACAGGTGAGTTTCTTGTAAAAGGATAACTCCTGCATTAAGTAAAGCACAATGTTTTAACACCTGAAGTCTTTTCACAGGGTCTCAGATTCCCCTGACATTCCACGTCATAATTTTAACAGTTACAGTTGCCATTTATAGTATCTATGATATCAGTAATTCTTATTCTGATTAAAGAGTTTATGAAGACCTTAGAGCACACTCCAGCCCCTCCCCTACCCAACCCCTCCTTCTCCCCAAATTCCATAGAATGATCCCACAGTATTCCTCCTAGTAGAGATCCCCCCAACCCTGGCTCATTTGAAATCTCCGCCTCCGAGATTCTTTCCATTGGTAAGGTTCTTAAACTGCTAAGTGGGTTCAAATCTGACTTCCCAGCCCCCTGTTCCTCCCCAGCAACTATATACAAAGGACATTGATACAAGTCCAGAATCCAAAAAAAACTCACGGGTCCTACCCCCACCAGCTCCTGACTGCTTCCCAGATATTACCAAATCTGTGATATAGAAATGTTAGGAAATTCTCCAGGGCATGATTTAGGATTTACCCTGAGAATTAACGTGCAAACTAGGACCAAAAACATGTGGGTCTGAGGATGCATTGAGGAGCTGTACCCCCTTTTAACTGAAATGTTATGCAACTTTCAGGAGCCTAGATGTACTCGGGCTCCCCCCACCACCATCCCCAATCACTTGTCCAGTATCGTTCAGGTAGTAGAATTGCTGGGTGAAATAAGAGCCAGAAAACCAACCTGGACCCAATGATCGAGGCATCATAGGACTTACTATATTATTCCTTATTCAAATGCTTGAAATTAAAACCCCTCAAATATTACCTTGTATCATGCTTAATAATCCCCAAGCCAACTGTACTAGCAAGATAGATAAGGTCCACCCTCCTATCTCTATTTGAAGTAGTCGTAGTCTTCCCCCCCATCACCAGCGGAATCTGCAGGTATAACTCAGAAGAGGATACCAAATCTCCAACTACAAACAAAATCAAATGATGACATGCTGTCAACACATATTATCAGAAAAAAGGTTATTTACAGTTCGAGAAGAATGTCTGTCCCGGAGGGTCTGTTGTTACTTGGTAGGCCATAAAGACATCAAGGGTAAGATTAAAATTACTAGGACAAGGAGGTGGTCTGGTAAAGAGCCCTACCCCGAAGAAACTCGGTTCTGTGCCAAAGGTTCTCTCCTCTCAGGAGACTCTGTAACTCACAACACCCCCCCCCCGCGGTCATGCCCCTGTATTACCACATTTAGAAACTAAGCAGCCTACCCAGACCAGAACCAAAAAACTTCTTTTGGGTACTAATTATAAAAGGAATATTCTTGAAGTCATTTAACTAACTTGTTAAACACTGATCCAAAGGAGGAGAAACCTCCAGTAGTAATAATCTAAACTTTATAAACTAATGTCAGCCATTTTTTAAACAGTTCTGATAACTTGATTGTAAGATCAGTTGTAGCTTGTGTAGGCGAGTCAAAGGAGATCCAGTTGCCAGCAACAGAAACCTGCAACTTAGCCATATAGATAATTTTAAATGGCATGCCAGCTGCTATAAGTTTGCTAACTGTTGGATGAAAGGCTGTGCAGTTTTGCCTTATTTTTGAATGGCAGAGCTTGAGTTATTCTCAGCCTGGTGCACTCTCAGGTAATGGACAGTAATTCTCCAGCTTTTGAGATAACATGATGTTTCTCAACATAGCTCAGGAACTTGAGGATTATTGGGCAAGGGGGTGCCCCCGCTTGAGGTCTAGGCCTGGGAGCCCTATGTGCCCTCTCGATATGGTAGTTAGCACTGAGTGGGGGGGCACAATCTTCAGTAGAGGCTTTTGGACAAATGCTACTGTATTGGGTCCTTCTTCTGTCTCCGGTAGCCCCAGAATCAAGATATTGTTCCGACGGCTTCTCCCCTTTAAATCCTCAGTTTTAAGTTGTAGCTTTTATACCTGTTGTCTAAGATGTATTAGCTCGGGGTCAACTCTCTCTTTCCACTTTTCCATGGAGGATATTCTAGCTTCTGTATCACCCATCCATTTAGTGAGATCCGCCATATCTCCCCTGATAGATATGATCTCCAAAGAGATCTCCAAGAGAGTCTCACAAAAGGGGAGTAGATCATGCAGAAAACAATCCTCCATAAGGGGGTTCGATTGGGTGATCACTGTGGTGATCTTGCCCGTTTGCCCACTTTGGGCCTTCAGCTCCTTGGGCATTTTCTCCGGTAAAGGAGGAGGCATATGCTTCAGTTGGGCCTGCTTCATTTCAGCTTTCATCGCGGAGAGAAAAAACTCCAATAGCGATGCGATTATCATCGAGATCAAGTGCTGAAGACAGGTTCTTCTTCATAGAATAGTTGCTAGGAGCTGGAAGAGGGATTTTTATTGTCTAATACCCAGTGATGGCAGGGTTAGAGCTGGAGCCCTGACCCAGTGCTGCTACCAGGTCACCTGCATCACGTGATCCGTGATGAAGCTTTTCAAGCCATTAAGGCTGCATTATGTTCAGACCCTGTTTTAAGAAGCCCAGACTTTGAGAAAACATTTTTGTTACAAACTGATGCATCAGAGGTAGGCCTAGGTGCAGTCCTGAGTCAAAATATAGATGGGACAGAAAACAAAATTACTCACCTTAGTAATTGTGTTTCTTCTAATGGAGTCTTGCTGTATTCTGACATATTGCAGTAATCCCCAACCTTTAAACTGCCCCGGAGAACAAAGAGTTAACTTTCTACGCAGGGCATGGAATGCTGAGCTTGAGCTCAGTTAGAGTCTCTGTCTGGAGTGTTTAAAACTCAAACCATCAGATTCTTATGAGCCCAGCTAACTAACTATTCTGTGTGGAAATTGTAAACAATTCCTACTAGCCAACTGGCAGAAAAAAGTTTTAGATTCCCAAGGAAGACTCAAGTCAGGAAACCCAAAAACCAATCTAATACAAATAACAGTAACAAATCAGCACCCAAACAAAAAGGAGAAGGGTGTAAATAAAAAGCACCCCTGGGGTGCAATACTGCACCTGCCCACCCACTTCCCAAAAACAGGTTCTGAGAGGGGAGGCAGGGAGAGAGGTCAGAATACAGCAAAACTCCATTAGAAGAAACACAATTACTAAGGTGAGTTATTTTTTCTTCAAATAACATGAAGTCTTGCTGTATTCTGACATATTGCAGACTACTCAAGCAGTACCTCCATGGAGGAGGGACAGAAGCTACTTTGGGAATAGGCTCTGAAGTACTGCTGTGCCAAACCGAGCATCACTCCTAGTCTGGATATCCAGAGAGTAATGCTTGGTAAAGGTATGGACTGTTTTCCAGGTGGCTGCTTAACAAATTTCTAAGAGAGGGATATCCCTGGCAGCAGCCAAGGAAGCAGTTGTACCTCTAGTGGAATGAGCTCTCAGGCCTGAGGGTGGAGTTTTTCCCAGTTTTTCATAGCAGAATTGTATACAGGACACAATCCACCTGGCAATAGATCTCTTGGTGGCAGGTTTGCCCTTTCCTACTTCTCCATAAGTGAGGAACAACTGGAGGGAGTCAAACCTGTGACTCTTGGTACGCTGTATGTAGTAACTAAGGGGTCTTTTAACATCTAAACTGTGTAGCCTCCTCTCTCCTGAGGAAGAATGATCAGTGAAGAAAACAGGAAGAGACATAGACTGGCTTAAATGGAAGTCTGAAACCACTTTGGGCAAGAACCTTCTATTGGTTCTAAGGACCACTTTATACCTGTAAAATGAGATAAAATCAGGTTCCACTGACAGGGCTTGCAATTCACTAATACGCCTGGCAGAGGTAAAGGCTACCAAGAACTCAGTTTTCCAAGTCAAGTACTTAAGCTCTGCTGAAGACATAGGTTCAATAGGGGGTTGCATAACTTGAGCAATGCAAACATTCAAATCCCGGGCAGGGGCAGGGTCTCTAAAAGGAGGATTGGTGTGAAGCAATCCTTTAAAAAATTTACAGAACACAGGATGAGAAGATAGTGAGGAAGACTTCCCCACAGACAAAAACGCAGAAACAGCTGACAAGTTACCTTGAGAGTAGCTGGTCCGAGGCCTAGGCCATTAAGATGCACCATATAATCCAGAACCATAGGCAATCCAGCAGTATCTGGAGAAATATGCTTCTTAGAACACCAAATACTGAATCTTTTCCATTTGGAGTTATAAGCCTTTCTGGTGGAGGGCTTCCGATAAGCCTTGAGGATATCCAGAACCCCTTGGGTAAGATGCAGATCTGCAAACTCTAACTCTTCAAGAGCCATGCCATGAGATTGAGAGACTGAAGATTGGGGTACCAAATCCTCCTCTGAGAGGATGTTAACAGGTTGTAATTCCTGGGAAGAGACGGGGAAGATGGACTGCTAGGGACAGCAACTGGGGGTACCTGGGCTGTCTGGCCCAATCTGGAGCAATCAAAATCACTTTGCAAGGTTGAGACCTTATTTTTACTAAAACTTTGAACAGGAGTGGGAAGGGAGGGAAGGCATACAGAAACTTCCCTTCCCAATTAAGAATCAGGGCGTCCAGAGGGACTGAGCCCAAAAAATGGAGGTCTGCAACAAAAGAGAGGGAGTTGGTGATTGTCTGGGGCTGCAAGAGCTCTATTTCTGGAGTGCCACACCTTGAAAAAATCACTTTCAACACCTAAAGGTCCAGGTACCATTCGTGATGGCCCTGAGAGATCCTGCTCAGTGCATCTGCTAGCACATTGTGCTTCCTTGGAAGGTGAACTGCTACCAGAGAGCTTTGCAGGGAATAAGCCAGGGACCACAACTTCATGGCTTCTGTGCACAAGGCTGTGGACCGAGTGCCTCCTTGCTTGTTGATGTACCACATGGTGGTGGTGTTGTCCGTTCTGACCTGAACCACCTTGTTCTGTACTGACTGAGAGAAAGTTTTTAGGGCCAGAAAAACTGACCTGAGCTCTAGGAGATTGACATGGAGAAGGGATTCTTGGGGGGACCATAGCCCCTGGGCAGTGAGGAACCCCAGATAGGCTCCCCAGCCCCAGAAGAGAAGTGTCCATCGTAAGGACCACTGAACAAGGCTAAGTAGCAAAAGGAACATATTGTCTTAAATTGTCCTGATCCTGCCACCACTGGAGGGCTTGGATCAAGGTCAGAGTCACTGGGATCAGTTTGGTAAGGGAATCCTTCCTCTGAGACCAAAAAGCTCTCAGGTGCAACTGAATATCCCTCATCTGGAATCTTACCCCTTGGACCACTGCTGTTGAAGCTACCATGTGGCCCAAGAGCTGGAGGAAATGCCTTGCTGGTCGAGATACCCAAAGGCTGAAGGAAGAGGCTGGTTCCATAAGAACCCTTGCCCTTTCTAGAGGAAGAAAGGCTCTTTCTCTGCGTGTGTCCAGTTCTGCCCCTATAAAGGTAAGAAGCTGGACTGGTTCGAGAACTGACTTGGGAAGGTTGAGAAGAAACCCTAGAGAAGTGAGCACTTGCTGGGTCACTTGCAGGTGAGACTTGACTTGGTCTAGAGACTGACCCACTATTAGCTAATTGTTCAGATATGGAAAAATGGAAATCTTTTGCCTTCTTAGAAAGGCAACTACTACTGCCAGGCACTTTGTGAAAACCCTTGGGGCTGAGGTTAGGCCAAAGGGCATTGCTCTGAACTGATAGTGGCCTGAGGGCAACTCGAACCTGAGGTACTTTCTGTGGGAGCACCTGATGGGAATGTGAAAGTAGGCATATTTGAGGTCTAGGAAGGCTAGCCAGTCCCCTGGCCTTAGAGAGGGAAGGATTATTCCCAGAGGTACCATCTTGAACCTTGGTTTTAAAAGATGTTTGTTTAGATATCTTAGGTCTAGAATGGGGCACCACTCCCCTGTTTTTTTGGGGGGTCAGGAAGTACCTGGAGTACAGTCCTTTGTCCCAGTGTAGGGTAGGTACTCTCTCTATCACTCTTAAAGCTAGGAGAGAAGAAACCTCTGCCTCTAGGGCAAGAGTTTCCTAGAGATTTGCAGGTGGAAAAGATCTGGCTCTCATCTTTGGAAATTTTCTGAAGCTGAGAACCAGTCCCTGGCTTACTACTTCCAGGACCTACTTGTCTGATGTAATAGACATCCAGTCCTGGACAAAGTAAGCCAGCCTGCCCCCTACCAGAATAGGGTAGTGGACCCAGGCAGGTCCATCAGGGTGTCTGCTTGGCAGGGGCTTTAGGCTGAGGAGTGGATGCAGCCCTGCTCATCCCCCTTCTGCCTCTCCCTCTGAAGAACCCCCTCTGAGAAAAGGAAGAAGAGGCCAGTGCTTGGTAAAAAGGCCTTTGAAAAGGCCTGCCTCTGCCCCTAGACTGCTGCCTTTGAGGAGATGCCTGCCTCTCCTTGGCCTGAGCATGCCTGTAAGTGGTCCTGTACTCATCCATTTTCTTCATGTAATTCTCTGTTTGCTCCCCAAACAGAGAATTACCCACTACAGGAAAATCCATGGCCTTAGCCTGGGTGTCCTGCGAGAGGCTAGTACATCTGAGCCAAGCCATCCTTCGAAGAGCCACACATGTAGCCATGACTCTTGATGACTCATCATTAGAGTCCACAGCAGCATGAAACTGAACTTTAGATGCCTCAATCCCATCTGCAGCCACCACCTTCAGCTCCTTGGCTAGCTGAGGCAAGGCCTGTTTAGCCAGTGCCAGTACAGTGTCCCATCTGGACTTCTGGTACCTGGCTGTATAGGCCACGTAATTTGCCTGCCTGAGTCCCAAGGAAGATGCCATGAACTGTTTCTTTGCCATGGCATCAATCTTTCTGGAGTCCTTGTCTGGGGGGTGTGAAGTCAAGGGAATATTTGCCTTGTCACAGGCAGCAGCCTGCACTACCCCAATATGGCTGCATTGCTGGTATAAGAACTCTGTGTCTGAGCCTGAAAGTGTATACCTCTTGTCCATTCTTCTATCCACAGGAGGTATAGTGTTAGGAGACTTTAGGATTTTTTGTGTCTGTTTCCCAAAAGATTTGTGGAGGGGAATAGACAGTCTCCTGGACTCTGGGATGTCGATCATTTCTACATAATCAGGCTCCTCTTGATCTTCCACAGCCTCCTCCATAGGAAGCTGGAGGGTTTCAGCCACTTTTCTGTAGAACATAAAGTGAGAAGGGGACTCAGAAAGCCTAGGAGTGGAAACACCTGAAGGTCTGTCTGGGGAGATGTCCGGTTCCACAGGCACATCGAGACCCTCACTTTCACCATTATCATCCTCAAATTCCCCTTCCTCTTCAAACTCCGGTTCATAAAAATCTTTGAGGGTATAATCTTGAACCGGGGGAATCAATCAAACTGAACCCCTGCCAGAAGGCACCAGAACGGTAGGAACGGGGTGGAGTGATTCCACAATCTGAATCGCTCTGGCTATCTCTTCGGTGGTCGGAACATGAACCTCTGGATCTGAACCGGATGATTTGTCTTTGCATTTTCTTTTTGTCAGAACCGATCCCTCAGAATTGGCTCTCCTTTTGCCTGAAGAAGTATCACCCTGGTCAGAGGGCACTCCTTCTGGTTCAGTCGGAACCAAACCAGGCTGGCCATCCGGGTCAGCGGACCTCTTGGTCTTCTTTTCCCTCAGTCTACCTAATCTCTTCTCAAGGATAGATTTTGGAAATTTTTTACATATTTGACAGTCTGAATCGAGGTGGTAAAACCCCAGACAATAAACACAGGTGGTGTGGGGATCGGCCTTAGCAAAGACCTCCCCACATTCACTGCAGTGTTGAAACCCAGTGGGCCCATTTTTTTTTCTTGGGTTTCTCAGGCATGGTCAACCTAACCAACTTACCCTTTTTATGGCAACTGCCAGGCAAGACTCCTTTATCGTTTCCTAACCGTGTCACAGGTATTCGAAAAAAAGTACTAAAACACGTTTTTTTAGAACCGATAAGGACCGGTAACCACACACTAAGTAAAAACACAAAACACAAGATTTCACTATTAAATGGCCGGTTCAGCTGAATCGAGCTGCACTTTTACAAGTTCCACACAGAAAAACAGAACAATTCCTATCTAGTACTCACAGCACCACAGACAGAGACTATGCAGATAACTTTTTCGGTTTAAAAAAATGACGAAAACTGAAACTTTACCCGACTTTTGAACCAAGCTGTAGGAGAAATCTCTGGAGCAACCGTTCAGTGAGGCGGAGTAAAGAATCTGATGGTCTGAGTTTGAAACACTCCAGACAGAGACTCTAACCAAGCTTGAGCTCAGCATTCTATGCCCTGCATAGAAAGTTAACTCTTTGTTCTCCAGGGCAGTTTAAAGGTTGGGGGTCACTGCAATATGTCAGAATACAGCAAGACTTCATGTTGTTTGAACATCCTATTCTGTACATAAGTAGGAAGTTGCATGACTGGGAGAAAAGGTACTCCACCATTGAAAAGGAATGTTTAGCAGTAAAGTGGGCCATAGAGTCCCTTAAGTTTTATTTGCTAGGAATGGACTTTGTACTTGTAACAGATCACAATCTTCTCTGTTGACTTAACCAAACGAAAGATAACAGTTCCAGAATCACAAGGTGGTACCTGGCACTGCAGCCATTTAAATTCAAGGTGATACACAAGTCTGGTAAAGAGAATAGTAATGCTGATTTTCTATCAAGATATGGATCAGGAAGAAAACATTACTTACCATAATAATCTTGTTTCTTCCAAGGGAATCTTACTGTATTCTGACAAATGCAGTATGGTCTCACTATGGGACTGCCCCAGAGCAGAAATGGTTAATGGAATGTTAGGCTCGAGCACGGTTTTCAAACTACCGTCCCTGGTTGCATTTCCTGCAACTGTCAGATTCATTACTCCACTTGCCTCAGTAAGACTTCTCTGGAGAGCTCTCCTTCGCTTTGACCAAATAGATTTATTTTACTCGGTTTTTTCGAAGTCCATATTATTTTTGATTTTTGAAGCATTGTCCTTGGTTCACAGGTAGAATTAGTCTAGATTTAGTGAATTTTTGGGTTACTTGTCGGCTCCTTAGTGGTTCTTTTAATCGACAGGGAACTGACAAAGTTCTACTTCTTTATATTTAAAATTTAAGGTCTGTTTATTTCTATCTACAGTCCAGTAAGGTGGTTTTAGTTTTTGTGTTGGTTTTTCTTTTTGTATTGGTTTAATAGACTGAACAGTGTCACAGAACAAGAAATGAACAGGCTCCATAGGTATCCAACATTGTACAGAGTGTGGGGAACCTTTTAATAAGGTAGATCCTCATTTAATTTGTGTTTTTTGTTTGAGGTTTGACCACCTCAAGGAGAACTGTGATATTTGCAAAAACGTCCCTCAGTCGACGCTTGATAGACGACTTAAACGACTGCAGGAGAAGATGTCCAATAAGGCTGTTGAACTGGCTAAGGACAAACTGGCCACAAGCCAAACTTAACTGGAGAAACAGCCCTCTGACCAGGGTGATGGTTCCTCAGCTAAGATGAGCCCCGTGGATACTGCCGCTAACCCGGCAACCGGGGGGAAAAGGAAAAAGAAAGAAAAACATTCAACGTTCAAACTGCAACCGAAGGGTTCATCAGTTCCTACTGCTGAGGAGATGGCAAAAGCTATCAGAATAATTCAGTCCCTCCAACCAAGTACTCCAGTTCCAGTTGAGAAGTGGCCTCATTGCTGCAGACTGGGCCAGGCAGCCATTGTACTACCTGGTCATGGCACTGTCAGTGTCCAGACCAATTAGCCTCCCCAGGAGGCACAATTTGCTGACTTGTTCCCAAGGCAGGATTCTATATCCCAGCCTTCAGTCCCTCAGGCTCAAGTCATGGCTCTTGAGGACTTAGAGTATGCTGATTTGTAGCTCTCAGAAGAGGTTATGGAGGTCCTTAGGGTTTCCAGAAAGCCCTCCACCAGGAAGACTTACACATCCAAGTGGAAAAGGTTTTCCAACCGGTGTCAAAAGAAAAATTTGGATCACACTCTGGTGGGTTTGTCAATAGTCCTTGACTACGTGACCCATCTCCATTCCCTCAGCCACACTCAAGGTGTATTTGGCTGCTATATCAGCCTACCTGTCAGTTGGTAAGGCATCATCTCTGTATCGAATTCAGTATTTAGGACATTCTTGAAGGGGTTGCTACACTTCAGTCCTCCACATAGGGTTCCCACTCTAGTGTGGGACCTTAACATATGTATTGCCCAACTCATGCAGCCACCTTTTGAGCCTATGTTGTCAGCTGACCTCAAATTGGAACTCTGTCTTTCTAGTTGCAATTACTTCAGCCAGAAGGATCAGTGAGCTCCAGGCCTTGTCCATAGATACTGATGATATCGCATTCCACAGGGACAAGGCAGTCTTTAGGACCAATAACAGTTTCTTCATAAAGCAGTGTCTGATTTCCACTTCAACCATTCCATTACACTACCAATCTTCTTCACTGATCATTCTTCTTCAGGTAAATGTAGGCTGCATAGCTTGGATGTTAAAAGAGCTATCAGCTACTACCTGGAGCATACAAAAAGCCACATAGGGGATAGGACCCAACTATTTTTGACTTATGAGGAAGTAGAAAAGGTAAACCTGCCACAAAGAGGTCCATAGCATGGTGTATTGTGGCATGTATGAAGTTCTGTTATGACAAGGTGGGCATGCAACCCCCACAGGACCCACTCCACCAGAGAAACAGCTGCATCAATAGCAGCCTCTAGGGATATCCCTTTGCTGGAAATCTGTAAAGCAGCTACCTGGAAGACAGTTTACACATTTACTAAGCATTACTGCCTGGATACTCAGGCTAGGAGTGATGCCAGGTTTGGCACAGCAGTCCTGCAGAGCCTATTTCCTATGTAGGTCCTCTGCCCACATCCAAAGGCACTGCTTGGGTAGTTTGCATTGGTCAGAATACACTAAGATTTCCTGGGGTTTGAAGAAAACATTATTTACCATAGTAATCTTGTTTCTTCCAAGGGAATCTTACTGTAGTCTGAGCTCCCACCCTTCCTCCCATGCTAGGACATACAGGACACTGCATACTGTCTGTACAACTAAAGTTGGAAACCTGTGGGTAGCTATTAGTTTCTTGGGCATCTGTTGACTTGAGTCTTAGAGATGCCCTCTGTTATTTAAGAGGTGTTTTTCCCCCCAAAAGGAGTATTAGTTATTATTAGATTAGATTAGTTAGCTAGTGTCTTTTAGCTTCTGCATGCTTCATAAAAATCTAACGGTTGCAGGAAGTGCAACCAGTGACAATGGTTCAAAAACCAAGCTCAAGCCTAACATTCAACTATTAGCATAGGTTCTATTAACCATTTCGGCTCCGGGGCAGTCCTATGGTGAGACCATACTGCTTAATAGGTGACTTAAACAACTGCAGGAGAAGATGTCTGATAAGGCTGCTGAACCAGCTAAGGACAAACCAGCCATAAGCCAAACTGAACCAGAGAACCAGCCCTCTGACCAGGATGATGGCTCCTCAGCTAAGAAGCACCCCACGGAAACTGCCACTAAGCTGGGAACTGGGGGACAAAAGGAAAAAGAAAGAAAAACATTCAATGGTTGAACCACAACCAAAGAGTTCATGAGTTCCAACCACTGAGGAGATAGCAAATGTTATCAGAATAATTCAGTTCCTTCAACTGAGTACTCTGATTCCAGTGGAGAAGTGGCCTCGCCTTTGTACTCCTGGATCCACACCAGTTACCGGTTCTTTAGAAGTCAAACAGGAGCATTTGATTATGAAGATGAGGATAATGGGGAACCGGTTGAACCAGATATTTCCTCTAACCCTCTCTGTGCTGACTCCCCTGACAAGGGCAATCAGGATTTTACATCTCATTTTACTTTCATTAAACAGGTTGCTCAGTCCTTGATCTTCCTACCCAGGAGTCTACTGAGGAGGAGGAGGAAGAAGAGCAGGACTACAGAAAGATGATGGATGTGCCTGTCTCTAACAGGTTGTTGGTACCCATCCATAAATCCCTTAAGAGGCAGGTTAACAAAATCCTGCAGACTCCTACCTCTGTTCCACCAGTTGATAAAAAGGTGGATAAAAAGTACAGGGTTACCAAGGCTGGGGCAGAGTTCCTGTTTGGGCACCCCAGCCATGATGGAGTGGTACAGGCTGCTGCCTGTGACAAGACTGTCATTCCTCTGGCATCCCACCCTCCAGATAAGGGCTCAAGGAAGATGGATACTATTAAGAAGAAGGTGTATTTGGGATCCTTCCTCCTTATCAGGCAGGCCTCTTACATGGCTTACATAGACAGATATCAGAGAATGTTGTGGAACACTGTGGTGGAAATCACAAAGTCTGTCCCAGCCCCTATGGCAGCTGACTTGCAAGAAGCTGCAAAAAGAGGCATACAGGCCTCAAAGGCACAATTCAGGCTGGCTGTAGACAATAATGATACTGTAGCCAGACAAGTGGCCTCTTCTGTTTCTCTTAGAAAGTTTGTTGGCTTAGGACTACTAACCTAACCCAAGACACGCAGTCCAAGGCTTTGGACTTCCCTTGTGAGCCTACCTCTCTGTTTAGGGAACAGATGGAGGATTACATGAAGAAGATGGATCAGGGTTTTATTTAACTCTAAAAATTGATTAGCGTTTTGCTCATAAAAGTTCTAAAACATTGTGAAAATGCATAGCACTTGCCTCACTGTGTTTAACAAACATAACACTTCTAGAAAACCAATATAAATGCTTTCTGTACAGTTAGCATTGTCTGAAGAAAAAAACTGCTAATCAATTATTTAAAACCCGGTGGATGATTACAAAACAGCTTTCAAGAGTGTTTCAGCCAAAGAAAAGGCTGCCACTCCCCAGGAGCACCAGACCAGGGGAGCTAGAGGTAGGGGGCAGTATAGGCCATTTTTCTAGCCTCAGGCCTACCCCCAGTATCAGCAGCAGAGGGGTTATTTCAGAGGCAGGGGCAGAAGAGGTGGCAACCAAGCTAGCCCCAGCATCCAGACAGCATCCCAGCCTAAGCAGACACCCTGAGGCTCAGGTAGGGGACAGGTTGGCCCACTACCTCCAAGAATGGAAAACCATCCCCACAGACAGATGGTCTTGGAGGTAGTGGGCCAAGGTCTGGCTCTCAGTTTCAAGCTCGGACCAAAACTGAGCGCAAGGGTTTTCAGGCCATCTTCCCCATCAGAAACAAAGCTACTGGAAAGAGAAGTATTGAACCTATTATCCCTGGGAGCAATAGAATCAGTTTGTCTGGCACAGAGAGGCAAGAGCCTCTATTCAAGGTACTTCCTTACATTGAAAAAAACAGGAGATGGTGACCCATATTGGATCTCGGGTACCTAAACAGCCATCTACCGATGCCAAAGTTCAAAATGGTGACCCTGACTATGAGCCTTCCATCCCTAAGTCAAGGGGATTGGTTAGCATCTCTGGATTTAAAGGATGGTTACTTCCACATACCCATAAGACTGTCTCACAGAAAAGTCCTGAGGTTCAGACTGCCATCAGGCCACTACCAGTTCAAGGCAATGACTTTCAGACTTACTTCTGCTCCAAGGGTTTTCACAAAATGCTTGGCTGTGGTTGTGGCACACCTTAGAAGGCAAGGAGTGGTAGTGTTTCCCTATCTGAATGACTGTCTAGTCGTAGGGCAATCCCCCATCAGGTAAACTAGTCTCTGGTACTCACACAGGAGTTTCTATGGTCCTTAGGGTTTCTGGTCAACTTGAAAAAGTCAGTGCTACAACCAGTGCAGCTCCTGGAATTCATAGGAGCTGAACTGGATTCAGTGAGAGGAAAGGCTTTTCTTCCATAGTCAAGAGCAAATACCCTCGTTCAGCTGGCAGGTACATTCAAGTCTCAAAGCCGCAGGCCAGCCAGACACTTTCTTAAGTTGTTGGGCCATATGGATGCTTCAACAGCTACAGTGTCAGGAGCAAGGTTCCAAATGAGAGATATTCAGTACCATCTCATTCTCCACTGGCACCAGAAATCAGACCCATTGTCAAAATGGGTCCCAGTCACACAAACTCTCCTGCAAGCACTTCAGTGGTGGTTGGACATGGAGTCGAAGATAATACAGACTTCAAAAAAAATGAGTAAAATACATTTCTTCAGTCAAAGTGAAGGAGAGCTCTCTGGAGACGTCTTACTGAGGTAAGCAGAGTAATGAATCTGACGATTGCAGGAAGTGCAACCAGGGACAGTGGTTTAAAAACTGAGCTTGAGCCTAACATTCCACTATTAGCATAAGTTCTATTAACCATTTCAGCTCCGCGGGAAGTCCTATGGTGAGACCATACTGCATTTGTCAGAATACAGTAAGATTTTCTGGGGTTTGTATTGAGGGTACTGAAGATTGAAAATCAAAGTATGAGTTTAAACTTTACTGTTTGCTGTACTGTTATAGAAAAAAGGATACTGCACATATGGTTAATTTCTGAAAGTTAGAAGCTAATGTTAGCGAATTAATAGAACGTTTTGGAAACACGTTTAATAAAACAGGTTCCCTCTTAAGGAGGGGGTGTATGTGACAGGGTGGAATAAAACCCTGTCTCAATTGTTATGGAGAGTTTTAATGCAAGGATCTGTTCTCTCCTTTCCTGTCTCTTGTCTGTCTGGTTGCGCAACCAAATTTTCCTGTGGGATCTAGGATCTGATCACCCCAACAGTCTCACAATTATTTGCCTCTCGCTATCTCTCAGTCTTCCCTTGCTGTTTGTCTTTTCCTCCCTTGCATATTTGCTGGTATAAAAATATAAGCAAATCATTATGTGGAAATGTAACTGATATTGGGATCACTTTGGTTAGAAAGTACAGTATATAGTGTTACTGTTGAAATGTATATAATTATAGTTTCAGATGATTGCAAACAGCTATTGGAAACTCAAGAGGTTACCTTAGTGCAATTTTTAAGCCTTTTGCAGAAGAGCTGTGGAGAAAGGGGCCTCAGTTCTGGGACACTGTGTTCCTGCCAGCACCTGCCTGAAATATACTATAACACTTTAGAAAAAAACAGGATGTTTGTTAAGAAGAGGTGTTGGAAATATAGGATAAAGTATGGATCTCAGTGTGTAACAAGAATTTACACACACCTGAGGGGTTTGATGCTACATAAATCCTGAGAATGAAGTTCGAGGGGTTTATGCGTAGCATCAAACCCCGTGGGTGGGTGTAAATTCGAGTTTACACACTGGAACCCATATTTCATTTTATATAATTGTTGGGCTTCTCTTTTTTGCCTCAGCAATTATATAAAATAAAAAAAAGACTGCTGTGCCAGCACAGTTAGATTACTTGGGCACGTGAGGTCCACTTTCACTTTATTTAAAATATTGTCATGGGGGGTCCATCTGGTAGCCGTGTGGAACATCTGAAGTAATTTTAAAAATTACTTACTGCCGAGTGTCTGTGGCATCTTCTCTCCATGGTAGGTTTGTGTAGGGGAACTGTTTCCTGTTCGGAAAGGACACAGCGAGCGAGAAGTTTGAGCATGAGCAGTGTGGGGAAAACCGTGCGCATGTTTGCCATTATAAACGCCCCTTTATAATAGCAATTTATGCCACGGTTTCCCAATGGGAAAAAGGGAAGCCCATTAATTATGGTCTTATAACACAGAGCTACAATTGCTTGCAAAAGGGACACAGAAATTGAAGGAAAACTCAGATGCATCTTATGTTTATTTTGCCTTTGTATATAGTTGTACTGAACAATTTTATTTTTTTATGTTACTCTAGTAGAAATAAATAAATACTCCTGTTGCGAATTTTACAACTGCTCCTGGTTTCTCCTATGCTTCCTGACCTGTGCCTCTACAACACTCAAAACAACATAAAAATAAGAAAAAAAATAAGAACTTAAGCTCAGTTCCCAAACCAAAGATTTCTTGATATAAAGAAGGCAAATTCGGTTCCCGTCAGGCCACAGAGTGTAGCGGTCGGATCCCAGATGGGGAAGAAAACATAAACTGACAGAATTTAACTGCTGACTCAGAAAGAACTAAGGAAGGGTCCCACTTAAGTTCTTTTAGTAAAAAAAAAACAACAAAACTAAAGGTGGATCACCTGGTTCCTCAACGGTATTCATGGAACTGCTGAGGAACCACAAACTGAAGTAAAATAACACTAGAACTAGCGCTAACTATATAAAGTTAAATAAAGGTAGCAGATAAAGTAGAAATAAAATATTTTTTGCACAAAAGTAAATGTAAACTCAGTCATGCTGAGGAGCAGTCTCCGAAGCATCTTACTAGGTAGACAGAGCATGAAATCTGAGCATTATAGAATGCAGCAGTTGGTAAGGGCAGCAGTTTGAATGGTGGTATGAGTCAATGGATGTTCCATCATTTACATAAGTTCCATTTCTCTCTGAGGCAGTTCAACATAGGAGGCTGACTTCTACAGTTAATCATATTGAAAAATTCCTGGCATTAGAAAATAGGCATTTTTATATCTAGTGCACTTACCCAGTAATCAAAAACATACAAATAAATAAATAAATAAGACCCTGCCTCATGAAGACATTCACATATCTGGACTGAGTAGTATGGTATGGACTGCATGCCCATTGGCTCATGTTGTGAACCAATGGGCGTGCAGCGGGTGCGCTGGTGGGTGACTGCCGCCACCGGGCTGACTGGGGGGAGGGCCAGTGGGCGGGTGGGAGGGGTACACTAGACCACCAGGTAATAGGAATATTTTATGCTGTACAGATGCCCGCGATCGGACAGTGATAGGTCCACTGGACCACCAGGGATGTTGGAGGGGGGGTTATTGTTATACACAAATGCCCACGATCGGGCATATAGCGGTCCACTGGACCACCAGGGATGTTGGGGGGGTTATTGTTATACACAAATGCCTGCAATCGGGCACATAGCAGTCCACTGGACCACCAGGGATATTGGACAGGAGGGGGTTCTTTTAGATGAATGCCCACGATCGGGCTGCAGGGGGTATCAGTCCCCAAAGGCTGCTGCCTGGCAGGGTGCAGGTGCAAGTCGTCGGGGATCGGCACACCTGCATGCTAATGGCATGCAAATGGAGCCATAATGAGATGCAAATGGCCCCATGTGCACCTTGCATAAGTTATGGCCCCATTTGCATGTCCCCTTTTAAATATCGCAGGTGCTGTGCATGGCGCAATGGCACTTGCACTAGCGCATCTCCATGCTCCACTCTGACCACTTGCGCTGGCGCAGTGCCACTGTGTCATGCACAGTGGGGGTGGCCAGGGTGCGATATTCAAAGCTGCTGCACCATAGCGCAGCTCTGTTGAATTTTGCCCAGGCCACACCCCTGCACAACAAAGTTGAGCTGCACCCAGGCTTGCACCACAGCCTGGCGCAGTTTGAATATCCGGGCCATTTTGTGCAGGAGTTGAAAATTGACAGTGTCACATTCATGGGGTGCTGTAAAGAAATGGCCATGTTGAAAATTTGGGGTAACAATATTGAAAATTACCAAAGTTAAGAGGCTGTGGGCCAGATATTTAAAACTTTGCACTGGGCGCAAACCGTTTGCACAGGTTTAGCGTTGGGTTAGTGTGGGTCCACTATATTCAAAAGGTCAGATAACATGCACAAACTGTATTAGCACCAGGCAAAACTATAATATACACCAGGGGGAAACTGAGGGGTCATATCAGTGCAATGCTATATTCAGCGAATAGCTCCACAGAAAGAGGTTTTGTGTGACTTAGCACAACACTTTGCATGGTGCAAATTACTGCCCAGGAAAAGGTAGTTTTAACCCTGGGCAAACCAGCTCTGTGTGACTTTGTGGCTTTGCATGACTTTTGCATGGCTTTGCATGATCCTAACCAAAAAGTATGACACATATGCCAGACATAGAGGAAACATGTTGCTCACTGATGGCATCACTACGATGCCATCATCCGCCACCAGTCCCAGCCATGCCAGGCAGTAAGTGTTGACCTGGCTCCCAGTGGACACCATGGCAGTGCGGCCATACAGCACACACCTGCAGACCACCCTTCTGTGGACACCAACAGATGCCAGCACACACATGAAGCACTGTGGGCATGGAGGATGTTGAGGGGAGGGTGTACAAGTGGCCAGGCTGCACCACAGATTGGGTGTGGCCACAAGGCTGGGACAAGCCATGCAGTGCACATGGGCCAGTGTTGGGAATACACCAACACCAGTGTGCCTGTCTGACTTATGTGCCCCCACAGCCACATACCGCACATTTGTACAGACACCACAGCACACACAGAAAGCCATGTATATATCACTGTGAGCCTCCCATGCCAGTGGTGCAGCATCTGTGGGTTGCACAACAGCATAACAGTAATGTCTTCTGTCAGTGAACACCTGCAAGTTGGGCCTGTCATTGTGCACAATGCAGTGGTCAGCACTACCCTAGACACCATAGGCATTTCTGTGTCCCCCACACTACTGGCCCCTTGCTACTATAGTGTCTGCTGTGCACTGTAGCATGCACTACAGTTTGACAGTTGCATGCAGCACCACCAACTGTGCCTGTGCTGTGTAGTCCCCTGGGGCACAATATGCTATGCTGTACTGTACAAATGTAGCCTACAGCTACCACCATGCACTCCCAGACTGACCTACAGGTGGAGCTGTGGGCAGACCCAGCCAGCCCCTATACTTCCAGACTGACCTACAGGTGGAGCTGTGGGAGCCTGCAATAGCGCTGGGCAAACTGCATGCAAATCAGGTCATAATGAGATGTTAATCTGGATGTTTGCCCAGAGACTACCTAAGTAGACTCATTTGCATGTTACTTTTAAATACAGAACAGTTTTGCCCTGGGAAAGCATGATTGCGCTGGGCAAACAGATTAGCTCCGAGCTAAACCTGTGCAAATGTGTTTGTGCTGTGCAAACATTTCAGAAATATTGTACATTTTTGCACAATGTAATTTCACATGCACTGCTGCTTGCAGCATTACTGACTCCATGCCTTTGCTAGCACACACATTGGCCACATAGTTCACCTCTCCCTACCTTCACGTTGCTGTGAACTCAGCTGTTGTTGTAGCGTGCACTTCCTGGTTGCTATATTCAGAGCAGTCTCATTCCCAGGCTATTTTTGCATTGCACTCTCAGCTGAGTTTGCCCATTTTCTTTAGCATGCTATATTCAGCAGGTTTAGCACTGGGGCTATCCCTTTTGAATATAGCGGGCTATTGGGTCTGGACTAATTTAGCATGCTGAGCAATGCTAATTTAGCCCTGGGGCAAGGTTTTGAATATCTGACCATGCGTTTGCAAAATTCAACATAGACTCATAACTATAGTGTGTTTTTTTTTTAATATTTTTACACCACATTTTCAACATAGCGTTCTTATGACCCCACCTCATGAACAAAGGCAGAGACAATGTTCATCTCTTGGCCAAAATGTGGTTTTGCGCAGAGACTGTGAAACTCCTTTCATGATGTAAAAAACATTTTGGCCAGGATTTGAAAAATGACAGCTGTCACACTTATGAGGTGCTGTACAGACATGACTATGTTGTGAATTTGGGGGGAACAGATTGAAAATTACCAAAGTTACAAGCCTGGGTTTGCAAAAGTCAACCTAGGCTCATAATGTGGTTATTTTTTTATATTTTTACACCAGATTTTCAACATAGCCTTCTTATGACCCCACCTCATGAACGAGGACAGCAAAAATGTTTTAACTCCTGCCAGTAAGGTGATTTCACACAGAGACTGTGAAATCACCTTTCAGGATGTAAAAAAAAACATTTTGGACAGGAGTTGTAAAATGACAGCTGTCACACTAATGAGGTGTTGTAAAGATAAGGCTATGTTGTGAATTTGGGGGGTAATATTGAAAATTACCAAAGTTATGAGCCTGCATTTGTAAAATTCAACATAAGCTTATAACTTTGTTGTTTTTTACATCAAAACTTCAACATAGCCTTCTTATGGCCCGACCTCAAGAACAAGGGTAGAGAAAATGTTCAACTCCTGCCCAAAATGTGATTTCGTGCAGGGACCATGAAATCACCTTTCAGGACACATCTGCCTAATGACAGTGCCATTGTTCATGAAGTGGGGTCCCAAAGAAGGTTTGTTGAAAGTTTGGGGCTAAAATATGCAAAAATGACCATGTTATGGCACTAAGTTCAGAACCCTATTGAAATACATTAAACCACATACCTGTTTCCTCAGTTCGTAGTCCAGCTTTGAAGAGTGAAAACGTGTCTGCAGTCCACAAAAGATTACAGTGCTAGATCTCCCAATGGGTAAGTAAGGGTTTGGAGGGTAGGGAGTGGGGACTGAGTGGGAGCAATGGGTGGGGGCCAATAACAGCCACAAAAGACATTGATGGACATTTTTCTTTTTTTCAGTATCCTGTGAGTTCAGCGACCATGATGAGGTGCCTACCAAAATGGTTACTCAATCGCGGTGCCTCACATCAGAGCAACAAGGGAGGGCAACCAGATGGAGGTGTGCGCGAATATAGCAACATCCTGTCGTTACATGTCTACGCACGTGGGGGGCAGTGAGCACGCTGAGCTTGGGGTGGGATGGTAGGGAAGGATTGTGAGGGATGGCACTGCGGCAAGCTACTGAGTTGCTCCCGCGACGTGGTGGGTGGGCTCAGGGCTGGGGTCTGAATGGAGCTGGGTTTGGGTCCGGGTGCAAGTGCCTTTTGTTGCTCCTGGCCTGAAAATTTTTTTGGGGTGTTACACCCCCCACATACACCCCCTTGGAGTTGAGACTCCTTAAGTGGGGGGGTGAGGGGGTGCACTTGGCATGGCCCCACCCGCATTAACAATTGAAATCTAAGTCCATGGTTCCCTTTTGCTGGGCACCAGGGACTGCATTGCTGAAATTTTTTTTCAGTGATTTCCATTCACCCTAATGGCGATCACTATTCTTTGATCACCGTTATCACATAGATCCTTTTTTTTTTCAGGTTTAACAGAGGGGAAAAAAAGACAGACAATTCCTGTTCATGACACTGGGGGATTGGGCACCCCCATGTCAGTGTTATGTTTCTGGCAGGATGTGGGGTGGTAAGTGCTGGGAGGGGGTTGGGTAGGGGGAGAAAAAAATATGGATGCACACGACTATAAAATTGAGTGACTGGGCACCCCCAGTGTCATTGTTATGTTTCTGAGGGGGGTGCTGAGAGGGAGGATCAGGTGAGGGGATATCTACAATTTAAAAGAAAACAAGACTTGATGATCACGGCACACTCTGCCATTTCCAAGATGGCCACCACAGCATACTGCACATGCGCAGTAGACTGCGGTGGCCATGAAGGAAATGGCAGAGTGTGCCATGACTGCTGATTCTTGTTTTCTTTTAAATTATAGATATCCCCCACCCAATGCTCCCTCTCAGCACCTACCACCACCAGAAATATAAGAGTGAAATTTGGGGTGCCCAATCTTCCAGTGTTGCAAACAGGGCACCGCCATATGTTACAAAAATAGTGCAGTGCTACTGGAGTCAAGGAGTGGAGTGCTCCAAGGATGCCATGGATGTGGAGGTGACTGTGCTCCATGTCCAACATGTTGTTCGGCCACAAGGAATGTGCTGAGTCCTTTTTCTGTAGCAATATATCTGCAGGGCTACACCCACTGCAGCCCTTAACAAAATCTGGTCAGATCTACCACGGCTGCATAATGAAGTTAATGAGATTGTGTTGAATTGTGAAGGATACATGTAGAATCAAAACACAATGCTTTTTAACTAGTAAGATTTGTTTTATTTTCTATTCTAAGGAAGGCAGACACATTATTAGGAAAAGATATGGAGGTGTCAATTTTAATGGAAGGAATGGTAAGCAATAAAGGTTTTGTGTAATGATCATATGCTCATAGCGATAGAAACAGACTGGTTCAGAACCCTGGAACTCCACCATCAGAATCAATTAGTAATGCCCATTTCATTATTCATATTGAGGCCCATCAAACCAAACATCATGACTCAGTTGGTCTATGCTCGTGTGGCATGGCTAACCCCTGTTCTACAGATGCAGTCCCTGTTCTCTACATTAAGATGTAACATTTTATCTATGGACTACTGACTGCTACTTTTGTGATTGACATCAGGACTGTGACACTTTCCTCTATGCACAATTAGAACAAAAAAAATATTTAGGATAATACATACATTTTTCCCAGATAACACATGGGTGCTCCTATTTTATATAGCAACACTTATTCCAGTTTCTGTTATACACAGACTTGTACCTAGGAATTATAGAGTTTGGATCAGTCCAATTTCAGATATTAGGCTACTGCTATTCAATATATGACAATGCATATGTCACCTTGGGAATATTTCTATATTATCCTTTCTTTTGGGGGGGAGGATTTTGCATAGAACAAACAGTGACACTCATGTTATCAATCACAAAATTAGTATTCCATTCTCATTACACCAAGATGTTCCATCTTACTGTAGAGAATAGGGACTGCATCTGTGAAGTGGGGGTTGACCATACCATTCAAAAATACCTCAACTCATCATCATGATGGTTGCTGAGGGACTGGAAGGACAAGTATGCCTCTTTACAAACACAAAGATCTGCAACAGGGTTGATACACAGCAGAAGGTGGAAAGGATGAGAAGGGACTTGGCAAGGTTGGAGGAATGGTCAGAAGCATGGCAGCTTGGATTCAGTGTAAAGAGGTGCAAAGTAATGCACCAGGGAAACAAAAACCAAGGGGAGGAGTAGACAATGGGAGGGAGTAGTAACAACAACAAAAATGGAAAGGGACCTCGGGTAATCATATCAGATGACCTAAAGGTTAGCAAGCAGTGTGAGAAGGCAGTAGGGATGGCTAGGGGATACTGGGATGTATAGGAAGAGGCATCACCATTAGAAAACAGGAAGTTGTTATCCCTCTGTACAGATAGTTTGTGAGACCCCATCTGGAGTACTGCATCCAGTTCTGGAGACCCCATCTCCATAAGGACATAGACAGGATGGAGACAGACCAGAGGAGGGCAACTAAAATGGTGCAGGGTCTGCAACAGAAGCCACAGGAGGAGAGACTAAAGGAGCTTAATATGTATACCCTTGAAGAAAGGAGGGAGAGGGGACACATGATAGAAACTTTTAAGTACCTCAAGGGAATCAACAAAGTCCAAGAGGGTGGCATCTTTCAGAAAAAAGAGATGTGCAAGAACAAGGGGACACAATTTGAAGATAGAGGGGGGATGGCTCAGGGCTAATGTGAGGAAGTACTTTTTTCACAGAGAAGGTGGTGGACCCATACAACAGCCTTCGTGAGGAGGTTGTGGGTTAAAAAATAGTGGGGGAATTCAAGAATGCATGGGACAGACACAAGGCAATTCTTGTGGGGGGGTAGGAAGGTTAACTAGGATCTGCAGCTTATCCAGTAGGTAGGGATATGGGCAGACTAGGTGGGCCAAGTGGTCCTTATCTGCCATCAAAGTCTATGTTTCTATGATTTTTGTGTTGCATCTTTTTTTTTACTGTGCTTCATGAAATGTGCATTCCCTATTGATTCAGATGGTGGGGTTCCAGGGTTTCACATCTTTGTGTTTCTCTCATACCACTATATGACTGAATGTGAAAAGAACTTAAAACTATTTTTGAGTTTACTTTCAGTACATTACAAGTTGTTTTACAGGTCCTGCACCAATCTACTGAAGTTAGTAGACTACATGAATTTAAATTTTTATTTATTTTTACACTTGTCATTTTTTAATCACAGTTGGAGCATTTACTAGCTGTGCCCAACAATAAGAAAAGCCCTAGGATTTTCATAAAATACATGCATCACAAAATAACTTGGATCACAAAAAACTAAATATGGAAATTTCTGGATACTGAACCAAGTCTGAATAATGTGATATCAGCATGACCACCACTAACATTTAAACACACCAGTACTTTACAAGATACATTTGTTAAATCTATATTTATAAAAGTAACATTTAATCTGAGAACAACTTGAATGCCTGACAGTCCACATTGAAGAAATGATTTATTTTCCATGAACTAGGATGAATCAGTATATATTTCCATTGGTTTTACTGTGTATTTGATTTGTTTTTTATATGTCATTACTTGTAAGATATGTGCTTTGCACACTTGTTTCTATGGTTACAGGCTTCATAAAACTACACACACACAAAAAAGACAAAGAAAACCAAGTTGTGTTTAGCACCTTGTTTACATGAGGGTCTTTAGAAATCAATGAGATCATAATAAATAGTTTAACTGAGAAGTTATATGTATTGAACCATGATATTCAAAGGGCAAAAAACTTGCAATTAAAAACTGATAAAGGTGTAAAGCTGTAAATAAGAATGAAGCAACCATGCTGGTATGAACATCACGTAAAGTAGTTCTTATACAGATTGGGGACGGCTTAATTAACATACTGCAAGTCCAAAACAAAATATACATTACAGTGCTACACTTATATAAAATACACACTTCTCAAACTTGAAAAAATACACTTTATCATCAAAGGACTATGTTTACCAAGTACTCTGCCCATGTTTAAAATAATTTGAATCCCTTCCCCCCAAAAAATATGCCCTCACATGAAATTGCATGTTTAATTGTGAAGACAATTAAAAAAATGTATTTCTAAATGCATTATTTACACCAAAGTTTGAAACTACTAAAAACTATATATGTGTGTGTGTGTGTGCATATATATATATATATATATATATATATATATACTGTATATATATATAGTAAACAAATATTGTTAATCCCAAAAGCTGAACTTTATGTTGTTAGTATATAAATGTTTAAGAAAAACCTGTGGCTCTTTCAACTTGAATCAAAATGCTGTGTCTATTGTTTTCCTTGGGAGTTGTAGTTCCAGGCGGTCCTTAATTACTCTTTTCTTTTGAGTCCCCATGTGCCTCTGATAATCATCTGTTCAAAGGGTTTTTAAGTCAATTTGAAGGCATTAAGTACTTCTGTTCTCCTAGCCCTTAATAAAATGCAAGGGCTTCACAACTCGATAACTCCACAGACTTGTTCTATTGTTTGCTCCAGGTCCCAAACTAGTTTGTCTTGTTCCAACATGATATCTGCCTCATGCCCCTCCCACATGAATCAAAAAAAGGTGGGGTGGATCTTTGGCCGCTTCTCGGGTGGCGGTGGGGTGGATCATACCCCCCAAAAAAATGAATGCTGCCTCCCACTACTCAGGTTTCAGTTCTTGTACCGCCCATTTAAGAAAGAAAATAGTACCCTGCAACCATTGACTAGCATGAAAGCGTATTTACTTGAGAGTGGAAAACATTTCTTGGAGGAGGGTAAGGCGGAGGAGACTATTTACACCTTTACTCAGTTCCACAGATAGAAAACATGACATCACTCCTTTTGTACATGCAAAATGTCTGCAGGCTCCTCCTACTGCAGCCGTGGAAATGGTTGTTTTAGTTCGAGTACCTGAATTTCAAAAATTTGCAGCATGGAGCAATTTCTTCTGATTTTAATGAATTGCTCATAGGGAATACCCTTTTTGAGATGTGGAGGATGTGCACTTGAGGCATGTAATAGCATA
Organism: Neoceratodus forsteri; assembly: GCA_016271365.2. Lineage (NCBI taxonomy): Eukaryota > Metazoa > Chordata > Ceratodontiformes > Ceratodontidae > Neoceratodus > Neoceratodus forsteri. Next base: position 277,369,866 of record CM057459.1, read on the forward strand.
TTGCCTGTGGTAGACTTTCTGAAAATCTGACTATGTACCACATGTCCATCCTTCCCACTCAAAGTAAGGTCTAAAAAGGCAATAGTACTGGGTCATTCAAATATGTACAGCAAAACATCTTTAGACTTCAAGAATTCCACAAATGATATTAAAGTTAGGGTTGAGCAGGGGTTTCTATGATAAACCTCAAACATTGCACTTTAATGTTTTCACAGTCGTTCAATGGATTTACACATTCTGCATGCATGGTCTTTTGGGGCGGAGCACTTGATGTATCAAGTTGTGTTCTGCTTAGCTGTATGGATTCCAAGATGCAAAAAGCAAAAGAAGTAAAAAAAAAAAAAATTGCAGACTTTTGCCTTTTGTTTGTCATCGCCTTCCGCCCAGATAATTTGGAATTTTGGCCTGAAAGTTTTAGGGTAGAAAGGGCTTGGTACACAGATGTGCATTTCACTTATTTGGTAAAAAAAATATGAATCCATTCTAAGGTTATTAAATTTAAAAACTTCCATTCTGAGCATGCTCAGTAAAATCTTTTGGATAACTACTTGGAATGAAAAAAGAATTTGATCCATATGAATAATTATCCTTTTTCATATGGGGCCAATCCTCTTTTTTGTGAGGAAAAAAATCATTTTTGCATGGCCACCACCTTACTGTTTTTTGTTTTTGTTTTTGATCTCAAAATGCACACAAATGACATCATGCAGAGGCACCAACGCACTTATCTTGGTCATCAGGACCCTGTTAGGTAGATTCTGCACTTAACTTTTGGAAAAATTACCTCCAAATGTGTTTTTGTTTGTTTCCATTTTTACATCCCTTTTTAATGAATTGCTTTCACTTTTTTCATATGGCCATAGGAAAAAAGAATTTGCCCATATGAAAAAAGATCCCTTTATATGAAAACAAAATGGGGACTTAATTTTTTGTCTGATTCCTTTTTTATATGAAGGAATTCTTTTTTGTATGAATGAAAAAAGCTCACGAAAAAAGGATCCCTTAATATAAAAACAAATTGGAAAAAAAACTAAGTCCCAAATCTTTTTTCATATGAAGGGATCCTTTCTCCTATGCTTTTTTGTTCATATGAAAAAGGATGCCCAACTACAACAAATAATTTAAACTTATTTTTTTCCCAGGTTCTTTTCACGTAAGAAGGGATCCTTTTTTGTATGCTTTTTTCATTCATACAAAAAAGGATGCCCTCATATGAAACAAAGAATTTGAACTTGATTTTTCTCCCTAGTCTTCTTTCATATTTTTTTTTATTTCATACAAAACAGGTTTCCTTCATACGAAAAAGGATTCTTGACTTCTTTTTTTTGTTACACATTCTAACTTCAACAAACCATAACTCCCTCACAATTTGGACTTAAAGGACACTCTATATATCAAACCAAATGTCTTAATCAGTACTGAAAGAATAACACATAACTTCCATCCCCCAAATATCCAGGAACTATACAAAAAAACACAAATATTACAAAATGCAAAGTCCCATAGGATAACACTGGAAGTTTAAGATGGCATACCTCCCTCAATATTTGGCCTCAAGGGACACTCTGTATTCATACTGGTATTCATACTGGGTATAGAGAGAAATAAGGCATCTATTTCCCATACTACCGTTCACCACATCAGTGGGTCCACTCTGTCCCATTATCACTCATATATCAAAACAAAGATCTCAATGAGTACTGCAAGAATAATCCATACCCCCACACAAAAAAAATCTAGGGGCCATATTAAAAAGCAGAAGAATTAAAAAAAAATGCAAATTTCCCCTAGGATAGATTTGTTTTTATTTATTTTTATGATAACCAGGAATGGCACACTGAGCCAAAGCTAATTTTCAGGTGCGACCCAGGGGACAGGGGACAGGAGGATTTACATAGTGAGTATACATTTCAACCCACTGAGGTGGAGACCAACAAGTAGTGACAGTTGTACAAGATATTTTACAATATTTACACATTCAATTGATGGAGCTAGGAAATAGAAATTAGGAGATTAATAAGCTATGTGTCATTATGGTAGGAAGATACAAACATGTGAGGGCAACTGTACAATTTATATTCACATTATTTACATTAATTTGTGGACCTAGGTAGGAGAGCAATGGGATAAACTGAGTTGAGGGATTTGGATATTAGGAGGTGTTTGTGGTAGGTGAGAATTAGATGGAAGAGGGAGGCAGACACAGGGTGGTGGAGGGATGCTTTTAATTTGGTGCTTAAGAGCATGGAAGGAGAGAGTGTCATGGAGGAGGAAGGGTAGCTGATTCCAAAGGTGGAGAAGTGGGATAAGTCAGAGACTTTGCAGGAGAAGTGATGGAGGGGGATTGAGAAGGAGTGAGGGTGGCAAAACCTCTGTGAGTATGAGGGAATGGGGGCTGGAGAAAGGAGAGTAGAGAGATATGGAGGCAGGAGGTTAAACCAGTAATAAGAGTTAAGAAGTGACTGTCTGCTGTGAGATAAGTTGGGAAGGTTTAAGGAGGAGAGTAGGGTGCAATGGTGAGACCAAGAAGGAGAGTCAGTAGTGAAATGGCAGAATGTGTTATGGATGGTGTCAGAATGAGACAGGGAGGTGGCAGAGGCTGAAGTATAGATGATATCACCATAATCAAATAGAGGGAGTATGGTTTTGGATACTATGACTTGATAAAGATGCTGGGGGATGGAGTCTTTGTTTAAAAAGAGCACACCCAGTTTGGGGCATAGCTTAGTGCTCACAGAGTCAATGTGCATGGAGTAATCAAGGTGTTGATCAAACCACAGGCCAATGTATTTGTGGGATGCAACCGTATCTAAAGTGAAACCATCCAAGGAGGAGAAGGAGGGGTGATGTGGGAGCTTGGCCACTTTATGGTGTGTCCCAAAAACCATAGAGACTGTTTTTCTGGTGTTAACTTTTAGATTGTTATCTTGAAACCAGTGGAGGACCTGGTTGAAATCAAATTGGAAGGTAGAGTAAACAGTGTTGGAGGAGGGACCAGATGCATAGATTATGGTGTCATCTGCTTAGAGGTGCATGTTAGTGTGCAGACAAGCTTTGGTGAGGTCGGTTATAAATAAAGAAAAGAGAATAGGACCTAGAATTGATCCTTGGGGGACTCCAAAGAGGATGAGGAGGGGAGGTGATACTGAGTTTCCCACTGAGATGAATTGCTGTCTGCCACAGAGGTAAAAGTGGAACTAGTTAACTGTAGAGGAAGCCAAGCCTACTGCATGGAGCTTTTGAAGAAAGAGTGGGTAGGAGACTAATCAAAGGCCTTGGTGAGGTCTATGAATATTGCTGCAGTGATGTGTCTGCTGTCCATGGCAGAAAGGATGGATTTTGTGACATGGAGTAGAGAGGAAATTGTAGGATGATTTCTGTAGAATCCAGACTGGTAGTCAGAGAAGAAGTGTAAGGATGGCAGGAAGTCAGACAGCCTTGAGAGTATTAATGACTCCTGGAGTTTGGCAAGTATGGGGAGAAGGGATATGGGATAATAGTTGTTGGGAGAGGAAAGATCACTGCCTTTAGGGAAAGGGATAATTTTAGCTTGTTACCATTGTGTGGGAACAGTGCTTTTTGAAAGGGAAAGAATGAGGATATGGGTGAGAGGGTTGGTTATTGTCGGGGCAGAGAGGAGCAACAGCTTGGGGTGGAGGTTGTCTGGGCTGATTTGTTTGTTTTTAAAGAGCTTATGGCTTTAAAGACTTCAGGACTAATGGGGAAAGCTAACTCTTGTGGAGGGAGTGGGGGAGTAGGAAGGGAAGGATGTTTTAGAGGGTGTGCAAGATGTAAAGAATGTGTTGAATATGAAGGCAATTTTAGTTGTATCAGAGATGAGTAACTCGTTGACTTTGAGGGATGGGATGGCAGCTTGAGGGGAAGGGTTGAGGAGAGTTTTGATAGTGATCCAGAAGGATGTTGAGTTAGAGCTGGACAAGAGATGCAATTTGAAATACCCAGTCTCAGCTTGCTGGATTGCTTTGGTGCACCTTTCCTGAGGGAGTGATAGAGGTGGAGGTTAGTGCTAGAATTAGATCTAGTCTGGATTGTGAGCTTTGCAGAGGAATAGAATTTCTGGGTATATATATATATATATATATATATATATATATACATACACAGAGTATATATATATACACATACAGCACAAGTCACATTAAATTAAACTGTTCCCTCAACTCACTGGTATAGCATTGTTCAATAGGTTTCCTAATCTGTGCAGTGTTTAATTCAATGAATTAGTAAAAGGTTAGTATTGGTTTGCAGCTAGCTGTCATGTACTATAAGCTTTATTTTCAGCTGAGTGCTTATGAGTTCCATTTCAGAAGGCAGACTAAACAACTCTTAATGAATGCTGTGATATTTATAAACAATGCTCTTAAGGAATGCTGTGATATTTATAAACATTGCCATGAAAATGCATTGCATACACACAGCAAAACAGCTACTGCCATTTCACTAAACAGGTACAAGTGAGTTGAATAGGCAGTGAAGGATGGTTGAAAAAAAGTTAAAAGCTTCAACAGTTTGAATTGCCACTGCAGTAGCATCACAAAATAAAAATGGTACACCAGTGAGTTGATAGAACAGTTTAATGTGACTTGTACTATATATACTGTATATATACACACATATACATATATATATATATATATATTAAAATAAAGTATGGGTCTGGGTGTGTAATGAGAAATTTACACACACCCGAGGGGTTTATGTATAGCATCTAACCCCAAGGGTGTGTTAAACTTCAGTTTACACACCCAGACTCATATTTTATTTTATATAATTGCTGGGTTTCTCTTTTTCGACTCAGCAATTCTATAAAATAAAAAAGGTTGCTGTGCAGCCGTGGTCTGATTACGTCATGGCACGTGGTCCACGGTCGGGTTTCACTTTTATTTAAAATGTTTTTTCCCCCAATATTGTGAGGCTGGTTGATCCAGTAAGCCATGCAGTGCATGTCAGTTTATTTTATATTACTTACTGCAGAGTGTCCATGGCAGTCTGTGTGGGGTTTGTGGTTCAGGAAGAAGACAGTGACCGAGAATCAAGGAGCTCAAGCAGGTGCATAAGCAGAGTGGGGGAAACCGTGCACGTGTTTGCTGTAATAAACACTCCTTTATTACGGCAAATAACACCATGGTTTCCCTATGGGAAACAGAGGAAGCCATTGATTATTAGGGGATACATGATGGGCAGGCGTGTGATATGCAAAATATTCTCACTCCTGCAGAGTGAGCTCTGGATATCTCATGAGTGCTGAAGGCACAAGTGAGATTATCCAGCTCTCATGATGCAGGAGTGAGAATATTTTTCATAGCACACAATCTGCCCATCATGTGTGCTATTTATACAAAGGGGGTGAGAGCTTCATAAATTTAGTTATGCTTTTCTGTTTGCTCATTTATTTTAGTGTTTGGTAACTGGGTAAGTTTTTAGTGGTGATTTGGGGGGCACTGGGCAGTGATGTGACTTGTTCAGAGTCACACAGTGTGGAAGTGGAAGTTGTGAGAGTCAAACCCAGGTCTAGTATGCTGAATGTATCAAGGTTGCACAAAGTTCATTACTCTAACCTCTAGGCTATCCTGAGAGCACTGTTTGTGGTTGTTTTCTGTGTGTGTGTGTGTGTGTGTGTGTTTCTGAATAGGTTGGGAGAGTTAGACACACTATGGGAAACATGAGAATGTGTTTGGCAATGCTAACTGAGTTTGTTTCATCTTGCAGTGAGAAGCAGAAACTGTGTGGTGTAGCACTGTGATTTAGAATGCAGTCTTTCTTGAATTTGAGAGTAGCATAGTAATGGGCTGTGAGTTGTTGAAACAGTATGGGAAACAGGTGGGTGTCCTTTGCAATGTTAATAGTTACTTGCAAATAGCAGTGCGAAACTGATTTGTGACAGTTCAATTTAGAATGCAGGCTGTGGTTAGTGAGGTGACTGATGACATCAGCACAGTATGTATAAAAGGCATTTCCCATCACCTTAGTGATGTCATCAGCATTTATCACACTCCAGTGGAAATAGCTGCATTTATCACACTCTAGAAGCTCTCACCCCTATTGTGTATATACAAAGCTTCATACAAAGTAGTGAGGAGCTTAGGGGGCCCTTGGGACCCATACATGTTCCTTTCCTTTGACCCATGACATATCAGCTTATGGCACTTTAAGATACAGGCATCTAAGTTTCTTTTGAACTGAACCTTGTTAACCACATATGCAACTTCCTCAGATAACCCATTCCATGGGGCCACCACTCTCTGCATGCAGGAAGCCATCCATCTACTTGAGTTACATCCAATATGTCTTAGTTGAAGATGGTGTCCTCTTGTGCCAGTTTATCACATTTAAGCTGTAGACTCAATTAATTTAAAAAGTAATCATCTTGCATTATATCATAACACAGCAGCATGTCCCCTCTCACTCTTCTAGTCTCCAGAGACATTAGCCTTAAATCAACCAATCTATGTTCGTAAGACCTATCCTGGATACCATGCACCATCCTAGTGGCTCTCCTCTACACCTTCTCCAATCCCGCCACTGCTCCTTTGGCTATGGGTCCCCACACTGGGGCACCATAGTCCAGAATGGGTCTCACATATGCCCTATACAAAGGCATGATCACTGCCTCCTTCCTACTTCTAAAGTTCTTCTTTATATTCCATAAAACCCTGTTTGCCATTATTATCTGATTGTCCCTCTGAGCCTGGTATCTCAGCTTCAGATCCACCCATATACCCAAGTCCCTTTCCACTTCTGACTTTCTCAAGGTATGCCCATTTATCTTATAATTATATTTCAAATTGCTATTTCCCATATGGATAGAAACATAGAAACATAGAATTTGATGGCAGATAAGGACTGCTTGGTCCACCCAGTCTGCCCATTTCCCTACCTAATGGATAAGCTGCAGATCCTAGTTAACCAGCAGCCTACTTCTTTCTACCCCTACCCCCTAGAATTGCTTTATGGCTGTCCCATGCATGCTTGAATTTAACCACTGTTTTTGACTCCACATCCTCCTCTGGAAGGCAGTTCCATGCATCCACAACCCTCTCTGTGAAAAAATACTTCCTTACATTACTTCTGAACCACCCCCCCATCTTCAAATTGTGCCCCCTTGTTCTTGCACACCTCTTTTTTTGAAAGATGCTACCGTCTTGGACTTTGTTTATACCCTTGATGTACTTGAAAGTTTCTATCATGTCCCACCTCTCCCTCCTTTCCTCGAGGCTATACATATTAAGCTCCTTTGGTCTCTCTTCATATGTCTTCTGGTGCAGACCCTGCACCATTTTAGTTGCCCTCCTCTGGACAGCTTCCATCTTGTCTATGTCCTTGCGGAGACTGGGTCTCCAGAACTGCACACAGCATTTATCTATATTAAAACTCATTCCCTTTGAAATGGTCCATTTATGGATGTCATCCAAATCTTTCTGAATTGTCACCACCCCTGTGTGTGTATATATATATATATATATATCAAAATAAAGGTCTTTATGAGTTCTACAAGAGTAACACATACCTCCAATCAAGTAGGAAAAATATAAAAATTAAAAAAATAAAACTTTGAAAATTCAGTTTCCCGTAAGATAGCATTAAATGTTTAACAAGCCATACAATGAAGGAAAGAAATTGCTGTTTTGGCACAAATGGAAGCATAAGGTCATCTAGGCCCTGCAATTCCACAACAATATAAATACATGCATATGGAGGGATGGGAGCACAGGGCCCTCTGGGTCCTGCACTTTGACAGGCAAATAGTGATACAATCATACTATCTCAAAAAGTAAGGAAATTCATTGCAAAAAAATGTGTTAATGCACTAGTTAGGGTTAAACCAACAAAAGTAGGGGAAATGTGGCATTAAGGTTTAACCTAACATCACCCTACCACCAAAAGCAGCAACAGGAAAAAACATTACAGTCTGACTTCTGCATCTTTGTAAATCAGGTAGGGTGTGCTCAGGGTTATCAACCCTTAACACTCACTCCGTACACATCTCAGCTTATTTACTGATGGAATGGGGTGAGTGTTAGGGTTGGCAACCCTGAGGCACACCCCACACCTGATTTGCGAAGATGCAGGAGAGATCAAACCATAATGGTTTTTCCTGTTGCTGCCTGCAGGGTAGTGGTGGGGTGTTAGGGTTGGAAACCCTAACACCACATTTCCCTACTTTTGTCAGATTAACCATAACTAGTACAATAACTAAGTTTTTTGCAATTAATTATACTATAAACAGTACAAAATCACAGTGAAATAAATTGGGTTACCTGTTTGCACATGAGCTATAATTGAAAGCATTGACACCACAGTGTCCATATGGATCACCTCTGGAATTTAATATTTCAAAGCATATATCTGGAGCAGCTTGTGCTTCTGAAAAGAGACCACAAATTTATCAACTATACCAACAGAAAACAGAATGTAACTTCTAAACACAGTACCACATTAGATTATACATAGTTCTGACTGCACATAGAGGACACATGTTCAAATCTGTCCACAACTGGCAAGGCAAGCTTAAAAAATCTATTGTACTTGTAATGAGGGTTCTTCTAGTGGTATTTATTTATAGCCCCACATTAGTGGAAGCCCAGTGCAAGGAGCTGGCACACCAGGACAGAATAATGAAAATCAAGGCATGAATTAATTTTGGGGACTCCATTGTTAGCGTTGCTAATCAAAACATTTTATTGGCAACCACAAGGATTTGAGGAATTAGTTCTCTCTTTTTTTTTTGTTAGTTATCAGACATAGTCTAGAAAAGTTCAACTGTGTGAAAGGAAAGTTTGGGCTGGCAGTACAGCCTAGAGGTTAGAGTAACGAGCTGTAAATGAGCTTCGTACATCCAGCAGACAAAACCTGAGTTTGATTCTCACAGCCTCCACTTGCATACTGTGTGACTCTGAGCAAGTCACTTAACTGCCCAGTGCTCCTAGGTCACCCCTGAAAACAGGCACTTGTGCCTAGTGGGCATTACCTGGTTACCATAGACTAAAAAAAAAAAAGTTATAGTACTTACTGTAACTCCAACTCTTCAAGAATATCTTCACCATAGGGTACCACTCCTTGGTCTTAGAGCTGGAAGTGCTAGGGCCCTGCATAAACCAGAACATTTGTGGCTGGCAACATCAATGCATAGCACCAACGCAATGTGGCCTCCCCACTCTAGCATAGTATATATCAGCGCCAGTCCCTGCCCCCTCAGTACCTTTTTTACTGCTGAGAAGGAAGAGGTACATATCTTACTGACAATTAGTAATAAATAATATCTAGTTGCATAAGATAGCCCAGTGGTACCTGAAAGAAGATACAAACGCCACAACAGTAACAAGTGTCTTCAGAGCCAATACCAATTCAAGCAGAAAGGAAGACCATATAACTGAAAATGAACTAAGTCTGATGGACTGAAGGTGAGCAAGTTGTACTCTAAGAAGAAGATATTAGTATTGTTAGTACTGTAAAGGAAAAAGTATGTACTTACTGTAATTATTGATCTTCCTCTATATTTTGACCATTGATTCATAATAATGGATCTGGGGCTAGAGGCACAAGGACCCCATAGGTGCAATTTTTTTTTTGTTTTGCAGATGAGTCAATGTTGGCTACTGATGGCACCTGTGCACCTTACGTGGTGCGGCACACAACAGCCAATAACCGTCACCACCTCTATTACACACCTGAGTTCTGTTTGCCAGGAGAGGAAAGGGTGGAAAGAAATAAAAAGTATGTCTAGATACTTTCTAGCCCAAAGAGATAGGAGAAGAATATAGAACTAAAATAAACAACCAAATAAAATCTGACTACAAACTGAAAACCTAAGGGTTGGGCCTACCAGGTGGCACAAGGCTAGTTTGTTCTAAAAAGGAGCCACAACCTCTTAGCACTAGTCAGACAAAGTTTGGGCTATTGATGGGGAAAAAGATAGGGCAGCAGCCCTGAGCAGATGGCTCTGGGTGAAGCAGCAAAACAGAAAGTATAAACTTAGAATCCCTTGCAAATAAGATGGCAATTGTACCAAAAATGGAAAAATGACATCTGGACTGCCCCCCCACCCACACACACACAAAAAAATTGATCCATGCTACCAGCTAGAAATTGTGCAAAGTAGAGAGTAACTCCATGACCCTCTTTTCTCTATGACAGATGAGAGAAAAGTAGGGATGAGAAGCATAGGAGCTACATGACTAACAATCCTGGGGAGTCAAAATGTGGTTATCTCCTCTGACATGCTCCAGGCAGAGTGGGAAAATGTCAAAAGCACACAGAAAAGTTACAAGGGTATACCAACCACAATGTTCTATTGTGAGAGGAAGACCACGCTGTGCTTCTCCCTACAACCACAGGGCTGTACTCTGTGTTAAGCTAGTACATTGATCCCAGCAAGTGCATAGCACCTTTCTACGCACAGAGCAGCTGCCCAGGGGAGTTAGGCTGGATAATGCGCAGGGCATGTGTATACATATAGCAACTAACAGGGATATGCTTTAGAGGGGATATGCCCTGCTGGACAGGGAGAAAGTGGACAAGAAAAACAGTGGAGGGAAGTGGCTACCTACCCGCTTCACAATAGGAAAAACACAAGACTTGTTTTTGGTTGTTAGGGGGGGCCTCAAGTGACACCCACTCCCTTTGTAGTTGTTCATTGTGTGTGCGTGTGTGTGTTTGTGTGTGAGTGTGTGTTTTATAACAAAAACAACCACTATATAAGGGCCATGGCAGAGAAGATGGAGCAAACTGAAAGTGCTGTCAAAACCCCGTATCACCCCTTGTTGCTGACACCCCGACGGCGAAACACAGAAAAAGACCATTACGGCGACATTTACGGTAATGGTCCTTTTTCTGTGTTTTGCCTTCCCCCAGTGTTCCGCCCCCTCCCTGGACCAACTCCAACCTGGAGCTGGAATCTTAGAGTCTTGGGGTGCAGGGGGCAGAATAGACCAACACAGAAAACACCCATGCAAGAGGCGGCACAATACCTGCGCCAGTATTGTGCCATCGCTGTGGGGGAGGTCGGCATTCTTGCAGACAAGATAACTTGGTGCTTTCCAAAAACCCACAGGGTGAGCTACCAGAGGCCTTGGCTCTTATCTGAGGGTGGATAGGTGGGCAGGCATTTGAATTATTGGTAAAGATATTCTGGAATGTCAACAATTATGGTAAGTTTATCATTTTCATATCTTCCAAGAATCAGGCTTCACCATGGATTCACACTGATGGGTTTGAGTACCAAGCTGTCCCAAAATAGGGAGGAGCTATATTGCCCTGAAGGTAACTTACCATCAGCACTCTGTGCGGGAAAGAACACCTGATGGCAGGGGCTCCTTATGGGTCTAGAGAGACCAAAGTCCAGCCAAAGTCAGGCAGAGGTTCCTTTGGCACAGGAGCAGGAGGGAATTCCAACAGCTCTTGCCTGCCCCAATGGGAGAAAAAATTAGTACCCTGAAAGGGAGAGTTTAACATTTTTCACTGGGCCAGAGCTGGCAGTCATGAAAGCCAAAGTCATTTTATCTGCTGAATGCAGACTACAGTTCCCAGCAACCTGGACCCCACTTCACTGACATTGTGCAATACCCTTGATTAGTGCCTTACCAACTCCAGGCCCTGGACAGAAAAGCAAATGGCTTGCCCTACTAACTCTGAAAGTGGCATTGCAGCTAGGAGCTGACCTAGCTGTACCCACGTGTACTTTTTGTAAGATGTCTGGTGTGCCTGAAGTGCAGCAATGCACATCATGGCATGAGCTAAGATAAAACCCTTTCTACCTTGGGCATCTGCCTGAGCAAAGTCAGCCTCAGGAGGTCGGTCATACACCAGGTGCAGAGGCACTGTCAGGGTCTGCAGCATTTCAATCATCCCCAGGGTAGGGTGAGAAACTACCCCTGGAGAACTTGTAGGTGGGCAGTATAGAAGCTGGAAATTCCTATGGGCTGTATAGCATGTGACAGGACATCTCCAGACTGACCTTGAACATACCTTGAAGGTTCTAGGTCACAAAGGGATGACAGAGTTTACATTCTTGAAATCTCCTAGGAGTCCCAAATGCAATGACACAGTACTGTGGCTTGCAATGGTGGTCACACCCAGCACCTGCAACATTCCTCTCAGGAATCTTTGTTACAGAGAATAAATAGAGACTGAAAACATATGCAGGGATGATTCTGTGCCCTCTGAGGAGGACATTGACAGAGAGGAAGCACTGGGTGCAGAATGGGGTGCCAGGAAGCAGGGGTTGGAGATGCATCTGGTCAGCATGCCTATGGAATTGGTACAAATGCCAGCTGCCCTTCCATGCTCACTGCAGGTCATTGGCCCCAGATGGTCTATCATCCCTTAGAATTGGGGCAGAAGTGACAAATGCCAAGTGGGTATCAGGAGTCAGGGGCTCCAGGGCCTAAGACTGGGCAGTGGATCATTCAGTGATCTTGCCCAAGGGGAGGGCCTGTCAGGACTGCATGAATGAGTTGACCTGAAGAAGAGAAATGCTTAGGTTGCTGATCATAGGGGGAGGCCCTCAAGAGAGGAGATTGAAGGTGTACAGTCCCTTCTGGGAAGCTCCAGTCCTCCCCAGTGGCAGGGTCAGCATGTAGGTTTGGAGAGAAATTAAAATTATATTCTCACCATAATTCTTGATGTTCAAGGAATATCTTCACTATTGACTTCCACTAGTGGGTGTCAGCCAGGGGTGCTAGGACCCAGAAGGAGACAGAACTTTTAGAGGGCTGAGGCCACAGTAAACAGTACTCATGCATGATGTCATGAGTCAAGGCACATGGCTGCAAGTTTACCTTAGCATCAGAAATCAACCACCTTAGTACTTTTTTATTGAGGAAGTGAACAGCATAATCTAACAAGAACCTATGGATTTACCCTAATGTCATAAGACAGACCTGGTGGCCCATGTAAGAGGGGCCACCAAGTCCAGTAACACAGTATCTTCACAGCCCAAACCAAGCATAAATGGGTAAATAAAAACACAACCATACTGGAGTGAGTCTGGGTGATGGTGGGCAGGCATGAGAATCAATGGTTAAGATGTTCTCAAAAGATCAAGAATTACAGTGATTACCTAATTTTAATACTTCCAAGAATCAGTTTTCATCATTGAGTCCCACTAGTGGGCCAGAGCACCAAGCTCAGAAGAAGTCCCCCAGACTAGGGCAGCTGGAACTGAGGGCTCACTCATGATAGTAATCCATTCAGGATTGTCTTGCAAAAGTTGTCATGCTACCTAACATGGATATCCAAGGCAAGGTGCTTAGTAAAAGTGTGTAATGTGGTCCAAGTTGCAGCTCTGCAAATTTCTCCAATAGGCACAGAGCATGTATACTGCCCTCCAATTTAACCTAGCCATAGCATATCAGTGGTGAAGGAAATTCACAATACAGGCAGAAATGCATTTGACTGGGATGATGTTGAGCATGCCTGCTGACAGAATGCACTTGGAAGGAGCTCTAAACATCTGAGAGCAGAAAAGCAGAAAAAAAATACAAATTTACTTTAAAAAGTAGACATTCTCTTGACAACATTGAGTAGAACTTGTTGAGCTGCACAGCTACATATAACTTTTGGGGATGGTGTGCCAAACAGAGGAGGAGGGAGTGGTCCTAAGTCCTAGACATCATCACAGGAAGAGGCCGAAGTAACCATATAGTCTACACTGGGGACCGACCCACCCCAGAAAGCTCTACAAACTCCAATGCAAGCTATAGATGTCAATGTGGAGTCTATTCTTAAAAAAAAACTTACAGACTAGGATGTTAAAAATGAAGTGGCAACAAAAAATGAAAATTACAGTATATACCAACCGTAATTCTTGATGTTCTTGGATAAAGTCTCCACCACTCATTCACAGTAATGGGACTATGCCGGAGGTGCTAGGACACAGCAGGAGGCAAAAATCTTCAGCGGGGCTGGCGTCGAGGTAGGATCACTCATGCGTGGCACCATAAAACAGTCTTGCGCCGTATAGGCTACCTCAGCGTCTAACCTCCAACCGCCTCAGTACCGTTTTTACCAAGGAGGTGCAGTGTAAACTAACCTAGTGAAACTAACCTATGTCAGACATAAGATAGTCTGAATGACCCGTATAAGAAGGGTCAGCACAGCAGAGTCTAAATGACAGAGCCATTAAGGAAGTGAAGACCAAAAACAAACATGTGAGCTCGGGGGATGGAGGGTGGGCACATGAATGAGTGGTGGAGACTTCATCCAAAAAGATCAAGAATTATGGTAGGTACATAATTTTCATATCTTCCTGGACATAAAGTCTCCACCACTCATTCACACTAATGGGAGAGTACTGAGCTGAAACAATCCCCCAAGAAGAGCAGCAGGAGAGAGGAGCTCACGTAGGACAGAAGCAGTAGCATAGCAAATTCTCAGAGGGCCTGGGTGCAAGGGTATGTTATAGGGCCCCCCTGGTTTTGAACAGACATCAAAATTATGATTTGGGCCCCTCAAACTTCATGGGCCCCGGGTGCGACTGCACCCCATTCACCCTTGTAGCTACGCCCCTGGACAGGAGTCCATTCAGGATTGTCCTGCCAAAGGATTGATGCTGCCTGGCATGGACATTCAAAGCATAGTGCTTCACAAAAGTATGTACTGAGCTCCAAGTAGCTGCATTGCAGATGCTCGTTATGGGCACGTTTTGAATTTCTGCCAGAGATGCCATGACCACTCTAGTAGAATGGGCGTATACCCTGCCTTCCAGCTTAATCTGTGTCATGGAATAGCAGTGGTGAAGACATGCCACTAGCCATGCTGAAATACATCTGATGGCAGCAGGCTGACCCAGCTGAGCCATGCTGAATGATACAAAGAGTTGCTTTGACTTGTGGATCTCTTTAGTTCTAAGTAGAAATGTAAAACTCTTAACATCCAGAGAATGTTGAGTATGCTCTCCCTCATTCTGGAAGTTTGCAAAGTAAGTCAGAAGAACCAAGGGCTGGTTCACATGGAATTCCAAGACCACTATGGGGAAAAATTAAGGATTAGTTCTGAGAACCACCTTGTCCTTGTGAAATACTATATAAGGAGGGTCTGTGACCAGGGCATGTATTTCAGACACTCTGCGAGCGGAGGTAATGGCTATGAGGAAGGCGGTCTTCGAGGTCAAGAACTTCAGCTCACATGTTGCTAGAGGCTCGAAAGGTTTACCAGTGAACATGTCTAGCACAAGGTTAATATCCCAAGCAGCTACCGATCTCTTGACTGGTGGCCTAGAGTGAAGTATCCCTTTAAGGACCCTCCTAACCAAGGGTAACTGAGCCAGAGACATAGAATGTATAGGCTCGAGATAAGCTGAAATAGCGCAGAGATGGACCTTCACAGTTGAGTATTGTAGCCCTGTATTCGACAGGTCTAACAGATATTCTAGGTGGGCAAGAAAAAGGGATCCAAGAAGGACTTTGCACACCAGATGGAGAAACGCTTCCACTTTGCTGTGTCAGTTTTCCTAGAAGCTGACTTGCATGCCGCTAGGAGAATGTCTGAGACTGTACATGAGACGTTGACTCTGCTCACTTCTATCTCCTCAGGAGCCATGCATGGAGATGAAAAAATCTTGGGTTGGGATGGACCACTGGGCCCCTTGGTCAGAATGTCAAATTGAAGTGTAGTTGTCTCTGTGGAGTATCCGACAATCTGCTGATCAGTGGAAACCAAATCTGAAGAGGCCAGAAAGGGATGATGAGGATTATTCTGACCCCCTGTGCCTCTAGCAGCACCCTCTGAATTAAGAGAAGAGGAGGAAAAGTGCACAGAAAGCATCTGGTTCACCACAGTCTGAATGCATCCTGACAAAAAATGCCAGGTTCTGGATTTCTGGAGCAGAATAGAGATAATTTTGCTTTGAAAGGGGATGCAAAAAGGCCCAGGTCCAGCGTTCCCCACTCTTTGAAGAGTGATTGCGTGATGTTGATGTCGAGAGACCACTCATGCGGGTCCACCTCCATTCCGCTGAGGCAATCTGCCAAATTGTTCTGGACTCCTGGCAGGTAGACTGCTTGGACCAGGGCTTCGTGCTTTAGGCAACATTCCCATACTATCATAGTCTCCCTGCACAGGGGTTAAGAGCGTGCCCCTCCTTGCTTGTTGATGTAGTACATCACCACTTTGTTGTCCGTCTGAAGGAGAACTGTTTTGCAACAAAGGATGTCCTTCAGGGCTTGGACAGCATACAGGGCAGTTCTCATTTCAAGGACATTTATGTGGAGTTGAGACTCGTCCTGATTCCATGTACCCTGGGTGTGGGGTGCCTGACAGTGAGCTCTCCAGCTGACTAGAGATGCATCCATGGTGATGGTGATCTGTGTCTCCAGTGGAGCAAAGGGAAAGCCTTGAAGCAGGTTGCCCTCTTGAGTCCCCCAGGTGAGTGACCACTTTAGAAGTTCCTTCACCTTGATGTGAAAGGACTGAGGGTGTGTGGTCAGAGACCACTGAGTACTGAGCATCCACTGAGTGGTCCTCATGTGAAGATAAGCCAAGGGCACCATGAACACTGATGAAGCTTTGAGACTGTTATCCATGGTCCAGCACCCCTGATTGTGCCCCCACCTCGAGGACAGCAACATATATGTAGGTACATGTACTAATCTTAGGGTGAAGACACTTATCGTATAAGCATAAGTGTCAAGATCTGTGTTCTGCAATGTTTTACTGATGCATATGATGCTTTACTATGTTTTACTGAGATATTAGCCATAACAGATGCTTTTTGCTCTACTTCTACTGTATTTTTCACAAGTAAGGCAACAGTGCCATCTTGAGTAATCATATGCCACTACAAATGACCTTGTATTACAGAGGTTCATTGTATTGTGTTATCTTCTGCAAGCTATGCAACTTTTATATGAGTTAGGATGATTACTCAAACCACCTGTTTTTGTCCAATTATGTACATGTTATGTATCTTCTTTAGCTGTTTCCACAGTGATTATCAGGGTATAAGACCCTTTGTAACACATAGCTTCTCTGAGAATGAGAAACTGTCTGCATTGCCTAAGTAAGGAAAACTGGAGTTCTTCCTGTGTTTTCACTGTGATGATAGTAAGCCTGGATTGCACGCCTCAAATTGCATATTCAAGAGGAAACATATTATAAGAACCGCCTGCTATTTCCCCAACATCCAACAGAAGCACCTTGACCACAGAGGGTAGTTGGTCTAGGAGATTGGCAGGTGGTTAGGAGGGGAAAATTGGGTGCCCCATCACTCGGTGCTCTCCAACATATCATCTCCACAAACCATATAAAAACTACAAACAGGTATCTGCCTCTATCTCCAAAATCAAACAAAGGAGCAGAGGACACTGCAGAGCAGGACAGTGCAGCACAGGAGCTAGCACAACAAAATGTGCCCAAAACAGGAACCAAAACAAAAAAAGCAAAAAGGAAACCCAAAAAACATCTGATCATAGGAGACTCCATGATTCGGAGAGTTGATACGTATCTCCAGACAGGGTAATGGTCAGATGTCTCCCAGGTACATCATTGTGGAGAGACACTGACCACAGTGCTGAAATTGTTCAGGAATCAGGAGAAAACATTGATGTCCTGGTACACATAGGGACCAACGATCTCACCAGCTGGTCAGTTGTAGAGACCAAGGAACTCCTGACCAGGCTGGGTGACAAACTATCATCCATTTCATCCGGCATCTCCTTCTCTGAGATCCTGCCAGTCTGGGAGAGGGGTAAAGATGGACGGAAGCTCAGAGAAGGGAAGACAGGGGAGATAAACATGTGGCTCAAGAGCTGGTGCCAGGATAAAGGGCGCAAATTTGTAGGGAACTGGCAACAGTTTTGGGAGCGAAAGTTCTTTAAATTTGATGGATTGCATCTGACTAAGGAGGAAGTCAGTGCATTGGGGCAGAAGTTTGAAGGCTTTACAGAATATTTAAACTAGCAAATGGAGAGAGGGGTGCAGCACCCGAAACATCGAATGGGAAGAACACCCTTCCCCCCTCAGCTAGTGGTCAAACAGGAGTTCACCATGTTTATAGTTCATTTGCATCACCAGGTAAAGAAAAAGGTCCGGCTCCCCATATGATGCACAGGGGAAATGCTGGACCTCGCCCAGCAACTAACACACCGAAATCTGACCAATGGAAAATCATGTACACAAATGCTCGCAGTCTGGGAAACAAGATCCCAGACCTGCAGGTAATAATGACAGAAGCTAAACTGGACATAATAGCCATTAGCTAGACATGGTTTACCAGTAACCACACTTGGGAGACTTCAGTACCTGGCTATATACTGTTTAGAAGAGACCAAGGTGCAAAAAGGGGGGTGGTGGAGTGGCCTTTTATGTCAATGAAAATATCAAAGCTACAGAAATTCAGAATACACATAAGGAGCCAGAAGAACTGTGGGTCACCCTGGAAACAGGAAATGGGACAGCCATATGAACTGGGGTTGTCTACAGGCCTCCAGACAAGGGGAAGGACATGGACACGTTACTGTTAGAAGATATACAAAACATGATAGCTAAAGGGGAAGTTCTGATAATGGGAGACTTCAACATGCCAGATACAGATTGGTCAATACCAGCAGGGACATCTGCCAGAACTAGACACATGGTGGATCCCCTGCAGGGTGAGGGCCTCAAACAACTGGTACAACAACCCCCTAGAGACAGGGTTATCCTAGATCTAGTACCGACTAACAGGGAAAGGATCACAGATCTCCAGGTAGAAGGTCACCTTCGGGCCAGTGACCATCACATGGTATGGTTCAATTTGGCCACTAGAACAAGATCATCCCATTCCAAGGCAAAAATATGGGACTTCAGATGAGCTGACTTTGATAAGATGGCCAACAGAGTTAAGCTAGCCCTGGCAAAAAGAAATACAGGTGAGGGGGTACAGGCAAAGTGGGCATGCATTAAAGATGCAATACTTGAAGCAACCCTTACAAAAAGTTCTTTGGACTACCATTGTAATACCACTCATTTGCCATTGTAATGCCACTTTGATTACCACTGTACTACTATTAAGGTTGTCATGGTATCACAGTGGTTTGTTTGAATTCCATTGTGATACCATTGCACCACTGTCCTACCATATCAACAAAAATAATCAAAATTTAAACTACCATAGTACAACCAGGGTACCACTGGGTAGTACCATTGCACATTTTGTAGCTCACCACTGTGTTGCCATTGTGGTGTCATGGTGTTGCCACTGTATCACATTTGGTAAGGGAACATCTTATTGTGTTAGTGAGAAAAGGAAGTGTAAAAGAAGAAGGAAGCCACTTTGGTTCTCAAACACAGTAGCAGAAAAGGTCAGAGCCAAAAGGCTGGCCTTCAGGAAATATAAGGGAACGCAGCAGGATGAAGACAGGTAGGTATACCAAACTTCCCTAAGGGAAGCAGGGAAGGCAGTAAGGCAGGCACAAGCCCAAACTGAGGAAACACTAGCACAAACAGTAAAATTAGGTGACAAGACTTTCTATAGATACATTAGTGAAAGGAGAAAGTCCAGAGGAGGTATTGCTAAGATCAAAGGGGATAAGGGGGCATGTGAGGAGGAGGACCATGTAACAGCATCTATCCTAAATAGATACTTCTGGTCAGTATTTACTGAAGAGAAGGCAGGGCAGGGCCCACAGCTCTGCACCATGGACACAGGGGGGAGGGAGGTGTGCACTAGTCCCTTCACAAAAGAAAGGGTCCTACAAGAGCTCGATAAGCTTAGGGTAGACAAGGCAATGGAACCTGATGGCATACATCCCACTGTACTAAAGGAGATAAGGGTGGAACTAGCAGAGCCATTATCAGAATGGTTTAGTGAGTCTCTGAGCACAGGAGAGGTCCCAGAAGACTGGAGAAGGGCTCATGTGATCCCACTCCACAAGAGTGGTAGCAGGGAGGAGGCAGTGAACTACAGACCAGTCAGTCTTACCTCAGTAGTGGGCAAGATTATGGAGACACTCCTTAAGTAAAGGATAGTGCAACACCTGGAATCCATAGGAGCACAGGATCCAAGACAGCATGGGTTTACAACAGGGAGGTCCTGTCAATCTAATCTCATAGATTTCTTTGACTGGGTAACCAGAGTGGTGGACCAAGGGGGAAGCAGTTGATGTTGCTTACCTTGACTTCAGCAAAGCTTTCGATACTGTTCCACATAGAAGATTGATTAATAAGCTGGGTAGGCTCGGGGTGGGTCAGACATTGGTCAACTGGGTGGCAAACTGGTTGATGGGCTGAAAACAGAGAGTGGTGGTAAATGGTACACAGTCAGAGGAGATGCAAGTCACAAGTGGGGTACCTCAGGGATGAGTCCCGGGGCCAGTCCTCTTGAATATCTTCATCAGTGACACTGCAGATGGACTGGAGGGTAAGGTTTGTCTGTTTCTAGATGACACCAAGATCTGCAACAAAGTAGATGATCCAAATGGTGTGGGCAGAATGAGAAGAGATCTGGATAAACTAGCAAAATGGTCAGAAGAGTGGCAACTGGGGTTTAACGCAAAGAAGTGCAAGATCATGCACATAGGGAAAAGAAACCCTGAAGCCACCTATAGGCTGGGAGGGGAGTTGCTGGCAGTCGCAAGAGAAGAAAGAGACTTGGGCATCATCATCAATGATGACCTGAAATATCCAAGCAGACCACTAAAGCAGTAGGAAAGGCTAGAGTGATGTTGGGGTGTATTAGTAAGGGTATCACAAGTCGGAAGAGGGAGGTAATAATCTCTATTTACAAGATACTGGTTAGGCCCCATCTGGAGTACTGCATGCAGTACTGGAGGCCACACCTTCACAAGGACATTAACCAAATTGAGGCAGTCTAGAGAAGGGCAACCAAAATGGTGGAGGGACTGCATCAGAAAACATATGAGGACAGATTAACTGAACTCGATATGTATACCCTAGAGCAAAGGAGGGAGAGAGGTGATATGATTGAAACATTCAAACACCTTAAGGCCATTAACAAGGTGAAAGAATCTAACATGTTTCAATATAAGAAAAATAGTAGGACAAGAGGACACAGTATGAGATCAGAAGGAGGCTGATTAAGGGGTAATGTGAGGAAGTTCTTTTTCACAGAAAGGGTGGTGGATGCATGGAACGGCCTACCTCAGGAAGTGGTGGATATGAATACAGTGCAGGGCTTCAAACAGGCATGGGCTAGGCATAAGGGAGCAATACAGATGAGTATGACTAGATAGGCCATTGACAGAGCAAAGGCCTATGGCACATTCATAAGGTAGAAAAAGAAATGGGCAGACTGGATGGGCCTTTCGGTCCTTATCTGCCATCAGCATCAGCTTCTATGTATTACTGATCTGTAATAAATATAATTTATTACATGAGTATCACTTGTCTGTTGTCTCTTCCTTTTGTGTCATTCCACCAAGAACCTGAGAAGAGTGATTTGTCACTCCAATTACAAGACCCAGCATCTGCTGCATTGAAAGAGCTCGGACTGAGTCATTTTCTTTGATGAAGTGAGCCATCTGGAGGCTATCATTCCTCCTGTCCTCTGAAAGGAAGGCTCTTACTCTGGATGTGTCCAGAAGAGCTCATATGAAGAGAAGCTGTTGGGAGGGCTGTAGCTGTGATTTTTCCAGATTCAGCAGAACTCCCATGGATGTGAGGAATTTGAAAGCCGTAGCCACAGCTTCCTGCGTCCCTAGTCTGGATGAGCGTACTAGAAGTCAGTTATCCAGATATGGGAACACTTGAGTTCTGAGCTGCCTGAGATGTGCTGTGAGTACTGCAAAGCACTTTGTAAAGACTCAAGGCGCCGAGGACAGCCCAAAGAGCAGAACTCTGACTTGATAGTGCTGACCCAGAACCACAAATCGGAGATACTTGCGATGGTTTGGGTGCACAGGAACATGTTGGTAGGCTTTCTGCATGTCCAGGGAAGCCAGCCAATCATTTTGATGAATCAGAGGTAGAAATGTACCAACTGATATCATCTCGGAACTTTTCCTTGTAAAGGAATTTGTTTAACTTCCGTAGGTCTAGGATAGGGTGCATACCACCTGTTTTCTTCTGAATTAGGAAGTAATGGGAGTAGAAACTTGTGTCCCTTTGATGTTGTGGAACTACTTCTACTGCCCTGTTGTTCACAAGGCCTTGAATCTCAGAAGTGAGGAGGTCTGACTGAGTGACAGACAGCCTGGGCTGTTGCTTGTGTGGATGATCCAGAGGGGTTTCTGACAAATTTAGAGAGTAACCCTCGTGGATTATTCTGAGAACCCATTTGTCTGAAGTGACTGACTTCCACTGAGTCAGACACCTCCTACTGCCTAAGAAAAGTCCCCCTCAGACAGCTGAGGTAAAACTTGGGCTGGAATCTCAGAGGGTGGCACTAGGCGCCTTTGGGCCCTGAGCCTTCTGCTGCATTTTCTTCTGTGGCTGGGGGGCTTGATTCCTTTTGAAACCCTCTCTTCATTTGCCATGAAAGGAGCTGCGGTGATGAAACTGCTGATGGTTCCTGCCACGTTTTAGGGGCTGCAGGTGCCAGCCTGGCCACCTTAATGGCAGTTCTAGTTTTCTGTGTGGTTTCCAGAGCCTGCTTCACTTGTGGCCAAACAGATAAACTCTGTCAAATGGTAAATTCATGACTCTTTGTTGAGCATCATTTGTAAACCCTGGTGTCCATAACCATGAGTGGCATCAGGTATAAATCCCTCCTGCCGTTGCCCTAGAGGCAGTGCCAAATGCATCCATAGCAGCCTTAAGCTGCTGGTTATTGGACTCAGTTCCTCTAGTAATGGTGTGCAGAAGCCTGAAGTAGCATCCGACTCTGGAAGAGCTTCAATTCAGGTTTTCAGTGAATGCCAGAGGGTATACTCATATTGAGAGAAGTAGCCCTGGTAAATAGCGATACCCATTTCTAGGGTAGCAGCAGGGAAAACTTGATTCCCTAAAGTGTCAGTCTTATGGGATTCTTTATTTACAGGATGAGCTGAAGACTTCTAAGGCAGTACAGCTTTGTCATTTTCTGCCAAGACCATAATGGCATCTTCAAAGGCTTGGGAGGCCAGGATTAGTTGATCCTTAGGGGAAACATACTTTCGATCTATGGACTTAGCCACAGAAGGAATGAGCACCGGATTGTCCCATACCATCTGTGAGAGAGTCTTGAAAGAGTGCTGTACTGGAGGAGTCAATTCCACAGGGATTTCCGGAACATGCAGATACTGGAGGTGCAATACCTTTCCTGGATCCATCTCCGATGTCTGGAGGGAGAGGGTGGAGATCATATTCAGTAGAGATTTAAAAGATAAGTCCTTGACCAAAGGCTCTGTTGAAGTAGAGGGTTTACTTTCTACTCCAAAGGAAGAATCCTCATCAAAGTCGTCTCTTAATTGTAGATCAGGATCAGGCTCAATATTATCTTCTACTAGCCCAGGAGGGATAGTATAAAGAGAAAAGAGCATGGGGGGGGTGCTCCTCGAACCAGAGTCGAGAAACCCTCTACCAGAGGTGGCACCAGTGCCGGGAATAGTACCGAACATAGCGCTATCAAGACTGGAGTCAAAGATGACACCACAGCTGGTGCCACATGGGCACTTGTGGACAACTCCGGAGCAGCCAAGGATGAAGATCTGAAAACCTGAGAAGGAGAAGGTGGTACCTGTGCTGACCCCTGCACTGCAGCCATGTTAGGGGGAAAAGCACAAGAGTGCAGTGTCGACAGCACCGAAGGAGGTGTCACACAACAAGGCTGACCCAACCATCCCACCCGCGGGCTCGAAGTCCCTAGGCCTGAAGGCCCCGGGACTGATCCCACCAGCTCAGAAAGTTGTGACAACCAACAAACCCACTGCTCCATAAGAGCAGCCCAATGATTAAACTGCTCACCAGAGGACCCCCAGGCAGTGGGGAGGGACTACGGAGTTGAACATGCTGGTCACCAGGTGCAGAGGCTACAGGTGATCCCGACGATCAATGTGCAGACCTACCAGAGGGTGGCCTCGAGCGGTATCATTTCTTCCTTGACCGGTAGGATGAAGAAGAACTAGAGGCTGAATGTTGATGGGTTCCCATCAAAGATTGGGAATGGTCTCCTTTTTGAGCTTTCAGGAGGACCACCCTTCCTGCTGAGCACAGCACTGACTGTAGTCAGACCCCCCCTCCCCCGTAGAGGGTGACAGACCAGATCCAGCCCTGCTGGATGTACAGCTTTCAGGCAAAGTCTTCCTACCATCACCGGCCCTGTTCATGGTCGACTCCATCGAAGGCAGGCTGAAGAAGACTGCTTCTGTTCTTCTCTTGAAAAAGAGTAAACTTTTTTAAAAAATAAATAATATACTAAAACTAAATCAAAACTGAATGACTATTCTGTTGTCGTATAGACGTGAATACTTGAGTCCCAAAGGGCGAGTGACATCATCACTGAAGCGCACTCGACAGTGGGGAAAAAAGGAACTGAGGCAGTTGGAGGGTCGATGGAGAGGTAGCCTATACGGCATGAGACTGTCTTGTGGTGCCACGCATGCCCGGTCCTACCTCAGCAACGGCTCTCCTGAAGATTTTTGCCTCCTGCTGGGCCCTAGTGCCTCCAGCATAGTCCCATTAGTGTGAATGAGTGGTGGAGACTTTATGTCGAGGAAGATCAGCAATTACGGCAAAGACCCATGCAACACAGGCCCTGGTGGCAACAAATAAGGTGGCCCAAGAAAATGGGCAACTTAAATATAGATTGAAGGCCCAAGAAAATGCTAATAGGGCCTCCAATATCCACATCATGGGCTTACTGGAGAACTGTGAAGCAGATAACCTATTTGCTGTATTGTTGGGATGGCTGCCAGGGCTTTAAAGTTGAATCATGAGGTACTAATTCACAGCTTCCACAAGACCTACTGGATTTCACATAGAACTGCTAAAACTCAGCATGAACTGCCCAGAAGAGTGCTTCTGATGATCACAGTAGTATCCTGCAATCCTTAAGGGAACCAGAAGAAAAAATCACTCAGAATAGTCATTTTTTTTCTTCCAAGGCATCCCTTCCTATGCTTAACAACTGCAAATCATTCCACAGAAATGAGCTTCCCAGAGTCTAGACATTTATGCTAAACATGGAATTTTTTAGAATGAAATTCAAAACTATGCTCTATGGTCATGTTCACACCTACTCTCCAACATCAGATTCATTTCTGAAGCTGGGGTGAGCAGTGGCAACTAAAACTTGCTAAATTACTCCTGAAAGCCCAAATTATTAAGAAAAAAGAAGAATGTCTGGTGAGACTGTAAAATTGGCAGAACAAATTGAAATTTAAAAAGCTAGATCACAGAGTATCAATTGCAAGGCACTGTAATGAAAAATGCTCAAGCAAAATGGTAAGACTGATTCTTGTGTGAACCTTTTTCAGGTTCTAGATGGGGAGGTAGGGTTGGGATTGTTAAGTATAGTGAGGGATCCCTTGGAAGAAACAATACTATTACGGTAAGCAATTTTTCCTCCAAGACCCAGGAATCCCTCACTATGCTTCGCAACTGCAGACTGCATATCAGTACCTTGGGAGGCTGAGTACAGAACCTACTTAGGGAAAAGGTTCTGCAAGACAGCAGTGCCAAAACTAACATCCCTCCAGGAGTGTACGTCCAGACAAATGAAAATTACGTACCTACCGTAATTGTTGATCTTTCTGTGTATCTTCACCATTCATCACTACACAGAAACAGAAACACAGAAGTTGACAGCAGATAAGGACCGCAAGGCCCATCCAGTCTGCCCATTTCTTTTTCTGCCTTATAAATGTGCCATCAGCCTTTGCTCTGTTGATAGCCTATCTAGTCATACTCATCTGTATTGCTCCCTTATGCCTATCCCATGCCTGTTTGAAGCCCTGCACTGTATTCATATACACCACTTCCTGAGGTAGGCCATTCTATGCATCCACCACCCTTTCTGTGAACAAGAACTTTCTCACATTACCCCTTAATTGGCCTCCCTCTAATCTCATGCTGTGTAGTTTTGTCCTGCTATTTTTCTTATAGTGAAACATGTTAGACTCTTTCACCTTATTAATGCCCTTAAGGTGTTTGAATGTTTCGGTCATATCACCTCTCTCCCTTCTTTGCTCTAGGGTATACATATTGAGCTCCGTTAATCTGTCCTCATATGTTTTCTGATGCAGTCCCTGCACCATTTTGGCTGCCCTTCCCTAGACTGCCTCAATTTGGTTAATGTCCTTGTAAAGGTGTGGCCTCCAGTACTGCATGCAGTACTCCAGATGGGGCCTAACCAGTGTCTTGTAAATAGAGATTATTACCTCCCTCTTCTGACTTGTGATACCCCTACTAATACACCCTAACATCCCCTTAGCCTTACCTACTGCTTTAATGGTCTGCTTGGATGGTTTCAGGTCATTGGTGATGATGAAACCCAAGTCTCTTTCTTCCCTTGTGACTGCCAGCAACTCCTCTCCCAGTCTATAGGTGGCTTCAGGGCTTATCTTCCCTATGTGCATGATCTTGCACTTCTTTGCATTAAACCCCAGTTGCCACTCTTTCGACCATTTTGCTAGTTTATCCAAATCTCTTCTCATTCTTCCCACACCATCTGGATCATCTACTCTGTTGCAAATCTTGGTGTCATCTGCAAATAGACAAACCTTACCCTCCAGGCCATCTGTAGTGTCACTGATGAAGATATTCAAGAGGACTGGCCCCAGGACTGATCCCTGAGGTACCCCCACTTGTGACTTGCATCTCTTCTGACTGTATACCGTTTACCACCACTCTCTGTTTTCTGCCTGTCAACCAGTTTGCCACCCAGTTGACCAACTTCTGACCCACCCTGAGCCCACCCAGCTTATTAATCAATCTTCTATGTGGAACAGTATCAAAAGCTTTGCTGAAGTCAAGGTAGGCAACATCAACTGCTCCCCCTTGGTCCACCACTCTGGTTACCCAGTCAAAGAAATCTATGAGATTAGTTTGACAGGACATTCCTTTTACAAACCCTAGCTGTATTGGATCCTGTGCTCCTATGTATTCCAGGTGTTGCACTATTCTTTCCTTAAAGAATGCCTCCATAATCTTGCCCACTACTGAGGTAAGACTGACTGGTCTGTAGTTCCCTGCCTCCTCCCTGCTACCACTCTTGTGGAACGGGATCACATGTGCCCTTCTCCAGTCTTCTGCATACTGCATCAGAGCTAGGACCCCATGGGAGACTTTTCTTTTCTTTTCTATGGGCAGAGTCGGCACCGCCCTCGAGGCCAACGTTCCACGTGGTGCTCACAGGTTGGCAGTTATCTGTTATCGACTCCACCCTAGCCTCAGTTCTGAGATGCCAGAGAGAGTAAGAAAATGGATGGAGGGGTGGGGCAAAGGAGCCCAAGGGACAGATAAAAGGAAAGGTTATAAAAACCAAGAGGAGAAATAAATGACAGAGAGGACAGAAAGGAGAACACTAGATTTAGGGGATTGGGAGAAAGGGGGGCCCCAATCTCTGGAAAAGGAAGTAGGGCTGAAAAAGAGGAAGAAGGGGAAAAGAAGGGGGGAGGAGAGGACTGCACCCCTGGCAAGATGGACCTGGACCCCTAGTATTTGAGCAAGTTGATGGCAGACAAGGATCACCTGGACCACCCAGTCTTCCTTATTTAAAGGAGAAGCTGCCAAGGAGGCAAAGCCTGCAGTTGAATAAGCAGCAGTAGCCCCAAGAGGAGCCAAAAACTTTTAGGGAGAAGGAGTTCCAGGTGGACAAGGGCACATCCTTCCCCCCAAATAAAGGGGCGAACCCCTAAAAAGGTAAGGAGGGATTAGTCCAAAAGGGCATCCAAAATAAGGAAAAACAAGAGGTTTTGAGAACAGGGGCATGGTAGGAGTGTGACCTTCCCTCCACCCCTGCTTCAGATTTAAGAGAGTGGGAAGAAAGCCAAAGGCGAATGAGTGAGAGAGAAAGGTCCCCCCCAAAAAAAACCCTTACAGGAAGTAACTCCTCCCTGCATGTCTCCAGAGTCCCCTGCCTTCTGACCACAAGGGAAAGGAGAGAGAGGAGTTGGATCAACAGGGAGACACACAGGGGAAGGGGGAGCCCAGAGACTGAAGCCCCAGGGGGAAGGTGGACAGGATTTAGTGATGAATGTTTGAAGATGCACAGAAAAATCAAGAATTATGGTAGGTACATCATTTTCATATCTTATCTGTGTCAGTCTTCACCATTCATCACTACTGGGTGAGTACCGAGCCCTCTGAAGGGGGCCCTATACCTCCCTAAGGGACTAAGTCCCTTAGCCTCCAGTGGGGGAGACATGGGAGGGAAGAACACTTACAGGTCTGGGGAGGCCTGAGACTGGTCTGGGTGAGACAGGTAATCCCCAGTGGGAGAGTGAAAGCACCCCAAAAGTCACTGTCTCACCCTGTAGGAGAAAGAAAAATTACTCACCTTAGTAATGTTGTTTCTTCTAATGGAGTCTTGCTATATTATGACAATTTCAGTGAGTCCCCATCTTAGAACTGCCCCAGAGGTGAAATAGTTAACTTTCCATGCAAGCATGGAACTCTGAGCGCGAGCTCGGTTAGAAGGCTCTGTCTGCTGATCTTCAAACATAAACTGTCAGATCTTTACGAGCAAAAACTCACTAAGGCTCTGTGTGGAAGATGTAACTACACTAGCCGACTGGCTACTAACATAAACACACTCTTGGTCTCCAACAAAGACTCAAGTCATGAGACACAAAAGAAATGAAAATACAACACCAATTCACCCCAAAGGAAGGGTGAAACAACAAAGTGGCATAAAGAAAGTGCTAACACTGTAATGCCCACCCACATCCCAAAACAGAGGTTCTGAGAGGGGCAGGCCGGAGGAGGTCATATAGCAAGACTCCATTAGAAGAAACAGCATTACTAAGGTGAGTAATTTTTTCTTCAAACAACATGAAGTCTTGCTATATTATGACAATTGCAGACTACACAGCAGTACCCCCATGGAGGAGGGACAGAACCTACTTAGGGAATAGGATCTGAAGGACAGCTGTGCCAAACCGAGCATCACTCCTAGCCTGGATGTCCAGGGAGTAATGCTTGGTAAAAGTGTGAACTGTTTTCCAAGTAGCTGCTTGACTTATCTCTAGAATAGGGATGTCTCTGGCAGCAGCCAAAGAAGCAGCTGTACCTCTGGTAGAGTGAGCCTTCAGGCCTGAGGGAGGAACCTTACCCAGTTTTTTGTAACAGAATTGGATACAAGAGACAATCCACCTGGCAATGGATCTTTAGTGGCAGGCTTCCTTTACCAACCTCACCATAAGTGAGGAACAGTTGGAGGAGTCAAACCTGTGACCCTTGGTACGCTCTATGTAGTAACTAAGGGCTCTTCACATCTAAGCTTATGCAGCCTCCTCACCAGAGGAAGAATGGTCAGTGAAGTACACTGGAAGAGATATAGATTGATTAAGGTGGAAATCTGAAACCACCTTAGGCAGAAACTTTATTAGTCCGGAGGACTACCTTATCTCTGTGAAAGAAGATAAAATCCGGCTCCACTGACAAAGCTTGTAATTCACTTATGCGTCTGGCAGAGGTGATGGCTACTAGAAACACAGTTTTCCAAGTCAAGTACTTAAGCTCAGCTGAAGACAAAGGCTCAAAGGGGGGTTGCATAAGCTGAGCAATACAAACATTAAGATCCCAGGCAGGGGCAGGATCCCTGAATGGAGGGTTGGTGTGAAGCAATCCCTTAAAAAACTTGGAAAATACAGGGTGAGTTGAAAAAGAAGAGGATTTACCAGCCGAAATAAAAGCAGACACAGCTGCCAAATGCACTTTCAGGGTAGCTGGTCTCAGCCCCAAAGTGTTCAGATGGACCAAATAATCCAGGACTGTGGGTAAATCAGCAGAGTCTGGGGAAATATGCTTTTCTGAGCACCACATGAAAAACCTTTTCCATTTGGAGTTGTAAGTAGCCCTGGTGGAAGGCTGCCTAGAAGCCTTCAATATATCCATTACGCCTTATGAGAGGTGTAAGTCAGCAAACTCTAACTCTTCAAGAACCAGGCCTTGAGATTGAGAGATTTGAGATTCGGGTACCAAACCCTTCCCTGGGCACAGGTTAACAGATTATGATTCCTGGGAAGGCACAGGGGAGGATGGACTGCTAAGGACAGTAGGAGTGGATACCAGGATTGTCTGGCCCAATCCGGGGCAATCAGAATGACCGTGCAGGATTGATATCTGATTTTGACTAGCACTTTGAATAGGAGAGGAAAGGGAGGGAAGGCATAGAGAAACTTCCCTTCCCAACTGAGGACTAAGGCATCCAGAGGGACTGAGCCCAAGACTGGGGGCCTGCAGCAAAAGAGGGGAAGTTGGTGATTGTCTGGGGCTGCAAAAAGATCTATCTGCGGGGTGCTCCATCTGGCAAATACCACTCCCAGAACCAGGGGATCCAGGGACCACCTGTGATGACCCTGAGAAATTCTGCTGAGAGCATCTGCCAGGACATTGTCCTTGCCTGGGAGGTGAACTGCCGTAAGGGAGGTGTTCAGGGAGTAAGCCAGAGACCACAACTTCATGGCTTCGGTGCACAAGGCCATAGACCGAGTGCCCCCTTGCTTGTTGATGTACCACATTGTAGTGGTGTTGTCTGTTCTGACCTGTACAATTTTGTTCTGAACAGATTTGGAGAAAGCTTGAAGTACTAGAAAAACTGCTCTGAGCTCCAACAGGTTGATGTGGAGCAGAGTTTCTTGGGGGGACCACAGTCCCTGGGCAGTGAGGTCACCCATGTGAGCACCCCACCCCAAGAGGGATGCATCCGTAGAAAGGATTAAGGAGTGAGACTGAGTGACAAAAGGAACTCCTTGTCTCAGATTTCTCTGATCCTGCCACCACTGTAGGGCTTAGATCAGGGTTTGAGTTACTGGGATCAACTTGGTAAGAGGATCCTTTCTTTGAGACCTAAAAGCTCTCAAATGGAACTGAATGTCCCTCATCTGAAATCTTGCTCCTTGCACTACTGCTGTGGAAGCAGCCATGTGTCCTAGGAGCTGCAGAAAATGCCTTGCTGGTCAAGAGACCTGCAGGGTGAATGAGGAGGCCAGGGAGACTAGGGTCTTTGCCCTGTCCAGAGGGAGGAAGGCCCTGGCTTCCTGTGTGTTCAGTTCTGCACCTATGAAGGTTAGGAGCTGGACAGGCTCTAGAACTGACTTTGAGAGATTCAGAAGGAAACCTAGGGAGGTAAGCAGTTGCTGAATTACCTGAAGGTGTAAGCTGACCTGTTCTGGGGACTGGCCTATTATGAGCCAATCGTCCAGGTAAGGAAAGATGGCAATTTTTTGCCTTCTTAGGCATGCAACTGCTACTGCCAGGCATTTGGTGAATACCCTTGGAGCAGAGGTGAGGCCAAAGGGCATTGCTCTGAACTGGTAATGGCCTGAGGGCAGCTCAAACCTGAGATACTTTCGATGGGAGCTTCTGATGAGAATATGGAAGTAGGCATCCTTGAGGTCCAGGGATGCTAGCCAGTCCCCTGGCCTGAGAGAGGGTAAAATAATACCCAGGGTCACCATTTTGAATTTTGGTTTTAAAAGGTGCTTGTTTAAGTATCTGAGATCCAGGATGGGCCGCCATTCTCCTGTCTTTTTTGGGGTAAGGAAGTACCTGGAGTACAAACCTTTGCCCTGGTGTAGGTGGAACCCTTCCACGGCTCTGACAGCGAGGAGGGTAGAGACCTCTGCCTCTAGGGCAAGTGCCTCTGATGGAGATGCAGGTGAAAGATCTGATTCTCATCTTTGGAAATTTTTTGAAGCTGAGAACCAGTCCCTGGCTTACTACTTCCAGGACCCACTTGTCTGACGTTAGAGACTTCCAGTCCTGGACAAAGTAAGCCAGCCTGCCCCCTACAGATAGAGAAGAATCGGCCCTGGCTACCCCATCAGGGTACCTGCTTGGCAGGGGCTTTAGGTTGAGGGGTGGAAGCAGGCCTGCTTGAACCCCGTCTGCCTCTCCTCAAAAACCCTCTGGGCATAAGCAGAAGAGGAGGTTGGATTGGTAAAAAGGCCTATGAAAAGGCCTGCCCCTGCCCTTGGGAAGTTGCTTCTGAGGAGTGACCTGCCTTTCCTTGGCCTGTGCACCTTATAGGTGGTCCTGTATTCATCCATTTTCATGTAATTTCTGTTTGTTCCCCAAACAGAGAGTTGCCCACAACAGGAAAATCCATGGCCTTAGACTGGGTATCCTGTGACAGGGTAGTACATCTGAGCCAAGCCACTCTGCGAAGTGCCACAGATGTAGCCATGACTCTTGATGACACATCATTAGAGTCCACTGCAACATGAAATTGCACCTTAGATGCCTCAATACCATCCCTAGCCACCTGTTCCAGCTCTCTGGTCAGATGGTCAGGGGCTTGTTTTGCTAGAGCCTGCACAGTATCCCATCTGGATTTCTGGTATCTAGCAGCATAAGCCATATAATTTGCCTGTCTGAGTCCCAAGGATGCTGCCATGTACTGTTTCTTTGCCATAGCATCAATCTTCCTGGAGTCCTTCTCAGGAGGGTGTGAAGCTAGGGAAATAATTCCCTTGTCACAGGCTGCAGCCTGCACTACTCCCACATGGCTGCATTGCTGTGTGAGGAACTCTGTATCAGAGCCTGATAAAGTATACCTCTTGTCCATCCTTTTATCTACAGGAGGTATAGTGTGAGGAGTTTTTAAAACTTTTACTGTCTGCTTCCGAAAAGATTTATGCAGAGGAATAGACAGTCTCTTAGATTCTGGAATATCCATCATTTCTACATAATCAGGCTCCTCTTGGTCATCAACAGCTTCCTCAACAGGGAGCTGGAGAGTTTCAGTAACCTTCTTATAAAACATAAAATGAGAAGGGGACTCAGAGAGCCTTGGAGGAGAAACCTCAGGGTCTGTCTGGAGAGGTGTCCGTTCAATGGGCACATCCAGGTCTTCAAAACCATATTCACTCTCCTCAAACTCCTCCCCCACGGTTCATAAAATTCTTCAAAATCATAATTCTTGAACCGTGGAACCGCCGAACCGAGCGCTTCCTGATGGTGCCGGTTCAGTCAGAACTGGGAAGGAGACTGACAATTTGGATTGCTTTTAGCTATTTCTTCAGCGGTTGGAGAGAACTTTTGCTCCACACCAGCTGACTTTCTAGTCCTTTTGCAGGAACTGGCTCCTCAGAGCCAGCTCTTCGTTGCCGAGGAAGTATCGCCCTGGTCAGAGGGCACTCCTCTGGTTCGGTTGGAACCGAACCGGGCCGGCCATCCGGGTCAGTAGACTTTTTGGCCTCCCTTTCCCTGAGCCTACCAACTCTCTTCTCTATGGCGGCAGCAGGGAAATTCTTACAAATCTGGCAGTCTGCATTGAGGTGGTCAAACCCCAGACAATAGACACAGGTTGTGTGAGGGTCAGCCTTAGCAAAGGCTTCCCCACAGACACTACAATGTTGAAACCCAATGGGCCCAGTTTTTCTTTTGGGTTTCTTAGACATAATGCCAGCCTAACCAAACTTGCCTGTTTATGGCAATCCGCCAAGCAAGACTCTCTTATCGGTTCCCAACCGTGTCACGGGTCGTGGAAAAACCCGTAATGAAATCCATTTTTTTTAGAACCGATAAGAACCGGGAACCGCACTCTAAAAAAGGACTAGCAATGTTAAAACACAATCTGATCGGTTCAACCGAACTGATAAATGTTTACAAGTTCCACACAGAGAAAACAAATGTAAAACCTATCTATTACTTACATTACCACAGACAGAGCTTGAACTGACCGGTTGCGGTATAATTTCGGTTGAAAATCGATAAAATAATACTTTTAAACTGACAAAATGAACCGAGCAGCAGGAGAAATCTCCGGAGCGACTGTTCAGTGAGGCGGAGTAAAGAATCTGACAGTTTATGTTTGAAGATCAGCAGACAGAGCCTTCTAACCGAGCTCGCGCTCAGAGTTCCATGCTTGCATGGAAAGTTAACTATTTCACCTCCGGGGCAGTTCGAAGATGGGGACTCACTGCAATTGTCATAATATAGCAAGACTTCATGTTGTTTGAAATGTGGGTTCTCCGATAAGCAGAGGAAATCACCCTAGGCCAGGCCAGGGGTGACAACTGGGATAAGCGAAGCCATGCCATCTGCCTAATGCAGATCACTGTCCCTATAACTCTGGAGGCTACCATGTTGGCATCATAAGATGCCCTTGCTTGGTGCCTTGCTAGCTCCAGGCCCTGAGCAGAGAGGGCGATGGCTTGCCTGGTTTCCTCCATATCAGGCATTGAGACTAGAAGCTGTCCTATCCTGGACCACAAGAACCTGTCAAAGGAAGCATAGTGGGCCTGATGTGCAGCTACAGAAAGAAGGATTTGTGCCAAATAGAAGGTCCTTCTGCCCCAGAAATCGAAATCCACTGAGTCCGAGTCTGGGAGTCAGTCAGTCAGTCATGGTGTGGGGTGCAAGGCTCAGAGGGGGTGTCCAGGTGTGTCAAACCCAAAGAGAGATGAGGCAAGGTACCTGGAGACCTGGGGAGTTGCAATACCATTGGCATAGGTCCTGTGACCTGGCTGGAACAGTGGAGAAGGGACGCTGCCAAAGTCGATGTGACACCTCCCAGAAGGGGACAGACCAGGTGGGAACCAGCAGGCTGACCGCACTGTACTCGCCTAAGAAGGCACGCGTCATATGCTCGGGATTGCTCACAGGGGATGGGGTGAGATGGAGCTTGTCCAGCATCCTCGCGAGGAAGTGCTGATATGAAGAAAGATCAGCTGTTGGGGAGAGATGGACAGATAACTCCTCTCCCTCAGAGAAGGGGGATGAGGAGGCTGATGAGCCCAGAGATTTAGGGTTCGGCTGTATAGAAGCATGGTGGAACACCTGCTGGTCCAAGGCACTAAGGTAGGTAGGGAAATGTGCAGCCGAACCTCTGAACTGTTCCCAGGTAAGAGGTCCCGAAGGACCGGGAATACCTGGGATAGCCAGGGATGGAGGCAGAGGCATGGGGGCCAAGCTCCTAGCAGCAGGAGAATGGCCTCTGTCAGGGCAGGGGGGCCTAGGGGACACTCCCAAAAGGGAGGGAGACCCGGAGGTCCCAGCGGGTAACAACCATTCAACTGGATCAGAATGGTCAGAGCTGTGCCCATGGGAAGAAATCCCCTGTGAGGTGACCCGGACTGTGTGAGTCCAGAAGGATGGGCCCTGACTTCCAAAGTTGAGGTCCCTTTCGAGGAGCATTCCAGGGAAGGGTGATGGTCCACACTATGGCTCCTCCCAGAACATGGACAGGTCCCAGGGAGGGCCCACTGCACCAAACCCTCACCCCTCGACCCTTAAGACTCCAAGAGAGCCCTCTTCCTCATAGCCACTAGCCTAGGCAACTGACAACCCATGGTGGACTCCGAACAATCCACCCAGAGTACAGAACTCTCCCTCTCCTGGAGTGCCCCGGGCTGTCCCAAACTTGGACTGTCCAAGCACACCAAGAAGGGGGTGCCCCAGCTGAAGGAGCAGATGCACCAGTGGCCCCAGGTTGCATGTCAGTGGCCACCTGGGCCACTGATGGCTGGTCAGTACCACTGACCCCAGAACTGGCTGGCAACATCTGACCCACAGAGGGAGGCTGAGTGGGGGCCGAGGTGCTGGACACTGAGGGATCAGAAGATTCTGAAGAATCCAGAAGCCAATCCAGACCAAACCCGGAGTCCCCCGCTGAGGAGGTGGACACAGAGGTCCAATGCAAGATCACTCTCCAATCCCTACCAGTTCCTGGACCATGAACTGGACCACCGTCAGCCCCAGCACTGCAAGCGGCACTGGAGCCAAGTGCAGCACCGCGCCCAAGGCTGCAGTCCTCCCTGGTGCTGCAAGTGGCGCCGGAGTCAGAAACAGCACGGAGTGCGGCACTGCACTCCCCCCCGGTACCATGAACATCACCAGAGTCAAAGGCATCACCAACCATGGCACTGTCCCTTCCACAGCACCGTGAACAGCACCGGAGTTCAAGGCAGCACCGGTTATAGCATTGCCCCCTTTCCTGGCACCGCAAATGGCACCACAGTCAGAAGCAGCATGACTCCAGTCCCAGTGCTGCGCATGGCACCAAGACCAGAAACAGTCCCAGAAACAGAGACAGCACCTCCCATGGCACCACCGACATCTCAGGTGCCATGAACAGCACCAGAAGTGAACGTGGCACCAAGGGAAGGCCCCATGCCAGCCACGGTGCCACTCGGGCCTCTGATGAAGTGAACGGCACCAGAGCCAAGGGCAGCACTGCCAGACAGTGCCAAAGATGGTGCCAGGCCGGGCCTGGAGGCCCCAGGATATGACACCAGGGGAGCTTTTGCCTCCGAAGAGGTGACTGCCAAAGAGGTTCCTCCCACCTGACCCTGAGAAGGGCAGACTGGGCCATCTGTACCACAGAAGGAGCCCCCACCATGGCAAGGCTAGAAGAGGTGGAGGCCCCCTCCTCCCCGGGCCATATAGGACCAGGAGGGGACCCGGAGGAAGGGTCAAGAGTCCTGACCTTGGCCCGCTGACTGCGAACCTGCCCCCTGAAAGTCGGCGGCACATGTCCAACTTTAAACGCGTGCATCTCAAGAACTCAACAGTCCACCAAGAAGCAGGCATCACAGTTGTACATGTCATGAGCTGTGCCAAGAGCAGGAAAGGCAACAGTCATGCTGGTCCATCATGGAATAAAGGTGGCCACAGGGGCACCGATGCATTGGTGGCCGTCCCACCTTCGACGACTTCTTGCCTCGGGACGAGGCATGACTGCACAGTAAAACAATAGTAAACAGTACTCGATGCCACTTTAAAATAATTTGAAACGGTCTTACCGGCACCAGGAGCAATGTCAAGCAGGGCAAAACAGAACTGAGAACTAAACTGGCTAAACTAGGCCGTGAAACACGAAGTACGCACTTGCTTGTAGTCTCCACACAAGGTCTACACTTGATGGCAGAAGAAGAAGAACTGAGGCGGGAGCAGAGTCAACAACAGGTAACTGCCAACCTGCAGCGCCATGTGGAACTTCAGCCTCGAAGGCGGCACCAGCCCTGCGTCGACTCCACCCATAGGGAAAAAAAAGTCTCCCACGGGGTCCTAGCTTCGGCGCAGTACCCAGTAGTGATGAATGGTGAAGACTAACACAGATAAGATCAATGCTTTGCAAAGGTGTGTACTGTTTTCCAAGTAGCTGCTTTACAGAATTCCTGCAAGGGAATAGCTCTAGAGGTTTCTACTTAGCAGAAGTGCTATGTGTAGAGTGTTTCCTGAGGCCCTGGGGAGGCAGCTTTCCAGCTTTGCTGTAGCAGAACTGAATGCAAGAGACTAGCCAGTGACAGATTGATCTCTTTGATGCTGGATTACCTTTACCCACTTCACTATAAGTGACAAAGAATTGAGTATTGGTGGACCTCACCTCTTTTTTTGTGGTCCAGGTAGTAGCTCAGTGCCCTCTTAACATCTAAACTTCAGAGTTTCTGTTCACGTGTGCTGGATTGTGCTGTACAGAACATTGCCAGTGCAAATGGCTGGTTCAGGTGAAATTCAGACGCTACTTTAGGGAGGAATTTTCTGTTATTTCTCAAGACTACCTTGTCTCTGAAGAAAATGAGATAGCTGGGATCTGTGCAGATAGTTTGCAGCTTGCTCACCATCCTGGCAGAAGTCGCTGCCACCAGGAAAACTGTTTTTCAGGTGACATATTTTAAATCAGCAGACTCCATGGGCTCAAAAAGAAGCTCCATGAGCTGGGCAATGCACAGGTTCAGATCTTGTGGTGGAATTGGATCCTTGACCAAGGGATACAGGTGGTTAAGGCCCATAGGGAATTGTTTGAAAATGGACTGAGTGACCAGTGTCCTGCCCATGCTAGCTGAGGCATAAGCTGGCACCTGCTCCATTCTATTACTGGTCGTCAGGGTACTCCAGTCCGCTCCTGGCATGTTGAAGTCCCCCCACAATCACCACACTACCCCTCTCACAGGTCCTTCTGATCTGGCCCGCTAGTTCTCTGTCTAACTCCTCCATCTGAGAGGGCAGCCAGTACACTACTCCCATTCTGAGAGTCCTATTCTTGGAATTCTGGATGGCATCCAAAGTGACTCCATACTTCCTTCCTTCCTCCCTTACACACGTCTGTCCTTCCTTCACATATAGTGCCACCCCCCTCCTTTCCCAATCACCCTAGCCCTACAAAATATTCATTTATTTATTCAATATAACCTGTACCCTGGTACAGACAGGTCCCAGTCATTGTATTGGGTGGCCCATGTTTCTGTGATGGCTGCAATGTCCACCTCTCCCTCTGCCATAATCACCTGTAGCTCTGCAGTTTTTCTCCCAAGGCTTCTAACATTAAGGGTGGCCACCTTCCACCCCTCCCCCCCATCCTGCCCTGTTTTACTAGCATCACCAATAGTACTTGTCTTTTGTCTCTGTTATGGGGGGGTAAGTGCATATGGCTTCCCAACCTGTGGTCTCTGCATGTCTCTTTCCCACTTGCCACCCTCCAACTTCCTCTATGTACTCTGCCATCCCCTGTTTCAACTCTGTTTCCCTCCTCACTCAAGTGTAGCCTGTTCTTGCCATAGAGACTACTGTCCTCCCAGATCCCTCCCCACCAGCCCATACCCTTTAGCATGACACCAGGTTCTTAGCCATCCATTAAATTCCTCTATTCTCAGCTTTCTTGTTGTGCTTGCCTTGGGCACTGGAAGTATCTCTGAAAAAGTTACTGATCTTCCTGCCCCCTCACATAATTGTCCTAGTTCATCAGACCTCCTCTGGACTATATCTACTTGTCAGCCTGGTTGTTCATCCCCAGATGTATAATCAAATAAGGCTTGTCCCTACCTCGTCTGGCATATTTAAGAACAGATTATCCCACCATTTCTGCTGTCATTCCTGGCATGGCCTCCATCCAAATGTGACTATGCCTCTCCCCTTTGATACCCCACCTGACTCCTCTTAGTATTGAGTCACCCAGCACTAAGATTCCACCCCTCTTGCTCCCTGCTTGCTTCCATTCCTCTCCATCTCTCAGTCCTGGCTCCTCTTCTTCCTCCTGCACATTATTTCCCCCTTCTGCCCCTGTTGTAATTCCCCCAGCAGAACTTCTCTCCACTTCAGTTTGGTCTTGGCATTTACCAGTTACTCCTCCAATTTCATCACCCCCCTTCCCCTCTAGTACTGCAAAACAATTTTCTGAAGACTCTTCACCAATGACCGCTTCCGTTCTCCTCATAGTAACCTGTTCCCTCCATTCCACTCCACCATGACTGTTGCCACTTCTCCTCCCCTCCCAAGTCCCTATCTCCTCCTTCCATTTGTCTTTTGTCCCCTGACCTGGTTCTCCTGGACACCGTTCTTCTTGGCCTGGGCTCCTTTGTCTCTGCTTCCCTTCTTCTGACCCTCTCCTCATCACTGTTGGTTCAAATTGCCCTCCCTCATCTCCCCTCCTCCCTCCCTCCAGCATTGGGCTATAACATCCTTCAGTCTGCCTTGCCTGTCTTAGTTCCTCCTGCAGACCCTCAATCTCCTTTCTAAGTTTCTGTATGTGGTTGCACACTGAACATCCCCCCGCCCTCCAGGCAATTTTTAGAAAGACTGGCACACCGCAGTGGTTTCAGCCTACCATCCTACCCATTGCTTGCATTGCCCACCAGCACCCCCCCACCCTTCCAGATGAAGGATACCAAACACTCCCCCAAGTCTCCCCTCTCCCCTCTCCCCCCTCTATCAGTGCAAAACATTCTTCTCCTTTTCTGAATTCCCTTACCCCCTTTATCGTACACTTCTGGATTGATTGAGCAACAGCTTTTTACATTCCTATCCCTCCTGTCCACACCCAAAAAGAGACTTTAAGCAACTATTGCACAGCCTTCTTCAAACTCCTACTCCTCCTTGCCACAATGCAAATACCAAGGTAACAATAAAAGCTCCTTGTTTTGTGGTTACTTCCCTTTCACTGAGATAGCAATCACCTGTTCACTCTCTGCTGTTCCTTTTTTCTGGATGTCAGCTTCTGCTATGACAGGTGCATGTCCTTTGCCCTACTGGGGAAGTGATGTCAGTACCCTAGGTATAAAGGAAATCATGTATCTGGGGGTGGGGTTGGGATCAGCCTGTGCCTTCCAGAAACAATCAGGTAGCCTTTTTAATCTGGAATTTTGCTATCTGAGAGAGTTTCTACATGGCTAAATACCAACTGAAAGGGGGTTCCAATCATTTTGCCAGTCTGCCGATCGATCCAGAGATTTCTGACCATGAGGCCTCGGATTCTAGTATAATCACGTGCTCACACGCTGTTAAGACTGCCACCTCCGCAAAGAAATCTGGGAAGCCCAAACACAAAACCAACTTAGACATGGAAGATAAGCTTGACAAAATACTGGGTGAACTAAAAGAAATTAAATCAGACTTTAGAGCTTTCAAGAAAGAACAAGAGCAAGTGAGGGCAGACATTACGGAATTACAATGAAAAGTTGAGCCATTAGAGGAGACACAAATGAGACAAATAGAACTTTGGAGGGTTGCAAGGCCACAGTTTCACAGCTCATGGACATTTGCCATGCTTTAAATGAGAAACAAGAGGATGCAGAAAACAGGCATAGGAGGAGAAATATTAGAATCTATGGGCTGGCAGAGAGAAGCAAAGGGGGCAATATGGAACAATTTTTAGTATTAATGCTGAAAGAGGCCTTGAATTTAGATACAAATCTAGATTTGGAAATAGAATGTGCTCATAGAGCCCTCAGCCCTAAGCCCACCCAACCAGGAGTGTGCCCTCATTCAATAATTGTTAGATTTCTGTGCTTCACCACCAAGAAACAGTTTTAAAGAAGGCCTGAGCCATGGGGAAAATATTTTACACCAATGTGAGGGTGTTTTTGGACAATGACTATGCACCAACCACAATGCAAAGGCGCAGAGAGTATATCCTCCTATTCCCGGTTTGGAGAGGTTTAAAATTGAAATTCCAGACACCTTACCCCGGCGAAGTTGGTAATTCAGTTCCCTAACAGCCAGCAGAGTTATGACACAATGGCTGAGGCCTGGTCAGATCTAAAACACAGGAATTATGAGTTGCCTACAAGGATGCCTTTGCTACAAAGATTTAATCCTGTGGGAGTTCCATCACGACGACCCCGATCTCAGGACGCTGTATCACAACAAGCAACCCTGAACTCTATCAAGCAACTTTATAGGCAATTTGTGAGGGGCTGTTCATAAATGGGCAGACTGGAAGGTCATCCGAAAGCCTTGGTGTTGAAAGGTAGGACTCAGGGGTTGTCTGTCGGTGAGGGGCTGTGCAGTGGCTCTGAATGCTTTTGGGGGGGCTGGACTCTGGGCCCTGCTGGAGCAGGGGACTGGTGCACTGGACCTAGGGAGCTCTAATATTCAATCTGGAGCTGCTGGGGTGAGCTGAGTCACTTCGGTGGGGTGATTGCCTGATAGATATGCATGAAAGGATGGATGTGGGGCTTATGTAGGCTGAAGGGCACAAAACTACATGGCAGGCCTCCTATGGGATACTGATTCATGGGTTGGCACTGTGGAAGGAAGGTGGCTTTCATGAGGGAGGCAGGAGAAGCCACAGACTTGGGGGAGTAGCCTCTCTTGGTTGGGGTTCTCATGACCCCTAATACATATAAGGATTTGGCACAGGCCTAGGCCCAATAAGCTGCATGGATGGATCATAACATTAAATAAAAATCAGAGACCGTTCCAGGACCAATGATTTTCTGATTGGAGAGGATGGTCATCCAGTCTCCACTGGGGGCCTGCTTCTTTCCAGTCACAATCAGGCCTGGAATGGGACAGGCTTTTCTCCCCTATGTTGGGTGACCAGTTGAGTCCCAACAGCTTTAGCAAATTGTGACTCTTAGAGAGGTAGGATGGAGCTCCTAGATGGGCTGTGGACATGGGGACCGGGGTTCCAGGTGGGGGCTGAGGTTGGCCCCCACTCCCCTGGGCTGAGGGGTGGCGGGCACAGTGGCATCTCTATGTGGACTTCCTTGGGGGGTCTCTGCCAGATATGCACCTCATTCAGTTTTCTATTTATCAGCCCTTTGCACAATGGAGACAGTATTTTCGGGACATGGGTCATGCTGGGGAAGACATTCAGACTCCCTTTGGTGGCAGCAAATGAAGGAGAGGCACACAGATATTCAAAACTGTGGACTATCAGCTAGCAGAACTGGTGAATTGAGTCCTTAAAGTTATAGGAAATACGGGCCCCATGGTTCTGTCAGCAGGCAGGCTGGGAGGGTGCTAAGGATATAAATGAACTGGACTAGAAGTGCACCATTCAATTTACGTTTTGACATTCACTGCTTTTTCATTAATCTCTTTTCTTTCACATTTTATGTCTCTTTTAGGTTTTCACTACAGACTTTTTTTCAGTATTTCGGGGTGCTTTATACCCTTGGTAGCAACTTGTTTTACAAGCTGCAATCCCCACAACAGCTCCTAAGGGGCGGTTATCTGGGTGCTTAACCCAGATTTTGGAAGTCACCTTGATATTGTACATAGTTTGTGGTATTCTAGTTTTTTCTCCTCACAAAGGTTTGGTGGGGAAAACTGTAGATAGTTACATGTTCTCAGAAAATAAGGTCCGCA
The DNA here is from genome assembly GCA_016271365.2 of Neoceratodus forsteri. Classification (NCBI taxonomy): domain Eukaryota; kingdom Metazoa; phylum Chordata; order Ceratodontiformes; family Ceratodontidae; genus Neoceratodus; species Neoceratodus forsteri. The sequence continues at coordinate 277,412,439 of CM057459.1, forward strand.
TGGGAATATATGGCAGGGGAGAACAAGCACTGATTCAAGTCAGAGGATACAAGGTAGAATACACTTGGGATAAAATGACCAGCATGAATAGAGAGCAGTCAGGCAATTGTGGTTATATCTTTTGGTTATGGCCCACTATCAGGATATAAGGGTAATCTCCCAGAATATAAATGGCTTGAGTGGCCCGATTAAGAGAGGGAAAATAATATCCTACCTAAAGAAGTTTCATCTCCAAATGCTATAACAGGAGACCCATATGAATTCTACTGAGCTCCAAAAACTGGCAAAATTTGGCATGGCTACAGTAATTGTTAGTTCCCACCAATCTAGCAGAAGGAGGGGTACAGCCATTTTAATACCAAAGTATTCAGCATTTCAGTTGCAGGATTCTTTCCACAATAGGGAAAGTACATTAGCCATGGTAAGAGGAACATGGTTGGGGATACCATATACAGTGGCCAGAATATATGTTCCACCAGGAACAGAGCCTGAACAGGTACAGAGTTTATTTGAGAAACTGATACAATTTAAACAAGGGACCCTACTGGTGGGTGGGGACTTGAACCTGTTAATGAACCCAGATAGGGATAGTTCTAACCCAACCTCCCCCCAAGATCCACAAGTGGCCAGAAGCATGGTAGGAAGTTAATACGAGATCTGGGCTTTATAGATGTCTGGCGACATCAGCATGGGAGAGAGAGATATTATACTCAGTATTCGGCCGCACATAGTTCTTACTCAAGAACTGATTACTTTTTGATCTCGGAGGAGCATAGAGATCAGGTAAAACAGGTACAGATATTACCAATTATTCCATCTGACCATGCCCCAATACTAATTGATATTCACACCGAAGTTGACAGAGGCCCGGGTCAGTGGTGCTTTAATACTTCCCTCCTTAGAAACAAAGATTACATTAAACTAATAAAGCAAAGGATATCAGAAATAATTAACCAAAATAGGACACCCAAGGTGTCCCCAGGTATTCTATGGGATACTTTGAAAGTGGTGGTAAGGTGGGACACCATTAAGTTTGCCTCTCAGGCTAAGGAAAAGCGGGAACAACAACAGGTGAAATTGGAGGCAGAACTCCAATTCTGGCAAGCTGCACGTATACAGGGAGACAGGGCAGCCTAGCCTCAGGTGAACTCCATTAAAGCTAAACTCCAAGAACTTTTACAATATAAAACAGAACAGGCACTACTTTATCTAAAACAAAAATATTTTGAAGGAGGAGCTAAAGCCTCTAAAGTATTAGCCTTTTGGCTTATGGCCCAGAGGAATAGGGGAATTATTTAACAGCTACTGTAAGACACTCACAAAGCAGACAACTTTTATCCAAAACTAAAGATATTTTGGAGGGCTTTAAGAGATTTTATGAGACCCTACACTCCCAGGAGGCTGAGCCAGAAGAAGAGAGTTATATAAATTTCTTCCAAGCTATAACTCTCCCCCACCTCTCTGCTGAGCAGAGAGACGGGTTATTATGCTCTATTGTTCCCCAGGAAATAAAGGCATTTATTACGAAGGCTAAAGAGGGTAAGAGTCCAGCCACAGATGGGCTGCCCCCTGAATTTTACAAAACATTTATAAAGGAGCTCATACCTTCACTGTGCTCATGATTCCGAGCAGTACAGACAGGTGATACCACCCCCCTTGGCAAGACGCAAATATTTCCACAATTCTAAAACATGACAAAGACCCCCTTAACTGTGAGTCTTACAGACCCATCTCAGTACTTAATCAAGACTATAAATTCTTTGCAAGTATATTGGTCCACCAACTGGAAAATATATTGCCAACACTAATTAACAAGGACCAGACAGGGTTTATCTCTAATAGTAGAACAACTGATAACATTAAGAGAAATTTATATCTATTGGAAAAAGTAGGCGACTCCACTTCCCCTTTCATTCTGTTAAGTATGGATGCTGAAAAAGCTTTTGATCATGTTTCCTGGAGATTCTTATATCATGTCATAAGTAAGTTTAACTTTCCCCCAGAATTTAATAAACTAATTAAGACCCTATATACCTCCCCTCAGGTGGTAGTGAAGGCCAATGGTTCCTTCTCTGATCGATTTTTGTTTGGCTAGAGGCACAAGGCGGGGGTGCCCACATTTCCCCCCTCCTATTTGCTCTGTACGTAGAGCTGATAGCACAGTTAATAAGGGAAGATGAGACAATCACTGGCTTAGAAGTAGATGGGGTAGTCCATAAGACAGCATTTTATGCTGATGACCTGCTAATTTACTTAACAAACCCTACTACCTCTTTATCTAGATTGTTCGACAGGTTAGCCGAAGTAGAAGCCCTGTCAGGTTACAAGTTGAATACTTACAAGATAGAAGTCCTCAGATGGCAATTTGAACCCTCTGAGGATCTGAGAGACAACCATCCTCTTAGATGGAACACTAAAAAATTCAGATATCTGGGTATCCAGGTCCCCAGAGACTTAGGGGACTTGTATGGGGTAAAGTTCTACCCTATTCAATATATAAACAATTCAAAACTGAATTATAGAGGTGGCGGGACCACCCCATTCCCTTATCCCAGATGGTGGACTCTATAAAAATGACAATCCTCCCACGCTTTTTATATTTATTTTTAAATCTTCATTTCTGGCTACAGATTTTTTAAACTGGGATAAAAAGATCTCCGGTTATTTGTGTCAGGGAAAAAGGCCAAGAAAGGCCTTAGGACTGTTACAATTATCAAAGATTAAGGGATGCTTGGCCCTGCCACATCTAAAATCATGCTACCATGCGGCCCACCTTGCCCATGCTTTACAGTGGTGGGACTTACCACACTGACACACATTGGAAGAGGTTGGAACTGCAGCAGAATGAACAGGGATTCGAATTTATACTTGGGCCCCCCCCCCCCACCTAGAAAGAGTAGGATAACAGAAAAGTATAGTCCTGATTCACGGCCCAGATCTTACAGATTTGTTGCCTAAAGTTAGAGGAATTTACAGTTAGTAATTCAGCAGTGGCCTTGATAATTCCGGCCCTGGATAGATCTTTCTCTCCAGCACAACAGGATACCACGTTTGAAAGCTGAAGGAGAAAAGGCATGAGCCATATATTACAGTTGTTCAGTGGAGGAGTGTTTGTCCCCCTCTCTCAACTCTATTAATCATACTCCCACGTGAAGGGCTGATTTTTATCGGTTCCTTTGGATTTGGCACTATATACAGCAGAAATGTGGCTTGAACTGGCAGGTGGCTGGAGCACATTGCTTGGTCCAAACAATGATAGAAACCAAAACTAGGCAAATACCTGAACATATAGTCTCAGTCTTATATAAAGCCATCCAACCTAGTAAAAACAAATCGCCAACAAAAATCATGGGAGGCGGACTTAGGGGAGGGGGTGTCGGAGTCTGAGTGGGAAGGGATATTTACTAATCTTCATAAATCAACGACTTCTTACATATGGAGGGAGTATGGCTGGAAGTGTACAGTGAAATTTTTTAGAACCCCACATATCACAGCAAAATATGATAGACTGGGAAGGGGAGGATGCTGGAGGGCATGTGGTGAGAACTCAGCCACACATAGCCACATATTTTGGACATGTCCAGTGGTCAGGGACTTTTGGGACATGGGGGAGAGATCGATGCAGTAGCTGTTCCCCAAGATGACTCAACTTATGATGGGCTTAGCACTTTTACACTGCTTTCCCCCAGAAGACAAGAGTCAGCACTCTAGAAAGCTGTTAACTATACTTCTTTTGGCTGCCAAAAAAAACATATCCAGAAGATGGCTTACAGCCGATCCTCCACGGAGAGGGGAGTGGGAGGACTTGATAAAACAGATATATGAGATGGAAAAAATTGCAGCTAAGGTTAACTCTAGGGAGGAGAGAGACAGAGATTTCTGGAATAAATGGCTACTGTGGGTAATGAATTATAGGTAGGATATTGTACCCTAGGGGACTGCTGAAACCTGCATTAATTGTCATTCACCCCAACGGGGCGTGTTGGAGGATTTTTAAGTTTCTCTGTGCTCTTCTATCATCAATAATACTCATATAAGAAATTGTCTCCAGTTGTATCTCCTCTGTACTCATGCTGATCAGATTGTTATGATTGAGAGAGTGTACCCTTTGTACTACTGATACAACATGTAACCTGGACCTCTGAATAAATACAAAAAAAAAAAAAGAATTTAAAGCTTACCAGCAAGTAAATCCTTCCCTCCTGCCCATCCACAAACTTCTCAGCAACAGAAAGTTCAATCTACCTCAGCCAGACCAAGTCTGCTTCTGCACTACTGCTGTGTGAGAGAAGCACTGGTATTTAAGCCACAATGAGCTGTAAATTGATCCTAGCTGAGGGTAGAGGACAGAACCTTCCAGAAAGCTGCTAACAATGCCTTTTGAAAAGATAATCTCCAGCTCCCACTACAAATCACACACCCCAAAAACACACTGTATTAAACAAGTCAACACTACGGACCTAAAGACACAGACTGAAAAATAATTTACAGCTTACCAGCAACTAAAGCCTTCCCTCCTGCCCCTCCACAAACTTCTCAGCAAGAGAAAGTTCAAACTACCTCAACCAGACCAAGTCTGCTTCTTCACTACACAAATAAAATAATTGCTCTGCTCTGTTCAACTACCAATTCCTCAACCTCACTTACTTTATAAAAATCTAATTAAAGTATATAACTGCTTAAGTGATCTGCACTGCTCAGCTGCCAAGTCCTCTATTTCACTTGCCCAATAATATCTAACCATAGTAAGCAACTGCACTCCAGCTGACAGTTCTTCCCTCTCCCACCTACCATTCTTGAACATAATCTTATTTTGTAATAGTGCACCTTCACATAACTGTCCCAACATGATAAGAGCCACCCCGTGCTTACTTCTTGCTTTTCTCCCCATACTCTCCCTCCCCACTTACCCCTACACATAACCTCCACCCCTACTGTATCGACCATTTATCTACCCATCCTACAAGCTCCCATGTTTATCAATGCAGTTTTCCTTGCCCCCTTGCACCACATCTGTACCCATTTTCCACTCCTCCCTTGTACTTCTCTCATGTCTGTGTCTAACTCCTATGCTCTGTTATGACTACAAATAACACAGCCACCTCCCTCTGCCAATCCCCCCCAAATTCATACCTCACTTCCATCCCACACATGGTACTAAAGTCCTAAACTCTGCTATCTCATCATAGCTCTCCTACTCCTTTCATCTGGTGATATAAACCCCAACCCAGGATCTAACACCTCTGTCGCCACTGGGTTCACTAATACTAATCAAACCCATCTCCTTCCAACTCCCCGAACCTCCCACATGGCCTCAGACTTCTCCATCTAAATATACACAGCATTTTACTGAAAATCAATCTACTTCAACCTCTTGTGGTCCCACTTGCCCCAGACATTCTCATCCTCTAAGAAACCAGGCTCAAAAATCAAGATATCTGACCCCTCTGTCTCTATCCTTGGCTATGCCATCCCCTAACACAATTGCACAGGTCAGGGAGGAGGACTGGCAATGTACATCTCCTCCTCAATCCAATTTGCAGCTATCCTATCTACTTCCCTCCCAGCTGCCTATGAGGCACTCATCATAAGAGTATCCCTGCTGTTCTCTTCCCCCATCTTTGTTGCTGGAGTCTACTGTCACTCTGGCCTCCCCTCCTCTGCTGCCACCAACCTTATTACCACCATTGTTTCACTTACATCCTCAGGCAAGCTCTATATCATGGGTGATTTCAATCAAAACTGGCTGTCCTCCTTTCTAAATAAGGCACAAAACAATGTAGCTGCTCTCGCAACCTAGACCAGTTAATCCTGGAACCACCCGATTAAAACATAAAACCTTAAATCACTCCTTGATTGACTGGGCCCTCACTGCCCATCCACATAGGGTCATACAATCAGGTGTCCTTCCTGATGCCTTAAGTGACCACCACATGATTTACATGGTTCACAAAATATACAGGCCCAAGTCTCCCCACAAAGTCTTGCTTGTTCATTCTTACAAATCCTTAGACATGCCCCTCTCCTCCAAGATCTGGTTCACATGGACTGGACCCCGATAGCCTCTGCAAACACAGTTGATGACATCGTGGACTACTTCAAAATTTATTTTCTCAAATCTTGGAATTACCATGCCCCAATTAAGTGCACCAGAGTTTGTGGTAACCACCTCCCATGGGCTACCCCAGAATTGCTGGCCTGCAAACAGGTACGTGATCAAAATTGGAAAATTCATAAAGCCTCCATTCTGCCCTAGGGACTTTCAAACATACTGTGCACTTCAGAACTCATGCACAAAAGCCATCTGGCTTGCTAAGGCTGAATACTTCAGATCCACCTTCCAATTAAATATCAACAACCCCTCCAGATTCTGGAAGGTGGTCCATGCCTATTTGTTTCCCCTATAAAAACCTTCAGCCCCACTCATTAAAATAAACAACTCATTCATATCTGACCATGCTACAGCTGCTGCTGAGTTTAAATCATACTTTACTTCCTGCATCTCCACCCTCCTGTACTCCCTCCCTCCTCTCCCATCTATTCAATCCCCAACCAACCCAATGACCCCCTCCCACCTGAGCATTTATCCTTCTCAAAGGTCTCCCCCGCTGCCACCCTTGAAGCTCTCCTTGCTCTTAACACCTCCAAGGGCAGTTCACACGATGGACTTGATCCCAAGCTCTTATTCCTCTCAGCTCCTGCAATCTCTTCCCTGCTGTCTGAACTCCTTAATCTCTCTTTCTTGACTGCATCTGTATCAACTGCATGGAAGCACACCATCATCCTTCCCCTATCTAAGGGTGGTGATCCTTTCTCACCCAGGAACTATCATCCTATATCTCTGATCCCTACCCTTGCCAAGCTATAGGAGCACCTAGTCCTTTCTCAAGTCACCTCCTAGCTCTCTGACTCCTGCTTCTTCATACCATTCCAATCTTGGTTTCAGAAAAATCACCCAACCACTGCCTCCCTACTTAGGCTCACAGATTCCATCCTTTCAGGGATGGACAGTGGTCTAATTACATCAACTATTTTTGTCGACCTTGCTAAGGCTTTTGACATGGTTTACCACATCCTCCTTTTAAACAACTTTACTTCAGCTGGACTATCCAACTCAGCTACCAGTTGGTTCAGAGCCTACCTTGTAGGTAGGACGCAATCAGTTAAACTTGCAGATGCTATATCCCCACCACTCCAAATCATTACCGGTATACCACAGGGCTCAGTGCTTGGACCACTTCTATTCTCCATTTTTCTCAATGACCTTCCGCCAGTCTGCACCTCATCCTCCATCCACATGTATGCAGATGGACATTGTCCTGTTCACTTCTGGCCAATCTCCCTCCAATGTTGCTGCCAGACTACAACATGACTTCAACAAAGTTCAGTACTGGCTAAACTCACATCACCTCTTTCTCAATGCCAAGAAGACAGTCTCCATGAACTTTGGCGCTAGGCAGAGACTCTCTAGGCTTCCCACAATGCCCTCTTTCCACACCCTTGATGGGACTATCTTCAAGTATACCACCTCGTTTAGATATCGTTGGGTATGGCTCGACCAACACCTTAACTTCTCTGGACATGTAGATGCCATCCTGTAAAATCTGAGCCCCAAGCTTGGTGCCATATACAGGAACCTCAGCAGCTTATCACTATTGGCTAGGTGTGATCTTGTCCAGAAGATGATACTCCCTATTTTTGACTACTGCGATGTAGTCTATAGTGCTGCTCCCAAATCTTCCTTAAACAGATTGGACACCCTCTTTAGCTCCTTCTGCCATTTCATGCTGGACTCCCCCTCCCACACTCATCATTGCCACCTCTGTCACTCTCTGCCATTTTCCCTCACTTGATAAAAGATGTCTCTCCCATGGTGCTACATTCATTTCTAAATTTTGGTTTGGGTCACTCCCTTCTTACCTCTCCTCCTCCCTATCTTTTCCTCCCCCCTCCTTGCACTCACTTAGATCCAATAACTCTTGCACGTTGGCTATCCCTCATCATACAATCTCAGTAGGACAGGTTGCATTTTTGCATTGTTTCCCCAATCTCTGGAACCAACTACCCCATCAAATACATCACTCCTCCTCTCTGCTCAACTTCTTATCTCCAAACTGCACCTGCTTTAAGTCTGCCTAATCTCCCACCACTATCATACTAAATGATATTTTCCCCCTTTTATGTTATCAATGCCAGTGAGTCTGTCCTGAGCCCTCTCCTCTTAAGTCTGACCTTCCCTCTCCCTAATGAATCACTTAATTGTATCTTCCAAATACTGGATTTTGTCATATGTCTAGAGCACTTCTTATGTAATTTCTATTAGTATGTATTATGTACTGATGTATCCTTGTACTAGGCAAATTGTTTGCATGATGTAACCCCCCTTCCACCCCTCCCCCCAGGATGGACCAAGAGATGAGCAATTTGAATATTCAGTGTACCTTTCCTGGTGAAACTTTTCAATAAATAAATAAATAAAAATTAAATGAAGAACCATCATGCCAGTCAACTTGACATAAAAAAACACAGAAATCAGCTATCTACACAGATAGGATTTTAGCTAGAATAAAATACAGTAAACAGTGGTCTACCTCGCCAGATGACTAAATGTGAATGATAGAGGCTCATCTTCTAAATGTCTATATCTTGGAAGGTCTTTCAGTACTGAATCAACTAAAACAGATTTAATAAACAGAAAAGGACTGCATGCAGTGTTAGCACTCATCTACAACAAAGGAGGCACCCTTGACTAAGCTTAAATTTGAACCTGTTAAACATGTGTTTGCTAGCAACCAACACTCTAATGTGGAACTGATCCTTTTTTGCATCTATTAGTGCTGTGCAGAATGTGGAATTCCACTGGCAAAATTAGCACAGAATAACCATTCCACCAGCAGAATTTCTGCCAGAATTTTGCTGGTTCTTTTGCAGAATTCCACCTGCTGTAATCCACAGAATAATATTCCACAAACAGCATTTTTTTCAGTGGCAAATCAGTTTGCAACCTTTTCCACAGAAAATATTGAGATCCATGGAATAATATTCCCCTGAAAACCATTTCAGGGTTTTAAATAATTGATTAGCAGTTTTTTTCTTGGGATGATACTAACTGTACAGAAAGTATTCATATAGATTTTCTAGAAGTGCTGTGTTTGTCAAACACAGTGAGGCAAGAGCGATGCATTTTCACAAAGATTTAGCACTTTTATGAGCAAAACGCTAATCAATTTTTAGAGTTAAATAAATTCCTTCATTTTATTCTGTGGAAAATCATTCCATAACCATTTCTGCAGAAAATACTGAGATCTGCGGAATAAAATTCCGCAAAAATGTTGTGAAAAAACTCAATCCGCATGTTTCTGCTGTGGAATTCTGCCATTTTGTATGCAATAAAATTTGGCAGAATTTAGAAAATTCCATGAAATTTCATTCTGCCAGAATCTGAAAATTCTGCACAGCACTAATATCTGTATAAACACAAGTGTAGAAGGTAAACTATAGAAAGATGTCCAGACATGCTTACAGGCAGAATTTGTCATAAAATGGAAACCCCCGTGTTAGCATACTGGATAATATTCTCCCACAGGAGTGGGGCTTCCAGGCTGGCCCCACTAACACTGTAGGAGCTACCAGAAAATGAAATTATGCTAAATATAGAGACATTTCTTCTTTCTGAAGTTCTCTGTATTGTCAATGGGTAGTCATTACAACTGGGTATTAAGAAGCAGTACCCAGACAAGAAACCGGGTGGGGAAGAATATTGTCCCACACAATAACCATGTACAGGAAGAAAAAAATACTCACCTTAGTAATGTTGTTTCTTCTAATGGAGTCTTGCTATATTCTGACATATGCAGTGAGTCCCAACCTTCGAACTGCCCCGGAGATGAAAGAGTTAACTTTCCATGCCAGGCATGGAATGCTGAGCTTGAACTCGGTTGAGACTCTGTCTGTTGTTCTTCAAACTCAAACCATCAGATCTTTGCGAGCTAAACACACTAAGGTCCTGTGTGGAAGCTGTAAACCTACACGAGCCAACTGGCTACTAAACATAAAAACACATTTTTTGGTCCCAACACAAAGACTCAAATCAGGAGACCCAAAAATGAAAACACAACACCCACTCACCCCAAAAAAGAAGGGTGAAACAAAAAGGTGGGCACCTACTACATGCCACTGCACTGCCACCATCCCAAAAACAGAGGTTCTGAGAGGGGCAGGTGGGGGAGGTCAGAATATAGCAAGACTCCATTAGAAGAAACAACATTACTAAGGTGAGTAATTTTTCTTCAAACAACATGAAGTCTTGCTATATTTTGACATATGCAGACTACCAAACAATACCTCCATGGAGGAGGGACAGAACCTACTTAGGAAATAGGCTCTGAAGCACAGCTGTGCCAAACTGAGCATCACTCCTAGCCTGGATGTCCAGGGAGTAATGCTTGGTAAAAGTGTGAACTGTTTTCCAGGTAGCTGCTTGACATATCTCTAGAATAGGGATGTCCCTGGCAGCCATGAGGGAAGCAGCTGTACCTCTGGTAGAGTGAGCCCTCAGGCCTGAGGGAGGAACCTTACCCAGTTTTTCATAGCAAAATTGGATACAGGAGACAATCCATCTGGCAATGGATCTTTTAGTGTCAGGTTTCCCTTTACCAACCTCACCATAAGTGAGGAACAGTTGGAAGGAGTCAAACCTGTGACCCTTGGTACACTCTATGTAGTAACTAAGGGCTCTTTTGACATCTAAACTGTGCAGTCTCCTCTCTCCAGAGGAGGAATGGTCAGTGAAGTACACAGGAAGAGACATAGATTGATTAAGGTGGAAATCTGAAACTACCTTAGGCAAGAACTTCCTGTTAGTCCTGAGGACCACCTTATCTCCACGAAAGGAGATAAAATCAGGCTCCACTGACAAAGCTTGTAATTCACTTATGCATCTGGCAGAAGTGATGGCTACCAGAAACACAGTTTTCCAAGTCAAGTACTTAAGCTCTGCTGAAGATAAAGGCTACAAGGGGTTGCATAAGCTGAGCAATGCAAACATTGAGGTCCCAGGCAGGGGCAGGGTCCTTGAATGGAGGGTTGGTGTGAAGCAATCCCTTGAAAAACTTGGAGAAAACAGGGTGAGCTGAGAGAGAACAGGGCTTACATGCTGAAATAAAAGCAGACACAGCTGCCAGATGCACTTTCAGTGTAGCTGGTCTCAGCCCCAAGCTATTTAAGTGGACCATATAATCAAGGACTGTGGGCAGATCAGCAGATTCTGGGGAAATATGCTTCCCAGAGCACCATATGGAAAATCTTTTCCATTTAGAATTATAAGTAGCCCTGGTGGAAGGTTTTCTAGAAGCCTTCAGGATATCCATTACACCCTGGGAGAGGTGTAAGTCAGCAAACTCTAACTCTTCAAGAACCAGGCCTTGAGATTGAGAGATTTGAGGTTCGGGTACCAAACCCTCCCCTGAGCACAGGTTAACAGGTTGTAATTCCTGGGAAGACACAGGGGAAGATGGACTGCTAAGGACAGTAGGAGTGGATACCAGGGCTGTCTGGCCCAGTCTGGAGCAATCAGGATCATCTTGCAGGGTTGATATCTGATTTTGACTAGCACTTTGAACAGGAGAGGGAAGGGGGAAAGCATAGAAACGTCCCTTCCCAATTGAGAACTAAGGCATCCAGGGGAACTGAGCCCAACACTGGGGGTCTGCAGCAATAAAGGGGAAGTTGGTGATTATCTGGGGCTGCAAAAAGATCTATCTGCGGGGTGCCCCATCTGGAAAAAATCACGTCCAAGACCAGGGCATCCAGTGACCATTCGTGATGGCCCTGGGAAATCCTGCTGAGAGCATCTGGCAGGACATTGTCCTTTCCTGGTAGGTGAAATTCTGTGAGGGAGGTGTTCAGGGAGTAAGCCAGAGACCACAACTTCATTGCTTTGCTGCACAAGGCCATAGACCGAGTGCCTCCTTGCTTGTTGATGTACCACATTGTGGTGGTGTTGTCTGTTCTGACCTGTACAACTTTGTTCTGAACAGATTTGGAAAAAAGATTGAAGTGCTAGAAATACTGCTCTGAGTTCCAACAGATTGATATGGAGCAGAGATTCCTGAGGGGACTACAACCCCTGGGTGGTGAGGTCGCCCATGTGAGCCCCCACCCCAAGAGGGAGGCATCTGTAGTAAGGATTAAAGAGTGAGACTGGGTGACAAAGGGAACCCCTTGTCTCAAATTGTTCTGATCCTGCCACCACTGTAGGGCTTGGATAAGGGTTCAAGTTACTGGGATCAGTTTGGTCAGAGGGTCCTTCCTTTGAGACCAAAAGGCTCTCAAATGGAACTGAATGTCCCTCATCTGAATTCTTGCTCCCTGCACTACTGCTGTAGAAGCAGCCATGTGCCCCAGGAGCTGTAGAAAATGCCTTGCTGGTCGAGACACCTGCAGGGTGAATGAGGAGGCCAGAGAGACCAGGGTCCTTGCCCTATCCAGGGGAAGGAAGGCTCTGGCCTTCTCTGTGTCTAGCTCTGCGCCTATGAAGGTGAGGAGCTGGACAGGCTCTAGAACTGACTTTGAGAGATTCAGGAGGAAGCCCAAAGAAGTGAGCAGTTGCTGAGTTATCTGTAAGTGTAACTTGACTTGGTCTGGGGACTGGCCTACTATGAGCCAGTCATCCAGGTAAGGGAAAATGGCAATTTTCTGCCTTCTTAGAGAAGCAACTACTACTGCCAGGCATTTTGTGAATACCCTTAGAGCAGAGGTGAGGCCAAAGGGCATTGCTCTGAACTGGTAGTGACCTGAGGGCAGCTCGAACCTGAGGTACCTTTGATGGGAGCTTCTGATGAGAATATGGAAGTAGGCATCCTTGAGGTCCAGGGACACTAGCCAGTCCCCTGGCCTTAGAGAGGGTAGAATAATTCCCAGAGTCACCATTTGAATTTTGGTTTTAAAAGGTGCTTGTTTAAGTATCTGAGATCCAGGATGGGCTGCCATTCTCCTGTCTTTTTTGGGGTAAGGAAGTACCTGGAATACAATCCTTTGTACTGGTGTAGGGGTGGAACCCTTTCCACATCTCTGAGAGCTAGGAGGGAAGAGACCTCTGCCTCTAAGGCAAGTGCCTCTGATGGATTTGCAGGTGGAAAGGATCTGGTTCTTATCTTTGGAAACTTTTTGAAGCGAGAACCAGTCCCTGGCTACTACCTCCAGGACCCATTTGTCTGATGTCAGAGACTCCCAGTCCTGGACAAAGTAAGCCAGCCTGCCCCCTACAGGTAGCTGAGAATTGGCCCTGGCAACCCCATCAGGGTGCCTGCTTGGCAGGGCTTTGGGCTGAGGGGTGGAAGCAGGCCTGCTTGTACCCCGTCTGCCTCTCCCTCTAAAGAACCCCCTCTGGGCATAAGCAGAAGAGGAGGCCTGGGCTTGGTAAAAAGGCCTATGAAAAGGCCTGCCCCTGCCCCTGGGAAGCTGCCTTTGAGGAGTGGCCTGCCTTTCCTTGGCCTGTTCACTCCTATAGTTGGTCCTATACTCATCCATTTTCTTCATGTAATTCTCTGTCTGCTCCCCAAACAGGGAATTACCCACAACAGGAAAATCCATGGCCTTAGTCTGGGTATCCTGTGACAGGCTAGTACATCTGAGCCAAGCCATTCTTCAAAGTGCCACAGATGTAGCCATGACTCTTGATGACACATCATTTGAGTCCACTGCAGCATGGAATTGCACCTTGGATGACTCAATACCATCAGCAGTCACCTGCTCCAGCTCCTTGACAAGCTGGCCAGGGACCTGTTTTGCTAGAGCCATGACAGCGTCCCATCTGGATTTCTGATATCTAGCAACATAAGCCATATAATTTGCCTGCCTGAGTCCCAAGGATGCTGCCATGTACTGTTTCTTTGCCATGGCATCAATCCTCCTGGAGTCCTTGTTTGGGGGGTGTGAAGCCAAGGGAATATTTGCCTTGTCACAGGCTGCAGCCTGCACTACCTCAACATGGCTGCATTGTTGTGTAAGGAACTCCGTATCAGAGCCTGACAATGTGTACCTCTTGTCCATTCTCTTATCCACAGGAAGTATAGTGTGAGGAGTTTTTAGAATTTTAAATGACTGTTTCCCAAAAGATTTATGCAAGGAATAGACAGTCTCCTAGACTCTGGGATATCCATCATTTCCACATAGTCAGGCTCCTCTTGATCATCCACAGCTTCCTCCATAGGAGCTGGAGGGTTCAACCACTTTTATAAAACATAAAATGAGAAGGGGACTCAGAAAGCCTAGGAGGAGACACTCCTGAAGGTCTGTCTGGGGAGATGTCTGGGTCAATGGGCACATCCAGACTTTCAAATCCACATTCACTCTCCTCATACTCCTCTTCCCCCTCCTCCGGTTCATAATATTCCTCTAAATCATACTCTTGAATCGGTGGAACCAGCCGAACCAAGTGCCTACCTGACGATGCCGGTTCGGTCTGAACCGGGGAAAGCGACTGGACAATTTTGATCGCTTTGGCTATTTCTTCAGCAGTTGGAGAGGAAAGTTTTGGCTCCACACCAGCTGATTTTCTAGTCCTTTTTGCTGGAACCGACTCCTCAGAGTCGGATCTTCTTGTGCCCGAAGAAGTCTCGCCCTGGTCAGAGGGCACTCCTTCTGGTTCGGTTGGAACCGAACTAGGCTAGCCATCCGGTTCAGCGGACTTTTTGGCCTCCCTTTCCCTGAGCCTACCAACTCTCTTCTCCAGGGTAGCTGCAGGAACATTTTTACAAATCTGACAGTCTGCATTGAGGTGGTCAAACCCCAGACAGTAAACACAAGTGGTGTGGGGATCAGCCTTGGCAAAGACTTCCCCACACACACACTACAGTGTTGATACCCAGTGGGCCCGGTTTTTCTTTTGGGTTTCTCAGACATAGTGCCAGTCCTATCCAGACTTACCCATTTACGGCAATCCGCCAGGTAAGACCCTCTTATCAGTTCCCAACCGTGTCACAGGTCATGGAAAAAACTGTAGTAAAATCCGTTTTTTTTAGAACTGATAAGAACCGGTAACCACACTCTAAATCACAGATTAAGATTTTTTAAACAACTTGGTCAGTTCAAACCGAACTGATAAACCGTTTACAAGTTCCACACAGAATAGAATTAATGTAAAACCTATCTAGTACTCACAAATACCACAGATAGAGACTGAACCGACAGGTTGCGGTTTAAATTCGGTCGAAAACCGAGAAAACCGGTGCTTTAACCGACAAAATGAACCGAGCAGAAGGAGAAATCTCTGGAACGACTGTTCAGTGAGGCGGAGTAAAGAATCTGACGGCTTGAGTTTGAAGAACAACAGACAGAGTCTCAACTGAGCTCGAGCTCAGCATTCCATGCCTGGCATGGAAAGTTAACTCTTTCATCTCCGGGGCAGTTCGAAGGTTGGGACTCACTGCATATGTCAGAATATAGCAAGACTTCATGTTGTTTGAAAAGAAATTATCTACTAACTGCCCCTCTGCAAAAGTCTGTGACCAAGGCCACATCAGCACATCTTTGAACACCCAATCTGTAGTGCTTGGCAAATGTGTGGATGGAGGACCACGAAGCTGCCTTGCATTACTCTAAAACAGATGCCTTACCTCTTTCCACCCAGGAGGAGGCCACAGCCCTGGTGGAATGAGCCTTGGTGAAAGTTGGAGGCCTCTTCTTTTTTGTAATGTTAACCTTGGCAATGCAGACCCTTACCCACCTAGCTAGGGTGGCCTACGAGGCTTTTTGTCCCTGTTTAGCCACTCCAAAAAGAATTAACAACCTATCCAATTTCCAGAACTCAGCAGTCTGTCTAAGGTGTGTCCTAATGTCCCATTGGAAATCTAACTTGTGCCACTCCTCATTTGGGAGTAGGTTGTGGACAGAAGGATGGGAGTCAGATTTCCTGGTTCACATGGAAGGCCATAGGGACCTTCAGAATTAATAACGGGACTGTTCTGAGCACCACCTTCTCCTTATTCATAAAAAGGTATGGTTCTTTGTGGAGCAAAGTTTGGAGCTCACCCATTCTCCTTGCTGAACACATAGCAACTAAGAAACATCTTGTAAGACAGCTTATCCAATGGCACCAACGAAAGTGGTTTGAAAGGCTCCTTATAAGAAGCATTCGGAACCAGATTCAGATCCTATGGAGAACACGGGACTGGAACGGAAGTAAATTCCTGTTGACAGCCAGCAGAAAATGAATAACTTACCGGTTAGTTCCTAGGGGCAAACCCAATGAGGCTACATGGTACGACACCTGACCTTTCAGGGTGCTCATGGCCAAATCTTTTTCCACTCCTTCCAGCAGGAAATCCAAAATCTGTGGAATCATGTCTTTATAAGGCTGGATATTTTTTTCCTTGGCCCAAGCTGAAAAAGTGGTCTGTACGTGAGCATAAGTTGCCAGTGTGGAAATCTTCCTGGTAGCCATCAGGGTGTCTAGAACATTCTTAGAGAAACCGTGTTTCAAGAGTCTCCTCCTGTCAGGAGCTAGGCCATGAGCTGAATGACTCCAGGTTTTGGATGCAGAATGGGGCCTGTAAAAGAAGGTTCCCCTGCACTGGAAGGCAAAATGATGTGCATTGAACTAGGTTCACCAAATCGAAAGCCACTGTCTCCTGGGTCACTCTGGAACTAGTAGAAGAAAGTTTCTTGAGTACCCTATTTTACATATGACCTTGGAGAGGAAGGGTAGAAGAGGGAAGGCATACGTTCTGCCAAAATTCCACACTTGTGACAGGGCATCCACTGCCTTTGCTTGTGGACACTCACAGTGGCTGAAGAACTGATAAACTTGAGCATTGTGGCTGGAGGTAAATTCTGTAGGTTGATCTGAGGATGACCGAACCTTTAACATGGAAGGTTGAACATCTCCAGGTTCAACATCGACTCCCCTGGATGGACACTTTAATGGCTTAGCCAATCAGTCTGAATGTTCAACTCTCCCACAAGGTAAACTGCTGACAGAGAGAAGATTCTCCTCCACCTACAGCAGGAGATCAGTGGCTTTTTTCACATCTCCCTGCCCTTTTGGCCCCCTTGATTGTTTATGTACGCCCCAGTGATGGCGTTATCTGACCTTATTTTCACAGCTTTCAACTGCACCTGACTTTGAAACTGAAGGAGAGCAAGGTGCACAGCCCTCATCTCTACAACGTTTATGTGTAGGTGCTGTTACTGTGCTGACCAAGTCCCCTAAATGGGAATGTGGTCTAGACTACTCCCCAACTCAACAGGCTACATCAGATGTCAGAATCCACTCTGGTGGGACTTCCCAGGGAGATCCTTTACTCAGATTCATTAGACTCACCCAACAAATCAGAGACTGCTGCAATTGTGGTGAAATGGGGATCCTATCCTGATAATCCTTCATAGTCCAGGCTGACAGCAACTCAATCTATAGGGTCCACATGTGAAGGCAAGTCCATGAATTAGTTCTATTGCTGCCATTATGAGGCCCAGAATTCATAGAAGATGGTGAGCTAAAACCAATCGTTGGTTCCTCAACCACCGAACCTCTCTCAACAGGGTCTTCTTCCTGGCTGGTGAGACAAAGGCTTTTCCCTCATCCATTTAGAACACCGGCCGTAGGTGCTCCAGAGTCTGTGATGCACCTGATGCTACTCATGGTTACAAACTTCGGGGTTCACAAATGATGCCCAGCAAAGAGTCATGAATTTACCATTTGATGGGTCTTATCTGTTTGGCCCACAGGTGGAGCAGGCACTCTAGGCCATGCAGAAAACTATGACCGCTATCAAAATAGCTAGACCGGCCCCTGCTGCCCCTCAAAGGGGCAGGAACTGCTGGCAGTTTCATAACTATCAGTTCTTTTGTGGTAAAGGCAGAGGGGGCTTGAACAAAAACCAAGCCCCTCAGCTGCAAAAGAAAACACAACAGAATGCATAGGGCCCAACAGTACCTAGTGCCACCCTCTGAGATTCCAGCCCAGGTCCCTCCTCAGCTGTCCACGGGGGACTCTCCTTCAGCAGTAGGGGGGCATCTGACTCAGTTTTACAATCAATGGAAGTCAGTCACTCCAGACAAATGGGTTCTCAAGATAATTCGAGAGGGATATTCTCCTGAATTTTTCAGATACCCCTCCAGATCATCCACCCAAACGAAGCCCAGACTGTCAGTTACTCAGTCAGACCTCCTTGCTTCCAAGATTCAAGGCCTTCTGAACAACAAGACAGTACACATAGTTCCACAGGAGCAATGGAACACAGGTTTCTACTCCCACTACTTCCTAGTTCCAAGGAAAACAGGCAGTATGCACCCTATTCTAGACCTAAGGAAGTTAAACAAGTTTCTCTTCAGGGAAAAATTCAACATGATATCACTCGGTGCGCTTCTACCTCTGATTCATCAGAGCGATTGGCTGTCTTCCTGGATATGCAGGATGCCTACCGACATGTTCCTGTGCACCCAAGCCACCACAAGTATCCTTGATTTGTGGCCCTGGGTCAGCATTATCAATTCAGAGTACTGCCCTTTGGTCTGTCCTGGGTGCCGCAAGTTTTTTCAAAGTGCTTTGCAGTTCTCTCAGTGCACCCAAGGAAACTCGAAATTCAAGTATTCTGGTATCCGGATGACTGGCTACTAGCAAGCTCCCCCAGACAAGGGACACAGGAAGCAGTGACCAGAGCATCCAGGTTCCTCACATCTATGGGAGTTCTGTTGAATCTGAAAAAAATCACAGCTACAGCCCTCCTAGCAACTCCTCTTCATAGCAGCCCTCCTGGATACCTCCAAAGCAAGGACCTTCCTCCCGGAGGACAGGAGGAATGATATCCTCCAGGTGGCTCGCTTCATCAAAGAGAATGACTCAGTCTGAGATCTCTTGATGCAGTGGATTCTGGGTCTCATGGCATCATCAGTGCTCATGGTGCCCTTGGCTCATCTTCACATGAGGACTACTCAGTGGATGTTCAGTACTCAGTGGTCCCTGACCACACATACCCAGTCCTTCCACATCAAGGTGATGGAACCTTAAAAATGATCACTCACCTGGTGGACTCAAGAAGAGAACCTTCTGAAAGACTTTCCCTTTGCCCCACTGGAGACTCAGATCACCATCACCACAGATGCATCTCTACTCTGATGAGGAGCTCACTGTCAAACTCTCCACACCCAAGGTCTGTGGAGTTAGGATGAGTCTCATCTCCACATAAATGTCCTGGAAATGAGAGCCATCCTATAAAAAGTCCGAGTCCTGAAGGACATCCTCTGTTCCAAAATAATTGTCCTTCAGATGGACAACAAAGCGGTGATGTACTACATCAACAGGCAGGGTGGGGTACACTCTTATCCCCTGTGCAGGGACGTGATGAGAGTGTGGAAATGGTGCCTAGAGTACAAAGCCATAATCCAAGCAGTCTACATGCCTAGGGTACAGAACGATCTAGTGGATCACCTCAGCAGAATGGAGGTGGATTCTCATGAGTGGTCTCTTGACATAAACATTGTGCAATCGCTCTTCGAAGAGTGGGGCACACCAGACCTGGACCTTTTTGCATCCCCACTCAGGGCAAAACTGCCTCTATTCTGCTCCAGAACTCCAGAACCTGGCATTTTCTGCAAGGATGCATTCAGACTGTGGTGGACAAGACGCTTTCTGTATGCATTTTCTCCTCTTCTTTTAGTTCAGAGGGTGCTGCTCAAACTGGAGGCACAGAGATGGGGATGATCCTCATCACCCTATTCTGGCCTCATTAGATTTGGCTAATGTTGATCAACAGATTATCAGAAGTTACACCAAGACAACTTCCATTTCAAATGGACCTTCTTACCCAGGGTCCAGTGGTCCATCTCAGCCTGAGATCCCTTCATCTCCACGCATGGCTCCTGGGGAGATAGAAGTGGGTAGATCTGATGTCTTACAGGGAGTCTCCGACATTCTCCTAGTGGCGCACAAGCCAGCTACTAGGAAAATGTACACAGTAATGTGGAAGCGGTTCTCCATCTGGTGTGTGAAGTCCTGCCTTGATCCCTTTTCTTGCCCACCTAACAAAGTCCTGGAGTATCTACTAGACCTGTTAAATACAGAGCTACAGTACTCAACCATGAAGGTCCATCTCTACGCGATCTCTGCTTATCATGAGCCTATACACTCTATGTCTCTGGCTCAGTTACTCCTGGTTAAGAGGTTCCTTAAAGGTATACTCCACACTAGGCCACCAGTTGGGAGACTGGTAGCCGCTTGGGATATTAACCTTGTGCTAGACATGTTCACTTGTAAACCTTTCGAGCCTCTAGCAACATGTGACCTGAAGTTCCTGACCTGGAAGGACCCTTCCTCATAGCCATTATCTCTGCTTGCAGAGTGTCTGAAATGCATGCCCTGGTTATAGACCCTCCTTATACAGTATTTCACAAAGACAAGGTGGTTCTCAGAACTCACCCTACGTTTCTCCCCAAGGTAGTCTTGGAATTCCATCTGAACCAGCCCTTGCCTCTTCTGACCTACTTCGTGAACTTCCAGAATGAAGGAGAGTGTACCCTACATTCTCTGGATGTTAAAAGGGTTTTGCAGTTCTACATAGACAGAACTAAAGAGATCCACAAATCAAAGCAACTCTTTCTCTCATTCAGCATGACCCGGCTGAGTCAGCCTGTTGCCATCAGTTGTATTTCAGCATGGCTGGTGGCATGTCTTAACAACTGCTATTCCATGGCACAGGTTAAGCTGGAAGGCAGGGTATATGCCCATTCTACCAAAGTAGTTGCGGCATCTCTGGCAGAAGTGCAGAATGTGCCCATTGCAGACACCTGCAATGCAGCTACTTGGAGCTCTGTGCACACTTTTGTGAAGCACTATGCTTTGGATGTCCATGCCAGACAGCATCAACCCTTTGGCAGGACAATCCTTAATGGACTCCTGTCCTAAGTGAGCTCCTCTCTCTTGCCGCCCTTCTCTGGGGATTATTTTAGCTTGGTACTCTTCCATCAGTGTGAATGAGTGGTGGAGACTTTATGTCCAGGAAGATATGAAAATTAAGTACCTACCGTAATTCTTGATCTTCTTGGATGAAGTCCCCACCACTCATTCACACACCCACCCTCCATCCTCCGAGCTGACTTAACTGTTTTTGGTCTTCACTCCCTTGATGGCTGGGTTGTGAAGACTCTGTTGTGTTGACTCTTCTTATATGGGTCATTCGGACTATCTTATGTCTGACATAGGTTAGTTTTACTAGGTTAGTTTATGCAGCACCTCCTCTGTAAGAAAGGTACTGAGGTGGTTGGAAGATTGATGCCGAGGTTGCCTATATGGCACAAGCCAGTATTGTGGCACCAGTTCCATGTGGCCCTACCTTGACTCCAGCTCTCCTGAAGATTTTTAGTTCCCGCTCAGTCCTAGTGCCCCCAGCATAGTCACATCAGTGTGAATGAGTGGTGGAGACTACGTCCATGAAGATCATGAATTATAGTAGGAATTTAATTTTCATTTTTTTCAGTTTTATGAAGTAAAATTTTATTTCTGTTCATTTTTAAAGCACTGTCCTTGAGTTTACAGGTAGATTAGTCTAGATTTAGTGTTAATCCAATAAGTTTTTCAGTTTCTTCTCGGTTCGTTTAACCGGGAGGAAACCAAACTTTTATTTGTATTTTTTTAAAGTTTTATTTTTATTTTAAAACCCTTTGGAGCCAGTTACTTTAGTCTGGGAGAAACCATGGTAATCCGTGTTTTTCTCCTCAGTCGCTGCTGAAAATTTTATCTTGGCTTGTCTGACTGCCCTGTAGTTGGGTGAAGGGTGTTAATTGTCTGGCCTCTGACCTCAGCTACATGATAACTGGAGGTGAGGCTTAGTCAGAGTTAAATTAGCAAGCAGAGTTTTATTTTCTCAGAAGAAGCCAGAAGGGGAAGGAAGGAAACATATTCAATTCAGTGCTTTAGAGTAACTGGTAATTGCTATTTTTCTTTTAAACTTAGATTGTGGGGCTTTTAGTGACACTATACTTTCTTTGTTGTCTTTACTTATAATTGTTTTTGGGCTGTTGAAAATTTAAACTTCCCCTTCCCCAACTCTTAATTATATGCCCTGTTAAATCTGATTGACAGGAGCTAAACACAGGGTATAGTAAGGGTGGAAGTCAGGAGGGCATAAGGGGGAAGAAGCCCACCCTCAGCACGACAAGTGTTTTGACTCATTTATTTATTTATTGGTTTCTTTTTCTTTAAAAAAAAATTATCTGAGGATCAGTGGCAGGATTTTTAGTACAGTAAATTAACAAAAGGAACTAGGAGAGCTTCAGTAGCAGACAAGTAGTGGAATTGCAGTATAATGTGGAGTGGTGCAATGCAGTGGCTGTGGAGGCAGCCATATTCAGGCAGACCTTCTGGACACTGAGTGCTGCCCTATCTGCATGCATCTCTCTGAACTGTGGGATGAGGTAGCCAGACTCAGAGTGGAAGTAAACTGGGTCAGGAGTACCATCACCCCTATCCAGGACCACCAGTCCAATGCAACTGCCTCAAGGGATGCTGAGAATGAGGAGCACTTGGATGACAGTGGGCTCAGGAAGGGTTGAGAGCAGTCAGGCAGAGGCACATCCCAGATCCTATTCCACTCAAGAACTCATATGCCACACTGGCAAAGAGGACAACCAAATAGAGGTACTCAGAGAGTGGAAGGAAAGGATGTGGAGGTTAGCCAAGGAGGTGACCTCAGCGGGGAAAGCAGTGGACCCCAGAGGAGGAGGAAGTGAATCTGGTGGGGACTCCATCATAAGAGGGATCCAGCTAGGAACACAGGAGGGAGGACAGGGAGGTGAGGTGCCTACCAGGTGCCACAGGCATGGAGGGATGGAAGGAAGATCCTGGGATCACTGGGAAGGCAAGACGGGAGGGTGAGCTGGATGTATTATCCACCTAGGTACTAATGACCTGGCAAATGGGGAGCCAAAGAGTTCAGGAAGAGTTTAGGAAACTGGGGAGGGTCTCAAGCAAGTAGCTACTTCTGTCACTTTCTCAAGTACTACCTGTGAGAACAAGGAGAACATAGAGTGCATGCACCAGAACTTTAACTCATGGTTGAGAACTGGTGCTGTGAGGAAGGGTTTGGATTCATTGGTGACTGGGGACCCACCTGGAGGATGGAGGTTTGTTCAAGCCAAATGGCCTGCATCCATCCTGGAGGGGAATCCAAGACTCAATGATAAGTTTAAATGCTACATTGATAAGCATTTAAACTAGAAGGGGGGTGGCAGGCCAGCAAGGAGGGTACCTCTGCTCACCCCCACAGCTAGCAGTGGAACCAGTGAACCAGAGGAGTGGCTATCTCTGCAAAGTAGTGTGCAAAGATGGAGATTAGTGCCCAAGAAGTGGATAAGCAGAAAAGGGCAAAATTCAGCAGAAGGGCAGACAGCAGGAGAACCAGGGATAAATGACAACCAAGGAAGGGCTGGAGTAGAACAGTGAAACAGTCTAGGAGGTCAAATCATGGAAAGCCATGTGTGCAAATGCCAGGAGCCTTAGCAACAAGATGGAAGATCTGGAGGCTGTCATGGTACAGTCAGACCTGGACATTGTGGCCATCACTGAAAACTGGTGTAATGATAACCACGACTGGGAGATGGCCATACCTGGCTACAACATATTCAGAAAGAGACAGAGCAGGCAGGAAGGAGGAGGAGTGGCACTGTATGTGAAAAAATGACATAAGGGCCACAGAGATCCAGGAGGAACAAAATGGGGGAGAGATACTGTGGGTTAAGCTGGAAAGGAAAGCGGGACAGCCATCCGCTAGAGGTGTGGTCTATAGACCACCAGCCCAGGAGGAAGAAACAGATAGGAGTTGATGCTAGCCATCCAAAGGATGGCAGACAAGGAGTGAAGTAGTACTGGTTGAAGACTTCAATATTTCAGATGTGGACTGGAGCATCCCAGCAGCAGCATTAACTAGGAGCAGATTTATCCTGGACTCCCTTCAGGGTGCCTTCCTCAAGCACTGGGTCATGGAACCAACTCGGCAGAAGGCAATACTGGACCTTGTGCTCACAAACAGGGAGCAGTGGATGGGAGTAACAGTGGGGAGCACCTGGTAAAAGTGACCACCAGTCATTGTGGTTTGAAATCACAGAAGAGCAGAACCAAACCACACAAAAACATGTATCCTGGATTTTAGGGGGCAGAATTTGGGAAAATGGGAAGATACTTGGAAGAGGCATTAAGGGAATGGGACAGGAATCAGGGGTTGAGGAACAGTGGGCAGTATTTAAAATGGGGATTACAAGAACAACAGAATTATGCATTAAGCAGGTTACAAGAGAGGAAAAGGAAGAGGAGACCATTATGGTTTTCCAAAGAGGTAGCAAAGAAAGTGAAAGCCAAAAAGATTGCATTCAGGCAATACAAAAAGACACAGGCAGAAGGGGATAGGGAGAAGTACCAGGAGAAGCAAAGGGAGGCAGGGAGGTCAGTGAGGGAAGCCAAAGCTCAGACAGAAGAACACATTGCAAAATCAGTGGGTAGAGGGGAAAAAACCTTTTACAGGTACATAAGTGAAAAAAGAAAGACAAAGGGAGGGATAGTGAGACTGAAGAGGGAGGATGGGGGCCGCATGGAGGATGACAACAGTAAAGCTGACATATTGAACAGGTATTTCTGCTCAGTCTTTGTGACAGAAATGGGAAGGAAAGAGTTAATGGTTTGGATTCTGTAGATGCCTTATTTTTTTAGCAGTGTGGAAAAAATACACTGAGGCTGAAATCATCCAGCAGCAACCAGCTTGTGGAATTCCTAGCTGCTAGATAAGAGCTGGGTCATAAATCTTGAGTGGACATCTCCAGACACACACAGACCTTGCAGACACGGACTAGAAGGCAGTTTGAATGGATTGGATTATTCAAATATAACCTTAAAGGTGAAAAGGGAATATAATTGGTCACCAATAGGTGTTCACTCTGATTGGGACAATTAAATACATACATGTTAGGTGGTTGGTGCATTTAAGGGAGAATAGGAATGACCTAGTCTCCCAGACTATATAAGCTTCTGTAAGACAGAGAACTTTTCTTGCCTTGGGAAGCTGTGGAGGAAACATAAGCTTGGAGCCTACCTGGTATGTCCGTGGAGCTGGCAGTTAGAACAGGGCCCAGTGTCTCTTGTAAGGACAGGGAGGGTGTTTAGTGATAGTATATTTCAGTAATAGCCTTCTTCTTTGCCATCTGTTGTTTAAAAAACATTTGTTTACTTTTCCTGTATGAGTGTTATTCTCTTGTGTTGTAAATACATTTCTGTAAATGCTCATTGCACTTTCTGTTAAGTAAAGCTATTTATTTGCTCAACAGTTGTGACTCTGATGTCATTTTTCTAAGGTAAGATTTGGTTTTCCACTGGCTAAGGTGTAACTCTGTGTAGCATCCGTCACCTGAAAGAGAACACACTACCAGACTTTAACTTGTGCAGTTGCACGTGTGATTTTTCAAGTTTGTACACTTGAAAGAGGTGCCGGAAAGAAAGTCCGGCTGGTGGCAACGAATACCTGAGGACACACACACACCTCTCTAAAAGCTGTTTCAGCCCAGAGGGAGAGGTGGGTTGTCTCATATTGGTTGGCAGTGGTGGGGTGATGATAGCAGACTGTGTAGCACACTGATACAGAGTTTGCCAGTGAAACAGTTACCTTAGCATTGCAAAACAGGATATACAAGAGGATACATTTGTACAACAGTTTTATTTGTTTCTAGATAGCACAGTATAGTGTAGCAATAGAGAATGAGCTCCATGGAGTATGACTCACTTACTGTGCTACAGCTTGTTGAAAGGTGCCAGGAAGGGATTCAGCCTGAAAGTCTGAAGCAGAAGAAAAGGCAGATCTCATAGCTACCTCTTGGCACATGATCTGAAGCAGACAGTCGTGGGGGTGAGTCAGGAACTGAGGCAGCAGGCCCCCAAATCAGCTTGAGGCACTCCGACTGCAGCTATTGCTGCAAGACAAGGCACTGGAGGCGAAAAGACTGGATGCTGAAGCAGAAGCAAGAAGGTTGGCAGACAGAGAGAAAGAACGTGAAGACAGAGAGAAAGAACCTGGAGACAGAGAGAAAGAACGTGAAGACAGAGAGAAAGAACGACAGCACGAGAAGGAGATGATGACCCTCCGCAGTCAGCAAACCATGAGTAATGGTGGAGTGAGTTTACCTCATGAAGCCAAAATGAATTCTAAATTGTTCCCTCAGTTTAAAGAGGAGATGACCTTGATTTATTTTAAGGTCATTTGAGAGAGTATGTAATCAATTACAATTAAATAAGGCTTCCTGGTCAACTTATCTCACACCCTTGCTGACGGGGAGAGCGCTGAATGCATTGCTAAAATGAGTAATGAAGACTATGCTGATTATGATAAAGTAAAAAACAGTGTTGTTGAAACGTTTGAATTAACTCCTGAGGCTTATAGAAGAAAATTTAGGAGTTAAAGAAAAGCCCAGAAGACGGTTATGCAGAACTGCAGGTTAAACTGTATACTTACCTTGATAGGTGGATGGAGGGGCTAAAGCAACTACTGTGGAACTGATTAAAGATGTATTGGTGAGAGACAATTCCTTAAATTGTACCTGAGGACATGCGTGTATGGCTCATAGACAGGGCATCGCCTCTTCCACAGAGGTGGCAGGAAGGCTGGCGAGTATCTGTCTAGCTGGCCACACACACAATAGAATCTTATGGTATGGGGCAGCACATGGGTATAAGGATCCCAAGGGGAAGCCTAAAGGAAACTAGCCTGCACCTGAGCCCAAAGTAGACCCTCTGGTTCTAAGGGGACTCAAGAAATAGGTCCCAAGAAATGTCATATTTGCAATCAAGTGGGACACTTGAGACATAACTGCCTCAGAAACTGGTTAAGGGGCAGAGATATTGGGAAGGGGGTGATCAAAAAGGGCACTGGTGTGTTTTGTAGGGTGTCCAGTCTGAAGAACCACTCTCTGATGAGAATCTGCGTCCCATTACAGTTAATGGAATAGTAACACAGGGACTATGGGACACAGGGTGCTAACATCTCTCCTGGTAAGGCAAGATCTCATTCGGGCAGAGCAGATCGTGCCTGGGAAATACTCAAGGTTTGAGCATTCACAGAGCCACTGGTCCCATTACCAATGGCTAGAGTCTTCCTGAGCTGGGAAGGGGGCCATGTAGAAAAGGAGGTGGGAGTTGTAGAGGACCTACCTGTAAGTATGATTGTGGGGAAGGATTTGGACCCCAGTAAAAACTGGTGTGTGTTGTAACTCATAGTCAGGCACAAGGGCAAGCTTCTGAGGGGGAAGAGGGATTGACTCTGGGTGGTCCAGCCACACCCTCAGCAGCTGAGGAAGTGTCCAGCACAGGGAAGGGGCTGGCTAGAAGCTGCAGTCCAGAACCCCAGTCACAAATAGAGGAACCCACAGGACTTCCCTTCAGGAGGGCACTGGGAAGGGTTCAGACGAGGCAGCTGAGTGCTGCACAGCTGAACTGACCTCACCTGGAAAAACTGAATAAGCTCATGGGGCTGAGCATTCTCAGGGGTAAAGAGTCCATTTACTGGGACAATGGGCTGTTTAGCAGAGAATGTACAACAGAGGAAGGGCTAGCTGGTGAGGTACTCCAGCAGCTGGTAGTCCCTAAGGTTCACCGCAGCAGCTTTGGCCCTTGCACATGATATCCCTTTTCAGGGCACTTTGGGAGTGAGGCGCACTGAAAAGCGCTCACCAACAATTTCTTCTGGCCTGGTATTGGCAAGGATGTGGCAAGGTATTGCCGGACTTGTCCACAGTGCCAGCGGTAGAAAAATGGGAGACAAGGCCAGGCAGCTTTGGTGCCCTGCCCCTTATTGATGAACCCTTCAAGAGGGTAGCAGTGGACATAGTGGGGCATTGAGCACCCCAAGTCGACTGGCAAGCTTGTATCCTGGTAGTTGTAGACTATGCCACTAGATACCCAGAGGCAGTGGCCTTAACATCCTCTGAGGCAGGACCAGTGGCAGATGCACTGTTGGAAATATTTAGCCGGGTGGGCTTTCCCAGGAGATACTGTCAGACCGGGGTGCCAATTTTATGTCAGAATTAATGAGTAGTTTGTGGGAGAAGTGTGGGGTAAAGCAGCTCAAAACCTCCCCATACCATCCCCAAGCTAATGGTCTAGTGGAGCGATTTAATTCTACCCTTAAAGACCATGCTAAGGACTTTGCTGACCAGCATAAGAGAGACTGGGACAAATATTTGCCTCATCTCCTATTTGCATACAGGAAGTCCCACAGGAGTCCCACAGGGTTCTCTTTCAGCTCCTGTTTGGTCATGGTCAGGGGAGCCACTAGATTTGATTCATGACGAATGGGAGGGTGACCCGTGCCTCCCAAGGGAGTCTGTTGTGGAGTATGTCCTGAACTTCAGGACCCGCCTTAGGGAGCTCAGGGGGTTTGCTCAGGGAGCACCTGGCCACTGCACAACAGCGGCAGAAAAGTCTGTATGACCGTGGGGCCCCAGCCAGAGAATATGTGGGTGGGACAGCGAGTGATGGCACTCATCCCTGTCCGATAGAATAAGTTACAGGCAGCATGGGAGGGGCCATTCTCCATTGTCCAAAAAGGTTAGTAGTGAATTACATGATAGAGCTCCCGGACAGGAGGTGCAAACGAAGGTGTGATATGTTAACATGCTGAAGCCCTACCATGACAGAGGGAAATGGTCCTCACTGTATGCAGTGCTCCAGAGGAGGAAACTGAGGAGATCCACTGGTGGACCTACTTTGGGAGGCCAGGGTGCATCCTCTGTGGACAGCCTTACCCTCTCGGAACAGCTGACACCAGCCCAGGTGCAAAGAAATTGGGTGTGCTGAGAGAATTTGAAGACATGATTCACAGGAAACCAGGGTACACCACGATGGCAGAGCACCATGTGGATACAGGGACCCAGGATCCTGAAACAGTCCTCACAGGGTACCTGAGCAGGTTAAGCAGACTGTGAAAGAGGAGCTCAAAGAGATGCTGGAACTGGGGGTAATCCAGGAATCTAGTAGCCTGGGCATCACCCATGGTACTGATCCCCAAAGAGATGGCACCACACGATTCTCGTGGACTACCGGAAGCTAACAGCTGCACTGGAGTCTGATGCTTATCCCATGCCCAGAACAGATGAGACCCTGGAGCAACTGGGGAGCCAAGTATTTGACCACAATAGACCTAACAAAGGCTATTGGCAGGTACCTCTGACCCCAGTGGCCAGGGAAAGATCAGCTTGTTACTCCATTTGGTTTATATGAATTTAAGGTAATGCCATTCGAATGAAGAATGCACCTGCAACCTTTCAACGGCTTGTAGATCGCATTCTGTCTGGGGTAGGTGAGTTTGCATTGGCTTATATGGATGATATAGCCATATATAGCCAGACCTGGGATGAGCACATCAAGAATGTGCGGATGTGTTCCACAGGTTAAAGAAGGCAGGGTCTGACAGTCAAGGCAGAGAAGTGCCAGGATAGGTATGGCAGAGTATCTCACCTTGGGCACCGGTGGGTAGTGGACATCCGTCCGGGAGCCTGCCAAGGTTGATGCCATCCTGGCTGGCCTACTCCTATCACAAAGAAACAGGTCAGGGCATTTCTAGGGACTGCAGGGTACTACAGGTTTGTTCCCGCTATAGCGATCTGGCTGAAGCCCTGACAGACCTAACCAAGAAGGGAAAGCCAGATGCAGTGAAGTGGTCAGAAGGCTGTGAGGTTGCTTTCAGGAGCTAAAGAAGGCCTTAAGCAGCCCAGCTGTATTGGCTAGCCCCAATTATAGTTTAAAGTTTATGGTCCATGTGGATGCCTCAGATCATGGGCTGGGGGCTGTGCTGAGCCAAGTTATTCAGCAGGGGGAGGAGCACCCAGTTGTGTACCTCAGCCGAAGGCTTTTGCCCAGAGAGGAGGCATATGCCACAATTGAGAAGGAATGCTTGGGAATAGTGTGGGCCCTTCAGAAGCTGCAGCCTTACCTATATGGGAGAGAATTTACTGTGGTCACAGATCATAATCCCCTGATTTGGCTTCATAGGTCCAGTGGACAAAATGGTAAACTACTACGTTGGAGTTTGGTACTGCAGGCATACAACATGACCATACAACGCCATGATGGCAAACAAAATGCAAATCCCGGATGGGCTACTGAGGCAGGGCTAATGGCCTGGCTGGATACTTTGGGCACTCTCAGTAATTTGATGAACGGCTGTGTCACTTGGGGTGCCAAGGGACACGCTTTCCATTATCTGGGGGAGATGTGACAGAAATGGGAAGGAAAGAGTTAATGGTTTGATTCAGAGATGCCTTATTTTTTTAGCAGTGTGGAAAAATACACTGAGGCTGAAATCATCCAGCAGCAACCAGCTTGTGGAATTCCTAGCTGCTAGATAAGAGCTGGGTCATAAATCTCAGTGGACATCTCCAGACACACACAGACCTTGCAGACATGGACACAGGGCAGTTTGAATGGATTGGATCATTCAAATATAACCTTAAGGTGAAAAGGGAATATAATTGGTCACCAATAGGTGTTCACTCTGATTGGGACAATTAAATACATACATGTTAGGTGGTTGGTGCATTTAAGGGGGAGAATAGGAATGACCTAGTCTCCATAGACTATATAAGCTTCTGTAAGACAGAGAACTTTCTCTTGCCTTGGGAAGCTGTGAGGGGAAACATAAGCTTGGAGCCTACCTGCTATGTCCATGGGAGCTGGCAGTTAGAACAGGGCCCAGTGTCTCTTGTAAGGACAGGGAAGGGTAAGTTTAGTGATAGTATATTTCAGTAATAGCCTTCTTCTTTTGCCATCTGTTATTTAAAAACATTTGTTTACTTTTCCTGTATGAGTGTTATTCTCTTGTGTTGTAAATACATTTCCTGTAAATGCTCATTGCACTTTCTGTTAAGTAAAAGCTATTTATTTGCTCAACAGTTGTGACTCTGATGTCATTTTTCTAAGGTAAGATTTGGTTTTCCACTGGCTAAGGTAAACTCTGTGTAGCATCCGCCACCTGAAAGAGACACACTACCAGACTTTAACTTGTGCAATTGCACGTGTGATTTTTTTCAAGTTTGTACACTTGAAAGAGGTGCCGGAAAGAAAGTCCGGCTGGTGGCAACGAATACCTGAGGACACACACACACCTCTCTAAAAGCTGTTTCAGCCCAGAGGGAGAGGTGGGTTGTCACAGTCTTTACTGAGGAAGAGGAGGGTAATGGGTCTGAAGGGAGTACAAGGGGTAAGAATGGTGCAGAAATGGACACAAGTCCCTTTAGGTCCTGAAGGAACTGGAAGTAATAAGAGTTGATAAAGCAATGGGGCCAGATGGGGTGCACCCCAGGGTCCTTAAAGAACTAAGAGAGGTGGTGGCTGAACCTCTGGCTATCCTGTTTAGCTGATCACTGGAAACAGGGGGAGGTACCCAAAGACTGGAGGACAGCAGATGTAGTCCCCTTATACAAAAGTAGGAACAAAGAGGAAGCAGGGAACTACAGACCAGTCAGCCTCACCTCGGTAGTGGGGAAGATCATGGAAGCACTACTGAAGGAGAGATTGGTGGAACATCTAGTTGTCAGTGGACTACAGGACCCAAGGCAGCATGGTTTCACCAGGGGGAGGTCATGTCAGACCAACCTCATTGAATTTTTGACTGGGTGACTAGGGAGGTGGATCAGGAGGGCAGTGGACATGGCCTATCTGGACTTCAGCAAGGCCTTTGACACTGTGCCACATAGAAGACTATTACACAAACTGGGAATATGGGTGTGGGCAGGACAGTAGTGTGGTGGGTAGGTAACTGGCTGGGCGGCAGGACACAGAGGGTGGTGGTAAATGGCTGTGACTCCACAGAGGAAGAGTGACCAGTGGGTACCACAGGGATCAGTGCTGGGACCGGTCCTATTCAACATCTTCATCAGTGACATTGGCAGGACCTAGAAGGCAGACTTTCACTGTTAGCTGATGACACAAAGCTCTGTAACAGAGTAGACACACCAGAGGGTGTAGACAGAATGAGAAGCGACCTGCAGAAACTTGAAGAATGGTCAGGGTTTGGCAGTTGATTCAATGCAAAGAAGTGCAAGATAATGCATATGGGGCACAAAAACCCTGGCACAATATATCAGTTGGGGGTGAGGATATAGCATGCACCAAGCAGGAAAGGGATCTTGGGGTTGTCATCTCTGATGACCTCAAGTAGGGAAACAGTGTGACAAGGCAGCAGGTAAAGCAAATAGGATGCTGGGATGTATAGGCAGGGCATCACCAGCAGGAAAAGGAGGTCATAATTCCGCTATACAAGACACTAGTGAGGCCCCACCTGGAGTACAATGTACAGTTCTGAGACCATACCCACGTAAGGACATAGACAGGGTAGAGAAGGTTCAGAAGAGGGCAACAAAGATGGTGCATGGATTGCATCACAAGTCCTATGAAGACAGGTTGAAGGAACTGAACATGTACTCCCTGGAGGAGAGGAGGGAGAGAGGGATATGATAGAGACATACAAGTATCTTACAGGGAGGAACAGGGTGCAGGAAAACACTATTTTTAGCGAAAAAGATGTTCCAGGACTAGAGGGCATGGGATGAAGTTGGAGGGAGGACGATTCAGAGGAAACATGAGAAAGAATTTCTTCACAGAACGGGTGGTGGACAAGTGGAACACCCTGCCAGAGGAAGTGGTGGGGGCTGAAACAATCTTGGGATTTAAGAATGCATGGGATAGACATAAAGGAATTCTGGAGGTCAGGGGTAAGGAGCAACAGACTTCTAGGAAAACAAACTGAACTTACAAGCTCAAATGGGCAGACTGGGTGGGCCATAGGCCCTTATCTGCCGACACTGTCTATGTATCTATGTAAACCGACTGCAGAAAAAAAAAGTGTTTGATAGATTTATTTTGTGGTGGGCTCACGTAAAACCCAGCTTTCTTACCCCAGGGATCGTTTAGCATCAGTAACTATTGTAGTGAGCTGCCTATATAGCACTGCCCCAGAAGTGGAATGCATGGTAATAAGTTTATGAATTAACCAATCAGATTGAAGCCTGAGGGTGTGCTGAGCAGGCAAAGTGAGGAAGGTTCCAGAATTGTTCTCCTCTTGACTGAGCAACACTGCCTCTGAGGTGCTCTCTTCCTCTCTCGGCCAAGAAAAAGTTGTTTTTCTTGAACTTGGCAACTATAACCTTAATTCTTATATTTTTTATAGTGTGCTGTGTATTTTCTTATAGTTTTTCGCTTTCCCGGGAACCGCATTTTTTTTCTTGATTCCGTGATTCCCCGTGGTTCACTTTGTCTTTATTTTCTATAAGTTTTAGTACTTGTGTTTAGTTGTTCTGCAGTTTCTTTTACTTTATTTATATAGCGGCTCCCTTTTTTATGCAGGAACCGATGATTTTCTGTATTTACTTCAGAAAAGTCGTGGTTCTTTTCCACAAGGGAACTGATCATTTACCTTTACATTTGAACTACTGAACATTCTAAGTGTAGGGATTTCTGTAAATTGGCATGTCAGAAACTCCTAAGAAAAGGACTAGACCCACAGGTTTTAAAAATTGCTTAAATTGCCATTAAAGTGTTTAGATCCAGATCATCGTTGTGTTTTTTGCTAAAAAAAAAAAGGCTTAGAGAAATGGCTGAAGAAGGGTCTTCTTCTGGTCCCAAACACAGACCCAAGGCTACCGGTGAGGAGCCTTCAAAGAATAAAAATAATCAAGGTGCTGATGAGGCATCTTTTAAATCTAAGCCTGTTACAGATGCCGATTAAATGCCTTTGAAACAAAGAACACTGAATCAGGTGCTGATGAAGTGCCTTTAAAAGATAAGGCTTCAAAATGGGCTGATGAAGTTCCTGAATCAAAAAATGCAAAAGGTGCTGATGAAGTGCCTAGTTCAAAGAGGAAGCCTGAACAAATCACTGATGAAGTGGCTGATAAAAAGATATGTAAAGAAAAATATACCACTGTATCTCCGAGCGGTGCTAAGTGTGAGGCTGCAGTAGGTAAAAAACATAAAGACAAATCTAAAAACAATGAACCCCAGGAAGGTATACCACAAGATTCACAGGGGGATTTACCTTCTATGGAGGATATGGCAAAAGCCTGGCATCTTTACCAAACTATTCAAAGCATGGGGTCATTTTTTGGTGCCTCTGTCTTTCCCAAGCTGGTTCCCTCAGCAGCTCCCTCTGATACAGGGGCTGATGAGGGGGATGATGATGATTTTTATGATGCTCCAGATGACATTTCAGAACCTGATGTGTCATCTGACCCTAATTTTAGAGCATCCCCTTCAGACCAGGAGGATACCTCCCCTACGTCTACTTTTTTACAGCACATGGTAGGCACTCTTGACCCTCCTTCTCAAGAGTCAAACCAGGAAGAGGAAGAAGACCAAGACTATAGAGATATGAAAGGTCTCCCACTTCCTAAGAAGTTAGTTCTTCCTATCTATAAACCTTTCAGAAAGAAAACTATGAAGCTTCTCCAGAACCCCACATCTGTATCAGGGGTCCAAAAGAGATTGGATAAGAATTACCAATTGTCTAAAACAGATACAGAGTTTCTGTTTGTGCACCTCAATCATGACGGAATGATGCAACAGGCAGCATGTGACAAATCATGGGTTCCTCTTTCTTCCCAGCCTCCTGAAAGGATTCCAAAAGGCTGAGCTTTATGGCCAGAAAGGCTTATACCTCTGCTTCCCTTCTCCTCCACCTGGCTTCATACATGGCGTACATAGCCAAGTATCAGAAAGCCCTTTGGAACTCAGCCCTAGCCATATCAAGCAGGGCTCTGACTCTATGCCAAAGGAGTTAGTGGAAACAGCTAAAACTGCATTGGAAGCTATAAAATTCCAGTTCCACATGGCAGATGACAGTAATGATGCAGCCCCTTGGGTTATGGCCGAGGCTGTCTCCCTGAGTTGGTTTGCTTGGCTAAGAACAACAAATTTAAGGCAGGACACTCAATTCAAAGCCATAGACTTCCCCTGTGACAGGAATGGACTATTTGATTGCAGAATTGAGGAATATATGAAAAAGGTGGATGAATATAAATCAACCTGTCAGAGTAATACTTCTAAAGCGAAGTCTTCTGTTACTCTGGTCTTTCAGATGAGACGTTAAACCGAGGTCCCATCTGCCTGGATTGGTGGTAGTTCAGGTGGATGTTAAAGATCCCATGGCACTTATCGAAAAGAGTAGGGGAATTTCCCCAGTGTCCTGGCCAAATTTTCCTCATTCACTAAAAATACCACCAACAGCTTAATCTGGTTCAAATTCAATTACTTACCATCTGTATCCTCCCCCCAGTCGCCCCTGAAAAAGGGACTTCTAGACCCAGTGGGCTTACCGGGTCAACAAAAATTCAACAACAACAACAACTCAAAATATTCACCAAAGGGGTAATGGGGCAGGGGGTACTACTCTAGGCTGTATTATCCCCTTCCTCCTCAATTTGAATTCCCTCAGTTCAGAGGTTATTTCAGAGGAAGAGGCAGGAGAGGTCAGAGAACAGCTACTTCTACCCCTGCTCCAGCTACCCAGCAAAAGCCCTGCCTCTTCAGTATAGGTCACCTCCCCTCTGCCTGTAGGAGGCAGGCTTTTCCACTACCTCCAGTCCTGGACCCTTATTACAACAGACATGTGAGTCCTGGAGGTAGTGGAAAAGGGCATGTCCCTTCAGTTCATAAAGATGCCAGCCCTCAAGGGCACCCAGCCTTCCAAATCCATAACCCCAACAGAAAGAATCTTATTGGAAATGGAGGTAAAACACCTTTTGAAAGCAAGGGTGGTAGAGAGACTATCTTCCTATAAAAGGGACAAAGGTCTCTACTCCAGATTCTTCCTGACACAAAAGAAAAATGGAGAGTGGTGACCTATTTTAGACTCCAGATACTTGAACAAGCATCTTCTGAAGTCCAAATTCAAAATGATCACACTGAAAATTGTGATTAAGTCTCTGCAGCAGGGAGACTGGCTAGCCTTCTTAGACCTCAAAGACGCCTACTTCCACATCCCAATAAGGCAGTCTCACAGCCTGCTGCTACAGCTCTAGAAGCAGTGTCAAAGGCATCCATAGCTGCTTTGAGCTGCTGATTATTGGACTCAGTACCTCTAGTGATAGTTTGGAGAAGCTCTGAGGTAACATACAACTCTGGGAGAGTCTCCACAGTGACTTTTAGTGAATGCCAGAGGGTATACTCATATTGTGAAAAATAGCACTGGTAGCTAGCAATACACATTCCTATGGTAGCGGTGATGAAGACTGATTTCCCCAATGTGTCAGTCTTAAAAGATTCTTTGTTTATTGGATGAGCCGTAGACTCCTGAGGGAGAACATCTTTGTAATTTTCTGCCAAGACCACTATGGTGTCAGCAAAAGCTTGAGAGGCCAGGATTGGTTGATCCTTAGGGAGAGCATACTTCCTGTCTATGGACTTAGCCACGGAAAGAATAAGCATTGGATTGTCCCACACCATTTGTGAGAGAGTCTTAAAATAGAGCTGTACCACAGGGATCTCCAGGAGATGCAGATATTGAAGGCACAACAACTTCCCTGGATCAACCTCCGAAGTCTGGAGAGAGAGGGTGGAATTCATCTTCTTCAGTAGAGATTTAAAGGACAGGTTCTTGACCAGAAGCTCCGCTGAAGTAGAGGGCTTACTTCCCACTCTGAGAGATGAATCTTCATCAAAGTCATCATCGAATCGCAGATAAGGATCAGGCTTAGTGTTGTCTCCTACTAGCCCAGGAGGGATAGTATATAAAGGAAAGAGAGGAAAGAAAGCAGGAGGAGGTGCTCCTCAAATCAGAGTCGAGAATCCCTGCTTCCCTGCTCTGAAAATGGCACTGGTGCTGGGTGTAGTGCTGGACGCAGAGCTGCCAAGACCGGAGTTGAAGGCGACGCTGCAACCGGTGCCGCGCGAGTACCCAGAGACCAAAATCCAACTCTTGGCATGCCTAAGAGTGATGATCTAAAAACATGAGTAGGAGAAAATGGTACCTGTGCTGGCCACTGCACCAGAGCTATGTGAAGGGGGAAAAGCTCAAGAGTGCAGTATCAGCGGTACCGGAGAAGGCGCCTCGTGACTAGGTTGACCCAGCTGCCCTGCCCGTGGGTTGAAAGGCCCTGGGGTCAACTCTGCAGGCTCAGAAAGTCAGGACAACCACCGAACCCACTGCACCATAATAGTGGCACAATGATGAAACTGCTCACCAGAGGACCCCCACGGGGCAGAGAGAACTACGGAGTTGAGAATGTCGTCCACTAGGGACAGAGACTGCAGGTAACCCCGATGGGGTTGGAGTCATCCTTCTGTCCCCTGTAACCAATGTTCAATGTGCAGACATACCAGAGGGCAACCTCAAATGGTGCCATTTCTTCTTCGACCGGAAGGACAAAGAAGAGCTTGATGCTGAGTGGTGCCGGGTTCTTGACGACGATCTGGAATGGGCCAGCTTCTTTTTGTGCTTTCGGGAGGACCGCCCTTCCTTCCAAGCACTGGACTGCCCGTAGTCAGACCCCCCTCCCTAGAGGGTGGCGGACCGCACCCAGCACTGCTGGAAACACAGCTTTTATGCAAATTCTCCCTACCATCACTGGCGCCATTCATGATCAACTCCGTCGAAGGCGGGCTGAAGAGGTTGTCTGTGTTCTTTCGAAAAAAAGTGTTTTTTTTTAACTAAATACTAAAATACTGAATGATTAAAGCTGCTGTCCTATAGATGTGAAGATTTGACTCCTGGTGGGCAAGCGATGTTGTTAGTGAAGCACACCTGATAGCAGGAAAAAAGGAACCGGGGTGGTTGGAGGGTCGACGCCAAGGTAGCCTATGCAGCGTGAGTCAGTCTCGCTATGCCACTTCCATGCGGCTCTACCCAGACACCAGCCCTCCTGAAGATTTTTGGCTCCTGCTCATTCCTAGCACCTCCAGCATAGTTCTATCAGTGTGAATGAGTGGTGGAGACTTTATGTCCAGGAAGATTAAAATCTTCAAGAAAGATGAAGGAGGGCTCTCCGACACATTTGTACTAGGCAAGCATACTAAAGAATCTGACGGTTGTATAATGTTTACCAGGGACGTGGTTTGAAAACCAAGCTTGAGCCTAACATTCCATGATTAGCATAGATTTTAGTAACCATTTTGGCTCCGGGGCAGTCTCATGCTGAGACCATACTACAGAAGTCAGAATACAGTAAGATTTCCTAGGGTTTGAACAAGAGGGCATGCAGTGAAATTAGAAGGGGTGAAATTAAGGAAGGATATGAGGATGTATTGTCTCACTGAAAGAATGGTGAATTCCTAGAAAAGTCTTCAAGTGAAGGTGGTCAGGGTGAAAACAGCGATGGGCTTCAAAAATGCATGGGATAGACACAAAGGAATCTTCATAGAAAAACCGGGGAGAGGTAGCAGAAGATCTGGTATGGTCTGCACTGATAGTATTGGGAGGAAAAAATAGGCAGAATGGATGGATCAATTTATTTATTTAAAAGTTTTACCAGGAAAGGCATGCTGAACAGGCTACTGCTTGATTCCAGATGCGTCCGGGGAAGGAGGGGGCAGGGGAGAGCATACAGGATATATACAAGCACAGTGTACAGTATAAGAGCAGCACATGAACAATCACAAATTATCTATGACACAGTCAATTAAAATAGACAAATACAATCACATCAATTAAGTTAGACAAATGCAATCACATGGAGTTAAAATTTGCAGCTAGTCCACAATGGCCAGCCTTAGTGGCTTCAGCAGAACAAGAACAAGGTGAGCAACAAACACAAATATTTACAATAGTGTCATAAAAAATATCGACATGTACAAGCACTTGGAATTAAAAATTTGCAGCTAGACCACAGTGCCTAATACAATGAATATACCCGATTAGCATATCCTGCCTACCTTGCCCAACCTGACCTATAAGGATGTGGGAAAGAGTAACCCAGCATCAAAAAGGTCAATTTCTCACTGGATAGTACAGTGTATCCAGTTGTGTTACTTTAAGGCTGGAAAGGAGCCCCCAACAGGGTTGAGGGCCCATTCCACAGGGGACACAGCTGCTACCATAGCAGCTGCCAGGGATGTTCCCTTGGTGGACCTCTGTAAAGCAGCTACCTGGAAAAGAGTACACACCTTTACAAAGCATTACAGTCTGGATATTCTGTCCAGAGGTGATGCCAGGTTTGACACAGCAGACCTGCAGACTCTGTTTCCAGAGTTGGTTCTGTGCCCACCTCCAAAGGTGCTGCTTTTTAGTCTGCAAGAATTATGAATACCTGAGTATTACTGGGGTTAGAGGAAACAAGCATTTGTCAATGCCGGATGTTTGCTTGCTGGCATTGACATTGGTAGTGTAGGAGTTAGAGAGCTGCATAATAGGAATGGCAGTGAAGTATTGAACTGAAGCCAACCCCGCCACCACCCTACTGAGACTGACAGGCATTGGGGTTTGCCTTTGGGTCATCAAGCATAACGGTCACGCCATTTCACCACACCCTATCCTGCAGACACCGACAAGTGTCACGGTGTGCCTTGGGGTCTTTGGCCCTTATGCTCACCCCATTCCATCAGGAAATACAGTGAGATGGGTCTTGTATAGGAGAATGGGGTGAACTTTGGGGTCGAAGAGTCCAAGGCACACTTCAATGCCTCTCACTGGCTGCACGGTGTAGAATGATATGAGCATCACAGGCGAGAATCCCAAGTCACACCCCTGATGCCTGTCAATCTCTACAGGGTGGGGTGTTATGGTCAGAAACCCCTAACGCCTCAGGCGCTCATTGGCATTTTCACTTCAAATTTCTTTGCAGCCCCTGTGATGTTCCTCATAACTTGCCATCTCAAGCCCCAATAACCATGGTACAAAGCGTGGTGTTATAACTCTTATGTGTTGCCTAATTAATAAAGACAGGAGACCATGCAAACGGTATAAGGATTCATACATAAACCATTTGCAGCATATGTGTACCCACTAACTACTGTATTTTTCATTTTATAAATGTATTTATGTATTTATTGAATTCTGTTAACCGGGTGGGCCAGCTGTGACTGAAAGTCCCTTTTTCAGGGGTGACCAAAGATTAATTGCATAGATACATTGCAGAATATACAGCATGAAGAAGTATTAAAGTATAAGTATTCACAGTAGTCACACAGGGACAAGAGTTGGTAAACAAGGTACATTTACAACAATTAAGCAAAACCATTTTAATTACATCATTTTTAGCCAATCAAAATGGTCTATTTCTAAACATTTTGTACACCTCCTAGCCATATGAGGGTCTCATGAAACACTTTCAGAACTTTGAAGTTCAGTGGCATAGTCTTTTCCCCTTCCAAATTATGTTTTATGTTTGTATGTACAGTTCTAGCACCGCTTATGGCTATGCAAGTGCCTTCTTAGTCCTCCTTGTGTACCAAAACTGTCAGCTTTGCTTCACATTGCAATTGTCTTACCTGAAGTCCTGGAGAGCCACTCGTATAACCATAAGAGATGCATGAATTGTACACATAAACATAAAAGAAAGATGTCGGTTTTAATCTCCCGATGCTTGGAACACTGGAGTAGTGATGACTATCAGGACACCGGTGCTTAAGGGTTTCCCCCGGCGATCTGTCAGTCTGATTTGTCCCATTCTGACTCTGGCTTTTAACTTGTCAGCTCTGGCCTTGATTCATGTTCCCTCCGGGGATATCTGTGCTGTAAAATATTGTGACAGGGCCTGTGGCTCACATTCCAGGACATCCAAGCTTTGGCTCCCAATGTAAATTACACCACCATCTGTGACAGCAAACTAGAAGCACTATTTGATAAAAGGCAATCTAGTTAAGCCCTGATGTTTCATTCACAGATGATTGTTTAGACTCATTAGGCCTTCCCTTAAGGTCCAACTTCCCAAGATACCATGACCATAGTGAATAGAGAAATTTTCGACACCCAGTTCTTATTCCATCGTTCTAATAACTATGGACAGACAGATTAGTTTATGTTGTATTTTGGTACTGTGTGCAGCTCTTTTCAGCTGGATATGGTCAAATAAACTCCCTGGAATTCTTTCTTTCTTTCTTTCTTTCTTTCTTTCTTTCTTTCTTTCTTTCTTTCTTTCTTTCGTCCTTTCTTCCTTCTCTCCATCTCTTCCATTCTTGTAAATGCTCTATCCTTATTAAAGTTATTATACACATTCAACCTGCTGACATAAATTTGTTCTGAGTACACACGATCGTCTCCAGGAAAATATTCCAGTTTATGCTTATCTGGTGAGTAAATATTGCTCACAGACAACTCACCGTGTACTGAATACTGTGCTTTTACTGTCACATTCCTTGCCACCTCAAATATGCTGGTGAACTAGGAAGGGCTAGAGTAAGATCATAGGGGACTGGAGAGATACTCGGTCATTATATATACATAAGCGATGGCAGTTAACCCCCTCCCACTTGTACAATGGACACTGAGGCATAATCAACATACCCCCCACCCATTAGCTGATGTGACTGGAGAGCTCCCGAAGGAAGGAACATGGGTTTCTCCACATAATTCAAGCAAACCCGAGCCCCCATCTGACTGCCAGGTTTCTCCAGGCAATTCAACTTAGGAAAACCGAGCCCCTCTCTGACTACCAGGTTTCTCCAGATAATTCAAGGAAAACAGAGCTCCCTCGCCTGACTACCTGCTTTCCCTTGATTAAAACCCATTTCATCAAGCACTGTATTATTATTCTTCTGTCACTGATTGGCTGTAGGTGTATGTAGGGGGACGTCTACTACATTGTTTCTCCCCATCCTCCTCCTAACATACCATCTGTCTTGTTTGCTTGCTGGGTCCTCTTGCTCATCTCTTGCTGCTGACAATATCCTTTGAGCCCTCCTTTGCAATTTAATTCCCAGCTACTTTGCCATCCAGCAGGCTCTCGGCGGCCCCATCTTCCACGGCTGCTGGCGCTCACTCAGCTCTCCTCCTGTGTGTGCCTACTGTGCCATGCAGAATTCAGCAATCACCTGCCTGTTGCCAGCACTGATCCCTCTCTTCTTGTATGGTAAGCTTCTACTTGCACAAGAGTTCTCATTTCTAGAACTATAGCTGCAACACCCCGTTATAATGAGAATTACTGTATTTCTGAGGGAATGTGAAAAGGATCCGTTTCAGTTCTGTCATAGCATATGGGGTTGGGAAAATTGTTTTGTTTCCTCTTTATTTTCTCTTTGCCCTACTTGAACAGTATGTCAGAATTATGTGTTGGGTGCGTAAATTGATGTTTTATATTAGGCAAGCATATGAGTGTGTTTATGCCATTTATATTATTTGCCATATCCTAAAACGATATATCTATATAAAATGATAATTATTACTAAAAGGAAACTTATTGTAAGCAATAATGCTTAAGAAAAGCAAAACAAGAGAATCTTTCTGATTTTTTGGACACCCCTGCCCCCCCAAAAGACTTCAGTGTAAATGTTATACGGGGTTTAGATCTACTGAAAATGCCCTGTCGAAACTTCATTGGGCATGTTTAGATGGGTTCGGATGCAAGGTTGAAATGTAAGAGATGAAGTAAACTATGTCATTTTAATACTTTGACACATTGGAGCTGACAGGGGTGCCATACAGTGTATGGGGGGGAGCGTATTAGCATGCAATATGCGTGCGTGCGCGTGTGGGGGGGTGGGGGGAACGCATGCACAGGCAGTAGCTTATCGCTGCTCATTGAAGCAGAGCTCTGCCTTTTAATTGTACGGCACTGCATTTTCAACTGCTGTCATAGACAGCTG
The DNA here is from genome assembly GCA_016271365.2 of Neoceratodus forsteri. NCBI lineage: Eukaryota > Metazoa > Chordata > Ceratodontiformes > Ceratodontidae > Neoceratodus > Neoceratodus forsteri. The sequence continues at coordinate 277,455,196 of CM057459.1, forward strand.
CAGTATTCATTGGCGAACTATGACCGAGCCTGCAAACACACTGACTGCATTGGGAAGACGGGTGCCACACCTACGAAAACTCGGATGATGGCACTATGTTTCTTGCACATGCATGCAAGCAAACATCAAAATGACTCACTGTAGTAATCTTGTTTCTTCCCAGTGATACTCAGGTATTCAGAACTTCCCACCTGGCCTCCCCTTCTAGAACCAGTAGCCTCTGCACTCCTAAAAACACTGAGTTCTCAGGGGTATCTATGCCACACTCTGGCACATATGTTGTGATTTTGTTCACTATTGTTCCCCCTTTTCAGGTGATTTTGACATTCAGTGGTATTCTTTCATATGCTAAGCCCTCCTGTTGGAGGCCTTTTTTGGTGTTAAGGGAGTTTCTACAATAATAATTATTATTATTATTATTATTGATTAATGTTGTTGTTATTATTATTATTATTATTATTATTATTATTATTATTATACTTGGTTCTCATGTCCCTGTGTTTCCAGGCTTCCAGGAAATCTGAGGGGTTTAGAACTAAGGCAGTTAGTAGAAGGCAGTATTGGAAAAAGTGGCATGTGCAAAAGATTTCATCATTAGCACATGTTACATTTTTCCAGGCAGCTCTATCTGAAAGGGACACTGCAAGAGTTCTGAATACCTGAGTATTAGTTTGTTAGTTTAGTTTATTAGTTTATTGTTCTAGGAATTATTACCTTTGAGCCAAAGGATCTTTTACAAAGGTTCCACGTCATCAAATGTACAAACAAACAAGACATGTTACAGTAGAAATGGTCAGCAAATTACAAAGGTTGCTATACTGTAAGTCAATATAATACAGTACATCCAAGAGAGAAAAAAAAAAACCTCAAAAACATTTAAGGAAGTGTCAGGTGGAAAAGGTAAGAGGAGATTAAGGGGAGGGGAGGGGAGCAGACTTAGAGTAGATTAGAGGTACTCAGATGTCTTTGTCAAGAGCGGGGCCAAGGAAGAGGATGAAAAACTGTCAAAGTGGCCAAGGGGTGAAAGAGTCATTAGTCAAGGTAGTCACTGGAGCTAGAGGCTGAGAGGTGAGTGTAAAGCATAGATTTGAAAGCTCCTAGTGATGTGGAGGATATAGTGGGCGAGCTCAGGGCATTGTACCAGATGGGGGCACGATAGGCAAAAGATCTTTGGCCCTGAGTGGTCCAGCATCTGGGGACCTGGAGAGGCTGGTGTTCAGATCTTCTGGTGGGACGGATGCTGGTATTCGGGCAGAGTAGGTCTTGGATACACGGCGGAGTGAGGCCCAAGATGGATTTTTTTGCCATCAAGCAAGTGAGGTATTGTATGCGATTTGAGAGTTGCAACCAACTGGTTTCCGTGTAGAGCTCACATGTATGAGTCCATCTTTGCGATCTAATGAGAAGTCAACAGGCCTTGTTTAGGATGGTTGTGATGCGCCTTAGTGTGGTGGTAGTGGCAGAGCCATAGATAATAAGGCCATAGTCTATGATTGAGATGACAGAGCTTTGGATAGCAATCCTCAGAGCAGCTTGGGTAAGGAATTGCTGAGTATCACTGGGAAGAAACAAGATTACTATGGTAAGTAATTTTTTCATTTGGCCCCTCAACCTCTGATGTAGCGTTCAGACTTCAGCACGACTTTAACGATGTCCAGCTCTGGTTCTGCTCTAATCAGCTCTTCCTGAATGCCAAGAAAACTGTCTCCATGTCCTTCAGCACAAGACAGAGACTTTCTCAGCTCCCCTCCCTCCCCACTTTCCACACCCTGGATGGGAACAAGCTGGAGGACTGTATCTCCTTTAGATACCTCGAGGTATGACTCGACAAGCACCTCGGCTTTTCTGTACACATTGCAGCTATCCACAACAAGCTGCACCTCAAACTGGGTGCCCTATTCTGCAACCATGGCTGCGTCCCACTTCTGTCCAGCCATGAAATTGTACAGAAAATGATTCTCCCCATGTTTGACTATGGCAATGACCCCGCACCCAAATCTACCCTAGCCAGACTGGATACCATCTTCCACTCCTTCTGTCACTTCACCCTCGACTGCCGCCCCACCACTCACCACTGCATCCTTTACCAGACCCTGGGCCCCATCTCACTGCAGGACCAGAGGCAATCCCACTCCACTAGACTCATGGCTAAGTTCTGGTCCCAGTCTCTGCCCCTGTACCACTCTTCTACCCTATCTTCCCTTCCCCACATACACTCACTCAGAAATCATGACACCCGCTCCCTCCGGCTCACTACCCACCAGTGATGAATGGTGAAGATTTGCACAGACAAGATAAGCTGTTTTCTGTCCTGCCTATGGACTTCAGTGGCTATCAAGTAGTAGCTAAGAACTATTTTGATGTCCAGACTATGGAGTCTCCTTTAACCGGAACTAGAGTGTTCAGTGAGAAAGACAGGCAAGGTAATGGTTTGGTTCAAATGGAATTCAGAAGCTACTTTAGGAAGAAACTTCCTGTTTGTTCTCAGAACCACTTTGTCTCTGTGGAATGAAATTTAGTGCTGTTCAATGCCACAAGGTAAAGTTTTTCATGTGACATATTTCAAATGGGCTGAAGACATAGGTTCAAAAGGGGGACCCATGAACTTAGTTATGCATACGTTTAGGTCCCATGCTGGCACTGGTTCCCTGTGAGGGGGGTGCAAATGGGCCAGGCCCTTAAAGAACCTTTTGAAGATAGGGTCTGAGGCCAGAGAAACATTCTGTCCAACTGAAATGTATGCAGATGTTGCAGCTAGGTGTACCTTTAAGGTACTGGACTACACACCCAGTGAATGCAAATAGGTAAGATAGTCCTGCACAGCTGGGACACCAGCCTGTGCTGGTATCACTCTTCTGGTTGAACACCAAATAAAAAAACTTTTCCATTTTGCAGCATAGGTTTTCTTAGTGGATGGCTTCCTGTAACCCCCTAAAATATCCAAGGCACTTTCAGAAAGATGCAAGCCTGCATATCCTACAGTAGGTTCTCAAAAGCCCCATTTTGAGCCTGAATGACTTGAGGTTTGGGTACAGGAGCCTCTCCTAGTTGGAGGTTAGTAGATTGTGCCTCCGAGAAAGGTGTATTGGCTCGGCCACAGACATGGAGAATAGCAGAGTGTACCATGGCTGTCTGGCCCAGTCTGGTGCTATCAAAATCAATGATGACTGGGACCTGAGCTTGAACAATGCTCTGTACATCAGTGGAAGGGAAGGGAGGAAGGGAGGAAGTGAGGGAGTGAGGGAGGAGGAAGGAAGGAAGGAAAGAAAGAAAGAAAGAAAGAAATACAAGTGCTTCCATGACCAATTCAGAGTCAGAGCATCCAGGGGGATTGTTCCCAGATCTGGTGATCTACAATAGTACTCTGGCAGGTGGTGGTTCTGGTGGGACACAAACAAGTCTACCTCTGGGGTTCCCCAACTCCTGAAGATCACTTGCACCACCTGACTGTTCAAGGCCCATTCGTGGTGGGCCTGGTTGATTTGACTCAGGGTATCTGCCAAGGTATTGTTCTTGCCTGGCAGATGAATAGCCTGCAGGGAAACCCCCATGGAGTATGCTAGACTCCATATTTTCATGACTTCTGTGCAGGGAGGGCTTGACCTTGTCCTTCCCTGCTTATTTATGTAGTATATTGTGGTTGTATTGTCTGTTCTGACCTGTACTACCTTTCTCTGTACTAGTTGTGTGAAAGCTTTTAGTGCCAGTAACACTGCTCTTAGTTCCAGCAGGTTTTTTGTGCAGGAGTGACTTTGCACTTGACCATGTGCATTGGGTGGTGTGAACCCCCAGATGAGTGCCTCACCCTCGTAGAGATGCATCTGTTGTCAGAACAATTGATAGGGACTCTTGTTGAAAAGGAACCCCTTCCCTTAGGTTGGTTTCCTCTTTCCACCATTGGAAGGCCTGTAACAATGATTTTTTTGTTACTGGAATTAGTTTTGATATAGAGGATCCTTTCTCTGACACCAGTGTGCCCTGAGGCGAAATTGAATCACCCTCATCTGGAACCTGGATTCCAGGACTGTACCAGTGGCAGCTGCCATGTGGCTCTATAACTGAAGAACTGTCTTGCAGTTATTGGTTTATTCAAGTTGAATGAGCTTGTGTCATTTGAATACTCCTTGCCCTGTCCAGAGGCAGGCAGGCCCTACCTTGCAGGGTATTTGGCTCTGTTCCCATGAACTGCAGTGCCTGAAGGACAGACTTTTTTTGATTTATCAGGAACCCTAGAGACTCCAGGAGCCCCTGGGAGAGTTGCAGATGCCCTCTCACTTGCTGGGGTGATTTTCCAACCACCAGTCAGTCATCTAGGTATGGGAAAAACTGTGATGCCTTGTCTTTGATGATCGGCCACAACCACTGCTAAGCACTTTGTGAACAGTCTTGGAGCTGAAGTGAGACCAAAAGGCAGGGCTGAGAACTGGCGTGAGTCTGAACCTAAGATATTTTCTGTGAGACTCCCTTATTGGGATGTGGAAATAGGCTTCTTTTAGATCCAGTGATGCCAACCAGTCCCCTTTTTGGAGTGTTGGCAGAATCAATGCCAAAGTCACTTTGGCTCTGTCAGATGCCTGTTTAGTACCCTAAAGTATAAGGATAGGTCACCACTCCCCATTTTTTCTTTGTGGTAAGGAAATATCTTTTTCCAGGAGTTTTCTCTCTACATTTGTAGATAGTTTGAAAAGTTTTGTTGCTGGAGGGAATTTGAAACTCAGAGACAATCCTTGACTCACTACATCCAGAACCCACTTGTTTGTGGTGATTGATTTCTTTAAGACTGGAAAAAGTGAGTCAGCCTGCCTCCTACAGGTAGTGGGGAGGCACCTGGAGAGACACGTCAGGGTGTCTGTTTTGTTGAGGCTTGGCCCTGGACTGGGAACCATGCCTGGAACCCCTTATGTCCCTGCTGAAGTACCCCTGCTGTGGGTACTGCTGATACTGAGGCACAGCCATGGTCTGATAAACAAATTCTGGTCAGAGTTGATATGGCTGTGGAGAGCTTTTGGGATGATTTTACATATTATTTGAAATGAATTTGCACAATGCAGATCTGTGAAGAGGCAGTTTCAATGTGGTCTTCCTTTTTACACATTTTTACAATGTGTTTTCCTAGAATATGCCTGCTGATTGCTATATATTTAGCCTGGATAGTTCACAGAAAAAATGGCATCTTATTTTCAGTGGGGCTCTACATCTACACAATATTATGCTGCACTGCGTAAAATCAGAATGCACTAAAAAACATATTTTACATCTGGGAGATATATTAAGTGCCATATCGATGCACGAGCAGAAAGATGCATTGTACAAAGAGGGTGCGCCAGTCGGCACTGATACAATATTCAAAGAGATGAAGTGCAACACTGCAGAATTCTAAAGTAGAGTTGCTGCAGCAAACAATGCAGTTTCAAAGGGAGTTAATCCCTTTTGTCATGCAGTAAACCTGTAACACTGTGCTTCATCCTGATGGGCTTCATCGTTCCTGTTGAAAATGTGACCCTGGATGGGAGTCACAGTGCAGGCAGCTGCCAAGTCAGTTACATCCAGGGTGACCCCTACTGAATATCTTCCAGGGGGAATGCGTGGCACATATCGGTATGCACCACAGCCCCCAAGGGTGATATTCAGCCCAGGAATGCAAATTAACTAATTGAGTATGCAGGGTGCAAAGGGGCCTCATGCATGGTCAATACCAGCCCATTTTACATGTTAGCATGAGGATGAATGCACCGGAGCAGCTCTCGCCCCCAAGCCCCAACTCCGATCGCTCCCATGTGGGACAGCCGCTGAAGTCTCTGGTGGCATAGTGGCACTCCTCCACCCGTTCCACTAACTCTGATCTTACTGGAGTCCAGGCTGTATCGGTTCCATATTGTATGGAACTCAATGTCAGCCCTAATTGCACCCGAATACACCTACAGTCCATGTCCATAATGTAGTGGCCCCCGCCTCCTCAACGGTGCACAGACACCCTCCCTGCCCCCAGCCCATCCCATTGTGACGACTGGCTCTGTAATGGTATCATACCACTCTATTGGCGAGTGGCGGAGCACTCGCAGTAGGATGCTGGAATGTGTTATACGTAGGCACGAGCTGTATGTGGGTGATAACACCCAGTAGCCATACACCTCAGGCACTCGCATGTGGATCCATCATCATGGTGCCATTGCACTGCAAAGTATGGGTGATGGCCGATGCTGTACCCACTCACACAGGTCCCAAAACAGGCATGTTACAGCCGACCTCCGATTTGTTTGTACATTTGGGAAACTGCGGATGAACTATCCATAGCCTGAAGCATACACTGCAAATGGCATTACAGGATACCGCACCCCATGTCACCCAGGATATCTCAGCAGTCAGGTAGACAGAGGCTTGGAATGGACAGAAAAAGAGCAGTGCAGCCATGGGCATTTGTCAGGCCTCAAAAGTGCTTGTTGGGGGGGTAGGGGCAAAAATGGGAGGGAGTGGTGGCATGTTACACAGGGGAACAGGGGAGAGTGTATGACAGCAGGAAGATACAGCATCAGCAACACATTCCAGCATATGATACCATTACATTATTTATTAGAGTGGTATGATACCATTACATTATTTATTTATTTAGAGTCTAGGATTACAAGTACCTTTGAGCCAAGGCTCTTTTACAAAGGTTCCACATCGAGGTACAATACAAACATTACATAGAGTTGAATAACAATGTAGAAATGGTTTACAGACATTTTTTAGCAGCTGAAATACATCACATTTAGGGAAAGTGGGTGCCAGAGGGGCAGGGTAGACAGAGGTAGCTGAGGCTTGAAATGGACACAAAAAGAGCAGTGCAGCCGTGGGCATTTGTCAGGCCTCAAAAGTGCTTGTTAGGGGGTAGGGGGCAAAAATTGGAGGGAGTGCTGGTATGTTACACAGGAGAACAGGGAAGAGTGTATGACAGCAGGAAGATACAACATCAGCAAGGCATGCATTGGAGGTATGTAAATTCCCTCTTCAGTTTGCCAGGGACGTACACACAGCTGCATACTCTGATGGATCCGCAGCTGGTTTGGTGTCCTGGTGCACGGTACAGACAGTTGAGTCATTCCAGAGTACAGGTCCTCAGCCCGGGTTCAGTGCAGTCAATGGCTGGCCATGGCAGGGTGTGGAGGGCAGTGCCAGTCTTTGCAACAGGTTGGGTATGGGGGGTAGTGAGGGTGTCCGTGTACAGGGGTGGTGGAAGGGAGTCCTCTAGACTATGGATATGGACCATGGTTTCCTCTGGTGCATTCGGGTCTGGGGGTCCTACACTATGAAGCTTTTCAGGGACGGAGTTGGCTAGATTGGGGATGGAAAGGGGGTACCTCTAGTCCACCAGGGCTGCCAGGCTACTGTGCACCAGGGTGCACATCTGCAGCCTACCTGTGGGTGGCTGGACAGGTTAGGCCAGCTATTCATTGCCTAACTATGGGCCCGCAGTGCTCTGGACTGCGAGGGGAATATTCCCACTGAATATGCTGTAGCACAGCATATGCATGGGATTGCCCCCTCAACTTGAACAGCATACCATTTGTGTGTGCTCTGGCCCATTCCCTTGTGGCCAGAGCATCCCGCATATTTGAATATCGCACTGCTGTGCATTGTTGGAGTTGTGAAGCACATCTCCCTTTTCCACCAGGATGCGTTGTATATCTCTTTTGAATACGGGAGTCCTGGTCTAGGAACCCTAAATAAATACATTATAAAAATGGTAAAATCATGATCTCAATGAAAACAAGATATTGCATCTAATCTGGGACAGCATGAGTAAATACAGTGCAAAAAATGTGTAAATGAACAATCCTGTGATAATGAGATGTAGCATCTTCAATGCCCTATCCAGGATACAAAATATAGGATAAGAAATATTCAGTGCTCCCAGATCCAAATAACCATTACCCTGTAAGAAGCCCTCATTTTTCCTGTGTTTTCCCCACAGTGGCAGATTCAAATCCCTGTATAAATCCCTGTAGATTTTTCCATAAGTCACTGGTTCCTTATTTATAACTTTGTTCATTATATCAACAGCCTTTTATTAGGAAAAGAGCTCAGATTTGCTGCTCAGTATTAATATTATATGTCAAGATGGCCTTGGAATGATTTGTATGTATATTCTACATATAAGGCATAATGGGGGACTACATGAAATAGCAACTATCAAGCTCATTATTTCATGAACTATACTCAAAATTAATAATCACAAGTCAGACAATCTTTCAAAAGATACTAGTAATGCATATATATATATATATGTATATATATATATATATATATATATGTATATATACTGTATATATAGGATATACAATGGTGAGCTGTCAGATAAATGTTGTATCTACGCAAGTGCTGTCTGACCTCGGGTAACCTCCCAAGTGGCGTAAGCCATGAGTGAGATGTCCGAGGTCAAACAGCACAAGGGTAGATAAATCATTTAAACTGACAGCTCACCATTGTATATTTCATTTATGCAATAGGGATGTTTTCTGTCAGTGCAGGGACATTTGCTTTTGATTGTTTATCCTTTTTGCATATGTTTGTCAAAAAAGTGAACAAAAAATTGCATTTTCTGCTCTTTTTTGCTATTTATAAAAAAATCTATAAGGTATCTATAAATGAAATAACACTCATTTTGTAGATAATTGTGTGCTGAACAACTTACATGCTCACAGCACTATGCTATCTTTTTTCATTTTAAAATTATTGGCATTTGAATATAGTTAGTACTGGTACTGAGGCTGAACATTCTAAATTAGTTCTGGAGTGGCTGTGATATATCTACTATGGCCCGGATAGCGCAACTGAGTTGTGCCGGCGCAAGTGAGGAATTGCTCCGAAGAGCCATATTCAGCGGGAGCCAATGCACAGCGCAAAATCCAGTGTGCCAATGCACAACTATAATGTATGTGGCACAAGTGCAGGGGGCATTCCCATGAATATCCAGCTCAATGGCATACTCAACCGTGAAACCATGGCGCAAGTGTGGAGCAAATTGAAGTTGCTCTGACCAGTCTTGCTCCTAGAAAAACAGGTGCAAATATACAGACAGCAGTTGCACCAAGAGTGGGAGTGAGAGGGAGAGATACAGAGAGACAAAGAGACTGACAGACACAAGACTAGACACAGAGGGAGAGAGACAGAGAGGTGGCATGGGAGAGGGCAGTAGCGGAGCCAGGTTTGGGAACATTTGGGAGCCAGGGGGGCCTTTCAGTTAATCATTGGCTCCACAATGGGCACTAAGTGTTGAATAAAGATGGTGTTAGGGCACCACTACTCACACTGAAGCAGCCAGGAGGGGCAACCACCCCCCAGCCCCCCCTCTGGCTCCGCCACTGGGAGAGGGAAAGAGGGACAGAGAGACAGAGAGAGAGACATACACACACATACACACAAACAAAACCTGTGTACCATAGAAACATAGAAACGTAGACTTTGATGGCAGATAAGGACCGTTTGGCCCACCTAGTCTGCCCATTTCCCAACCTACAGGATAAGCTGCAGATCCTAGTTAAACAACAGCCTATTTCTTCCTACCCCCCACAAGAATTGCCTTATGTCTGTCCCATGCATTCTTGAATTCTCCCACAGTTTTAGACCCCACAACCTCCTCAGGAAGGTGGTTCCATATGTCCACCACCCTCTCTGTGAAAAAATTATTCCTCACATTGCCCCTGAGTCCCTCCCCCATCTTTAAATTGTGTCCCCTTGTTCTTGCACATCTCGTTTTCTGAAAGATGCTAGCCTCTTGGGCTTTGTTGAGTCCACTGAGGTACTTAAAAATTTCTATCATGTCCCCCCCTCCCTCCTTTCCTCAAGGGTATACATATTAAGCTCCTTTAGTGTCTCCTTGTCAGGCTTCTTTTGCAGACCCTGCACCATTTTAGTTGCCCTCCTCTGGACTGCCTCCATCCTATGTCCTTGCGTAGATGGGGTCTCCAGAACTGGATGCAGTGCTCCAGATGGGGTCTCACCAACTGTCTGTACAGAGGGATAACAACTTCCGGTTTTCTGCTAGTGATACCTTTCCCTGCACATCCCAGTATCCCCCAGCCCTCCCTACTGCCTTCTCACTTTGCTTGCCAACCTTAAAGTCATCTGATATGATTACCCCTAGGTCCCTTTCCATTTTTGTTGTTGTTACTACTTCCCCCCATTGTGTAATCTTCCCCTGGGTTTTTGTGTCCCAGGTGCATTATTTTGCACTTCTTTGCATTGAATCCAAGCTGCCATATTTCTGACCATTCCTTCAACCTTGCCAAGTCCATTTTCATCCTTTCCATGCCTCCTTGTGTATCAACTCTGTTGCAGATCTTTGTGTCATCTGCAAAGAGGCATACTTTTCCTTCCAGTCCCTCTTCAATGTCACTTATAAAGACATTAAAAAGGACTGGACCCAGTACTGAACCCTGCGGTACCCCACTAGTAACTCTCCTTTCTTCAGAGTGGACTCCGTTTACAATTTCCTTCTGTGTCCTGTTGTCCTGCCTTTGTTTTACCCAAGCTACCACCCTGGGATCCACTCCCAGGCTGGTTAATTTATTTATTAATCTTTTGTGTGGGACAGTGTCAAATGCCTTGCTAAAGTCTAGGTAGGCCATGTCCACCTCCTGGGTCTACTACTTTGGTCACCCAGTCAAAGAAATCAATTAGATTTTTCTGACATGACCATCCCACTGTGAACCCATGCTGCCTTGGGTTCTGTGCCCCACTGGCCTCTAGGTGCTCAACAATTCTTCATTTAGAAATGATTCCATCAAATTCCCTACCACAGAGGTCTTGCTCCCACTTTTGTGAAGGGGAATCACATCCGCCTTCCTCCAGTCCTCAGGTACCACACCATCCTCCCATGATTTGTTAAAAAGGGTAGTCAGTGGTGTCACTAGTTCTCCCCTTAATTCTTTTAGAATTCTGGGGTGAATCCCATCAGGCCCCATTGCTTTGTCCACCTTCAGTTTCAGAACCCTTTCTTCTGTGAAAGGACTGGGATCGCCCACCCCCCCATCCAGAGTGCTTCTGTTAATTGGATTAGGTACCTCCCCCTCCTCCTCTTTTGTGAATACTAAGCAGAAGTATTTGTTCAGTATCCCTGCTTTTTCACTGTCCCTTTCTGCCCACCCACCATCCATTCTATTCAGCCTCACTATCCCTCCCTTTCTCTTTCTATGCCCCTGACGTACCTATAAAAGGTTTTATCCCCCTTCTTAACTGAGTTGGTTATCTTTTCCTCAGTTTGGACCTTTGCTATTCTGACTTCCCTCCCTTCTTCCTTCTGCCTTAACTGGTACAGTTCTCTGTCCTGTTCCTTCTGTGTTTCCTTATACTTCCTAAATGCTGTCTTTTTCTCCCTAACCTTCCCCACCACCTCTTTTGAGAACCATAGTGGGTTTTTCTTTCATTTTGATTTGTTTATTTGCTTCACACAAAGGCGTGCTGCCTCTGTGATGGCAGTTTTGATGTTTCCCCATTGTTGTTCCACCTCCACTCCAAGCCTGTTTGCTAGTGCTTTTCAGAGGCACTCTCCCATCTTGCCAAAGTTAGCCCTCCTGAAGTCCAGTACCCTCACTTTTGTATGGCTTGACCCTGCAGCTGAGTTTATTGTGAACCACACTGTTAGGTGGTCTGTTGTTCCCAGATGGCTACCCACTTCTAGATCTTAGATCCTCTCACTGTCCCCATTTGAGAGTACAAGGTATAAGATTGCTCCCTCACAAGTGGGTTCCAAAACTAGCTGTCTGAGGCATGCCCCCTATAGGGCATTGAGAATGGCCCTGCTCTTGGATGTGGCTGCAACAAAGGTGCTCCAATTAACATCTGGCATATTCAGGTCCCCCATCAACAGTATCTCTCTTTTCTTTGCCATCCTAAGGATACCTTCTGTCATATCCTTGTCCATTCACTCCCCCTGAGATAGGGGTCTGCATACAACCCCTGTGCGGATTGTGGTGCCATGTCTAGTCTCTAAGGTGACCCACAGTGCCTTCTCTCCTCCCTGTTTACTCTTTTTTTCCATTGCTTTTATCCCTTCCCTTACACAGAGGGCTACTCCTTCCCCTCTTCTTCTTCCCTCCCTGTCTCTCCTATAGGTTGTGTACCCTGGTATGTTAACATCCCAGTTATGGTTCTCTGTGTACCATGTTTCTGTGACTGCTATGATATCCAGGCATCCCTCTTCCATCAAGGCCACCAGTTCAGGGAGCTTGTTGCCCAGACTATGGGCATTGGTACTCATTACCCTCCATTTCTTAATGGCCTTACCCCTTTTTGCCCCATCTCTGTCCTTATTGCCTTTGTCATTTTCTCCATTTACCCCAGCCCTTCTCCCTATCAAAATCTCTATCTTGGTGTTTGCCTCACTTACTACCCTGATTTTTTTGGGGTGGGGCTAGGATTTCCCTGCTCCTATCCAGTGCCTCCCCCCTTGGCTACTTTAAATGCTTGCCAATGAAGCATTCAAACCTATCACCTTTGATCCTGGTTCCCCTCCTGGACAGATGCAGGCCATCACGCCAGTATAGGCCTGCATCACTCCAGGTGGACCCTTAGTCCCCAGTGAAGCCAAACCCCTGAGCTCTGCACCAGTTTTTCAACCACTGATTCAATTGCACAGTGTGGAGCACCCTAGCCTCACCCATGCCATAGACAGGCAGCACCTCCGAGAAGGTTACCGTGTGTGCTACTTGTCTAAGTCACCTCCCCAACTCCACAAACTCTTGCTGCACTGCTCTGATCCATTTCTCAGCCAGATCATTTGTCCCTAGGTGGACAATGACATTCAGCTCCCTCCCCTGTGCAGCTGCTCTGGCAATTCTGAGGATTTGCTCCCTTTCCCTCCAAGCCATGGTGCAAGGTAGGCACCTTACCTCCCTTTCCCAGTTCTACCCTCCTAACAATGAAGTCTCCCACCAGGAGTTGTTTCCTTCCCCTGTGGGGTCCCATGCCACCCTCCTGTGGGTCTCCTTTGTGGAGGTTCCCAGCATCCTCCTTGGTCTCCACTGCATGTGCCTCCATAGAGGAACCACCCTTTGCCAGAGCAGCATATGAATTGTGGAGAGGTACAACTGGAGGGATGCACCTCTGTTCCACCACCCTAACCCTCCCTGAGCCTATTGTGGTCCAACCACTCCTCTTTCTTGGCAACCTCTGAGGCAACGGCAGTGGCCCTGGTGGTCCCTGGGTGGGAGAGGAGGTCTCCCAAATCCTGGACAACTCAACCTGGAGATGAGCAACCTCCTCCCTAAGCCCAGAGAGGTGCCTGCAGATGGGACAACATCGCATCCTCCAGAACATCCCCCGGAAGACTGCTGCTCCACAGCACCACTTTTATCATGTCTTATTTCTGGCCCCTTAACTGTTGTTTTGAATACTTACTCTTTCCTCTGTTTGTTTATTTATTTATTTATTTCTCCCTACTTACTTACTGCCTCTGTGCCCTTTAAGCTCCTGGTCTTCCTGTTCTGAGAAAAGAAGTTCCTATATTTCTCAGTAGTCTCCTTACTTGCTCAATGTCAGACCTCCAGCAGCTAGGGTGGGACTGAGAGCTATTCTTTTTCTTCTAGGATGGTGAGTCTTTTGTGGCTCTGTAATCACTTACTTCCTGCTCCTAAACTGGTTCCAATCAAATCCTGTGCCTATAAAAGGAGAACTGGCTTAGGGTGGGGAGTGGAAGGAAGGGGAGGTAAGTAGGGCAATATAGTCCCAGTAGAGAAGTATAGTCCCCTGAAAAGGGACCTCAGGGGCCCAGTGGGCCTTCCCGGTCATCAAAATTCAATAAATAAGTAAATAAATAGTATGACAGCAGCTCCTTTCACTTGGTGTTCTCTGCCTGTTCTCTGGCAGAAGCTATCTAGTGCAGTTTTTAAATCTGGCTTTAACCTGGCTTCCTTCTAGCTAAGCCATTCCCCTACTTTACAGCTCTTTCTACACCTAGTTAATTACACAGATAACAATTCCCTTCAGCCACCTAAGACAAACACCTAGATAACTGCACAGATAATTCACTTCAGTCAACTCAGACAAACACACTAACTCTCTTTTTTTTGTTTGTTTTTATCCTAGATTGAAGGTCCCAATAGTAGAGTTCTAGTTCTTTAGTCCCAGTAGAGAAGTACAGTTATAACAACAGCTCCTTCCTCTTGGTGTTCTCTGCCTGTTCTCTGGCAGAAGCTAACCAGAGTGGCACACAGCCAACAGCCAACCACCCAGGGGGACAGTGGACAGCAGGATACATGGAGAGTGTGCCCTTCCTAATGGGGTTGGTAATGAGGGGTGTAAGGAGGCAGGAGGAACAGCTACATGGCTAAAGAAGGACCCGGCGGTGGTATGCCTGACACAGGTGGTACCGTGCCTGCATCACCATTAAGAACTATAGTGACACCGAGATTTTGGGCTGGTACCACCTGAACAGGGCCATTCTGAGGCAGATCTGTGAGCTGTGCAGTGAGGAGCTGCAGGCATCCACCAGACGGAGCCATGCCATGTCTGTAGAGACAACAGTGACCACTGTCATGTGCCTGCTTGCCACGGACACCTTCCAAAGACCAACAGGAGACACCATGGGCATCACCCAGGTGGCCACAGCCCACCTCCTCACACAGTTCCTTGCTTCTCTGTTGCCATGTGCTGTGGAATGCATCCATGTCCCCAGCACACAGGCAGAGCATACAGCACTCATGCAGGATATCCACAGTGTGGCATGCATGCCTGGCATGACTGGGGCCAGTGACTGCACCCATGTGGGCATCCGCATGCCACCTGGCCCTGAGGGACAGGCGCATATCAACAGGAAGGGGCACCCAAGTATCAACTGCCAGGTGGTGTGCAATGCCATGAGGTGCATCACCAAAGCCTGCACCACACACCCTGGGAATGCACAGTATGCATTCATCTGGCACAGCCCTGTGCTGTGCCATAGATATGAACATGGGGACAACCCCACAGGCCACGTAGTGGGTGGGTGTGGCATGGGCAAGGTGCGATGGGCAGAGCAGTCCTGGGGATGAAGTGGGCAGGGTGTGCATGGTGGCATGGGTGCTAGGGACAGGCAAGTTGTGCAGCACAGCATAGCAGAGGGCTAACCACGGTGTGCTCCACACAGGTGACAGCGCATACCCGCTGCGGCCCTGGCAGCATCTCCCTGGTCTGTCCCACCCTGAAGTGCTGTCTGCTCCCAGTGTGCTGCTGTGGCATCCACCACACCTATCAAGGTTGCAATACTGGTACATGGCCTGTGCTGTTTGGTGGCACTTATGTGTTGCAACTCGTGCAAATGAGGTTGTGCGCAACGATAATGATATGCTAATGCACCCCACTGTGCCATGCATTGGCTGATGAGTTCATTTGCATGCAGCATTTGAATATCGAGATACTGCACTGTGCGCAATGGTATTGCACCAGAGCAAGTGGTGGCGCATTGCCCACGCATGTGCAGTGCTTGGGCTTGCCTTGTGTATACACACTGCACTGTCATGGTGTCAGCCACATGGTTCCTTGGGCCATTGCACTGATCATCTGTCCTGTCCCTTGCTATCAGTGTCCAGTGTCCAGTGCTGACACTGCCACACCAGATGCTGAGCCGGCTCATGCGGCTGACCTTGCTCGTGGTCTCGAGCATACTTGAGGTGGTGGTTACCATGCAGAGCATGATGGTGGTGGAGAGGAGGAAGGGAAGGCTAACCAGGGTGGCCAGATGGGGCCATCACTAGAGCTGCCCCTGTTGTCCCCTGTGTCTCCTGTTGGACCTTTCCCTCTACAGTCCCCCCTCCCACTGTACAGTCCCTGTTCCCTTTCCCCTTCCCTCACTGTCCCTACCCTTCCCCAGCCCCTGCGGTTTCTGTACATAGTTGTTTCATACATATATATGTTCTGGCATACCTGCCTGTGTCTGCTTTGCAGGTGGCATGAGGAGCCATGTTGCAGTGGCCCAGTGTCTGTCTGTGTTGTGTGCATGAGAGGGGTGCATGTTGTGCTTCTGTGGTTCCCTGCTGTGTGCTGTGGTCTGTCCCACTGTGGTGATGTCCATCCCCTGGGTTGGTGGCTGTGCATTGGGGTGCCCATGGGGTGGCAGTCAGGGGTTTGTGGGTGTGAGCATGGTGGTGGCACACAACCATGGTCATTGGTTGAGTACTGTCCGCACATTGTGGGGTCCTCTGCTTGGCATTGTGTGCCTGTCCCATGTGGTCTGCCACACTGCCTGCCACCCAGCCTGTTCAGTGCCCACTGTGTGGGCTCTGTGTGTGCATGTGTGGCTTATGTGTGCTTGGCTGCATGGTCCTGTGTGTGTCCTGCTATGGTCTCGGGGAAGTGGGGCACAGTCAGCAGCCTGCCGGGGGTGCTCCCTTGGTGGCCCTACCTTGGCCATTGGCACCTCCTGTCAGCTGATATCCATGCCATTGTTGTGTTCTGGGATCCAGTGTTGGGGTGCCTGTGTGTGTGCCCTGCTGGTGGAGGCCACCTGTGGCCTGTCACTGTGCTGCCATGGCTCTGTCCCTGAGTCTGTTCTCTGTGCCCTGCCCCCCTCTGTTGTTCTGCTGCCACAGGTGCACTGGACCATCTCTGTGTGTGCCATGGCACACCTCTGATTGCACCAGAGTGCAACTGTGTTTGCGCCATGGTGCAACTCTGCCATATTCAGCCACATTGTGCATTTCAGCCTGCGCAACATCTGAATATGGTTTAGGTTGCACCATGGCGCATCAGATTTGCACTGTGCTGGACTTGCACCAGGCTTTGGCACATTTCTGAATATCCAGGCCTATGTGTATAAATATGTGATGATGTGTCTACTATGTGTATAAATGTAAAATTTCACATTTATCACATTGTAGCTCAGATTTATCACATAGGATTTATGTCCATGTCTATTGCATAAATATATATATATATATATATATATATACACACACACAATTTTTTTTGCATCTTATACTTGTTAGTTTTCAGACAAACTGTCATAGACTTTTTTCTATCCACCTGATGGAATCTTGAATGAGTTAAGCAAATGTTATTGGATGCAGAAGACTAGGTTTGCTGACCAAGGCATCTAGCTTCACCTGAGCTCTTTCCTTCTAGGTTGCTTGAAAGGACAGAGCAAAGAACCTTACCAGAGCAAGGGAAAGGATTAAGACTTCTTTTGGCTAGGCAGATTTACTGTGTGTTTTTATATTGTACTCACAGGGATCATTACTGTTTGTTGCTAACATTTTATTGCTTTATTTTTCACTGATTCAAATTGTTGTTGCTGGGTATACCTTCTGCTGCATTATTACAAGGTGTGCCTACAGGTGTGTGCTAACAGATTACTGCTGTAATCTTCTGATTCAAATTGTCTGTTGCAAGGTATATCTTCTGTTACTGCTTTATTTTTCTCTGTAGCAAAGTGTTTCTTACAGGGTATATCTTCTGCGAGATTATTACAGGTGGTACTTTATAGGTTTTACCATTTTATCTATCATTAGGATAAGCTTTCAGGGTTACTGCATTTGTTGCTGAATGTTTCTGCTCTTACCTCCTTGTTTCTTTCATCCGTGGTTCTTCTTTTTCGGCAGGGGAAGGGCCCAGCCACCCACCCCATCCCCAACCACCCCAGACTACACTCCTTTTATAGGGTAGCACAGTCATGGTATTTCCTGTGGCAAAGCAGGAAGGGGCGGATCAGTGTGGTATCCACATGGGGGCCTCACTTACAGAGGCACTAGTAATTTAACTTGTTATAACAAGTTATACAAAAACAAACAAACAAAACACAAAATCAGATTTCTGCTTTCATTTTCTTCCTTCTACTTACTCTGACCAGGTTATAACCCAGCAAATTATCTGGAATGGATATCACTAACTGCAGGTACTGCGGAATACTTTTCAGAAGGGCAGTTTTACAGGATTTAGGACACTGTCCTACATGCTGGGCCACTGGAGACTGTGCAGAGATTACGTACCTCAAATTTCATATTCAAGAGGAAATGTATTATAAGAACTACCTGCCTTTTCCCCAACACCCAACAGAAGCACCTCGACCGCAGATGGTAGTTGGTGCAGGAGGTTCGCAGGTGGTTAGGAGGGGCAAATCAGGTGCCCCATCACTCGTTGCTCTCCAACATATTACCTGAAAAAAACATATAAACACTACAAAGAGGTGTCTACCTCTATCTCCAAAATCAAACAAAGGGGCAGACGACACTGCAGAGCAGGACACTGCCACACAGGAGCTAACACAACAAAACTCTCCCAAAACAGGAACCAAAACAAAAAAAGCAAAAAGGAAATCCAAAAAACTTCTGATCATAGGAGACTCCATGATTTGGGGAGTTGATACCTATCTCCAGCCAGGGATAATGGTCAGATGTCTCCCAGGTACATCAGCATGAAGACACACTGACCTCATTGTTAAAACTGTTCAGGAAGCAGGAGAAAACATTGATGTCCTGGTACACACAGGGACTAATGATCTCACCAGCCAGTTAGTTGTGGAGACCAAGGAACACCTGACCAGGCTGGGTGAACAAACTATCATCTGTTTCATCTGGCATCTCCTTCTCTGAGATCCTGCAAATCTGGGAGAGGGGAGCAGATGGAAGGAAGGTCAGAAAAGGGGAGATAGGGGAGCTAAACATGTGGCTCAAGGGCTGGTGCCAGGAAAAAGGGCACAAATTTGTAGGGAACTGGCAACAGTTTTGGGACTGAAAGTTCTTTAAATTTGATGGACTGCATCTGACTAAGGAGGGAGTCAGTGCATTTGGGCAGAAGTTTGATGTCTTTGCAGAATATTTAAATTAGCAAATGGGGAGAGGGGTGCAGCACCATATACGTCAAATGGCAAGAACACCCCTCCCCCTCAGCTAGTGGTCAAACAGGAGTTCAGCATGTTTTCAGTTCATTTGCATCACCAGGTAAGGAAAAAGATCCAGCTCCCCATATGATGCACAGGTGAAACACCAGATCTCACCCAACATCTAATGAACCAAAATCTGGCCCATGGAAAATCATGTACACAAATGCTCGCAGTCTGGGAAACAAGATCCCAGACCTGCAGGCAATAATGACAGGGGCTAAACTGGATATAGTAGCAATTAGCGAGATGTGGTTTACCTGTAACCACACTTGGGAGACTTCAGTACCTGGCTATATACTGTTCAGAAGAGACCGAGGTGCAGAAGGGGGGGTGGAGTGGCCCTGTATGTCAATGAAAATATCAAAGCTACAGAAATTCAGAATACACATAATGAGCCAGAAGAACTGAGGGCCACCCTGGAAACAGAAAATGGGACAGCCATAAGAACTGGGGTTGTCTACAGGCCCCCAGACAATGGGGAGGGCTTAGACACATTACTGTTAGAAGATATACAAAACATGACAGCTAAAGGGGAGGTCCTGATAATGGGAGATTTCAACATGCCAGATACAGATTGGTCAATACTAGCAGGAACATCTGCCAAAACTAGACACATTGGGCTGGATATTCAAAAGGGTTGTGCAATGCGCAATAGGGTTGCACCAGCGCAAGTTAGAAAATGTGCCATTCTGCGATATTCAACTGGAGGCAGTTGCGCCACTGAAAACATGCTGAGCAACAGCGCAATGCTAATGAAGGCATGTGCAACTGAAGGGGGTGGAACCATGCATAAAGTGCGCAGTGCGATGTTCAAAGACTTGAACAATGCGCAACAGTGGAACAGGCGGAAGTTGAACCATAGCGGAAATGAGCCAAAATAAAAAGGAGCAAGGAAGAGGCGCAAGAACGCTACAGGGAAGCTACATGAAGCAGGGAGAGAGGCAGAGCAAGAGGGACAAAGAGAGCAGGCCAGGGAAACCACAACACAGAATAGGGGCAAAGGAAGGTGTGTGGGGCCACAGAGTGCAGAGGCCAGTAGGTGTACCCGGTGCAGGGAAGGTAGCAGTCAGGACAGCGGGGGGAACAAAGCAACAACAGCTGGGAGGAACACAAGCCAGGGACATGGACAGTGCCACCTTCCACATGGAAGCTGTAATGAGTGGGGTGAGAAGGCATGCTGCAGGGGGACATGGCCGTGGAAGGGCCCATTGGTGGTACGCCCCCAACAGGCAGTACCGAGCCCACACCAGCTTTGAGCTGTACTCAGATGTCAAGATAGTGGGCCAGTACCACCTGAACAGGGCAATACTGAGGCGGCTCTGTGAGCTGTGCAGTGATGTGATGCAGGCACCCACACGACGGAGTCATGCTTTGTCAGTGGAGACAAAGGTAACAGCCTGCATGTGCTTTCTCACCATGGGTACCTTCCAGAGACCAACAGGGGACACCACAGGCATAACACAGTCGGCCACGTCACGCATCCTCACCCAATTCCTCAGTGCACTGCTGCCACATGCTGCGGAGTACATCCATTTCCCCAGCACCGTGGCAGAGCACACAGCAAACATGCAGGAGTTCCACAGGGTAGCAGGTATGCCTGGCATGCTAGGGGCAATAGACTGCACCCATGTGGCCATTCACACACCACCTGGCCTCGATGGGGCCGCTTATATGAATCGGAAGGGATGTGCCAGTGTCAACTGCCAGGTAGTGTGTGATGCCACTGGGTGCATCATCAATGTCTGTGCCACGCACCCTGGGGGAGCACATGATTCATTCATATGGTACCAGTTGGCACTGTGCCATCGATTTGAGAGTGGGGACATCCCCACAGGACATCTAGTGTGTGAGTATGCATGTAGAACTGACAAATCGTGGGCAAGGGGGGGTAAGCCACAGATGCCATGGGTGTGGCACACAGGGTTAGGGGCAGTCTGAGCCTGAACAGGTCACTAACCTCCACTATTTCCACACAGGTGACAGTGGATACCCACTCCGTCCCTGGCTGCTCACACCCTACCGGCAGCCCACGACCCCATCACAGCAACGCTTCAATGAGGCACATGCCGCCACACGCAACATCATTGAGCGGGTGTTTGGGATGCTGAAGGCACTTTTCCGTTGCCTAGACACCTCCAGCAGTGCCCTACAGTATAGCCCCTCAAAGGCCTGTGTGATATTCCTGGCCTGTTGTATCCTGCACAACATGGCCAAAGACTGTGGGATAGCTGTAGAGGTCGAAGAGGGGGACAGCGATGGGGACAACGGTGACGCCAGTGATGATGGGGATGGGCAGTCCCCCCTTGGACGACGGGACCCCCGACTGATCTGGCTGGCCCAGCTGCACCGGGACACCATCACAGAGGAGCACTTCAGCTGACACAGGTAAGTCATGGGGCCATGTGCCATGTGCAACCACCAGTGGCTAGGGCACAACCCACGTACACACATGGAAACACACCAGGGGTGCATGATGGCAAGGGAAGTGGCAGGGCACAGAAGCACACACATACAACCAGGGAGGGGTGAACAGTAACACACCACATTGACGGACACACACACATGCACACACAATAGGCACACAGTGCACAGGAGTCAGGTGCACAACAGAGCCGGAACACAGACACTAGCAACACACATGTACACAGGCCACCACATCCACTGACTGTCTATGTGCATGTGTCAGATGCTGGGCACCATCGCACTTTGGAGTACAGCGCAATGCAGGCATCATCATGCACATGCACCTGTGGACAGCAGTCGGAGAGGGTGTGCAGGTGGACCATGTGTCTGCATGTAGGGCTGGGCACCCACCGGTGCACTGCCCACCAAAACACACAATGCACACAGGGCAGCACCAGACAGGGCCCGCACTGGGAGACAGGTCAGTCATGCGGCACAGTGCCACGTCTGCCTCGGATGCGTGGGCAGCCCCGCCAAGACCCAGTGACACTGGCAGGCTGAGCACGGGCCTCATGGGGTGGCACCAATGGTCCACCAGGGGTTCCACTGTGCAAACGCGACCGTGCCCGCACAGGTGTCTGCAGCGCACCGAACAAACCTGCACCAGGAGTGCTCGGGATGCCCACAGCTGAACCCGGCGTCGACAGGGTGGGTGTCGCACAACGCCGGGAATGGGGAGTGGATAGTGAACTGCGTGGTGTGAGCGACACATGGGCATCTGACTGTGTGCCCATTGTGGCCACGACAGCGACCAATGCCTGTGGTAGCCTGTCAATGGCAGCGGTCACATCCTCCCACAAATGGTCAATCCGTGACAGGATCCTTTCAGTGACCCTGCTGTGTTGCTCCACGACCTGCTCCAGGGCCATACACAGTGCCTCCATGGACGTTGCAAGCCGCATCTGCTGCTGTACTGATGCCTGCAGCAGGCGGGTGTGCTCATCAAAGAGGTCGTCTGCCACCTCTGCAACCTGTCCCTCAGGGTATGGAAGGGCCTGATGTTCAGCACCCCTTGAGGGTGGGCACTGCTCACCAGGGCCAGGTATGGGCAAGTCTACAGGCAGTGCACAGATGCCACCGCTGAGCCCTGTACCCCCAGTCCCTGTGGGTGACTGCTGCTGCTGCCCCTCTGCCTGCTGTGCCCAAGGGATCGGCTGTTCCGCTGCTGTGGCTGCAACAGTGCCACTGACCTGACCAGCCACTGGTGCTGCCCCACCAGTGATGACAGGCGCAGCCTGGGACTGTGCTGACATGCTGGCACACACGTCGTAAACAGCCAGGTCCATGGGCGTGTGCTGGCCTGCTGTGTGTCCATTCCATGACACACACATGTCATTGCCCATAATGGTCATTGCGTCATCAATGGTGCAGGTCTGTGCCACAGCCACAGCCACAGCCACAGCATGCTGGCATGCTTGGATGCCAGACCGCTGAGACACAGGAAGGGCCTCCCCCACACCTGTCTCAACAACATCAGTGTTGACAGGCAGGCGGTACCACTGTTGCAATGCATGCTGGCTACCTGTGGAGGTGGATGGTCCCTTCTCCAACTCCAGATGGTTGTCCGCAGTGGACAGGCCCTCCACTGCTGACCCCTGCAGACATGCAGGATCTGTAAAAGAAAGTAAGGACATGTTAGTGCATGTGATCTACCTTCCCCCCAG
The DNA here is from genome assembly GCA_016271365.2 of Neoceratodus forsteri. NCBI lineage: Eukaryota > Metazoa > Chordata > Ceratodontiformes > Ceratodontidae > Neoceratodus > Neoceratodus forsteri. The sequence goes on from CM057459.1 coordinate 277,478,158, forward strand.
ACCATGACGTACCATGCAGTGATGGGCTACCACCTGTCTGGAAGCCACCTCCTGGAACGCCCTCAATGGCACTGTGCTGCATGCTTGCAGCAAGTCTGTCCTCTGCCGGAGTCAGCTGCACCACCTCCGGCTGGCCCCCGCCTGTTGCAGCACGTGCCGCCCTGATGGCAGCCATCTTCTCCTTCACCCTCCTCCTGTCGGTACCCATCTTCTTCTTACACTCCTGGACAGAGCACTGGTAGCTGCCGTGCAGGTTGACGGCACGTGCCACCCCCTCCCATGCAGCAGTTCGGGCCTGAGGGGTGCCCCGCTGTCCGCTGAGCAGTGGCTCCTGATCCAGGTAGGCCTCGAAGAGTGCATCCATCTCGGCCTTGGTAAAATTGGGCCCCCTCTTCCTCCCACCATCATCCTCCTCACCCAGTCCTCGCTGGGTCATTTTTCAGCCTGTATGAGTGACAGTGGTGACCTGTGACTGTGCAGTACAAAGCAAGTCCCTGAGACCACAGTCCAGAACACCACACAGCATGCAACTCACCTATAAACTGCAGTAACCGAATATGGCCACTGCAGAACAGTGTCGCAGTTTTATGGCGCAATCCATGCAAATTAGGTGTGGAGCAACTTTAATGAGATGCAAATCGCGCTGCTGCGCCATTGAATGGCTGATTGGATGATTTGCATATGACGGCTGAATATCACACTGTTGTGCTTTGCGCAATAGGTTTGAGCATGCTGAGCCAATGGCGCAGTTCTGTGACTGCGTAGTACACCGCACAGCGCATGCCCAGGTAGCTTACGTAGGCATCTGCTGCGCTGATGACATGCTGTGCACGGTAGGCAATTCAGGGCATGGCCACCATTGTGCCAGTGGCACTAAGGCGACGGTCACTACATGGTGCTGTGGCACAACTGTGCAATAGTTCACTGTGGCAATGGCACACAGGTGACCAATCACGCTAGACGCATAGACATCCGATGGCGCTGTGCGTGGCCTTGTGCCAGAGACCCATGACCCTGTGCCCGACCTTGGCCCCCTTGGTGCTGAACGTCTGGCATGTCTGCAGCTCTACCGTGCTGTTCGATGACAGCACGAAAGGGAATGGCGGCACTGTACCAACAGCGCGATAGGGAATGGTGGCAATGTATTGCACAGCAATTCCATGTGGGGTTGCCGCACTGTGGAGCGCCATATTGCCTACTATAGCACTGGAAATGGCACGCAGGAGAGCCACCCAATGGAGTGCCCTCGAGCTGGCCAACCTTGTGGCCATTGTGGAGCCACACTATGGCCCACTCTTTACAGAGGTGCCACTGGACAGGGCCAGGACCCAGGTCTGACAAGAGGTGGCCAATGACCTGGAGGCGGCCACTGGCCACAGGAGGTCAGCTGAGCAGTGCAGGCACCGGTATGGTGACCTGCGACAGAGGGAGCTGGAGCCACTGGCATGTCTGCGGTTGCGCACCAGGAGGGGCATGGTGCCTCATCCAGGTGGGTGATACGTGTACATACCTGTATGGTCTATATGGGTAAAACTGTCTTATGTGCCCTGCACATAGGGGAGGGACAGTCTAGGGTTGGCTGTGGCAGTGTTTACAGGGTATGGGATGGATGGGTCTGGCTGGGTGGGTGGGCACACACATTGGGGCAGGGGGAATATGCTTTGGGTTGGTACTGATGTGTTTCTCACCTTTTGTTTCCCACAGGCATGGCAGAGCGGAGGAGGGCCATGGAGCAGCATCAGAGGGTGGTGGAAGATGACCGTGAGCGTGTCGGGGAACCCCAATGCCAGCGTCAACCTGATGAGGGTGAGTGCCATGACACCATGATTGCTATTGCATGCTGTGTGACAGGGTGGGGAGCAGGGCATGGCCACCATCCATGGATGCCACTGCCATGCACGTGACATGTGACAGTCAGCATTGTCCAGTGGCACTGCAAGTCTGGGTGTGCATCAATGGTGGTCCATGTGTGCACTGGGCACATGGCTGTGGCACTGCCTGCCCACCGCATAGCCACGTTACTGTACCGCCTTGGTTGTGCTGTGCTGGACATGGGCAGTGTGTGTGTGTGTGCAGTGGTACACATGGCTGTTGCTGCCTGGTTGGGTATGTCTTGTGCACACGGTCACTGTGGGTGGGTGCACACCATCACAGGAGCGGGGCACATGGCTGTATGCCATGCATGATGGGTGGGCTGCAGGGGGATGGGCAGTCACACCCATTGACTCTGATCCCTTGTCCTAGGTGTGCAGATACTCATCAGGATAGAGCAGTCCATCCGGGAGCTTGTTTGTGTGGCTGCAGAATCCCTTGCAATACTACGGGACATCCATCGGCATGGGGTGCGGAGGAGAAGGCGTCCCCGTGAACAGCCCCAGGCAGCAGTGGAGCAGGCTGGATGCCACTGATGGAGCTGAACCTCCCCCTTTGACTGACCATCACACCCCACCTTCCCTCTCCCAATTGTTCACCCCTGCCCCTTACCCACCCCCACCTTGTTCCAGTCCCTCCACTCCATTTCTGTATATACATGTATATAGTTGTTGTTGTTTTTGTTGTTGTTGTTGTTATATTTCTTGAATACAGATATTTTGATATGAATACTGTGGTGGTCTCTGATTTGCAGCTGGCTATAGGTGCTCAGTTACAGTGGTGTGCATGGCATCTGGGGTGGTTCAGTCATGGGTATGTGTGTGTGTGCGTGGGGAAGTGTCTCTGGTGTGGGAGTGGCAATCAGTCGGTATCTGTGGTGTGTGTTGTTCTCTGTACATTGCATTACTGTGTGCAATGGTCCATGGTGCCTGCTCTGTGTCCATTGTGCCCCTGTCAAACTGTCCTTGGCTTGTGCAGCTGACACCCTTGCATGTCTGTGGCCTGTGAGGTCTGCTGCCTTGTCAGTGGTGGCTGTCCCTGCAGGTCATCCACTGTGACAGTCACAATGCTGGGTTGCCTCCTGTCACTGGTGAGGTGCATGTTTGCCTCGGGTGACACTGTGGCCTCCACAGTTGCTGTCCCACCTCCATGCTGTGGCTTGTGTGTGTTGCAGGGTCTGTGCACCACTGTCTGTGACTTGTGATCCAGACATATGCTGGTGACATACAGGGCCACAGTTCATGCACAGGGTGGGTGGGTGTCACCCCTGTGCCATGGTGGACTGCAGGCTGTGTGTGCACAGTTTACATGGGCCCACACTGGGGGCTTGGTTGCCACATTACTGCATCCCTGTGTTGGTGTCCCCGAGGGTATGGGTGTGTGTTTGCCCCTACACTGTGTTGCATCTGGTGTGCTGCATGCTTCCACACAGCACTGTGGGTGTCTGTGCTGGCTGCTGTGGCTTGTGGTGGGTCACGCTGTGACACTTGTCTACTGTGCAGAGTGCTGTATCAATGGCGGTGGTGTCAGGGGCACACCCTTTCCCATGTGGGGTACCTCTTGTGGTGACACATGGTCGGTCTCTCAGCTGTGCCTCAGGGGGATTGTGCGTGTTGACACTGTGTCTGCCGTTGTTGCATTGCCGTGTGCTGCCACCCACTGCTGGGTGCTCATGGTGGGTCTGGCTTGTATGGTTCTGTGGTACACGGGGTTGCAGTGTGACAGTGGGGGGGGATGCATGGGGATTCCTGCAATGATGGTCACTGCTCATGGGGGGTATCTTGGGGTCACGGTGCAGGGTGTGCTGTGCATGGGGGGCTGCTGTACCATGGGGTGGTCCGCCCCCCCTTATGTGGCAGTCTCAGCTTGCCGGTGGGTGTGCTGGGGCAACATGGCCCAGCTGTGCTTTGTTTGGTTGTCCCCATGAGCCAGTGGATATTCCATCCCTCCCCAGTTGTGCTGTGCTTGGGGTATGCGGGTGCTTTGTCAGTTCTGCAGTGTGTTCCTGTGCCCATCTGTGGCATGGGTGGTGGGACCCTACCTCCCTGGTTGTGCAGTTCCATTGCTCTGCTGCTGGGGGGGCTCCCTGCTTGCGCTGTGGCACCTCTGGGCTACTCAGCTGGGCTGCCCTTGTTGCGCTATAGTGCATCATATCTGCTTAGCTTCCCCTTCCTAATTGCGCTATGGCACAAGTTGTGTGATATTCAGACGTTGGCTGTTTGCGCAATTTGGTTTGCTCCATTTTTGAATATCGCGTCTATTGCACATGGGCACAATGGACTTGTGCTTGCTCCTGCTATTGCGCACTTTTTGGGCACAGTTTGAATATCCAGACCATTGTGGATTCCCTACAGGGGGAGGGCCTCAAACAACTGGTACAACAACCCAACAGAGACAAGGCTATTCTAGATGTAGTACTGACTAACAGGGAAAGGATCACAGATCGCCAGGTAGAAGATCATCTGGGGGCCAGTGACCATCACATGATATGGTTCAATTTGGCCACTAGAACTAAATCATCCCATTCCAAGGCAAAAATATGGGACTTCATAAGATGGCCAACAGAGTTATGCTAGCCCTGGCAAAAAGAAATACAGTTGACGGGGTACAGGCAAAGTGGGCAAGCATTAAGGGTGCAATACTTGAATCAACATCCCATTGTGTTAGAGAGAAAAGGAAGTGCAAAAGAAGAAGGAAACCACTTTGGTTCTCAAAAACAGTAGCAGAAAAGGTCAGATCCAAAAGGCTGGCCTTCAGGAAATATAAGGGAACACAACGGGATGAAGATAGGGAGGCATACCAAACTTCCCTAAGGGAAGCAGGGAAGGCTGTAAGGCAGGCAAAGGCCCAAACCAAGGAAACACTAGCACAAACAATAAAAGAAGGTGACAAGACTTTCTATAGATATATTAGTGAAAGAAGGAAGTCCCAAGGGGGGTATTGCTAAGATCAAAGGAGATAAGGGTGTGTGTGAGGAGGAGGACCGTATTACTTGGTAGTACTTGGTATGAAAGAACAGAAGAAGGCCAGAGCCCATCAAGACTGTTCCCCACACTATGTGGGACATTATTTATCTAGTATCCCTCAACCAAACATCTAATTTGTTTTTAAAGACAGTGGCACTAGTTGCCTCTACCAATTCTTGTGGCAAGATGTTCCATACAATGGATGCTCTTATTGGAAAAAAGTTTCCCCTTTTGCTGGTTTTATAAGTTTTTACTTCAAGCTGTTTATTATGCAGTCTCAGAATATGTCTCCTTTTGGAGAGTGTTAGACCACATTTTTCCATTAGATCTGGTGAATTTATTAAATTAAAAACCATAAGCATATCACCTCTTAATCTTCTAGTTTGAAGAGAGAAGAGACCAGTAGCTTTTAATCTGTTCTGATAATCCAAGTTAATTAATCTTGGAATCATTCTAGTTACTCTCCTTTGAACCTGTTCAAGAATTGCTATGTCTTTTTTTTTGGTTTGGATTCCAGAAAGGGGAGCCATAGTCTAGATATGGTCTAATGTATGCCCTATACAACGGAATAAGGCATTGTTCAGTGCAATTAACAAAAGTGCATTTTATTTGCCTCAAAAGTCTGTTGCTCATGCAAGCAGTTCTAACACAGTGATCATTTGATATGTTTATTATTAACATATATCCCTAAATCTTTTTCACAATCTGATGAGTGAAGTGGTAGTCCGTTTATATAATATATCGGTTTTGGATTATTTACACCAAAATGCACTACTAAATATTTGTCTTGATTAAACTGCATATGATTTTCATTTGCCCAAAGTGTTCATTTTTCCAAATCCTTCTTTAATGCAGAAATATTTTCTTGATTATTAACCTTGCCCCCCAATTTAGTATAATCTGCAAATTTAACCATGAAGTTATTTGGCCCTGTTTGTAAATCATTGATAAAGAGATTAAACAATGTTGGTCCCAAGACCAACCCCTGTGGTACACCACTTGTCGCACTACCCGAATCAGACAAGATATCATTAATTCTGACTCTCTGAGAACGATTAGTCAACCAGTTTAAAGTCCAGTTGACAATATCAGGAGACAAACTTAGATTGAGCATTTTAGTAATGAGTTTTTCATGTGAGACTTTATAGAAAGCTCTACTAAAGTCCAAAAGAATTACATCAGTAGGGATACCCACATCTAGTAGAGTACTTATATTATTGTAAAAAGATATCAGATTGGTGGTGCAGGAATACTTGGGAGTGAACCCATGCTGATTTGAATAATAAATTCTTAATTTTTTACAATCTTGATCTATTAGAGACTTTGTTACTCATTCCATTAATTTACCAGCCACTGAGGTCAGGCTAATTATACGATAATTTTGCACAGAACCTCTATTGCCTTTTTTGAATATGGGAGTAACTTTTGCTGAATGCCAATCATTTGGTACAATGCTTTCTTGTAAGGATTTGTTGAAGATAATTTGACAAAGGTATAGAAGGTATAGAAATATTTATAGAGGTTTCGATCAGAAACCATGGATGAATACCGTCTGGGCCCAGACTAGTATTTTTTTTTAGTTTTTTCATAGCCTGTATAATGCCAGTTGGATGGAACCTGTGATAATCTACGTGGCGAACTTTAAATGTACTAATAGGTGATTTTTGAGAGAAGACAAAACAAAAGTACTTATTAAAGAGATTTGAGGTTTCTATATCAGATAGAGAAGAGCCATTGGTTATAATGGGACCAGTGGTCCTTGATACACCTTTTTTCCTATTTATATAGGAGAAAAGAGATTTGTGACAGTCTTTTGTGTGAGCTAGTTTAAATTCTAGCTTATGTTTTGCCAATTTAATAGAAGTTTTTAAGTTTTTCACAGATAGTCTGTATTTATGTAACAGAGTAGTTTTAAATGGAACAGAACTATTCTTAAGTTTCCTAAAAAGTTTAATTTTTATTTTAATCTGATTTTTAATTGTCTTGTTGAACCAAGGGGGAATATTTCCTTTATTATTAAATTTCCTCTTAGATGGAACAAAGGTATTTTCCAAATAATGTACAATGTTTTAAAAAAAGTCCCAAGCTTGTTGTGTTGTACAATTAAGAAGATTAGATTCCCAGTTTATGTTTTGTAAGTATTCATTGATTTTAGAAAAATTTGCTTCATTATAATTGTTTATACAGTATAACTTCCTTTGTGTAGTTTTAGACTGCTGAATTTGAAAAAGAATAGATGAATGATCATCGGTCCCAAGTGGATCCCAAATTTGTAAATTGCTAATTTGTTGCTCTATGTTAGTAAATAATACATCCAAAATATTAGGACCTCGAGTGGGTTCAGTAACAAGTTGTTGTAATCCAGTACTAACTACCACATCTATTAGTCCTTTCTCGGCATAGGACTGTCCTGAGAATGAGTCCCACTTAATATGAGGGAGGTTAAAGTCATCAAATATTACAGTATCTTGAGATTCTGAAAAATGCGTAATTTTTTTAAACATATCAGTTGTGAAATCTGAATTTGCAGATGGAGGTCGATAGATGTTACCAATAGGTATATAGGACTGCTCCTTCAATAAGATTTTAACCCATATACTTTCCAAAGGAAAGGGAGCACACACTTCAAAAGAAGGAATATCATTTCGTATGTACATACAAACTCCACAGCCTTGCTTATCTAATCTGTTGTTATGATATAACTTATAACCTGGAATTTCTCTGGACCAAATTGAGGGTGCATCTCACCAAGTTTCAGTTACTCCCACCACACCTGAATTTAAAGTTTTACATTTGGCTTTGAGTTCTGCTAATTTGAGTTGGTTTAAAGATCTTGCATTCAAAGCTAGGAATTTACATTTAGTTGTAATAATATTTTGGTAAGTATTCAGAGACTTGGGAATAGACCCAGTCTCCCCCATTGTTTTTAGTTTAAACAATGATTTATGATTTTAGTGATACTTTTCCCCATAAGTGTACTACTCCTACGACTGAGATGTAAACTGTCCCAGCAAAACAAGGAAGAACAATCTGAAAATGATTCCCAGTGGGTAATACAGGGTATATCCTGCTTAAAACACCACTTTCTCAGCCATTCATTTGGGGCTTTGATTTTCTGCGTCATGGTAGATGTTGCTCTCGGGACAGGTAGAATTTCAGATATACATACACAGCATCCCCTATCAAGTAACAGGTTACATAATGCCACATAGTCCTGCTGTAACTGATTAAATAGGGTGTTGTTTATATCATTAACACCGGCATGTATGATAACCAGTGGATTTTCCCCCGCATTTTGTAAAATTTTAGGCATCGTGGAGGTAATGTCAGATACCCTGGCCCCAGGAAGCTAGAACAAGTCCGGTTGCTTTTGTCACTATTTCATACTGCACTGTCAATGTGCTTAATGATTGAATCTCCCAGGACTAACACTTGTTTTGAGACAGTAGGGGTACAATAATCAGAAACAGGTGATTGTTTAACACACTCTGGAGCGATTAACTTAATAGGTATTGATTTGGTAGCTTGTGACTTACTAGGACAAATATTCATGGGCATTAACTCCTGATTGAAAACTGTTTTTTAAACCATTATTATCAACAGAGGGTGATGCACAGGATAAATCATGTAGCACTTCATTATTTGATACAGTCACCTGCTTTTATAGCGTCTAAGCCACATCCCCAATTAAGCTATCTCTCCTCCTACTGGTTTAGCAAAGTAAGTTGATACAGTACCCTTCACAGCACAGAACACACACTGACTTTCTTTCTTTTCTTTCTTTTTTAACCCTAAATAAGACCCCTTCTACTTCTAATAAAGTATGTGTCTGCTTAATCTCAACAGACCCTGACTCCTGCTGAGATATAAGTGTTAAATTAATAAGAAAATGTAGCGTCTGTTAATTAGCTACTTTCTGCTCTACAAGCAAGGCTAGCAACAGGAAGTAATAATTTGAGTCACCTGCTTTTATAGTGTCTAAGCCACACCCCCAATTAAGCTCTCTCTCCTCCTACTGGTTTAGCAAAGTAAGTTGATACAGTACTAGGGTTACCACCTTTTAAGAAGCCCAAAGTGGGACATTTCTTACTGAAACTGGATTTTTCGCAGGACAACATGTCATCTCGACCAATGCAACAGACATGTTTTCTTTAAATAATCAGAATTAAGACTAAGTGTTATAATTTTTTTAGTTGTTTCTTGTGGTTTCTATTATTTTAAGGCATTTTAGTTAAGGTATTACAGTTTCTTGCAACATTTAGAGGAAAATCAGAAAATATTTTTTTCTACTATAATGTCAGGACATTTAGCATTTTTCATGTTTTTCTGCAGGACACAGCTGCCCAAATTAGGACTGTCCTGCAAAAATAGGGACAGGTGGTAACCCTATACAGTACCCTTCACAGCACAGAACACATACTGACTTTCTTTCTTTTCTTTCTTTTTTTAACCCTAAATAAGACCCCTTCTACTTCTAATAAAGTATGTGTCTGCTTAATCTCAACAGACCCTGACTCCTGCTGAGATATAAGTGTTAAATTAATAAGAAAATGTAGCTTCTTTTAGTTAGCTGCTTTCTGCTCTACAAGTAAGGCTAGCAACTATGATAAATAGATACTTCTGCTCAGTATTTACTGAAGACAAGGAAGGGCAGGGCCCACAGCTCAGCACCATGGACACAGGGGGGAGGGAGGTGAGCACTAGTCCCTTCACAAAAGAAAGGGGTCCTACAAGAGCTCAATAAGCTCAGGGTGGACCAGGCAATGGGACCTGATGGCATACATCCCAGGGTACTAAAGGAGTTAAGGGTGGAACTAGCAGAGCCATTATCAGAATGGTTTAGTGAGTCTCTGAGCACAGGAGAGGTCCAAAAAGACTGGAGAATGGCTCATGTGATCCCACTCCACAAGAGTGGTAGCAGGGAGGAGGCAGGGAACTACAGACCAGTCAGTCTTACCTCAGTAGTGGGCAAGATTATGGAGGCACTCCTTCAGGAAAGGATGGTGCAATACCTGGAATCCATAGGAGCACAGGATCCAAGACAGCATGTGTTTACAAAAGGAAGGCCCTGTCAAACTAATCTCATAGATTTCTTTGACTGGGTAACCAGAGTGGTGGACCAAGAGGGAGCAGTTGATGTTGCCTACCTTGACCTTAGCAAAGTTTTCAATACTGTTCCACATAGAAGATTGATTAATAAGCTGGGTAGGCTCAGGATGGGTCAGATGTTGGTCAACTGGGTGGCAAACTGGTTGTCGGACAGAAAACAGAGAGTGGTGGTAAACAGTATACAGTCAGAAGAGATGCAAGTCACAAGTGGGGTACCTCAGGGATCAGTCCTTGGGCCAGACCTCTTCAATATCTTCATCAGTGACATTGCAGATGAACTGGAGGGCAAGTTTTGTCTGTTTGCAGATGACACTAAGATCTGCAACAGAGTAGATGATCCAGATGGGGAGGGTAGAATGAGAAGAGATCTGGATAAACTAGCAAAATTGTCAGAAGAGTGGCAACTGGGGTTTAATGCAAAGAAGTGCAAGATCATGCACATAGGGAAGAGAAACCCTGAAGCCACCTATAGGCTGGGAGGGGAGTTGCTGGCAGTCACAAGGGAAGAAAGAGACTTGGGCATCATCATCACAGATGACCTGAAATCAACCAAGCAGACCACTAAGGCAGTAGGTAAGGCTAGAGGGATGTTAGGGTATATTAGATGGGGTATCACAAGTTGGAAGAGAGATGTAATAAGTCCTCTTTACAAGAGACTGTTTAGGCCCCATCTGGAGTACTGCATGCAGTACTGGAGGTCACACCTTCACAAAGACATTAACCAAATTGAGGCAGTCCAGAGAAGGGCAATCAAAATGGTGCAGGGACTGCATCAGAAAACATATGAGGACAGATTAATGGAGCTCAATATGTATATCCTAGAGCAAAGGAGGGAGAGAGGTAATATGATCAAAACATTCAAACACCTTAAGGGTATTAACAAGGTGAAAGAGTCTAACATGTTTCAAAATAATAAAAATAGCAGGACAAGAGGACACAGCATGAAATTAGAGGGAGGCCAATTAAGGGGTAATATGAGGAAGTCCTTTTTCACAGAAAGGGAGGTGGATGCATGGAACGGCTTACGTCAGGAAGTGGTGGATATGAATACCTAATGGCCATCTGATAAGCAGCTTGGAGTTATGTCTCCAATATTCTAAACAGAAAGAAGGGATTATTTTATTTTAGTTGTCTTAGTGATTTGTAGATGTGGAAGGATACATTAAAAAGTCCAAATATGTGTTCCACAAAACTCCATTTTCAAGCTACAGATAGCAAAATGGCTGTAGGCTCCACCCACAGCCATAAAAAAGCTTGCTGTGAAATGTGGTTGCCCCTAAGGAACAACCTAAATTGTCAGGGGGATTCCTTAGGAAAAAAGGCACAGAGGGACAGGACTGGCTGTGGGGGTTGGGGCATGTTAGGTAGGCTCAGGGTGAGGTGGAGGGATGGTAGGAAGGAAGGCCCAGGCAAGGGGGAGGGGGGTCATGATGTCATCCCTCTATGACAAATATGACAGGTCAGGTAAGCAGGTAAGGATTCAATGGGGGAGGAAGAAAAGGGGGGTGGACTAGTGGGTATTTAGGAGCCAGCAGAGGAGGGCGTCTCCCTCTTTTTGCTGGGATCTGAATTTAGACCAGAGCTCAGCAGGTTGATTGGCAATTCAACTACTTGAGGTAAGACATTTTCAGGTGGGGTAGGCCTGGCCACATGGGAGAGGCCAGACCAGTACCTAGGCAAGAGAGTTAGCTTTCAGTGTGCTCGTGGCAGGCCTTTTGGGCTGGGGGTTTTCCTAGAGGTGCTTTACAGTCAGCACATAACCTGTAATTAAGGACACAGTTCAATTTGGCAAGCAATTGTAGAAATTACAGCAAGTAGCAGAGGAGTTTTAGAGCCATGTGAGGCAAGGTCTGTTAAGGGGTAGAAATACAATGTTAGCATGCTTGGCAGAAAAAAAATAATGAATTAGTAAATAGAGAAACAGCAGATGTATTTTTGGGCAATTTAGAAAGTAAGAGTACCGCTGGGGAAAGTGTCTTTGGCTTCTGATCTTCCTTTTTGTATTGTTCTTCACAGACGATTATTTTTGGGCAGGAGCTGTGGGGAACTGTGACCATATGACAAATGTGGAGAGCTGATTTAATAAACTTATACTAGGTTACCTTATGAATTAGACGCCGAGGGAGCATTTTGGGAGGTATATAGGAGTTGTACTAAATAACTGCGTATATAAGAGTTATAGGGCACTGCTGCCCTGTTTGTATTTTACGTAAGTGAGGAATTATTTCAAATTTCCATAGTTAGCATTGATAGCACTTTGCCAATTTGATGACCTTTTTGTATTTAGTAAGCCACTGAGAGCTGGAATTCCCCCTACTCTTGTACCACTTGTTATAATGGATTATATATCTGCATATCCTTTTAAGTCTTCTTACCTAATGATGTACTGCATTGTACAGGAAGTTTTTAATGCTATGTACTTGCAAAAAATCTATAAATAAAAAGTAAAAAAAAAAGAAAGTAAGAGTACCAGATGGAAAGGCATAGCAGATGGCCCCTGTAGTCCTGAATAGTAACCATCCAGCTTTATGCCCTTCCTTGTCAACCTCCAGATATTTCTGGTAGCAGGAAAGCAAGTGCCAACCAGCAGGCTTGTGAACTGGGGACCGCATGGGGGGGTAGGAGCATTGGGCGAGAAGGTACGGTTTATTCAGAGGTCTCTGGTAAAAGGGGGCCCCAAGCAGTGGGAAAAGGGGTATTTGAAGGTATTTTAGGAAAAAAAAATAATCATAATAAAACAAGAGTACCTGGGATTGAAAGGCATCACGGATGGCCCCTGTAGCCCTGATCCTCCTCCTCCAATGACGCTTGCTGTGGTGCTTCGGGCTGTTCTGCTGGGAGGGGGTTCCGAGGTGGCAGGGCCCATTTTGTTAATGTCAGTCATGGGAGGGAGTCAGGCATTTATTTCTTCACTGGCCGCAGTTTGGATGTTTCTCTGGAATGGCAGGGCCCATTGTTTACAGCCATGGGAGTTCGTTCACTGTGGGGTTTGGTCATTTGTGAATATGAGGAGGGTGCGGCAGCACCTGCCTGGCTGAAGAAGTGGGGACCAGCTTTTCCCTTGGTGAGCAGTCCACGTGGTGAGAAGGGGGTACAGAACAGCTCGGGGAGGGGGACAGCAGGTTCTTCAGCGCATGGTTGGTGCTGGCGTTGTGTGGGCAAATGGGACCTGGGCTCACGCAGCGTGCGTGCGCTGCTCTTCTTGCTGTCAGGGATGCTGAAGGCGGTGGTGGCTCCTGCAGGGAGCAAAAAAGGGGAGATCCTTCCTGGCATTTGGTGGGGGAATACAAGCCCCATAGGACTCTGAAGCAGCCGGGAGGTTGCTGGGCTGAAGATGGGGGAATAAATTGTGGGACAGGCATGGTAGGACGAAAGAGGCCGCAGGCTTGGCATGTGGTTGGCGTGCAGCAGAAGCAGCAGACTATGCATGCATGAAGGGAGGAAGAAATGGTGTGCATGTGTGGCCAGCAGCCCCCACGCCATGTTTGTAGTTCCAAGGGCTTGGGGACACCAGGGCAATGAAATTGCCTCGCGACAATAGGAAAAGCGAGGCAAAATAAGTGATTAAAAAATAAATAAATGAATAGAGAAATAAATAAATTGCACTGTATGACACTGTTTTTTACAGGCATAGGGACAAGTGAAACTACATAAGGTGCACAGACAGGAGGGATTAAATGTTCAAAGGCAGCAGGGCCCATTTTGTTGATGTTGGGAGTCGGGTAGTTAATGCTTCATGGGCCTCAGATTGGTTTTTGTGAGGGTTTTTTTCCAGAGTGGCAGGGCTCGCTTGTTAACTGAACCGAGGTTTGGTTGTGACAGCCAAAGATTAGAGGAGGCATCGTGCTGGTGGGAGCTGGAGAGTTGTGTGGGTGTTCACAGGCATTTTGCATGGTGTTAGTGGTGCGAGGCCAGCTCCTCTGTGCTGTCCGAGCGAGTTGGAGTGCAATGGGGCTCCTGCAGGAAGCTGTCTAGCAGGCGATCCACCATGCTGGGCAGTATCATTCCCCAATTCGGGCAGCCTGCTACAGGAGGAAGGGGAAGTGGCCTGACGGAGCAGGGATCCTGTCGTGGGGGGCGTTAGGCCAGCACCATGGCCTAAGGAAGAAGAGGAAGGGCATTTTTCAGTTGGTTTCTTGGGAGCAACTCTTGGGCTGGGAAGAGGGGGACGCAGTAGGGGACGGCTGACTGAGGAACAGCCATGAAGAGGCTCGGGATGGTGTTCCTAGGCCAAGGAGGCCACAGTCTTGGCGTTCGGCACCAGCAACAGGCCGCACATACGCGATAGTGGGAAAAGCAGGTGTGCATGCACGGGCCAGCTGACGGGTGCCATGTTTGTAATCCCAGACACAGAAAAGGGTGACAGCTGCGTGCAATCGCACTGAAAGTGTGGCATATAAAGGAACAAGTTTAAAAGGTAAACAAACAAAAATAATAATAAATAAATAAATGAGTATACAAATAAATGATTGAATGAATAAAAAGTGAAAGAGTAAAAATGCAAGAGGGGGCAACAGCATTGTGCTGCCTGGTACAGGCAGTGTTTTCAAGGGTATAGGGACAGGAGAAACAATATATTAAGGGTACAGTCAGTAGGGGGCCAATTGGTTAACAGGTAGGTTTGAATTTCAGCTACTCCCAATGGTTTCTGTTATAAAGTCAGCACTGAAGGCAATAAAGCGTTTATACTAAACAGGCTGAAAGGCAATTGCTGCGCTTTGGAATTACAAGGGAATGCACAAATACTAAACTACTGTGAGGCACAGGCTGGTTGGGGAATTTAAATGTGTGAGATAAATATAAAAAAAAAAAAAAGCCTATCAAGAATTACTTACAAAGAAGCCCATGCGGCAGTAGAGGCTCGAGGTAATTATGGGCAGAAAAAGAGCAGCTCAGCACTTCGACTGGGAAGCAAAATAAAATCAGAACTTGGGGCCTGCAGGTGGGTAGCCTGGGGCACAGGAGCATAAAACAAAAAGACATTTACAAGGGACTCACGGAGGAAAGGTTTAAAACAAATGTGTATGTGTATTTGTATGTATGTGTTTATATGCATATGTATATGTAATATATATAATTTATATTTACACATGCCATAGACAGGTAGGAAAAAGGGGGAGGCAATATATAAAGCCAACGTCAGAGGGGGGTAAGGGGACAGTGTTAAGGAGGGGGAGGATTGGGAGGACCTCGAAGACAAGGCCACAAGAACAGTAAACAAAGAAAGGAGGCGATGGGGAAAAGCCTGATGGAGAAGGGTATGCTGAGTCAGTAGGGGTTGTCTGGCGGCAGTGAAGCAGAAGGAAGTGGTGGAAACTTTATGAAAATGGAAGACACCAGTGGGGGTTCCGGGAAGAGCCCAGTGGAGAAAAGGATGCCACGGGAGGTGCTGGACCAGGAACAGGCTGAGGAACCTGAGGCCGAGGGTGGCATAAGTGGTAAGGACAAGGGTATGGGTCTGGTGGCAGGGGGAACCAATGAGGGAGGGTCGGGCAACGGGGGGGGTTGAGTTAACCAGGATCCCAATCAAGGTGGAGGTGTTGAAAGAATGGATAAAAGGATGTCCAGATGTGAGGACAGGGAAGATGCTAGTGGAGGGGTTCAAAAGGGGCTTTAGTCTAGAATATCAGGGGTCGAGAAGAGGCAGGAGATCCAAGAATGTGGCCTCTTTAAAGGGAAAGAGGATACAGCAGAAAAGAAAATAAGGAAAAAAGCAGAGGCTGGGAAGATAGAGGGTTCATTTCAGACCCCACCTTTACCCAATCTGCAGGTTTCACCATTAGGGCTGGTGCCAAAGAAGCAATAGAGGGAGTTTAGGCTTATCCATCATCTGTCATATCTGAAGGGGGCATCAGTGAATGAACACATCCCTGGGGAATGTAGCGCAGTTTCTTACACAACATTGGAACAGGTGGTGAGGCTGATTAGCCCAAAGGAACAAAGGAAGGGGCATGGCTCACAAAGACCGACATTGAGTCAGCTTTTCAACTACTACCAGTCAAGAAGGAAGACTGGGACCTGTTGAGATTCGGCTTCCAAGGGTTCTTCTTTTTTTTTTTTTTAGTTTTTGTTGACTGGGTAAGTGCACTAGACAAATCCTGCTTATTTTCAGGCACGACCCGGGGGAGGGGGTTCCAGATGAATTCCAACTGACCTTGAACCAGATTAAGCTGTTGGTGGTATTTTTAGTGAATGAGGCAAATTTGGCCAGGACACCGGGGAAATTCCCCTACTCGATGGAGGCAGAGAGCGCTGTGTGACTGAGCATCGCTACTGCTCAGTGGCGTCTAGAGTCTTGGGAGAGACGGATGTGCGGGAGGCTAAGGAGCAGGTCTCCTCCTTGGCCCCTACTGTGCTTAAATGGAGACCAACTCTGAAGGAGTTTTGTTGGAAGTGGAGATTGTGGATATGGAGGTGGTTTCGCAAAGCATGGAAGAAGAGGACTCACCGATGGATGCAGGGTTGGGAGTCCTTGCAAAGCAGCAGGAACTTTTGTCCATGGAGCAGGATGTGGAGGTGGAATTACAGCTCCAGTTAGAAGAAGCAGAATGCTGCTATCGGGCAGCGAGGAATCATTTGCAGGAGGCACTTGAGAGGAAGACAGTAGCAACGGTGGCGTAGGAAGTGGAAGTGCAGGAACGAGGGATGGCAGCAGACGTGGAAGGGAGAGTTCTTGTGATCGGCTCGACTGGAGAGCTGGTGAGTCCAAAGAAAAAATTACTCACCTTAGCAATGTTGTTTCTTCTAATGGAGTCTTGCTGTATTCTGACTATTGCAGTGATATCCAACCTTTGAACTGCCCCGGCAAGGAAAGAGTTAACTTTCCATGCAAGGCATGGAACGTTGAGCTTGAGCTCGGTTGAGACTCTGTCTGTTGTTGTTTAAACCCAAACCACCAGATCTTTATGAGCTATACTCACTGGGTGTCCTGTGTGGAAACTGTAAACTCACACTAGCCAATTGGCTACTAAATATAATAAAAAGATTTTTTAGTTCCAAGGCAGACTCAAGTCAGGAAAGCCAGAAAATAAAACAAAACACAATACACACACCCAAATTAAGAGGGTGAGAAAAAAGGGGGCACCTCTAGGGTGCCAACACTGTTGCTGCCCACCCACATCCCAAAACCCAGGTTCTGAGAGGGGAGGCGGGGGGGATGTTAGAATACAGCAAGACTCCATTAGAAGAAACAACATTACTAAGGTGAGTATTTTTTTCTTAAAACAACATGAAGTCTTGCTGTATTCTGAGTATTGCAGACTACCAAGCAGTACCTCCATGGAGGAGGGACAGAACCTACTTCGGAAATAGGCTCTGAAGCACTGCTGTGCCAAACCGAGCATCACTCCTAGCGTGGATATCCAGAGAGTAATGCTTGGTGAAAGTATGTACCATTTTCCAGGTGGCTGCTTGACAAATCTCTAAGATAGGAATATCCCTGGCGGCAGCCAGGGAAGCAGCTGTACCTCTGGTAGAGTGAGCCCTCAGGCCTGAGGGTGGGATCCTACCTAATTTTTCATAGCAAAATTGTATACAAGAGATAATCCACCTGGCAATAGATCTCTTAGTGGCAGGTTTTCCCTTACCAACCTCACCATAAGTGAGGAACAGTTGGAGGGAGTCAAACTTGTGACCCTTGGTGCACTCTATGTAGTAGCTAAGGGCCCTTTTCACATCCAAGCTGTGCAGTCTCCTCTCCCCAGAGGAGGAATGGTCAGTGAAGAAAACAGGAAGAGACATAGACTGATTAAGGTGGAAATCTGAAACCACCTTAGGCAAAAACTTCCTGTTAGTCCTGAGGACCACCTTATCTTTATCGAAAGAGATAAAATCAGGCTCCACTGACAGGGCCTGTAACTCACTTATGCATCTGGCAGAAGTAATGGCTACCAAGAACACAGTTTTCCAAGTCAAGTACTTAAGTTCTGCTGAGGACAAAGGCTCAAAAGGGGGTTGCATAAGCTGAGCAATGCAAACATTAAGGTCCCAAGCAGGGGCAGAGTCCCTGAAGGGAGGATTGGTATGCAGCAATCCCTTGAAGAATTTACAGAATACAGGATGAGCTGAAAGGGAAGAGTGCTTGCCTGCTGACAAGAAGGCAGAGACAGCTGCCAGATGCACTTTAACTGTAGCTGGTCTGAGTCCCAAGCTATTGAGATGAACCATATAGTCAAGGACTGTAGGCAACCCAGCAGACTCTGGAGAAATATGCTTCCCAGAGCACCAAATAGTAAACCTTTTACATTTTGAGTTGTAAGTTTTTCTGGTGGAAAGCTTTCGAGAAGCCTTTAAAATATCCAGAACACCTTGAGAGAGATGCAAATCAGCAAACTCTAACTCTTCAAGAGTCAGGCCTTGAGACTGAGAGATTTGAGATTCGGATACCAGACCTTCCCCTGAGAACATGTTAACAGGTTGTAATTCCTGGGAAGAGACAGGGGAAGGTGGACTGCTAAGGACAGCAAGAGAGAGTACCAGGGCTGTCTGGCACAGTCTGGAGCAATCAGAATCACTTTGCAGGGTTGAGACCTGATTTTGACTAGTACCTTGAACAGGAGAGGGAAGGGGGGGAAGCATACAGGAACTTCCCTTCCCAATTGAGAACTAGGGCATCCAGGAGGACTGAGCCCAACACTGGGGGCCTGCAGCAAAAAAGAGGAAGCTGATGATTGTCTGGGGCTGCAAAAAAACCTATCTGTAGGGTGCCCCATCTGGAGAAGATCACCTTCAAAATCAGGGGCTCTAGGGACCATTCGTGATGGCCCTGAGATATCCTGCTGAGAGCATCTGCCAGGACATTGTCCTTCCCTGGGAGGTGCATTGCTATCAGAGAGGTATTCAGGAAATAGGCCAGAGACCACAACTTAATTGCCTCTGTGCACAAGGCCATAGACCGAGTGCCCCCTTGCTTGTTGATGTGCCACATTGTGGTGGTATTGTCAGTCCTGATCCGAACTACTTTGTTCTGAAGAGACTTGGAAAAAGCTTGAAGTGCTAGAAACACCACTCTGAGTTCTAAGAGATTGATGTGAAGCAGAGATTCTTGAGGTGACCACAACCCTTGGGTGGTCAGATCCCCCAAGTGGGTTCCCCAGCCCAAGAGGGAGGCATCTGTGGTAAGGATTAGAGAATGAGATTGAGTGACAAAGGGAACTCCTTGTCTTAGGTTGTCCTGATCCTGCCACCATTGCAAAGCCTGGATCAGGGTTCGAGTCACTGGGATTAGTTTGGTCAGAGAATCCTTTCTCTGGGACCAGAAGGCTCTTAAGTGGAACTGAATGTCCCTCATCTGAAATCTTGCTCCTGGACCACTGCTGTAGAGGCAGCCATGTGGCACAGGAGCTGCTGAAAATGCCTTGCTGGTCGAGACACCTGAGGTGAATGAAGAGGCCAGTGTAACAAGGGTCCTTGCCCTGTCCAGGGAAGGAAGGCTCTTGCCTTTATTGTATCCAGCTCTGCCCTATGAAGGTGAGGAGCTGCACTGGCTCTAGAACTGACTTTGAAAGATTCAGAAGGAATCCTAGAGAAGTGAGCAGTTGCTGAGTTATCTGTAGGTGTGATTCTTGATTCTTGGTCTGGAGACTGACCTACTATGAGCCAGTCGTCCAGGTGGAAAGATGGAGATCTTTTTTCTCCTTAGGAAAGCAACCACTACTGCCAGGCATTTTGTGAACACCCTTGGAGCTGAAGTTAGGCCAAAGGGCATTGCTCTGAATTGATAGTGGCCTGAGGGTAACTCGAACCTGAGGTACTTTCAGTGGGAGCTTCTAATGAGAATGTGGAAATAGGCATCCTTGAGGTCCAGGGAAACTAGCCAGTCTCCTGGCCTTAGAGAGGGTAGAATTATTCCTAGAGTCACCATTTTGAACTTTGGCTTTAAAAGGTGCTTGTTTAAGTATCTGAGATCCAGGATGGGCCGCCATTCTCCTGTCTTTTTGGGAGTTAAGAAGTACCTGGAGTACAATCCTTTTCCCTTGTGTAGGGATGGAACCCTTTCTATGGCTCTCAGAGCCAAGAGGGAAGAGACCTCTGCCTCTAGGGCAAGTGCCTCTGAAGGATTTGCAGGTGGAAAGGATCTGGTTCTCATCTTGGGAAATTTTTTGAAGCTGAGAACCAGTCCCTGGCTTACTACTTCCAGGACCCATTTGTCTGATGTTAAAGACATCCAGTCCCGGACAAAGTAAGCCAGCCTGCCCCCTACAGGTGGTGGAGAATTGGCTCAGGCAAACCCATCAGGGTGCCTGTTTGGCAGGGGCTTTAGGCTGAGGGGTGGTAGCAGGCCTGCTTGTACCCCATCTGCCTCTCCCTCTGAAGAACCCCCTCTGGGCAAAGGTGGAAGAGGAGGCCTTGGCTTGGTAAAAAGGCCTATGAAAAGGCCTGCCCCTGTCCCTGGAATGCTGCCTCTGGGGAGTGGCTTGCCTTTCCTTGGCCTGAGCACTCCTATAGGTGGTCCTGTATTCATCCATTTTCTTCATATAGTTCTCTGTTTGCTCCCCAAACAAAGAATTACCAACAACAGGAAAATCCATGGCCTTAGTCTGGGTATCCTGAGACAGGCTAGTACATCTGAGCCAAGCCATCCTACGAAGGGCCACAGATGTAGCCATAAGTCTAGATGAAACATCATTGGAGTCTACTGCAGCATGAAATTGAACCTTGGATACCTCAATACCATCTGCAGCCACCTGCTCCAGCTCCTTGGCAAGCTGGTCAGGGACCTGTTTAGCTAGAGCCATTACAGTGTCCCATCTAGACTTCTGGTATCTAGCTGTATAGGCCATATAATTAGCCTGCCTGAGTCCCAAATATGCTGCCATGTACTGTTTCTTTGCCATGGCATCAATCCTCCTGGAGTCCTTATCTGGGGGGTGTGAAGCCAAGGGTATATTTGCCTTATCACAGGCAGCAGCCTGCACTACCCCAACATGGCTGCATTGCTGGGAAAGGAACTCTGTATCTGAGCCTGAAAGAGTATACCTCTTGTCCATTCTCTTGTCCACAGGAGGTATAGAATTAGGAGTCTTTAAAATTTTTATTGCCTGTTTCCCAAAAGACTTATGGAGGGGAATAGACAGCCTCCTGGACTCTGGGATGTCCATCATCTCAACATAATCAGGCTCCTCCTGATCCTCTACTGCTTCCTTCATAGGAAGCTGAAGAGTTTCAGCCACTTTTTTGTAAAACATAAAATGGGAAGGGGACTCAGAAAGCCTAGGAGGAGAAACCCCTGAAGGTCTGTCTGGGGAGATGTCCGGGTCAATGGGCACATCCAGACTTTCATAATCACCATCACTATCCTCATACTCTCCTTCCTCCTCCGGTTCATAAAAATCCTCTAAATTATAATCCAGAACCAGGGGAACCGACCGAACCGAGCCCCTAACCGATGGTGCCGGTTTGGTCGGAACCGTTAATACTGAACAACTTCTTATTGCTTTGGCTATTCTCATCAGCGGGCGGAGAAAGAACTTGTGGATCAGAACCGCTGACTTATCCCTTCTTTTCTTTTAACCAGAACCGATCCCTCAGAGTTGGTTCTCCTTTGCCCGAGGAAGTTTCGCCCTTGGTCAGAGGGCACTCCTTCTGGTTCGGTTGAACTGAACCAGGCTGGCCATCTGGGTCAGCGGACATTTGGCCTTCCTCCCTCAGCCTACCTACTCTCTTTCCAGGGTAGCTGAGGGAAAATTTTGCAAATCTGGCAGTCTGAATGAGGTGGTCAAACCCCAGACAATAAACACAGGTGGTATGGGGGTCAGCCTTAGCAAAGGCTTCCCCACACACACTACGGTGTTGAAACCCAGTGGGCCCGGTTTTTCTCTTGGGTTTCTCAGACATGGCCAGTCCTAACCAAACTTACCCTTTTTTCGGCAATCCGCCAGGCAAGACACCCTCATCGGTTCCTGACCGTGGTACGGGTCATGGAAAAAACCATAATGAAATCTGTTTTTTTTAGAACGAATAAGGACCAGTAACCACACTCTAAAAGTAGAACAAACTTTTTTAAACAAACCTGATCGGTTCAAACGAACTGATCCAATGTTTACAAGTTCCACAAAGAAGAAACAATAATAAACCTATCTAGTACTCATGGTACCACAGACAGAGACTGAACTGACAGGTTAAATGGAATAAATTAGGGTGAAACTGAGGAAAAAACTACACTTTAACCGACTAAATTGAACCGAGCAAAGTAGGAATCTCTGGAGCGACTGTTCAGCGAGGCGGAGTAAAGATTCTGGCGGTTTGGGTTTAAACAACAACAGACAGAGTCTCAACCGAGCTCGAGCTCAGCGTTCCATGCCTTGCATGGAAAGTTAACTCTTTCCTCTCCGGGCAGTTCAAAGGTTGGATATCACTGCAATAGTTAGAATACAGCAAGACTTCATGTTGTTTGAAAGGAGATAATTTAGCTATGGACTGTGTAGAGTGTGCTGGGGTAAACTCTGCAGAAGTGGGAGAACTGAATGCGGAGAAGCAAACAGCAAGTTCGGGGACTGATATGGGGGATGAGGACATGCTAGCTGGACAATTGGCAGATACACGCGGTATGGGAGCTCCTGCTCAAATTGTGCTGCCCAGCGTAACTTTTAATATTGGATCCCTCAGGAGGCACAAAATGACTTCAAAGGAAGGGGGAAAAGCAGGAAGCTGCAGGTCCGAGTAATGGATGGGCCCAGGCAGGGGCAAGATCAGCAGCAAGTGGACAAAGACCCAGGTAATTGGGTAGTGACAGCCTTGCAAGCTGCAGGCTGGGTGAAAAGTCCTACGGGGATAGGGTGGGATGCAAATTTGGATGGTGTAGGACCCTTTGCATCAGGAGTTTCTGGAACTCCAGAAGTGTCCCCCCTCCCAATACAACTTTGAGTCCTTCATTGTCTCTGGGACAGTTTTCCCCTTCAGGATAAGAACCAGCTCAGCAACATGATGAGCCTCATCCTTTATTAAAAGTAATTAGAGACCAGGAAGCAGAGGGTTCCAGTACATCGGTGGAGGAAACAATGAGAGTGCAGGAATTGGAACAACAGGATACTGCTTCCACAGCATTACCAGAGAATGCCTCTCTGGTTTCAGCTCCTGATAAAGTATGGCATGGGAAGGTGAAGGAGCATTTGTTTCCAACTGATAGAGGCCCGCTGTTGGAACCAGCTGTAAGAAGGAACGCTGTAAGGTCAAAATATAGGGGTGATGTCTCAACAGTCCCAGATCGGCAGTTTGTTGGTAGGATTTTGTTAAAAGATAGTATGAAGTACTATGCATACGAGATTTATGCATTAATACATGTGCCAGGAGATACTATCTTTGATGTTAGTTTCAAACATCCTGCAGGTCTAGAAAGATTCTGGAAGCAATATCGTATTATGAAACTTTCACCTTTATGGAGGCCTTTTTTGACTATTCCGCTAACAAAACCCCTGACAAAAAAGATTATAGTGTTATTTCGAAATAAAGGGGTGAATGTTGTGGACATCACTTACTGGTTGCAGCAGCATTGTACTGTTAAAGGTTTTCCTGAGCCCATTTTGGATGAGGAGCAATTGTGGACTGGGGGGTGGAAATATCAAGTGGTTCTGAATCTTGTGAATGGCCAAACTAGTCATTTGCCAAATTGTTTTTTTTTTGGTCAGGACAGGGGAGTGATTTTCTATCCCGGGCAACCATGGGCTTCTTTTAAATGTGGGGATATGGGTCATCTCAGTAATGTTTGTGATAAACAAAAATGTGGGTTGTGTGAGGAATTGGGGCAGGTAGGGGCTCATTGCCAGCAACCTCTGAGATGTAATTTATGTGATGAACAGGGGCATTCTTTTCGTACTTGCTCATGGGCATCACATAATAATGTGGATATCACTGTTAGAGCTGAACAGGATGTTTATGTGGTAACAGCTCAAAAAGAGAAAATGCGTATGGTTGAGTTGCTGAGCACAGTTCCTGATAAAAGTCCGCTGCCACAAAGGGTCCCAAGGAAGATAGGTAGGGCTGGGCTTTTGGAGAAGGAGGTAGGGGATGAAATATTAGAGGAAGGGGATCAGTGTGTTGTACAAGACTTAGTTGTGGAAGTAGGACCAGAAGAATTAGTGGAATCAACTAGCCTCCCTTGTCAGGCAGAAGGAGGTGAAAGGGAGAAGAAAGGGGTTGATCAAATTGTGGAAATAGTAGAAGAAGGTGTTTCTATGCCCCCCCAGTACAGTTAGAGGCAGACTTCCAGAGAGTAACCAGGTCCAAAGCAGGAAAGTTATTAGCAAGCTCTCAAGTGCAGTCTAGATGTATGGATGGGGTAGCAGTTCAAAACTCGTATGCACTGTTGTTTGAGGAGGGGATGGAGGAGGATGGCTGTGATTCAGATTTCTCCTCTGTGGCCTCCTCTCAGGCAGAGGGCACTTCAGAGGTTGTCCCTCCTGAAAAGCTTAAAACTAGGAAGAAAAGGAAAAAAATGATTAAGTTGGGTATTTTCTGTTCCTTTTGTAAATTGGTTATGCTATCTCCTTTCTTACGGTCAATGTTAATAGTATAAAGTCCTATGAGAGGAGGCAGAGCACATTTTTGAGTCTTAGTATTGGGGGTGGGCAGGTTATCTTGTTACAAGATACTAGGTTACACACTTTACTGGAAGTAAACGCTGCACAGAAAGATTGGAGATGGGGCGTATCTTATTGATCAATAGGAGAAGAGCAGCGTTCTGGAAAAGGTTTGCTTTTTTCAGCGGTTGTTGTTCAAATATTGCATGTTTATGATATACTACCAGGGAGAGCTATGGTTGTGGATGTGGTGATACAGAAAGAAGTATTTAGGATAGTAAATATATATGCACCCCAGACTAAAGCAGAGAGGTCTAGTTTGTTTAAAAAGGTAGAACCATATTTGAACACTTCTAAATTGGTGTTATGGGGTGGAGATTTTAATTGTGGGCTTTCTCATAGAGACTGGGGGAGGGCTACAAAGAACACTTTTTGTGATACTAATACATTATTAGCAGCATTGCACAGAAATAACTTGAAGGATGTGTATGACATTTTACAACAGGAGCCGAAACACATTTTTTTAAAGGAAAACTATCTACCAGGATAGACTTTTGGTTTGCATCAGCAAGAATTACTTGTCAAGAGGTAGAGTTGTTGCCATTAGAAAATTCAGACCATTTGGCAGTTAAACTACGGTTGGGAGACAGACAGAAATTAATAGCAGGTAGGGGCTATTGGAAAATGAATATTTCAGTATTACAGGATGATTCTGTGGAAAAATACATAATAGCTTTATTCCGGGTAAGAAAGGATGTATGCTTTATGTATGATAGTCCCATAGAATGGTGGGAAGATACAAAGAGGGATCTGCAATATTGGTATATAATTTTTACGAAAAAGAAGGCTAAGGATAAGTATATTTCATATTTAGGACTTACGGTGAAATATATGCAAACTTTATTTTATTTATTTAGCTTTTGTTTACTGGGTAAGTACACTAGACAAGTATTATACCTATTTTCAGGAACGACCCGGGGAACTTTAACACAAGCTGCTGACAGAGCAAATAATGTTACAGCACGGTTACAGAGTTTAAAGGAACAAATGAGTCAGTATTTACAAGAGACAGTTAGGAAGGCGGCAAGTCAGTAGAAATATAGGGCCAGAGGAACAAAAGAGGATGTAAATCCATATGAAGGCAATGTACAAGGTGTGCAGAAGGTGGTTATGACAGGTCTCAGAGATGAACAGGGTAATTTAAAAGAGCATAATCAAGATGTAATGCTTATAGTACAAAAACATATTGTAGGCACCTTTCAAAAGGAGGGGAAGGTAGGTCAGGACCTCTTTTTTAAAGAGTTAGTTATACCTGCACTGTCAGCTGAGGAAAAGGAAAGTTTAGTTTCTCCTATTTCTGTATTAGAAATTAGGGAAGCTATTTCGAAATTATCTGCCAAGACTACTCCTGGAAAGGATGGGATACCGAATTATTTTTTATAAAACTTACATTGATATTTTGACTCCCTGTTTAGAGGTACTTTATAATGCCATTTGGGAGGAAAGAAGGCTTGCCCCTTCAATGCAGATAGGAATGATGATTTTTCTATTTAAAAAAGATGACCCTCATGACCTAAAAAAATTGGAGACCATTAACTTTGTTGAATGCTGATTATAAAATTCTAGCAAAAATACTAACAACAAGATTGGCAAAAATATCACAAAAGGTAATTGTTCAGGAGCAGACTTGTGCAGTCCCAGGTAGGAATGTTGTACAGAATTTGTCTTTTATTAGGGAGGTTGTGGAGCAAGGTTTAGGAAACAAGTTAAGTGGTTATTTACTGTCGGTTGACCAGAAAACTGCTTTTGATACAGTTCGGCAGGAATATCTTTGGATGGTATTACAGCATTATGGAATTCCGAAGGTTTTTATAGATTTAGTTAAGGTGTTGTGTGCAGAGATTCAGGCTATTCCACTGGTGAATTTTTTTAAGGGGTACCAATTTATTTAAAGAATGGGGTAAAGCAGGGTTGCCCGAGGCGCCCCTTGTTATATGATTTTGGTTTGGACCCATTATTAAGAAGAATTGGGCAAGCTGAAGACATTAGAGCCATTGTCAACAATGATGGATATGAATTTCAAAAAGTTTCAGCTTATGCGGATGATTGTGTTTTTACTTTAGCAGACGGAGAGTCTGGTGTTAGGATTTTAAATATGCTACAAGATGTTTATGGTATAACAGGTATTAGAATTAATATGAGCAAAAGTATTGTTTTAGTATTAGGAGATATTGGGAAAGTAGAGAATTTTCCAATTCTGATGACCACAGATCAAGTTACATTTTTGGGATTATTTTTTGGAACAAGAGAATCAGAAGAACAAAACTGGACTAGTGTATGATAAGGCGCAGCTCAAGGTGTTGTCATGGTTGTCTTGGAAAATGTCGAGGAAAAAGCAGGTTTATCTCTTAAGGGCATATATAGCGCCTATTTTTTTATATGTATCTCATGTGTTTCCCCTCCCCTATAAGATGTATACAAAAGTTCTGGGTTTATTTTTTCATTTCTTGTGGGGTAGTAGGTTGAACCCGGTCAAGAGAAATCATACCTATAGGGTAGGGAAAGAAGGAGGTTTGAACATGATACATCCTTTAATTTATTTATTTGGAAATGTATTTTTTAGTTCTATTTGCCCTTTGTTGTTACAAACAGCGGGAATGGGGCAAGTTTGTATGCAGTTATGGGGTAAGCCTTTTTTGGAGGCATGGGGTAGAGGAAAATGGCATCCTATGGAAAAAATGCTCCCAAATTATGTACAGACTACAATACGCTATATTAAAACCTGGAGGATAGAAATGGCATGGTGTTTAGGGAAAGGGAAGAAAATGTTTTATAACACTATTTTGGATACCTGGTATCAAGAAGAGCCAGTTTTTAAAGTATCCTCTGCGGTTGATATTAATTTGTTACTAGAAGGGATGATTGATCCTAGAATACCTCTGAAAATGCAAGATTTTGTTGGATATGTGGTCATCAGAAGTTACAGGTAAAGGGCAATCAGAAGCATAAGCAGTTGGATGAGAGAAGGTGTGGTGAAAGTGCCTGTGCTGGAGTTGTGGAGACAATGCAGCATCTTTTTTTGAACGTATTCATGTTCATAATTTTTGGAAGTTATTGTCAGAATTATGGGGGGGAAGTTGACTTTGTTGATGAATTATGATGTTTTGGTTTTAGGACAAATTCCGGCTGCCTGAACACAATGGGCAAAAAGTACAGTCCATATACTATTGGTATGTTTAAAATGGTCCATTTGGCAGGCGAGGTGCCTTAGATTCCTGCAAGGTAAAGTAATTCAGCAGCAAGATGTTTTTTTTAGAATACAGCAAGAACTGGATAACATTTATGAATATGAGAACCGTGTCTTGGGAAAAGTGGTGGTAACCTAATTATGGAGAAATGTTGGTTGGGTGGGTTGAGGTTTGTTGTAGTAATATGGTACCTTTAGTTTATGAATAGTTATTTGATAAAGCACGAAAAATTTTCAACAGTGCTATTTTTTTTTTTCGTATTTTTGGTGATGGTTTTTCATTGGGAACCTAGAAGCCAGTAGAAGGGCATTATATTTTAGTGTTTGTATAAAATTGATTAGTTTTTTTTCCTTCTTCTGAATTAATATGTATAATTTAGTATGATTTATTTGTCTCAAAGTTATTGATGGTGTTTCCTTTTGTATCTTGTTTTTGAATTCTGAATAAAAATTTCCCCTACTCTTTACAATAAGTGCAATGGGATCTTTAACATCCACCTGAACTACCACCAATCCAGGCAGATGGGACCTCGGTTTAATGTCTCATCTGAAAGACAGCACCTCAGAAGTGCAGCACCCCTCTCATGCTGCACTACAGTGTCAGTACTGGGATATTAACCCAAGTGCCAGATGTGGGAACTGAACCCACAGCCCTCTGATCTCCCGGCCTCAGAGGCGAGTATGCTACCTACTGAGCCACTGACACTCTTTTGACAAGGCAATGCCCATGGGCTGTTCCACAGCTGTACGAAGTTTGAGGCATTTAGCACTTGGATGCAATGGGTGTTTGTGAAAAGATACAGGCACAATGCGGTGGTACACTAGTTAGATGATTTCCTGCTGGTGGGGGAGAACTGGAAGGAGATGAAGTCAATGCTCAGGGATTTTGAGCATATGTGCAAGAAGAAAAAATTACTCACTTTAGTAATTGTGTTCCTTCTAATGGAGTCTTGCTGTATTCTGACATATGCAGTTAGTCCCAGCACTTGAACTGCCCCGGAGAGGAAAGAGTTAACTCTATGCCAGAGCATAGAACGTTGGGCTTGAGCTCGGTTCAAACCTCTGTCTGTAGCACTTCAAAGTGTAACTGTCAGATTCTTACAAGCTAATACTAATTAACTAACTACACCTCCTAAGTGGAAATTGTAAATAAAATAGCCAACAGGCAATTACTTTTTTGGGTCCCCCAAAGACTCAAGTCGAGAACTCAAAAAAGTAACCAGGTAGTAGACCAAAATATAACTACAAAAACAACTTAACTAAAACCCACTCCACCCTCAAAAAGGGAGGAGTGCCAAGTACACCTCTGAGGTGCAACACTGTACCTGCCAGCCCACTTCCCAAAAACAGGTTCTGAGAGGGGAGGCAGGGAGGGAGGCAAGGCAAGTTTTAATTAAAAGATGCCCATCCCAGAGGCCCTGGGTGCCATACAACAATCAAAATAAATACAAAACAAACACAATAATAAACATTTATATACAATATTCCAAACAGTTAAAACAAAATTTACTACCCTCAACAGCAAACTAAATTCAGAATAGATAAAAACTAAGTTAAACATCCATTTCTAAAAAAACAGGTAGGGACTATAAAACACAGTCCAGGAAGGCCTGAGTATACAAGAAAATCTTAAGGCGTGCCTTAAATACCTCCACAGAAGGGGCCTCTCTGATGGCTAAAGGAAGCGAATTCCACAGGATGGGAGTGGCAACACTAAATGCTCTGTCACCAGCAGTTTTTAACCTCATCCTGGGAATCGCAAGAAGGCCCCAATAGGAGAAGCAGAGGAAGTGGATAGAGACAGCAGGTGCAAGAAAGTCCTTCAGGTAACCAGGACCCAGGCCATGAAGGGCCTTAAAAGTGAGCAAACCCACCTTATAGAGGAGCCTCCATCTAACTGGCAGCCAGTGCAGTTGACACAGCACCGGAGTGATGTGACAATACTTAGGCTGCCCTGTCAACAGCCTCACTGCCGCATTCTGCACCAGCTGCAGTCTGCACAGGGTAGGTCAGAATACAGCAAGACTCCATTAGAAGAAACACAATTACTAAGGTGAGTAATTTTTTCTTCAAACAACATGAAGTCTTGCTGTATTCTGACATATGCAGACTACGAAGCAGTACCTCCCAGGGGGAGGGTACCGAACCTATTTGGGGAATAGGCTCTGCAGTACTGCTGTACCAAACCTAGCATCACTCCTAGCCTAGATATCCAGACAGTAATGCTTGGTAAATGTATGGACTGTTTTCCAGGTGGCTGTTTTGAATATTTCTGATAGAGGTATATCTCTGGCAGCAGCCAGAGAAGCAGCTGTACCCCTAGTTGAATGAGCCCTCAAGCCTGAGGGGGTATTTTGCATAGCTTTTCATAGCAGAATTGTATACAAGAGACAATCCACCTGGCGGTAGTTCTCTTAGTAGCAGGTTTACCCTTTCCCACTTCCCCATAAGTGAGAAACAAGTGAGAACAGTCAAACCTAAGTGCCCTTAGTATGCTCAATGTAGTAGCTAAGTGCCCTCTTAACATCCAAACTGTGTAATTGTCTTTCTCCTGAAGAAGAATGATCAGTGAAGAATACAGGAAGAGACATGGACTGGTTCAGATGAAAATCTGAAACCACTTTGGGTAAGAACATCCTATTTGTTCTAAGGACCATCTTATCTCTATGGAATTAGATCAAATCCAGCTCTACTGACAGCGCTTGTAACTCACTAATACGCCTGGCAGACATGATATCTACCAGGAACACATTTTTCCAAGTCAAGTACTTAAGTTCTGATGAAACCAATGGCTTAAAAGGAGGTTGCATAAGCTGAGCAATGCAAACATTAAGATCCCAAGCAGGGGTAGGGTCCTTAAAGGGAGGGTTGGTATGAAGCAAACCTTCAAAGAACTCACAGAAAACAGGGTGAGATGCCAGAGAGGAAGACTTCCCCATTAACAGAAAAACAGAGACAGCTGCTAAGTGCACTTTCAGAGTGGCTGGCCTGAGACCTAGGCCATTGAGATGAACCATATAATCCAGAACAGTAGCCAGATCAGCAGTGTCTGGTAAGACATCCTTATTGGAGCACCAGATGCTGAATCTCTTCCATTTAGAATTATAAGTTTTTCTGGTGGCAGGTTTTCAAGAGGCTTTAAGAATATCCAGAACCCCCTGAGATAGGTGCAGACTTGCAAACTCTAACTCTTCAAGATCCAAGCCTTGAGGTTGAGAGACTGAAGATTGGGGTACCAGATTCTCCCCATAGATGAGGTTAACAAGCTGTGCCTCTTGGGCAGAGATAGGGGAAGATGGACTGCTAGGGGCATCAACAGGGGATACCATGGCTGTCTGGCCCAGTCTGGTGCAATCAGGATCACCTTGCACGATTGTGACCTGATCTTGACCAGGATCTTGAATAACAGGGTAAAGGGAGGAAAGGCATAAAGGAATTTGCCCCCCTAATCCAGAACCAGAGCATCCAGGGGAATTGTGCCCATGACTGGAGGTCTGTAACAGAAGAGAGGAAGTTGATGATTGTCTGGGGTTGCAAAGAGATCTATCTCTGGAGTGCCCCACCTTGAGAAATCTACTTTAAAAATGAAGAGTCCAGGGCCCATTCATGATGGCCCTGAGAGATCCTGCTCAGGGCATCTGCTAGCACATTGTCCTTCCCTGGCAGATGGACTGCTACCAGAGATGCCTGCAGGGCATACAACAGAGACCACATTTTCATGGCTTCTGTGCTTAAGGCCATAGACCGAGTGCCTCCCTGCTTGTTGATGTACCTTATGGTGGTGGTATTGTCAGTCCTGACCTGAACCACCTTGTTCTTTACTGAGTCTGAGAAAGCTTGGAGAGCCAGGAATACTGCCCTGAGCTCCAGAAGATTGATATGAAGAAGAGACTCCTGAGAGGACCACACTCCTTGTGCTGTGAGGGTAACTAAGTGAGCCCCGCAGCCCAGGAGAGAAGCATCTGTGGTTAGCACCACTGAATGAGTCTGACTGATGAATGGGACTCCTTGCCTGAGATTGTCCTGATCCAACCACCATTGGAGAGCTTGGATCAGAGTCTGAGTCACTGGAATCAATTTGGTTACAGGATCTTTTTTCTGGGACCAAATGGACCTCAGATGAATCTGAATGTCCCTCATCTGAAATCTGGCTCCCTGTACCACTGCAGTAGAAGCTGCCATGTGGCCCAGGAGCTGAAGAAAATGTCTTGCTGGTCGAGACACCAGAAGGTGGAAAGAAGAAGCAAGGTCTGTAAGGGCCTTTGCCCTTGCCAGAGGAAGAAAAGCCTTTGCTTGGACAGTATCCAACTCTATCCCTATGAAGATCAGGGGTTGTACTGGTTCGAGAACTGATTTTGGTAGATTGAGGAGAAATCCAAGGGAAGTGAGCAATTGTTGTGTCACTTGCAGGTCTGACTTGACTTGGTCTGGGGACTGTCCCACAATGAGCCAGTCATCCAGGTATGGAACAATGGAGATGTTTTGTCTCCTGAGAAAGGCCACTACTACTGCTAGGCATTTTGCAAACACCCTTGGAGCTGATGTTAGCTCAAAGGGCATTGCTCTGAACTAATAATGGCCTGAAGGCAATTCGAACCTGAGGCACTTTCTGTGGGAGCACCTGCTAGGAATGTGAAAATAGGCATCCTTGAGGTCCAGGGTGGCTTTTCCAAACGGCGATAGGCGGGATCCTTTGTTAGTTGGATTCAACCGCAGGAAAGAAGGGCTAAACGCTTAGCGTTCTATAGCACTTTTCCAAACAAACAGACGCCATACATATGAGAATAGGATTAGCGTTTGGAGTAAAATCGAGTAACTACATAGTAGGCATACGAGTGGAACAGGCTCTTTTAAATGAAAACGTTTGAAAGGTGTTATAATATAAAGACCATTTTGGAAAAATAAAAGCAAACAAAGATTTAAGAGATTGAAAACCTTTAATGGATTGGAAGTGAAAAGAAGGGATTTAATATAATTTCGAGTGAATCTTTGTTTAAGGAATTTAGTATTGCTTATCCAAGATATTAAGAGGCCCCGTGAACAAGCTGGAGACAGCGAAACGTAGGGGCGTTGGAGGCAATAAAGAAAATTTGATAATTGAAGCAGACTCCATATTGATTGTCTGTTGGGAAGAATTACTCCCAGAATCACCATTTTGAATCTTGGCTTGACAAGGTGCTTGTTTCGTTATCTTAGGTCTAGGATGGGCCGCCACTTCCCTGTCTTTTTTGGGGTAAGGAAGTATCTGGAGTACAAACCCTTGCCACTGTGTGGAGTAGGAACTCTCTCTATGGCTCTGAGAGCCAGCAGAGAGAAAAGCTCTTCCTCTAGGGCAATGGTTTCGGAGATGATTGCAGGTGGAAAAGATCTGACCCTCAGTTTTGGACATTTTTTGAAGCTGAGGGCCAGTGCCTGGCTTACTACTTCCAGGACCCACTTGTCTGAGGTAACAGACTTCCAGGCCTGGAAGTAGTAAGCCAGTCTGCCTCCCACTGGAATAGGGGAGTCTACCCAGGCTGACACATTAGGGTGTCTGCTTGGCAGAAGCCTTAGACTAGGAGGAGGATGCAGCCCTGCTCAGCCCCCTTCTGTCTCTCCCTCTGAAGAACCCCTCTGAGGAAAATGAGAGGAGGCCTGTGCCTGGTAAAAAGGCATGTGAAAAGGCCTGCCCCTGCCTCTAGGCTGCTGCTTCTGAGGAGTTGCCTGTCTTTACTTGGCCTGTGCACTCCTGTAGGTGGTCTTGTATTCATCCATATTTTTCATATAATTCTCTGTCTGCTCCCCAAACAGAGAATTACCCACCACAGGGAAATCCATGGACTTAGTCTGAGTGTCCTATGAGAGCCTAGTGCATCTGAGCCAAGCAAATCTCTGAAGAGGCACAGATGTAGCCATGACTCATGATGACACATCATTTGAGTCCACTGCAGCATGAAATTGGATCTCAGATGCCTCAGTCCCATCAGCAGCCCCCTTCTCCAGCTCCTTAGCTAGCTGGGGGAAGCCTGTTTAGCCATTGTATCTGGCTGTGTAGGCCATATAGTTTGTCTGCCCGAGTCCCAAGGAGGATGCCAAGTACTGTTTTTTGGCCATAGCATCCACCTTCCTAGAGTCTTTATCTGGGGGGTGTGAAGCCAAAGATATATTAGCCTTGTTACAGACGGCAGCCTGCATGACCCCAACGTGGCTGCATTGTTGAGACAAGAACTCTGTACCTGAGCCTGACAGCATATACCTTCTGTCCATTCTGTTGTCCACAGGAGGTAAAGAATTTGTTGTTTTGAGAATTTTTTGTGTCTGTTTCCCAAGAGATTTATGGAGGGGAATAGACAGCCTTTTGGACTCGGATATCCATCATTTCTACAAAGTCAGGTGCCTCTTATTCCTCAACAGCTTCAACCAGAGGGAGCTGGAGGATCTCTGCCACTTTTTGTAAAACAAATAGTGGGACGGGGACTCAGAAAGCCTGGGAGGGGAAACATTAGATGGCCTGTCTGGGGAGATGTCTGGTTCAATGGGCTCATCCATCCTTCCACACCATCATCATCATAGTCGTCATCGTTGTACCCTTCCTCCCCCTCCAAATCCTGTTCATAATACTCATCCAGACAATATTCCTTAACTGGAGGAACCGACCAAACTGTCACCTACCAAGAGGAGCCGGATCGGACGGAACAAGATGGAGCGATTCCACAATACTTATCACCCTGGCTATCTCTTCGGTGGTTGGACGTTGCGGTTCTGGATCCAAACCGGCCAATTTTCTCTATTTTTTGATGGAACTGACCCCTCATGATCAGCACTCCTTTTGCCTGAGGGAGTATCACCCAGGTCAGTGAGCACTCCCTCAGGTTTGGTAGGAACCGAACCAGGTTGGCCATCTGGATCAGCGGACTTCTCGGCCTTCTTTTCCCTAAGCCTACCCAATCTCTTATCTAGGGTAACCTTCAGAAAATGTTTGCAGATTTGGCAGTCTGAATCGAGGTAGTCAAACCTCAGACAATAAACACAGGTGGTGTGAGGGTCTGCCTTAGCAAGGCATCCCCACACTCACTACAGTGTTGAAACCCAGTGGGCCCGGTTTTTCTCTTGGGTTTCTCAGACGTAGCCATACTAACCACTAACTGTTTATTAGCTTAAAAGCCAGGCAAGACCCCCCCTATCAGTTACCAACCGTGTTATGGGTCGTGGAAAAAAAAACTGCTAATATTCCATTTTTTTTAAACCGATAGGGACTGGTACCTCACACTAAAAAATTTAAGAAATAATAAAACCCAACACAATTGGTTCCTAACCGGACCAATCAACAGATTTTTAAATTTCCAAACAGAAATAAACAATTATTAAACTAAAGTCCACTACCTAAAACACTTACTGTACCGCAGACAGGGATTTGAAGCAGAAAATAAAAGACAAAAATGGTATAACACTGACATATTACTTCAACCGAACCTACAAGCGAAGGAGCAATCTCCGGTGCGACTGTTCAGTTAGGCGGAGTAAAGAATCTGACGGTTACACTTTGAAGTGCTGCAGACAGAGGTTTGAACCAAGCTCAACTCCAATGTGCTATGCTCTGGCATAGAGTTAACTCTTTCCTCTCTGAGGAAGTTCAAGTGCTGGGGCTAACTGCATATGTCAGAAAGCAGCAAGACTTTGTGTTGTTTAAAGATAGGGGTACCCACTTGCAGAGGGGAAGACATAAGGTCCAGCTAGGAAGCTGGAATTTATGGGAATTGAGGTGGATGCAGACTAGCAGGTTTTCAGGTTACCGCATCAGAAAGTTGCCAGACTCAAGGAACTAATAGAGGAGGTCAAGAAGAGGAGGAGAGTCCCATTGGATTAGGTACAACAGCTGTTGGGGCTCTTGAATTTCTCATGCAGGGCAGTGGCGCCTGGGAGGTGTTTCACCAGGAGATTAGCCAGGGCAACTGGGGGGCCAAAACTGCCTCGCCACTGGGTGGACATTTCACAGGGGATAAGGCAGGATCTGGAGGTGTGGCAGCAATTCTTAGTAGACTACAATGGGGTCACATTCTGGCAGAAAGAGTGGCTAGGGAATAACAATTGGGACCTATACACGGATGCATCCAGTTCTATTAGAATGAAGGCCTATTTTAGGGTGAGGTGGATTGCAGAAGCATGGCCAGAGTCTTGGAGAAAGAGTGGGCTACTGAAGGACATAACACTGCTAGAGATTTTCCCATATGGGTGGCGGTGCTGACATGGGGGGAGTTCTTAAGGAACAGGAAGATAATGTTTTGGTGTGACAATAGATCTGTAGTGGAGGTCATCAATTGGCAAGGAGGACACTCTGTGTCAGCAAACAGGGTTTTGAGACAACTGGTGCTGTGGGGGCTAAGACTAAACATGTCAATTGGAGCCTGACTGCTATATAGGAGTTCCTAGTCTGCCAACACACTGGGGGCATACTAAGAACGTGGAAGGTGGTGAGCTAATTGCTATATATAGAGATATGTGAGAAAACTGGTATAACATGTGTATTTCTGTCTTCCACAGGGCAGGGAAGGAGCAGGCAGGTCTGGATCCCTGGGCATTATTACATTTATTGGTCTGAGATGTGGGCCGCCATCCATCAGGGAGGAAAGCAGCTAGGGCAGGACCTCAACAAAAATGATGGTTTATTGGAAAGGGGTCCAGGGCATGAGGTGGGCACAGATCATGCCAACCTTGAAGGAGCTGACACAAAAGTGACCACAGCCAGACCTGCTGATAATACATTTGGGGGGTAATGATTTGGGAGATTGACTATGGGGATTCTTGTGCAAGGAAATGCTAAGGGACCTAGGGGCAATTCAGCAGTTTTGACTGCAGGTGAGGGTAGCATGGTCAGAAATGGCACCTGGGATGGTTTGACAGCAGGCCAGGGACATAAAAGGGGTGGAGCGGGCTAGGAAGAAGATTAACAGGTAGGTGGCAGCATGGTTGGGGGGGTAGGGGAAACATATATAGCCCATAAAGACATTTCATTTACCAACCCAGGGAGGTACAGACCAGCTGGGGTGCACCTTTTGACAGTGGGGATGTCAGCATACATGCTACAATTAGGAGATAGTGTAGAAATTTGGGGAAAAGAAGGGTGGGTGGGGGAGCCCATCATTCCATTACCTAAGCTGGAGATGGGCTAGTGGAAATTTTTTGGGAAAAAAATAAAATGGGGGGGGTGGAAAGGGGGGCAGGTAAGATCCTCAGGCTGGGCACAGATGACCAGATGTGGATGTAGATGAAAAAGGAGGCGTACAATTAAGGAAATAACAATATGGGGGGGCCGGTTGCCATTAGCAACCAGAGCCAAAGAGAGGGCAGCAATGGGAATAGGAGAAGGGGTATTGGGCTTTTCAAGCATCCAGACCCTGAGAAAACAATGGACAACAGACTGTTCAAGGAAAAGTGGATGAAGGGGTATCGGGCTTTACAAATGTCTGGACCCCGAGAAGAGGACAGGAGAACCAGAGAGATTTACAGAAGACAATTGAACTATGTGATTGAAGAAAAACTTACTCACCTTAGTAATGTTGTTTCTTCTAATGGAGTCTTGCTGTATTCTGACTAATTGCAGTTAGCCCCAGCACTTCAACTGCCCCAGAGATGAGAGGGTTAAACTCTATGCAAAAGCATAGAATGTTCATCTCAAGCTCATTTTTCAAACCTCTGTCCCAGGTACTCTGAAGTGTAACCATCAGATTGGGCTGGCAGTATAGCCTAGAGGTTAGAGCAACAAAGTGTGAATGATCTTGATACATCCAGCAGACCAGACCTGAGTTTGATTCTCACAACCTCCACTTGCATACTGTGCGACTCTGAGCAAGTCACTTAACCGCCCAGTGCTCCCAGGTTGCCCCTGAAAACAGGCACTTGTGCCTAGTGGGCCTTACCCGGTTACCAAAGACTGAAATAAAATAAATAAATAAAGATTCTTACGAGCCCTAAACTAACTGGCTAACAATCCAGAAATTGTTTTGGAATTTTTTGCCAAAAGGCCATATTATTAAAGAATTAGGGTATGAAGGCTTAAGTCGAGACCCCCAAAAAGAATTCAAGTACTGTAGGTACACAAATTACAATCAAAAATAACAAAGAAAAACAACCAGAGCACCCCTGGGGTGCAGCACTACACCTGCCCACCTACATCCCAAAACAGCTAGGTTCCAGGAGGGGAAGCAGGAAGGAAGGTCAGAATACAGCAAGACTCCATTAGAAGAAACAACATTACTAAGGTGAGTAATTTTTTCTTCAAACAACATGAAGTCTTGCTGTATTCTGACTAATTGCAGACTACCAAGCAGTACCTGCAAGGAGGAGGGAACTACAGAACCTATTTGGGGAACAGACTCTGCAGTACTGCTGTGCCAAACCTAGCATCAGTTCTTGACTGGATATCAAGGGAATAATGTTTGGTAAATGTGTGAACAGTCTTCCAGGGTATATCCCTGGCAGCTGCAACTGATGAAGCTGTACCTCTGATGGAGTGAGCCCTCAGGCCTGACAGAGGCTCCTTCCCCAATTTTGAATAGCAGAACTGTATGCAAGAGACAATCCATCTGGCAATAGTTCTCTTAGTGGCAGGTTTTCCTTTACCCACTTCTCCATAAGTAAGGAACAGCTGAGAACAATGGTTTCTGTGGCATTTAGTGGATTCTATATAGTAACTTAGAACCATTTTAACATCAAGACTGTGCATCCTCCTCTCTCCAGAGAAGGAGTGGTCAGTAAAGAATACAGGCAATGTTCATGGACTGGTTCAGATGAAAATCTGATACCACCTTGGGAAGGAACTTCCTATTTGTGCAAAGGACCACCTTATCCCTGTGAAATGAAATGAAGTTAGGTTCCACTAATAAGGCCTGTAATTCACTGATTCTCCTGGCAGAAGTGATAGCCACCAGAAATACAGTTTTCCAAGTCAGGTACTTAAGTTCAGCTGAACAGAGAGGCTCAAAGGGAGGCTGCATCAGCTGGGCAATACAAATATTCAGATCCCACAGGGGAGTGGGATTCCTGAAAGGAGGGTTGATATGAATCAGCCCTTTGAAAAATCTTTTGAAGACTGGATGGGAGGCTAAGGAAGAAACTTTCCCTGCCAAAATGAAAGCAGAAATAGCTGCCAAATGACCTTGAGGGTGGCAGGCCAAAGGCCCATGCTATTAAGATGCACCAGATAATCCAGGGCAATGGCAATATCCGCTGAGTCCAGCTGGATGTGCTGCTGATTACACCAAAACCCAAATCTCTTCCATTTGGAACTGTATAAGTTTTTCTAGTGGAAGGCTTTCTGCTAGCCTTAAGGATATCTAGAGCTGACTGGGAAAGATTCAGACCTGCAAACTCTAGCTCTTCAAGAGCCAGGCCTTGTGCCTGAGAGAGTGAAGGTTGGGGTACAGGATCCTCCCCGAGACAAGATGAGGAGATTGAACTGCCTGGGAAGACACAGAGGTATTGTCACTGACAGTGACAACAGTAGATGATACCAAGGTTGTCTGACCCAGTCCAGAGCTACTAGAATCACTGTGCAAGGTTGGGATCTGATCTTGACCAGCACTCTGAATATCAGAGGAATGGGAGGAAAAGCATAGAGAAACTTATTGGTCCAATCGAACAGGAGGGCATCCAGAGGGACCGACCCCAGGAGAGGGAGTCTGCAGCAGAACAGGGGGAGCTGATGGCTGCAAAGAGATCTATCTCTGGAGTGCCCCATCTCTTGAAAATGATTTGGAGAATGAGATGATTCAGAGACCATTCGTGGTCCTGCTGAGAGATCCTGCTGAGAGCATCTGCAAGTACGTTGTCTTTCCCTGGAAGATGCACAGCAATCAGGGAAGTTTGCAGGGAGTAAACTAGAGACCATATTTTCATGGCCTTGGTGCACAAGGCCGAAGACAGAGTGCCCCCCGCTTGTTGATGTACCATATGGTTGTGATATTGTCTGTCCTGATCTGCACCACTTTCCCCTGGATCATGTTCAAAAATGTCTGGACTGCCAAAAAGACAGCCCTGAGTTCGAGCAGATTTATGCGCAGAAGGGACTCCTGAGGAGACCAAGTCCCCTGAGCCATGTGCTGATCCAGATGGGCTCCCCACCCTAGTAGGGAAGCATCTATAGTGAGAATCACTGTGGGCACCTGAGTGAGGAAGGGAACCCCTTGCCTTAAATTGTCCTCTTCCAGCCACCACTGGAGGGCTTGAACCAGAGTCAGAGACACTGGAACAAACTTAGAGAGGGAATCTTTTCTCTGAGACCAAAAGGTTCTCAGGTGAAATTGAATATCTCTCATCTGGAACCTTGCTCCCTGCACCACTGCAGTGCATGCTGCCATATGGCCTAGCCGCTGCAAAAAATGTCTGGCTGGCCGAGATACAAGTGGACGAAAAGAGGAAGCTAGATTGATGAGAGATTGGACCCTTGGGGAAGGGAGAAAGGCCTTGGCCTGAACAGTGTCCAGCTCCACTCCTATAAATGCGAGAAGCTGGGTAGGCTCCAGGACAGACTTTTCCAGATTCAGGATGAATCCTAGGGAGTCCAGAAGATTTTGAGTGGCCTTTAGAGCTGATCTGACTTGGTCTGGAGACTGGCCTACTATGAGCCAATCATCCAGGTAAGGGAACAGTAAGATGCCTTGTTTTCTGAAGAAGGCTACCACTACTGCCAGACACTTGGTGAATACCCTTGGAGCAGATGTTAAACCGAAAGGCATTGCTCTGAACTGATAATGGCCTGAAGGCAGTTTGAATCTGAGGTACTTTCTGTGGGACTGCCTGATAGGTATGTGAAAATAGGCATCATTGAGATCCAGGGAGGCTAGCCAGTCTCCTGGTCTCAGAGAGGGAAGAATTAGTCCCAGAGTCACCATCTTGAACTTTGGCTTTTAGATGTGTTTGTTTAGGTATCATAGATCTAGGGTGGGTCGACACTCCCCTGTCTTTTTTACGGTAAGTAAGTACCTGGAGTACAATCCTTTTCCCCTGTGAATGAGAGGGACCTTTTCCACTGCTTGCAGGAGCAGTAGAGATGAGACCTCTGTCTCCAAGGCCTGTGTTTCCTCTGGAGAGGAAGGGGGAAAAACCTTTGCTCTCAGCCTTGGGAACCTGGTGAAGCTGAGAGCAAGACCCTGGCTTACCATTTACAGAACCCACCTGTCTGAAGTGATAGACTTCCAGGCCAGGAAGAAGTGAGCCAGTCTGCCCCTACAGGGATTGGGGAGGTGACCCTGGCTGACCCATCAGGGTGTCTGCTTGGCAGGGGTCTTAGACTGAGAGGAAGATGCAGCCCTTGTCATCCCCCTTCTGCCTCTTCCCCTGAAGAACCCCCTCTGCTGGAGAAGAGGAGGCCTGAGCCTGGTAAAAAAGGCCTTTGAAAGGGCCTGCCCCTTCCAGACCTAGATTGCTGCCTTTGAGGAGTGGACTGTTTCTCTTTGGCTGCAGCACTCCTATATGTGGTCCTGTACTCTGCCATCTTTTTCATGCAAGCCTCTGTTTGTTCCCCAAACAGAGAGTTACCAGTGACAGAAAAATCCATGGCCTTGGTCTGGGTATCCTGAGACAAGCTGGTACACCTGAGCCAGGCAAATCTCCTCATGGAAACAGATGTAGCCATAACTCGAGAATGAACATAATTCGAGTCTACAGCAGCATGGAACTATACCTTAGAAGCTTCGATGAAATCTGCAGCTACCTGCTCCAGCTCACTGGCTAGGTGGGGGAGGGGCATTCTTAGCCAGTGCCAGAATCATATCCCACCTAGATGTCTGGTATCTGGCCGTATATGCCATGTAGTTGGATTGTCTGAGTCCCAAAGAGGATGCCAGGTACTGCTTCTTAACCATGGCATCCACTTTCCTGGAATCCTTATCTGGGGGGTGAGATGCCAGAAGAATATTAGCCTTGTCACAGGCTGCAGCTTGCACTACCCCAACATGGCTGCAGTGAGTAGTAAGGAATTCCATCCCAGGGCCTGATAAAGCATACCTCCTGTCCATCTTCTTATCCACAGGGGGTATGGATGTTGGTAGTTGTACGATTTTTTGGGTCTGTTTTCCTAGGGACTTGTACAGAGGGAAAGACACCCTTTTGGACTCTGGGACGTCCATCATCTCAACATAGTCAGGCTCCTCCTGATCCTGTTCAGCTTCTTCCATAGGGAGCTGAAGAGTGTCAGCCACCTTCCTGTAGAACAGGTAGTGGGAGAGGGGCTCAGAAAGCCTGGGAGGAGACACATTGGAAGGCCTGTCTAGGGAGATGTCCAGTTTGATAGGCTCATCCAGGTCTTCATATTCTTCATCCTCATCATCTTCATCTCCATCCCATTCGCCCTCATAAAAAGCTTCAGGGTCATAATCGGAAGCTTGTAACTCCGACTGAACTGACCGTCCTCAAGACAGTGCCGGTTCGGTCGGAACCGGGCGAAGCGACTGCACTATAGCAATCGCTTTGGCAATTTTGTCAGCGGTCGGCACATGGGGACCGGGATCTGAACCGGCTGACTTACATTTTTTCTTTGTAGGAACCGATTCCACAGAATTGGCTTTCCTCTTGCCCGAGGGGGTATCGCCCAGGTCAGTAGGCACCCCCTGAGGTTCAGCCGAAACTGAACAGGGCTGGCCATCCAGGTCAGCGGACTTCTCTGCCTCCCTTTCCTTTAGCCTACTTAAACATTTTTCAGCAGTGGCTTTAGGGAAGTTTTTACAAATTTGGCAGTCTTCCTTGAGGTGGTCAAACCCCAGACAATAAACACAGATGAGGTGGGGATCGGCCTTGGCAAAGGCCTCCCCACACTCAGTGCAGTGCTGAAACCCCGTGGGCCCGGTTTTCTTTTGGGGTTTCTCAGACATGCCTCTAAATAACCAGTCACCCTTACCAGCATTCAAGCAGGGAGACTACCGGTTCTGACCATGTCATGGGTCGGTTGAAAAAAAAAACAGTCGTTGCTTTTTTCAGAAACCGATAGATACCGGAACTGCACAGTAAATCCTTTTTTTTTTTTTTACAGAAGTACTTCAGTTTCTGACCAGACCGACTGGTAGGGAACTGAAAACAAAGCAATTTCTTACAACACTCTACCTACTACACACTTACTGTACCAGGACAGAAATGCGAATACCAAGAAAAATAAAGAAACGGTTGAATAGAACCAATCAATTTACTGCGACCGAACCGAAGTGTAGGAGAGGATATCTGGAGCGACTTCTCATTTAGGCAGAGTAAAGAATCTGACGGTTACACTTCAGAGTACCTGGGACAGAGGTTTGAAAACTAAGCTTGAGATGAACGTTCTATGCCTTTGCATAGAATTTAACCCTCTCATCTCTGGGGCAGTTGAAGTGCTGGGGCTAACTGCAATTAGTCAGAATACAGCAAGACTTCATGTTGTTTGAACAGAATATTAACTGTTGGATTTTATGATGGATAACATGGGGAAAGACAAGGGAATGTTTGTAAATATGTAAATTTTAAAGTGGCAATGTAAAGGTGATGATGTGATGCATAAAATAAATTAATTGCCAGTCAAGCACCCACTAAGAAATCGTCTATGTGTTATTTTCCGGGGGAATCTCCCTCTGACAAATGATCTGCCTCTGCCTTTCCTTCCATAGGTTTTAGTGAACAGGGAAGCCCTTTCTTATGCATAATTGCTTCTGTAGGTGGTTTTGTATTCATCCTTTTTAACGTAAACCTCTGTCTTATCTCCAAAGAGGGAATTACCCTCAACTGAGAAATCCATAGCCTTGGCTTGGGTATCCTGAGTGAGGTTTTTGGCTAGCAGCCAGGCAAACCTCCTCTGAACTATTGTATTTGTCATCCACTGGTATTTGTCTGCTTCCAAATCAAATTCAGCAGTTTCAGCTATATTATCTGACAGGGGAGTCTGGGCCTTGACTGCGATAGCAAGGACAGACTCCATAGTGACTTTTGTTATTGAGCAGCATAGGCATGAAAGTTTGCCTACCTGATGCTGACATCCTTGTCAGGAGGATGGGATGCCAGGGGTACCATTGCCTTGTCACAGGCAGCCACTTGTACCACTCCCTGGTGGACAGGATGGGAAAATAAAAATTCAGCACTCTCCCTGTCCAGCTGTTATTTCTTATCGGGGGGGAGGTTGCAGAGCTTGCCTTAATAAAATCTTTAAAGTATCTTTCTTGAAGAATTTATTTACAGGAATGAGAAGCTTTTTAGTGGGTGTCAGCCCCATCAGTTCCAAGTATTCAGCTTCCTCCTCA
The DNA here is from genome assembly GCA_016271365.2 of Neoceratodus forsteri. NCBI lineage: Eukaryota > Metazoa > Chordata > Ceratodontiformes > Ceratodontidae > Neoceratodus > Neoceratodus forsteri. Next base: position 277,522,103 of record CM057459.1, read on the forward strand.
TCCTCAATCACTTCACTGGCTCACAAATGTGAAGTGGGAGGAATAAACCTCAGATGCTCTGTGGGGGGAGCCAAATTCCTGTTCAGTAGAAACCTTGGGTTCAATAGGTTCCCCTTCCTTCATATTCTTCCTCTTAAATAATAGGAAAACTGAGCAGAGGAGACAAACTACTTTGCAGGGGTCTGCTGCTGAGAAGCAGACAGCACTTGTAAGCCTGAATGACCTTAAAGGCCTGTGCAATTTCTTCAGGAGTTGGCAGGCTTTATGGCAGGCACAGAAGTCCCCAAATGCTGTCCAGCAGGGGGTTCTATGTGCTTAGTTTTCTTTGATTTCTTTGAAGGAACCAGGGAGTCAGCCGGTTCAGCAAGCCTCTGTCTCAGGAGTAGCAATTACAGTAGTTGTTGTGAATTCACCCATATTAATGTTGGGTGTCAGCTGGTCAAAGCTCAAGGGACCCTTAGGTGGTAACAGTTTTCTCTTTAGCCTTATCCAGGCATTTTAAAATAGTTTTCCCAGGATATGTATACAGATTTCACTCTGCTTTAAATGTTCATGTCTTGGCAAAATTTCACCACACTCAAGTAAGCAATAATACCCAACAGGGAGGGCGGTATTGTGCTATACCGGACTGCCCACGGGTGTAATGAGGCCCAACGCCACAGGTGGAGGGCCTTATAGCCCCTGGAAGGTCTGGTATAGCACAATACCGCCCACCCAGGAGGGTATTATTGCACCAAGAAAATGGGTACTGTAAAAAAAAATAAGTTTAATAAAAAAATGTTAATGAAAGATTAGGATGAAGTTAGTTTTGTAATAAAATAGTTCCTCCTTCTGCATTAGAATGGTGCTTAGAAGGCACTACTGTGTTTGAGTTTTTTCTTCTTCTTAGTTTTCTTGGTGTATTTTCAAAGAGCCCCCCTCTCCCACACACACACAATGCAAAAGGCAAGAAAAGACTACCATTAAGTATTCATTATTTATATTAGCTTATAATTATAAACTAACTTTTATTTACTGCCCCCCACCACACCCAGCACTATACATTAAGACCACAGTCTGTGATACTTTTTTTACTGGTATCCATCCCTCTGTGCCACAATCAAAGAAATTATGAGTTTAGGGACAAAGAAAAGGTACCTTTCCATTTTTTTATAAAATAAAAGGTGAAGCCGGTTTGTTTTTTCTCCCACATTCTTTTTCTTTGTGAGCAGGGAAAGTAGCAAGAAAAAGGCAGGGATAACACAAGGCAAGGGCCTCGAGGAACGGCCAAGAATATGATGCCAATTTGTTGAGAGTGAAACAAAAAAAAAGATTTCTTTTCTCATTGCTGATGAGATTTTTTCAGGGCACTCTGATATTTTGCATGATCAGTGGGATCAGGCAGGACGGTGCAGATGATGAGCAGCAGGATTGGGCATGGCAACCAGATTTAGACACAGCAGTTCTGTTTGCAAGAAGGTGATGCAAACAAGTTAATTTAGGCATTTATTTCCTGGTTTTCTGCAGTGATTCTGGAGGAGGCAGGGCAAGCCTGAAAGAAAACCATTTGATGCCATATAATAGTGCTGAGCACATGAATGTGCCGGCCCTATTAATTTAAAAAGAAAAATGTGTTTTTTCAAGTATCTGAGGAGAGGGGAGTGGGTGGGCATATACTTTTGTTGTTTTTTTTAGGTGGAATTCAATTGCCACAGTGGGTCTGGGAATCACTTAGTGTCACTTGTTAACTGAGGAAAAGAACACTGCAGCTAATTCAAATCTAACAGACGGACGCAGGAGGGGGCGCTATGAATGGACAGCCAGATCGATGGTGCCTTGATAGCGCTATGCTGACCAAAAGCTCAGCATAAAAAATAACTGTTTATTTAAAACTAAAATAATTGTCTGTGTGAAAAGGATGGGGAGACTTAGTCAGTAACTGTATCTCGCTAAGCTAGAGAGAAAAAATTGGCGGCAACCAAACTGCTTAATGTTCTATGGCACAGTAATACCAGTAAGGAGGCAGACAAAGACTGGGATTTATTATTTCCTGGTCTCTGTTGTCTGATACTGGACCAGATGGTTATCTGTCTCAGCCAATCAGGAAGTAGGATTCTGGAAACCCATTTTCTAATACATGGTTAAAAACCAGGATCACCAGTTTTTCTTCCCGGTTTTTCTGACATTCTCAACGTAAAACAGACAAAAGTTGCAACCGCTAAAAAATGTTTAAATTTGAAGTTTATTTAGCTGTTGAGGTTGGTTCCGGAACTGATGAGGAACCGATTGGAAACCGTGAACCAAGGTAAAAGGGAACCGAGGCTATTGGTTCAGGAACCTGTTTTAGCGGTTCTTAAAATAAGTTAAATTAATAAAATTAAACATAACTAATGGAGTTTTTTAGTCAGAAAACTCCGATAAATATAAAATAAACCTCTGTTTATCCCCAGTTATAACAAACTGGGAGAAACCAAGAAAATGGACAATTTAAACACTAAAACTATGGTTTAACTTACAATTACAAAAAGTAAAAGGCAGCAAATGAAATGTAAAGAATACTTATATGTATTTTACAAGTTTTCTCACGACAGAAGAAGATGACGAGGAGAGGATCTCTGAGTGTCTAGTCTTGGCAGGTGAAAAGAGAAATCTCAGGGGTTTAGAACTAAGGCAGTTAGTAGACAGCAGCATTTGAAAAAGTGGCATGTGCAAAAGATTCCATCATTTGCATATGTTCCATCTCTCTGGGCAGCTCTATCTTAAAGGGACACTGCAAGATTTATGAATGCCTGAGTATTATTGGGGTTAGAAGTATACAGGACTATGTCATCCACATACATGTGAGTGGATGTGTGTGGGCAGGCAGAAGACAGATCATTGAGGAAGATGGAAAACAGGAGCAGGCCAAGGACCAAGCCTTGGGGCACACTAGTCAAGACAGGTAGGGGGGCAGAGATGGAGTTTCTAACCCTGACACCTTGAGTCCTTCCTACAAGGTAGGAGTGGAACCAGTTGGTGGCCTCGCTTGAGAGCCCAGCTAAGGAAAGCTTGGACAGGAGGAATGGGTGAGAGACAGTGTCGAAGGCCTTTGCAAGGTTGACAAAAAGATGCAGTGGTGACGTGGCCCTGGTCCTTACTGGTAGGGATGGCATCCTTTATTCTTAACTTCGGACAAATTTTCTGTTTCAATTTTTGTTCTAGCTGTTAGTTTTCCCATCCTTCTAGGATTCTCGTGACGAGGACTCCAATGTGTGCATGTGCATGCCCATGAAATGGAGGCAGATGGACTCCTCCCTTCTGATGATTGGCTCCATCTGCATGCACAGCAAACAGGTTTGCATACTCACAAGCATAACACTCTGCATGATGCAGAGGGGTATGGCACTTTATAGATTTTAGCATCAATAAGAGCTTCCCAGACATGTTAGTACTCTTGAACTAAGTTGCTATATTCAAATGTCTTCATGCAAATGAGCTCATTCAAGGCTCTAAACAGCAATTACCAGTTCATTGTACAATTATTTAAATGTAATTATAAAAACGTTGCTCCTTGGATTGTGTGGAGGCTGGCCAGCCTAGTGTAAGCAGATGCCTTTTGGAGCTGCAGTACAACTCTCTAGCACTGTAGCACAGGTACAGTACTATAGTGCTACATTCAGAGTGCAGTTTGCAACTTTGACTTATTAATTGTTATTTTAAGTTTGAGATAATTGTTTTTTGTGATGCACTAGCCCCATGACAGGTGCACATCTGATCATGCAAATTATATATTTTCTAACACATGTTCACATGAACATCTTACTTGCAGTAAGGACCAACACATGATAACTTATGTCTGTGTTTTTCCTGTATTCCAAGTTTCAGATATAATTTCTGGGTGATTTGTAAGTGTTCTGCTTAACCAGTGTTGCTAATACATGCCTTTCAAATGCACTAATTTGCTTAGTGAACTGTAGACAGGTATTCCACACTCATCTTCATGTATGCAATCCCTAACGTTATGCTGCTGTGCAAATTACTTTGAGCAACACAAACTGATGCTTTGTATATAGGAAGCCACCAGCTAAGTCCAGACTCATGACACTATCCTTATGTTCTAGTGACAGCAATGAAACTTCAAATATCAGGCTGATAGTGTTGTACTTGGAAAAAAATAGAGACCACTGTGTGGGAAATCGGCAGTGCCAACTGAACTTTGAACTTCAGAAATTTAGAACTAGTAGCATGAGACACAATCTTATCCTTGTTAGAGTATATCTTAGGATACTTACGGAATTAGCAGAAGAACAGTCTGAAACACTGGCTGGGTTGTTCCACAGCTCACTTAGGTTTGGGGAAGTTCCAAAGTATTTTAGAATGGCAGATGTTCTACCACTTCATGGGGGGGATAGGGAGCAACCAGAAAACTAAAGGCAAGTCCGTCTGACCTTCATCATGGGGAAGCCAAAGGAATCACTAGTGAAAAAGGACCTCGAGGACTACCTAGAGAGCAAAGGGCTCCAGGATAGTAAACAACATGGTTTCATGGTGGTAAGGTCTTGTCAAACTAAGCTGATTTTTTTCTTTGACTGCATAATCAAGGAAGTAGACAAGAGCCACATTGTAGATCTACTGTACTTTGATTTCAGCAAGGCTTTTGAATCGGTACCGCTCAAAAGGTTGCTAAAAAAGATGGAGGACCTGGGTATGGCTAAAACCATAGTGAACTGGGTGGGTAGTTGGCTAGAAGGGAGGCAGAAGAGGGTGGTGGTCAATGTGGTTAAATCACAGGAAAGAGAGGTTATGAGATGGGTTCCATAGGGATCTGTTCTGAATCTAGTCTTCTTCAACATGTTTATTAGTGACATTGGTGAGGGAATACAGAACAGGATGTGTCTCTTTACAGATGACACAAAACTATGTGGAAGGATAAAAATGAAAATTACATACCTATCGTAATTCTTGATCTTCCTGTGTATCTTTACCATTCATCACTGGTGGGTGTCTGCCGGAGACAGGCACCAAGTGGGAGACTTTTTTTTTTGTTTGAGGAGGTGCTGGCACCTTCGGCACTGCCCATGAGGCCAACATTATGTGGTGCTCATGGGTTGGCCAGTAACAGCTGTTGGGTCCTCCTCCACCTCAGTTCTGTGTGAAGGAGAGATAGGAGAAATAAGTAAAGAGAAAGGAGGGCGGGGGAAGGGAGCCCATCATACAGTAAAAGGAAAGGAATAAACTGAAAAAGAGTATGCCAACGAGAAGACAGGAAAGAGAAGGAGGGGCCTGAGGGTTGTGGACCAGGAGGGCCCCAGTCCCCGAGTGACCAAGGGAGAAGAAGGGAGAAAGGAAATGGAAAGAAAGAAGAGAGAGAGAAAAAAGTAGCTTTGGGATGGGGGGGTGGCCTTGGCCCCCAAACAAACAAGAGGCGGCTCTAGGAAGGAACACCAGGGTTTGAACCCTGGTGAGAAGAGCTGCAACCTGGAGGTCTAAGTGCCCAGATTAGCAAGGAATACAGCAGAGCTGCAAAAGTTCTATTGCTGTGCCACCCAGACTTAGGCAGAGCCAGTACTGCTCAGAGGTTGACGAGGGAGCACAAGGAATCAAGGAAGGTTGCACCACAGAGTTTAGAGGGAGACAACCCCCCAGTCTCAATCCCAACAGTTCGAGGACTGTCACAGTTCTCGACCTCCCCATCCCCTGAAAACACCAGCAGAGTTTATGGAGGGGAGAAGAGTAAAGAAACACTATGAAGGAAGGGTAAGTGCATCCCGGGAGACCCAAGGCACCTCCCTCAGACTGACAGACCCAGACAGTGGGTCATGCAAGGGGTCCAGTAGAGGAGGCCCCCCCAGAGACCCAAGAAGTAGAACTTCAAAGAGTTTGTGACTTGCTCGAACCCTGATCCTGCCCCACAGATCCCCTCTCCCCCGACAACCATCAGGAGTGGAGAACTCTGGGGGGGGTTGGAGTAGAAGGGAGGTGACACATCTCGATGACTGAGTCCTTGAGAGGGAAAGGCAAGAGGGATTCAGTGACGAATGGTGAAGATACACTGGAAGAACAAGAATTATGGTAGGTATGTAATTTTCATATCTTACCTGTGTCAATCATCACCATTCATCACTGATGAGTGAGTGAGTACCAAGCACCCCAAAGGGGGCCCAATAACCCTGAAGGAAAAACATCCCTCAGTCCCCCTGAGGGAGAACGGGGGGAGGGAGACCCTCCACTAGCCAGTTTAAGTCTGGGACTTATCAGAGTGAGACAGGGTCTCCTGAACCTGAGGGGAAGGAAGGCGCCCCTGAAGCTCCCGTCTCACCCTGCAGGAAAACAGATGGGTCCCCTGGAAGGGGGAGGCCAATAACCTGCATCGGGCCAAAGATGACAACCTCGATAGGCAAAGCCATGCTGTCCACCTAATGCAAATTGCTGTCCCCGCAAGCCATGAAGTGACCTCACTGGCATCGTACGATGCCCTCAATTGGTGCTTCACCAATTCCAGTCCTATAACGGAGAGGGCTATGGCTTGCTGGGCAGCCTCCGAATCTGGCAGCAATGCTAGAGCTTGTCCTAGCATCACCCACAGATGCCTGTTGTAGGCAGCATGGTGCGCCTGATGTGTGATGATTGCCAACAGGCTCCATGCTGAAGAGAAAACTCTTCACCTCATCTGATCAAACTCTTGAGAGTCAGTCTCGGGGAGACTATTGTGGATCGGGTGTCAAAGTCTGAAAGGGGTGTCCAGCCGTGTCTGTCCAGAAGTTGGATGAGGCAAGGCACCTGGAGACCCATGAATTGTGCAATACCTCCTGCCGCAGTCCATAGGGTCTGGTTCTTGGGAATATGGATGCTGCCAGGCACTGTACAATGCTTACCAGAAGGGAACCAGCCAGGACAGCACTAGCAAATGGTGTGCCCCGTATTCACCTAGGAAGGCCTGCATCGCACATTCAGTATTGTCCCTAGCATAACGGGAGATGTGCAGGTCCCTAACCAACCTTGACAGGCAGCACTGATACTGGACTTGATCAGCATCTGAGGATAGGTGGACTGAAGTTTCCTCTTCCTCAGTGGAGGAAGACAAGGAGATCGAGGAACTTGATGAATCAGACTCTGGCTGCAGTGGGGGAACTAGTCGGAAGACCTGATCATCCATGACCCTAACTTACCGAGGGAACTCCGCTGCCTGAAACTGAACTGATCCCAGCTCAAAGGTCCCAAAGGGCCAATATGGCCTTGGAAAAGGGGAGCTGGGTGCAAAGGCATGGGTGAGCCTGTCATCTGATGTGACGTGCCTCTGCCAGGGCTAGCAGAATCCACAGGAGAGCCTGGCATCAGAGAAAAATTGCAGGTCTGTAGATTCACCATCCTATCCTGAAAAACAAAATGGTGAGGGCTTAACCCTGTTGGCTGAGCTACCCTATGAGGGGACTGGGGCTGCATGGATCCAGAAGGGTGGATCCAAACCCCACCCAGAGGGACCTTTGTGGGAGAACCTGAGGGGAGAACAAAAGGGCTCAGCACTATGGCTCCTTCCCCAACCCCGGAGGGTCATGGAAGTGTGCCACGGTCCCTTACCCATCATTCTCAATCCTTAGGACTCTGAGGAAGCCCTCTTCCTTGACCCCTGAGCCAAAGGCTCCCTCGATTCCAAAGGCCCACCGAGAAGGACATCAGGAGGAGGGGGCTCAGTCTTGATCATGAGAGGGAAAATGGCACCAGGAATGGCAGCCACACCCTCACTCAAGAATGCAATTGCCACACCAGCAGCAGAGGGACCACAAGGTCACAGCTGGTCTCCTGAGCCAGGTGTGACAGGGAGATCAGCATAAGCCTCAGTCACCTGAGCCACAGGAGGGGCACTTGAGGAGATGCAAGGGTGCTGGGTCATGGGGACCCCTCTGATTCCGAAGAATCAGGCAGTCAATCCAGATCTGCCTCACAATCATCCACCTCTGAGGAGGAGACAGTTATGAAGGACTTCAGACTAGTAGCCCCATGGGATCCCCCAGTCATGAAACCATGAATGGCACCATGACCCGGTCCCGCACCCCTCGTGGTACTGTCTCAATTACTGGCACCACACACGGCTCTGAGGCAATGCCGACAGGTGGCACCAAGAAACGCCCCATGCTAGAACCCACAACCATGGACCCCGACAAGGGGGAGCCTGCACCTCCGAGGAGGTGACTGCCAAGGTGATGCTTCTGTCCTGGCTCCAAATGGAGCCAGACCGGCCCTCAGGCACCACAGTAGGGACCTCCTCCATGGCATAGCTGGAGGAAGAGGAGGCCCCCTCTTCACCGGACTGTATAGGCCTGGGAATGGACCCGGAGTTAGGGCAGAGGGTCCTGCACTTCATCTGGCGTGAGTGACACCACCCCCCCAAAAGTCAGCGGGGCCCTACTGACCTTTAATGCACGGTGTTCTAAAACTCTACAGTCCATCAAGAAGCAAGCATCGCAACCATCCGTATCATGCTGGGGACTAAGACAGGAAAGGCACACATCATGTCGGTCAGTCATGGAAATCTGTTGGCCACAGGGACACCAATGCATAGGGAGCCAACCCGTTTTATTGGATCGCTTTTTGTCCCGATGACTAGACATGATGGAATGGTAACAAAACATAAAATAAGCAAAGACTCAATGCCGCACACAAAATAAAAGAAAATATCTTACCAGTCTGGAGCAGTGTAGAGTAGCAGAACCTAGGCAGAGTTGAAGATTTAATGGTGTCGAATGGCGTTGAACTATGGCATCATAGGATCTACTAGGCCACAGTAGTCTCGAGTTGACTGAGGTGCTGTCTCGATGGCGGGAGAAGCAGAACTGAGGTGGAGGAGGACCAAACAGCTGTTATTGGCCAACCCACGAGTGCCACATAATACATCGGCCTTGTGGGCAGTGTCTACAATGTCAGCCCCTCCTTCCCCCCAAAAAAGTCTCCTGTTTGGTGCCTGTCCCTGGCAGACACCCACCAGTGATGAATGATGAATACTGACACAGGTGAGATCATAGAAACAGTATCATGTCGGCAGATAAGGACCATACAGCCCACCAAGTCTGCCCATTTCCCTACTTGGTTTGGCAATCCCTACTCTTATTTGGATGGATAGTGATGAAGGAATAAAGGCTATTCAGAGGGACCAACAAAAACTATAGGAGGGGTCAAAAGTCTGGCAGTTAAAATTCAATGCCAAAAAGTGCAAGGTAATGCACCTAAGGAAAAGGAACCCCAAGAGGGAGTATCAGATCGCTGGGGTGTGTCTTAGCACTACAGAAGAGGAATGAGACCTAGGAATTATTATAAGTAATTCCCTTCAGTAATAAACAAGCCAGTGTAACAAGGCCTATAAGCAAGGCTAACAAGATGCTGAGATGCATCAGGAGGGGTATTGATAGCAGAAGAAAAGAGGTAATACTTCTCCTTTACAGATCCCTGGTGAGGCCTCACCTGGAGTACTGGATCCAGTTCTGGAGCCCTCATGTCAGAAATGACAGGGATAAGCTGGAAACAGTGAAGCACATAGTAACAAACATGATTCAGGGCCAGCAGGGCAGATCCTATTAGGAGTACTTCAAGGCACTAAATATATACTCACTGGAAATCAGAAGGGAAGGAGATATATGATACAGACCTTCAAGTTCCTTAAAGGAATTAACAAGGTAAACTGAAGGGAACTATTTACCATAAATACCAACTTGAGGTCACAGGAGCATGACTAGAAATTAACAGGAGGGAGGTTCAGGATGGAGGCGAGGAAGTATTTCACAATGGAAAGGGTGGTAGAACCTTGGAACAGTCTGACTTCAGTGATGCCAGGGGATTCAGGCAGGCATGGGACTGTGGTCCCCAAGGGGAACAAGACCAGGAAGGAGAATGGGGATAGGATGGGGAGGGTTAGTAACCTGGAAGAACAATAGGTTTCAGAGATTATAAGGAATATGGGCAGACTGCATGGACCTCTGACCTTGTTCTGCCATTATGGTCTGTTTCTATGTTACTATGTGAAGAGTGTAGAAATAAAGAACCCTGATTGTATTAGATTGATGGTCATGATTCATAAATACTATTATAACTGAAGTCTTAAGTTTCTTACGTTTTCCAAATATCCCCTTGCATTGTTGATCATAGGTCTGGCAAATTCCATGGTAACAGTAGGCTTCTTTCTTCATGCAAGTGTGCCCATCTTGTATGAAGACATCAGATGGGCAGGATGTTGTTTGCCCATTACAATACTCAGGAAGGTCACACTCATTGCTTTTATTCCTGCATATGCTACCTCCAGGACTGAACTGTTGGTGAGAAGAGATACAAGATAAAATTTCATGAAAACCACAATCCTTTTACCGTTGTAACAGTTATTCCTGTTTTCACATCTGTGGGCAAAGTCTAAAGCCAACTTGTTTTAGCTTTAAAAATGGGATACCGAAGCAAAACTTTCTGGATTTTTCAGTGTATCCTTCCATAACTACAAATCACTACACCAGCTGAATGAAATACTCTCTTCTCTCTGTTGAGTGGACCAGCTGCAACACTATTTTTTTCAACTTATTTGTCTCTCTTGTCTCTCTCCTCATGCCTGTTTTAAGTGACCTGACAGTACATATCTGATGATTTTTGTTGTTTTGTACCGCCTTTATAGTCAGATAATCCCTTCACAGCTTTTCTAGCATGTGGACCTTGTGTTTAAGAATCACATTTCTGCTGTGCTGTGCTATGCTATGCTACTAGTCAGTGCATCTCCCCCTCATTACTGACATTCCAACACTGAAGTCAATAAAGCACAAAGCAGAGAATGGTCTATAGTCAAAGACCTAATAAAACAGCTCAGTGATATTTATTTTGCAGTTCCACTGCTTTGCCTTGTGATGTGTGTCACAGCCCCACTCAGCAGGTCAGGCCCTCTGCTCCCACAGTGCCAACTTCCAAGCACAGTACTGTGAACAGTTAACAGAACAGGGTAACCCTCCAGTCTGTTTTGTGGGGTTGAATCAACCTTTGGTCTCAAGTTCTTGGAGGGATTCAAACTGTGAACCTCTTGCTAGCGTACCCAATGTACAGACTCAGATAATTCTGCTCTTCGGGGGATGCCAGATATCTTTCACCTATGGGCACCTAATCAGGTGTACAAAATGAACCCTTAAAAACTATGAAAGACCTCAGAATAAACTCTTACCTTTTCCCAGTTTGGTATTACCATTAAGCTATGCACAGTGTCACTGTAACCATATATGCTTCACTTGTCAAAGAAAGAATTTCAAAGGCACACCAAGTAGTCTCTAAAATGAGATGTTTACTTCAAAATAGATAAAAATGTAAAATGTAAATACAGAACAATATATCACAAAACCATACAATCTTTTAAAAGAATAAGGATAAAAGTGCAAATTCCTACCAATAATACACTTAGGCCTGTCTACCTAATGTATTCTTATCTTCTTATAGTGCTGTAGATGTTTCTTCCTCAGAGTCCAAACATGTAAATTTCTAAATGGAATGCAGACTACAGTTTAAAACTGGCGTTGCCAACCTCTTTGCATGAGGTCACCTACCTGCAGCTTCTCCCTGCCAGAATATAAAAAAATTATACAAAGCAGGATGTCTCATCCTTCAGAAGGTGACATCAGCAAAAACTTGTTTCCCCATGTCCTTTTGATCTAGAGTGTCTTCCTGTCTAAAGGACATCAAAGGACTTTTTATGACTCTCTGCCAGATCTCACTCAGGTGTCATATGTTTTGTGACACCAGTCAATTAACTGGGTTTTCCTGAGGATGTCAGAAAATGGATATTCTACTGCCTAGCTTTCAAAGCAAACTGAGAAGTTAATTGCATACAGAGATCTGCTGTTTATCATATATCCTGTCTTTTGAACTGATACCTGGGGGGATTATTCCACAGGCTGTCTCAGCATGTCTCATGAGAGTCACTCAATAACACATTTTTTATGTTACAAAAAAAACAGAGTAATCAGAACCAGCAGTACAAGTGTCACACTCCTCCCTACCTAGACTGAATTTGGGGGCTCTATCCCCTGCATGGGATAAACTTCCCCAAATCAGTTCACTCCTCATAGACACGAGACAACCCATCTGAGTTCTGATTGGTCACTCCAGCCCTATGTAGAATTGTCATGTCATACCCTTGCAAAGCAAGACTCCATTTTAGCAATCTACCATTGTTTTTTCCCATCTGTCAGCCAAAACAGGGGGTTGTCATCAGTCTGTACCACAAAATGCTGCCCATACAAGTATGGCTTCAACTTCTTTAGGGCCCACACTATGGCAAGACACTCCTTTTCCACAGTGGAGTATGCCTACTCCCTGGGAAGTAACTTTTTACTCAGATACGCTACAGGGTGATCTTTCCCTTGGCTGGATGTCTGACTCAGTACTGCCCCAATACACACATCTGAGGTGTCAGTCTGAACTATAAAGGGTTTGCTATAGTCAGGACTTTCCAAAACAGGAGCACTGCACAGTGCCTCCTTCAATCTGGTAAAGGCTTCCTCATAGGCTGGGTCCCAGGTAACTTTCTTTGGCATCCTTTTCTTTACCAGGTCAGATAGGGGAGCAGCCAGGGCACTGTAATTCGTACACATTTTCTATAGTACCCTGCTGTCCCAAGAAAACTCCTGACCTTCTTCAGCATTTCTGGTCTGGGCCACACCTGGATTACCTCTATTTTTATTTGGTTAGGATGGAGCTGTCCTCGGCCTACCACATTCCTGAGGTATACCACTTCTCCCATGGCCACCTGGCACTTCTCTGCTTTGACAGTGAGCCCGGCCCTCTGTATCCTGCCCAGCACTTCCCTAAGGTGGGATATGTGTTTCTCCCAGCTGGCACTAAAGATGGCAATGTCATCCAGGTATGCCACGGCATACTCCTCAGCACCATTTAACACCTGGTTCACCAATCTTTGGAAAGTGGCCGGGGCATTCTTCACTCCAAAAGGCATTACTTTTAATTCAAATAAGCCTATCGGAGTAATGAAAGCCAACCTCTCCCTAGCTCTGTCCATCAACTCTACCTGTCAATACCCCTCGGTCAGGTGAATGGTCGTAAGTATGTCGCCCCTCCCAACTTGTCCCGGAGTTCATCCGTTCGGGGCATCGGGTGGGCATCTGACTTTGTGACTGCATTCAGTCCATGATAGTCCACACAGAAATGAGTAGAGCCATCTGGCTTGGGCACAAAGACTACGGGTGAGTCCCAGGGGCTGTGGGATCTCTGGATCACCCCTAAATCCAGCATCTCCTCCACTTCCTTCCTAATGTCCTTTTGGACAGCCTCTGACACCTGTTATGCTGTCTGCCATATGGGCATCTGTGTCCCTGTCTCCACATCGTGCATCACTAAGGGGGTGAGTCCAGGCCTGGCACTAAACAATGGGGCAAAGTCAGCTAAAACCTCCCTTACTTCCTGGATCTTGTCCGGGGTCAGCTGGGGAGACAATTTAACTGCTTCCACAGAGGACTCCCGCTTACTTTCTTCCAGCAAGTCCAGAAGGGGGTCTCCTTCATCCATCCTCTCCCCAGGACTACACACTGCAAACACCACGTCATCCCTATTTGCATATGGCTTCATCATGTTGACATGGTACAGCCTTTCTGTCTGTCTTCTGTCAGGTAACTCTATAATATAGTTCATGTCATTTACCTTCCTAACCACTTTGTACAGTCCTGCCCACTCAGCCTGCAGTTTGTCTTTCAGGACTGGAACAAGGACCATGACTTCCTGACCCACCATGTACGAGTGAGCTCTGGCTCTGCGGTCGTACCACACTTTTTGTTTCTGTTGGACAGCTGCCAGGTTGCTCTGGGTCATCCCCATAAGCTCCTTCAGCCTTTCCCTAAACCTAAGGATGTAATCCACAATGGGAGTTCCCTGGGTGGCGTGCTTGCCTTCCCAGTTCTCCTGGATCAAGTCTAGAGGCCCACGTACCTGGCATGCATATAAGAGTTCGAAGGGGGAAAATCCCGTCGACTCTTGGGTCACCTCCCTGTATGCAAACAACAGGTGGGGAAGGTATTTCTCCCAGTCCCTCCCATGCTGTTCAGCAAATGCCTGGAGCGTTGACTTCAGGGTACCATTGAATCTTTCCACAAGCCCATTGGCTTGTGGGTGATACGGTGTCATGCATCTCTGCACCACCACACACTTCTCCTATAAACATTTCATCAGCTCCGACATGAAGGAACCCCCTTGATCGGTGAGGACCTCCTACGGAAACCCAACACAGGAGAAAATCCCAAGTAAGGCATCTGCCACTTTGTCTGTCCTCAGTGAGGATAGGGCAAATGCCTCTGGGTACCAGGTGTCATAATCCACCACAGTCAGGATGAATCTCTTCCCTGAGGAGCTGGGGGTATTTAAAGGCCCCACAATATCCATTCCCACCCTCTGGAATGGCTTCTTCACTATGGGCAATGGAATCAGGGCAGCTTGGGTTTTCTTTCCCACCTTCCCTACTTCTTGGCACCAGTGCCAAGACCTGCAATACTCCTTCACCTTCTGGGTGAAGTTGAGCCAATAGAAGTTCTGGGTCAACTGCTGCATAGTGCACATGACCCCAGATGGCCAGACAAGGGAATATCTTGTGCAATCTTGAGCAACTGCTCACAATACCCCTGGGGGATGACAATCTGCCTGCCTAGCATCCCTCCCTCTATCTGCACAGCCTGAGTATACATCAGTCTATCTTCCCAATAAACCTTATGTCTGCCATCACCTCCCTATGCTCTATCAGAGTCTGTCCAAACTCTCAGCTTCTCTAGACTATGGTCACCTCTCTGAGAAGCTGAAAACTCTTCACTCATTCCCAAGGCATGGAACAGGTCCCCTTCAGTTGCTAAACTAGGGTCCCTAGCACTAGCATCAGGGCACTCAGGATCACTGTCAGTCCTAACCCTCGGACAATGGGTCACCCCTCCCTCCTTGGAGCAACCCTCTGTAGCTGTGTGGTTAACTGCTACTAGGGAAATTTCTACCCCCTTTTCGTTAGTCTCCATATCAGGAGACACAGGCTGGGGAACCAGTCTCCTAGTGATTTCCACAATGGCTTCTGTGGGGTCCAGGGAACTACAGTGTTCCCTTGCTGCTTGGCTATGGGTAACTGCACACATCATCCCTTGTTTGAGATTGTTGCCTAGGATCACATCCACTGTTACGGTTTTTGGCTACAGCCACCTGTTGCACAGTTCCCCCTGTTTCACCCCAGTCTAGGAGAACACTAGCAAGGGGCAATGTTTTCTCTTCACCAGTAAAGTCCTGTATAGTGACGTATTTATTGGGTATAAGCTGACCTGGCTCTACTAGATCCCCCTTTACCAAGGTTAGGCTGGCCCCTGTGTCCCTTTACCCTTGCATCTGTACACCATTCACCATGACTGGGTGCATGTGCTCCCTCATGTTCACAGGCATGCTTCCAGGGGACACACAAACAACTCACTTCTTTCCTAGCCCCCTGTTGTGTATTGCTCACCTTTTTGGAACACTGTCTAGCAATATGCCCAGTTTCTTTACACAACCAACATTAATTTCTTTTCTCAGAGAAATCTTTTCTCTGAAACCTGGGGCTAACAGATTTTGGTGGCAGCAGTGAGGATTTCTGGTTTTGGTGGCAGCAGTGAGGATTTTAGCTGCCCTGAAGGCATGCTTTTCCCTTCCTGCACTGCCATGCCCACCCCATTCACTCTCAGAGCAGGTCTGCTCTTGGCATAGCACTCCAAGAGTTCAGCAGCCTCTTGCATTGTTTTGGGATCTCAGTCCTCCAGCCAGGTTTTCAGCTCTGCTAGGCATGCCCAAAAAAACTGTTCTGACAAAATCACATTTTCAATTTTATCAACAGAGTTTGCTTCAATTCCTTCCCACCAACATTTTAAAAACTGACGTTATTTCATGGCTAACTCCTCATAGCTCATGTCAGGGCTTTTCCTGAGCTTACGGAATTTAGCTCTGTATGATTCAGCAGTTAATTCAAATTTCTTTTAACAGTGCAGCTTTAAGTTTGCTGTAATCATCACTGTCCTCATTGTCCATTTGACCCAATGGATCCCAAACTTTTCCAGTAAGTAGCGGGGATAACTGGAAGCTCCAGGACTCTATGAATTTTAGCCTGAATACAAACTTTTTCAAAAGAATTTAAAAAGGCATCCATATCCTCTCCTCTTTAACATCAGCTATTAATTTGGAATTCAATTTGTAACCCAGTCCTGTAGTCCCACTTAAACCCAAGCCACTTACCTGCTCTGGTGCTGGTGGTTGAAGTCGTAGCTTCTCCAGTTCATGTTGCCTCTGGCACTCATGCTCCTCACGGTCTGCCTCCTGTTGTTCACGGTCTGCCTCTCGCCATTCTTGCTCCCTCTTCTCCTCTGCAGCTCGCTGTTCTCGCTCTGCCTCTCGGCATTCTCACTCTGCCTCCCTCCGGAACCCCAGCTCCATTCTGCGCAACTCAGTCTGCAGCCTGAGTACTTCTGGCTCCAGAATGCTGGTGACCTTCTCCTGCTGCTGTGGCCCTTTGCTGACTGTGGCGCTGCTCCCCTCCCCATTGGATCTGGACACCGCACTGGCTGCTAGCCCTTCCACATTCAAGGCTCTGTCCCTTACAGTCACTGTCTGTGACTCAGTGCTCTGGGTATCTGCTACCACCAGGGCATCCACAAGGTTCTGCTTGGAGGCTTTCACCTTGAACGGGACTCCTCTGTCCCTGCACAACTGCTTTAAGTAGTCTATAGTGTGACCGCTGTATTATGTACCTATCGTAATTCTTCGTCTTCTTGGACAAAGTCTCCACCATTCATTCACACTACTTGGACTACAATGGAGGTGCTAGGACCCAGTAGGATCCAAAAATCTTCAGGAGTGCCAGTGCCAAGGTAGGAATGCACATGTGGGGTTCCGCGAGACTGGCTCATGCCGTATTGATTACCTTGGCGTTGACCCTCCAACTGCCTCAGTACCTTTTTTACTGAGGTGGTGCAGTGGAAACTAACCTAGTAAAACTAACCTAATCCAGACATAAGATGGTCCATATGACCTGTGTAAGAAGGGTCAATTCAACAAAGTTTTCACAGCACTACCAATGGGAGTGAATACAAAAACAGGATAAGTGAGCTCAGGGGATGGTGGGTGGGCATGTGAATGAGTGGCAGAGACTTAGTCCAAGAAGATCAAGAATTACGGTCAGTATGTCATTTTCAAATCTTCCTCAACATAAAGTCTCCACCACTCATTCACACTAATGGGAAAGTACCAAGCTAAAATAATCCCCCGAGAAGAGCGGCAGGAAAGAGGAGCTCACTTAGGACAGGAGTCCATTAAGGATTGACTTGCCAAAGGCTTTATGCTGTCTGGCATGGACATCCAGGGAGTAGTGCTTGACAAAAGTGTGCACTGAGATCCAAGTAGCTGCATTGCAGATGTCTGCAATGGGCATATTTCAAATTTCTGCCAGAGATGCCATGACTGCCCTGGTAGAATGGGTGTATATTCTGCCTTCCAGTTTAACCTGTGTCATGGAGTAGCATTGGCGAATCCTTGCCATTAGCCATGCTGAAATACATCTGATAGTGACAGGCTGACCCAGCTGGGCCATGCTGAAAGAGACGAAGAGTTGTTTAGATTTGTGGATCTCTTTAGTTCTGTTTATGTAGAACCACAAAGCCCTTTTAACATCCAGACAATGAAGGGTGCACTCTCCCTCATTCTGGAAGTTCGCGAAGTAAGTCGGAAGAATGAAGGGTTGGTTCAGATGGAACTCCAAGATTACTTTAGGGAGAAACTTAGAGTGAGTTCTAAGAACCACCTTGTCTTTGTGAAATACAGTGTATGGGGGAGGTCTGTGACCAAAGCATGTGTTTCAGATACTCTGCGAGTGGAGGTAATGGCTACCAGGAAGGCAGTCTTCCAGTTCCAGGCCAGGAACTTCAGCTCACAAATTGCTAGGGGCTCAAACAGTTTACGGGTGAGCATGTCTAATACAAGGTTAATATTCCAAGTGGCTACTGGTCTCCTGACTGGTGGCCTAGTGTGAAGTATCCCTTTAAGGAACCGCTTAACCAAGGGTAACTGAGCCAGAGACATGGAGTGTACAGGCTCATGGTATGCTGAGATTGCACAGAGGTGGACCTTCGTGGCTGAGTATTGTAGTCCTGCATTTGACAGGTCCAGAATATACTCCAAGACTTTGTTAGGTGGGCAGGAGAAAGGGTCCAAGTCTGACTTTGCACACCAGATAGAGAACCGCTTCCACTTAGCCGTATAAGTCTTCCTAGTAGCCAACTTATGTGCTGCTAGGAGGATGTCTGAGACCCTATGAGAAACATCAAATCTACTCACATCTATCTCTTCAGGAGCTATGCATGGAAATGAAAGGATTTTAGGTTGGGATGGACCACTGGGCCCTGGGTCAGCCGGTCTGTTCATAGCAGAAGCTGTCTCAGCAAAGTTTAAGATGATCTGTTGATTAATGGAAACTAAATCTGATGAGACCAGAATGGGGCAATGAGGATCATTCTGTCCCCTTATGCTACCTTCAAGCTTGAGTAGCACCCTCTGAACTAACAGAAGAGGAGGAAATGTGTACAGAAAGCATCTTGTCCACTGCAGTCTGAATGCATCCTGACAGAAAGTGCCAGGTTCTGGATTTCTGTAGCAAAATAGAGGCAGTTTTGCATTGAGTGGGGATGCAAAAATATCCAGGTCCAGTAATCCTCACTCTTTGAAGCACGATTGTACGATGCCTGTGTCAAGAGACCACTCATGAGGATCTGTTTCCATTCTGCTGAGATGATCTGCTAGATCATTCTGCACTACCAGAGGGTAAACCACTTGGATCAGAGCTCTGTGCTCCAGGCACCACTCTCACACTCTCATTGCTTCCCTGCACAGGGGGTAAGAGTGCACTTCACCCTGCTTGTTGATGTAGTACATCACTGCTTTGTTGTCCGTTTGAAGGAGAATGATCTTGTGACAGAGCATGTCCTTTAGAGCTCAGACTGCATACAGGACAGCTCTCATCTCTATGATATTTATATGAACCTGAGACTTGTCCTAAGTCCATCGACCTTGGGTGTGGAGATCTTGACAGTGAGCTCCCCATCTGAGAAGGGATGCATCCTTGGTGATGGAGATCTGAGATTTCAGTGGGGCAAAGGGAAACCCTTTCAGAACGTTGTCCTCTTGAGTCCACCAGGTGAGAGATCATTTCAGAGGTTCCATTACCATACCTCTCAACTGCTTTGAATTCCGCATAGCGCTATGATTTTCACACTCAAATTTGCCATTGTTCCTCACAGGTTTACTGATGTTTCTCATAATGGTAGAGGTATTTCTTGACACACAAACTATTAAGTCATTGAACTAAGTTGATAGAAACATTCCTTATCACTAACTATATGGGGATCACTATCTGTAGACATAATATTGTTTAAAATAAGAAAGTGCTACACATTCTGGCCCTTTGCTATGATTTTTGAAGGCTGATGCTATGATGTTTAATGCTGAGAGGTTGAGAGGTATGTCCATTACCTTGATGTGAAAGGACTAGGGATGTGTGGTCAGAGACCACTGAGTACTGAGCATCCACTGAGTTGTTCTCATGTGAAGATGAGCCAGAGGCACAGTGAACACTGAGGATGCCATGAGCCTCAGCATCTACTGCATCAGACCAAGCCGTTCCCTCTGATGAAGTGGGCCATCTGAAGGATGTCAATCCTCCTGTTCTCTGGAAGAAAAGCTTTTGCGTTGGAGGTATCCAGAAGGGCTCCTATAAAGAGGAGCTGCTGGGAAGGTTAGAGTTGCAATTTTTTAAAATTCAACAGAACTCTCATGGATGTGAGGAACTTGGAAGCCATAGCTAGTAGCCAGTTGTCCAGATATTTTTTTTTAAATTTATTTCATCTAAGATTACAATACCTTTGAGCCGAGGCTCTTTTACAAAGGTTCCATGTCAGCGTGTGCAACAGTCATTATTTTTAGTTACAAAAAATATAGTCATTGACTTACAGACATGTAATAACCGGTAGAAAGACATGAGCTATAGAGCAAGACAAGGGAAGGAGGTGGGTGGGTGGGAGGAAGTGAGGGTAGGAGATCGGGGTAGGAGGTGCAGGGTTAAGGGGAGTATGGGAGGTGAGTTGGGGCAGGGGCAGGAGTGGAGATACGGGGGAGGTGGGCAAGGGCAGGAGACAGTGCAGCCAGGGGGCCTTGTCGAGGGAATATGACAGGTAAGGTGCTAGGGGTGCAAAGACTGATTGTAAGTGCTGGGTGCTGGGGCATATGCAGCTGAAATGGTGGAAATATTAAGATGGGCAATCGCAGGATACAAGCAGTGAGAGGCACAGCCTACATGAATTCCAAGTCTCCTGAGATGCGCTGCGAGAATGACAAAGCACTTTGTAAAGACTCGATGTGCCAAGGATAGCCCAAAGGGTGGGACCCTGAACTGGTAATGTTGACCCAATGCCACAAATCGGAGATACTTATGGTGACTTGGGTGTATGAAGACATGTTGGTAGGTGTCCTGCATGTCTAGGGAGGCAAGCCAATTGTTTTGATGAATCAGAGGTAAAAGTGTACCAAGTGATATCATCTTAAACGTTTCCTTGTAGAGGAATTTGTTTAACTTTCCTAGATCAAGAATAGGGAGCATGCCGCCTGTTTTCCTCAGAACTGGGAAGTAATGGGAGTAGAAACCTGTGATCTGTTGGTCCAAGAGAACTACTTCTACTGCCCTGTTGTTCAGAAGGCCTTGAATCTCAGAAGCAAGAAGGTCTAACTGAGAGACCGACAGTTTGGGCTGTCGCTTGGGTGGATGATCCGGAGGAGTTTCTGAAAGATTTAGAGAGTAACCCTCACGGATTATCCTGAGCACCCATTTGTCTGATGTGACTGACTTCCACTGGTTGCAAAACTGAGTCAGACACCCTCCTACTGCTGAGAAAGAGTCCCCCTTGGACAGCTGAGGTGGTACTTGGGCCAGAATCTCAGAGGGTGGCACTATGTGTTTTCAGGCCCTGTGCCTTCTGCTGCACTTTCTTTTGTGGCTGGGGGCTTGGTTTTTGTTGAAGCCCCTCAGCCTTTGCCACAAAAGGACTGACGGTTATGAAACTGCTGCCGTTTTCTGCCCCAGTGAGGTGCACCAGAGGGCAGTCTGGCCATTTTGATAGCCATTCTAGTTTTCTGTGTGGCCTCTAGTGCCTGCTTGACCTGAGGGCCAAACATATAAGTTCCATCAAATGGTAAACTCATAACTCTCTGTTAGGCATCATTTGTGAATCCCGAAGTTCATAACCACAAGTGGCATTGGGTACAAATACCAGCTGCTGCTGCTGCTGCCCTAGAAGCAGTGTTGAAGGTGTCCATAGCAGCTTTAAGTTGATGATTGTTGGACTCAATGCCTCTAGTAATGATCTGGAGAAGGTATGAACTAATGTCAGACTCCGGAAGAGCTTCCACAGTTGCTTTGAGTGAATGCTAGAGAGAAATAACATTGGTAGCTAGGCTGGCCCACTGGCACAGGGGCAGAGTGCTGACCTGCGGCGCTGATGACCCGGGTTCAGAGATGGATCCGGACATCGGAGGGCCAATCAGGGGAGGAGTATCGAGTGTTCCACAACTGCTGTCCTTCTCTGGGGGGAAGGGGTAGAGTGCACAGTGCACTATGTGCACAGTGCACTATGGACACCCAGTGGAGGCTGGGTGTACCACAATCACTGCCACCAGCACATTTGGGAGTGGGACAGATGCTGGTCATCATTGCACGTCTCCGTCCCATACGGGAAGAAGAAAAAAATGCAGCAGCCATCGCCTCCATGATGCCTGCCCTTGGCTTAACTCACTCCCAGGCTGGATCCCAGGCCTAATATGGCATTCATGACACTATGAGGGGCAGTGCTGTGACCCTGCCCTGGGGGGCAAGCCAGGGGGTATCCAGGGCAGTTACAGCTCATGTGGAATGCAACAGTTGAGGGTCCATGACCAGGCGGAGGTCTGGCAAAGGAGCTGCAAAAAAAAAAGACATTGGTAGCTTGCAATGCACATACCCAAGGTAGAGGCAGCGAAAAATGAAAATTATGTACCTACCATAATTCTTGATCTTTCTGTGTATCTTCACCATTCATCACAGTTGGGTATGTGGCTGGAGGTCCCGACCCCATGGAAGCTTTTTTTTTGGATGGGCGGAGTCGATGCATTGTTGGCTCTGCCCTCGAGGCCGACGCACTGCATGGCACTCAGGGGTTGGCCATTAGGTGTTGTCGACCCCACCCTCCCACCAGTTCTGAGTCACCATAGAGTGAAAATAGGGAGGGTGGGACAAGGGATTCCAAGGGACAGATAAAAGGAAAAGATATACAAAACGAAAGGAGGAATAACGGCTGAGAGGACAGAAAAGGAGGAAGAGGAATCTAAGGGATTGGGAGGGGCCCCAATCTCTATGAAAGAAGAAGAAGGGAAGGACAGACATCTTTCTTGGAAGGGGGGGAGGACAATGCCAACTGACCCTGCAACCTGGACCTCCTAATTAAGACTGAACAAGTTCAGACCTTCTGCCCTGGGGAGAGGGGAGAGGAAAGAGAAGAAAACCTGGCAAGGCAAGCAAGGTTAACCACAGAATAAACAGCTCCAGGCAGAGGATGACTATCCCCAAGGGATTAGTCACAAAACACAACTAAAGAAGTCCAGAAGCCAAGGACTCCCCCCTATCAAAAAGAAAATGTGGGTGGAGGAACTTCAAGAGAAGAGCCTCCCTTGAAATAATAAAAAATCAAATTAGTCCTGAAGGACAGAGGAGAAGCGAGAAAAGAGGGGGTTCTAAGTGCAGCACCCCATCCCTAAGAAGGGGTGGGGAAGCCGCAAAATGATAAGACTAAAAGTCCCCCATCCACCCAGCCACTAAGCTGTAGAACTTGGTTCCTCCATGTGTCTCCAAGGTCTCCCCACTCCTAGCCAAAGGGAAGGAGAGAGGGAAGGAAAGAGGCACACAGAGGGAGGGGGATCCAGAGACTGAGGCCTCAGGGGGATGGAGGGTGGGATTTTGTGATGAATGGTGAAGATACACAAAAAGATCAAGAATTACGGTAGGTACGTAATTTTCACATTTTAACTCTGTCAATCTTCACCATTCATCACAGTTGGGTGAGAACCAAGCCCTTCGAAGAGGCCCGAGACCCTAAAGGACTAAGTCCCTTAGCTCCCAGTGGGGGAGAGAACACTGAGAGGAAGAACCCCTATGGGCCCGGCGAGGCCCGAGACTGGGGAGAGTGAGACGGGAACCCCCTGGAGGAGGCAGGAGGTTGCCACAACAGATGCTGCCTCACTCTATGGGAGAAAAGGTGTGTTCTCCAGTAAGCAGAGGAAATCACCCTATGCCGGCTCAAGGGTGACAACCAGGAAAGATGCAGCCATGCCATCCACCTAATGCAGATCGCTGTCCCTATGACCCTGGAAGCTACCTCGTTAATGTCATAAGATGCCCTCGTTTGGTGCCTTGCTAGCGCCATGCCACGTACAGAGAGTGCAATGGCTTGTCTGGTTACCTCCGAATCAGGCAAGAAGGTTAGGAGTTGACCCAGCCTAGACCACAAGAACCTATCATAGGAAGCATAGTGGGCCTGATGAGCAGAAATCGACAACAACCATGCCGAGTAGAAGGTCCTCCTCTCCCAGAAATCAAAATCCGCGGAATCTTCATCTGGGGGCCGGTCACGGTGGAGGGCACAAAGCCTATCAGGAGTGTCCAACTGCATCAGTCCTGGCTCAGGATGAGGCATACGATCTGGTGACTCTGGGGGGCACAATACCTCTGGCTCTGATCCCTAGGGGCTGGGACTCCAGAAAAGGGTCATTGCTAGAACCGCAATGTTGCCTCCTGGAAAGGAGCAGGCCAGGTGGGCACCACAAGGGTGGCCACACTGAAGTCACCTAAAAAGGCACGCATCGAATTCTTCGGATTGTGCTGAGGAGTGGGTGGGGTGATACGCAGGTCTTCCATCATCCTCACGAGGAAACACTGATATTCAGTGAGATCAGCAGCAGGGGAGATGTGGATGGAAGTCTCCTCTCCTCCAGAAAAGGAGGATGAGGAAGTGGAAGGCCCCAGAGATCCAGAGGTTGACTTCTCAGGGGGAGGGTGGAACACCCACTCGTCCATGGCCCTGACATAAGTAGGGAAGTGAGCAGCCACACCCCCTGAACTGTTCCCAGGAGAGAGGTCCCATAGGACCATGAATGCCTGGGATAGCAGGAGATGGCAACAGAGGAATGGGTGCCAGATCAACAAAAGAAGAGGAACGTCTTCTGTCCGGGAAAGAGAGCCCACTGGAACCCTCCAAGGAACTGCCTAGACTGTGCTCTGAAGAATCCCCCCTGTGAGGTGACCAGGACTGTGTGAGCCCAAAAGGACAGTCCCTTCACTCCAAAGACCAGGGCACTCTTGAGGACACCGAGAAGGAAAGGTGCGGGTCCACGCTGTGACTCCTCCCCAAACCTGAGTGAGCCCCAGAGAAGGGCTGCCTCCTCAAACCCTGGCCCCTCAACCCCTCAGAGTCTGAGAGAGCCCTCCACCTTGAAGACACCAGCCTGGGCAGCCAGCAACCCTGGTCAGTGCCCAAGGAGACCACCCAGGGAGTAGCACCCTCCCCCTCCGTGGGTGCCCTGGTCAGCCCTAAAGTTGGGTGATCCAGGCACACCAGATGAGGGGGTGTACCAACCGAGGGGGCAGAAAACCCTCCAAGTCCATGCTGCAGGGCAATAGTGGCCTGGACCACCGCCTGCTGGTCAGCATCTCTGATCCCAGACTCAGGGGCTACTGCCCGCTCCTCAGAGAGAGGCTGATTCCAGTCAGCTGAAGTAGCTACTGAGGTGTCCACATGGGCTGCCAACTCTGAAGAGTCAGACTGTGAGTCAGAACCAGACTCAGAGTCCATCTCTGAAGAGGTAGAGACCACAGTC
The DNA here is from genome assembly GCA_016271365.2 of Neoceratodus forsteri. NCBI lineage: Eukaryota > Metazoa > Chordata > Ceratodontiformes > Ceratodontidae > Neoceratodus > Neoceratodus forsteri. Next base: position 277,547,021 of record CM057459.1, read on the forward strand.
AGGTGCCAAACCGCACACGAATGCCTGCTCCTGTCCGGCCTGAGGGAGGTGCCAATCTGGGTATCTATACCAGAGTCAGCACTGAACTCCCCCATGGCACCATGAATGATGCCCAAGGAAGAGACAGTGCTGAGAGCGGCAGCGGAACCGGTCTCGGCACTGGCCACAGCGCCACCCCCCCATGGCACAGCAAACAGCTCTGGGGTCAGGGATGGCACTGACGGCAGTGCCAACAGCCCCTTGGTGCTGCGAGTGGTGCCACGAGTGACAGCGACACCTCCCATAGTGCCGTGGCCCTGCATGGTGCTGCAAGTGGTGCCTGAGCTAGACACGCTGCTGTCCCCAGCCTCGAGACCAGAAACAGTCGAAGTCGGTGCCGTAGAACTTCTCACAGTGTCGTCAGTGCCATTGGTGCCATGAACGGTGTCAACAGCAGAGATGATGCCGAGCGGCAGACCAGCAACGACCACAGCACCATCAGGTTCCACAGCTCCACGAATGGCATCGAGGCCCAAAACGGCACCAATGGATGGTGTTAAGAATGGTGCTGACCCAGGCTTTTCAGTCCAAGCAAATGACACTGGGGGAACCTTTGCCCCCGAAAGGGCAATTGCTGGAGCGATGCCTCCCTCCCACCCCGTGGAGGGAATGGACTTGGCCTCCTGCACAGCGGAAGGGGCTTCCACCATTGTGAGGCTACAAGAGGTGGAAGCCCCCTCCTCCGTGGTCCATATAGAACTGGGAGGGGACCTGGAGGAAAGGCCGAATGACCACGGCTTGGCCCGACGAGTGTACACCCATCCATCGAAAGTCGGCAGAGCTCATCCAACTTTCCACGCACGCTGTTCCAGGACACAGCGATCCATAGAGAAACAGGCATTGCATGAATCCATGTCATGAAGCAGGCCAAGACACGTAAGAAAACGATCATGCTGGTCAGTAACGGAATACTTGCGGACACACGGGCACCGACGCATGGGAGGCCGCCCCACTTTCAGTGATTTTTTGCTCTCTGACCTAGACATGATCGACGGTAAACAAAGTGAAAAAACAGATTCAACATCGCTGAAAATAATAAAGGAACAATCTTACCAGGCAGCGGCACTGAGTAGGTGATAGAACTGACGGGAAGGATCGGTGTCAAGAAAACGGAGTCGTCAACATGTCGAAAACTTCAGGAGCTCCTCATGAGGTACAACCTCAATGGCAGGAGATGAAGAACTGGCGGAAGGGTGGGGTTGATGACACTTATTGGCCAACTCATGAGCGCCACACAGTGCATCGACCTTGAGGGCGGTGCTGACGGTGTATCAACTCTGCCCATCCAAAACCAAAAAAACAAAAGCTCCCACAGGCTCATGACCTCCTGCCACATACCCAACTGCGATGATTGGTGAAGATTGACGCAGATAAGATCTCACTTCCCCAAGGTGTCCGTCTTACAAAATTCCTTATTTACTGGGTGTGCCATAGATTCCTGAGGAAGAACGACTTTGTCATTCTCTGCCAAGACAACTATGGCATCAGCAAAGGCTTGCAAGGCCAGAATAGGGTGATCCTTAGGGGGGGTGTACTTCCTATCTATGGATTTAGCCAGGGTAGGAATAAGCACTGCATTATCGAACACCATTTGTGAGATTGTCTCAAAAGAAAAAATTACTTGCCATAATAATCTTATTTCTTCCCAGAGATGCTCAGGAATTCATAACTTTATACAGTAAGCCTGGAGGGTTGGACTGCCCGGAGAGATGGAACACATCCAAATGAGTGGAATTCTTTGCACATGAGCATCTTTCAAATACTGCCTCTACCAACTGTGGTGTTCTAACCTCTTCAGATATGTGGGAAGCCTGGAAGTCAGACATTAGGAACTAATGTAAGTAATACTCTATAAAAAAGAGGGGTGTCCCCTAATTAAAGCATATAATTTAGATAAAATCTCCAAAGGGAGGATAACTCTTGACAAAAACCACATCAAATAAAACTCCAAGAGGAGAACATTGAAAAACTCCAGTTTAAAAATGATTAAAACAGAGAAATGCAACAAAATCAATATGGCTTGGTGGAACCAGCATGCGGATTGCAGAGGCTGAAGTTCAGGAAGGGGAGGCAGGGAGGGAGTTATGAATTCCTGAGCATCACTGGGAAGAAATAAGATTACTATGGTAAATAATTTTTTCTTATAACCAAAGTAATAGTCAGGATATTCAGAACTTTATGCAGACTACCAAGCAGTACCACTGGAGGTGGGCACAGAACTTTATTTTGGAAACAGGCTTTGCAGGACTGCTGTGCCAAACCTAGCATCACCCCTGGATAAAATATCCACGTTACAGTGTTTTGTAAAGGTGTGTACTGTTTTCCACGTAGCTGCTTTGCAAATATCCACCAAGGGAACCTCCCTGGCTGCTGCAAGGGTAGCAGCAGTTCCTCTTGTAGAATGTGCCCTCGGACCGGTTGGGGGCTCTTTACCTGCCTTAGTGTAGCAGAACTGAATACACTGGACTATCCACTGAGAAATGGATCTTTCTGAGGCTGGTTTACCCTTTCCTACATCCCCATATATAAGGATTTTTTTTTCCATTGTTCCTATGGTCTTTAGTGGCTGTTATGTAATAGCTTATGGCCCTTTTCACATCCAGACTGTGTAATCTTCTTTCACCAGAACTGGTATGGTCTGTGAAAAAGACAGGTAGAGTGATAGATTGATTCAGATGAAAATCTGAAACCACTTTTGGAAGAAACTGTCTGTTAGTTCTGAGGACTACCTTATCTCTGTGAAATGAGATATAGTCTTGGTCAATGCAGAGAGCTTGGAGCTCGCTAATTCTCCTTGCAGAAGTAATAGCCACTAGGAAGATTGTTTTCCAAGCAAGGTATTTCAAGTGGGCAGTAGCCATGGGCTCAAAGGGAGGGCCCATGAGCTTGGCTATACACACATTTAAATCCCAAGCAGGCACTGGTGCCCTGTGAGGTGGGTGTAAATGCATCAGTCCTTTAAAAAATCTTTTGAAAAGTTTATCAGATGCTACTGACACCTTGGTCCCCACAGAAAGGTAGGTAGATACTGCTGCTAAATGAACCTTAAAGGAACTGGGTTGCAAACCTTGTGAGTGCAAATGAGTGAGATAGTCCAGGACAACTGAAACTCCAGCCTTTAGTGGCATAAGGTTCATGCTGGAACACCAGAAAGAAAATCTCTTTCATTTGGAAGAATAAGTTTTCTGTGTGGAGGGTTTTCTATAACCCTTTAAAATATTTTGGACAGCTTCTGAAAGATTTAAATCTGCATACTCTAATTCCTCAAGAGCCATGCTTTTAGATGAAGGGACTTGAGATTCAGATACAACAATGTTCCCTGATTGGAAGTCAGGAGATTGTGTCTGAGGGGCAACTGTATCGGTTTGCTGACAGACATGGAGAGCAGAAGAGATTACCATGGCTGCCTGGGCCAATCCGGAGCTATCAAGATCAGAGATGCTGAGAGGGACTTTAGCTTCAGTAACACCCTGAAAACTAGGGAAAGGGGGGGAAGCATACAGGTGCCTGCCTGTACAGTCCAGAACCAGGGCATCCAGAGGAACTGTGCCCTGTGCTGGTGGTCTGCAGCAATATTGAGGTAGTTGGTGGTTCTGGTGGGATGCAAACAAGTCTATCTCTGGAGTGCCCCACCTTCTGAAAATAATTTGTACCACCTGCTTGTCCAGAGTTCATTCATGATGGGCCTGGTTGATGTGGCTTAGTGCATCTGCCAAAGTATTGTCCTTTCCTGGCAAGTGAATTGCCTGTAAAGAGACCTTCAGAGAGTACGCCAGTGTCCAAATCTTCATGGACTCTGTGCAGAGGAGGCCTGACCTGGTGCCCTCTGTTGTGGTGGTATTGTCTGTTCTGACCTGAATCACCATGCCCATTATCAGTGAAGAAAAAGCTTTTAGGGCTCGGAAGACTGCTTTTAGCTCCAGTAAATTTACATGCTGAAGGGACTCTGCTGCTGACCAGATTCCCTGAGTCGTGCGCTTTCCTAAGTGGGCGCCCCAGCCCAATAGGGATGCATCTGTTGTGAGTACCAGAGAGGGGTTTTCTCTCTGGAAAGGCACTCCCTGCCTTAAATTGGATTCCTGTTTCCACCACAAAAGGACCCTTAATAGTGGCCTTGTTACTGGTATAAGCTTTGAAAAAGGGTATTTTTTCTGACTCCAGTGAGACCTGAGGTGAAACTGGATGTCTCGCATATGGAATCTGAATCCTTGCACTGTGCCTGTGGATGCAGCCATATGGCCTAGTAGCTGCAGAAACTGCCTTGTAGTCTTTGACCCGTTCAAGATGAAGGGGTTTGCTACTGACTGAAGACTTCGCACCCTAAGGGTAAAAAGGATCTGCCCTGACATGTGTTGATTTCTGCCCCCATAAACTGCAACGTTTGAGCAGGGGTTAGAACTGATTTATTTTGGTTTATTATGAAGCCCAGAGACTCTAAGAGGGCCTGGGTGATTCTTAGGGAGTTCCTTACTTGGTCTGGTGAGGTTCCCACCACCAGCCAATCATCCAGATAAGGAAAGACAGTCACTCCCTGTCTTCTTAGATATGCCACTACAGCAACTAGGCACTTTGTGAATACCCTTGGTGCTGAGGAGAGATCAAAAGGAAGAGTTAAAAAATGATAGTGGCCTGAAGGGAGTCTGAATCTGAGATATTTTCTGTAAGATTCCTTTATGTGGATGTGGAAATAGGTATCTTTCAAGTCCAGTGATGCCAGCCAGTCCCCTTTTTGGATTGTTGGCAATATTCGAGCCAAAGTTACCATTTTGAACTTTGTTTTTTTCAGAAGCTTGTTCAAAGCTCTAAGATCCAATATTGGCCGCCACTCCTCACTTTTCTTTGTTGTTAGGAAGTATCCAGAGTAAAAACCCTTTCCTCTCAGGGTGGTAGGGACTAACTCCACTGCTCTGAGATGCAACAGTTTCTGAACCTCCACTTCTAGTAGTGTTCTCTCTGCTAGAGGAGGTGAGCAGTAAACCCTGGTCTTTTGTGGAGGAAAAGATATGAAATCCAGAGACAGACCCTGACCCACTACTTCCAGCACCCACTTGTCCATGGTGATGCTTAGCCAAGCCTGAAGGAAGTGGAAGAGACAGCCTCCAACAGGGAGGGAGAAGGTGGCCTGAGCCTCAGGGGTTTTGCTTTGGTTGGGGCTCAGGTAGGGCTTGAGAGACCCTCCTAAAGCCCCTTCTACCCTACCCCTAGGGTATCTGAGTTGTGGATACTGCTGGTATTGGGGCACAGGTACTGGCTGGAAAAAGAGTCTGGTCATAAAAGACTTTCCTCTGCCCCCCTTCCATAGGGCCTAGTGGATGGAGAAGCATGCTCCTTAGCAGAGTTGCTTCTAGAGGTTGCCTTATACTCATCCACTTTTTATGTTGGCATGCTTGCGCAGCCAACATCTTGCGGTAGTGGAGATTTGGAGGCGCGGTGCGCTGTTGGGCGTTATCACAGGCATGCACCAGTAGGGTGCGCCCCTCATTCCCGCTAATCAGCCTGCATGCCTACTCCTCACCACCCGGGCGAGCACATCTAAGGAAAGGTGCACTGCAATGCGAGCAAAGCTCGTCACATGCAGCGGACCTTCCTATGTGCTTCCCCAGCATCAAACATGGCAGCACAGTGGCTGCTAAACTGCCGACTTTGGGGGTGCTCAATCCCCCGGTTGGCTTACCCTGCCCCTCTTGTATGTGCTGATGGGGAAGCCCACTCCCTGTTGGCATAATGTGTTCCCTCTCTCCTTTTTTGGTTGCCGAGGGGGTGCCCAATCCCCCTCAGCTCATGAACCCCCATTTTCATTATTTGCCGATGGGGTGCCCAATCCCATCAGCATCTGTCTCCCACTTCCTATGTGCCGACAGGGTGCCCAATCCCCGTCAACTACTGTACCCCCAAAACCACCTGTAAAAAAAGAAAACTGTCCGTGATGCTTTTTAACATCTGTAAATGGAAAATGGCCCTCGTAGTCTCTCTACCACCACACCCACCCACTGCACACCTGCCTTCCCACAACCCCACCTCACCCCATACTTACCTCTGGAGTCCGGCGCGATGATCTTCGGTGGACCAGGAACATGCCTGCTCTCTTCAAAGCAGACCGCGAACTGAGGAAATGCCGGTAAGCTGTATAATGGAATAAATAGGGTTTTGTCAACTTTGATGCATATCTCGGGCATTTTTTGGAATTTTTTGCACCAAATTTTCAACATGGGGTTTTTGGGACCCCTCCTCATGAATTCTGTCACTGTTATGACGTTAATCGGTCCTGAAAGGTGATTTCACAATCACTTCATGGAATCACCTTTTGGGACTGATTAATGCAAGGACAATGGCAGTGTTCATGAGGTGGGATCTCAAAAAGCCTAAGTTGCAAATCTGGTGGAAGAAATCCAAAATATGGCTGTTTTACGAGCGTGTGTTGCGCGGTTGCTACGCACGCTTGTAACTTCGCGAATTCACAATATTTTTATGCCAGATTTTCAACATTGTCATTTTTCTACACCTCCTTGTGAACAGTACAGCTGTCATTTTTCACATCCTGGCCGAAATCTGTTACCACACTTCCAGTGCACAATAGCGCAGTCACTGTGGGAAATCAGTGTTTGGGGCATATTATGAAAATGACAGTGACACTGTTCATGAGCAGATGTCCTAAAATGCCTATGTTGAAAATTTGGTGACAATACTCTATAAAATGACTGTGTTACAAGTGTGTATTGCGCACTTTCTACACACGCTTGTAACTTTGCGAATTCACAATATTTTCACACCAAATTTTCAACATTGTAATTTTTCTACACCTCCTTGTGAACAGTACAGCTGTCATTTTTCACATCCTGGCCAAAATGTGTTTCCGCACTTCGGCTCACAATAGCGCAGTCGCTGTGGGAAATCAGTGTTTGGGGCAGATTATGAAAATGACAGTGACACTGTTCATGAACAGAAGGTCCTAAAATGCCTAAGTGTTTAAAATTTGGTGACAATTACTCCATAATGACTGTGTTACGAACGCTCGCTGCTTAGTTTGCAGCTACTATCGCCGTAACGCAGTATTTGTAATATTTTCACTCTGGATTTTCACCATTGGCATTTTTCCACACCTCTTGATGAACAGTACAGCTGTCATTTTACATATCCCGCCTGGAATGTGTTTCAATGCCCAGCATGAATAGCGTGGTCGGCAAATCACTTTTTGGGACAGTTTGACAAAGTGACAGTGACACTGTATATGAGCAGAGGTGCTAAAATGCCTATGTTGAAAATTTGGTGCCGAAAGTCCATAAAATGACTGTGTTACAAGCGTGAGTTGCGCTTTTCCCACGCACCCTTGTAACTTCGCAAATTTGCAATATTTACATGCCACATTTTCAACACTGCCATATTTTTACACTTCCTTATGAACAGTACAGCTGTCATTTTTCACATCCTGCCCAAAATGTATTTCCACAATGCACTACCAAAGCCAATGCAACAACATTCGGCATTGACAAATGCTTGTTTCATGTATGCAACCGTGGATTCCCCAAAAAGAGAGTTTCCCTCTAAAGGAAAATCCAGGGCCTTGGATTGAGTATCCTGAGTAAGGTTAGTGGTCCTGAGCCAAGTAAACCTTCTCTGTGCCACGATGTTAGCCATCCATCTTGCTACAGCGTCATTAGAATCAGCAGCCATCTGGAACTGGTACTTAGCTGCCTCCAGACCAAACCTGGCAGTTTCAGCCAGGTCTTCAGACAAGGATGAGGGGGGTTTCATGGACATGTCCAGTACTGACTGCCACAGAGATTTTTGATACTGGCAGCATAAGCTTGAAAAGTAGCCTGTCTCATGGCCAGAGAGACTGATAAGTAGCCTTTTTTGGCCATGCTATCCATTTTTCTGGAGTCCTTGTATGGAGGGTGGGAGGACAGGGGGACTCTGGCTTTGTTGCAGGCTACCTGCTGTATAACCCCTTGATGGTCAGGATGGGAGAAAAGGAAATCAGCTCCCATCCTGTCCAACTGATATTTTTTTATCTATTATCCTATCAATAGGAGGAAGAGAATTAGGGGTCTGTAGAAGTTTTAGGGTGTCTTTTTTGAAAAATTTGCATACTGGCAAGAGGAGGGCTTTTGTGGGTGTCAAACCCATCATATTTAAATATTCAACTTCCTCCTCATCCTCAATCTACTCTATGATAGCAATATCAAGAGCATCTGCCATTCTCCTTACAAATGTAAAATGTGAGGAATAATCCTCTGACACCCTGGGAGGAGAACCAAAATCCTGCTCAGGAGATACCTCTGGAGGAATTGGTTTATCATCCTGAAAAGGATCATCTTCCTCTTCATAATACTGCTCCTCCTGTAAAGAGGGCAAACACCACTGCTGGCCTGGGGACCCTGGGTAGGGGCAGGCAGCTGGGGAACAAATGTTTTGCAGTGCCTGGATAACTTTAAAAGACTGGTCTATCTCTTGAGCCAAGGGCATAGCAGGCATCTGCGTAGAAGTTCCTGGTTTAGCAGGGGAGGATTCTGCATGCTTGTTTTTTTTTGAGTTTCTTTGAGGGAACCGGGGAGTTAGCCAGTTCTTTCCCTCTTTTTGCCCCTTTTTCACCTGTATCAGGGGCAGGGGTAAGCAAACTTGTGGGTTCAGCCACAGTAGATTGGGGTGTCAGCTGGTCAGAGCCGGAGGGACCCATAGGAAATTTTTTGTTCAGCCTTTCAAGGCATTTTTCCACAGTTTTTTCCGGGAAAGTTTTACAGACTTCACAATCCTGATTCAGATGTTCAAATCCCAGACAAGCCACACATAAGGTGTGTTTGTCTACTTTAACAAATACATCTCCACATTTTAAACAATTCTTGAAAGCTGGGTTCTCGGTTTCTTTTGAAGGTTTCTCGACATGGTAATGTCTAAAAACGAAACTACAGTAACCCGCTAAGTAAGAAAAGAAAAGCTGGTTATTTAAAATCTGAAACATTTTTTTTTTTGCAATTGGTTCGAACTGATGGGAACCAGAGGAACCAAACCCAGGAGATGACAGGTGAACCGGTTCAGCGGTCCTGAAACCAATAAAAAGCAGTTACAAAAACAATACAATAGACTAAAAAACTAAACTAATAATAAACCAAAACAAGGCTCTTTAATCAGAGAACCCCGATAGCTTAAAACAACTAACTCGGTTATCCCACGGTTATACCGAACCGCGAGGAACCGGAAAAAAATATGGAATTTAAGCAATAAACAAGATTTACACTAACAATTAATAGAGGCAATAAAAGAAATAGAAAATACTAAAGTTTTTTAAGGTTTTGAATCTTCTTTCACGTGAAAGAGTAAGATGAACACTCCGAGCGACCATACTTTCAGGTGGAGAGAAAAATCTGAAGAGGTTAGAACACCACAGTTGGTAGAGGCAGTATTTGAAAGATGCTCATATTAAGGTTCATATTAAGGTTAGAAGAAAGAGCTAGTAGGCCAAAGCCCATAATGCTCCTATGCTAGGCCATAGACTAGAATGTTAAGTCATACCCAGACATAATTAGCATGTCGAGACGATGTTTAAAAATCTCTTTAGTATTACTTGTTACTACATCACGATGGAAGTCTATTCCAAGGCCCAATAGTTCTTACAGAAAGAAAAACTTATGATTATTATGTTTAAAAGATTTACCAGTTAACTGGAGGGACATGACCTCTAGTATTATGTATTGATGACTTAAAGAAAATCCTAACTCAGTCATGATATAGGGGTCATGAATAATGTCATATAGGAGAAGAAGGTCACCTTTAATACGTCTGATAGTAAGAGGCATTAGTTTCAATGTATCCAACCTAAACTCATAAGATGAGGATTCAGAGACCAGATATTTTTTAGTGTATTTTAGCTGAACCCTTTCAGAAGTAACTATCTGATTTTTAAAGGACACCATAACTGTGAAGCATATTCAAGATAGGGATGGACATAGGACCTGAATAGGGTAACAACATCTCTGATCTCGAGATCTAATATTACACAAATAGACCAAATAATTTTATTAGATGTACTAATAACTCGAATGCATATGCTTGGAATATGTTAAGTCATCTGAAATGTTTATACCCAAATCCTTCTCATCATTAGTGGCTCACAATGGTAAATCATCAGAATATACTGGAAATTTAAATTATTAGAACCCAAATGCATTACTTTGCATTTGTGAGGAGTTAACTTCATGCCCCATTTATTAACCCAGGTACTAATAATATCAAGATCATGCTGAATACAAGATATTTGGTCTAAATTAGAACATGGTCCTCCCGATCTTCACATCATCTGCATATTTAATTATAAATGAAAGGCAGGAATTAGATTAAATCAGATATAAAACCTGAAAAAGACAGGGCCGAGAACTGAGCCTTGTGGAACACCACTAAAACTTTACCAGAGTTTAGAAAATGCCCCATTAATCATCACCTTTGAGTTCTGTTTGAAAGCCAATTATGAATCCATGTAATTATATGACTATTAATACCAAGACCTGTGAGTTTTTGAATTAGAGCCCAGTGTGGCATGGTGTCAAAAGCTTTACTGAAATCAATAAAGACAATGTCACAGGCTAACCAGTTATCCAAGCGAAACTAAAATGTTCATAAAAGCAGAGCAAATTTGTCAGACAGCTTCTACCCTTCTTAAAGCCATGTTGTTCCAAATCAGAAGCATCAATAATAGGGGCAATAATATCCTTTGTAGACTTTCTAACACCTTACATATGGATGAAGTCAAACTAATCGACGATAATTTCCCATAGATGTTTTGATCCCTTCTTATGTATTGGTACCACAAACGCCTTTTTCCATTCACAAGGGATAAAATTATATTGTAAAAAAAGGTTGAATAAAAGTTTGAGTGGAAAGGCAATATGTTTAGATAATAGGTAAAGTAAATGCCCTGCTATATTGTCTGGGCCTGAACAAAATTTACCTTTTAGTAAGTGTAGTTTTTTAAGAATAGACTCAACTGAGAATGTGATAAAAGAATCTGATGGTGAAATCAAAGGTACAGGTGATTGAACTTCTGATGCAGAGAAAACTTTACAAAATTCATTATTAAATACATCAGCTGTGGCTTTTGGCTCATGGATAAGTATGTTTTCTATTGTAAAAGGCCCCACCACACTTGGACTTTTCCTGAGGGAGTTTATATAAGAGTAAAATTTTTTGGAATTAGACTTACTAGCTGTTGTTGCCAATTTCATTTCCCATCTAGATTTGGCCCTACGAATGACTAATTTAAACTTCCTACTTGATTTTAAATAGGATTCCCAATTAGAAGTTGTCCTATTCTTTAGGTAGTTACGATGTTTTTATTTTTATATTTATTAAGCGTTTTTATGTTTTATTCATCCATCTAGAGTCTGTTTCCCATTAAATTCTTATTTTTGATGGAATATAAGTATCACGAAGAGTTGAAATAAGTAATTTGAAAAGTACCCAACTTTGATATAAGGACTGGTTATCAAAAAAAGATAACCAGTTTATTTTTTCAAGGTATAGATTGATACTGGGAAGATCAGCTTTGTCGTACAGGTATATAATCGAAGAATTAGTATTAAAGACAATATGTCTCTGCAAGTTAAATAAAACAGAATTATGATTACTGCTGCCTATTGGTGATGAAATATGCACATCCCTAATATCTAAGGTGGTACTACTCAGAACAAGATCTAATATATTATTACCTCAGGTTGCAGAAGTTATCCATTGCTGTAAGTCCAATTCCGAACAAGTGGACAAAAATTTATTACTAATACTGCTAGATGTTGTGAATGACTGCCAGTTTATCTGGGAGATTGAAATCCCCTGTAATAATAACATAACCCATTTGAGTAGCTATTTCAAATTCGGAAAGAATGGCATCCATAATTAAACTAGATGAATTTGGAGGAACATAACATGTCCCAAGGATAATAAAATCCTGTTTGGATAGGAAAATTTTAAACCAAAGACTCTCAGTCGGGAGATTATGAATTTTTATAGAACTAGAAATATTGACTGAGTTGATTTTATTGTTAATAAATGAGGCAACACCTCCATCCTTTCTTTCACTTCGATTCAGATAATAAGAGATATATCCAGGGAGTTGCTTGATCCAGTGGGAGTTATAATCACCCCATGTTTCACAAACCATAATAATATCAAAATCCTTATTCGAAATCACAGTTTGTAACTCATCGAATTTCTGTGTCAAACTTCTCGCATTAAAACTAAGAAACTGTAATTGTTTACTGGAGGCTTTATAAAAGTGAGATGAAGAGGTGTGTACATTTGCATTCCCCCTTCCCCCCACTATTTAGTTTAATTTTATGTTAATTGTAGATAGGAATTGTTGACTCAGCAGTGCATTCCCTAGTTGGTTAAGATGCAAGCCGTCAGGACAGTAAAGCTCAGATCTAGCAGAGAACTCTTCCCAATGGGTCATGCACTGAATATTCTGTCGTAAACACCATTGCCTAAGCCAGTTGTTAATAATTTTAATTTTATGATTAAGAAACCGGGAGTACCATGGTATGGGTAGAATCTCCGAAAAAATAATATCACACCCGAGATCAATCATTTTATTAGTCATAGAAACATAGGCTAATTTGATATTCTGAACAGAGTCCCTGTAGATGTTGTTTGCTCCAACATGGATAATACACAGTGGATTTATGTCTTGAGAGCTAATAATGTTATCAACCATATATGTTAGATCTGAGATCTTAGCACCACTGAAACTAGAAGAAAAAATTACTCACCTTAGTAATGTTGTTTCTTCTAATGGAGTCTTGCTATATTATGACAATTGCAGTTTGTCCCACCATTAGAACTGCTCCGGAGGTGAAAGAGTTAACTTCCATGCCAGGCATGGAACTTAGAGCGCGAGCTCGGTTAGAAAAGCTCTGTCTGGAATATTTCAAACTGAAACTGTCAGATCTTTACGAGCAAAACTCACTAAGGTTCTGTGTGGAAGCTGTAACCTACACTAGCCAACTGGCTACTTAAATATCGACACATTTTCCTGGTCCCAACACCAAGACTCAAGTCAGGGGATCAGAAAATAAGATAAGATAAGATAAGATAAGATAAGATAAGATAAGATAAGATAAGATAAGATAAAATAAAACACAACACCCAAACACCCCAAAAAAGAAGGGGTGGAAAACATAAAATGGGCATCAATAAGTGCCAACACTGGCCTGCCCACCCCATACCCAAAGTAGAAGTTCTGAGAGGGGCAGGCTGGGGGGGAGGTCATAATATAGCAAGACTCCATTAGAAGAAACAACATTACTAAGGTGAGTAATTTTTTCTTCAAATAACATGAAGTCTTGCTATATTATGACAATTGCAGACTACACAGCAGTACCTCTATGGAGGAGGGACAGAACCTACTTAGGGAATAGGCTCTGAAGCATGGCTGTGCCAAACCGAGCATCCCTCCTGGCCTGGATATCCAGGGAGTAATGCTTGGTGAAAGAGTGTACTGTTTTCAAAGTAGCTGCTTGACATATCTCTAAGATAGGAATGTCTCTGGCAGCAGCTAGAGATGCAGCTGTACCTCTGGTAGAGTGAGCCCTCAGGCCTGAAGGGGGAACCTTACCCAGTTTTTAATAGCAAAATTGGATACAAGAGACAATCCACCTGGCAATGGATCTCTTAGTGGCAGGTTTCCCTTTCCCAACCTCACCATAAGTGAGAAATAGTTGGAGGGAGTCAAACCTGTGACCCTTGGTACACTCTATGTAGTAACTTAGGGCCCTCTTAACATCTAAGCTGTGCAACCTCCTCTCACCAGAGGAGGAATGGTCAGTGAAGAACACTGGAAGAGAAATAGATTGATTAAGGTGGAAATCTGAAACCACCTTAGGCAAAAACTTCCTGTTAGTCCTGAGGACTACCTTATCCCTGTGAAAGGAAATAAAGTCAGTCTCCACTGACAAAGCTTGTAACTCATATCGCCTGGCAGAAGTGATGGCTACTAGAAACACAGTTTTCCAAGTCAAGTACTTAAGCTCTGCGAAGACAGAGGTTCAAGCGGGGTTGCATCAGCTGAGCAATGCAAACATTAAGATCCCAGGCAGGGGCAGGGTCCCTGAATGGTGGATTGGTATGAAGCAATCCCCTGAAAACTTGGAAAATACAGGGTGAGCAGAAAGAGAGGAGGCTTCCTGCTGAAATAAAAGCAGAGACAGCTGCCAAATGCACTTTCAGGGTAGCTGGTCTCAGTTCAAAGAATTAAGATGGACATATAGTCCAAAACAGTGGGCAAATCAGCAGATTCGGGAAATATGCTTCCCAGAACACCATATGGAAAACCTTTTCCATTTGGAGTTATAAGTAGCCCTAGTGGAAGGCTTCCTAGAAGCTTTCAAGATTTCGAGAACACCTTGAGAAAGGTGTAGGTCAACAAACTCTAACTCCTCAAGAGCCAGGCCTTGAGGTTGAGGATTGAGATTCGGATACCAGTCTCTCCCTGGGCACAGGTTAACAGATTGTGGTTCCTGGGGAGACACAGGGAAGACGGACTGCTAAGGACAGAAGGAGTGGGTACAGGGCTGCCTGGCCCAGTCTGGGGCAATCAGGATCATCTTGCAGGGCTGAGATCTGATTTTGACTAGCACCATGAACAGGAGAGGGAAGGGGGGGAAGACATAGAGAAACTTCCCTTCCCAATCGAGGAGAAAGGCATCCAGGGGGACTGAGCCCAACACTGGGGGCCTGCAACAAAAAAATGGAAGTTGATGATTGTCTGGGGCTGCAAAAAGATCTATCTGAGTGGTGCCCCATCTGGCAAAAACTATCCCCAGTACTCGGGGATCCAGTGACCATTCGTGATGGCCCTGGGAAATCCTGCTGAGAGCACCTGCCAGGACATTGTCCTTGCCTGGGAGGTGAACTGCTATGAGGGAAATATTCAGGGAATAAGCCAGAGACCACAACTTCATCGCCTCGGTGCACAAGGCTGAAGACCGAGTGCCCCCTTGTTTGTTGATGTACCACATTGTAGTGGTGTTGTCTGTTCTGACCTGTACCACTTTGTTCTGAACAGATGCAGAAAAAACCTGAAGTGCTAGAAAAACAGCTCTGAGTTCCAACAGTTTGATGTGGAGCAGAGATTCCTGAGGGGACCACAATCCCTGGGTGGAGAGGTCGCCCGTGTGAGCTCCCCATCCCAAAAGGGACGCATCTGTAGTAAGGGTCAAGGAGTGAGATAGAGGGATGAAGGGCACCCCTTGTCTCAGATTGCTCTGATCCTGCCACCACTGAAGGGCCTGGATCAGGGTTCGAGTCACTGGGATCAAGTTGGATAGGGAATCCCTTCTTTAAGACCAAAAGGCTCTCAAATGGAACTGAATGTCCCTCATCTGAAATCTTGCTCCTTGCACTACAGCTGTGGAAGCAGCCATGTGTCCTAGGAGCTGTAGGAAATGCCTTGCTGGTCGAGACCTGCAGAGTGAAGGAGGAGGCCAGGGCCACCAGGGTCCTTACCCTTTCTAGGGGAAGGAAGGCTCTGGCCTGCTTTGTGTCCAGTTCTGCACCTATAAAGGCGAGTACCTGGACAGGTTCCAGAACTGACTTTGGAAGATTGAGAAGAAAGCCCAGAGAGGTAAGCAGCTGCTGGGTAACTTGCAGGTGTGATTTGACCTGGTCTGGAGACTGACCCACAATAAGCCAGTTGTCTAGGTAGGGAAAGATGGCAATCTTTTGCCTTCTTAAATGAGCAACTGCTACTGCCAGGCATTTTGTGAATACCCTTGGGGCAGAGGTAAGGCCGAAGGGCATTGCTCTGAACTGATAATGGCCTGAGGGCAGTTCGAATCTGAGGTACTTTCTGTGGGAGCTTCTGATAAGAACATGGAAGTAGGCATCCTTGAGGTCCAGGGAAGCTAGCCAGTCCCTGGCCTTAGGGAGGATAAAATCATTCCAGAGTCACCATTTGAATTTTGGTTTTAAAAGGTGCTTGTTCAGATATCTTAGGTCCAGAATGGGCCGCCACTCTCCTGTCTTTTTTGGGGTAAGGAAGTACCTGGAGTACAGACCCTTGCCCTGGTGTAGGGGAGAAACCCTTTCTACAGCTCTGAGAGCCAGGAGGGTTGAGACTTCTGTTTCCAAAGCAAGAGTCTCTAGAGGGTTTGCAGGTGGAAAAGATCTGATCCTCATCTTTGGAAATTTTTTGAAGCTGAGAACCAGACCCTGGCTTATTACTTCCAGGACCCACTTGTCTGATGTTAAAGACTCCCAGTCCTGGATGAAGTAAGCCAGCCTGCCCCCTACAGGTAATGGAGAACCGGCCCTGGGCATCCCATCAAGGTGCCTGTTTGCAGGGGCTTTAGGTTGAGGGGTCGGAGCAGGTCTGCTTGTACCCCGTCTGCCTCTCCCTCTGAAGAACCCCCTCTGAACATAAGCTGAAGAGGAGGCCTGGGTTTGGTAAAAAGGCCTGTGAAAAGGCCTGCCTCTACCCCTGGGGGGCTGCCTCTGAGGAGTGGCTTGCCGTTCCTTGGCTTGTGCACTCCTATAAGTGGTTCTATATTCATCCATTTTCTTCATATAATTCTCTGTCTGCTCCCCAAACAGAGAATTTCCCATCACAGGAAAATCCATAGCCTTAGCCTGGGTATCCTGTGACAAACTAATACACCTGAGCCAAGCCAATCTACGAAAAGCCACAGGCGTAGCCATGACTCTAGAGGATACATCATTAGAATCCACTGCAGCATGGAATTGCATCTTGGATGCCTCAATACCATCAGCAGCCACCTGGTCCAGCTCCTTGGCAAGCTGGCCAGGGGCCTGTGTGGCTAAAGCCATGACAGTATCCCATCTAGATTTCTTGTATCTTGCAACATAAGCCATATAATTTGCTTGTCTGAGTCCCAAGGACGCTGCCTTGTATTGTTTTTTAGCCATGGCATCAAACTTCCTGGAGTCCTTGTCAGGAGGATGTGAAACCAGGGGAATATTAGCCTTATCACAGGCTGCAGCCTGAACTACCCCAACATGGCTGCATTGCTGGGAAAGAAATTCTGTATCAGGACCTGACAAAGTGTACCTCCTGTCCATCTTTTTATCCACAGGAGGCACAGAATTAGGCGCTTTTAAAATTTTTATTGTTTGTTTCCTAAAGGATTTATGTAAAGGAATAGACAATCTCCTGGACTCTGGGATATCCATCATCTCTACAAAGTCACGCTCCTCTTGCTCATCCACAGCTTCCTCCAAAAGAAGCTGGAGGGTTTCAGCAACTTTTTTATAAAACAGAAAATGAGAAGGGGACTCAGAAAGCCTAGGGGGAGATTCTCCTAAAGGTCTGTCTGGGGAGATGTCCGGTTCAATGGGCACTTCCAGACTTTCAAAGTCACATTCACACTGTTCATAATCATCCTCCCCCTCCTCTGGTTCATAAAACTCCTCTATATCATATTCTTGAACCGGTGGAACCGGCCGAACTGACCTTTTGCCAGATAGTGGCGGTTCGGACGGAACCGGGGAAAGTGACTGGTCAATTTGGATTGCTCTGGCTATCTCTGCAGCAGTTGGAGAAGGAATTTTTGACTCCACACCTGCTGATTTTCTAGTTCTCTTTGCTGGAACTGGCTCCTCTGAGTCAGCTTTACGTTTGCCCGAGGAAGTCTGGCCCTGGTCAGAGGGCACTCCCTCTGGTTCAGGTTGGCACCGAACCGGGCTGGCCATCCTGGTCAGCGGACTTTTTGGCCTCTCGTTCCCTGAGCCTACCAACTCTCTTATCTAGGGTAGCTGCAGGGAAATTCTTGCAAATCTGGCAGTCTGCATTGAGGTGGTCAAACCCCAGACAATAAACACATGTGGTGTGTGGGTCAGCCCTGGCAAAGGCTTCCCCACAGACACTACAGTGTTGAAACCCAGTGGGCCCGGTTTTTCTTTTGGGTTTCTCAGACATAATGCCAGCCTAACAAAAAACTTGCCCTTTTTCCGGCAGTGCCAGGCAAGACACCCTTATCGGTTCCCAACCGTGTCACGGGTCGTGGAAAAAACTGTAATGAAATCTGTTTTTTTTAGAACCGATAAGAACTGGGAACCGCACTCTAAAAAGCTTTTAAATGTTTCAGAATAAAGTTTTAAAAAACCTGATCGGTTCAAACCGAACCGATAAACATTTACAAGTTCCACACAGAAATAAACCTGTCTATTACTTACAATACCACAGACAGAGCATGAACCGATCGGTTTGCGGTTAAAATAATAATAATCGCGGTTGAATTTAACCGAGAAAAAACTCTTTAAACCGAGAAATGAACCGAGCAGTAGGAGGAATCTCCGGACTGACTGTTCAGTGAGGTGGAGTAAAGAATCTGACAGTTTCAGTTTGAAATATTCCAGACAGAGCTTTTCTAACCGAGCTTGCGCTCTAAGTTCCATGCCTGGCATGGAAGTTAACTCTTTCACCTCCGGAGCAGTTCTAATGGTGGGACAAACTGCAATTGTCATAATATAGCAAGACTTCATGTTGTTTGAACAAGTTCTATTACATTTGTCAGGCTCGCATAAAACCCTATTCAGATGTTTAACTAAGGAATCAACCAGAACAAATATTTGGTATGTGAATCATCAGTATTAGGAACACACATAGAGGGTGCCTCTTTACCAGTTTGAATAGTAGCAGAATCAATCAAAGGAATATCAGTTGTGGAATTAGGTGGTGGATTTGAAGAATTTGGCATATCAACCATGACTTGGGAAGTGTTTTTAGAATTTAATCCTTCATTAGGGGACTCAATAGGAATACAAATAGAATCGACAGGGGCAGTGGACAATGGGTCAAAGCAATTATGTAGTGGAATGTTAAAATACTCAGCCTTTCTCCTTCTTTTTTTAGTATTTTTAGACCCTTGCACATTATACCAAGTTGTATTTTCTATGCTGTTTACCAAACTGTTCTCATCTTCTCTAGCTCTTCTTTTAGAGACATCAGATGGATAAATCACTGAACTACTCATAGTAGCGTGATTATTCTCACTAGATATTATTTTGTCAGAAGGGATGCTGTAAGTAGAGGTAGGGGAAGTCTCATTTAAAGGGATATTTGTTACATGTAAAGCATCTTGAACTGTTATAGGTTTGGAATCATTTATTGATTTGAGTGCTAATATCCATTTATAGTATAAGCTATTCTCACATTGTAATACAATGTTGTCAGTACATTTTGCACATTGAAAGGGGAGATTATCAGCAATATCGGCTGATAAGCTAAACATATAGCAAGATGTGCATTGTATACCTGTTTCCCCTTTAGTAGTGGTTACAAACACATTAATATTTCTTGGCAGATTTAAGGAGGATGCCATTACCACTCGTTAGAGGTGAAACAACAGAACCATGTAATGTAATAGTACTCACAAGTATAAGTGAAGGTGACAACACGGATGTAATTATTCCACCTAACACCGCCTAACACAACACCTGGCTCGTGTCTTACCACTGCGTCTTAATTTTGAGAGCCACACGCCCTGCTCCCCTGCTCACCCTGCTCGCATAAGAAGTGCAATAAATGGAGAGGAGTGACCTGGAAGTACTCAAACAAGGTCACAGAGGCCCTCGAGATTTAATGTTTTTAATGCCCTTTTAAAACTCCACGAAAACCACTCATGCGTGGAGCTGGTGGAGTATAAGTGTATGCTAGTCCCCAAATTAAAAATGAAAAGTCCCTTTTTGAACTGTAGTTCTCGAGTCTGGTTAAAAGAACTACAGTCCCTCTTCCTGCTTCCTGACAAAATGTCAGCAGGGCTCAGTCACACACTCGTAGTATGCACAAACACAAACACAGAACAGAATCAGAGTATTTTTTAAAATAGCTTGTAGTTTTAAAGCAAAGAGCCTGCAGAGAGATCCACACACTGCTTAGGTTTAAAAAAAAATGGCAGAACAGAACAAACAAACCAGGAGGTTTAAATAGGATGTTGTGACCCGGAAGTACTCAAACAAGGTCACAGAGGCCCTCGAGATTTAATGTTTTTAATGCCCTTTTAAAACTTCATGAAAACCACTCACGCGTGGAGCTGGTGGAGTATAAGTGTATGCTAGTCCCCAAATTAAAAATGAAAAGTCCCTTTTTGAACTGTAGTTCTCGAGTCTGGTTAAAAGAACCTCTTCCTGCTTCCTGACAAAATGTCAGCAGGGCTCAGTCACACACTCGTAGTATGCACAAACACAAACACAGAACAGAATCAGAGTATTTTTTAAAATAGCTTGTAGTTTTAAAGCAAAAAGCCTGCAGAGAGATCCACACACTGCTTAGGTTTAAAAAAAAAATGGCAGGCTCACGTGTAAAGAATTCTACTCATTTGCATGTGTTCCATCTCTCCGGGCAGACCAACCCTCCAGACTTACTGCATAAAGTTATGAATATTCTGAGCATTACTGGGGTTAGAAGAGGGCTGCACCGGAGGAGTCAGTTCCACAGGAATATCCAGAACGTGCAGATAGTGCAGACGCAGCAATTTCCCCAGATCAATTTCTGAAGTCTGGAGAGACAGAGTGGTATTCATGTTCTTTTTTTTTTATTCTATTTCTCTCTGGTCACAGCCCAAGGAGACATCTTTCCGGCATCCTGCCTCTTCCTGCCTGCCTGAGGTCCTCCTGAACCTGTGCCTCCTCTCGCCCCACCCCTCCCACAGCCAGAACCCCCAACTTAACCCCTGCAGGGTGGGTTCACCCCTCCTCATTGGGCGCTCTTCACTTTTTAAACTCTGGCTGTAGGAGTGGGCCCCTGGGCAGAGGTCCTGTGAGGCCAGGAAGGGTGGATCTGGTGGTGGGCATGGGGGTCAGGTGCCATCACCTTCCCCTTGGGGCCAGGCTTTTCCATGCTCTTAGTGCCCCTCCCACTGCGTGATGCACCCACAATGTTCTGGTGCAAGGCAACCCTGCCGTCTTCACCTACGCAGTGTGGCGTGCAGCCAGGAGCCGCTGGCATGCCGAGCTATACCCCACCCTCCCCCTGGGGAGGAGAGCAGCCCAGCAGGTGCGCAATCCTCATCCCATCCCTGCTGACCCCTGGTGCCTGAGGTCACTCCTGAACTCAGGTCACTGGCATGACATGAGGTGTGGCGTCCAGAGCCTCAACCCTCAGTGCCACCGGACCGGCGATATTCATGTTCTTAAGCAGAGACTTAAAGGAAAGGTTCTTGACCAGAGGCTCTGCTGGAAGAGAGGGTTTATTTGCCACCCCCAGAGAAGAATCATTATCAAAGTCATCTCCTAATTGAAGATCAGGATCAGGCTCAATATCATCTCCTACAAGCCCTGGAGGGATACAGTATATAGGAAAAGGGGGAAAAAGAGGAGGAGGAGGTGCTCTGCAAATCAAAGTCAAGAACCCCAGCACCCTAGGTGGTGCCGAATGTGCAGATGGTGCTAACACAGGGAGCAGCACCAAAAAAGCAGACAGCGCCAGCCCAGGGAGCGGCAAAGGGTGTGGTGCTGGCATGACAGAAAATGAAGTCTGCACCACCCCCAGCGCTTCAGAACCAGAGGCTCAACCCCATACCCAGGGTTAGGGAGGAAGATCTGAGAAAATCAGTAGGAGGAAATGGCACCCGTGCTGGCCCCTGTACCACAGCCATATGAGGGGGGAAAAGCACCAGAGCGTGGCATTGATGGCACCGGAGAAGGTGCTACATAACTAGGAAATCCCAGCCGCCCCACCCGCAGGTTCAAAACCATTAGGCCTGAAGTCTCCAGAGTTGTTCCCACCTGCTTGGGCAGGCAGGGCAACCGTCAAACCCATTGCTCCATAAGAGTGGCCCAATGATGAAACTGCTCACTGGAAGACCCCCCCAGGAGGCAGGGAGGGACTCCGGAGTCGAGTATGCCGGTGACAAGGAACAGAAGCCATAGGGGACCCTGTCAGCATTAGAGTCGAACCCCAGCTCCTGGCCACCGACGAATGAGGGTAACCTTGAGCAGTACCATTTCTTCTTTGACCGGGAGGTCGAAGAAGAACCTGAAGTTGAGTGGTGCAGAGTTCTCGATAAAGATCGAGAATGGGACTGCTTCTTTCTGTGCTTTTTGGGAGGACCGCCCATCCCCCAGAGCACCAGACTGCCTGTAGTCAGACTCCCCCTCCATAGAGGGCAGTGGACCAGACCCAGCTCTGCTGAAAACACAGCTTTCATGTGAAGTCTCCCTACCGTCACCGGCCCCGTTCCTGGTCAACTCCGTTGAAGGTGGGATGAAGACTTGTTCATTGACAAAAATTAGCTTTTTTTTTTTATCTAGTAAAATAAATAATTACTAACAAATATTGCATGACTATAGCTGCTGTTGTATAGACATGAAAATGTTGACTCCCAGCGGGCGAGCGATGTCACTGAAGCACACTCGATGGGAAAAAAGGAACTGAGGTGGTTAGAGGGTCGATGCCAAGGTAGCCTATATGGCGTGAGCCAGTCTTGCAGCACCATGCATGCATACAGTAGTCCTGCCTCGGCACCAGCCCTCCTGAAGATTTTTAGCTCCCGCTGGGTCCTAGCACCTCCAGCATAGTCCCATTAGTGTGAATGAGTGGTAGAGTCTTTATATCCAGGAAGATCAGAGCTATTCTGCTTCCACAAGAAATAATACAGAATACAGGAAAACACAAGAAAATCACCTTGGAGTTACAGGGAAAATGCCAAATCAGTCTGGGAACATTACACTGTAGTGTAGCATGACGGGGTGCTGCACTCCTGAGGTGCTGTCTTTTGGATGAGACGTTAAACCGAGGTCCTGTCTGCCTGTTCTGGTGGTTGTTCAGGTGGCCGTTAAAGATCTCCTGGCACTTCTTGAAAAGAGTAGAGGTATTTTTTTATTGAAAATCAAAATAAGATATACATTCAGAATTTTATACGTTTATACATATCTTCCATCAGTCTTTCTTAAATAATATTATTTTTACCCAAAATTTAACAGTGCTTTATACATACATGATTATTTTGTCTTCTGCAGTCCAAGATCTTTATTTTCCCACAGGAATTTTTTTTTATCCTACCCATGTAATGTTATCCCATAATATGACATTGATGTTCACCCATCCATTTTTTTCATATGCATATGTTCTATCTAATTCATCTTGTATTCTAAAAGCCTCATCCATTATGTACATGGCTGTCCCTTGTAGCTATCTTTGGCATATCATCTGCCAGATTGTCCATTTCAAGCATGCAAGACTGATATAAACTGTAATTTGTTTCCATTTTCTCCATTTCCACAGTTTCATTCCAAATTTGTGACAACATTTTCCATAGTGGCTTTATAAACTCAAATTCAAAGTACAAATGTCTCATTGTTTCTATTTTATTTCCAAATGTATTTTCTCCAAACATCCTGTCTGTTATCTGTTTATGTTTATGGTCATCTTTTACTTTCAATTTATTGTGGGTGCACATCCATATTGTATCTTTCATTTTCTTTGGGATTTTCAGTTCTAACATTGCTTCTAGTATTTGTTTTGTGTCTACTTCAGGGGGAACTTGGAATACAGGATCTTCATAGTGATTTTGTAAAGTCCTTGTGTAGAATTGCTTTCTTGTATATGTTTTCAATGTTTCTGTTGTGTTTTCCACTATTTTACATAATACATCCTGGTAGTTACATATTTGGTAACATGCTGTATGTTCCTCTATTTTTAAGCTGCCAATTTATATCATATAATTTCAACCATTCTTTAAATAAGGGTTTCCAAAACGGTGTTCCTGAATCTAGACAAGGTTTTATATTAGCATTTTTTATTTAAGGATTCAGAGAAGATCTTTGAACACATGCTCTTTTACAAATATTCCACATCAGGTTGACAGACAATAGACATATTACATCAGGCAGGTATAAAATATACACAGGTTACAATATTAATACACAGGTTACAATATTACAGTGTTATCACTAGTATCATAGAATTAGAACAGCATCAGTAAAGGATATAGAAAAGCAGTGGTGAGCTACGTAGGGAAAGCAGGGGAGGACCCCCTTTTGAGTTGACGGGAGACTTGGGCTTTATCAAAAATAGGAGGGTGAAATAGTGGCTGGGGGGTGCCAGGGAGGGGGGAAGGTGGCACCAGAGGGGAAAAGTGCTTGACTAAATGATCATACAGGGGAAATGGGAAGGGAAGTGGCGCAGGAATGGAGTTAAGAAGTACTCGGGGGGGACAGCAGGGCAGCATGCTGAAAGCCACATAGGGGTGGGGTTGGCCTCGGCATATCAGAAGAGGTGGGGGCAGGAGGGACCAATGGGGTGGGGAGACAAAGTGGATGCTTAGTGCCAGTTTGGGGGCAAGATGTAGGTTAATAGAGGGGGAGTATATAAAAATACTATGAACAAATATAATTGGGTGCAACATGTTTAAGCCACCTTCCTTCCTAGGCCTATAGGTAATACTTCTTTTGACAGGATTAAGTATATTACCCCATAAAAGCTGAGAAAAACAAGCTAAGTATCTTAGTTTGCATCTGGATTGGGATGGGGTATATAAATGCTATATGTAAAAAGATAGGAACTATAAATGTTTTTAAATTATATATTCTTTCTCTTTTATAATAGTAGCCCAAGTTTTCCACTTCATTATCTTCATGTTTACTATTTTATATTTTTCCTCCCAGTTGTCTTGCATGGCATTTTCTGATCCGAAAGTTATTCCTAATATTTTTATGTTTTCTTTTGTCATTTGTATTTCTCCAAAGACTGATATTTCTGTTTTCCCTAATGCCATAATTTTGCTTTTTTGTTTATTTATTGTAATCCCTATGATTTCCTGTAGCTCTTCTAGCATGTGTAATGTTAGTTGACCTGATTCCAGCTTTTTTGTTATACAAACACAGTAATCTGTATATGCTGACATTTTCTTTGCATCCTTTCAGTTATCTATTTATAATTAATGGCTTCCTCTTTTTTCCATAAGGAAACTGTGGCGTAATTTGCCGTTATAAAGGAGCATTTATAACGGCAAACACGCACATGGTTTCCCCCTCTCTGCTCATGTGCCTGCTCAAACTCTGCTCGCTTTTTACTTCCCGAACCGCAAACCCAGCCTGAAAAGAAACTGCCACGGACACTCGGCAGTAAGTAAAATAAAATTTAAATTAATTGTACCACATTGCTACCGGATCGATCCTCCCTTACAATACTGTTGAAAAAAAATGTTTTAAATAAGAGAAAGCCGACCGGAATCGGACTGTGGCGGCAGTGGCACAGCAGCCTTTTTTATTTTATATAATTGCTGAGGCACAAAAGAGAAAGCCAACAATTATTTAAATTAAAATATGGATCTGGGTGTGTGTAAACGAAGATTTACACACACCCTCGGGGTTTGATGCTTCACATAAACCCCTCGGGTGTGTGTAAATTCTCATTACACACCCAGACCCATACTTTATCCTATATTTATTGGGTTGACTTTTGGATGCTGTTCTATGAGTCTTATTATGGGATCCAAGCTAAATAAATATAGAAGGGGATTTAGGGGACACCCCTGCCTAACTCCATTCCCCCCAAAAGTTGGAATTACTAAAAATCCATTTATTTGTGGTATAATCTGGGCTTCTATATATAATATTTTGCTATATGTATGAATTTATCTGGTATTCGATAGTCTTCGAGGACCGTTTATATATAATCATGATATACTTCATCAAACACAGTTTCTTGGTATAGAGTAAATATACCCCATATTAGATTCTTGTTTCCTCTTTGTATTATTTCTCTAATATTTATTAGATTTTGCACAATGTTTCTCCATGGTATGGAGCATGTTTGTGTCTCGGATTTTAATTTTTGTATTACTGTTGTTAGTCTCTTATATATTATTTTTGCTAAGATTTTATAACCTGATTTAAGTAAGCTTAGTGGTCTCCAGTTCCTTTTTGTAAGGTATCCACTTCTTTATGTCTGAAAAACGTCACTCCTTTTTTCATACTTTCACTAAGGGTGCCTTTTTCTATTATTGTAGTGGTAGTAAAACTTTTATTAATTTCAAATGACCTGGATAACTCACCTGAGCTAAGGCTCATTTTCAGAGAGGTCCATTTACAAGATTCCAGTTACATTTACATCAAACACTTTGGACAGACATTATATAAAAAAAATCAACACAACTAAGTTACAACATACAGCACATAGGCAGATTTGTTTTCATTCTCCTAAACAGGAACAATAACATACAGCAATATTTAACATCTCTATATAGAACTCATTTCCACCATCATAAGGGAAAGTACCCACAATACAGCGCATAACTTGTTGTAAAATATTATAAGGGCTAGTACCAACACCCTACACTTATTACGTAATTTGTGTCAAGAGAAAATATTTTACTTTATCTGTTTGAATTTTTCTGTTAATGGGTCTCAGGCTTATTGGAAGTTTGTTCCAGCTTACAGTCCCATTATAAATAAAATGATTTCTTGCTCTTACTGTTTTAAATTTTGGTAATAAACATTCTAGGCCATCAGCAGATCTAAGGCTTTGCTTGGTATTTTTAAAGTGTATGTTCTCTATAATGTACTTGGGAACCTTTTCCATTATGTATTGGGTCATAAACATCAAAACTTGATAGTTTCTCCTATCTCCAAAAGGTATTCACTTTAAATCTTTGTACATGTCCAGCCTGTCAGTTCTTCTAGGGACATTCAAAATAACATATGGCTAATTTGTTTTACATTACATTTAATTTATTTAAATGCACATTGGATGCTCCCCCATACACTAAGCTTCCATATTCCAAAACTGGCAACACCACCATATTTATTATATCTTCTAACCTCAACCGTCATACATTTCCTTATTCTGTACAATGAGCCCACATATCGTCCAACCTTCTTCACTGTTTGGTCAATATGTACAGTATATCCCATTTTAAATTCTCATCCAAATAAATCCCCAGGTACTTATGGTGTCCCACCTGTTCCAACTTTGATCCTGACAAAGTGACAAAATGTATAGCCTTCTCGGTCATACAATTCCCTTTCCCTTTATTAAACAACATCACCTTGGATTTATTTGCATTTAATGCCAATTTGGATCTAGTCAGGAAATCTTGCAAATGATCAAAAGCCCTTTGCAAAGACAGTTGAATGCCTAACAATGACATCCGTTTGGCATACAAAACAGTATCAGCAATAGAGAGGTGGAAATCCACCTCCTGCTGAGATACGACAAAATCATTCATATACAGATTATACAAAATTGGTCCTAATATTGATCCTTGTGGTACACCCGAGATGGTCATTCTCATTCCAGAGGACCATTTATTGATGGTAACCTGTTGAAATCTTCCCTCCAAATAGGTTTTAAACCACCTCATGACCGGCTCAGCTATACCAGAGGTTATAGTCTGGACAGGAGGATGCCGTGGTCCAAGGTGTCAAAAGCTTTAGATAAGTTAATAAACATTGCTCCCACAGGCATCTCCCTATCAAAATCCACTACAATATCCCAAGTAACTTTTACTAATGCTGTTGTTCTCCCATGGCTACTTTCATATGGGTTGGTATGGAATCTATTTCCTTGTGTGACATCTTTTTTTTCCATAATTAGAGATTTATCTCTGTTATACTGATATTATCTCATTTTCTTCTTAATTTCTTGTATTCGTATGGTTTTCTCCTGTTTCTTTTGCCAAGGTTAACAGTTGTTGGAGAAGTTTGGCTCTGTGACTTAAATATGCTTTATATGTTGATTGATTTCTTTGAGTAGTTATCTGTATCATTAAGTTTTTTATGTCTAGTTTTGTGTCTTCCCACATTCTAGTGGGTTGTCGTATAAGAAAAAATTACTTGACATAGTAATCTTGTTTCTTCCAGGGGATACGCCAATATTCATAACTCCATGCAATATGTCTTTAAGTCAGATCTGCTTGGAGATGGAACATTATGCTAATGAAGGAACACCATTGACACATGCCTGTGAGGTTGGTGGGAAAAGATGGACACTCAGAAGTTAGATTTGGCACATCAAAATGGATATTTATTGACATACAGCAAAATAAGTGGACTGGATACGACAAAATAAAGAAAAGCAAAAGTAACTAAGCATAATCACAGTTAACCTTTTGGTATTTTCATTTTCTGGTTGAAATGTGAGTACATGGTCAAATTATTCCCTCAGTTGTATTTTAACTTGGTTTCTTTGCTTTAGAACAAATACAAGGTCAGAGACAAATGAACAAACTGGAGCACAGTGTTTTCTAACCAGGACATAAATGTTTGTTTCAAAGGTCCTAATTCACTATGAAGGGAGAACATGCTATTTGTTACACATTTCCCACTTTATCTCTTCTTAGCACCTTATAGGAAGCATAACTTTAACTGAAGGTGTGTCTTTTCCAAATGCAAATATAACATAATAGCACTTCCAGGCTTAAAACAAAACATGGTGCTCCCTTTTTCATGGTGCTTTCCTAGGCGGGGGGACAATCTTGAGGAGACCTGAAACAAAGGGATAGTAAGGCAAGTACATTTGCAGGTGGCCTGCCTGCAAATGGTGGAATATAGTGGTTAGAAAAAGGGTATATGAAGGAGAAGAGAAGAGATACTGCTGCAACAGACTTTAGGGAAGAAAAAAGGGTCTCTCAGGATGCAAGGCACACTGTGACATATTTCTCCCCACCTAAGAGGAAACCAGGGGTCTCCATTCCCTACTTATACACAGCTTTGG
Organism: Neoceratodus forsteri; assembly: GCA_016271365.2. NCBI lineage: Eukaryota > Metazoa > Chordata > Ceratodontiformes > Ceratodontidae > Neoceratodus > Neoceratodus forsteri. Next base: position 277,575,717 of record CM057459.1, read on the forward strand.
TTTCTTTATTTACCATTATGGAAACACTGCACATTCAGGCACAGTGTCATCAGATCTCTTACTAAATGGAGAGATGGAGCTTTATCCCGCCCTTTCCCAAAGCTCTACCTCGGGGTCCTGAAACAAAAACAAAACACATTACAATAACAGGTTAAGCGGCTTTCCTTTTAACCATTCTCAACTCATTACTCTGAGGTCTGACTGTGCCTGTATGTTTGAGTCTGCCCCACAACGAGACATAAAATCTGCATTTTTATTTGCAGTTCCTGGTCTATGTCTGATAGTAAACCTGTAAGGCTGTAAAGCCAGGTACCACTGCAGTATGCATGGCTTCTTGTCTTTCATCACCTGTAACCAACACAGAGGGTTGTGATCAGTGGTCAGTTCAAACTCAGATCGTCAAAGATAAAATGTTAAAGCCTCAATAGCCCACTTTACTGCAAGGCAGTCCTTTTCAATTGTAAAATACCTTGTCTCCCTCTCATGTAGCTTGCAACTTATGAAAATTATCAGGTGTTCTTTCCCTTCACACATTTGGGATAAAACTGCCCCAATACCTGTGTCAGAGGCGTTGGTCCCGAACTATAAAAGGCAAGGTAAAATCTGGGCTTCTCAGTACCAGTGAGGAACACAAGCTTTCTTTTATAGTGCAGAATGCCTCCTCACATTCTGCAGTCCACTTAACCTTGGTTGGGTTATTCTTTTTATTAATGTCTGTCAGGGGTGTGGCTAATGTAGCAAAACTGGACACAAATCTCCAGTAGTATCTGGCTAGCCCAATAAGGGACTTATCATGTTTCTTTGTGGTGGGGCATGGACTGTTAGCCATTGCATCCACCTTTCCAATGTCTGGTCTAACCTGGCCATTACCAGTCAGAAATCCCAAATATTTAGTTTCTTGTATTACAATGGAACATTTTGGTGGGTTAATGGTCAGGCCTGCTTTCGTAATAGCCTGTAACACAGCAGTCAGATGTTGTATATGTTCTTTCCAGTTGGGACTAAAGACCACCATGTCATCCAGATAAGCAGTGCAATATGCAGTGTGGTGTTTCAGGGTATTGTCCATAAAGCACTGAAGGTGGCAGGGGCCTCATGTAAGCCAAAATGCATTGTAACAAACTGGAAAAGTCCTGCTGGGATACTAAATGCTGCTTTATCCCTAGAAGTTCTATCTAAAGGGATCTGCCAGTACACCTTCCGTGAGATCTAGAGTGGTGATGTACCTGGCATTTCCAAGTCTGTCGACTATATCGTCTATCCGTGGCACTGGATAGTTGTCAAACTTGGAGATGGCATTCAAGTGACGGAAGCTGAGGCAGAGTCTTATGCCCCCTTCCTTCTTTTCTACCACCACTATCAGAAATACCCATTCACTGTTAGAAGGTTCTATAACACCCAACTGTTACATTTTCCTGACCTCTTTCACCATCTTCCCTTGTACCTTCTCTGGTAACCTGTAGGGCTTTTGCCTAATGGGGTTGCTCTATATGACCTCTATGTGGTGTTCTATTTCACTAACTTTACCCAGAATACTGGTGAATGTGTGTTGGAAGTCTAACAGGTTGTCTAGCTCTTGCCTTTGCCTGGGCTCTGGAACAGGGTTGATTTTTAAATCATTCAGCTCCCCCCATTTTTCCAGCTTTTGATTGGTGACCTCCAGTTTACTTTCACTGTGGTCTGGGTACAAATATAAAACAGGACTGGGCCTTTCATGCCATTTTTTAGGAGACTGGCATGATAAATCCCTCTCTTCTGCCATCTATCAGGTAACTCAATTTCATAGTTTACATTGCCTTCTTTGCTTATTGATGGGGTAAAGACCCTGCCATTTCATCATCAGTTTATTCTCTGAAGATGGTAGCAGCATCAGAATCTGTTCTGCTGGTTGAAACACCTTATTACCCACCCCCTGGTCATAGTGGGCCTTTTGTACCACTTGTTTATCAGTGTTGTATTGGTGTGCTACTTTGATGTACCTCATCAACTCTGTCGGAGTTGTGCCATGTAGTCTGTGGTACTACTGGATCCTATGCCTCTCCCTTCCTTTCAGTGTTCCTTGATTACATCTAAGGGACCTCAGGGATTCCTACCATACAGAGGTTCAAAGGGAGAGAATCCTGTAGAGGCTTGTGGTACTTCCCTATATGCAAACATTAAAAATGGCAAATAGATGTCCCATGTCTTACCCTCCTCCTGCACAAACTTACGCAACATTTTTTTCATGGTCTGATTAAACCTTTTGACCAGACCATCGGTTTGTGGACGGTAGGGTGATGTGTGTATGGCCTCTATCCCTAGCAACAGGTACAACCTTTTCAAAAGCTTTGAGCAGAAATTGCTTCCCCAATCTGTCAATATTTCTCTGGATTTCTACTCTACTAAATAGTCAGGTCAGCTCATCATCTATCTTCTCAGCTGTGATGGTTCTAAGGGGTATAGCCTCCGGATATTTTGTGGAGTAGTCACAAATGACAAGCACACACCTATTACCCACTGAGCTTTTCTGCAGAGGCCCCACAATATCCAGTGCAATTCTGTCAAAATGGGTAATGATTAAGGGGAAGGGTTGTAAGGATACCTTCTCCTTTTTTGTTATGGTCGCCACCTTCTGGCACTTCTTGCAACTGCGGCAGTATTCTGCCACCTGATCATGGATATCTGCCCAGTAAAACTGATGGAGGAGTCTGCTATGGGTGTGATCTCTACCTAGGTGCCCAGCTAAGGGAATATCATGGGCCAGGTGCAATAACTGGGCCCTATACTTACTAGGAACCAGTAGCTGTTCTGCTATCTCCCCAGTAACAGGATTTGTACATTCCCTGTATAGCAAGCCTCTCCACAAAACACATTTTGGCCTTTTTAGAACTTCTTGGTCCATCACCTGAAAGAAAGGTTTTAAAGTAGAATCATGCATTTGGTCAAGAGCAAAGTCATTGTTGTTAACTACCTTCAACATTTTATCACGAGTCCATAAATTTTTGAGCCCATTGGACTCTGCCTATTCTTTCACCCCTTTTTGTTTTCTGGGTTTTCCTTGGGGGCTTAAAAACCTCAACCTCAAAAGGGAACAGCTGTTCCAAGTGCCTTTTCTGTTTAGCCTGTGCTCAGGTCGTGACTGCACTTAGACTGTTAGTATTGGCCACAAATGTCTCAAATTCAGGGTGGTCATGTCCAATGACAACTGGAACTGGCAGGTGAAGGACAAGACCAACATTTATCTGGTGCACAGTTTCTTGTACCTGTAAGTCTATCTTGGTGAGAGGGCAAAATTGGGTATCCCTATGAATATACATGACACTAGTCTTTGGGCCCTTAGCATTAACCTCTTTCAACACATCAGCCTTCACCAGAGTTTGCCTAGTCCTTGAAACAATCAGGCCAGACACTTCATGATCTCTTATCTTCACAGGGATAACATACTGCCCCCAGTTGGCCAAGGCAAGCTGGGCATGTTCAGTTTGTTTTTTCAAGCAGAACCTGGCAATATGCTCCTTCCCTTGACGCTTCCTGCAGATTGATATCAGGGTTGCAAGGCCTCCCAGATTTAAAAGTCATATGTCCCCCTGTAGCCTGAGAAGTAGAAGAAGTGGTTCTTATCGTGGATGGGGTAGCACCAGTCCTGGAATGTCCCTTCTGTCTATTGGGTATGGCTGCAAAGTGGTCCTCAGCGAGGGTGATAGCTTTTTCCACTGTCTCCAGGTGGTGCTCCCTGACCCACACCTGGACATCCTGTGGCAACACTTACGCAAATTGCTAAATGATGACAGTCTCCACCATCTGTCCTATGGTTTTAAATCCGGGTTGAAGCCACTTATAAAATAACTCTTTGAGACGGACAAAAGCTTCTCGTGGGGCATCAGTGGCATGGAATTTAAAAGTTCTGAACCTGGAGTCACGTGATGCTGTGCAGGGGATAGGACATGCTCGTCGGAGCTCCACTTTTTGCTGACCCAAACTGCTAAAAATGTCCACTTATTCGGATTAATTTTCTGTTATTACAAAGTTCAAACAACCGGGTGCACAGTGGTGGTGTTTGTTTTGACACCGGCAGTTCGAGTTCTCTGCAGAATGTCTAAGCAGCAAGCAGCCGAGGAGGCCGCCCAGGAATTAGAAGCTAAGCGCCCTTGCCATAGCTCTTCTCCCCAGAGTACGTCAGAGGAGCTCTTGACCTCACATGTTTATTCGGAGTTAGCCACCATTAAAGAGGCTTTGCTGAAATTGATTGAAGATGTAACGGACTTCAAACCAGCGCTTACCCAGCTAGCCTGCAGGGTTACAGATGCAGAAGCTAGAGCAGCCTCTGTAGAAAGAAAACAAGACAAGATGGAACCTGAAGTGGTGGAATTAAAAAGGGCTTTGAATAAGCTGGAAGATCGCTTGGAAGATCTGGAGGGAAGAAACAGGAGAAACAATTTGGTGCTGATAGGTTTGCCCGAAGGGGAAGAAGGCCCTAACACAATACAGTTCTTACAGAGCTTTTTGAAGAAAACGGTGGGTCCCTCCCCGAACGGTCCTGAAGAAAAAATTACTCACCTTAGTAATGTTGTTTCTTCTAATGGAGTCTTGCTGTATTCTGACAATAGCAGTGAGTCCCAACCTTCGAACTGCCCCGGAGAGAAAGAGTTAACTTCCCATGCCAGGCATGGAACGCTGAGCTCGAGCTCGGTTGAGACTCTGTCTGTTGCTGTTTTGAACTCAAACCGTCAGATCTTTTCGAGCTAAACTCACTGAGGTCCTGTGTGGAAGCTGTAAACCTACACTAGCCAACTGGCTACTAACATAAAAACAGATTTTTTGGTACCAAAACAAAGACTCAAGTCAGGAGACCCAAAAAATGAATAAACATAACACCCACTCACCCAAAGAAAAAGGGGTGATAACAAAAAAGGTGGGGCACCTCCTGAGTGCCAACACTGCCACTGCCCACCCACATCCCAAAAACAGAGGTTCTGAGAGGGTAAGGTGGGGGGAGGTCAGAATACAGCAAGACTCCATTAGAAGAAACAACATTACTAAGGTGAGTAATTTTGTCTTCAAACAACATGAAGTCTTGCTGTATTCTGACAATAGCAGACTACCAAGCAGTACCTCCATGGAAGAGGGACAGAACCTACTTAGGAAATAGGCTCTGAAGCACAGCTGTGCCAAACCGAGCATCACTCCTAGCCTGGATATCCAGGGAGTAATGCTTGGTAAAAGTGTGAACTGTTTTCCAGGTAGTTGCTTGAAATATTTCTAGAATAGGAATATCCCTGGCAGCAGCCAGGGAAGTGGCTGTGCCTCTGGTAGAGTGAGCCCTCAGGCCTGAGGGTGGAATCTTACCCAGATTTTCATAGCAAAATTGAATGCAAGAGACAATCCACCTGGCAATGGATCTTTTAGTGGCAGGTTTTCCTTTACCAGCCTCACCATAAGTGAGGAACAGTTGGAGGGAGTCCAACCTGTGACCCTTGGTACGTTCTATGTAGTAGCTAAGGGCTCTTTTCACATCTAAACTGTGCAACCTCCTCTCACCAGAGGAGAAATGGTCAGTGAAGTACTCAGGAAGAGACACATATTGGTTAAGGTGGAAGTCTGAAACCACCTTAGGTAAAAACTTCCTGTTAGTCCTGAGGACCACCTTGTCTCTATGGAAGGAGATAAAATCAGACTCCACTGACAGGGCTTGCAACTCACTTATGCACCTGGCAGAGGTGATGGCTACCAGGAACACAGTTTTCCAAGTCAAGTACTTAAGCTCTGCTGAAGACAAAGGCTCAAAAGGGGGTTGTATAAGCTGAGCAATGCAAATGTTAAGGTCCCAAGCAGGAGCAGTGTCCCTGAATGGAGGATTGGTATGAAGCAATCCCTTGAAAAACTTGGAGAATACAGGGTGAGCTGAAAGAGAAGAGGGCTTACCTGCTGAAATGAAAGCAGAAACAGCTGCCAGATGCACCTTTAGTGTAGCTGGTCTGAGTCCCAAGCTATTCAAATGGACCATATAGTCAAGGACTGTAGGCAGATCAGCAGACTCTGGGGAAATATGCTTCCCAGAGCACCATATGGAAAATCTTTTCCACTTGGAATTATAAGTAGTTCTGGTGGAAGGTTTCCTAGAAACCTTTAGAATATCCATTACACCTTGGGAGAGGTGCAAATCAGCAAACTCTAACTCTTCAAGAGCCAGGCCTTGAGATTGAGAGATTTGAGATTCGGGTACCAAATCCTCCCCTGAGCACAGGTTAACAGGTTGCAATTCCTGGGAAGAGACAGGGGAAGATGGACTGCTAAGGACAACAGGAGAAGATACCAGGGCTGTCTGGCCCAGTCTGGAGCAATCAGGATCACCTTTCAGTGTTGAGACCTGATTTTGACTAGCACTTTGAACAGGAGAGGGAAGGGGGGAAAGCATACAGGAACTTCCCTTCCCAATTGAGAACTAAGGCATCCAGGGGGACTGAGCCCAACACTGGGGGACTGCAGCAAAAAAGGGGAAGTTGGTGATTGTCTGGGGCTGCAAAAAGATCTATCTGAGGGGTGCCCCATCTGGAGAATATCACCTCCAAGACCAGGGGATCCAGTGACCATTCGTGATGGCCCTGAGATATCCTGCTGAGAGCACCTGCCAGGACATTGTCCTTGCCTGGAAGGTGTACTGCTGTGAGGGAGGTGTTCAGGGAATAAGCCAGAGACCACAACTTCATTGCTTCTGTGCACAAGACCGTGGAACGAGTGCTTCCTTGCTTGTTGATGTATCACATTGTGGTGGTATTGTCTGTTCTGATCTGAATAACTTTGTCCTGAACAGACTTGGAAAAAGCTTGAAGTGCTAGAAATACTGCTCTGAGTTCTAACAGATTGATGTGAAGCAAAGATTCCTGAGGGGACCACAACCCCTGGGTGGTCAGGTTGCCCAAGTGAGCACACCACCCCAAGAGGGAGGCATCTGTAGTAAGGATTAAAGAGTGAGACTGAGTGACAGAGGGAACTCCTTGTCTTAGATTGTTCTGATCCTGCCACCACTGCAAGGCCTGGATCAGGGTTCAAGTCACTGGGATCAGTTTGGTCAGAGGGTCCTTTTTCTGGGACCAAAAGGCTCTCAGAAGGAACTGAATGTCCCTCATCTGAAATCTTGCTCACTGTACCACTGCTGTAGAAGCAGCCATGTGCCCCAGGAGCTGTAGAAAATGCCTTGCTGGTCGAGATACCTGTAGGGTGAAAGAGGAGGCCAGTGTGATAAGGGTCCTTGCCCTGTCCAGGGGAAGGAAGGCTCTGGCCTTTTCTGTATCTAGCTCTGCACCTATGAAGGTGAGGAGCTGAACAAGCTCTAGAACTGACTTTGAAAGATTCAGGAGGAAACCCAGAGAAGTGAGCAGTTGCTGAGTTATCTGTAGGTGTAACTTGACTTGGTCTGGGGACTGGCCCACTATGAGCCAGTCATCCAGGTATGGGAAGATGGCAATCCTTTGCCTTCTTAGAGAAGCAACTACTACTGCTAGGCATTTTATGAGCACCCTTGGAGCAGAGGTTAGACCTAAGGGCATTGCTCTGAACTGGTAATGGCCTGAGGGCAGCTCAAACCTGAGGTACTTTCGATGGGAGCTTCTGATGAGAATATGAAAATAGGCATCCTTGAGGTCCAGGGAAACTAGCCAGTCCCCTGGCCTTAGAGAGGGTAGAATTATTCCCAGAGTCACCATTTTGAATTTTGGTTTTAAAAGGTGCTTGTTTAAGTATCTGAGATCCAGGATGGACCGCCATTCTCCTGTCTTTTTTGGGGTAAGGAAGTACCTGGAGTACAATCCTTTGCCCTGGTGTAGGGGAGGAACCCTTTATACAGCTCTGAGAGCCAGGAGAGATGAAACCTCTGCCTCTAGGGCAAGTGCCTCTGAGGGATTTTCAGGTGGAAAGGATCTGGTTCTCAGCTTTGGGAATTTTTTAAAGCTGAGAACCAGTCCCTGGCTTACTACTTCCAGGACCCACTTGTCTGATGTTAGCGACTTCCAGTCCTGGACAAAGTAAGCCAGCCTGCCCCCTACAGGTAGTGGAGAATCGGCCCTGGCAACCCCATCAGGGTGCCTGTTTGGCAGGGGGTTTTGGCTGAGGGGTGGAAGCAGGTCTGCTTGTACCCCTTCTGCCTCTCCCTCTAAAGAACCCCCTCTGAGCATAGGCAGAAGAGGAGGCCTGGGCTTGGTAGAAAGGCCTATGAAAAAGGCCTGCCCCTGCCCCTGGGATGCTGCCTCTAAGGAGTGGCCTTCCTTTCCTTGGCCTGTGCACTCCTATAGGTGGTCCTATATTCGTCCATTTTCTTCATGTAATTCTCTGTTTGCTCCCCAAACAAAGAATTACCCACAACAGGAAAATCCATGGCCTTAGTCTGGGTATCCTGTGACAGGCTAGTACATCTGGGCCAAGCCATTCTACGAAGTGCCACAGATGTAGCCATGACTCTAGATGACACATCATTGGAGTCCACTGCAGCATGGAATTGCACCTTGGATGCCTCAATACCATCAGCAGTCACCTGCTCCAGCTCCTTGGCAAGCTGGCCAGGGACCTGTTTTGCTAAAGCCATGACAGTGTCCCATCTGGATTTCTGATACCTAGCAGTATAGACCATATAGTTGGCCTGTCTGAGTCCCAAGGATGCTGCCATGTACTGTTTCTTTGCCATGGCATCAATCCTCCTGGAGTCCTTGTCTGGGGGGTGTGAAGCCAAGGGAATATTTGCCTTATCACAGGCAGCAGCCTGCACTACCCCAACATGGCTGCATTGTTGTGTAAGGAACTCCGTATCTGAGCCTGACAATGTACACCTCTTGTCCATTCTTTTATCCACAGGAGGTATAGTATTAGAAGTCTTTAAAATCTTAAATGTCTGTTTCCCAAAAGATTTGTGTAAGGGAATAGACAGCCTCCTAGACTCTGGGATATCCATCATTTCCATATAGTCAGGCTCCTCCTGGTCATCCACAGCTTCTTCCATAGGAAGCTGGAGGGTTTCAGCCACTATTTTATAAAACATGAAATAGGAGGGGGACTCAGAAAGCCTAGGAGGAGACAATCCTGAAGGTCTGTCTGGGGAGATGTCCAGGTCAATGGGCACATCCAGACTTTCAAAACCACATTCACTTTCCTCATACTCCTCTTCCTCCTCCTCCGGTTCATAATATTCCTCTAAAGTATAATCTTGAACCGGTGGAACCGGCCGAACCGAGCGCCTCCCTGATGGTGCCGGTTCGGTTGGAACCGGGGAAAGCGACTGCACAATTTTTATCGCTTTGGCTATTTCTTCAGCAGTTGGAGAAGAAAGTTTTGGATCCACACCAGCTGATTTTTCCTTTCTTGTTCTCTTAGCTGGAACCGACTCCTCAGAATCGGTTCTCCTTTTGCCGAAGAAGTCTGCCCTGGTCAGAGGCACTCCTTCTGGTTCGGTTTGAACTGAACGGGCTGGCATCTGGTTCAGCAGACTTTTGGCCTCCTTTCCCTGAGCCTACCAACTCTCTTCTCTAGGGTAGCTGCAGGAAAATTTTTACAAATCTGGCAGTCTGCATTGAGGTGGTCAAACCCCAGACAATAAACACAGGTGGTGTGGGGGTCAGCCTTAGCAAAGACTTCCCCACACACACTGCAGTGTTGAAACCCAGTGGGCCCGGTTTTTCTTTTGGGTTTCTCAGACATTGTGCCAGTCCTAACCAAACTTACCCTTTTAATGGCAATCCGCCAGGCAAGACCCTCTTATCGGTTCCTGACCATGTTACGGGTCATGGAAAAAAACGTAATAAAATCTGATTTTTTTAGAACCGATAAGAACCGGTAACCACACACTAAAAGTACAGATAAAGATTTTTTCAGCAACTTGATCGGTTGAAACCGAACCGATGAACCATTTACAAGTTCCACACAGAATAGAAAATAATATAAACCTATCTAGTACTCACAAATACCACAGACAGAGACTGAACTGACAGGTTACGGTTTAAATTAGGTCAAAAACTAGAAAAGAGGTACTTTAACCGACAAATTGAACCGAGCAGAAGGAGAAATCTCTGGAGCGACTGTTCAGTGAGGCGGAGTAAAGAATCTGATGGTTTGAGTTCAAACAGCAACAGACAGAGTCTCAACCGAGCTCGAGCTCAGCGTTCCATGCCTGGCATGGAAAGTTAACTCTTTCATCTCCGGGGCAGTTCGAAGGTTGGGACTCACTGCTATTGTCAGAATACAGCAAGACTTCATGTTGTTTGAATATGTTATTGAAAGGGCACATAGGTCATTAAGGGCAAAACCTGCTCCAGCTGACCCACCAAGGCCTATTATTTTTAAGCTGTTAAACTACCTAGACCAGGAATTTATCCATAAGGAAGCCAGAAAGCTATCAGCAATCCTGTGGGAAGGAAAGAAATTGAGGCTGGTTCCAGACTTAACACTAAAAACCCGCCTGCTGAGGGCGTCCTTTCGACCCATTACTTCCAAACTGTGGGCGGCAGGCATAAAGCATCGCATGTTATACCCGGCTCATCTGGAAGTCCTCTTAAAGGATGGAGCCAAGCATTTCGATACTTTAGAAGATGCTTCAAGGACTCTGAGGAAAAACTATCCTGGTTTATTTCCTAAATGAGGAAATTCTGACTTAATTGTATGAGGTTCAAAAGTCTGCTCTAAAGAACATTCGAGAAGTCACAATATTATTCCAATGTATAATGAATTATAAGCAGCCCTGTTCTATTGTATGTTTATCAGAGGGGAATAAGTGATTCTCTAAGCAGTAGAGGCAAAGTCTATTTACAGAGGCACCATTGTAAATATTCTGGTTGACATTAATTTTCTTTTTGCAAAGTGCTCTCAGGTTGAGCTACAAAGAAGTTGAGATGGTTGTTATAGTTAGGTTTGTCCACTAGAGGGTGCAAAATGCTTTTCTTTGAGGGGAAAAAGCTTATTCTCGGTTTTCTCAATGGTACTATTTCAGTCTTCGGTCCCATAGCTATTTTACTGTTCCCTTTCTCAATTCAGGTTTCTGCTGCGATTCTGGATTCGCCTTTGGGTAATTTTTTCTGAATCTTATTCCCTTCGGGGTCCATGGGGTAAGATTTACAGTTTTCTGTCTCCACAGGTCATTCTGGTGTCGAGTCATACCCCAATGGGAAAAGAAAGATTCACTTGGTAAGAATCACAGCGGGGTCTATTTAGCCCTATGCTGTTTTGTTGCTCCCTTTACTGTTTATTGCCTAGTCCTTTTCTTGCTACCCTAGTTAATCACTTGGGCACAATTGACATCTTGTATTGTCATTTTCGAGGAGTGGTTTTCATAGTTCAAGTGGTATCTGGGGATCGAGGTCTAAACTATGTTTATAGGCAAATAAATATTTCATGGATGCCATATATTCTGGGGAACAGCTGGGTCCCGTAGGGGAACTTAATCCTTACTAAGATCCCAAGTTTATTCTAATGAGTATCTAATGCTCTGCAAGTCTCTTGTTTACTGTACATAAATGTTAGGCCCTAATTAAGGTCAGCCTATGTAAAAACCAACGATTACCCTTCCTGTATAATACAGAGTTTATTTTTCTTATGTCTTTCTAGGGACTTTAGTTGCCTAATGAAGGTTGGTGTGACTTACAACACCCCTTATGTTGTCCCTTTTTTTTAGACAGAGAGATCTTGCAGAGAATGGTGAATGGTGGGCATGTCATGAGTTTTTTTTTCTATGCCCTTTGCCAGTTCGGAGGCTGGGGAGGGAATAGAGCGGGCTCTCTCCTTTGTGGGTGTCATGGACCAGGAGGCTAGGGAGGGGCTTAGGGCCTGGGTAAGAAAATCTGTATATAGTTCTAAAAATGTTAGTGTTAGTTTAATTTTGGAGTATTTGGTTTTTTTTTCAGTCATCTTGTTTGTTTTTTCGTTGGGGGGACAGCAGTACAGCCCTTAAATCTCTTTCTACTACATGGCACAATCAAGGATTAAGTTATGTCCAATGGTTTGAACATTTTTTCGTGGAATATTATGGGAGGGAAAGATAATAAGAAGAAATACATCATTTTAAATCATCTAGCCAAATATGATCCTGCAATAGTGTTTCTTCAAGAAATGCATATCCTTCCTGACCAGCTAATATGCCTCAACAAGAGCTGGGTAGGTCAGGTTTTCGGAGCGGGATTTAGCTCTAAGCACGGGGTGGCCTTGTTGTTAGCCAAAAACTACCCTTTACTCCGATGGAGTCTATTACGACCCCAAGGGGAGGTATATTTTTGTGGTTGGCAGATTGGGCAGCTTTGATATAGTATTGGGATCAGTTTATGGCCCTAATGTCGAAACCCCTTCTTTTTTTACCCAGTTAGCAATGGTATTGGCTCCCTTTTTGCAATTCCCTTTTAATTGGAGGTGACTGGAATTTAGTTCAAGCAAATGATTTGGACCGTACCTATCTTAAGGGACTGGGACTGTCTTCAGCTCAAAAAGCTTTAAGGGAATTCATCTCCTCCCTGGGTCTTGTGGACCCTTGGAGACTATTTAACCCATCAGAAAAGGAGTTTACCTTTTTTCTCCAGTATACTAAAGTTACTCTCGCATAGATTATTTCTTAGTAAGTCATCAGCTAACTCCATGCATAACTGATTCCAAAATACTAGCTCGAGTAATTTCAGACCACTCCCTAATATTTGTCCAAGTGGAAGTACCCAGTGTCCCTATTAGGTCGCACACGTGGTCTTTAAATAACAACTATTAAAAGACAAACTAATCACTATAAAATTCCAATATTTTCTGGAGGACTCCATTAAAGTTAACTCCAACTCAATCCCTGCTGTGGATCAGGTGTGGGCAGCTTTAAAAGCTACCTGGAGAGGGGAACTTATACTTATGGCGACAGTGCACAAAAAGAAAAAAATCAGTCAATTGAATAACTGTCTGCAGAGAATTAACAGCCTGGAAAATAAAGGAGTGGATAAACTCTCATCTCCAGAAAACTTAGAACTGTCTAGGCTAAGAGCACACTATGCTAGTATATTGATGGAGAGGGTGGAGAGGTCAGCTTCTTTTCTAAAGGCTTTTTATATCAGCCAGGGTAGTAAAGCAGGTAGATTACTTGCTTGGCAGCTAAAGCAACAATCAGCATCAAAGTGGATCGCAGCTATTAGACATCCCCAGTCAGGAGCTATGGTGGTTAGTCCACTGGAGATACTATCCCTGTTTAGGGAGTACTATGAAGCATTATACTCTCCAGACCCTGTATTGGGGGATCATTCGGAGAAAATGCTAGTTTTTCTGGAGAGAGCTGACTTACCCACCTTATCCAGTGTTAGCCAGACTAGATTAGTAGTCCCAATTACATGGGAGGAAATTTCATCAGTGATCGATTCTCTAAAACCAGACAAAGCACCGGGCCCAGATGGGTTCACAGGCCTATTTTACAAAACTTAAAAAAAAAATCTCATCCCTCTGCTGTTACAGTTGTATAAGTATTGGGGCTCCTTCCCAGTTTTGGATCACTCATTATTTGAGGCGAGAATAATACTCTTACCCAAGCCGGGGAAGGACCATTCAGTGATCAGTAATTATAGGCCTATCTCTTTGCTAAATATTGATGTTAAAATATATGCAAAAATTCTGGCTAACAGGCTGGGGGGAGTATGGGAGGGGTTAATAAGCCCTGAACAAGCAGGGTTCGTGGCTGGGCGCACTTTGGCGGATCACTTCAGGAAATTGTTCCACCTGATTTCTGCACGTGGGGACCCTGAGCTGGAAGCAACCTTGGAGTTCCTTGATGCAGAAAAAGCATTCAATAGGGTGGAGTGGAAATACCTGTTTGAGGTTCTATCCAAATTTGGTATACCACAATCTTTTATTGATCAAATTCTGGTTTTGTATCGCTGCCCGTCAGCACGATTGCAATGTAATAATTATATTTCTGAGGTCTTTCCACCTTGTCGAGGTACCAAACAAGGTTGCCCTCTCTCTCCTTATCTATTTAATCTGTACATAGAACCCCTAGCCAGAGTCCTTAATGCCGATCCTGGGATAAAAGGTATCCGACTAGATCACCTGGAATTCAAATTATCTCTATTCACTAATGATCTGCTTTTTCACATCTCTAGTAGTAGGCAGTCCCTCCCCCACGCCCTCCAAATTATTTCTCAGTTTAGCGAATTTTCAGGTTATAAACTTAACAAAAATAAAACTTTGGTATATTCCCTATCCCCTCTTCTTACGAAAGAATTAATTGAAAATATGGGCCTTCAATGGGAGAAAATATACTTAACTTATCTGGGTATCAAAATCTCTAAAGATGCTTCTACCCCCAAGGACCTTAATTTAGACCCACTCCTAAAATTAACTAAGGAAGATCTAGTAAGATGGAACAGTTTACCGTTAACTTTTTGGGGGAGGGCCAATGTCCTTAAAATGTTGATTTTACCCAGATTTTTCTACCCTGTAAATAACCTTAACATCTACCTCCCTAAATCCTTTTTTTTTTTCGCTTCAGAGGATTTGTTCAGATTTTCTTTGGAAGGGGAAGGCTCCACGCAGAGCGTATAGAAAACTCACCCGTCCCAGGGCATTGGGAGGGCTTCAACTTCCTGACTATTATATTTATTATCTGGCATGTCATGCTAACAGATTTTTACATTGGTTTACATCTTCAGCTGGCACAGCGGAGAGCCCCCATGGCTGGTCTTAGGCAACCAACAGGCCTATTCTAGTAATGTGGCCCTGGGAGCGTTATTGTTCAACCCCTGGTCAAATATCCCATTAAGAATCAGGAACTCTCCCCTAGGGTGGGATGTGAGAGCTTTACACCAGTTATGTTCTTTGCTTCAAATTCTTACTATAAGAGACCTGAAGCAACCCTTATTTAATAACCCAAATTTAAAAATAGGCAAGAAAGCAATTGAAACATTTTTTGGAGGACCTTACAATGAGGTATGCCTTTCTGATTTTGTTTCTACTAATTCGGTCCTATCTATTTCTACTCTGCAAACAAAATTTAAGGTGTTTCTAAGAAGCCGGTTTCGGCTGCTTCAAATGCATCAGTGTATCAAACAGTTTTTGGGTAAACCCCCATGGTCGTACAACGCGGGTGCAGTATTAAACAACCTTTGGTTAATCTCTAAGGGTCGGAAAGCAATAGCTAAATTGTACAAGGGAATCATAAACCATACTGTGTCAAGGGTTTCTCCTATAGCATATTACTGGAAGAATAATTACAATAAGGATTTTCCAAATAAAGTATGGGAAAAGATCTGGACGGATAACTATTCTTTAGTCAAACAAGACAGTTTAAGAAACATTCAGTTCAATATCCTCCACAATTTGTACTTTACGCCCGCTACGCTATTTCGAATACGGAAGCTGATATCAGCAGAATGTAAAGAATGTGGCTCTGAATTAGCCACATTACATCATAAATTATGGTCATGTCCTAAAATAGCTAATTTCTGGAATATGGTCAAAAAAAAGGGGTGGCGTCTTATCTTAAAATTGCCCCTTATTTTAATGAGGACACTTGTCTGTTAGGTATGTATTCAGCGATCCCTTCCTACTCTCCAAAAGTACAGTTAGCATTAGTGGCTACAGTCACCAAATTAGTAATACTTAGACACTGGAAGGAGGAATGGAAACCTTCATTTGGTGAATGGAGGGAGGAATTTCTCATTGCTTTAAATGCAGAAAGATGTGTAGCCTGGTTCTATCACTCTGGTGAGAAGTTCCAGGAGTGCTAGGGTGAATTGGTTTTCAACTCTTAAGGATAAATTTGGTTATTGAATTTCACTCACCAATCCCTTTCCCCCTTCTCTCTAGTAAGGCTTTTGATCCTTCTGGTATATGAGTATCTCAGATGTGCCTGTGCAAGATGACCTTCTCTAGAGACAATAATATTTGTTAAACGTTGTAAGGGGGCATAACAACTTCCAAGGTGTCCCTCTTAATTTATCTCTCTAACATATAAACAAGTTTCCTTTATCTCACTTTTCATATTCCCTCCCCTTTGCTACACTTGCTACACTTGGACCCTTATTTGGGCCTATACGGATTATAGAATACCAGGTAATTACTTATTTCGGTCATGTTAAAGGGACTGCTGCTGGTTGGGGGGGGGTTCTTATCCTGTTTCCCTGCTTGGGGGGGTTTATTCTGTCAAAATTGTTTTTTTTTTCCTTTTCCCTTTTTTTTCTGTTTTCTTCACGTTGTTAATTCTGTTGTAACAGCTACAAGTCTGTGATTGTCTAGCCAAACTTGAATGGTATTTTTGTGATTTTGTCCAATTTTCAAGTTTTGTGAACTTGTTTTGTTTTAAAAATAAAGTTACTTGCAAAAAAAAAATAAAAGTTCTGAACCTCTGCTGGTATGTCTTTGGGCTGATGTCATAACCTGTGCAAGATCTCCTGCTGAACAGAGTTGTAATTTTCTGCCTGCTGACTGTCCATATGGCTATAGGTGAGCTAGGCTTTCCTGGTTAGATAGGGCACTAACCTGATTACCCACTGCTCTCTAGGTCAATTGCATGCTCTTGCAACCCTCTCAAAAGTCATTAAGTAGGCTTCAATGTCATCTGACTCCCCCAACTTAGTTATTTTTATGTCTTTTGGAGAGTCAGTTGGTGAGGGGTTATGGGTTGCACCCATGGCCCAGAGCGCCCGAATTGCATCAGACCACCTCCGCTCACTCATCTGGCAGTCCCTCTCTTGTTCCTTATTCATGGCTAACTGTTTCACACAAAGTTATCTTAGTAATTCTTGTAAGTTCTCAGGAGGGTCTTTCTCTGGAGGTTCATCAGGGTCAGTCTCTGCACCTTCCACCTCCAGTTCCTCCTTTGTCTTGGGCATCTTCCTCCTTGTATTCTCAAAGCTGGTCAGTGGTGTTTCTCTAAACCTTTCCACCATGGCTCTGGTCAGGACACCACTGACTTTTCCACCATGGCTCTGGTCAGGATACCACTGGGCTTCACCTGGTCCACTGGTACTGGCTGCATACAATGTCCACCTGTGTATCAGCCCATAACCTTGCTGAAGCACCACGGGCTCGAGTACTCCAACCTATCCCACTGCAAACACCAATGGTGAAGTTGGTGAGAATAGATGGACACTCAGAAGTCAGGTTTGGCAAATCAAAATATATATTTATGTACAGCAAAATAAGTGGACTGGATACGACAAAATAAAGGAAAACAAAAGTAACCAATCAAAATCACACTTAACTTCACTGTTTGTTAATAACTTAAGTTCTAGAAAATGGCTAGAGTCACTCAGGCTAGCCGAAAATCCCACATGGGCTATAAGGACTGAAGGTAGTTGCAGACCATATTACTTGGGTCAGCACAGTACCGATCCCCATACGAATCTGATGTGTGCACTAGGTTGGACTCCTTTGGGTATTTTCATTTTCTGGCTGAAATGTGAGTCTGTGGTCAAATTGTTCTCAGTTGTATTTTAGCTTGGTTTCTTTTCTTTACAACAAATGCAAGGTCAGAGAGAAACCAACAAAGTGGTCACAGTGTTTTCTAACCAGGACATAAATGTTTGTTTCAAAGGTCCTAACTCACTACAAAGGGAGAAAATACTATTTCTTAATACATTTCTCACTTCATCTCTTCTTAGCACCTTATAGGAAGCATAACTTTAACTAAGGTATGTCTTTCCCAAGCGCAAATATAACAGCACTTCCAGGCTAAAATCAAAACAAGGTGCTCCCTTTCTCATGGTGCTTTCCTAGTCAGGGGGGTGCAATCCTGAGGAGACCTGAAACAAAGGGATAGTAAGGCAAGTACATTTGCAGATGGCCTGCCTGTAAATGGTGAAATATAGTGATTAGAAAAAGGTTATATGAAGGAGAAGAGAAGAGATACTGCTGCAGCAGATTTTAGGGAAGCAAAAAGGGTCTCTCAGGATGCAAGGCACACTGTGACAATGCCACTTTTCAAATGTTGCCCCTATCAACTGCTTACATTCTAACCCCTCACTCAGATTTCATGGACACCTGACAAGACAGGCCGCACAAGGAAAATACCTACATAACAATTATAATAATAAGCTTAAGACCTAAAAAGCCTCCAGTAGGAGGGAATAACCACAAAGAAACATCCCCAAATGTCATAATCTCCTGAAAAGGGTAAAAACAAATGTAAACACAGTTCCAAAAAGCAGAAATGTGAGAGTGTGGCATGCTTACCCTTGGTTACACAACATGGAGTGCAGAGGCCACTTGTTCTAGAAGGGGATGCAGGGTGGGAGAGTTATGAATGTTGGAGTATCTCCTGGAAGAAACAAGATTACTATGGTAAGTATTTTTTTCTTCTTACCCAAGGAATACTCCAATATTCCTAACTCTATGTAGACTAAGAAGCACTACCTTTGGAGGTGGGCACAGAACCTACTTTGGAAATAGACTCTGCAGGACAGCTGTGCCAAACTTTTCATCACCTCTAGCCTGGGTGTCCAGGCTATAGTACTTCATGAAGGTGTGTACTGTTTTCCAGGTAGCTGCTTTACAGATGTCCACCAATGGGACATCCCTGGCAGCTGCTAAAGTAGCAGCTGTACCCTTTGTGGAATGGGCTCTCAGCCCTGCTGGGGGCTCTTTTCCAGCTTTTGAGTAACAAAACTGAACACACTGAACTATCCAGTGAGAAATGGACCTCTTAGATGCCAGACTTCCTTTTCCCACATCCCCATAAGTCAGGAAATTAAAATGATGTACCTACCATAATTCTTGATCTTCCTGTGTATCTTCACCAGTCATCACTGGTGGGTGTCAGCCAGAAGTGCAGCACCCCACTGGAGCTTTTTCTATTATTCACCCAAAAGGGAGGAATCAGCACCATGGTGCCACCCACAAGGCAGAGGCACAGCATCATGCTCACAGATTGACCATAACTGGGGCCAGCTCCTCCCCCTCCTCAGTTCTGTACATCAGTGAGAGGAAAAATAGAGTGACAGAAAAAAAGGAAGCTGGGGCAAGAGAGCCTGAGGG
Organism: Neoceratodus forsteri; assembly: GCA_016271365.2. Taxonomy (NCBI): domain Eukaryota; kingdom Metazoa; phylum Chordata; order Ceratodontiformes; family Ceratodontidae; genus Neoceratodus; species Neoceratodus forsteri. Next base: position 277,594,659 of record CM057459.1, read on the forward strand.
AAAGAAAAAGGAAAGGAATGAGATGAAAAAGAAATATGCCAGCCAGAAGACAGAGGCAGAGAAGGACCCAAGGGAGTGGCATTGGCCCCAGCCCCTAGATGGCTAGCTAGAGTGCTGAATGGAGAGGAGAGAAAAGAGAAGAAGAAGAGAAAGAAAGAAAGAAAGAAAAAATAAGGGAGGAGTAAAGGGGGGACCCCAGCACGGTGCCCTAGCTCCACTGAATGGGGGAGCCAAAGAGATCCAGGTTTAAGTTGTTTGGCAGAGAAAACCTTGCCCCACTACAACAGTGCTGAAAGCCTCAGACACATGCAGCTCCAGACAGGAAAACAGCTGCCACTGGACCAAAATTAAGGCATGACTATGGTTCCTCCCTCCTCCCCTGATATTAAGAAGAAGACATCCTTGGATAGGCCTCCACCCCCCCCCGGTTGCTGCATCTCCTGAGACTTCAGGGGAGAAAGGGGGGGTGCCCCATTCAATGGACCACATATCTGCCGCCCCTCAGGGGAGGAGAGAAAAAAGCAAAGAAGGATAGATAGTAAGGTGGGACTCCCCGCTTATCCCTCCCTACCACCCACCCCAACAGGACTCCCCCAAGGGGTCAGCAGAAATCCAGTGGATCCAGGCCAAGCCGGGGGAGGGAAGAAAAAATTACTCACCTTAGTAATGTTTCTTCTAATGGAGTCTTGCTGTATTCTGACATATTGCAGTGAGGTCCAACCTTCGAACTGCCCCGGAGATGAAAGAGTTAACTTTCCATGCCAGGCATGGAAAGCTGAGCTCAAGCTCAGTTGAGACTCTGTCTGCTGCTGTTTGAAATTAAACTGTCAGATCTTTACGAGCTAAACTCACTGGGTGCCCTGTGTGGAAACTGTAAACTTACACTAGCCAACTGGCTACTAAATATAATAAAGAGATTTTTTTGGTCCCAAAGCAAAGACTCAAGTCAGGAAACCCAAAAAATAAAACAAAAACACAACACCCACACACCCAAACCAAAGGGATGAGAAGAAGGGTGGGGCACCTCTAGGGTGTCAACACTGCACCTGCCCACCCACATCCCAAAAACCCAGGTTCTGAGAGGGGAGGCGGGGGAGGTCAGAATACAGCAAGACTCCATTAGAAGAAACAACATTACTAAGGTGAGTAATTTTTTCTTCAAACAACATGAAGTCTTGCTGTATTCTGACATATTGCAGACTACCAAGCAGTACCTCCATGGAGGAGGGGCAGAACCTACTTAGGAAATAGGCTCTGAAGCACTGCTGTGCCAAACCTAGCATCACTCCTAGCCTGGATATCCAGGGAGTAATGCTTGGTAAAAGTGTGTACTGTTTTCCAGGTGGCTGCTTGACAAATCTCTAAGATAGGAATATCCCTGGCTGCAGCCAGGGAAACAGCCGTACCTCTGGTAGAGTGAGCCCTCAGGCCTGAGGGTGGGATCCTACCTAGTTTATCATAACAAAATTGAATGCAAGAGACAATCCACCTAGCAATAGATCTCTTAGTGGCAAGTTTTCCCTTACCAACCTCACCATAAGTGAGGAACAGTTGGAGGGAGTCCAACCTGTGACCCTTGGTGTGCTCTATGTAGTAGCTAAGGGCCCTTTTCACATCCAAACTGTGCAGCCTCCTCTCCCCAGAGGAGGAATGGTCAGTGAAGAAAACAGGAAGGGGCATAGACTGGTTAAGGTGGAAATCTGAAACCACCTTAGGCAAAAACTTCATATTAGTCCTGAGGATCACCTTATCTCTATGGAAAGAGATAAAATCAGGCTCCACTGACAGGGCCTGTAACTCAGTTATGCATCTGGCAGAAGTGATGACCACCAAGAAAACAGTTTTCCAAGTCAAGTACTTAAGGTCTGCTGAGGACAAAGGCTCAAAAGGGGGTTGCATAAGCTGAGCAATGCAAACATTAAGGTCCCAAGCAGGGGCAGAGTCCCTGAAGGGAGGATTGGTATGAAGCAATCCCTTGAAAAATTTAGAAAATACAGGATGAGCTGAAAGGGAAGAGTGTTTGCCTGCTGAAAGGAAGGCAGAGACAGCTGCCAGATGCACTTTTAGTGTAGCTGGTCTGAGTCCCAAGCTATTAAGATGAACCATGTAGTCAAGGACTGTGGGAAGGCCAGCAGATTCTGGAGAAATGTGCTTGCCAGAGCACCATATAGAACATCTTTTCCACTTAGAGTTGTAAGTGTTTCTGGTGGAAGGTTTATGAGAAGCCTTCAAGATATCCAGAACACCATGAGAGAGGTGTAAGTCAGCAAACTCTAATTCTTCAAGAGCCAGGCCTTGAGGTTGAGAGATTTGAGATTCAGATACCAAACCCTCCCCTGAGCACATGTTAACAGGTTGTAATTCCTGGGAAGAGACAGGGGAAGGTGGACTGCTAAGGACAACAAGAGAGGGTACCAGGGCTGTCTGGCCCAGTCTGGAGCAATCAGAATCACCTTGCAGGGTTGAGACCTGATTTTGACTAACACCTTGAACAGGAGAGGGAAGGGAGGAAAGGCATATAGGAACTTCCCCTCCCAATTGAGAACTAGGGCATCCAGGGGACTGAGCCCAACACTGGGGGCCTGCAGCAATGAGAGAGGAGTTGGTGATTGTCTGGGGCTGCAAAAATATCTATCTGTGGAGTGCCCCATCTGGAGAAAATCACCTTCAGAACTAGGGGATCCAGGGACCATTCGTGATGGCCTTGAGATATCCTGCTGAGAGCATCTGTCAGGACATTGTCCTTGCCTGGGAGGTGTACTGCTGTAAGAGAGGTGTTCAGGAAATAGGCCAGGGACCATAACTTCATTGAATCTGTGCACAAGGCCGTAGACTGAGTGCCCCCTTGCTTGTTGATATACCACATTGTGGTGGTGTTGTCTGTCCTGATGTGAACTACTTTGTTCTGAACAGACTTGGAAAAAGCTTGAAGTGCTACAAGAAAAAATTACTCACCTTAGTAATGTTGTTTCTTCTAATGGAGTCTTGCTATATTATGACATATGCAGTGAGTCCCAATCTTCGAACTGCTCCGGAGGTGAAAGAGTTAACTTTCCATGCCAGGCATGGAATGCTGAGCTCGAGCTTGGTTGAAACTCTGTGTGTTGTTCTTCACACTCAAACCGTCAGATCTTTATGAGCTAAACTCACTGAGGTCCTGTGTGGAAGCTGTAAACCTACACTAGCCAACTGGCTACTAAACATAAGAACACATTTTTTGGTCCGAAAACAAAGACTCAAGTCAGGAGACCCAAAAAATGAAAAACACAACACCAAGTCACCGCAAAAAAGGATAGGTGAAAACAACAAGGTGGTCATCTACTAAGTGCCAACACTGCACTGCCCACCCACATCCCAAAAACAGAGGTTCTGAGTGGGGCAGGCAGGGGAGGTCAGAATATAGCAAGACTCCATTAGAAGAAACAGCATTACTAAGGTGAGTAATTTTTTCTTCAAACAACATGAAGTCTTGCTATATTATGACATATGCAGACTACACAGCAGTACCTCCATGGAGGAGGGACAGAACCTACTTAGGAAATAGGCTCTGAAGCACAGCTGTGCCAAACCGAGCATCACTCCTAGCCTGGATGTCCAGGGAGTAATGCTTGGTAAAAGTGTGAACTGTTTTCCAGGTAGCTGCTGAAAATATCTCTAGAATAGGGATGTCCCTGGTAGCAGCCAGGGAAGCAGCTGTACCTCTGATAGAGTGAGCCCTCAGGCCTGAGGGAGGAACCTTACCCAGCTTTTCATAACAGAATTGGATACAAGAGACAATCCACCTGGCAATGGATCTTCTAATGGCAGGTTTCCCTTTACCAACCTCACCATAAGTGAGGAACAGTTGGAGGGAGTCAAACCTGTGACCCTTGGTACTCTCTATGTAGTAACTAAGGGCTCTCTTCACATCTAAGCTGTGCAGCCTCCTCTCGCCAGAGGAGGAATGGTCAGTGAAGTACACTGGAAGAGATATAGATTGATTAAGGTGGAAATCTGAAACCACCTTAGGCAAGAACTTCCTGTTAGGCCTGAGGACCACCTTATCTCTATGAAGGAGATAAAATCAGGCTCCACTGACAAAGCTTGTAATTCACTTGTAAGTCTTGCAGAAGTGATGACTACCAGAAACACAGTCTTCCAAGTCAAGTGCCTTAAGCTCTGCTGAAGACAAAGGCTCAAAGGGGTTGCATAAGCTGAAGCAATGCAAACATTAAGATCCCAGGCAGGGGCAGGGTCCCTGAATGGAGGGTTGTGTGAAGCAATCCTTGAAAACTTGGAGAATACAGGATGAAGCTGAACGAGAAGAGGGTTAACGTGCTGAAATAAAAGCAGACACAGCTGCCAAATGCACTTTTAGGGTAGCTGGTCTCAGCCCCAAGGAATTTAAATGGACCATATAATCCAGGACTGTGGGTAAATCAGCAGATTCTGAGGAAATATGCTTCCCAGAGCACCATATGGAAAACCTCTTCTATTTGGAATTATAGGTAGCCCTGGTGGAAGGTTTCCTAGAAGCCTTCAGTATATCCATTACACCTTGGGAGAGGTGTAGATCAGCAAATTCTAACTCTTCAAGAGCCAGGCCTTGAGATTGAGAGATTTGAGGTTCAGGTACCAAACCCGCCCCTGAGCACAGGTTAACAGGTTGTGATTCCTGGGAAGACACAGGGGAAGATGGACTGCTAAGGACAGTAGGAGTGGATACCAGGGTTGTCTGGCCCCAATCTGGAGCAATCAGGATCATCTTGCAGGGTTGAGATCTGATTTTGACTAGCACTCTGAAAAGGAGAGGGAAGAGGGGAAAAGCATAGAGAAACTTCCCAATTGAGAACTAAGGCATCCAGAGGGACTGAGCCCAACACTGGGGGCCTGCAGCAAAAAAGGGGAAGTTGGTGATTGTCTGGGGCTGCAAAAAGATCTATCTGTGGGGTGCCCCATCTGGCAAATATCACCTCCAAAACCAGGGCATCCAGTGACCATTCGTGATGGCCCTGGGAAATCCTGCTGAGAGCATCTGCCAGGACATTGTCCTTGCCTGGGAGGTGAACTGCTGTAAGGGAGGTGTTCAGGGAGTAAACCAGAGACCACAACTTCATTGCTTCGGTGCACAAGGCCGTAGACCGAGTGCCTCCTTGCTTGTTGATGTACCACATTGTGGTGGTGTTGTCTGTTCTGACCTGTACCACTTTGTTCTGAACAGACTTGGAAAAAACTTGCAGTGCTAGAAAAACTGCTCTGAGTTCCAACAGATTGATGTGGAGCAGAGTTTCCTGAGGGGACCACAATCCCTGGGTAGTGAGGTCGCCCATGTGAGCTCCCCACTCCAAGAGGGATGCATCTGTAGTAAGGATTATGGAGTGAGACTGAGTGACAAAAGGAACCCCTTGTCTCAGATTGCTCTGATCCTGCCACCACTGTAGGGCCTGGATTAGGGTTCGAGTTACTGAGATCAATTTGGTTAGAGGGTCTTTCCTTTGAGACCAAAAGGCTCTCAAATGGAACTGGATGTCACTCATCTGAAATCTTGTTCCCTGCACTACTGCTGTAGATGCAGCCATGTGCCCCAGGAGCTGTAGAAAGTGCCTTGCTGGTCGAGAGACCGGCAGGGTGAATGAGGAGGCCAGAGAGACCAGGGTCCTTACCCTGTCCAAAGGAAGGAAGGCTCTGGCTTCATCTGTGTTCAGCTCTGTGCCTATGAAGGTGAGGAGCTGGACAGGCTCTAGAACTGACTTTGAAAGATTCAGAAGGAAACCTAGAGAGGTGAGCAGTTGCTGAGTTACCTGTAGGTGTAACTTGACTTGTTCTGGGGACTGAGCTACTATGAGCCAGTCATCCAGGTCAGGAAAAATGGCAATCTTTTGCCTTCTTAGGGCAGCAACTGCTACTGCCAGGCATTTTGTGAATACCCTTGGAGCAGACGTGAGGCCAAAAGGCATTGCTCTGAACTGGTAAAGGCCTGAGGGCAGCTCGAACCTGAGGTACTTTCAATGGGAGCTTCTGATGAGAATATGGAAGTAGGCATTCTTTGAGGTCCAGGGATGCTAGCCAGTCCCCTGGCCTTAGAGAAGGTAGAATAATTCCCAGAGTCACCATTTTGAATTTTGGTTTTAAAAGGTGCTTGTTTAAATATCTGAGATCCAGGATGGGCCGCCATTCTCCTGTCTTTTTTGGGGTAAGGAAGTACCTGGAGTACAACCCTTTGCCCTGGTGTAGGGGTGGAACCCTTTCCACAGCTCTGAGAGCCAGGAGGGAGGAGACCTCTGCCTCTAGGGCAAGTGCCTCTGGTGGATTTGCAGGTGGAAAGGATCTGGTTCTCATCTTTGGAAATTTTTTGAAGCTGAGAACCAGTCCCTGGCTTACTACTTCCAGGACTCACTTGTCTGATGTCAGAGACTTCCTGTCCTGGACAAAGTAAGCCAGCCTGCCCCCTACAGGTAGCTGAGAATCGGCCCTGGCAACCCCATCAGGGTGCCTGCTTGGCAGGGGCTTTGGGCTGAGGGGAGGAAGTAGGCCTGCTTGTACCCCGTCTGCCTCTCCCTCTAAACAACCCCCTCTGGGCATAAGCAGAAGAGGAGGCCTGGGCTTGGTAAAAAGGCCTATGAAAAGGCCTGCCCCTGCCCCTGGAAAGCTGCCTCTGAGGAGTGGCCTGCCTTTCCTTGGCCTGTGCACTCCTATAGGTGGTCCTATACTCAGCCATCTTCTTCATGTAATTCTCTGTCTGCTCCCCAAACAGAGAATTACCACAACAGGAAAATCCATGGCCTTAGTCTGGGTATCCTGTGACAGGCTAGTACATCTGAGCCAAGCCATCAAAGTGCCACAGATGTAGCCATGACTCTTGATGACACATCATTAGAGTCCACTGCAGCATGGAATTGCACCTTGGATGCCTCACTACCATCAGCAGCCACCTGCTCCAGCTCCTTGGCAAGCTGGCCAGGGAACTGTTTTGCTAGAGCCATAACAGTATCCCATCTGGATTTCTGATATCTAGCAACATAAGCCATATAATTTGCCTGTCTGAGTCCCAAGGATGCTGCCATGTACTGTTTCTTTGCCATGGCATCAATCCTCCTGGAGTCCTTGTCAGGGGGTGTGAAGCCAAGGGAATATTTGCCTTGTCACAGGCTGCAGCCTGCACTACTCCAACATGGCTGCATTGTTGTGTAAGGAACTCCGTATCAGAGCCTGACAATGTGTACCTCTTTTCCATTCTCTTATCCACAGGAGGTATAGTGTGAGGAGTTTTTAGAATTTTAACTGTCTGTTTCCCAAAAGATTTATGCAAAATAATAGACAGTCTCCTAGACTCTGGGATATCCATCATTTCCACATAGTCAGGCTCCTCTTGATCATCCACAGCTTCCTCCATAGGGAGCTGGAGGGTTTCAGCCACTTTTTTGTAAAACATAAAATGAGAAGGGGACTCAGAAAGCCTAGGAGGAGACACTCCTGAAGGTCTGTCTGGGGAGATGTCCGGGTCAATGGGCACATCCAGACTTTCAAATCCACTTTCACTCTTCTCATACTCCTCTTCCCCCTCCTCCAGTTCATAATATTCCTCTAAATCATACTCTTGAACCGGTGGAACCGGCCAAACCAGATGCTTACCTGATGGTGCCAGTTCGGTCGGAACCGGGGAAAGTGACTGGACAATTTTAATCGCTTTGGCTATTTCTTCAGCGGCTGAAGAGGAAAGTTTTGGCTCCACACCAGCTGATTTCCTAGTCCTTTTTGCTGGAACCGACTCCTCAGAGTCAGATCTCCTTTGGCCCGAGGAAGTCTCGCCCTGGTCAGAGGGCACTCCCTCCAGTTCGGTTGGAACCGAACCGGGCTGGCCATCTGGTTCAGCGGACTTTTTGGCCTCCCTTTGCCTGAGCCTACCAACTCTCTTTTCCAGGGTAGCTGCAAGAAAATTTTAACAAATCTGGCAGTCTGCATTGAGGTGGTCAAACCCCAGACAATAAACACAGGTGGTGTGGGGGTCAGCCTTGGCAAAGACTTCCCCACACACACTGCAGTGTTGAAACCCAGTGGGCCCGGTTTTTCTTTTGGGTTTCTCAGACATAGTGCCAGTCCTAACCAAACTTACCCATTTATGGCAATCCACCAGGTAAGACCCTCTTATCGATTCCCAACCGTGTCACGGGTCCCGGAAAAAAACGTAATAAAATCCGTTTTTTTTAGAACCGATAAGACCCGGAAACCACACTCTAAAAGACAGATTAAAATATTTTAAACAACCTGATCAGTTCAAACCGAACCGATAACCGTTTACAAGTTCCACACAGAATAGAAATTAATGTAAAACTTATCTAGTACTCAGAAATACTACAGACAGAGTCTGAACCGACCGGTTGCGGTTTAAATTCGGTCAAAAACTGAGAAAAACAATACTTTATCCGACAAAATGAACCGAGCAGAAGTAGAAATCTCCGGAGCGACTGTTCAGTGAGGTGGAATAAAGAATCTGACGGTTTGAGTTTGAAGAACAACAGACAGAGTTTCAACCGAGCTCGAGTTCAGCGTTCCATGCCTGGCATGGAAAGTTAACTCTTTCACCTCCAGAGCAGTTCGAAGGTTGGGACTCACTGCATATGTCACAATATAGCAAGACTTCATGTTGTTTGAAACACTGTTCTGAGTTCTAATAGATTGACGTGAAGCAGAGATTCCTGAGGAGACCACAACCCTTGGGTGGTCAGGTCCCCCAAGTGGGCTTCCCAGCCCAAGAGGGAGGCATCTGTAGTAAGGATTAGAGAATGAGACTGAGTGACAAAGGGAACTCCCTGTCTTAGAATGTCCTGATCCTGCCACCACTGTAATGCCTGGATCAGGGTTCGAGTCACTGGAATCAGTTTGGTCAGAGGGTCCTTTTTCTGATACCAAAAGGCTCTCAAGTGGAACTGAATGTCCCTCATCTGAAATCTTGCTCCCTGCACCACTGCTGTAGAAGCAGCCATGTGCCCCAGGAGCTGCAGAAAATGCCTTGCTGGTCGAGACACCTGGAGGGTGAATGAAGAGGCTAGTGAAATAAGGGTCCTTGCCCTGTCCAGGGGAAGGAAGGCTCTTGCTCTTACTGTATCCAGCTCTGCCCCTATGAAGGTGAGGAGCTGCACAGGCTCTAGAACTGACTTTGAAAGATTCAGAAGGAAACCTAGAGAAGTGAGCAGTTGCTGAGTTATCTGTAGGTGTAACTTGACTTGGTCTGGAGACTGGCCTACTATGAGCCAATCATCCAGGTATGGAAAGATGGAGATCCTTTTTCTCCTTAGGAAGGCAACTACTACTGCCAGGCATTTTGTGAACACCGTTGGAGCAGAAATTAGGCCGAAGGGCATTGCTCTGAACTGGTAGTGGCCTGAGGGCAGCTCGAACCTGAGGTACTTTCGGTGGGAGCTTCTGATGAGAATATGGAAATAGGCATCCTTGAGGTCCAGGGAGACTAGCCAGTCCCCTGGCCTTAGAGAGGGTAGAATTATTCCCAGAGTCACCATTTTGAACTTTGGCTTTAAAAGGTGCTTGTTTAAATATCTGAGATCCAGGATGGGCCGCAATTCTCCTGTCTTTTTGGGGGTTAGGAAGTACCTGGAGTACAATCCTTTCCCTTTGTGTAGGGGTGGGACCCTCTCTATGGCTCTGAGAGCCAAGAGGGAAGAGACCTCTGCCTATAGGGCAAGTGCCTCTGAAGGATTTGCAGGTGGAAAGGATCTGGTTCTCATCTTTGGACATTTTTTGAAGCTGAGAACCAGTCCCTGGCTTACTACTTCCAGGACCCATATGTCTGATGTTAATGACATCCAGTCCTGGACAAAGTAAGCCAGCCTGCCCCCTACAGGTGGTGGAGAATCGGCCCTGGCAGTCCCATCAGGGTGTCTGTTTGGCAGGGGCTTTAGGCTGGGGGGGTGGAAGCAGGCCTGCTTGTACCCCATCTGCCTCTCCCTCTGAAGAACCCCCTCTGAGCATAAGCAGAAGATGAGGCCTGGGCTTGGTAGAAAGGCCTATGAAAAGGCCTGCCCCTTCCCCTGGAATGCTGCCTCTGAGGAGTGGCTTGCCTTTCCTTGGCCTGAGCACTCCTATAGGTAGTCCTGTATTCATCCATTTTCTTCATGTAATTCTCTGCTTGCTCCCCAAACAGAGAATTACCTACAACAGGAAAATCCATGGCCTTAGTCTGGGTATCCTGAGACAGGCTAGTACATCTGAGCCAAGCCATCCTATGAAGGGCCACAGATGTAGCCATGACTCTAGATGAAACATCATTGGAGTCCACTGCAGCATGGAATTGCACCTTGGATGCCTCAATGCCATCCGCAGCCATCTGCTCCAGCTCCTTGGCAAGCTGTCCAGGGACCTGTTTAGCTAAAGCCATTACAGTGTCCCATCTAAATTTCTGATATCTAGTTGTATAGACCATATAATTAATCTGCCTGAGTCCCAAGGATGCTGCCATGTACTGCTTTTTTGCCATGGCATCAATCCTCCTGGAGTCCTTATCTGGGGGGTGTGAAGCCAAGGGTATATTTGCCTTATCACAGGCAGCAGCCTGCACTACCCCAACATGGCTGCATTGCTGGGTAAGGAAGTCTGTATCTGAGCCTGAGAGAGTATTCCTCTTGTCTATTCTCTTGTCCACAGGAGGTATAGAATTAGGAGTCTTTAAAATTTTTATTGTCTGTTTCCCAAAAGACTTATGAAGGGGAATAGACAGCCTTCTGGACTATGGGATATCCATCCTTTCAACATAGTCAGGCTTCTCCTGGTCATCCACAGCTTCTTCCATAGGAAGCTGTAGAGTTTCAGCCACTTTTTTGTAGAACATAAAATGGGAAGGGGACTCAGAAAGCCTAGGAGGAGAAACCCCTGAAAGTCTGTCTGGGGAGATGTCCGGGTCAATAGGCACATCCAGACTTTTGTAATCACCATCACTATCCTCATACTCTCCTTCCTCCTCCTCCGGTTCATAGAAATCTTCTAAATTATAACCTGGAACCGGGGGAACCAACCGAACCGAGCCCCTTCCCGATGGTGCCAGTTCGGTCCGAACCGGGGTTAGCGATTGAACAATCATTATCGCTTTGGCTATTTCATCAGCAGTCGGAGAAAGAATTTGTGGATCCGCACCGGATAATTTATCCTTTCTTTTTCTTTTAACCAGAACCGACTCCTTGGAGTTGGTTTTCCTTTGGCCCGAAGAAGTTTCGCCCTGGGCAGAGGGCACTCCTTCTGGTTCGGTTGGAACCAAACCGGGCTGGCCATCCTGGTCAGCGGACTTCTTGGCCTCTCTTTCCCTGAGCCTACCAACTCTCTTTTCCAGGGTAGCTGTAGGAAAATTCTTGCAAATCTGGCAGTCTGAATTGAGGTGGTCAAACCCCAGACAATAAACACAGGTGGTGTGGGGATCGGCTTTAGCAAAGACTTCCCCACACACTACAGTGTTGAAACCCAGTGGGCCTGGTTTTTCTTTTGGGTTTCTCAGACATGGCCAGTCCTAACAACAACTTACCCTTTTTCTGGCAATCCGCCAGGCAAGACACCCTTATCAGTTCCTGACCGTGTTACGAGTCGTGGAAAAAACCGTAATGAAATCCGTTTTTTTTAGAACCGATAAGGACCGGTTACCACACTCTAAAAGTAGAATAAACTTTTTTTAAACAACCTGATCAGTTCAAACCGAACCGATCCCATGTTTACAAGTTCCACACAGAAGAACAATGAAAATAACCTATCTAGTACTCACGATACCACAAACAGAGTCTGAATCGACAGATAAACGATTAAATTCGGTCGAAAACCGAGAAATACGGTACTTTAACCCACAACTTGAACCGAGCAAAGGAGAAATCTCTGGAGCGACTGTTCAGTGAGGTGGAGTAAAGAATCTGATGGTTTAATTTCAAACAGCAGCAGACAGAGTCTCAACCGAGCTCGAGCTCAGCGTTCCATGCCTGGCATGGAAAGTTAACTCTTTCATCTCCGGGGCAGTTCGAAGGTTGGACCTCACTGCAATATGTCAGAATACAGCAAGACTTCATGTTGTTTGAAAGACCCCGCCAAGAAGCAGGAGGAAGTGGTTACAGGGGGAGACCCTCCCCAAGGCCAGGGCACAGACCTCACTCACTCTCCTCCTAGCATGAGCCCCTCGACTTTCTGGAAGAATGCAGACTGAGAAGGGAGGCCCCACCCTTGGAGGGAGGATGGTGAGTGGGGAGGAGGACTGCCCAGGGACTGAGGCCTTGAGGGTTGGGGGAGGGATTCATTGATTAATGGAGAAGATACACAGGAAGATCAAGAATTATGGTAGGTACATAATTTTCATATCTTCTCTATTTAAGTCTTCACCATTCATTACTGGTGGGTGAGTACTGAGCCTCCCCCCCCAAAGGGGGCCCAGTATTCCCTGAGAGATGTGAATCTCTCAGCCCATGTAGGGGAAGACTACAGAGGAGAGAGGACCCTCATAGGCCATTCAGGCCTGTGACTGGTCAGGGTGAGGAGGGGTATCCCAATGTCTGGGAGAAGGAAGGGAACCCTGAAGTGTGCTCCTTGCCTTGCTGGAAAACAGGCAGGTCCCCTGGAAAGCAGAGGCAAGCACTCTACACCAGGCCAAGGGTGACAATCTTGATAGACAAAGCCATGCCATCTGCCTGATGCAGATTGCTGCCCCTGCAATCTGGAGGCTACCTTATTGGTGTCATAAGATGCCCTTGCCTGGTGCCTTGCAAGCTCCAGACCCTGAGTAGAGAGGGCAATGGCTTGTCTTGTCACCTCTGAATCAGGCAGCTGCACTAGCACCTGGCTGAGCAGAGACCATAAATGCCTTGTATAGGCAGTGTGGTGTGCCTGATGAGAAGATGCACAACACAATGTGCACCAAGGAGAAAACTCTCCATCCCCAATGGTTGAACTCCATAGACTCTGCATCCAGGGGTTGGTCATGCATTGGGCATCCATGCCCAGAAGGAGTATCCAGGGTCTCAATCACTGAAGCAGGATGAGACAGAGCTCCTGGAGATTCCTGGGGTGCGCAATATCTGTACTGGCAGTCATTGGGGGCAGGATCTGGGGAGGAAGAACACTGTCAGATCCAGAACAACTCTTCCCTGAACGGCACCAGCACAGAGGGGACCACAAGGTGATCTGCACTGAATTCACTAAGGCATGCTTGAGTCTCCCGCTCAGGATTGCATCTTGCCAGAAAGGAGAGGTGAAGCTCATCCACCAGCCTTGCAAGGAAGTGCTGATACCCTGTCTGGTCAGCATCAGAGGACAGATGGACTGAGGATTTCCTTTCATCAGGGGAGGAAGGTGACGAGGTTGATGAGCCAGAGGATTCAGAATCCGACGCTGCAGGGGAGAAAGGTGGAAGACCCTCTCATCCATGGCATGCACATAATGGGGAAAGGCAGCAGCAGTGGCCCTGAACTGTTCCCAAGTTAAAGGACCCATAGGACCAACACGATCTGGGAGCTGAGGAGGGGGATGCAGAAGCAAGACAGAAAGGCATCTCTGCACACAGCCTCTACCAGGGCTAGGAGACCTAACAGGAGACCTCATGCTTCTTGGAAATATGTGGGTCTGCGCAGGCAACGGCCACTCAACTAGCTCAAAGCAGTCGGAGTTGAGCCCTGAAGGGGATACTCCCCTGTAAGAAGACCAGGGCCACATAGGTCCAGAAGGGCTAGCCCCAGTCTCACCCAATGAGGTCTCCCCTGAAGGTGACAAGGGAGAGAAACTGGGCTCAAGATTTCAGCTCCATCCCAAGCCCTGAAGGGCCCCATGGGGGAACCGTTGCCCTGCACCCTGTTCCCTCAACCCCATTGACTCTAAGGCTGACCTCTTTCTCACTTTCAGAGATGGAGGCACTTTCAACCCCTTCAGGCCCCCTGAAGGTGACTGAGGGAGAGGAGACCCCTGCCCTTGTCCCTATCTCCAAATCCTGGGTGGCACCAACACCAGGGTCAGCCTCCACCCCAGACTCCAAGGCAGGTACCACCACCCCTACAGTCCCAGAGTTAACAATGGCCCCTTGAGATCCAGCGCCTACCCCTGTGTCTGGCCCGGAACCAACCACAACAACCGGGGCTGCTGGGGGGGGGATCCTGGGAGAGTGCAGAGGCACCAAGCATGGAAGGGTCCACAGACTCCAAAGAGTCAGGCTGCTAGTCAGGGTCCATCACAGGATCAACTGGCTCAGGAGAGCTGGAGTTGAAGTAGACCTCCACCCTGGAAACCCCAGAGGCCCTCCCACCCATGGTGCCATGAACAGTGCCTCGGGCAGGCCCGGTGCCGCTTGTGGTGCTGCCTTAATCACTGGTGCCAGAAATGACATGGGGATCCAACACAGCACTGGTGGGGGGTGCTGAGGAGCCACCCATGCTGGGCCCAGCAGCCGTGGGCTGCAACACTGGTGGAGCCTTAGCCTCCAAGGAGACGACTGCCAATGTGGTGCTTTCAGCCATGCCCTGAACGTAGTTTGACTGACCCTCCAGCACTGCAAAAGGAGCCCCCACCATGGCAAGGCTAGAAAGGTATAGGCCTCCCTCCTCCTCAGCCCATTAAGAGTCAGGAGGGGACCCGAAGGAAGTGCGAAGGGACCTATGCTTGGTGTCCCTGGTACAATGGCATCCTCCAAAAGTCAGCAGCAGGCAGCTGACTTTAAATGCACAGTATTCCATAACTCTTTGGTCCATAGAAAAACACACATCACACTGATCCATATCATGCTGTGAACCCAGGCAGGTTAGACACTGGTCATGTTGATCCATAGTGGACATTTGTCAGCCACAGGGACACCGGTGCATAGGGATCCAACCTGCTTTGTAATGCTTCTTCTTGTCCCTGGATGGACCCAACATAACTGAAAGCAACTAAACTCTAAACGCAGAAAAGACCTGACACCATTTACCAAATAAAAAGGAAAGATCTTACCATAATCCAAATGGCATAGAGTGGATGGCAGAACTGAGGCAGTGGTGTCAGACACCACTAGGCCAAAATGATGCAATTAGCATGAGCTGGCTGATGAGGTGTTGCACTCTCAAGGGTGGGAGAAGCAGAACTGAGGCAGGGGAGGAATCTGCGCCAGTTATGGCCAATCTGTGACCACGACGTTGTGGGTGACACCATGATGCTGACTCCTCCCCCTTTGAGTGAATTAAAAAAAAGCTCCCGCGGGGTTCTGCACCTCTGGCTGACACCCACCAGTGATGAATGGTGAAGACTGACACAGGGAAGATCAGCTGTTGCCTGTCCTGTCTATGGGCCTTAGTGACAGTTATGTAGTAGCTAAGCATTCTCTTGACATCAAGACTGTGTAGTCTACATTCACCAGAGCTGGACTGTTCAGTGTAGAAAACAGGTAGGGTAATGGACTGGTTCAAATGGAAGTCAGAGACCACTTTAGGGAGAAAGTTCCTATTTGTTCACAGGACCACTTTGTCCTTGTGAAAGGAAATGTAGTCCTGTTCAATACAGAGAGCCTGGAGCTCACTGATCCTTCTGGCTGAAGTTACTGCCACTAGAAAAATGGTTTTCCATGTGACATACTTCAAAGGAGCTGAATATATGGGCTTAAAGGGGGAACCCATGAGCTTGGCTATACACACATTTAAGCCCCAGGCAGGTACTGGGTCCCTGTGAGGGGGGTGCAAATGGACTAGACCTTTAAAGAACCTCTTGAAAACAGGGTTTGATGCCATAAAGGCATTCTTTCCAGCTGAGGTGTAAGCAGATACTGAGGCTAGACTGATCTTTAAAGTAGTGTACTGCAGGCCAAGTGAGCACAAATGTGTAAGGTAATCCAGCACAGCTGGAACCCCTGCCTGTGCTGGCACCAGATCCTTGGTGGGACACCAAATGGAAAACCTTTTCCATTTTGAAGCATAGGTTTTTCTGGTGGAAGATTTCCTGTATCCTCTTAAAATGTCCAGAACACTTTCAGAGAGATGCAAGCCTGCATACTCTAGGTCCTCAAAAGCCATGTCTTGAGCCTGAGGAATCTTAGGTTCAGGTATGGGACCCTCCCTTGATTGGAGGTTAATAGGTTCTGCTTCTGAGAAAGGTGTATTGTTTCAGCCACAGACATGGAGAGCAGCAGGGAGTACCATGTTTGCCTGACCCAGTTTGGTGTTATCAAGATTGGTGATACTGGCTGTGACCTGAATTTGAACAAGTACAAGTACAAAACGTTTTTATTTGATCAGCAAAATGCCATTACAAAGTTAAAACCAAATGAAAGGACATACATTATTCCATACATTGCAGTTTGTTGCTTACATAAAAATCCATGCAGAATGTCATTAATACAGCCTTTCTACTTACATCTAATAAAAGGTTTAAAGATGTGTAGAAGCTAAAAACTTAGCCAATCTAAACAATAATTTATCATCTGAAGAAGTATATCATTTTATAATTATTTGTGACAGAGGGAGACCAAGTGAGCCAAAATATTCACCCAGCCAGTAGTCTCTAGCTCAAGAGTATAGGGGACAAAGTAGAGTAGTATGTTTCAGATCATCTGTACATTTCAAGCTGCAGTTACAATATTGTGTATCCACTCCAGGCATTTTCTGCCTATAATAAATAAAGTTAGCTTTACAGTGTTCCAATTAAATCTAGAGCAATGGTGGCTTCCTGGGCGGACTCGCGAGAAGCCTCGCCAGCAGACTTATACAGACCAGCCACTTTGGCCACCGGGTCCTCGAGGCAGTGGTGGACCCATAAAAGTCTATTAACATTGTTCTCACCCAGGAAGCAAGGGGATGTACTGCTTTAATATATCCCAGTAGTTACGAGCCTGGAGACCAGCTTTAGGAGAGAAAAACAGAAATTTAAATACATACAAAAGTGAGGGTACTGGACTTCAGGAGGGCTGATTTGGCAAGATGGGAGAATGCCTTAGAAAAGCATTAGCAAACAGGCTAGAAGGAAGGGTGGAGCGACAATGGGGAAACATCAAAACTGCCATCACAGAGGCAACAAGCCTTTGTGTGAAGCAAATAAACAAATCAAATGAAAGAAAAAGTCACTATGGTTCTCAAAAGAGGTGGCGGGGAAAGTCAAGAAGAAAAAGACAGCATTCAAGAAGTATAAGGAAACACAGAAGGAGCAGGACAGAGAGCTGTACCAGTTAAGGCAGAAGGAAGAAGGAGGGAAGTCAGAATAGCAAAGGCCCAAACTGAGGAAAAAGATAGCCAACTCGGTTAAGAAGGGGATAAAACCTTTATAGGTACATCAGGGAGCGAGGAAGACAAAGGGAGGGATAGTGAGGCTGAATGGAATGGACAGTGGTGGACAGAGAGGACAGTGAAAAGCAGGGATACTGAACGAATATTTCTGCTCAGTATTCACAAAAGAGGAGGAGGGGAGGGGAGGTGCCTATTCCATTAACAGAAGCACTCTTGATGGGGGTCAATCTCAGTCCTTTCACAGAAGAAAGGATTCTGAAAGAACTCCTAAAACTGAAGGTGGACAAAGCAATGGGGCCTAACGGAATTCACCCCAGAATTCTAAAAGAATTAAGGGGAGAACTAGTGAAACCACTAATTACCCTTTTTAACAAATCATGGGAGGACGGTGTGGTACCTGAGGACTGGAGGAAGGTGGATATGATTCCCCTTCACAAAAGTGGGACCAAGACAGAGGCAGGAAACCACAGACCTGTCAGTTTGACCTCTGTGGTAGGGAAAGTGATGGAATCACTTCTGAAGGAAAGAATTGTTGAGTGCCTAGAGGCCAGTGGGGCACAGGACCCAAGGCAGCATGGGTTCACAGCAGGAAGGTCATGTCAGATGAATCTAATTGATTTCTTTGACTGGGTGACCAAAGTAGTAGACTAGGGAGGAGCTGTGGACATGGCCTACCTAGACTTTAACAAGGCATTTGACACAGTCCCACACAAAAGATTAATAGTCAAAATAACCAGCCTGGGAGTGGGTCCCAGGGTGGAAGCCTGGGTAAAACATTGGCTGGACAACAGGACACAGAAGGTAATTGTAAATGGAGTGCACTCTGAAGAAAGAGGGGTTACTAGTGGGGTACCGCAGCGTTCAGTACTGGATCCAGTCCTTTTAATGTCTTTATAAGTGACATTGCAGAGGGACTGGAAGGAAAAGTATACCTCTTTGCAGATGACACAAAAGATCTGCAACAGGGTTGATACACAAGGAGGCGTGGAAAGGATGAGAAGGGACTTGGCAAGGTTGGAGGAATGGCCAGAAGTA
Source organism: Neoceratodus forsteri (assembly GCA_016271365.2). Lineage (NCBI taxonomy): Eukaryota > Metazoa > Chordata > Ceratodontiformes > Ceratodontidae > Neoceratodus > Neoceratodus forsteri. Next base: position 277,612,883 of record CM057459.1, read on the forward strand.
TGGAAGCTTAGATTCAATGCAAAGAAGTGCAAAATAATGCACCTGGGAAACAAAAACCAAGGGGAAGATCACACAATGGGGGGAGGTAGTAACAACAACAAAAATGGAAAGGGACCTGGGGGTAATCATACCCAATGACCTAAGGTTAGCAAGCAATGTGAGAAGGCAGTAGGGAGGGCTGGAGGTATACTGGGATGTATAGGGAGAGGCATCACCAGCAGAAAACAGGAAGTTGTCATCCCACTGTACAGACAGTTGGTGAGACCCCATCTGGAGTACTGTGTCCAACTCTGGAGACCCCATCTTTGCAAGGACATAGACAGACTAGAGGCACTCCAGAGGAGGATAACTAAAATGGTGCAGGGTCTGCAAGAGAAGTCATACAAGGAGAGACTAAAGGAGCTTAATATGTATACCCTTGAGGAAAGGAGGGAGAGGGTGGACATGATAGAAACTTTTAAGTACTTCAGTGGAATCAACAAAGTCCAAGAGGGTAGCATCTTTCAGAAAAAGAGATGTGCAAGAACAAGCGGACGCAATTTAAAGATAGCGTGGGAGGTTCAGGGGCAATGTGAGGAAGTATTTTTCACAGAGATGGTGGTGGATGCATGGAACAGCCTTCCTGAGGAGGTTGTGGGGTCTAAAACTGTGGGAGAATTCAAGAATACATGGGACAGATATAAGGCAATTCTTGTGGGGGGTAAGAAGAAATAGGCTGTTGGTTAACTAGGATCTGCAGCTTGTCCTGTAGGTAGGGAAATGGGCAGACTAGGTGGGCCAAGCGGTCCTTATCTGTCATCAAAGTCTATGTTTCTATGTTTCTTAGCCCAGGATTTGAGATTTTGGAAACTATGATTCAAAATTGTGTGTTTTATTTGCTTATACCATGACATTGTAAGATGGTATGGGCTGAGGTTTCACTGCTATGCTGATGATACCCAGCTCTACCTGTCTTTGGCCCCCGACCAGGTTAGTGCTCTCTCAGCATTTAATAGCTGCCTCGCTGAAATCCAAGACTTGATGAATTCCAGTGGGTTAAAGTTGAATGCAGGTAAAACTGAGGTTTTGGTGGTGGACCCAGGACGCAGGACAGAGGACTAATTCGCCCTCTGGTTTATTCTTGGTAGGCATTCAGATCCTTACCTCTGAACGGGTGTGAGACCTGGGAGTGATACTTGATGACGGGCTGATCCTTCGTCATCAGGTGTTGGCAGTCATTAAGTCAGCCTTTTATCATCTTAGGAACATTGCCAGGATCAAGCACCTTGTTCCGTTCAGTGATTTGCCCATATTGGTCCACGCCTTTGTGACCTTGCACCTTGACTATTGCAACTCCCTTTACTTAGGACTTCCTGGGGTTGATATCCACTGCTTGCAGCTAGTGCAGAATGCTGCTGCTCATTCACTGACTGGGGCATCCAGGAGATCTCATACTACCCCAGTGTTGACTGATCTGCACTGGCTACCAATTCAGTGGCAGATCACCTTTAAGGTAGATTTGTTAACCTACAAAGCCCTATGCAGACTTGTTCCTGACTACTTGAAAGAGCTTCTGACTCCTTACGCCCCTGTGTGACAGCTCTGCTTGGCTGACAAGGGGTTGCTGGAGATTCCGAAGGTTAGTTTGAATTCGTCTGAGGCTTGCGCTTTTATGTTTGCTGCCCCAACCCTCTGGAATTCTCTGCCCCGTTAGCTTCGGGAGTGCAGTACTGTGGGGAGCTTTAAGCAGGCACTGAAAATGTTTCTATGGATTAAGGCATTCCCGGTCTGTTGTGATTTTAATTATGTTTTAATGATTTGTTTGTGATTGTGTGAAGCGCCTTGATAATGTGAAAGGCACTCAATAAATAAAGTTATCATTTATTATTATTATTATTATTATTATAAGTTCAAACTGTTTCATTTTTCGAAATTTTTGGCAACTGCTGTATTTCATATTCTGTTTTTTATAATTCTTTAAGGAAAGTCTTAGGGCTAGATTCAAAGAGATATGCATGATAACAAGCACTTAGCCAAAAAGAATGGCGCAAGTAGCAAGTTACGCCAGCAGTTGCGACGTGAAGGATTCTACATTGTGGCCTGTGACATGCCACAGGCCACTTGTGCCAAAGAGCAGTTATGCCAGAAGTTGCTCCATAAACCCCCTTCGATGTAGCTCCCTATTCTAGTAGAGCAGCAACAAAGTCCCTAATGTCGGGATTCTACAAGAACCCCCCGGAGGAGAACTGTCAATGTAAGTTACACCAGCATTTAGCTGTCATAACTATACATACGTCCTCCGGGGGTTCTGTAGACTTGCTGCACCCACTCCAGGATGTGCCCCCATGCCCAGAACACCCCTGTCAGCACCCCACAGGGCAGCCCACTACCCCCAAGCTCCCAATCCCCCATAGAAGAGGTGCCCAGCTGGGCATCTCACACCCCCAGCCCCCAGAAGAAAAATTACTCACCATAGTAATGCTGTTTCTTCTAATGGAGTCTTGCTGTATTCAGACATAATGCAGTTAGCTCCAGCACTTGAACTGCCCCAGAGAGGAAAGAGTTAACTCTTTGCAGAAGTATAGGACGTTGAGCTTGAGCTCAGTTTTCAAACCTCTGTCTGTGGTACTTACCAGTGTAACCGTCAGATTCTTATGAGCACACTAACTAACATACTATAGTATGGAAATTGTTCAACATATAGCCAAAGGGCAAAAAATTATTTTTGGGCCAAAAAGACTCAAGTCGAGAACCCAAGAAGGAAAGGTAGTGACAATATTTAAGTATAAAACACCAGAAAAATAATAACATCCACCACACCCAAGATGGAGGGTACAAGGTACACCCCTGAGGTGCAACACTGTACCTGCCAGCCCACTTCCCAAAAAACAGGTTCTGATAGGAGAGGCGGGGGGAGGTCTGAATACAGCAAGACTACATTAGAAGAAACAACATTACTATGGTGAGTAATTTTTTCTTCAAACAACATGATGCAGACAACCGAGCAGTTCCCTATGGAGGAGGGAATGCAGAACCTACTTTGGGAAGAGGGTCTGCAGTACTGCTGTGCCAAACGTAGCATCACTCCTAGCCTGGATGTCCAGGGACTAATGCTTGGTAAAAGTATGTACTGTTTTCCAGGTGGCTGCTTTACAGATCTCTAACAAAGGTATATCTCTGGCCGCAGCTAGAGAAGCAGCTGTACCCCTAGTCGAATGAGCCCTCAGGCCTGAAGGGGGTGTTCTACCCAACCTGTCATAACATAATTGTATACAAGAAACAATCCACCTGGCAATAGTTCTTTTAGTGGCAGACTTACCTTTCCCCACTTCACCATAAGTGAGAAACAATTGAAGACAGTCATTTCTATGTGCCTTAGTATGCTCAATGTAGTAGCTAAGTGCCCTCTTAACGTCCAGGCTCTGTAACCTTCTTTCACCTGAAGAAGAATGATCAGTGAAAAACACAGGGAGAGATATAGACTGGTTCAGATGAAAATCCGATACCACTTTAGGCAAGAACCTCCTATTGGTTCTTAGGACCACTTTATCCCTATGGAAGGAGATGAAGTCAGATTCAACTGACAGAGCCTGTAACTCACTAATCCACCTGGCAGAAGTAATAGCTACCAGGAACACAGTTTTCCAGGTCAAGTACTTCAATTCAGCCAAAGCCAGAGGTTCAAAGGGTGGCTGCATAAGCTGAGCTATGCAGACATTAAGATCCCAAGTCGGAGTGGGCTCCCTAAAGGGAGGGTTAATGTGAACCAGACCTTTGAAAAACTTTCTGAAAACAGGATGAGATGCCAGGGAAGAGCCATTCCCTGCTGAGAGGAATGCAGAGACAGCTGCTAGATAAACCTTCAGAGTGGCAGACCTAAGACCTAGACCATTCAGATGAACTAGATAGTCTAAGGTTGTGGAAATGTCTGCAGAATCAGGCAAGATGCCTTTCTGAGAGCACCAAATACTGCACCTTTTCCATTTGGAGTTGTAAGTTTTTCTAGTGAAAGGCTTCCTGGAGACCTTCAGAATATCCAGAACTCCCTGAGAAAGATGTAATGCTGCATATTCTAACTCTTCAAGAGCCAGGCCTTGAGATTGAGAGACTGGAGATTGGGGTACCAGATCTGCCCCTGGGAGGAGAACAGGAGATTGTATGTCCTGGGCAGAGACAGGGGACATGACACTGACAAGGACAGCAGTAGAGGATACCATGGCTGTCTGTCCCTATCTGGAGCCACCAGTATCACTGTGCAGGGTTGATTCCTGATCTTGATCAGAACTCTGAACAGCAGAGGAAAGGGAGGGAAGACATAGAGAAACCTGCCCTCCCAGTCCAAAAAGAGAGCTTCCTGGGACAAAACAGAGGAAGTTGATGATTGTCCGGTGCTACAAAGAGATTTATCTCTGGAGTGCCCCACCAGAAGAAGATGACCTTCAGGATGTGAGGATCCAGGGACCATTCTTGATGTCCCTGTGAAATTCTGCTCAAATCATCTGCTAGTACGTTGTCCTTCCCTGTAAGGTGAACTGCTACCAGAGAAGTCTGAAGAGAATAGGCTAGAGACCACAGCTTCATGGCCTCTGTGCACAAGGCTGAGGACCGAGTGCCTTCCTGTTTGTTGATGTACCGCATTGTGGTGGTGTTGTCTGTCCTGACTTGGACTACCTTGCCCTTGACTGAATCCGAGAAGCTCTACAGGGCTAGGAAAACTGTCCTGAGTTCCAGGAGATTGATATGAAGGAGAGACTCTTGTGGGGACCAGACCCCTTGAGCTGTCAGGGCTCCCAGATGGGCTCCCCACCCTAGGAGAGAAGCATCCGTAGTTAGAACTACTGATGGGACTAGAGGGAGAAATAGAACCCCTTGTCTGAGGTTGTTCTGGTGCAGCCACTACTGGAGATCTTGGACCAGAGTCCGAGTCACTGGGATCAGTTTGGTAAGTGAATCCTTCTTTTGAGACCAAAAAGACCTTAGATGAAACTGAATGTCCCTCATCTGGAACCTTGCTCCTTGCACCACTGCCGTGGAAGCTGCCATGTGGCCCAGGAGATGGAGGAACTGTCTTGCTGGGCAGGAGACCTGAGGTTGAAAGGAGGAAGCGAGATCCACTAGGGCCTTGACCCTTGCCAGAGGAAGGAAGGCTTTTGCTTGTACAGTGTCCAACTCTATGCCTATAAAGGTGAGAAGTTGAACTGGTTTGACGACAGACTTTGGAAGATTGAGAAGAAACCCCAAGGAGCTGAGTAGGTCCTGGGTAGTTTGAAGAGATGACTTGACCTGTAAAGGTGACTGACCCACTAAGAGCCAGTTGTCCAGATACGGGAATATGGTGATACCCTGTCTTCTGAGGTAAGCCACCACTACTGCAAGGCACTTTGTGAACACCCTTGGAGCTGGTGTTAAGCCTAATGGCATAGCTCTAAATTGGCAATGGCCTGAAGGCAACTCGAACCTGAGGTATTTTTTGTGAGAGCACCTGATGGGAATATGGAAAGAGGCATTCTTGAGGTCCTGAGATTATTCCCAGAGTTACCATTTTGAATTTGGGCTTTGAAATGTGTTTGTTCAAGTACCTCAGGTCTAGGATGGGTCGCCACTCCCCTGTTTTCTTTGGGGTAAAGGAAGTACCTAGAGTACAGTCCTTTTCCCCCTGTGTTGAGTAGGAACCTTCTCTATAGCTCTGAGAGCTAGAGGAGAGGAAACATCTGCCTCTAGGGCAATGGGTTCTGAGAGTGATGCAGGTGGAAAAGACTTGGCCTTCATTTTTGGAAATTTTTTGAAACTGAGGGCCAGTCCCTGGCTTATTACTTCCAGGACCCACTTGTCTGAGGTCACAGACTTCCAGGCCTGGAAGTAGTAAGCCAGCCTGCCTCCTACTGGAAATGGGGAGTTGACCCGGGCTGACACATCAGGGTGTCTGCTTGGCAGGAGCCTTAGACTGAGAGGAGGAGGGAGCAGCTCTGCTCATCCCCCTCCTGCCCCTCCCTCTGAAGAACCCCCTCTGTGGGAAGGGAGAGGAGGCCTGAGCTTGGTAAAAAGGCATTTGAAAGGGCCTGCCCCTGCCCCTAGACTGCTGCTTGTGTGGAGTGGCTTGCCTTTCTTTGGCCTGTGCACTCCTGTACGTGGTCCTGTATTCATCCATTTTCTTCATGTAAGCCTCTGTCTGCTCCCCAAACAGAGAGTCACCTACTACAGGAAAATCCATAGCCTTAGTCTGGGTATCCTCTGAAAGGCTAGTACATCTGAGACAAGCATGTCTTCTGAGAGACAAAGATGTAGCCATGACTCTAGATGCCACATCATTGGAGTCCACAGCAGCATGAAATTGCATTTTGGATGCCTTAAATCCATCAGCAGCCACTTCTTCCAGCTCCTTGGCTACCTGGGAAGAGGCATGTTTAGCCAGTTCCAGAACCGTATGCCATCTGGATTTCTGGTACCTGGCTGTGTAGGCCATATAAGTAGCCTGCCTGAGTCCCAAAGAGGATGCCAAATACTGTTTTTGGGCCATGGCATCCACTTTCCTGGAGTCCTTATCCGGGGGGTGTGTGAAGCCAAAGAAATGTTAGCCCTGTCACAGGCTGCAGCCTGCACTACCCCAACATGGCTGCAATGACTATAAAGGAACTCCGCAGCTGAGCCTGATAACAAATACCTCCTGTCCATTCTCTTATCCACAGGAGGTATTGAACTAGGGGTTTGTAAACTTTGTTTGTCTGTTTCCCCAAGGATTTATGAAGAGGGATAGACAGTCTTTTGGACTCTGGGATGTCTATCATTTCCACAAAATCAGGATCTTCATCCTCCTCTGTAGCTTCAACCAAGGGAAGCTGCAGGGATTCTGCCACCTTTTTGTAGAACAAGAAATGTGAAGGGGACTCAGAGAGCCTGGGAGGAGAGACACCTGTGGGCCTGTCTGGGGAGATGTCCGGTTCAATGGGTACATCCAGACCCCCCCGGTCATCGTCATCATCATCATCCTCGGGATAGTCTTTCGTCTCCCTCCCACTCCTCATAAAAAGTGTCTGGATCATAATCCAGAGGAGACGGATCCGACCAAACCGACTTCCTAACCGGTGGTACCGGATCGGATGGAACCGGTCTAAGCGATTGAACAGTGCTAATCACTTTGGCTATTTCGACTGTGGTTGGAGAGTGCGATACTGGATCCGAACCAGCAGACTTACGCTTCTTTTTTGATGGAACTGGCCCCTTGGGGTCAGCTCTCCTTTTGCCCGAGGAGGTACCGTCTAGGTCAGTAGGCACCTCCTCAGGTTTGGCCATCCGGATCTACGGACTTCTCGGCCTCCCTTTCCTTCAGCCTACTCAGTCTTTGTCTAGAGTGGATTTAGGAAAGTTTTAACAGATTTTGCAGTCTGACTTGAGGTGGTCATACCCCAGACAATAAATGCAGATGAGCTGGGGGTCAGCCTTAGCAAAGGCCTCCCCACACTCAGTACATTGTTGAAACCCAGTGGGACCGGTTTTCTTCTTGGGTTTCTCAGACATGGCCAACCTAACAAATTACCCTATTGCAGCTTTCAAGCCAGGTAATTCTATAACTGATCAGTTACAAACCGTGTCATGGGCTTTTCAAAAGAACCTGAAAAAAACCTTGGTTCTTTTGAAACCGATCTGTACCGGAACACCACTCTAATCCCAGAAATAAATTTAAACAGAATGAGTCGGCTCCAAACTGGACCGACCGGAAAGAAACCGAAGAAAATAACAATTTCCAACTTTTTCACAGTCACTACCTATCTACACACTACCTGTACCATAGACAGAGGCTGGAAATCCGAAAATAACAAAAAATTATACTGTTTAAACCGAAACGCTTTACTTTTACCAAACCTAGCAGAGAAAATCTCCGGAGCGACTTCACAGTTAGGCGGAGTAAAGAATCTGACAGTTACACTGGGAAGTACCACAGACAAAGGTTTGAAAACTGAGCTCGAGCTCAACATCCTATGCTTCTGCATAGAGTTAACTCTTTCCTCTCTGGGGCAGTTCAAGTGCTGGGGATGACTGCATTATGTCTGAATACAGCAAGTCTTCATGTTGTTTGAACCCCCAAACCCTAAATGACCTGCAGGGCAACCCACACACATCATGCCCCCGAACTCTACACCACTATCAGTTCCGCAGGGCAGCTGTGTCCCCCCCTCGATCCATTCCCCGGCCCGATTTTGTGCCGCAAATGGTTGAACATTAAACCTCCCCGAGATCCCTGGTAGTCTAGTGGCCCCCACCCACCCCACCCAGCAGTGCCAGTCCACCCGCATCCTCCCCACCCATCATCAGCCAGTGACTGGCACAGCCCACCACCCCCACGGCCAGTCACTGACTGAGCTCCGCATGAGCGCTTACTGCATAGATGCGATCAGAAATGAATGAGTCACTGCCTAGTGGCGGCACCTGCCTTCTCAGACATGTCAACTCCTGTGGGGAGAAGCATCCTGGTGTCAGACTCGCCCGTGTGTACACATGGACCTGCACACATCTCCCGCTGTCTGCAGCCTCACCATGGTCTGTGTTGCTGGTAGCCTGTGCCATGGTCCACATGTGGGCAGCCAAGCACAGGTGGACATGCACCATGGTTTGTGGTCCATGTGGGATGGCGCACGTGCCACTCATGACCATGGTGGGGGTACTGTGTAGCTACCACAGGGTGTGTGACACCATCCTGTCTGCTGTGGGGGCATGTCCCAGTACCCCTGCAGCATGTGTGCTGCCACTATGGTGCCACATCATACCTGGGTGTCACCCATGTGATGGCTGCAGGGCAGAGGGGGACTGCCATGTGGTGGCACACACTGTTAGGGTGAACGCAGTCTGTGTACTGGCCGTGGTGACACTGTGCCTGCATGGGTGTCACTCTGTGCACCGTACCTACCTGTGGCATAGTGCTGCATCCACCTCAGAGTGCAGGCCACCCCCAGCCATATGTCCCATCCCTGTATCCCTGTGTACATTGTAAGGTCCTCCGTACATGTCACCTCTCCTCCCTGCCCCACATTGCACCGCCTCAGCACACTGCCATCTGTACCACAGATCAGCAACGGTGCTCCATACATGCTGTGCTGTGTGTGCCCTGGTGACCTGGTCATCCGCTGTGGTCATGGAAGGGACAAGTCCATTGTCACCCCATGGATACATCCCTGCTGTAGTACAACACGGTTTGCAGTGGGTGCTACTTAATGGATGTCTGGTCCCACATGAGGTGTACAGGGGTCCCACCTGTTGTGCACACTCTGATGCAGGCACACCGGTCTGTGCTGTAGCCCTGTAAACATGGCTGTATAATCACCCTGTAGGCACTGACTCCTCTCAGTGTCCTGGACTCAGCCTGCAGAATTGGGAGCATTTATGGCTCAGGGCATGCAAATGAGGCCTGAGCACCTGTTAATGAGATGCTAATCGGCTGAGTTGCCCATGCATGGTTGATGAGGTTGTTTGGGGCACATTCTCTCTGAATAGCACAATTGCTCCCAGCTCATCTCACTTTGCACAGAGCATTTGTGTGATGCGCCAATGACTGTACAGCACATTCCCAGCGCATGCATGGCCTGGTTGGTTCATCTGCATGACTACGGAGCATTCTACACAGCACATTCATCATGCATGCATGGTGTCCATGTGTTGCGGCACATCTCCCATGATGCACCATTCTGCCGCTGTCCGGTTGCACCATTACAAGCCTGATGAACATGGTGTCATGTGCCATATCGTGCAGCATGTTCCACAATGCCCTGTCCATGCAGCACTGATCCGGCCCTCTCAAATGATCACGCACTATGCGCGGTAGACGTTCATGGCACAGGCCATGCACGACATGGTGCCCACATGCATAACACGCATGCGCAACCATGTCCTGGCCATGCAGCACCATTGCGTGATGGTGTGCGCATGTGCGAGCACGTCACCAGTGGCCATTCACGCTTCACGTTCAGTGCTCGCTGTGCTGCATGTGCCTCACTGTTTCATGTGGCACAAAACGTTCGCTAGAAGGCACTTTTCCTGTTGCACCTTGCCACTGTCTGATCACAGTTTAGGATGCCTAGGGCAGGGAGAATGGTGCCTAGTGCCATGAACTGGTCACAGATGGAGCTGCTACATCTTGTAGCACAGGTCATGGCTGTGGAGGGGTGCCCGTTTGGACAGGAGGACATCCATGTGCCCAGGGCCCTGGTGTGGGCTACCATTGCATCGCAGATTGTGTGCCCTACTGGGATGCCACACACAGGGGAATAGTGCAGGCATCACTATGGTGACCTCCAGAGGCAGGACACAGAGCGGCTTGTGCAGCTGTGGTGCCATGCACACAGGGGTGCACTGCCACGTCCAGGTAGGTGTTCTTCAGCTGTATCCTTGTGTGGCACATGTTGGATGTGTCTATCACTGCCGTAATGGTGCTCCTGTGCTGCATTGCCCTGGTGCCGGGGGGGTGGGGCATGGCTGTGTGTGCCTGCTAACACCAGGTGCTTCACAGCCTGGCATCACTGTCTGCTGCATGGCCATGTGCCAGTGGGGGGGGAGCTGTAGCACTGCATCCTGCACAGTGGCAGTGTTTGCTTATAGTGCTGTTTGTTGTGTTTTGCAGGACCAGGGGCCAGGCAGCAGGTTGCGGATGCAGCTGAGGAACATCGTCAGCGATACATGGGTGCCAGGCCTGGTGCCCTGCTGGGGGCGAGTGAGTACCGCTTTCCACGATTGCTGTCTTTCTGGTTCTGTGTGGTCAGCAGTGGGTGGGGGTGTGTTCCACGTTCTGGCCCTCAGTGTGTGTGTGTTCTTTCTGTCATTTGCTGTAGGTGTTCTGGCTCAATGTGTTGTTGTGGGTGGTGGTGGTGGTGGTGGTGCTGCATCAGTAGATGTGGACTGGAGGATTCATGTGGCCATCCAGGTGTCCCTGTGCCCTCTCTCGCATGGACTGTTCAGTGCCTGTCAGCTGCCCTGTGGGGCATCATGCTGCGCCTTCCGGTCTGTGCCGGGGTGCTGCGTGGCAGGGCACGGTGCCGCTAGTGTCTCCCTGCCACTTTCTAGGGGACTTCCTGTGTAAATAGTTACCCTACCCTGTCCCCTGTTTTTGTCCCTTTCCTGTCCTCCTTCCCGTCCCTGCTCCCCCTCTTTCCTGTTTGTTGATGCTGTTGTTCCTTTTATGACTTTTGGTTTGTACAGTTTAATGCCCATTACCTTTTATAAACATGTTTTACTCTACACTTGTGTCTGTGGGTCTGTTTGTTCCAGCTCTGTGGTTGCTCCTCTTGCCCTGCTGTTTTGCTCCAGTTGTTCTACCTGGCTCCCCGTGTTGCTGCAGGGCATTCTGCTTGCCCTGGTGCATCGCTGGTTGCGCTGGTGCATCTGCAGTTGAGCCATTGTGTCCTGTGGTGATTCACAGTGGTGTTGCACTTGGCACTTGGCATGGGGCATGCCTCTGTGAATAGCTATGCATGGGCTCAGTGAATCTGACTTGCGCCGGTGCATTTGGATTGTGCCAGGAGCATCTTCTTTGTGAATCCTGCCTTACAAGTTTTATCTTTGTTCTATTTATCACCAGGGCATTTTTGTGGCACATAATTTTGTAAAAAGATCTAGTTTCCTTTGGAGTCCTATTTTTGAAGTAGAAATTAGAATGATAGCTGGCCCAGTGATGCTGAGGGCTAGGTGCTGGATGCCTAACCTCACGTCACACTGGCGACCCAGGTTCAGGAATGACCTGGGCCTTCGGAGGTCAGCAACAAGGGGGGAGGGCGGAGCTGGATAGAGCTGCCGACAGGCACGCTCTCCTCTCCAGGGAGGTGGGATGGCTCCTCTCGACTGATGGCTGCTGCCTGGTGGAGGCTGGGGACAGCACGGGCCAAGAGAGGAGCCAGGCACTAGGGCAATGGGATGGGAGGAAAGGGGCTATTACTGAGGCTGTGGGACTGATGCGTACCTCCACACACATGTGTACCCACTCCCAGGGCTCTTGGGAGAAAATGGTGGGGAAAACATTGCTGGCAGCAGGATGAGGACTGACTTTCCGCAGGCACTGCTCCCGGGTCGGGCATAAGGTAAGCCCCGGTAATTCCGGGAGACAGTGCTGTGGGGATCAGTCTGATGGGGGCTAGCCAAGGTGGAAGGCGAGAAAAAATGTTACATGATAAAAAAAAGAAATTAGAATGATATCCTTGGCAGGTTAAACAGGAGACTTTTTCAGAGAAAATGGCAGGAGAATGAAAGCTTTGATCATCCATTGCTGAAATTATTGAATTTATGTAAATGTTAGATAGAGTGGGAGCTAAAATGCACCCCTGTCTTCCACTGTTTGTTTTTGTTTTGTCAGTGAGGTCCCCCTGATGGTTATATTGTACCCATATCCAGGTATCTGAATGTAAATGTTGTATGATTTTTAAAACAATTGGATACATTTTTAGAAGTGCCAGCGTTTTCCATAATAAAACACGACTGGTGCTATCGAAGGCCGATGACAGATCCACGAAACAGCAATAAAACTTTTGCCTCTTAACCTGAACATACTTCCAAATCAAATGATAAAGTACAAACTAGTGTTGGATCATGGAATGCCCTAACCTGAAACCATTCTGAAGGTTACTTATATTTTCTTCTTTATCAAGCCTGCTAACACCAGGTGCTTCACAGCCTGGCATCACTGTCTGCTGCATGGCCACGCGCCGGCGGGGGGGGGGAGCCTGTAGCACTGCATCCTGCACAGTGGCAGTGTTTGCTCATGGTGCTGTTTGTTGTGTTTTGCAGAACTGGGGCAGTCAATAAGTCTTTTTAATACAATTTTAGAAATTTTGTTTTGGTGAAACATCAAAAATAAATTGTGAAATATTAATCAGACTTATAGGTCTGTACATGGCAGGGTCCAAACGATCACCCTTCTTGTACAGAGTAAAAATGACACTGCCCTTCCAGTTATCCGGAAACTTCAGGTTTTGAATAAATGAACTGAACAAAACTGCCAAACCAGAACCCATCAATCATGAACGGTTTTATATAGATTAGCAATAATAAGATCTGGACCTGGAGCTTTAGTAGATGCTAAGGAGAGGATAGCTTCCATTATTTCATTATAAGTTATTTTATATAGCTACGGGAAATAAAGGTAGAAGTATTCATTTTACTCATTCTAAGATCCTCTACACATGAGTAATATAATGATTCAAAATGCTTTTCCCAAGACATTGGAGCTGTGTGGACTTCTAACTTATTAGTGTATTGCCTTAGGTCTGTTGAGACCAGAAACATAGAAACATGGACTTTGATGACAGATAAGGACCACTTGGCCAACCTAGTCTGCCCATTTCCCTACCTATTGGATAAGCTGCAGATCCTAGTTAACCAACAGTCTTCTTCTTCCTACACCCCCACCAGAATTGTCTTATGTCTGTCACATGCATTCTTGAATTCCCCCACTGTTTTTGATGCCACGACCTCCTCAAAAAGGCCGTTCCATGTGTCCATCACCCTCTCTGTGAAAACGTACTTCCTCACATTGCCTCTGAGCTGTCCCCCCTCTATCTTCAACTTATATCCCTTTGTTCTTGTACATCTCTTTTTCTGAAAGATGCTACCCTCTTGGACTTTGTTGATTCCCTTGAGATACTCGAAAGTTTCTATCATGTCCCCCCTCCTTTCCTCAAGGGTATACATATTAAGCTCCTTAGTCTCTCTTCATAAGGCTTCTGTTGCAAACCCTGCACCATTTTAGTTTCCCTCTTCTGGACTGCCTCCATCCTGTCTATATCCTTGTGGAAATGGTGTCTCCAGAACTACACGCTGTATTCCAGATGGGGTCTCACCACCTGTCTGTACAGAGAGATAACAACGTCTTGTTTTTCACTGGTGATGCCTCTCCCTATACATCCCAGTATCCCCCAGCCTTCCTTACTGCCTTCTCACATTGCTTGCTTACCTTTAAGTCACCTGATATGACTACCCCCAGGTCCCTTTCCATTTGTGTATTTGTTTTGTTTATTTTTTGTATAATATTTTTATTTGCTTTTTCAACAAACTTCAACATACAATCAAATACACAACTTATTCATTCTACTACCACCATCATACATTATAGAAATCAATCTTTTAACTTCATTCCAAACTTTGTTTCATTCAAATTAAACTAAGTTAAATTAAATTAAGTTACATTAAATTACATTAAATTAAAGTAAATTAGAGTAAAAGTGCAAGCAGTATACTCATGCTTTATACATCCAATCCTATTCTCATTCTTATATTTCCCCAGACTTTTCCTTCATTCATTATTATATTTGCTTGCACGCATGTGCAAGAAACATAGTGCCATCATCCAAGTTTTTAGGAGGTGTGTCAGTGTCTTCCAATTCAGTCAGTGTGTTTGCAGGCGCAGTCGCAGTTCTCCAATCATTGCTGGAGCTGTCTATGACAGCAGTTGAAAATGCAGTGGCATACAGTTGAAAGAGGGAGCTACACTTCAGTGAGCAGTGATAAGACACGCCCTGCCCATGCATGCTCCCTTACACACACACGCTACACACATACTTCCTTACATGCCAAGACATACTGTGTGCTTGCCCCACGAGACACAATTGTATAGCCAACTGGGGTGCCCAATCCCCCATCGGCTGTGCTGCACTTCCCCCCCAAACAGAGTTCCAGATGCCACATTGGGTGCCCACCCACAGCATGGCAACACATCTGTATGGGCGATGGGGGTGCACAATCCCCCGTCTGCTCCAGACCCCCCCAAACAGCCTTACAGCAGCCACGCTGGGAGCCCACCCCAGTGTGGCACAAGTCTGTATGGCCGACGGGAGTGCCCGATCCCCCATCGGCTCCAGCCCCACCAAATAGCCTTCTAGCTGCCATGCTGGGAGCCCACCCCAGCGTGGCAAACATCCCGCGTCGTCTTCCCGTTAAAAAAACAAAACCTGTAAGCAAGAAAACATTCCCTTGGCATTCACCCAGCTCACCCGCGCCCACCCACTGCACACCCTGCCTCCCCACACCTCCCCCACCCCATGCTTACCTCCGGATGCACGACGATCTTCGGTGGACCGGGAACACATCTGCACTCTTCAAAGCCGGCCGCGAACTGAGGAAATGCCTGGTAAGCTGCATAATGGGATAGATAGGGTTTTTTCAACTTTGCTGCATATCTCAGGCATTTTTTGGAATTTTTGCACCAAATTTTCAACATGGGGTTTTTGGGACCCCTTCTCATGAATGCTCTCACTGTCATGGTGTTAACCGGGCCCGAAGGGTGATTTCGCAGTCACTGCGCAAAATCACCTTTCGGGACTGAGTAATGAAATAACACTGCCACTGTTCATAAGGTGGGCTCTCAAAAAGCCTATGTTGAAAATTTGGTGGAAAAATTCCAAAATGACTGTTTTATGAGCGGCTATGCACTTCCAACGATGCTCAGAAGTTCATGAATTTTCAGTATTTTACCCAGATTTTCAACATTGCCATTTTACCACACCTCCTTATAAGCAGTACAGCTGTCATTTTCACATCTTGCCCAAAATGTGTTTCCGCACACATGTAGCGCACAATGGTGCAGTCGGTGTGCAGCAATGTTTGGGACAGATTAAGAAAATCACAGTGACACTGTTCATGAGCAGAGGTCTTAATGGCTATGTTGAAAATTTGGTGAAAAATTCCTGTGTAATGACTGTTTTACGAGCGCAGCATTGTGCAGTTCCTACGCACCGTAAGTTTTAAGTAATTTTCAATATTTTCACTCCAGATTTCACATTGCCATTTTATTACACTTCCTTATGAACAGTACAGCTGCCATTTTTCACATGTCACCCAAAATGTGTTTCTGCACATGTAGCGCTCAATGGTGCAGTCGGTGTGCGAAAGCAATGTTTGGGACAGATTAAGAAAATCACAGTTACACTGTTCATGAGCAGAGGTCTTAAAATGGCTATGTTGAAAATTTGGTGACAAAAGTCCATAAAATTGGCTGTGTTATGAGTGAGCATTGCGCAGTTTCCACGTACTCTTGTAAGTTCATGACTTTGTAATATTTTCAGTCCAGATTTTCACCAGTGGCATTTTTCCACACTTCCTTATGAACAGTACAGCTGTCATTTTTCACAACATGGCCGAAATGTGTTTTCACACTTTCAACGCAGAGATGCGTGGTCGCTGTGGGAAATCATTGTTCGGGACAGATAAAGAAAATCACAGCGACACTGTTCATGATCAGAGGTCCCAAAATGCCTGTGTTGACAATCTGCTGTAAAAAATCCCCAAACTAATTACATTACGGGTGTGCGTTGCACAGTTCTATGCACTCTCGTGACTTCACTAGTTTTTTAAATATTTTTACTGAAGATTTGCAACATTGCCATTTTTTACACCTCCCCATGAACAGCACAGCTGTCATTTTTCACATCCTGTTTGGAATGTGTTTTTGCACCTGTGGTGCTAAATGCCGTAGTCGCTGTGCATAAGCAACTTCCGGCTAACAAACTGATATTGCCACTGTTCATGAGGTGGGGATCACAAAAAAAATGTTGAAAATTTGGAGTGAAGATACCAATGAATGCCTGAGGTGTTAGGGTTTAAAATCATAACACCCCCACCCTGTAGAGAATGACAGGCATCAGGGGTGTGACTTGGGATTCTTGCCTGTAATGCTCATACCATTCCACACCCTGCAGCCAGTGAAAGGCATCAAGGTATGCCCTGGACTCTTTGGCCCCAAAGTTCACCCCATTCTCCTATACCGCACCCATCTCACTGTATTTCCTGATGGAATGGGGTGCGCATAAGGGCCAAAGACTCCAAGGCACACCGTGACACTTGTCAGTGTCTGCAGGGTAGGGTGTGGTGAAATGGCATGGCTGTTATACCTGACGACCCAAAGGCACACCCTAATGCCTGTCACTCTCTGCAGGATGGTGGTGGGGTTGGCTTCAGTTCAATACTTCACTGCCATTCCTATTATGCAGCTCTGTAACTTCTACACCACCAATGCCAATGCCAACAAGCAAACATTCGGCATTGACAAATGCTTGTTATCTTCCCTTTTATTCTTCTTTAAACATTTCCACTGCCCCCCCCTTTTCCTGCTTCTTCTTTTCTACTTTCTATATATCCCCTCCCTTTATCCTTCTCTTTCTCAACCTCCTGTACCTTCCCATAACATCCAGCTCTCCTCCTCTAACAAGGTGACCAAAAAAGGGGTCCAATGTCTTGTAAATCTTTCCTCTCTTCCCCCCATTACATAGGTTAGCTCTCAAGCAACAGTGTCTGCAACACCATCCTCCACCACCCTTGTACTGTCGGAGCAACTTGTGATACCCAAGTATTCTGAATCCCATGGCGAGCCAGAAAGGAAAATTACGTACCTACCGTAATTCTTGATCTTCTCTGTATCTTCACCATTCATTACTTCCTGGGTGTAAGCGAATGGCGCACCCATCACGAGCTTTTTTTTTTTTTTTTAAAGTTGCCCTCACTTGCCCGCTCGAGAGGCGGCGTCATGCGTCATGCGTGAGGCGGCCGTTAGTAGCGACGACTCTCCTCCAACTCAGTTCTGTGAGCCGGAGAGCAAAATGAAAGCAGAAAATATAGATAGCGAGGCAAGATAGCGAGGATAGCAAAGCAAGGAAGAATGAACTGAAAAGGAATAAGCCGATGGAGGAAGGACAGAGGAGATAAGAACATCCCTAGCCTAGGAGTGCAGGGCCTCCTTACCTGGCGACTCTAGGAGGAGAGATGAGTAAGGAAATGAGAAAATAGAAGAAGAAGAAGAAAGAGAAGAGAGAGATGGATGTTGAAGGGACCAGAATGCCCAACGAGCATAGTTAGCTTGTAGCTGAAGGCTCGACTAAAGGGAAGCAAGAATCCCGGAGATAGAGCTGAAGAGAAGGTTCACCGAACCCGCTAGACAGACTCAGGAGGGCATAGTCCTCATCTTCAACATGCCATTGTTCTTGACACCACCTCGGGCTCCTGGCATGAGGCCTTTAACTGGAGGACAGCCGAGGAGGAAGAATAAAACCCAGCAGCATGAGGCGCTGCTCAGGGGTTTAGAAATGGAAAATGTAAGCCTTTCAGGCGTTCCAAGATAAAGCAGGACTCAGACTGACTGGCTAAGGCGGCCAAGGCTTAGGCTGGCTAAGATTGGATATGGTCAGCAGAGCTCTACTGTAAAAATTGTCCAGGAGGACACTTAAAGGGAGAAACCACTTAGCAAAACAGCGAGAAGGATAGCCTACCTTCTCATTTGCCTTCTTGTTTGATTTCTCCTATTCCTTTTTTTTTTTTTACAGATAGAAAAATTTTTTTTTTTTTTTAACTAGATGCATGACCCAGATACCAAGATGCCTATAGCAGTCGGAGAGAGTTCCCTCAGCATTTTTTTTTTTTTTTGAAGAGAAAGGAACAGAGCGTGCTGTTCCTCTGCTCTAGGCAAGAATAGAGGGGGATTAGATTTCAGGGCAACTACCTGAACACGGGATTGCAGGATCAAAACTGAATAGCCTGAGCCAGGCCAAACAACTCCAGAGGTATCTTGCCATAAGAATAGCAAGAGATAGTTGTGCAGTCTGATCGCCAATGCAATCCGCGAGATGGCCCATGAATCTTAGAGTAAATAATTTTTCTGGATTTTAAACCCCCCCAAGAAGATTTTTTTTTTTTTACTTTTGTTTTTTTTTTTTTTTTTTTGAAAATGAAGCAATTTTCCCTATATTTTATATAATGCAGAGAGAGGAAGGAGACGGGAGGTGGAGAAGCCACAGGAAGAGGCCACTGAGGGGATGGTGGGCGGGTGTAAGTAATGAATGGTGAAGATACAAGAGAAGATCAAGAATTACGGTAGGTACGTAATTTTCCTATCTTCCCTTGTCAATCTTCACCATTCATTACTTCCTGGGTGAGTACTAAGCTCCTCTTCCCAGGAGGGAAGAGGCCATACCCTGAGGAACAAGACCCCAGCCTTCTGCTGGTGAGAAACAGAAGGAGAAGACCCTGGCTTATTCAGAAAGCCTAAGTGGGAGAAGAGCTAGGAGGTGCCTCCTGAGGACGAGGAGACGGAGGGAGCCCTGTAAAGTCTCCAGCTCTGGATGAGAAAAGACGGGTCCCCCGGAAGGCGGAGCGCATCACCCTACGCCGGGCCAGGGGTGACAACCTGGAGAGACGAAGCCATGCCGTCCGCCTGATGCAGATCGCTGTCCCCGCAAGCCTGGAAGCCACCTCATTGGCGTCATAAGATGCCCTTGCTTGGTGTCTTGCCAGCTCCAGGCCTACCGCGGAGAGGGCAATGGCTTGTCTGGTTTGCTCCGTGTCAGGCATAGATGCCAGCAGCTGGGACATCATCGACCACAGATGCCGGTTGTAGGCAGCGTGGTGAGCCTGATGTGATGCAATACACGCTCTCGCATGCGAAGAAGAGAACACTCTTCGCCCCCAACGGTCGAACTGGAGAGAGTCCGAATCCGGTGGGCGGTCGTGCGCCAGGCAACGGCGCCCAGAAGGAGTATCCAGGTATACCAAACCTGAGGACGGGTTGGGAAGGGAACCTAGAGACTCAGAGGGGGCACAATACCTACGCTGGCAGTCCGCCGGGGCTGGGGAAGAAACGGCAGGGAACTGCCAGGACCGGATAGACGCCTCCTGGAAGGGGATAGGCCAGGAAGGTACCACCAGATGCTGGGCACTGAATTCACCAAGGAATTCACGCGTCACCCGTTCGGTATTGTCTCTCCAAACGTAGGAAATCCGAAGATCCCTCACCATCCTCGAGAGGAAACGCTGATATTCTGTGAAATCAGCATCGGAGGACAGATGAGCAGGGGGTTCCTCTCCCTCAGAGGAGGGAGACGAGGATGATGGGGAACTGGAATGTCAGAGGATTCCTGCGGCGGTGGGGAGAGTCGAAGACCCGCTCATGCATGTAACTAACATATGAGGGAAGGTCACAGAATCCCTGAACTGCTCCCAGGATAACGGACCCGTGAGGACTGACATGGCCTGGGAGCGGGGTGGTGAAGGCAGAGAGATGGGAGAGGGGCACCTCCGAGAGGCAAACTGACTCTGCGAGGCTCTGGAATCTGGGGAAGGGAGCTCTAGTAGGAGGATCCCGGATATCAAACCAGGCCGCAGAACGGAACTCTGGGAAGCGGAACCTGAAGAGCCCTGGGAGAAACTCCCTGTGACGACGCTGACTGCATGGATCCAGAAGGGCAGTCCGACAACGCCGCCAGAGGACACCCTAGAACCCTGGGAGGGGCGGGCTCTGCGCTTACGCTCCTGGCCACCCCCTGAGGTGGCTAAAGAAGACCGAGCAGCAGGACGCCTGCCCTCAACCCTCGGATTCCGAGAGTGCCCTCCTCCCGACTGCAACGTTCCTAACCCCAGAGGAGGTAACAGCACCGGGGTAGCTGTCACCGGACCTCCAGAGAGGGGAGCCTCCCCCTCCGTCACCCCCACGCCTGCCCCCCGACTCTCGGCCACCCCAGCCGAGAACCCTCAGGAGACGACGGCAGGGGACAGAGGGAGGGGCCTGCATGCCCGCCTTGGTACTCTCTAGCCACCGAGGACCCAGATTCAAGAATGGGGATGCCAGGATGGTCCACATCTGAGTCATCGTCCTCCGAGGAGACGAGACCAGCAGGACCTCGATGCTGGCCACCCCAGGGTCCCTCGAGGCCCGGGCCGAACGCCCTGGTGTCGAAAGTGCGACGCCGCCCAGCACGCCGGCAGCATGAAGGCTCAACCTCACACCCCAGCGGCTCCGCAGACCCGCACCGCCCGGAGGAGGGAAGGCTGCCGCCGCCGCCGGGCGGCGCAGGAGGTGAAGCGGCACCGCGGCGGCACCGCTTAGGTTTATCGGCACCGTGAACGCGCCGAGGTTAAAACGGCACCGCTAACGGTGCCGCCTGATCACCGGCGCCTGAACGGCGCTGATCCAGCGGCGCTGGCGAACGGCCGCTTCGATCACCGCACCGCACGCGCCGGATTCGAAATGGCGCTGGGAACAGCGCCGCTGGGATCACCGGCACCGCAACGGCGCCGATCTGAAACGGCGCCACGAGGCGACGCCGAGGTCCACCAGCCGCCCAGCCAAGGGCTCGACACGGGGAGCCTGCACCAAGAGGTGACTGCCGAGGCGGTGTCAGCGCCAGCCCCGAGGGGCTATGACGCCCCCAACACCGCTGGAAGGGGCCTCCCGCAAGAAGGGAAGAGGAGACCCTCCTCCTCGGATCTAGAGGCCCGGAGGGGACCCGGGAAAGGCCTAAGGATCCGCCCGAGATTCCCGCGCGAGCGACGCCTGGTCCCCGAAAGTCGGCGGGCCTTGCCGAGCTTGTACGCTGATTCCTGAGGACGCTGACGGTCCATCGAGAAACAAGCGTCACATTTAATCCATATTAGTGGTTGGGTCTCAGGCAACGTAAGACAGACGTCATGCCGGTCCGAGACGGAGAAATGCCGGCCGCAGGAGCACCGACGCATAGGGGCACGGCCCATCTTAGAAGAACGTTTCGCTCCAGAACCGGACATAACGCAAAATAAACAAGATTAAACACAGTCGGAAATACACCCGGCGCCGTACAAAGGAAAGAAAAAGGAACAGTCTTACCGTAGGCGTCGAGTGTAGAAAAAGGAGTCGGATACGCACTTTTCGGTTAGCTACCGCGAACAGGTGCTGCCTCGACGGCGGGAGAAACAGAACTGAGTTGGAGGAGGAGTCGGTCGCTACTAACGGCCGCCCCTCGCGCATGACGCATGACGTCGCTCTCGAGGGCGGGGCCGTTAGGAAACTTTAAAAAAAAAAAAAGCTCGTGACGGGAAAGGCCCGCCGCTTACACCCAGGAAGTAATGAATGGTGAAGATTGACAAGGGAAGATCATATAGTACCCTGATCCACCTAGGTAATAGCTTCCACTCCTCCTCCTCCCCATCTTCCACCCCAAATGAACACCCTGGAGGGTCCACTGGCAGCTCCCTCCCAGCAATCTTTCCCACTCTAAACATCACCTCCTTCCAATATTTCTGCATTATCGGGCATTCCCAGAAACAATGCATATATGTCCCCCTTCCCGAACCACACCTTCCACATAAGGGTAATACTTCAGGGTGCGGCTTATGCACAATCACCGGTGGGTGATACACTCTATGAATGAATTTAAAGTATGCCTCTTTGTATTTGTTGCATACCATAATTCCGGAGTGCATCTGGAGCAGTAATTTCCAGTTTTTGTCCGTTATATCCCTACTGAGGTCTCTTTCCCACAGTTTCTTAGTTCTTACCATCCTATCAGGGAGTATAGCCTTTCCTCTCTTCACCACCCTGCCTATAAATCCTTTCTCTTGATTTTGAGCTGCGTAGATCATCACCTCCACCAGGTCCACTTCATACAACCCTTTGTTTTCCTTTCCCAGACTTCCCATATATGCCCTGGTCTGAAGATACCTGAATCTGTCCCTCTTACCCCCTCCTACCACCTCCTGCAACTCCTGTAATGAGCAAACCCACCCTCCTACTAGTAGGTGCCCCAGACTTCTTATTACCTTTCATTCCTAATTCCCATAGCCTATGTCTTCCAACCCTGGCAAGAAGTAGGGATTCCCCTCCACAGGCATTAAGAGTGTCTCCTTTCCTTGTGTCCATCCTTTCCTCCTTAATGCCTTCCAGGCCACTAATACCTGCACTACTAGAGGATTAACTTATTTTCCCATCCTATACGCCCTTAGCCCTTTACTGTGGAGATATGCCATTAGTTTACCCCGGGCCAATCCCTGCTCCAATTCAACCCAACTGGCAACTTCGGGCTTATGTACCCAGTCCACCACGTATCTTTGCTGTATGGCCAAGAAATAGTTTCCTAAATCTGGGAAATTTAAGCCCCCTTTCCCTTTATCTGCCTTTAGCCTCTTCAGACTAACCCTTGGGTGCTTTTCTTTCCAAATAAAGACAGTAAAGGCCTTCTCCAGCCTTTGTAAATCCTCCTTAGCCAGACCAAGGTGTAGCATTTGTAAGAAGTATAATATCCTGGGCAGCACATTCATTTTTCTTATATTAATTCTGCCCAGCCATGACACAGGTAGCTGTGTCCACCTTCTTAGATCCGTCTCTGTTGTTTTTATCAATTTGGTGTAGTTTAAATTATATAGGGACCCCAATGATCTACCAACCTGGACCCCTAAATATGTCATACTCATCCCCACCACTTTGAGTCCCCATTGTCTTACCTCTTCTCCAGCTACCTTAGACCACATTACTTCTGACTTTCCCAGATTAATTTTGTAACCCGAAAATTTCCTGAACTCCTCTGCTAATGACAAAAGTGGGGGAACCGATCGCCTAGGGTCCTTCATAAACAACAACACATCATCCGTGTATAGTGCCAATTTATGTTGTGACCTACCTCCCCCCCACCCCTGTATGCTCCCGCATTCTCTGATTGCCACAGCCAAAGGATCTATCACAAGCGCAAACAATAAGGGGGAGAGTGGGCAGCCCTGCCTCGTGCCTCTCTACAGCATGAAACTCTCTGACCTACTGCCATTTATGACCACCTGCGCCCTAGGCATTCTATATATCGCCTTTATCCATCCCAGGAACGGTTCATCCAGACCAAACCTCCTCAATATTTCAAACAAGTAATCCCATTCCACTCTGTCAAATGCTTTTTCGGTGTCCATTGAGAGGATCCCTATATCTTCCTTTCCCCTATTCGCTCTCCAAAGTATATTAAGCAGCCGCCTCATATTATGATATGACTGCCTTCCTTTAATAAACCCTGTTTGGTCCGGGTGAACCATCCCCAGGAGAGTCTCCTCCAATCTGCTGGCCAAAACTTTAGCCTTTATCTTCAAATCACAATTTTGCAGTGATAACGGTCGATACGAGGCACACTGTTGCGGATCCTTTCCCTCCTTTGGTATGAGGTATATGATAGCATCATAACACGTATCCGGCAAGCTAACCTCCTCCATCTCCCCCCTCTGCTGGAACACTCTACACAGCACCCGTGCAACTCGGGCTCCCATCACTTTATAGTACTCCACTGGATACCCATCAGATCCACTAGCTTTCCCCTTCTGCAACCTTTGGATAGCTTTCATCACTTCCCCCTCTATTATTGGTTTCCCCAACTTTTCCCTCTGCATCTGCATGGCTTTTGGAATTTTTATTCTCTGTAGGAATTCTAACATCTTTTATTTTGTTCCCATATCCTCTGCCTAGTATAACCTTTGGAAAAAGACCTGAAAGGCTTTCTGCATCTCCTTATCCTTGCTCTGTAGGATACCCTTATCATCTCTCACCCCCAAAATTCTATTCAACCTCCAACGTCCCTTCATAAGATGAACCACCAATGGCCCAGGTTTATTTCCCCATTCAAATATGTATCTTTTGTTAAATAGGCCAGCTCTCCCCGCTTCTGATCTCAAATGTGCATTTAGCGCCTCCCTTACCATGTCCAACATTCGGACAACCTCCCCCTTT
Organism: Neoceratodus forsteri; assembly: GCA_016271365.2. Taxonomy (NCBI): domain Eukaryota; kingdom Metazoa; phylum Chordata; order Ceratodontiformes; family Ceratodontidae; genus Neoceratodus; species Neoceratodus forsteri. The sequence continues at coordinate 277,637,328 of CM057459.1, forward strand.
TCACCTTGAGCCACCATCCTTTCTAGCTCCTTTAATTTACTTTCCAGCTCCCTTCTCTGTTCACATCGTTTCTTCTTCTTTGTGTGGGATATATATTCAATAATTGCTCCCCTCATAAAAACCTTGCCCATTTCCCAGAGTATGTTGTTCGAGATCCCTTTCTTTATCATTTGTTGCCATAAACAAATCCCAGCTGTCCTCCAGATGCTTTCTAAATTCCTCATTCTGGGCCATATAAGTGGGAAATTTCCATGTGGAGGGAGTTCCCTGTCTCTCCCTTGTATTTTCATTACCACTATTGCGTGGTCCAAAATGTGTATGGGGCTGCGCCGTGTCTCCCACACCCGCGCATACCACTCCCTCGTGGTTTAAATGTAATCTATCCGTGTCCATGTTTTGTGGGGGTTCAAAAAAATGTATATTCCCTCACTCCCGAGTTTGCCATTCGCCAGACATCCACCAGTTCCAACTCTGCCATTCCCTCTTGCCATTGTTGCATCCCCCCCGACACTCTCCCTTTCCCTTCAGAATGGTCCTTTTTTGAGTCCATAGCTCAATTAACCCCAGGAATTTCTCTCAGACCAGTAAATCCAGCAAAGAGGCATAGAATTGGCAGTCATATGCCGCCAGGGCATACACCAATCCTAAAGTAATCTGCTCCTCATCCAGGGTTACCAAGATGAAAATAAATCTCCCATCCTTAGTATCCCTAATTACCCTCTGCTCTTCTAAATTCAGACCTTTATGTATCAATATGGCAACCCCTCTTTTACACACGGAGGCAGAAGCCGCATAACACCTCCCCACCCACCCTCGAACCAATTTGGCATGCTCTACTTCTGTTAGGTGCGTTTCTTGTAGCAGAACTATTTGGGCTCTCCCTCTTTTAAGGGCTGTCAGCAACATAGACCTCTTTACTAGATTTATAATACCTCGAACATTCCAAGTAATCACATTAATACTTTTGTTAACCAACATTTGCGAATATTAATTCTTTCCCTTTCACCTTCACATTTCAACCCATACCATGATAGTTTTATATACCCAGTTTCAATGGTTGAACTTTGTTCATAAAAAAATATATCAATAACAACTCACACAAACTCAACAGCAATTCAAACATATAACTTTGTACATGTATCCCCCTACTCCCCTTTCCTCCTTTACCCGTTGTCTCCCCATCCCCTACCGTACCTCCTTCCCTTAACGTTCTCTCTGCTTGCTCCTTTCCCTCTATCCCCAATCTGCCCCACTTCCCCTTCCTCCTCCCACAACTCCCTCCATTCTTTGTTTTCTTCCTTTCCCTTCCCGTGTTCCCACCCCTCCTTTTTCCCTTTAGAAAACCCTCCATCCAAACAGACCCTTTCCTTCCCCCCCTCCCCCTTGTGTAGTCCCCCTTTCCTTAGACACTATCAGTCTCCCGGATTCGAGTGTCTGCCTCATCCCCAGATACTGAAAGAGACACTCCCATGCTCTCCCCCCACAGCCATTTGATCTTTGTGTCTCTTGCCCTGCACCTTCACCCTTTTAACTATCCCCCTTCCTTGCCAGCACTTCCAGCGTTTCCTTTTCCCTCGCTCCTCACCAGTCCCCCCCCAACTGCAGGCTTCCTTGCAGCCCCCATCTTGTCCAGCTTCAAGCCCTTCCTCTTCCTTTATCCCTCCCCTATAATGTTTTCCCCCCCTTTGCGTGCACCATACAGGAGTTACAAGAAAAAACTGATTGGGGCTATCAGTAAGGACAAGCAGGGAGATTAGGCTGTGCTTAGAAACCAACGCGCCAAGCCCCTCTCCCCGCCCGACCTTCTACCTACACCCAGACACTTTTCCATTCAGCTTCTCTCTTCACGAGCGTTTCGGGCCTTCTCCTTCACATACAGGTATTTCTGCCACATAATACTAGCTCTCGTCCTGCAATGGTACTGCAGACAGCCTCGTCAAATGACCCCTTCAGTTCTCTCTGCCATCCTCTGGGCAATCCGTCATTCTTATCAAGTTCCAATACCCCAAACCATTTCCACAAGTGGCGGTAACTCAGTATCAGTCTTTCCAAAAATCACTCTTTCTCCTCCAGCAAGTGCTTGAACAACAAAACTGCAGATCGAACACCAATAAACAATGAACTGCAAATACTGTCTCTCCACCTTTACTTAAAACCCAATGCAGAGTTCCCAACTCCATTACTCAGTTACTGAATTAATCCTCAGCACAGCTTTTGCCTTATATTCTTCACAAACTCCTCTGCTTTTTCCACTTCCCAAAAGGAGTACGTGGCCCCCTCATGTTTTATTTTTAATTTGGCCAGGTACACCAAGAAATTCTTGATCTTCAGATCACACAGTTGCTGCAGAGTTATTGAATGATTTCCTTCTTTTTAGGAGTCTGGACAAACAGTCCTGCGACATATAAAGACAGTGGCCCTCGTACTCCACCCTCCCCTTCTCTCGAAAAGCCTTCAGCACTAGTTCTCTGTCCTGGAAGTGATGAAACTTAAATATTATTTGCTTCAGCAGCTGATCTCTTGGGGGCTTGGGCATCACGGCCTGATGAGCCCTCTTGAGCTTGAATTTCTCTTTCGTGGGCTGGAGACCCAGCAAGCCAGGCAGCATTCGCGTGCAGAAATCCAACACACTTTCCCCTTCCATACCCTCTGGCAATCCTGTCAGCTTTAGATTCAGTCACCTATGGTAGTTTTCCTGGTAATCGAAGGCTTCTTTTAAGTCGTTCAGCTCTTTTTGAAGGGCCACAACCTGTCCAGGGGTCGCCAGTAGTTGTCTTCCACATGCGAAATTCTCTCCTCCATATCTGACAGTCTGCCCGCTTACGCCACTTGTTGCTCCTGTAGTTCCTGGAGTTTTAAATCCAGCTTTCCTTTGAGTTTAATTAACCGGGGCTCCTGTGTATTTGTTAATACCTCCCCACCCCTCTATTGTGTACTCTTCCCCTGGGATATTGTTTCCCAGGTGCATTACTTTGCACTTCTTTGCATTGAATCTAAACTGCCATACTTTTGACCAGTCCTCCAACCTTGACAAGTCCCTTCTCATCCTTTCCACACACCCCCAGGTGTATCAAACCTGTTGCAGATCTTTGTGTAGTCTGCAAAGAGGCATACTTTTCCTTCCGGTCCTTCTGCAATGTCACTTATAAAGACATTAAAAAGGACCGGACCCATTACTGAGCCCCGTGGTACCCTGCTTAGTAATCCCCCTTTCTTTGGAGTGGACTCCATTTACTATTACCCTCTGTGTCCTGTTGTCCAGACAATTTTTTACCCAGGTTACCATCTTGGGACCTACTCCCAGGCTGGCTAATTTGTTTATTAATCTTTAATGTGGGACTGTGTCAAATGTCTTGCTAAAGTCTAGGTAGGCCATGTCCACAGCCCCTGCCTGGTCAAAGAAATGTATTAGATTCATCTGACATGATCTTCCCACTGTGAACCCATGTTGCCTTGGGTCCTGTGCCCTGCTGGCCTCTAGGTACTCAACAATTCTTTCTTTCAGAAGTGATTCCATTATTTTGTCTACCACTGAGGTCAAGCTAACAGGTCTATAGTTTTCTGCCTCTGCTTTGCTCCCACTTTTGTGAAGGGGAATCACATCTGCCCTCCTCCAGTCCTTAGGTACCACACCATCCTCCCATGATTTGTTAAAACGGGTAGTCAGTGGTGCCACTAGTTCTCCCCTTTAGTTCTTTTAGAATTCTGGGGTGAATCCCATCAGGCTCCATTGCTTTGTCCACCTTCAGTTTTAAGAGGAGACCAATAGAGGACTTCCGTACCCAATCAGGGTGCTGAAGCACGAGCAGACTTGATAGACCAATAGGCCTACTCTGCTAGCATCTAGTATGTTAGTTCTTTCAGAACCCTTTCTTCTGTGAAAGGACTGGTATCAACCTCCCTATCCAGAGTGCTTCTATTGATTGGATTAGGTACCTCTCCCTCCTCTTCTTTTGTGAATACTGAGCAGAAGTATTCATTCAGTATCCTGCTTCTTCACTGTCCCTCTCTGCCCACCCACCCTCCCTTAATTAAGCCTCACTATCCCTCCCTTGGTCTTTCTTCACTCCCTAATGTACCTATACAATGTTTTATCCCCCTTCTTAACGGAGTTGGCTGTCTTTTCCGTGGTTTGGGCCTTTGCTATTCTGACTAGCTTCCCTGCTTTCTTCCACTTTAACTGGTACAGTTCTCTGTCCTGCTCCTTCTGTGTTTCCTTATACTTCCTGAATGCTATTTTTTCTCCCTAACCTTCCCCGCCACCTCTTTTGAGAACCATAGTGTTTTTTTCTTTAGTTTTGATTTGTTTATTTGCTTCACAGAAAGGTTTGTTGCCTCTGTGATGGCAATTTTGATGTTTCCCCATTGTTCTTCCACCCCTCCTTGCCTGTTTGCTAGTGTTTATCTGAGGCACGCTCACTTTTTGACAATGTCAGACTCCTAAATTCCAGTACCCTCACTTCTGTATGGCTTGACTCTGCGGCTGTGTTTATCATGAACCACACTGTTTGGTGATCACTTGTTCCCAGATGGCTATCCACTTCTAGATCTGAGATCCTCTCTCTGTCCCCATTTGAGAGTGCAAGGTCTACGACTGCTCCCTCCCAAGTGGTTTCCAACACTTGCTGTCTGAGGCATGCCCCTGTAGGGTATCTACATACCTCTCAACTGTCACACATTACGAGGTACATCACTCATTTTACCCCTCAGATATCCTCTGCCCCACATGAAGAAGGGGGTATTCCACATTTCCCACTGAGACTTTAAAGCACAAATTCATAATTATCTATTATGCTCTGTTATCAGCAAACATTATTAACATTAGTGCACTGATAGCCATAGTGTTCTGAGCTTGCAGTGCCAAGTTTGATGATATGTCACACATTTTGCTCATTTGTCACACATTTCAGGGAAGAAAGGTTGAGAGGTATGGAAATCTAGAATGACCCTGCTCTTTGATGTGGCTGCAGCAAAGGTGCTCCAGTTAACATCTGGCATATTCAGGTCCCATATCAGCAATATCTCCTCTTTTTCTGCCATTCTAAGGATGCTTTCTATCATTTCCAGGACCAGAGTCCAGAAACTTCTTATATCTTTATTAATAACTGTTTTCCATAGTTTTCTCCACATGGCATTATTATATTTGTTGCGTTCTTGCTCAAAAACTTTTTTATAACCTTTCTTTTCCAGATTTAATTTGCATGAATTCTCTTTGGTCCTGTTACTTTTAACTTTCGTAATCAATTGTGAGTGCTTATGTTTCTTGTGTTTACCGATCTGATTAAACCATGTAGGGACATTCCCTTTACTTTTTTGGATAAGTTGTTCTACAATGAGGCCTAATTAGATCATTGATGGAGGTCCAGACATTTCTAATTTGTTCATCATCCTGAGAGTTAAGAATTTCATCTTTTAAATTATTACAAATTTGTGAAGAAAACAATTGAGCAAAGACATCTATGACTGTCACTTTCCAACGTATTCATTTTTGATTAATAATTTCCAGTTCTCCTTCCTTACTAGGGCCATCTTGACTACTGTTCTTATGTGATATTTGGGTATACCCACCCAATGTCAAAACTTCGACAGCTACCGACATTATGCTGTAGTGTCAGTGCTGTGACCCGGCACTGCAGTTTGGGGGTCTTGCACCCCCCAATCAGCTCTGACTCAGAGTTGATTATATTTAGTGGGGGTGTGTGGGGGCACAGCACCCCATGTGGGTGGTTTGGGAGCAAAGCCCCCCAAAGAAAACATGTTGGTTTGTAGGAAACCGCAAAAAGTGGTCAGCATGGTGGTTTTGCTGTCTGGTTGTTCAACAAAATTTTTGTTGACAACCAGTCATGGATCCTGATATTTGTATTATAACATGAATGGAAAAATGTGAAGATTCAAATCTGTCCAAAATTTGTAGTTGCTTTAATTTTTTCAGTTCTTCTATGTTTACCCAAATTAAATCTATGGTTGATGAGCCCATAGGAACTATAAATGTGAAGGCTTCATTTAGATCTCCAGAGAATCTTCCATTAGCTAAATACATATTATGTTCTGTCATAAACTTATATCTTTCTTTCCCTCTAGTGTTCAGGACCTTATCCATAAAGTTTCTGTGGTAAAAAGCATCAAAGGTAAGTATGAGAATACTGGATAATAATTCTATGTAGTAATTCTTCAAGGGCAAAAATTTATGATTGGCCACTCCTGCATCATAATCACCTGCCATGAATTTGAGCAGTACTCTATACACCAGGGGAAAAGGATGGATGGAAAATATAGAGGTGCTTCCCTGACCAATCCAGAGCCAGTGCATCCAGAGGTATTGTTCCCTGAGCTGGGGGTCTGCAACAGTACTGTGGCAGGTTGTGGTTTTCATGGGATGCAAAGAGATCTATCTCTGGGGTACCCCACCTTCTGAAAATCACTCCCACCACCTGTCTGTTCAGGGTCCATTCAAAGGGTTGTTCAGACCCAAAGTGCTGGGGCTAGTGTGGATGTCTCCTCTGTCCTCACAGTGGACTTTGACTAGTTAAATGTGCAATAAAGCAGGTAAGTTTACTTATTTGGTTGTGGTCATCCTGATTTGTTCTACCACTCAGTGTGTGATATTCTGGACAGTGTCCATTCATGATGGGCCTTGTTGATCCAACTCAGAGCATCTGCTAGGGTATTGTCCTTGCCTGGCAGATGAGTGGCCTGGAGGGAAACTCCTAGGGAGTAGGTCAGGCTTCATGTTTTCATAGCTTCTATGCAGAGAGCACTTGTCCTTCCCTGCTTGTTTATGTAATACATTGTGGTGGCATTGTCTGTCCTGACCTGTACCACCCTTCCCTGCACTAGTGGTGTGAAGGCCTTGATTGCCAGCAACACTGTTCTGTGCTCCAGCAGATGTATATGCTGGAGTACTCTGCACAGGACCAAGTGCTGTGGGTTGTGTGATCCTCTAGATGGGAACCCCACCCCAGTAATGATGCATCTGTTGCAAGAACCACTGATGAGGACTCTTGCTGAAAAGGAACCCCTTCCCTTAGGTTGGTTTCCTCTTTCCACCACTGAAGGGCCTGAAGTAATGTTTTTGTTACTGGGATTAGCTTTGAGAGAGGATCTCTCCTTTGACACCAGTGTGCCCTGAGGTGTAATTGAATGTCTCTCATCAGAAATCTGGAACCTGTAGCAGCTGCCATGTGGCCCAGGAGCTGTACAAACTGCCTTGCAGTTTTTGCTTTGTTCAGCCTGAAAAAGCATGCCATTTGCAGAATACTTCTTACTCTGCATAGAGGTAGGTAAGCCCTGCCCTCTCAGATATTTAGTTCTGCTTCTATGAACTGCAAAATGAAGATGAAACACGTGTATGTATCTGCTGTTCTTAGCCTTTGCTGATTGCATTGTGAGGCCTACTGGCACCATGCAATTCTGCTTAAAGTTGAGCCAGTCCAAATTCTATCATGGGGATTTGCATATGTTTCCCATGATGCTTTGCATTATTGGGGTATGTGCAATTATGTTTTCTTTAAAATTTGGCTGTACAGCCAATATCCTCTGGGATAACATGTGCCTCAGGGCATTTGCTCTGGGGTTCTTTTGTAGTCTTGGTATGGGAAAACTGACACCTAATCTTTGTAGATATGCCACAATCACTGCCAGGCACTTTGTGAACACTCCTGGAGCAGAAGTGAGACCGAATGGCAGGGTTAAAAAAGTACAGTTACATAAGAACTTACCGTAACAGTAGATCTTTGAGAGAGGCTTTTACAGTAGGTACTAACAGGTAGGACTAAGCCACCAGGTGCTAGGACCACACAGAAAACTTTTAGCTAGCATTGTCTGGTGGGGGACTGCCCCCCCGGCACCACGTGACTGACATCAGAGTGCCACTATATAGGGAGCAGTCCCCATGCCCACCCTCCAGTTCTCCCGCTGGAGAACTAGAAAAGTGTGACAGGAGAAGGAGTGGGCTCCTGGAGCTAAAGAGCTATGACAGGAGAAAGAGCAGAGGAAAACCCAGGGGGAAGGTGGGAGGGAAAGCAGTATCTACTGCAAGAGCCTCTCTCGAAGATCTACTCTTATGGTAAATTCTTACATAACTGTACTATCTTACTTCAAGAGGGCTCTTACAGTAGGTACTAACAGGTAGGACTGAGTCCCAAGCAGTCAAAGTCAGACAAGTCTGAAACATGGGAGGTAGGAACTAATCAGCAGTAAACAGGGATCTTAGGACAAGAGTCCCAGTAGAACAGCTAGGCCAAAGCCTGCCCTGCGCCTAGAAGCAATATCAAAACTGTAGTGCCTAGTGAAGGTGTGGACAGAACTCCAGGTGGCAGCCACACAGATATCTGCAGTGGAGAGAAGAAACAAGCAGTAGAAGCAGCCATGCCTCTGGATGAATGCCCTGTAACAACCCCTATAAGGGTCTTGTTATACTTCTGATAACAGAAGGTGATGCAGTTTGCCAACCATTTGGACAAACACTGTTTTAAAACCGCAGTGCCCTCTCTGAAGAGACTGATTTAAGGTGGATTCTGAAACCACTTTAGGCAGAAACTTAGGATTTGTATGCAGAGCCACCTGGTCTCTATGAAAAATCAAATAAGGCTCCTTATACATCAGGGCTTGAAGCTCGGAAATCCTTCTAGCCGAGGTAATGGCAACCAAAAACAGCACTATCCATGAAAGGTAGCGCATGTCACAACTCATTGCTATTTCGAATAGGAGCAGTGTGAGTTTCTCCAAAATGAAATTCAGGTCACAGGGAGGCACAGGGCTCCCAACTGGGGGTTTCAAATGAAGTATCCCCTTCAAAAAAGTCTGGGATACTTCCAGCTGAGCCAAAGTTTTGCCACCCACAGGGATGTGGTAGGCAGAAATGGTGGCCAAATGGACCTTTAGTGTCAAATAACTAAGTCCCAGGTCATAGAGGTATAAGAGGTAGTCTAGGACTTGAGGAACCAGCCAGGAAAAGGATTCCAACTCCTTAGATGTGGCCCATATTGAAAATCTCTTCCATTTCACAGCATATGTGGCCCTAGTGGATGACTTTCTGGTCTCCACTAGGATCTGTGCCACCCTAGGGGAGACCCCAAAGGAAGCAGCAGCTATATCAGTAGGTGCCACGCATGAAGGTGAAGGGACTGCAGGCCTGGGTTCTCTGTTCCTGTGTCAATAGATCTTGGCAGATTGGTAGTGGAACTGGAGGGTCCACTAACAGCTACCAAAGCAGAGAGAACCAAATTTGTCTGGGCCAGAAGGGAGTGATCAAAATCATTCATGCCCCTTCTACCTGAAGTTTCAGAAGAACTCTATGCATCAGTGGAAGTGGAGGTAAGGCATACATGAACCTCCCCTTCCAACATAGAGACAGCACATCTCACCAGAAAACACCAGAACCTAGAGCGAGCGAGCATAAAGAAAAAAGTACTCACCATAGTAAATGTTGTTTCTTCTAATGGAGTTTTGCTGTATTCTGACTATATGCAGTTAGCGCCAGCATGTGAACTGCTCCGGAGAGGAAAGGGTTAACTCTATGCCAAGGCATAGAATGTTGAGCTCAAGCTCGTTTTTTCTTTCGAAGATGTTGTCTACCACTGACTGTCTCAGTTCCCACTCGTGGGCTCTGGCTTGAGTGTGGCTGAGGATGTCTGCAGGATATTTTGAATACCCGGAACGTGAACCACTGTCAGAAGCAGGCTGTGACCAACTGCCCAGTACCATACTCATCGATTTGTGACAGAGGGATTATGAGCATGTTCCACCCTGTTTGTTTGTGTACCAGACAATGCACATGTTGTCTGTCTGGATCATAAGCTCCCCTGGCTGTATTAAATGCTGAAAAGCTTGTAAAGCATTCAATACCACCCTCATCTCCAACACATTGATGTGGAGAGGGAGTTTGCTGTCAGACCAAGAGCCCTGAGTCCTGTGATCACCCAGGTGGGCTCCCCATCCTGATCCAGAGGTGTCTGTCAGCATCTGAGAGGGAGAGTCCTTATGGAATGGAACACCCTGAAGGAGGTTGTCTGGGTCCTGCCACCACAACAGATCCCGAGCCATCGGGTCTGAGACCAAGATCTCATGGTTCAGATCACTGGATCGCTGGTCCAACTGCACCCTTAGAGTCCATTGTTTGACTCTCATGTGAAGTCTGGCTGGGGGACCATAGGGATTGCCGCAGCCATGAGACCGAGAAGGCGAAGAATCATCCTGGCCGATGTCCTTCTCTGTGAGGCCATAAAGTGAGCTTGTTTTTGCAGGGTTTTCATCCTGTCTAGTGGCAGGAAAGTGCTGCCCTGGACTGTATCCAACACCACCCCAATAAACTGGAGTTATTGTGTAGGAAAAGGGTGGGATTTGGAATGGTTGACAGTAATGCCCACCTTCTGGAAAAGGTCCAGAGTACTGGCCAGGAAACTGGCCAAACTGTCCCTTGATGGGCCCAAAATTAGCCAGTCATCTAGGTATGGAAAACTCTGTACCCATTGTCTGTACAAGGCCACTGCTACCACTCCTAGGCATTTCATGAACATGCTGGGTGGTGCCTAAAGGCTGAAAGGAAGAACTTTGAATTGAAAATGCTCTCCCAGAAAACAGAATCTGAGGAATCTGCAGTGTGGCAGAAAAACTGGGATGTGCAGGTAGGCCTCCTGCATGCCCAGTGCACATAGTCAATGGTCCTTCTGTAAGAGAAGAACCAAGCTTGGTAGAGACAACATTCGGAACCTCTTGTATTCCACATAGAGTTTTAGGGAATGCAGGTCCAGAATAAGTCAGAGATCACCTGTCTTCTTGGGCACCAAGGGGAAGTGCAAATAGCACCCTTTCCCTTGTTGCTTTGTGAGAACCAGCTCTATTGCTGCTTTTGCTAGCAGGACGCTTATTTCCTCTCTTACTAAGGGAATGTGACTATGCAGGTAAGACGAGTGACCTGGAGGATTTTCTGGATGTTTCTCTGTGAACTCTATCATGTGGCCTTGAGCCACCTGCTGGAGTACCCATGAGTCCGTGGTTATAGCCTCTCATCCCGGTAGATGTCTTGCAAATATTCCTCCTAGCAGTTCCTCTGTGGCTTGCTCCAGAGGAGAAAGGGGTTCCAGTGAGTCAACAGACAGTGGGGTGGGTGGAGGCGGCAGCTCTTGAGGCCCTATGGGATTTTGCCGGGGGCACCGTGCCTGTCAAAGGGGTCTGACATTTGTTCTGATGTCGGTTCTGGGGCTGCCTTTGCTGGTGAAGTTGCTGTTGCCTAAATGGCTGCTTAGGTTTATGAGGGGGGGTTTTATACTTGAACTGGACAGAGTGCAAGGCCTTGCCCTTGTCCTGTAAGTCTGTAATGATGTCTTTGACATCCCCTCTGAACAAGACTGGACCTCAGAAAGGGGTGTCTTGAATGGTTGTCTGGATCTCTGGTGCCAGACATGAAACCCTTAGCCATGTGAGCCTCCACAGGCTCACGGCAGTGGCTGTGCCCCTAGCAGATGCATCCACAGCATCGTAGGTGGTCCTCAGGGTGTGTCTGTTAGCTAATCTAGCTTCCCTGACAATGCCATCCATTTCCTCTTTCAAGTGGGAGTCTTGGAGAGAGTGATCTTATATTCCAGTTGTCCCAAAATATATTTTTGATATACTACAATGTGAGTCACATAATTCAGGGCTCTGATAGCCAAAGTGGAAGATGAAAAAATATTCTTTCCATACTGGTCAATGACCTTAAATTCCTTGTCCAGAGGAGAGGTACTAAGGTATTTTGGTTTGGCTGACTTATCATGGGCAGCACTAATGACCATTGAGTCGGCCTTGGGGTGAATGATCAGGTGGTCCTTGCCCTCGGGTGTCTGATATATTCTGTCTGCCTTTCTGACCACAGGTGCCAGTGAGGTGGGCTGCTTCCAAACTGTGGTAGCCAGGTCCTCATGTGGTCCCATCCAAGGCAAGATGAGGGTAGGTGACAGATCAGATAGTTCTAGATGCTCTGCCAGCCTCTGGCATTGGGGATCCTGGGCCTCAGTGTGCCAGTCACATGCTGACTGGATCTTTCTGAGAATTCTATAAAGGAAGGATCCTCTGGCACAGACTTGGGCAACTCTTTGGGCTTTGGATCCTCTGGTGTGGGTGACCCATATTTAGTACCAGAGTGAGTCAAGTCACTTTCTGAACCTGATGTCAGACAAGCTAAGCCTCGGCAGTGGAATCTCTACCAGCCTACAAAGGTCCCTAGGCCACACAAATTCAGTGGGAGGTGGCGTAGGTGGGAAATGTTCCATCGTCCTACCCGACATTGAAGGCTGTGGGCCTGATGGTGGGATTTGTTTAGGTGATGGAGGCCTAGGAGTCAGTGTCAGGGCCAACAGAGGCTGTCTCTTCTCGAGCTCTGTTGTGAGCTGTGATTTTGCCTCATTCCACCAAGATTGCCTCATCATCTGAAGGTCCACCTGAGGCTGAGGTGGGGAAGGCAGAGGTGGAGGTGGGCTGGGGTGTAAAATTCCTGTGTAACCCATATAGTAGGGGTAGTTAAATCCCAGCGATGGATATCCCAGCGACGTGAACTCTGGCAAAGGGTACCACAGCATTGAATATTGCAGTGCCTGATACAACGGTGTGTGGTATTGTGGCATCAGGTAGCCCAGCATCTGTTAACCCAGGGGGTTGCCCAAAGGGCCCGGCATCAGCCCAGATAGAAGAGCATATGGTTTGGGTGTCAGGATGGACAGCGGAGCTGCAGCCTCCAGAACAGGACCTGATGGGGGAGCAGAAGGCCCCTGCAGAGGTTCTGGGAAGGGAGGATGCCCTGAAGGTCCCAGTGGGGTTGGTGTCGGGCCTGCCGGTGGCCCTTGGGGTGCTGATGGGCCTTGAGGTACAGGGGAAGCCTTTGTCAAGTCTGGCAGTGCCTCAGGCATGGGTAGCTCTGGCGTTGGGGGTGGAATGGACCCGGACAGTGGGCTTTCTCCTTTCTTCATGTCAGGAGGCACCACCTCTATCAGTGGAGGGGGAGAAACCAGAGGAGGCTGTGGTGTCAGCTGTTATTCAGACATCAGCTGAGCCTCTTTCTCAATGACACACCTGTTGTTGGGGTCTGAGAGAGTGGCCGGCGCTGTGCGGCCATCAGAGAAGCCAATGGGTGTCTTACCAGCCAGGTCCCTGCAAGCATCAGATGGGCTGGCACTAAACTTACCAGTCCCACTGTTGCCACTAGGCCTCTTAATCTTAAGAGGTTTAGTGGGAGTGGGTGCCTCCATTCCCCCATAGGCTCCTGTTGGCCTGAGTCTGAGCCTGAGCTTGACGGGGAGGGCCAACAGCTGCTCCATAGCCACAGAGGCAACCATGGATGAAGGCTTCTTCCCCAGAGGGGAAGTTACCTCCTGGGCCGCAGCGCCCGATGGAGCCCATGGCTTGGAAGGGGACTCTTTCTGGTCCTGATGTCTCTCCTTGTCCTTCTTCTTCTTGCAATGGCCTTCTGGGAAAGAAGAAGAGCTCCTGAGTTTATTCAGCTCCTTCTCCACGGAAGCTATTTTTTGTTTTAAAAGGTGGGATTCCAGAGATTGCTGATGTTTTTTTCATGTAGCCTGGTTAAATCCCTGGCAATCTTGCACTCCTCGATCTAGTGGTCTGGGACCAGTCAGGAAAGGCAGAGGGAATAGCTGTCCATGTGGGGGAGCTGAGACCCACTGGAGTCACACTTGTTTTTATGCAACTTGGATGACGTCGGAGATGACATGCATGATATATATACCACAGTGGGCTCAGGGAGGGTGAGGGTGGTGGAACAGAGGTGCATCCCTTCAGACATACCACTCCACAATCCATACTTCATTCTGGTGGAGCATAGTTCTCCTATGGAGGCACACACAGTGGAGACTGAGGTTGCCGGCAACTGTCACAAGGGAGGCCCACAGGAAGGTGGCACAGGACACAGCAGGGAAAGGAAGCAGCTCCTGGTGGGGGACTCAGTTATCATGGGGATAGCACTGGGGGGCGCAAGGGAAAGTGAAGTAAGGTGCCTGCCTGCCTGCCTGGTGCCATGGCTTGGAGGGACAGGAAGCGGATTCTAAGGATCACGACAGCAGCTGCATGGGAGACAGTTCTGGATGTAATTGTCCACCTAAGGACAAATGACTTGGCCACACTTGGGATTAGAGCAGGAGGAGTTTGTGGAGTTGGGGAGGGGCCTTAGACAAGTAGCTCATACAGTATCCTTCTCGGAGGTGCTGCCTGTCTATGGCATGGATGAGGTGAGGGTACTCCGCACCATGCAATTCAATGAATGGTTGAAAAACTGGTGTAGAGCACAGGGTTTTGGCTTCATTGGGAACTGGGGTTCCACCTGGAAGAATACTCACCTATACTGGCATGATGATCTGCATCTGTCCAGGAAAGGAACCAGTCTCCTCAGTGATCAGTTTAATTGCTTCATTGGCAAGCTTTTAAACTAGCCAAGGGAGGAGGCACTGATAAACAGCAGGGGAATTCCCAGCCTCCCCTTCCAAAACAGGGTACTAAATGAGGTAAAGACCAAGGTAGAAAGGTCAGTAGGGAGCAGGACTGGGGTAAATAGAGAAAGCAAAGTCAGTAAGGGCAGAGAAGGGGCTACAAGAGGTAAAGCCATCAAAAAATGGAAAGTGATGAGTATCAATGCCCGTAGTCTGGGTAACAAGCTTCCTGAACTAGTGGACTTGATGGAAGAGGAACAGCTGGATATCATGGCAGTCACAGAAACATGGTACACACTGAACCATGACTGGGATGTAAACGTACCAGGGTACACTATCTACAGGAGGAACAGGGAGGGTAAAAGAGGAGGAGGAGTAGCTCGCTACGTAATGGAAGGAACCAAAGCAACAGAACAAAAGGGTAAACAGGGAGGAGAGGAAGCACTGTGGGTCAACTTGGAGACAGGCAATAGCACCACAGTCCGCACAGGGGTTATATACAGACCCCCATCTCAAGGGGAAGAAATGAGCAAGGAAATGATAGAAGGTATCCTTAGAATGGCAGAAAAAGGGGAGATATTGTAGATGGGGATCTGAATATGTCAGATGTTAACTGGAGTGCATTTGCTGCAGCTGCATCCAAGAGCAGGGTCATTCTAGATGCCCTGTAGTGGGCATGCCTTAGACAACTAGTATTGAAACCCACTCGGGAGGGAGCAATCTTAGATCTGGTACTCTCAAATGGAGATGGAGAGAGGATCACAGATGTAGAAGTGGGTAGCCATCTGGGAACTAGCAACCATCGAACAGTATGGTTCATGATAAATGCAGCAGAGTCAAGCCATACAAAGGCAAAGGTCCTGGACTTTAGGAGGGCTGACTTTGCCAAAATGGGTGAGTGCCTATGGAATTCACTAGCAAATGAGCAGGAAGGAGGGGTGGAAGAACAGTGGGGAATAATCAAAACTGCCATCATTAAGGCAACAAGCCTTTGTGTGAAGCAAATAAACAAAACTATGTAAAAAAACACTATGGTTCTCAAAGGAAGTGGCAGGGAATGTTAGGGAGACAAAGATGGCATTCCGGAAGTACAAGAAATCACAGTAGGAGCAGGACAGAGATCTGTATCAGTTAAAGCGGAAGGAAGCAGGGAAGCCAGTCAGAACAGCAAAGGCCCAAACCAAGGAAAACATAGCCAACTCAGTTAAGAAGGGGATTAAAACCCTTTATAAGTACATCAGGGAGCGAAGGAAAACCAAGGGAGGGATAGTGAGGCTTAATAAAGGGAGGGGGGTGGGAAGGAGCTGTGAAAAGGTAGAGATACTAAACAAATATTTTTGCTCAGTATTCACAAATGAAGAAGGGGAGGTACCTTAACCAAACAACAGAAACTCTGGATAGGGGGTTGATACCAGCCGATTCACAGAAGAAAGAGTTCTGAAAGAACTCTTAAAACTGAAAGTGGACAAAGCAATGGGGCCTTATGGGATTCATCCCAGAATTCTAAAATAACTAAGGGTAGAACTAGTGACACTACTGACTACCCTCTTTAACAAATCATGGGAGGATGGGGTGGTACCTGAGGACTGGAGGAGGGCAGATGTTATTCCACTTCACAAAAGTAGGAGCAGGGCAGAGGCAGGAAACTACAGACCGTTAGTTTGACCTCAGTGATAGGAAAATGTTTGAATCACTTCTGAAGGAAAGAATTGTTGAGTACCTAGAGGCCAGAGGAGCACAGGACCCAAGGCAGCATGGATTCACAGAGGGAAGGTCATGTCAGACAAATCTAATAGATCTCTTTGACTGGGTGACCAAAGTAGTAGATCAGGGAGGGGCTGTGGACGTGGCCTACTTAGACTTTAGCAAGGCATTTGACACAGTCCCACACAAAAAATTAACATACAA
Organism: Neoceratodus forsteri; assembly: GCA_016271365.2. Classification (NCBI taxonomy): domain Eukaryota; kingdom Metazoa; phylum Chordata; order Ceratodontiformes; family Ceratodontidae; genus Neoceratodus; species Neoceratodus forsteri. Next base: position 277,653,647 of record CM057459.1, read on the forward strand.
GTTAGCCAGCCTTGGAGTGGGTCCCAAGATGGTAGCCTGGGTAAAAAATTGGCTGGAAAACAGGACACAGACGGTAATAGTAAACGGAGTCCACTCTGAAGAAAGGAGGGTTACTAGTGGAGTACCATAGGGTTCAGTTCTAGGACCAGTCCTCTTCAATGTCTTTATAAGCGACATTGCAGAGGTACTGGAAGGAAAAGTATGTCTCTTTGCAGATGACACAAAGATCTGCAACAGGATTGATACACAAGGTGGGGTGGAAAGGATGAGAAGGGACTTAGCAAGGTTAGAAGAATGGTCAAATATATGGCAGCTTATATTCAATGCTAAGAAGTGCAAAGTAATGCACCTGGGAAACAAAAACACAGGAGAAGAGTACACAGTGGTAGATGAGATATTAACAACAACAAAAATGGAAAAGAACCTGGGGGTAGTCATATCAGATGACCTAAAGGTGGGCAAGCAATATGAGAGGGCAGTAAGGAGGGCTGGGGGGGATACTGGGATGTATAGGGAGAGGTATCATCAGTAGAAAACAGGAAGTTGTTATTCCTCTGTACAGACAGCTGGTGAGACCCCATTTGGAGTACTGCACACAGTTCTGGAGACCCAATCTCTGCAAGGACATAGACAGGATGGAGGCAGTTCAGAGGAGAGCAACTAAAATGGTGCAGGGATTGCAACAGAAGACATATGAAGAGAGACTTAATGAGCTTAATATGTATACCCTCGAGGAAAGGAGGGAGAGAGAGGACATGAAAGAAACTTTCAAGTACCTCAAGGGAATCAACAAAATCCAAGAGGGTAGCATTTTTCAGAAAAAGAGGTGTGCAAAAACAAGGGGGCAAATTTGAAGATAGAAGGGGGACGGCTTAGAGGTAATGTGAGGAAGCATTTTTTCATGGAGAGGTTGTGGCTGCATTGAATGGCTTTCCTGAGGAGGTTGTGGAGTCAAAAATAGTGGGGGAATTCAATAATGCATGGGACAGACATAAGGCAATTCTAGGGAGTGGGGGTAGGAAGAAGTAGGCTGTTGGTTAACTAGGATCTGCAGCTTATCCATTAGGTAGGGAAATGGGCAGACTGGGTGGGCCAAGAGGTCCTTTTCTGCCATAAAATTCGATGTTTCTATAACACTATTTATGAGAACAAATTTTATATTTAAGATTAAATTTGAGGGGCCAGATATTCAAAAGGGTTGCGCCATGCGCAACAGGGTTGCGCATGCTCAAGTCCTAAATTGCGCCATTCTGCAATATTCAGCAGGAGGCAGTTGTGCCACTGAAAACAGGCTGAGCAACAGCACAATGCAAATGAATGCATGCTCAACTGGAGGGGGAGGAACCATGCATAAACTGCACAGCCCGATATTCGGCCGGGCTGTGCAGAGTTGTGAAGCAACCCCAACCTGAGCGGCAGGACTTTGAGCCAAAAAACTTAAGTCGAGGCCACCACAGGTGAGCTGCTATGTGCGAAGCGCAACACAGCAGCTGCCACCTGTGGCTGGCCCCAATTCAATCCTGTGCCCCCGCCAGGCCGATCGTGGGCATAGGTACTCCCCCTCACCAGCCCGATCGCGGGCATCAATGTAGCTCCCCTCCCGTTCACATCCCTGGTGGTCAGTGGACGAAATGCCCGATCGGCGGGGTATGTTTAACGCCCCCCTCCGTTCACATCCCTGGTGGTCCAGTGGACCGAAATGCCCGATCGCGGGCACTAAGTAAATGAAACCCTTCCCTTGTGCCCGATCGCGGGCAGAAAGTAAATCGAAACCCCTCCCTTGTGCCCGATCGCGGGCAGAATGTAAATTGAACCACCCGAACATGTCCCGTGTGCCCAATCAGGGCAGTAAGTAAGTAGTGACCCCCACCCAAACATCATTCATTCACAAAACTGGACTGTCATATACGGTATGGGCTGCGCCCATTGGCTCTTGCTCTGCACCAATGGGCGTGCAGCCCACCACTGATCAGTTAATTGGTATCGAGGCCGGCAGGTGGGTGGGATGCTGCCCGGCTGCGGGGGCCGGGGTGGTGGGGAGCTCGTGGGTGGGTGGGGTGGGGGACACCAGCCACCAGGGAGATGTTTGGGGGTTCAATTTACATTCTGCCCTGTGATCGGGCATTTGATCCACTGGACCACCAGGGAGATGTTGGGGTGGGGGTCACTTGCTTCTGCCCCGATCGGGCACAAGGACATGTTGGGGGTTCAATTTACATTCTGCCCACGATTAGGGCCAAGGGAGGGGTTTCAATTTACTTAGTGCCCGCGATCGGGCATTGCGGTCCACTGGACCACCAGGGATGTGAACAGGGGGGGGGGTTATTAAACATACCACCCGCGATCGGGCATTTCAGTCCACTGGACCACCAGGGATATGTACGGGAGGAGTTGGGGGAGCCACATTGCTGCCTGTGATCGGAGCTGCAGGGTGCGTCGGTCCCCCGGCTGCTGCCTGGCAGGGTGCCAGCACAAGGTCCTCAGGGATCAAGCGCACCTACATGCTAATAGCATGCAAATGGGGCCATAATCAGATGCAAATGGCCCCTGAACTTCTCATGAATTATGGCCCCATTTGCATGTCACCTTTTGAATATCATGATTTTGCGCATGGCGCAATGGTACTTGGCCACCTCAAGTTGAATGCTCCACTCTGACAACTTGCGGTGGCACAAGTTCCACTGCACCATGCACAGTGGCTGTGGCTGGGGGGTGATATTCAAAGGAGTTGCTCAATAGCGCAACTCCTTTGAATATCGCCCAGGCCACACCCCTGCGCAACTATTTTGCGCAGTGCAAGGGCTTGCGCCTCAGAATGGCACAGTTTGAATATCCAGCCCGAGATATTTAAGTGAAAGATACTCATCCAAGATGGCGTCAACAGAAGCAATGTTCTCCGTGAGGTCCAACGTGCGCAGGTCGATGGTGGGAAAGAACTGGAAGGCAGTCATGGGGACCTTCCTTATATAGCGGCACATTGATGTCGGTCACTTGGCACCGGTGGGCAGTCCCCTGCCAAACACTGCTAGCTACAAGTTTTCCATGTGGTCCTAGCACCTGGTTGCCTAGTCCTACCTATTAGTACCTACTGTCACAACCCAACTCAGCAGGTCAGGCCCTCTGCTCCCACAGTGCCAACCTCTGAGCACAGTATTGTGAACAGTTAACAGAACAGGATAACCCTCCTGTCTGTTTTGTGGGTTGGAATCAACCTTTGGTCTCAAGTTCTTGGAGGGATCCAAACTGCGAACCTCTTGCTAGCGTACCCAATGTACAGGCTCAGATAATTCTGCTCTTCAGGAGGTGCCAGATCTTTCTCCTGTGGGTACTTAACCAGGTGTACAAAATGAAACCTTAAAAACTCTATGAGAGACCTCAGAATAAACTCTTACCTTTGTCCAGTTTGGTATTACCAGTAAGCTTTTTCATAGTGTCAAATTTAACCATATATGTTTCACTTGTCAAATAAAGAATGTCAAAAGTACACCAAGCAGTCTCTTTAAAATATGTTTACTTAAAAATAGATAAAAATGTAAAATTTAAATACAGAACCATATATCACACAACATAAAATCTTTTAAAGCAATAAGGTTTAAAATGTGCAAATTCCTACCAATAATACACTTAGACCTGTCTACCTAATGTATTCTTAGCTTCTTATAGTGCTGTAGATATTGTAGTTTTCAGAGTCCAAACATGTGAGTCTCTAAAGGTCTGTTACAGCATAATTAAAACACTGTCTTGACCCTGCCTTCTCCATGATGTCACCCAGCTCCTCCTCTGTTTATTAAAAGTTTTACAATCAGGGGCCCAGATATTCAAAAGGGATGCGCCATGCACAACAGAGACGCGCCAGCGCAGGTAAGGAAATGTGCCATTGTGTGATATTCAGCGGGAGGCAGCTGCATCGTGCAAGTTGCAATGCACAAGAGTGCAATAGTAATAAATGCATGTGCAACCGTAGGGGGAGGAACCATGAATAAAATGCTCAGTGCGATATTCAACAGCATGCGCCATGCGTAATATGGGAGCTAGTGGAAGTTGCACGATAGTGGAAATGATCCAAATTAAAAAGGAACAAGAGAGAGGTGCAAGAACGCTACAGGGAAGCAACAGGTGGGAGCGAGGTGATAGGAACAAGGCAGAGGGTAGCAGTGAGCAGGACTGGGCAGTAGCAGGACAGGGCGTACCTGGAGTCAACCAAGAGCAGGAAAGGAGTGGGGAGCCTATGCCACTGTGCAAGAGTGCTAGGGAGGTGCCACAGTGGACTGAGGGCAGTGGCAGTAGGCAGGACAGCCACAGCCAAAGGCCGAAGGTGTACCCGGTGCAGGGGAAGCATCACAAATGGACAGCGGGGGGAACGGGATAACAGCTGCTGGGGGGGAACCAGCCAGGGACATGGCCAGTGCCACCTTCCAGATGGAGGTGGTAATGAGGGGCGTGAGAAGTCAGGCAGCAGGGGGGGCATGGCAGTGGAAGCTCCCACCAGTGGTACACCCCGAACAGGCGATATCGAGCCCACACCACCTTCGAGCACTACTCTGACACAGAGATTGTGGGCCGGTACCAACTGAACCAGGCGATCCTGAGGCGGCTCTGTGAGCTGTGCAGGGATGAGATGCAGGCACTCACACAATGGAGCCATGCTCTGTCAGTGGAGACAAAGGTGACAGCTGTCATGTGCCTGCTCACCACAGGCACCTTCCAGAGACCAACAGGGGACACAACAGGCATAACCCAGTCGGCTGTGTCATGCCTACTCACACAGTTCCTCAGCGCACTGCTGCCACAAGCTGCAGAGTACATCCATTTCCCCAGCACACAGCACACATACAAGAGTTCCACAGGGTAGCACGTATGCCTGGTGTGGTTGGGGCCATTGACTGCACCCATGTGGCCATCTGCACACCACCTGGCCCGGACGGTGTGTCTTACATAAACCGGAAGGGGTATGCCAACATCAGCTGCCAGGTGGTGTGCGATGCCAGGGGGCGCATAACCAGTGTCTGTGCCACGCACCCTGGGGGAGCACATGATGCCTTCATCTGGCACCAGTCCACACTGGCCACCTAGTGGGTGAGTATGCACATCACGCAGGATGACATGAGCAGATGTGGTGGGGTGCATAGTCAGAGGTGCCATGGGTACCGGCCTTGACGGCCCATGGCAGAATGATGCAGACCACCATACTAACGTCCACTCTTTACACACAGGTGACAGTGGCTACCTACTCCATCCCTGGCTGCTCACACCATACCGGCGCCCCGCAACCCCATCACAGCTACAGTACAATGAAGCAGACGCCACAACATGGAATGTCATCGAGCGGGTGTTTGGGATACAGAAGGCACGGTTCCGGTGCCTGGACACATCTGGCGGTGCCCTACAGTATAGCCCCTCGAAGGCCTGCAGGCTATTCCTGGTCTGCTGCATCCTGCACAGCATGGCCAACGACTATGAGATAGCCATAGAGGTCGAAGAGGGGGACAGCGGTGGGGATGATGAGGATGCCGGTCCAGATGGTGATGGGTAGCCACGCCCTGGGCAAAGGGACCCCCGCCTGATCCGCATGTCACAGCTGCACCGGGACACCATCACAGAGGAGCACTTTGGCCAACACAGGTAGGTCACGGGCCATGTGCAACCACCAATGGCAAGGGCAAAACCCACAGACAGGCATGGATGAAACCCAGGGGTGGATGGTGGCAAGGGAATGGGTCTGAGTGTGGAACCACACAGGCCATCAGGGATGGGCAGGGCCAAACACGACACACGCCACACACACACACACACACACACACACACACCCCATAAGACATGCACAAGGGGTAGAAGGCACACCAACCCTGAATGCAACCCCTACCCACACACAGGTCCACACAGGACCATGCCCAGTGGCCATCACTGTGCATGCCTCAGACTCTGGGCACCATTGCACACTGGTGGACAGCGCAACACAGGCATCATCATGCACATGCCACAGTGGCCAGCAGCCAGGAGGGTGTGCACAGGGACTGTGTGTGTGTGTGTGTGTGTGCAGGACCGGGTACCCCATCCATGCATCGCACGATACACAACACATTGCACACAGGGCAGCGGCAGACAGTGGTCATAGTGGGAGACAGGTCAGTCATGCGGCACAGTGCCACTGCCACCACGGATGCATGGGTGGCCCTGCCGAGACCTGCCAGCCATGCCAGGCTGACTATTGGCTTCATGGGGTGGCACTGATGGTCCCCCTGGGGTGATGCTGTGGAATGCGACCATGTTCGTGCAGGGGTCTGCAGCTCACTGAACATGCCCACGCCAGGCATGCTCGGTATGCCCACAGCCGAATTCGGTGTCGACATGGAAGGTGTCACATGATGTCAGGAATGGGGGTGGACATGACACTGCGTGGTGTCTGCAGTGCATGGGCAATGAACTGGGTGCCCAATGTGACCATGACAGCTGTGAATGCACGTGTCTGCCTGTCAGTGGCAGTGGTCACATCCTCCCGCTGCCGGGCCATCTCTGCCAGGAGCAGACTGTGGTCTCTGCTGCGCCACTCCTCTGCCTGACGCAGAACTGCACTGAGTGCATCCACTGCAGTCACAAGCCGCAACTGTTGATCCACTGAAGCCTGGAGTAGGTGGCTATGCTCATCAATTAGGTCATCCGCTGGTTCAGCATGCTGTCCCTCGTGGTGTTCCTGGCCCTACTTGGCAGCACCCCTTGATGATGGGCGCTGCACACCGGAGCCATGCCAGGGCACATCCACACATGGTGCACTGCCACCACTCCCGACACTGTCCCCCCATCGCCATTGGCCAACTGCTGGCATTGCCCCTCCAGCCACTGATCGTCAAGGCTCACCGGTGCCACCGCAGTGGCCATAACAGCCCCACCAGCCTGGATGCACACCAGTGCTGCCTCATTGGGGCATACAGGCACAGGCTGGGACTGTGATGTCATGCAGGGCTCCACGGCGGCACCGTCCGTGGCTACGCCCGTGCAGTTTCTTGCTGTGGGACCATCCTGTGTCCCACATGTACCACTGTCCGGGATGTGTGATCCATCAACATCAGTGCCAGATCCAGCACCAGTCCATGTCCCAGCATGATGGAGTCCATGGGCGGTGTCATGCTGGGACACAGACAGGGCCTCGTCCACACCAGCACCACCATCTTCAGTCCGGACAGACGGGCAGGTGTGCAGTGGTCCTGTCCCTCGGACACCTGTGGAGGTGGATGGGTGCTCCTCCATGTCCAGGGCATCACCCTCGGTGGACACACCCACCACCACTGACCCATGTAGATGGTCAGAAGCTGTAAGGGAACACAGTAGCATTATTGTCTCCGCCCTACCCTGTGGCATTCCCCCCACCACATACACAGTGACAGCACAGGACCTACCATGCAGTGATGGGCTGCCACCCATCTGGAAGACACCACCAGGAATGCCCTCTATGGCACAACACCACATGTTGCTGGCCACCCGCTCCTCCTGTGGCGTCAGGCGTGGCACATCTGGCTGCCCACCACTGGTTGCAGCACATGCTGCCCTGATGGCAGCCACCTTGTCCTTTATCCTCCTCTTGTCCATGCTGATCTTCTTTTTACACTTCTGCATGGACCGCTGGTGGCTGCCATGCTGGTTCATGGCACGCGCAACCTCACCCCATGCTGCAGCACAGGCCTGTGGTGTTCCACACTGTCCACTGAGCAGCGGTTCCCTGTCGAGACAGGCCTTGAACAGGGCATCTGATTCTGCCTGGGTGAATTTGGGCCTCCTCCTTCTCTCATGTCCCTGTTCCTCCTCTTCCTCATGTTTGGTCATTATAGAGCCTGTGGAAATGACAGGTGTTACCTTTGAATGTGTAGTCCCATGCAGCTCTCACACACACCACAGTCCACACTTCCAAACAGCATGCAACCCACCACAATAGACTGCAATGCCAAGGTATGTCCTCTGCAGCCCCATGTCACATTTATATAGCGCAAGGTATGCAAATGAGGCGAGACGCAACTTTAAGTGGATGCTAATGTGGTGGCTACACTATGGAATTGCTGATGAGCTGATTTGCATATGATGGCTGAATATCATGCTGTTGCGCCTTGCACAATGTTGTTGAGTGTGCTCAGGCAATGGCGCAGCTCTGTGACGTGCACAGTAGGCACCACATGGTGTATGCTCAGGATGCTGACACTGATACCTGCCACGCTGATGACATGCTGAGCGCGGGAGGCTGTGCAGGGCATGGCCACCTCTGTGCCAGTGGTGCTAGTGCGCTGTTCTCGCATGTGGCACTCATGCCCTGGAGCGCCGTGGGCACCATGGTGCCACAACATGGTTGGCCACTGCAGGGCATCACACACAGGCACCATACCGCGCTACATGCAGGGAGTCCCAATAGCGCTGTGGTGGTCTGTGCTCAACAGACCCTTGACCCTGCAGTTGACCTTTTCCCCCTAGGCACCATGCATCCATATGGGTACACCCCTATTGCGCTGTTCAGTGACAGTGCAATGGGGAATGGCAGCGCTGTACCACACAGCATCTGTACATGGGGGACGTGTGCTATGGAGTGCCATTTTGTTATCTGGACTGCATGGAAAATGGCACGCAGGAGAGCCACACAGTGGAGTGGCTTGAGCTACCCAACCTTGTGGCTATTGTTGAGCCCCATGCTGGGACATTGTTTGGACAGGACCCACTAAATAGGCCATGCAGCTCCATGTGGGAAGAGGTAGCAAAGGCCATGGAGGAGGCCACAGGGATTGCCCATAGCACTGAGCAGTGTCACCACCGGTATGGGGACCTCTGGCAGAGGGACCCAGATAGGCTGGGGTGACTACAGGCATGCGCCAGATGAGGCGTCATGCCACGGCCAGGTAGGTGCTCCATCCATACACTGATAGCATCCATCCGTCCGGGTATTGCGGTGTGCATGTGTCCACCCCACATGGAAGTGGGGGCTGTCCAGTGTGAGTGGTGGTGGTGGGGTTGTGGCATGTGCGAGAATGCACACACTGGTGGGGGGGACTTTGCTTCTGGTTTGTACTGATCTTCCCCTCTGTGTTTGCACCCTAGGCTTGGAGGAGCGATGTTGAGCTAGGGAGGCCAAAGCTGAACAGAAGAGGGCTGGTGCGCAGCAGCAGGGACATGGTGGAGGGGCCATGGAACAGCAGCGCCCGGCTGGTATGGATGCAGGCGAGTGCCTTTTTCTCCATCACATCTGTGCATGCTGTGTTTCAGGGTTGGTGGCAGGGCACGGCCACCAGCACTTGGCCCCACCACCGTGCAAGCCACACAGTACACTCAGCACTGTCCTGTGGCATTGCATGTGTGGTTGGGCATCACTGGTGGTCTGTGCATGCACTGGGTACATGGCTGTGCACTGCCTTCGCACCACATAGAGATGTCACTGTACGGCCACAGTGGTGCTGTGCGGGATGTGGACGGAGGGTGTGTGCAGTGATCCACATGGCTGTGGGTGCCTGCGTAGGCAGGCCTTGTGGACATGGTCACTGTGGGTGGTCACACTCCATCACAGGGGCGTGGCCCATGGCTGTATGCCATGCACAAAGGGTGGGCTGCAGGGGGATGGACTGTCACGCATATTGACTCTGCTCCCTTGTCCTAGGTGGACATCACTGGACAGCGATAGACCGTGGAGTGCAGGAGCTGCTGCAGCTAGTGCAAGTGTCCCTGGAGATACTACAGAGGATGGAGGGGGATGGGGTCCTGTGCTGCAGTGGACAGAGGCGCCACAGGAGTGGAGAGTGGGGCAGGCAATAGGCCCTCTGTGCCCCGTGATTGACCTAACCCCCCTGGACCCACCCTCACACCCCTTCTTCCCTCTCCCATTTGTTCACCCATGCCCCATGCCTGGCCCCACCTGGTTTGTGGCCCTTCCCCCCACCCTTGTATATATTTGTATATATGTTTTATTGTTTATACTGTTTAAAACATACATTTTGTTATGACAACTGTGGTGATCTCTGATTTGCAGCAGGCTACAGGTGCTTGGCTGCAGTGATGTGCATGGCATTAGGGTGGTGCAGGCATGGGCGTGTGTGTGTTTGGCAGAGACCCGCCTATGGTGTGGAAGGGGGACTCAATCACAGTCTGTGGTATGTGTGTTGTTCTCTGTGCACTGGATGCCTGTGTGCAGTGGTTCACAGTGCGTGCACTGTGTCCATGGTGCCCCTGTCAGACTGTCCATGGCCTGTGCAGCTGACACCCTTGCATGTCTGTGCTATGCATGGTCTGCTGGCATGTCAGTGGTGGCTGTCCATGCTGGCCATCCCCTGTACCCGGCGCAATGTCAGATTGCCTCCTGTCCCTGGTATGGTGCACGTCTGCCTCAGGTGGCATTGTGTCCTCCACTGTTGTTGTCCCCCCTCCATGCTGTCACTTGTGTCTGTTGCAGGGAATGTGTTCCAATGTCTGTCACTTGTGCTCCAGCCGCATGCTGGTGGCAGACAGATTCATGGTGCATGCGCAGGGTGGCTGGTACACCTGTGCCATGAAGGGGTGCTGGCCGTGGGTACACAGCTGCTGTGGCCACATGCCAGTGGGTTTATTGCCCTGCTATTGTGTCCCTGTGTTGGAGTGCCCTTGGGTATGGGTGGGTATTTGTCCATGCCCTGTGTTGCATCCTGTGTGGTGCATGCTTTTGTGCACCGCTGTGGGCGTCTGTGCTGGCTGTTGGAGCCAGTGCTGGGACAGGGTGTGTGCTTGAGTGGGTGTGCGGGGTGCTGTACTGCTGGTGGTGGGGTCCGGGGAAGGCCCTGTCACATGCATCTGTGCTGGCTGTTGTGGCCAGTGCTGGGACAGGGTGTGTGCTTGAGTGGGTATGCGGGGTGCTGTACTGCTGGTGGTGGGGTCCAGGGAAGGCCCTGTCTCATGCAGGGTACCTCATGTGCCGATGCAGGGTCAGTCTCTCAGCTGTGCCTTGGGGGGGGCCATGCAGGGCGGCACTGTGTCTGCAGTTGTTGCGTCAGTGGCTGCTGCCACCTGCTGCAGGGTGCTCACAGTGGGGCTGCCTTGCATGGCTCCATGGTACACAGGGTTGCATTGTCACAGTGGGGGTGGTGGCATGCATAGGGTGACATGCACTGTTGGGCAATGTTCCTGGGCAGGGTGTCTGGGGATCACTGTGTAGGGTGTGCTCTGCATTGGTGGGATGGTGTAGCACAGGGTGGCTGGACCTCCTTGTGTTCCAGTCACAGCTTGCCAGGGGGTGTGCTGTGGCACCATGCCCTGGCTGTGGAATTGTTGCTGGTGTCCGTGGGCTGGTGGTTCTTCCAGCTCACCTCAGGTTGTGCAGTTCATGGGGTGTGGGGGATGCTGTCTGTTCTGCTGCATGCTCCTATGCCCATGTGTTCCATAGGTGGTGTACCCCTGCATCCTGTCCCTGCACATCCCTGGTTGTGCTGATGCACTGCTACCCTGCTCCACTGCGCATCCCTGGTTGTGCTACTGTACATCAGACCTGTGCCACTTCACATCCCTGGTTGTGCCATGGCACGGTTGGCGCGATATTCAGTTGTGTTGCGCAAGCGCATCTTGGCCTGTGCTGTGTTTGAATATCGCGTGTGTTGTGCATAGGCACACTGCACTTGCACCTGCTCCTGCTATTGCGCTACTTTGTGGCGCAGTTTGAATATCTGGGCCAGGATGTCTTGCATCAGGTGGTAAATTAATAGGTCACATCAGCAGAAAAAACTTGTTTCCCCCTATGACTTTCCAATTAAATCTGCAATTTTCCAAGTCCTTTCTTTCATCCATGAGCAGCATCCTCTCTCAAGGACATCAATTTTATGACTTTGCACCACAGTGACATAACCTGTATTCTTTTTCTAAACGTCATAAAAGTTTATGATTTTCCAGCCTAACAGCTGGCAGCTACAATTAAGCTAGATAAACAGGAGATTCTTAATTTAAGTCTCTTCTAGCCTGTAATTATCTCCTGGCTTTTATCTTTTAGCTGAAACAGCATGTCTCATGAGAGACACTCAATAACACATTTTTTTATATTACAAAAAGCATAGATTAATCAGAACCAGCTGTCCAAGCAGCACACCTACTGCAAGAGCCCCCTTGAAGTAAGCTCTGGTAATGACCTGAAGGGAGTCTTAACCTGAGGCACTTTCTGTGCGACTCTCTTATGGTGATGTGGAAATCAGCATCTTTTAGGTCCAGAGATGCCAACCAGCCTCCTCTTTGGAGTGTTAACAGAATCAATGCCAGGGTTACCATTTTGAACTTTGGCTTTATTAAGTGCCTGTTCAGTACCCTTAGGTCCAGAATAGGTCTGCTCCCCATTTTTCTTTGTTGTGAGGAAGTATCTTGAATAACATCCCTTTCTTCTTTGTTGTGGGGGCACAGATTCTACCGCCCTTGACAACAGTAGGTTCTGGACCTCCTTTTCTAGTAGCTTCCTTTCTGCATTGGAAGCTGGCTTGAACACTCTGGTTCTTACAGTGTGGAGGGATTTGAAACTTAGGGACCAACCCTAACTCACTACCTCCAGGACCCACTTATCTGTGGTGATCTGTTGCCAAGCCTGGAAATAGTGAGCCAGCCTGCCCCCTACTGGTAGTGGGGAGGCAGCCTGGGAAAACAAGTCAGGGGTTTGGTTTTGCTTGAGGCTGGGACTGGGAGCCACGTCTGGAACCCCTTCTGCCCCTGCCCCTGAAGTACCCCTGCTGTGGGTACTGCTGAACCTGTGGTACAGCCATGAACTGGTAAAAAGGCCTGGTGTGGAAAGGTCTACCCTTGCCTCCCCTTCCATAGGACCTGGTGGAGGGAGAGGCCCTTCCTTTAGCAGAGTTGCTTTTGTAGGTGGCTTTGTATTTGTCCACCTTTTTCATGTAAGCCTCTGTTTTATCTCCAAAGAGGGAATGACCCTCCATGGGAAAGTCCATAGCTTTGGCCTGTGTATCTTGAATGAGGTTTCTGGCTTTCAACCAGGCAAACCTCCTTTGAGTGACAGTGTTTGCCATCCACCTGGCAGCAGTATCATTAGTGTCTGCTGCAATCTGAAATTGATATTTGAATGCTTCCAGGCCAGACTTAACAGTCTTAGCTAAATCAGCTGAAAGACCAGCTCGGGCTTTGTCTGCCATAGCCATGACAGACTGCCACAGAGATTTTTGACATTGGGCTGCATAAGCCTGGAAATTTGCTTGCCTGATGGCCAAGGAGGCTGACAGGTAGCCCTTCTTAGTCATGCTGTCTATTTTTATGGAATCTTTCTCTGGAAGATGAGATGCCAGGGGTACTTTTGCCTGTCACAGGCTGCAGCTAGTACCACCCCCTGGTGGTCAGGGTGGGAGAACAAAAAATCTGCCCCCTCCCTGTCCAGCTGGTATCTCTTGTCCAACCTCTTTTCTAAGAAAGGGGCAGAACCAGGAGTTTGGAGGATTTTAAACACATCCTTTTTAAGAACTTGTTCACAGGGAGCAATAGTTTCTTAGTGGGAGTTAGGCCCATCATCTCTAAGTATTCTGCCTCCTCCTCATCTTCTATCACTTCAGTGGTGGTTATGTCAAGGGTATCCACCATCCTTCTGACAAAAGTGAAGTGGGATGAGTAATCCTCTGAGGCCCTGGGTGATGAGCCAAACTCCTGTTCAGGGGAGACTTCAGGTTTTATAGGCTCCCCTTCACCCTCTTCTTCATACTCCCCATATTCCTCCATTTCTTCTTGGAAGGAAGATTGGGCAGAAGGTTGTTTTGTGGGGGTCTGAACATATGCCTGCTGGCCAGCAGACAGCATCCGTTGTAAGGCCTGAATAACTTTAAAGGCCTGTGAAATTTCCTATGGAGAAGGCATAGTTGCAGTCACAATAGAAGTCCCCAAATGCTGCCCAGCAGGGGGTTCTGTGTGCTTAGTTTTCTTTAATGCAACTGGGGAGTCAGCCAGTTCAGCAGGCCTTTTTTCAAGAGCCTAGGTACCCATGTCAGGGGCAGAGGTTGTAGTTGCTGTGGTTTCACCTGCAGGAACTGAGGGTGTCGGCTGGTCAGAGCCTGAGGGACCCTTAGGTGGAGGCAGCTTCTTTTTTAGCCCTTCCAAACATTTTTCAAGCATTTTCTCAGGAAAGGATCATGCATATTTCACAATCAGATTGTAGGTGTTCATAACCCAGGCAAACCACACAAGAAGTGTGCTTATCTGCCTTGGCAAACACCTCTCCACACTCAGAACAATTTTTGAACCCAGGGTCACCGTTTTTTTTCTTAGGTTTTTCTGACATATTGAAAAATGACAGAAAACACAAACCACAAAAGAAGTGTAAATTTTAAAAGGTAGTTTGTGGTTGCGGTCAGTTCAGGAACCGATCAGGGAACTGATCGGAACCAGTTCAGAAAGAACCAAGGTTATCGGTTCTGTAACCGGTATTAGCAGTTACTAAAAACAAGTTTATTTAAACAAATTTAGCTAAAATAAAGGAGTTTTAGTCACAAACGCCATAACTAAACTATAAATTCCTGGTTTCCCTCCAGTTATCCCAAACGGAGAGAAATCGTGAAAAACAATAAATTTAACTACTACTAACTAGCGGTTAAGCTAAAAACAAAAGATAAAGGCAGCAAATGAAAAATAAAGGAATACTTATCTGTTTTTTATAATTTTTCATGTCAGAATGAGATGTTGAAGAGAGGATCTCTAACCGTCTGGTCTTGACAGGTGGACAGTGAAATCTGAGAGGTTAGAATATAGGCAGTTGATAGGCAACATTTGGAAAGTGGCACATGCCAATGGTGCGCCATCATTAGCATAACTTTCCATCTCTGGGCAGATCTGGCTTAAAGGCATGCTGCATACAGTTAGGAATATTGGAATATTCCTGGGGTAAGAAGAAATAAACTGATTTCCGTGCATGCAAAAGTTCAATTATTTCTGTTTTATTTCCCTTATCTTGTAAAAGTTGTAAGTTCATTTTCCAGAAACTTTTTCTTATTATTGGACTTTTTTCTAAGTTCACTACGACTTGTAATCCAATGTGGTCTGATGTTTCTATGGGATATCTATTGAGTCTGTCTACGTATGTGTTAGATGGTACAATCCAAAAATCTATTCTAGTACATAGTTTACCCTTAAAAAATGTATGCTCTGGTTTCTGATTTCTAATGTCATAAATATATATAGATGTAACCACCAGGTGGTGCGATCCCAATGGTTACTACCCCTGCCTGCTTAACTACTAACAGGGAGAGGGGCCTAGGTCCAATGGCGAGTGCCTCCACCCAGAGGTCAAGGTTTGCAGTAGTTGAACTAGCTTGGTCACAGCCCTCTGGGACACTGTACCCACCCCCTTCTTCCCACTAGTGGCCCACACAATGCATCAGGAATATCTTCACAATATACACTTACCCGCAGGACTGGCTCTGTCGACTGGACTCTGGGGACCCCCTGTAAAACAAGATGATACAGTGCAAAAACCGCAGTACAATGCTTTAACATAAATGAATACCTCAGCCAGTGTAACTTTGCTGAAACCAACAGATCTGATTTATGTAAGAAGCTGTAACAAGGAAGGGAAAAAACAGGTTAATTAGGTTAAACACATTAATAATCACAGTACTGTGTGCATATTCAGAGTCCCAAATTGTCACTTTCACTGGGTATCCAGGATGGGGGGCGGCTAGCAAGGATCGGTGCAGCTGGTTGGGGCCCTGTGATGGAAAAACACTGGCACAATACCCAAATTGTAATCCAGAGCCGGTTGGCTCAGTTCGTGAAGAAATGAAAAAAAAAAACAACAATTAGATGACGCACTTGCAATTTGATAAACAGATGGCAGGGAGCTACTCTGCTTTGTACTCACAAACTCAATGCTGGGAACTGGATGGAGGGCAGATTGTCCTGGATTGCAAGGAGGAGCAGACCATGTGGACAAGGTCCTTGTGACTGGACCCCACTGCAGTTTAGAACAAATCGATGTAGTCTGGATTAAGCTGGAGTTTACTTCCAGCTTCAGGCACTCAATTCACTGTACAGGGGATTTGAAACGAGATTCCCCACAAGCACTACACACATTTATATGTAGAAGGAAAGTATTATACCAGGCAGGCTGCTTCTCTATCCTAATCGCAATTACTGCACAATACCCAGGAGAACACACAGCAGATTCAGTTCCTTACAGACCGAGCACGATTCAGTAATTTCTCCAGTCTTCTACAGGGTGAGCCTGGTTTCTGCTCTTCAGATCTCCTTGATTCTGTTCACAGGTCGGATTCAGTCCGAACAAGCGCTTACACAAGCTGCAGACTGAAACTTAGGGCCTTACACGCGATTCCCGTGCTAAAACTACATACCGAAGAAGCACCCAGCTCCTTGTCTCTTCACTGCCCAAACTGATCTAATCTTTCCAGTAGACAGAGCCGGGCATTTCCTTTGAGTTCCTCCCACTTCAGTTGGCTGGTTTGGCTGTCACTCACAGTAAACTCCCCCTGTTGGTGGAAAAAAGCGCCGAAGTCAAAACTACATTTCCCAGACTCACTGCCCTTACAATCACCTTACAGCTTGCTCCAGAGGCGAGTCCAAGTTCTGATTCGCCTAGAGCAGGCTCCATTTTAAAGGATACCCACCATGATTGGTCCAATTCAGCAGTTCAGAACCAACATGAGGGAGCTACTCTGCACTGTCCTTGCTACAAAAAAGCAGGTTAAATCAAACTGCATGTTAATTATTACTCTAACAGGTTAGAAGCAAACAATTACAACTTTGAAGAGTGCTCCTTTGGCCCACTTATTGATGGCAAAAAAGGAGCGATTTTGCAGTAGCTCGAGTGGGACTCATGTAGGAAAACACACAGACCCCCCATACAAACTAATTATGTCTGCAAGCAGACAGCTCTTAAAGAGACAGTACCAGAGGATCTAAAAGCATGCACAGATAAACGACTTAAATGCCAAACACCATTCAGGCTTGGAGCATTCAAGCAAGCTCCTGGAAGACTTTTTGGTAACTCCCATTTGCAAGGGGGTTACACCCTTCCTGGCCTGGGAAAGCTTGGCGTCCACGTCAAGCAAGTACCCCCATAAGTTTCAATACATCCATATACATTTACATCAGCATCACATTAGGCTTATACTTGTAATCATCAGTCAATATATCACTTTACCAGAAACACATTTCTGAAACTTTGCAGTACGTCACACTTTACACAGTATTACACACACATTGTACCATAACTCAGGTTATTACCTCTTGTACATGAAACCTGAAGAGGGGGGCCCTTCCCTATCGGCCACCTTGGGGCTGGATGGGGAAGGGGCACCATATCTAGACAGCAACACAAGTAACTTGGAGTTAGCACTAATGTTCAGTTTGGGCAATAAGCTCGGAGACACATACACTCCTTTATGGACAACATTGAGAGGCAAGTCCACAGACCTCCCAGGGGAATCATAACTGAGGTGCACCACAGGCTTTACAGCTTGACCAGTCTTTCTAGGGGGAACTGTTACAGTCTCTGCAGTCTGAGCCTCATTTTCAGCATTGTCCTCACTTATCAGGGAAGTCTCCAATGGGGTAGAGAGGCTAGAACTTGGGGCACTTTCAGCTCCAGGAGCTACAATCTCTGAGTCCACAACACTTGGCTCACATGGAGAGCTTTCTGACACTGACAGTGAATTATCAGGGCACTCAACACACTCTTCTTGTTCTGGTACGTCACCAGTCTGTTCCAGTCCATCATTTTCCTCCTCTGAAAGCTCAAACAGTTCAACCATACATAATGATTCCATATCATCTGACTTAATGCTTTGCACTTCACTTTCTGGGAGCATTGGCTCCAGGGACAAAGCTGGGGGTTTAGACAGTCCAGAAGGCCCAGCCTCATCTCCAGAATTGACTAGTGGATTGCCCTGAAACAATTGACTCAGTTTGTAAAAAGAGTAGTATTCAAAACCACACTCATTTTCCTCTGACATGGACTGACAGTCATGTTCAACTGGGACTTGTGGAGGGGAACACTTTAACTCAGCTTCTGTAGGTGCAGACTTTCTTGATTTTTTTCTTAGCAGCAACTCTAGCCACTGGTCCAGAGGGAGCATTTTCTGGGGGCTCAGACTCAATCGAGATTTGTCCAATAGGCAGTAAATGATTTCTATGCATTGTTTTAACATGTTTTGAATTATTCTCAGGCCTTACTTTGTACACAGGCAGATCATCTAGTTTGCCCACTACAATATGAGGGAGATGGTGCCATCTGTCAGCAATCTTGTCTTTGCCATGCAGTCCCAGATTTCTTAGCAATACCCGATCTCCCTCCTGGAGTTCCTGTGCTTTCACCTTTTTATCATACCTTTCTTTGTTGGCCAGATTTGTTTTGGCAGCCATGGTTTGAGCCAGTTGGTACAAATGATTTAGCTGGGCCTTTAACTTTTGCACACACTATAAATAGTTGTCAGCTCGAACCCCATCAGGAGAGACCCCAAAGCACACATCTACCGGCAGTCAGGCTTCTCTTTCAAACATCAGGCAGTAGGGGGAGAACCCAGTGACATCACTTTTGGTGCAGTTGTAGGTATGTACCAGGGTGCTAATTTGTTGGTTCCATCTAGGCTTGTCCTTTGGGTGGAGGGTGCCTAGCATATCTAGCAAGGTGCAGTTGAAACTTTCAGGCTGTAGGTCCCCTTGGGGGTGGTAAGGGGTGGTTCTGGACTTTCGCACTCCCCACAGAGAAAGCAACTCTTTGATCATATGACTTTTAAAGTCTCTTCCTTGATCAGAATGGATACTTTGTGGAGCTCCATAGTGAACAAAAAAGTTTTCTACAAGTACTTTTGCCACAGTGGATGCCTTCTGGTCCTTGGTGAGGAAAGCTTGGGCATATCTTGTAAAATGGTCAGTGACCACCAGCACATTACTAATATTTCTTTGATCTGACTCCAAACTCAGAAAATCAATACAGACCAGCTCCATGGGTGCACTGGTGGTGATGTTAACAAGGGGGGCAGCCCTCTGGGGCAAAGCTTTCCTCTGTAAGCAGTGACTATAAGTTCAAATGTGTTGCTCCACATCAGCCCCCATCTTAGGCCAATAGAATCTGGATCTCACCAAGTCAAGTGTTCTGTCTATACCAAGGTGCCCCATGTGGTTGTGTAAGGACCTCAGCACTGAGTCTTGAAAAGCAGTGGGCAGCACTAGTTGTTGTTTGGCTGCTTGTCCCCCTCTGCCTACTGTTTCTCTGTATAACAGTCTATTGTTCAATTTCAACTTAGGACCTTCTTGGTATAACAATGTAGTTCTCAAATTAGTGGAACGTAATTTGGACACATCTTTCCCTGCAAAGAGGGCTTCTAAAGCTGATTTGATCATGGGATCTCGGGATTGAGCCTGCCAAATACTGTCATTGTCCAGCTGAGGCAGTGCACCAATGTCTACTGCAGAAAAGTGGCAATAAGCAGCAGGTATGCAGTTCTCAGAAGGCCCTAAACAATCCACCATACAGTCCACTGCGTTCTTGGACATTTGTTCCTCCCTGTCAAACTTCTGGCAGAGTGCTCGAATATCAGGTTCTGACAGTCTGACCCAGTCATTCTGGGGAACAGGCCTCCGGGAGAGAGCATCAGCATCTCCAGTATGTGGTTCAGCCCTGCTCTGTATTCAACAGCATAGTCGTATGTAGATAATGCAGAAATCCACCTATGGCCAGTGGCATACAATTTAGCTGAAGTCTGCACATAGGTCAAAGGATTATTGTCAGTTTTTACCAGTATCTTAGCCCCATACAAGTACTCGTAGAATTGGTCAACAATGGTCCACTTCAAAGCTAGGAACTCTAACTTATGTACAGGATAGTTCTTTTCGGATGGGGTCAGGCTTCTACTGGCAAAGGCCACCGGTCTCAGGCCATTCTCATGCTCTTGGTACAACACAGCCCCCAACCCTTGCAAGCTAGCATCAGTGTGCAGGACATAAGGTTTTGTTGGATCGGCATAGGCCAACACTGGAGCATGGGTAAGTTGATATATGATCTCATGAAAAGCAGTCTCACAATCAGGAATCCAGCGGGCACCAAATACTTCACTTGGATGAAAATACACTCTTTCAGTCTCGAGGGGGCTCTGACTTTTTGTATTTTTTGTGGGTTGGGGGATAGCCTTGAATAAGGTTAAGTAAAGGGCGGATCACTCTTGAATAGTCCTTGATGAAATGCCGATAATAACCACAGAATCCCATGAATCTTTGCAGTTCTTTTAGATTTTTGGGCTGTGGCCAGGTGGTCAAGGCCTCAACTTTACTTGGGTCGGTCTCTATTCCCTTGGTGGATACTATGTGTCCCCACATACTTTACTGATGTTTGAAAGAATTGACACTTATCAATGGACAGTTTAAGGCCAAAGTCTTCCAGTCAGTCCAACACCTTGAATACTCTGCTATCATGTTCCTCCAGTGACCTGCCAAACACAATAACATCATCTAGGTATACAAGGCACTCTAGTAAGTTCATGTCCCCCACTGCACGCTCCATCAATTGTTGAAAAGTGGCTGGGATGCCTGAAATCCCTTGAGGCATCCTCATGAATTCATAGAAGCCAAGCGGACAGATAAAGGCTGCCTTCTCATGGTCCTCTGGGGCCATTGGGATCTGGTAGTACCCACTGCGAAGATTCAGCACTGAGAACCACTTGCTCCCGTTTAGGCAGTCCAAAGCATCCTGAATGCGGGGCATTGTGTACTGATCAGGGATAGTCCACCAGTTTAAAGTGCGATAATCCACATGCATCCTTATTGTCCCATTCTTTTTTCTCACCACCACAATGGGGGAAGCATAGGGGCTACTGGATTCTTATATTACAGCAGCAGCTAGCATCTCTTGCAGATGCCATTTCACATCATCTATGTCAGCAGGTGCCAGGCGTCCAGACCTCTCACGAAATGGCCTTTCATCATGCAGCCAGATATGCTGCTCAGCTCCTTGCATGCATCCTACACCCCATTCCTTTAAAGAAAACACCTGGTCTCTCTGGGCAAGCTTCTCACTGATCCTCACTTTCCATTCAGCTGGCAACGGGGAGTCACCAAAATCAAACAAGTCAGGCGTTACTCTGTCATTCTGCCCCAAACTCTTGCCACTGGGTAGCACTGCAGTGTCTGCACAATGCACATTAGCCAGGGTGCAACCTCTATTTACTCGAATCTCTCTGCCAGACACATTATGAACCTGAACCCTTACCCTTCTGGCATAAGCATGGGCTCTAGCAGGCAAAATACTAGGCTTGACCAGCAGTCCCTCTGGCAATTTTCCATCACCTGGTGCATCCAACATTAATATTTTATTCTTGACATCCTTTCTGATACGGACCTCTCCCTGTAAGGTACACTGGACATTTGGCACCAGGATCAGAGACTCAGGATCCTTCTTCCAGACAATTCCAACCGGTTCCTCTGGTTCTACTTTTTCAACATCTCTCTGTGCCTCATAGGCCTTCTTATTCAAGGCCAGAATTCTTAAAGTTCCACCAGCCCTTAACCCCTGTTTTTCATAACACAACTGTGCCAGCCATCCAAACATATGTGCATTAGTCCCAATTAGTAGAGGAACCCCATCATACAGTCCAGTAGGGGGACACATTAAGGCCAGGGTCTCTACTTGCTCGGCCACTCCAGCCACAGAGGTGGGAAAAGACAGCCAAATTCAGATATATCCAGAGTAGGGGTAGGCCTTCTCACTTAACCCCCATACATGCAGCCCCTCCAATGGTTGTAAGGGTACATCAGACAAATGCTTCTGATACCAGTCTTGGAACATAATTGTCACTTGAGAGCCACTGTCTAATACAGCTCTTGTAGACACTCCATTCACCTTTACAGTGGTCTCCATGGAGGGACCCACTATTCTGGACCAGTCTGGAGAGGCGGTAGCAGGGGCCTGGGCAACTGACCTTTCCACAAAGGGACATGAGTTAGCATTTTTGGGGCCCTCACTGTGATCATTGCATGCACCTCTTAACCACTGATTTGTTCTCCGAAGCTCTCCTTGTAGCCTATATGCAACTTTGTCTGTGTCTTTTGGGGACCGGCTTTCTCTCTTCATGTGCCCATCCTTCCCACAATTATAGCAAAACATACTTTCTGGAGTTTGAGCTGGCCAAGGTGTCACACTGGGAGCCAGGGCAGGGGTACTACTAACTGGAAACCTTGGTGCCATCTCTGTCTGCGGCGTGATAAGCATTTGGAGACATCTCATCAATTTCCCCACTTCCATGGTCAAGACATCGAGTTTTGAGCTTTGATCAGCAGGAGATGCATGGGTGGGTACCCCAACCCCCATAGCAGATGCAGTCAGATGAGGGTCGGGGCCTGTACTTGCAGGAGTGGCCTTCATAAAGAGACAGTTTTTTTATTTCCCCGAACTCTATCAACAGTTCGCCCCATTGTGGCATATCTTTTTCCTTCTCAGAGCACTCATTAACTGCCAACCTCTGCCTCTGAACTTCACTTGATGGGTCACCCTCAGTCACTGGGGTCGTAACCGCAGCTATTGGTGCAAGTCCCTCCCGAGGTCACCTTTTCTCACCTCCTCGAATTTCTCTCATTAGCTCATCATAGGAGGGTGGGGATTCCAGTCAATTTGCCATGCGTAACTGAAGCAACAGCAGTTCTGAGAAGGGGGCAGACTTAAGGATCCTGTCCAGCCTGGTTCGGTCCAGTTTAATCACTGGCAAACTACCCTTTCTGAGGCATTCTTGCAACAATTTTTCCAGCTGAGATACATACACAGACAACAACTCCCTTTGGTACTGTTGCACATTTCTTACTCTCCACCACAGGTCCTCATCAGAATCTGGGCTCCCATACACATTCTTCAAGGCCTCAAGATAGTCCTGTGCAGTCACTTCAGGGTTACTGGCCCATTTAGCACAGATGGTAGCCAGAGCAGAACCTGGAAGGCTCTCACTAACCCTCTTTCACTTTTCGGCTTCCGAGCATTGCCATTCTAGCACTTCAGGGGCAACATAGTCTATCCAGGTCTCCCAGTCATCCTCCCCTTGGGGGGGTGGGAAGGGTGCCAGAGAAGATCCTCAACCTTCAGTAAGAGTCGTGACTAATGGCAGGTGCAGAAATAGGAGCCTGCATTGGTTCAGCCACCATTATGGGTACTGGAGCGGGAAAGGGTGTTGGGGGAGGAACACCCCCAGGTGGCAAGAATAGTTTCTTCAAGTCCTCCACAGTTTTCCCTTTCCACAAAAAACATTTAGCAAATTTCTCCTCAAAAGTTTCAGGTAGTGGGGGGGGCTCATTCCCCCCGGGTCTTTACTGTCCTTAGTTATCACTCTCCAGGCAGTGAGGGCTCCCTCTGGGGTAATAGTCCGTGGCACTTTGGAGCTATCTATATGATCCTTAAACTCTACTATGGCCAGGAAAGTGTGGGTGAGCAGATTAGCATGTCATCCCACCACTGCAGAGTTTTGTAAACCTTCCACCTTGGAAAGTACTCCCTGTACAGTGTCCATATTGATACCCAGGGGGATGTCCAGGATAAGCATAGCATTTGGGGGGTCAATCTCCTCCCCAGTACATCACTCCACCAACCACAGCCACCTCTGTCGGGGTACCCATTTATTTTATTTTATTTTTTTAACAGTGGTTCATAAATATGGCCACTAGAGGACACACAATCCCAGTGGCGAGCCTCCAAGATGTAACCCCTAGGTGGAGCTATCCCAAAGGCTACTACCCCTGCCTGCTTAACTACTAACAGGGTGAGGGGCCTAGGTCCAATGTCGAGTGCCTCCACTCAGAGATCAGGGTTTGCAGTAGTTAAACTAGCTTGGTCACAGCCCTCTGGGACACTGTAACTCCCCTTTCTTCCCACTAGTTTCCTACACAATGCATCAGGAATATCTTCACAATGTACACTTACCCCAGGACTGGCTCTGTCGACTGGACTCTGGGGACCCCCTGTAAAACAAGATGATACAGTGCAAAAACCACAGTACAATACTTTAACATAAATGAATAACTCAGCCAGTGTAACTTTGCTGAAACCAACAGATCTGATTTATTTAAGGAGCTGCAACAAGGAAGGGGGAAATCAGTTTAATTAGGTTAAACACGTCAATAATCACAGTACTGTGCGCATATTCAGAGTCCCAAATTGTCACTTTCACTGGGTACCCAGGATGGGGAGGGCTAGCCAGAATCGGTGCAGCTGGTTGGGGCCCTGTGATGGAAAAACACTGGCACAATACCCAAATTGTAATCTGGAGCCGGTTGGCTCAGTTCGTGAAGAAAGGAAAAAAAAACAACAATTAGATGACACACTTGCAATTCGATAAACAGATGGCAGGGAGCTACCCTGCTTTGTACTCACAAACTCAATGCTGGGAACTGGATGGAGGGCAGATTGTCCTGAATTGCAAGGAGGAGCAGACCATGTGGACAAGGTCCTTGTGACTGGACCCCACTGCAGTTTAGATCAAATGGATGTAGACTGGATTAAGCTGGGGTTTACTTCCAGCTTCATGCACTCAATTCATTGTACAGGGATTTGAAACGTGATTCCCCACAAGCACTGCACACATTTATATATAAAAGGAAAGTACTATACCAGGCAGGCTGCTTCTCTATCTCGATCACAATTACTGCACACTACCCGGGAGAACACACAGCAGATTCAGTTCCTGACAGACCGAACGCGATTCAGCAATTTCTCCAGTCTTCTACAGGGTGAGCCTGGTTTCTGCTCTTCAGATCTCCTTGATTCTGTTCACAGGTCAGATTCAGTCTGAACAGGCGCATGCATAAGCTGCAGACTGAAACTTAGGGCCTTACACGCGATTCCCGCGCTAAAACTACACACTGAAGAAGCACCCAGCTCCTTGTCTCTTCACTGCCCAAACTGATCTGATCTTTCCAGTAGACAGAGCCGGGCATTTCCTTTGAGTTCCTCCCACTTCAGTTGGCTGGTTAGCTGTCACTCACAGTAAACTCCCCCTGTTGGTGGAAAAAAGGCGCCAAAGCCAAAACTACATTTCTCAGAGTCACTGCCCTTACAATCCCCTTACAGCAGGCTCCAGAGGAGAGTCCAAGTTCTGATTCACCCAGAGCAGGCTCCATTTTAAAGGATCCCCACCATGATTGGTCCAATTCAGCAGTTCAGAACCGACATGAGGGAGCTACTCTGCACTGTCCTTGCTACAAGAATGCAAGTTAAATCAAACTGCATTTTCATTATTACTCTAACAGGTTACAAGCAAACAATTACATCTTTGAAGAGTGCTCCTTCTGCCCACTTAATGATGGCAGAAATGGAGCGATTTGGCAGTAGCACGAGCAAGACTCAAGCAGGAAAACACACAGTTCCCCCATACAAACTAATTATGTCTACAAGCAGACAGCTCTTCAAGAGACAGTACCAGAAGCTCTAAAAGCACTCACAGATAAACGGCTTAAACGCCAAACACCATTCAGGCTTGGAGCATTCAAGCAAGCTCCTGGAAGACTTTTTGGGAACCCCCATTTGCAGAGGGGGGTCACACCTATACATATATATATATATATATATATACATGGGTTACATGATGGGCATGAGTGCGTTATGGCAAATATTGTCACTCCTGCAGAGCGAGTTCTGGATATCTCACAAGTGCTGAAGGCACAAGTGAATATCCAGAGCTCAAGAGGCTGTGTACATATTGCTATAGCACACGATCTGCCCATCATGTATTCGATATATATAATAGGGCAAGAGTTTTAGAAGTTTTGTTATGCCTGCTTGTGTTCTGTTCCTGTTTATGTGTTTACTCATTCTGTGTGTGAGCTTTTCTGAATGGGCTGGCAGTGTTATAAACTCTGGGAGACACATGAGTGTGTTTTGCAATGCTAAATGAGTTAGTTTTAGGTAGGAGTGAGAAACATACTTTTGTGAGTCTGTATTGTTTAGAAGTCTGGCTGCAGTGAAGCTGACAGCATCACAGTAAATGTAATGGGTGAGAATCAGAGTTTGAGGAACAAGTGAGAGTGTGTTTCAGTGGTAGTTGAGTTAGCTGCAGGCAGTAGTTTAGACTGTTCTGTGAAGCTGTGCTGTTTAGAATTCTGGCTGCAGTCACAGTAATGAGCTGGAAGTTGGGGGGGGATAGGTGTGTTTTGTAATGCTCTCTGAGTTAGCTGTAGGCAGCAGTGAGACCTCTGTTGTAGTTCTGCATTTGTGTCTATGGTAACAGCACAGGTGTTTCTTGTATGCTGAGGGGAAAGTTGCCTAGAGTGATGACCTTTTGTGACTTGTGTGTGTAAATTGCGAATATAATCACAGTAGAGCAGAGGATACAAATATCACACTGCAGTGGATGATATACTGTTTTATCTTACTCATTTACCACTCACCTATTATGTGTGTGTATGTGTGTGTGTGTGTGTGTATGTTATATATACACACACACACACACACACACACACACAGTGTGTTTGTTTCAGAATATTATTCAGTTTATTTGTCTCATAAAAGATTTTCTCCATTGTCCTCCCCAATCTCTTCTTGATCTTCCACAGTTGAAGTCACCTCTCCATAACACCATCCTGGATGTACTGGATGTGCAGTAAGTAGGGTTCTGTTTACTGAAATTGATTGTTTCTCTCTGGTTTTTATTTGTGGGTTATAGATATTTATTAATATGACTTGTTGATTAATTGTTTATTAATATATCTAGTATATCTCTAATATATCTACTGTAGGAAAGTGAGTGTACCTGCTTTAATTAGTCATGCAACTTGCACCTCATCTGGCAACCTGCATTCCCCAGCCTTCTCCACAAAGCCCCTGGCTGCATCCTTCCTCCCCTGCTCAATCGCCTCTCTCACTACCTGTCATGTCCTGACCCTCCTACTCTGTCCCATTAACTTGCCCACTATGACCACTGACTGACTCTTTTCCATACCTTTCTTCCCCTTCCCTCTCTCCCCCCACACCTCACTATCCCTTCCCTCCTGTCACCTTCTCCTTCTGTGCTTGCCCCGTTCTACCCCTTCCTGCCTCACTCAACATGTTTGACAATGCTGCCCGACTGCATCCCCCCCTTGTTCTCTGTCCTGCTGCTACTCTTCATCCCCTGACTCACCCTTCCCGATTTCCAAATGGGATTACCCTCCCAAGTTTTCGCCTATAAAGTCCTAGAATGCCAACTATGTATCTAATTGCAATCAACTACGTTTACTATGTATTGTGCTGTTCTACTGTTCGTTGTATTTGATATTATCTGTACATGTTACTGTGCTTTACACTCTGTCTGTTTTGTAACCCTCTCCCCATTATTGATGTTGAACCTTTGTAAATGAGCTCCACTGTGCTCAAAGGTGTTTTCTAATACTAGATTGAAATAAATAAAAATAAAATAAATAGTATGCGAGCCCTGCCTGGTTGTATATCTACTACTGTACATACTTTCAAATTATTGGATGTAAAATGTATCCCAGCCCCAGAATAAGTCACTTTGTTTATGTATCAGAAAGAGGGTTCCTGTCTCCATTCTTTTTGATCTTGTTTTAGCTCATGTATTGTATGAAGTCTTATATCCTGTAGGAAAAAGAAATCTCCTCATAAATTCTCTAAGATACCGTATGTAGTTGTGCATTTTTTTCATTCTTAATACTATTTGTATTTAAGGTGGTGCGGATAAGTTTATCTATTTATTTGAAAGAATGGATGAGGGGTACTATTATCTTAGATTTCATCATTTTTCCTTTAGTTTTATCTTTTGATTTTCATTTTTTTTTTTATTTCTGTGTGTCTGTAGATTCGTAATCCGATGACTGTTCTGGTTGTGAAGACTGTATAGATGAAGTCATAGAATCATAAAATTGAAGAAAACTGCCTGTGGAAAAAGACCATTCAGCCCATCCAGTCTGCCTGAAAGAAGTAGCTCACCCCCTCCCACCCTTTTACCTCCCACCCCTCTGCTCTCTCTCTCTCTCCTCCCCTGCCTAGTCCCATGTAGTTACCCCATGCTTTTTTGAATTTCTCCACCATATCCACCTCCACTACCCATTCCAGTAATCTGTTCCATGGACCTACAACCCTTTTTGAGAAGTAACACTCCCTTACATCACCCAAAAATCTGCCCCTTCCAGCTTGAGTGCATGACCTCTACTGATTTTGTTTTTGCTCAGTCTTAAGATGCTTTTCACCTTTATTTATTCCCTTCATCTATTTGAAGGTTTCCACCATGTCTCCCCCTTTCCCTTCTCATCTCCAGCATATACAGACCAAGCTCCTCCAGCCTCTCCCCATATGGCCTCCCTTGCATCCCCTGGATCATCTTGGTCACTCTTCTCTGGACCCTTTCTAGCCTATCCTTGTCACTCTGCAAATGGGGCCTCCAGAACTGAACTCCATACTCCAGCTGTGGTTTGACCAGTGTTTTCTATAGTGGCATGACCACCTCCCTTCTCTTACTTGTGAAGCCCCTCCCAATGCATCCCAACATTCTTGTTGCATTACCAGACAATCGTTCGCACTGGTTCCTAACCTGTAAAGTGTCAGTGATCCAAATTCCTATTTCCTTTTCTTTCTCTATGATCTGCAGTGTCTCCCCCTCCCCCAAAGCAACAATTAGCCCTTGTATCATTTCATCCTATGTGCATTATTTTGTACTTTTTTGCATTAAATTGCAGTTGCCACATTTCCGCCCACTTCTCCAGCCTGGCTAGATTCTGCCTCATTTTCTCCACCCCACCTGGAGTGTCCACTCTGTTAAAGACTTTTGTGCTGTCCGCGAACAGACAAGCCTTTCCATTTAAACCCTCTGCTGAATTCCCCACATACACATTGAACAATATGGTACCCAACACTGATCCCTGTGGTGTCTGATTCTTCTTCTTCTTCCTGTCCCCATTCTTTTCCTTGTAGGACTTCATACTTGTTTTTTTATGTCTAATAGCTCTGCTTCTTTTCATTGTAGTTTTGACTTTGGCTGCAAAAAGTTTTTCTTAACTGATCTTGTTACCATTTTGAAGGGTCCTCCGGGTGGTACCGGGGGGGGGTGGTCTCCAAATTATAACCTTCAATTCTATTGTTTTTTTTTTTTCTCCTTCTTATGGGGGTGGGGGTAGTGGGTCCTCATTTACTCTCTGATCTTTATCACTACCCGGTGCACTCTGCCTATTTATTACTTTAAGCAGAAGGCAGAGCCGCACAGAGGTATGGGTGCTCCAAGACCAAAGCAATAGCAAGTCACAACATAGGTCTGAGCACACCTTAGTTGAACAAAAAGGGTTTCCACACAAGGCTTTCTGAAAAAATATTTTTTCTTTTTACTGGTATATAAAACAAGCAGCAACAGCAGACATAAAGTGCATTTTCCACGGACAGAGTAAAACCTCCTCACATACATTTCACCTGATCACAGGCTTTGTCAAAGATAAATGACACTCAGTGTTGAACAACTTAAATACCACCCACCTTTAATCATGTGACTAATTACTTAGAAAACTTATATCACATGTTGTATCTAATATTCCCTCTTCTATGAAAAAACAGCAGTGTTCACAAAATACAAGTTAAAAGACAATGTAGAGTGCATACTTATATGTCCAGAACCAGCATACTTTATTCAAAAATGTTATATATATATATCTTCATAACAACTCAATTTTCATATTTTATATTTCTAACTGGTTCAAAGGCTGAAAAATATGAACTCCACATTAGGCCAGGAATTTTGCTTCTCTAATCTTTCTCATATTAAGAGCCTTCCTTTTCATATCACAGACAAACTCATGTCATATTTACAACTTCCAACAGGATTTACCTAGTGAATTACACCCCAGTGGTACCATCTCATTTTGGGGTCATAGTGGAAGGGGGGGGGAGTGAAAGGGGGGAAGGGGGAAAGGAAAAAAGGAAAAGGAAACAAAAGGGAGAAACACATGAGCAACTTATATAAGAGGAAATTTTGGCCAAAAAGGAGAAAGAAAAACATCTATCACCTCAAAATATTACAAGATAATTAATCTTCCCCTCCTTTTCTATTATGTAAATCGGAGAAAAGGGCAAACAACTTTAATTCTTATTTTTAATCTTTGATCCACACACAGAAAATACATGGGCACAAATATAATATCCTTACCCTCAAGCACCCAGTGAGTGCCGGGGCTACGCTCTGCCAGCAGGCGGTCGTGACAGCAAGGCCACAGGGGACCAGGAGGCGGGAGGCAGCCAGGAAGCTGTCCTTGCCCTCAAGCACCCAGTGAGCACCGGGGCTATGCTCCGCCAGCGGGCGGTCAGTGACCGCAAGGCCGCCCAGGGGACCAGGAGGCCAGGAGAGGCAGCCAGGAAGGTACGGGAAAGCCGCAAAAGTTTTGCCCACCCCCCCTTGGGTGTTTCTTTTATACGCAGCTTCCTGATGAATTTCTTACCTCCGCCCACAGCAAAATTCTGTTCAATAATCTGTCAGCGGCCCTGTGGTGTCACCTGCTCAGCAGTCCTCCCCTTATCCTCATTGTAGTTAACCCCTAGTTACCGCATCATAATGGGGAAGCTCCTCTTACTGTTTCTCTCTCTGTCAACTATGGTGTTCTTTGAGGATGATGCCATACCGACCCATACCTTACTGAATAATGCGGCTCACCAGCCTAGCTTCCCTGTGACACCTTCAGTGGGTGCCGATCGGTTCCTCACATATGCCCTACCGTTGCTTCATCATAATCAGTGGGTAACCCAAAAAGGGTCACAACCTGTCATGTACTTTTACGCTCGATGCTCCACTATTGGATCTACAGTGCCCCTTATACCTGTCCACCAAATTAGCACTCTGTGACAGGTTACTAAGCCGCAATCCAGAGTGGATCACCTCAAAGCATTGGCCACCGAGCAAGAAGAAGGCCCATTGACTGTCCATCCTCCTGTCCTTCAAGCCCTCACAAAATTCTTATTCTTTCTGCTGATCTGTATTGGTAATGTTGAAATAAATCCAGGACCTCCAGAGGCATCACCTCCTCAGCAGATCTAGCATCCATCAAAGGATTAAGCTTTCCTTCATCAATGCATGCAGCCTCCTGAAAAGCTTTCATTAATACAAGCCTGGGTTGCCCACACCATGCCAGACTTTCTGGTAATATCGAGACATGGCTCAAACCTGCAGCAACAGATAGGGAGGTAAATCTACCCAACTACCAAATATTCAGAGCAGACCGCTGTCAAAGGCGGTGGAGTAGCTATTTATATAAAATCGAATATATCTGCATCTTGCCTTAGTGCAACATCATTGCCCAAAGAATTCAAATGTTTATCCCTTAAAATAGCTCTCCCCAACATGGCAGCTTTTCAACTAGTTGGCTGCTAGGCCCCTCTGCTGATCATAAGCTCTTAACCCACCTGGGGAACATAATCAAACTGGGCCCTGAAGATATCATTATCTTAGGTGATCTGAATTTAAACTGCTCTCCAAGACAGCTGCACCTAGTATCTTTTGTGATACATATGGGTTTACTCAACTAATAAATGAACCGACAAGAATCAATTTAAAGAACAGAAGTAGTAGCACCCCTACTTGACATCATGCTGGTAAACAAACCCACCTGTTCTCACACACGCTGAGTACTATTCAGTGACATAAGTGATCACTGTCTTATTGCAGGAATAAGATCATCAGGCAAACCAGCTAACCCAGCAAAATTCCTCCCAAGAAGATCAAAAAAAAACCTTAATATCGAGGGATATCTCCATGACCTATGCCACTCTGCACGCTGGCAGGAGTTCTACCTTACATACTCTGTGGAAATAGCACTTCAGGTGTTAAACAGCTTAATCATAGGTGCCCTCAATACTCATGCACCAATCACTAGTGTTAGAACGAAAAGCAAATCTTGCTGCTGGTTTTCAGCCGACCTTAAATCTGCACTGCTTGAGAGAGATAAGCTATGGAAAATGGAAGGAAGACTAAGGAACCAAATGACTGACTGCTGTTCAGAAAAGCCAGAAATAGCTGCACCAAAAAGAAGGATGCTAAGGCTGCTTTCTATACGCTGAACTTGATGCCTCTTATCACAACCCTGCTAGATTCTGGGGGCACCATCAAGGGATCTTAGGGCAGGACTCTAGCACTTCTCTGCCACCTCAAGTGCACCTTAATAAGGTTGCTATCTCCGACAAGCGGAAGTATTGGATGCATTCAACAATCACTTCACAACGGCTGGCCTTGCTTTTGACTCCTCTCTAGCTAATCTACTGTGGGCACAATTTAAATCCCAGTCTACTGAGGCTCAGAGGGCTGATTCTTCATTCTCATTCAAACCAATTTTACTGAAGCAAGTAGAGGATCTATTGTTGCATTTGGACACTAAAAAGCGCAGTGCAGACTCTCTTGACCCTATTTTCTAAAACTTGCAATACATGTGCTTGCAGTTCCCTTAACACATCTTTTAATCTATCTTTAGCCTCTGGGTCTATTCCTTCACTGTGGAAGACAGCACAAGTGTTCCCTCCTAAAATCAGGGGACCCCATGGACCTCAACAATTACAGGCCCATATCCATCCTGCAGTGCTTTCAAAATGCTAGAAAAATTAGTGAGCATCCAATTAAGAGACTACCTTGATGTTAATAATCTCTTAAACCCCGCTCAATCTGGGTTTAGGACTAGGCATAGCACCATTTCTGCACTGGCAAAGTCACAAATGACTGGCAAACTGAGCTGAACAAAAAGAACAGCGTCTGTGCTGTATTTCTTGATCTAAGCAAAGCCTTCGACACAGTGGATCATGAGCTGCTACTCTCTTCACTGCATTCCATAGGCCTAGATCCACCCTCTCTTAAGTGGTTCAGATGTTATCTCACTGATAGAATGCAGCAGGTGAAAAATGAAGGCAACCTATCCTCATCAAAACCACTCCTAAGAGGAGTACCTCAAGGATCTATCCTGGGCAGAATCCTTTTTGCCATTTACATTAACAACATTGACTCTAATCTCACCAAAGCCAATGTTCACCTCTTTGCAGATGACACTGTCTTATATGTCAGTAACCCATCACCTTCAAAGGCCTGTGAAATACTACAATCAGAATTCTCCCTTTGCAATACCAACTACTTGAAAAAAACTCCTCCTAAATGCAAAGAAGACAAAAGCTATGTTCTTCTCCACTAATTACTATACTAACACCTTTTCACCAAGCAATCTTCCCAACTATCCACCATCCTTGGAGAAAGCCTTGACTATGTTGACAAATTCAAATATTTAGGGGTATGGATTGACAACAGGCTTGATTATACTCAGCATATTGAAGAACTTGAAAAACTTCGCCAGAGTCTTGGCCTTTTTCTTCAGAATTAAAATTATTTAACCAGAGATTCAAGACAGAGACTAATCCAGGCCTCATTTCTATCACTTATTGACTATGCAGATTTCCTCTATGGCCACTGTTCTATTTCCTAGTTAAGTAAACTGGATACCTTGTACCATAGAGCTCTCAGGTTCATCACAGATCTTCCATTCAACACTCATCATTGCTCTCTCTATGCTGCAGTTGGCTGGACATCCTTACACCTCAGAAGGAACAAAATGCTGCATTATGGATATACAAAACCCCTGTCTAACAAACTTCCATCCTATATTTTAGATTGCTTTACACTGGCCACAGCTAGGTTATATGCCCTAAGAAGCAACAACCTCATCACTTTGAAGCTACCCAAAGCCAGCATCCGGCATGGGAGATCTGCAATCAGTTACTCTCTAGCAATGGCATGGAATTCTCTGCAGAAGACCCTAAAGTTGACCACCTTTATACCTCTAACATCCTTTAAAAAGCTCTACACAAGTCTCTTCCCAGAGATATGCAATTGCTTTCACAAGGCTTAGTCCAATCACATTCATTACCCCCTTTTTCTACTGCAGCTTTGCTAGCCCTTACCAAGACCTCCACAGCTACCCCTGTCACTTACTTCTACCCCATTCACTCACTACTAGTAGACTTAGTCCCTATCCAAAACTCCCACCAGCCCCTCTATGTCATTTTTCAGAGGCTGTTTTCAACATTTTAGTAGTCATCAATCATAACTGTCTGGTTTAGCTTGCCTTGGAGCCTCTAATCTCCGGCTACCCTGTTTGTATATATGTTTATATTATTGTATCTGTTTATATAGATGTGTTTTGTATATGTCTGCTTTTGTACCTTCAAGTTGTTCCTCGACCTATCAGGTCCATCTTGTAAATGAGCTTTGCTCAATGATGTCCTCCTGAATAAATAAAGATTTTGATTGATTGATAATAAATAAAGATTTTTGATTTTGATAATAAGGAAAATGATCAAGAGGAGGTACCTCAAACTTTTCAAATTTACTTTCATATCTCTTAACTGTCTCTTTCAGCATAATTAACCTCTTTATTCACCATTATCTATTTCTTTTGCCCAGAAACGGTTTCAATTCCACACGGTCATTAAGACCCATGCCTTTATATGCCCCTGTAGTATAGATCCAGTAATTTTCTCTCTGGCTCAGAAGATTTTCAGTGTTTCCTCCCCTTTGGCCCAATGTCACTTTTTCAAGACCAATAAATTTCACTTCTTGCCCCTCTACATAATTTAAATCTTTCACATGTTGTGCCCAGGCATTTTTTAAATTTCCATTTTTAATCACATTCAAGTGTTCCCCCACTCTTTCCTTTCATTTTCTCTTAGTTTTTCCACACATAATATTTTCCACATGTACAGAAGGAAAAATGGCCACATATCTGGTGTTATAGTTAATTAATTCCTTTATATCATACATTCTGTTATCATAAGGATTTCCAAACATCCCACATTAATATATATAAACACAAAATTTGAATCTCCCACATTTCCTACACCCATTTGGCAAAGGAAGTAACCAACTATTGATCTTCTCAACATCTTTAACTGATGAAACCAAAATATCTTTAAGGTTTTTCTCTCTCCTGTATGCCATTCTTGGCTTAATTAGTGCTGTGTCTTTAAGTCGATTATCCACCCCTAAGACATGCCAGTGTTGGTAGATAATATTTTTTACCTGATTAGACCTAATGTTGTAAGTTGTTATAAAATGTATCCTCTTGTCTCTTTCCATACCATCTTCCACTATTTTCTCTTTTAAAAGACTTTCCCTAGTTTTCAGTTCACATTCCACCCTTGCCTTCTTTATAATATCCATAGAATATCCTCTATTTCTCAAACACTTGCCTGTATATCCAATTCCTTTTTCTGATTCAATTCCTGACTACAATTTCTCTTTACTCTATACATCTGACTCTTATGGATATTTTCCTTAATATGTCCAGGGTGGCATCTACTAGCCAGCAATAACGTATTCTTATCTGTCTGTTTTCTATATAGGGATGTAGTTAACTGACCCACCCCACTACCACTGTGATGCTAAGATCCAAAAAAGAAATATTTTCTCTGTCTGCAGTATGGACAAATCTTAAATGGAAATGACTTTCATGAAGATAAAAAATGAACTCAACCAGTTCACTATTTGACCCTTTCCATATAAGAAAAATATCATCAATAAATCTTACCCATAATGCAATCTTCTCTATGAACTTATTTGCACCAGGGTCCCATATAGCACCTTCTTCCCAATAGCCAAGATATAAATTGGCAGAATTGGGGCCAAAACTTGCCTCCATCGCTGTTCCTTTTATTTGTTGAAAACGCTTATTCCCATACATGAAAAAATCTCCCTCTAATACCATCCTAGTTAATTCTACAAGGAAATCACTATCCGGTTTTGCATCCACACCCCTAGAGTTTAAGAAATACCTTACTGCTTTAAGACCTCCATCATGGGGTATATTTGTATAAAGAGATTCAATATCTAGAGTTACTAGTATATTTCCTGGCTCTCAAACATGTGTCTCCAATATCCTTAAGACATGTACTGTATCCTTAATAAAAGAGGGCACAGTCTTAACCAAACCACCAATATGATCATCCACAAGTCTGGCCAAAGGTTCTATCATTGATCCCACACTAGAAATAATAGGCCGTCCAGGTGGATTAAGGCGAGATTTATGCATTTTAGGTAAAATATAAAATTGTGAGGATAATGGATGTATCACTGTCATGTATTCCTTTTCCCTTTGATTTATGACCCCTTCCCTAAGTGTCCATAATAGAAAATCATCTATCTCATGTTTAAAGGCAGTCATAGCTTCTCTTCTAGTCTGCCTATAAACATTTTGATTGGATAATTGGCTAATTATCTCTTTTTCGTAGTCAGCAATATCCTGAATCACCACACTCCCACCTTTGTCCGCAGGTTTTATTATAATGTCTTTGTTGTTTCTCAAAGCATATAGAGCTTCTCTTTCTCCAGATGTCAAATTATCATATTCAGGTACATATTCCTCCTTCCTGAGACACTGAGCATCATTTATCTTTGACAAAGCCTGTGATCAGGTGAAACGTATGTGAGGAGGTTTTACTGTGTCCATGGAAAATGCACTTTATGTCTGCTGTTGCTGCTTGTTTTATATACCAGTAAAAGGAAAAAAATATTTTTTCAAAAAGCCTTGTGTGGAAAGCCTTTTTGTTCATCTAAGGTAGCCCAGACCTACTTTGTGACTATTTATTTCTTTACCCAGATCTTGTTCCTTTTGTGTTTGGGCTTCTTTTGCTGTTTCTGCAGGATTTTCTTTATTCTTGGAACTTTCTTGTTCTTTGTTTCTCTTTCTTCAATTTTTCTTTTTGAGCTAAGGTTACATACAGGTCAGGGACTTGCTCATCATCACAGTCACTTTCTCATTCTTTTCTAAGTAATAACTTTTGGGCAAATGTTCCTTAACCATATTGATCTCAGTGCTGGTAGACTACTTCTGGTTTTCCCTTGATTGTATTAGGTGGGGGTAGTAGCATTCTTGAAGTGGTAGTTGTCAGTGGTGTCATGCTCTGGAAAGAAGTGGTCCCCATGCTCATCTGCACATTTTAGAAATTATGCCTTTCCTTGTTTTTGCTATAAAGAAACTGACCCCTTTAAAACAAAAACAAAGAGTCAGTTATGGCCTCCAACCCCCTATTTTGCCTCAAGTAAGGGAAATCATTATGGGTTTGCATCAGATGTACAGTGGCAGCCATAGATGCAAAATATTGTTAAACAGTAATCAATTGTATACTAACATACTAACATACTAAAATGCCAGCAGAATAGGCCTAACAGTCTCTCGAGTCTGCTCGATTGGTCAGCCCCCACCCTGGGTGCTGACCTTGCTGCCTCCCTCTCCTTCTCTGGCTTCTCCCCTCCCAGTTCTGGATATTCTTGCTGCATTGGATTTTGCTTCCAGAACCCTTCCCTGTACCTGTCCCAGCCCTCTTGAACCCCTCCACCA
The DNA here is from genome assembly GCA_016271365.2 of Neoceratodus forsteri. Lineage (NCBI taxonomy): Eukaryota > Metazoa > Chordata > Ceratodontiformes > Ceratodontidae > Neoceratodus > Neoceratodus forsteri. The sequence goes on from CM057459.1 coordinate 277,690,928, forward strand.
TCTCTGCCTCCACCAGCCCCTAGGCAGTGCATTCCATGGCTCCACCACCCTCTCAGTAAAGTAGCACCTCCTCCTTTCTCCCTGAATCCCCTCCAGCTTCCACCCATGCCTCTAGTGGCCCCTCCTCCTTCCTTCAAGCACCCTGACTGTTCCTCCCCTATTTACCCTCTTCATGTACTTGAGGACCTCTATCATGTCCCCTGGTCCCTTCTCTCTTCCAATGTGTACATATTTAGCTCTTGAGCCTCTCCTCATAGGTCCTGTCCCCCAAGCCCCAAATCATTTTGGTTTGCCCTCCTCTGGACCCTCTCCAGGAGTTTAATGTCCCTCTTTAAGTGTGGCCTCCAAAACTGCACGCAGTACTCAAGGTGTGGCCTCACCAACCAGTTATACAGAGGAGCATCACTTCCCTCCTTCTGGAGTGATCCCCTAGCGATGCATCCCAGCATCCTGTTGACCTTGGCTGCCCTCCTACAAGTCTCTGAGTTGTTCATTTTGACATCCACCACCACCCCAGGTCCTCTCAGCCATCGAGACTTGTAGCATCCCCTCAGGGTGTACACTTGGCCCGGGTTTCTGGTCCCCAGGTGGAGTACCTTGCATTTCCTGCATTGAGCCTCAGCTTCCACTTTCTGAGACCATCTTCCAGAGCCTCCAGGTCCCCTGTAGGGCCACCTCCCTCCTCCCCATCCACCACCGCCCCAGTTTTGGGTCATCCACAAAGAGACTCATCTCACTCCTGATTCCTGTCCTTATGTCAGAGACATAGGCGTTGAACAGGAGGGGCCCAAGGACTGATCCCTGTGGGACCCCACTAATGACCCTCTTTGGGGATGAGACTATCCGGTCCTGGAGCCAATTGCCTATCCATCTGATCATCTGATTCCCCACCCCATTTTCTCCCAGCTTATCCAACAGGCCCATGTGAGGAACAGAGTCAAATGCCTTGCTGAAGTCTAGAAAGAGGACGTCCACTGGTCTACCAAGGTCCAAGGCACTCGTCACCCAGTCATAGAACTCCACAAGGTTTGTCTGACACGATTTCCCCGAGATGAATCCATGCTGTCTATCATCCAGGCACCCTGACTTTTCCAGGTCCCCCAGCCTCTCCTTGACAATGCCCTCCATCACCTTGCCCACCACTGATGTCAGGCTGACAGGCCTGTAGTTCTCTGCCACCTCCCTTCATCCCCCCTTGTGGATAGGCACTATATACGCCACCTTCCAGTCCTGGGACACCCACCCTGTCCTCAGAGAGATGGTGAAAAGCTCCGCCAGGGGTTTCACCAGGACATCCGCAAGTTCCTTCAGCACTCTGGGATGTAATTTATCCGGCCCCGGTGCTTTCTCCATCTTAAGGGAGCTGAGGACTTCCATCCCTCACTCTCTCTGCTGTGATTTCCACTTCCAGTACCTCTTCTCCCTGCTTAGCCCTTCCCCCTCCTGCCAGTGATGCCTCCCCCTCTCCCCAGACCCGCCGATCGGTAAGGGTCCCCCCTCCTCAGTATCTCTGTCTCCTCCCATGTATGATGCAGCACCCCCATTTTCCTTGGTGAAAACTGAGGTGAAGTACTCATTTAGTACCTCAGCCTGCTCCACCGGGTCTTGTGCCCATCTCTCCCCTGATTTAATCCTGATAATCTGCCCCTTCACCCTTCGTTTTTCCCCAATGTATCTAAAGAACCCTTTGTTCCCTCTCCTGAGTTCCCTGGCCAGGTTCTGCTCCTTCCTTGCCTTAGCCGCCCTCACCACCCTAGTGGCCCTTCTAGCCATCAGCTCATACTCCCCTCGATCCCTTTCACTCCTTGAGCACTTGAATTGCCTATAGGCTGCCTTCTTTCCCTGCACCACCTCCTGGACCTCCCTGGTCCACCAGCAGGGTTTTTGGGCCCTACAGCATTTTCGTCCTACTCTTGCACAGGTGCTGGTAGCATCTTGCACCCCTCTCCTGATGATTTCCCACCTACTATCAGCGGCCATGTCTGACCCAATCCCATCCAAATGCTCCTTAAGGATCCTTCCCATTTCCTTAAAATCCATTCCCCTGAAGTCAGTTACCTCCATCTTTGTGCAGTTTTCTAGCCCTCCTAGGTCCAGGCAGAACCAGACCATGGCATGGTCACTCCCTGCCAATGGGTCTCTTACCTCCAGGCCCCTAATCTGGTCACTGTCTGCCAGGACCACATCCAGTACCCGCGTCTCCCTGGTCGGTTCCCCCACCTGCTGAGTTAGGAACGCATCTTGAAAGACATCCAACAACCTCTGTTCCCTGGTCACAGAAGATGTCATAGTCTCCCAGTCTGTTCCTGGCATGTTTAAGTCCCCAACACCACCACCGTTCCTCTGCCCAATCTGCAGTGTCTCCCAACATCTGCCACCAGACTCTCCTCCAGCTCCTCTGCCAGGGCAGGGGGTCTATACACCACTCCTATTTTTAATCTCTTGCCCCCCCCTTGTTATCAAGGTGACCCAAATAGCTTCCACGGTTCCCTCTGCCTCCTCTACTCCCCCATGCCAATGCAGTTTTTGACTATCATTGCTACCCTTCCTCCCCTTCCCTCCCCCCTGTCCTTCCTGAACATAGTGTAACCCTCCAGGTTCAGGTCCCAGTCGTGTCCTGCAGTGGCAGTATGTAAAAGCTCTTTTTTTTTGATTATGTGCTTTTTTAATGTTGTCAATACCATTCCACCCATTTGTACTCTGCCCCTGGATTTCTGTAACCCAAGTGCATTATTTTACATTTTTGTATTCAGGACAAAATGCCTTTCAAATGAGGGTAGTCGCTAATCTAAATTCTTTATAGTTTATGTTTCCTTGTGCATGTGTAAGAAGTATCTTGTGGTAGAACTACATTTCAGAGATGTGTCAGGGACAAGTCCAATGCATGGCAATCTACAATGGGCTCATCCCTGACAGACCAATGAGGTTGCAACCAGACTGTGACACTAGTCACAGTTTCACATCTGGAATCTGTTGTCTAGTTGAAAGAAATAAAGTACTGGAATGAGGGCACTTCATTCCTTTCATGCATGCCTGTACTGATCTTATTGCTTATCTCTCCACCTATCCTGCAGATGTCCAGGTACTCAGCCATACACTGAATCCCCCACTCTCTGTGCCATAAGCAGTAAACAGTTCTAGCAGTAAAGAGCAAATAAATATTTATCCTTACCCAGACAGACGTCCGCGTTGAACTTGTCTGTGTCTGTGTGAATGACAGTACAAGTTCTTGTCCCTGAGCTCCTCTCACTCTCTCTCCAGTGCTTCATGTGTGCCACAATGCCCAGCCTGAGAATTGCTCTCTGTGATGGTATCCACTGACCCACCCCATGGATCTCCTAGTGTCCATGTTGCATCAGTGTGCCTCCAACCCTGCTGCACAATACAAGGAGAAAGAGTGCTGAGAAGTGAGGCAGCATTGCCTACAGAACTGTCGCTTAACCCTGGATGGTGGGGAGAGGGAGACATGGGCTGCATGGACAGATAGACAGAAGGAGAGGCAGCAGCACTCCCCTCTGAAAGAGAGTGCAGGATCAAAAGAGGTGGTGAGTGGCACCAGTGTCAGAGACAGAGCGGAGACAGAGCCCTCAAACAGGTAGTAACATACTGAGATGTGGTGAGTAAGCAGAATGATAGAGATCACCAGGTGACAGGCTGTCACTATTGCAACACCACCTTGGCAGTGTGAAATTGGGGGTATTGCAATGTAGTGACCATAACCACGATGACTGGTGGCTCCCAGACCTGCATCTGAACAAACATTTATTTAAATTCATTTAGGGAGGCAGTATGCCGCAGTGGTTTAAGGCTCTGAGCTGCAAATCTGGAGACCTGGGTTTGAATCCCTCAGCCCCCACTTGCATTCTGTGTGACCCTGAGCAAGTCACTTAACTTCCCTGTGCTCCCAGGCTGCACCTGTAAATAAGCTTTCAGCTTAGTGTGTCTCACCTGATTAAATAATTGGAAAAAAAATAAATGAATGGGTGGCTTCTGCCCTAGCAGTGTCTACTCCCACCCCACCCCCACCCCACCCCTGAGAGAGACACAGAAACAGTGAGAGCCACTTCCAGTGTGGCATATATGTGCAGGTCCAATCTGTTCCAGTCAGAGATGGTGTCAAACCCCCCAACAGAGAAGTGGAGTAAGTGTGAGCCCAAGCTCGATTGCCATCCATTTTATTTCCACTCACTCTTCAGGCACCTTGCTGTAGGTCTGACCCTCTGTTTGTCTTTCTGAAGCTCAGTGGAAACAGACAGCACATATTGAGAGGCAGAGAAAGTGGCAGCAAGAGTGCTGTGACCAGGACAGAGAGCAGTACTGCAGATATTTCTTTTCACTGTGGGTAAGCAGACGTTAGAGAGAGAGAGAGAGAGAGAGAGAGAGAGAGATTGAAAGATCAGAAGAGACACAGTGTAAGACAAACTTGGTGTATCTATTCCACTACTGCACAAAAGTAGCACCCAGACAAAGCCAGAGACAAATATGTGGTTCACATATCTGCCCTTTCACATTGACTAGCACAGTGTAGGGTGGGCACTGGATGGGCACCCCTGGGTAGTTGCTGCCCCCTACACCTCCAGTTCATATCAGCACATACGGAACAATCTGCAGTAGCCACAGACTGATGTAAGTTACTCATCTTCCCCTCCACACCCATCCCACTCTACACAGGTTGGCACAGTGACAAGGCGTCCTCCAGGTGGGTAGCCCAAGGTAAACAGTGGACTGTGGCCTGACAGACATCATGCCTGAAAACAATCCCTGGGATCAGTGCACCTACCCAGTTACCAAAGTCATTAATAAATAAATTGGTGCCCCCTCCACAACCATCCCACCACTGCACACTGGCTGCCCCAGCCAGAGGCAGAAATGTGAGCTGCACATTTGCCATGCCACACCTGTTTCTATCTAGCCCAGTGGGCGTCAGGTGGGTGGAAATGAGGTTGTGGTCCAGATCCACTTGGTGGCCTGAGGTCATTGGCACCAAACACATCTTTCCATATTTTTGCACATCTGAAGCATTTTTTCCTTCCATTCCACCTCCTTCATGTTAGGAGCACTCTGCATTAGCCAATGACAGATGTGGCTCACACATCTCTCCATCTTCACCCACCTGACTTCCATGAAAGCTGGCGCTGGCATTGGGTGGGCTCCAAGTAGGTAGCTCTTGGAGAATAATGCCCCAACCCCCCATCCCACCTCCACACAAGAGTAGCACCATGCATCAGCCAGGGATAGAGTTGCAAGCTGCACATCTGCCCCTTCATACCCATCCCTGCTCCACCAGAGCTAGCATGAAGGTTGCAATGGGATTTGGGTGACTGGCACTTCCTTACCCTATGCCACACCTCTACACTTGCAGAACACTCTGCTTCAGCCAGAGGCTCTCCCACATAATGTGCTCTACCCATGGAGAGCACTCTGAGGTACTGAGATATAAAAATGTGGATCTTATATCCCCCTCTATAACTGTTCTCACTCTGCTGGGTGGGTGGGGGTTAGTATACAGTGGGTGCTCCAGAGTGACTGGTGCCTCCTCTTGCACCCCCACCTATCAACCCAATGCTGTATAGAAGCCATAGAAGAGATGTGGATTGCACATCTGCCCCATTCCAAAAGGTTTCACATACAGGCTGGAGTGGGGTCTGGGATGGTGGCCATTAAGTGACTGCCCCTCCATCCCACCTCCACACATGGGGAGCACTCCTCCCCCTCCATGCCTCCTTTGCATATGGGGAGCAATTCTCCTTCTTCAGCCCTCTTCCACGTGGTGGACATAGTGTCTTATGTAATCATATTTGGTCTCAATCCTTGTTGAATGCAACATTGTACATACTGTAAATACTAATGTAAAGAAAATTGGTTTTATTTTAATTTTTATTGGGTGTCCTTACTTTTTGTATCTCACACCATGTATTTATCATTGCTTGTACATGGGACCTCCTTGCAAATTAACTTGTTGAATGGATTTCATCCCTTCACAATAAACTTGAACTTGAACATGGAAAAAACTCCTACGTCCATTCCATCTCCACACATAGGTATCATTGCTCCACCTCCATACATTGTGGGCGCCCATCCTCTGACCCCTCCAGTGCTTCTCCCACTACATTCCTCCCAACATGGAGAGCACTTCTCCCACTGCATCCCACCTCCTGCATATAGGGAGCACTCCTCCCCTCCATTCAACCTCCACACATAGGGAGCTTTCCTTCCACTTCACATCAGCTCTGTACATGGGGAGCACTCCACCCCTTCATCCCACTGCCCCTACATGGGGAGCATTGCTCCCCATCTATCCCACTTCTACACATAGGGACACCTGCACACATTTGCATCACTCCTCCTCTGCCACCATCCCATCTCTGCATATATAGAGACAGTACTCCTAACCCCATTCCACCTTTGCATATGGGAGCACTCTGCAACAGCCAGAGACAAAGATGTCAGTCAGGTATCTGTCTTTCTACATCTATTCCCACTCGACATGATAAGCTCCAAGTTGGGCAGAACATTGGTGGGGTTGAGATGTAATGAATGGGTTGCCCTGGGAGATGGTGCCACTACATCTCACCACCTCTCACCACCTCTCTGAATGAGAGCAGTCTCCCGCAAATTAATCTTTATTCTTTTCTCCACTCATCCCTTTTCTGCTAATTATCCTCCTGTTTGCTTGCTTTACCAGTTGCTTCCCTCTCAAGACAGGACTACAGGTCATTAGACCAGAGCAAATTTTCCTCAATCTCTCCTATCGTCTCTTCAGACCACACCACCAGTCCAGCCAGCATCCACAATCAAGAAGACATGTCACGCATCACTCAGAATTCAGCACTGAATGGGTCAGTCCTTTCTTTATTAGACCATACTTCAAGCTCTCCAACAGTTCAAATGAGGCTAGAGAAGAGCAGCACACACTCCCACTCTACCACCATGACAGTTGACAGGACACCACAGCTTGCTCGGTACTGTACAGATGATACAGCAGAGCAACACACTTACTAGTCTGTTTCACCTGGCTTCTCCTGCTGTCTCGGTTGATGATGACTCCATCTCCCATGGCCAGCACTGGTCCCATGCATGCAAATTCTGTTGCAGCTAGCTCTAACTGCTATGGAAATTGCTGAGACACTGAGCTTTTCAGCAGCTGAGCCTAAGCCAACCCAAAACTAAAATACAGGAATGTGAAATTTTCTGAAGTAATTTCAGGGAGGGCTTGAACAGCCTGGACACCCCCCCCCCACCTAGGCCCATGTAATCCACAACAGTTCAGACATATACAATGCTTACACTTAAAGGCACTCCTCCCATCCCAGCCAGCCCCCCCCCTTCCTACCCTGGCACACAAATGAACACCAACCATGCGCCCTCCCACTTCCTCTGCAAGCAGTGAGGATCCCTCACTCTCAAGCGATCAGTCCTGTACAAGTAGCAGAGTTGGGGGTCTGGGGCTCCAGTTAGACCTGTTGCTGTAATGGAGCTCGAGCTCACTTGAATACAACAGGACAGTTAAACTGAGTCCCCTTAATCCCTACAGATGGAGAGCTGCTGCACAGATGATTACTACAGCCACTCAGGCACCACCAGGGATTTAAAACATGAGCTGGACTATGGCAGACAGCCTGCCATTCACTTCCTCCTCCTCCTACACTGAATGGATGTAGCACTTGCCCAGCTCCTCCTCTGCTACCAGTGCCCACCAATGGTCAATAGTGTTGGTGGTTGGACCCCGTTGGAGTGTTCAAGTGAGTTCTTCGACTTGTTACTAGTCCCTACAACCAATATTCTCTTTTGGCTTCCTTCTGTGTCTGGTTGCATTTGCCTGTTTTCAAAACCTCAATACACTTTTTTTCTAGTGTCTACTTAGATACAGAATATGAAATATATTAAAATAAAATACAATTGCTTTGAAGAAGATAGAAGTCTTTATTATGGCTCTGCTTCAATGTATGGTTGGAGAATGCTGAAATCTCATCTTAATTGTTTTACTTCCTTATTACTATTTTGTATTTTCAGGTTAAATCAAATATAATAAAATGCAATTTTTTTTGTGAGAAGATAGAAGCTTTTATTATGGCTCTTTCTTGATTTGATCCATGCACACTGAAGAGTTGAAGTAGTGAGATCACCATGATTTTAGCAGCCTTGCACCATTCCTTTGATCTTAAAAATATGTATCACAATGGTTGTAAAATTGTAGGTCAATATTCAAATGGCTTTAATTCATTAAAATTACACACTAAGAAGAATGGTCTTAAGGATTTCATTTAAGGTTTCATAATTTGACCTTTTGCAATTTTAATGACCTCCCAATCCTGGAGTCTTAAATGTGTTTTATCCAAACATTTCTTTGCTCAGTTCATCAACAGTACAATAAGATCTAGAATAAAATTACTTCAGAACAAAAACTCTATAAACTTTGTGTTTGATTTTGTGTAAATATTAACTTCTCTAAGAGTTGAAAATGCATAGGAGATTAGTTGTACATACTACTTTTGTATTTCTCCACACTAGTCTAGTTAATAAGCTGGATGAACTGTCATAGATATTAAAGGACCAGGATATTGATATCTGTGGCATCACTGAAACCTGATTTTGAGACAAGGACTGGAATACAGATATTGTAGGATATTTTAAAATAGCTAAAAATCGTGCCCACAAGAAAGATGGAGGCATTGCACTGAGTCATCAAAATACAAGTCATATGAGGTTTGTCCAACTATTACAGAAAATGCTGATATTGGACTACAGTATTGTGGGCACAAATATTATTGCCAGCTAGAAATGAAAAGTATGTACCTACCGTAATTCTTGATCGTCCTGTGTATCTTCACCATTCATCACTGTTGGGTGTCTGCTGAAGACAGGCACCAAGTGGGAGACCCACGAGGCCGACGTAATACGTGACCCTCACGGATTGGCAAATAACAGCCATTGGGTCCTCCTCCACCTCAGTTCTGTGCATTGAAGAGACAGAAGAAATAAGTAAACAGAAAAGAGGGTGGGGCAAGGGAGCACAAGAGACAGTAAAAGGAAAGGAAGAAACTGAAAAAGAGTATGCCGATGAGAGGACAGGTAAGAGAAGGAGGGGCCTGAGGGTTGTGGGCCAGGAGGCCCCAATCCCTGAGAGACCAAGGGAGGAGAAAGAAAGAAAGAAAGAAAGAAAGAAAGAAAGAAAGAAAGAAAGAAAGAAAGAAAGAAAAAAAGTAGGAGTGGGATGATGGAGAGGAGGTGGCCTGGCCCCAATCAATCAAGAGGCAGCTCTGAGAAGGACACGGGGGCATGAACCATGGTCAGAAGAACTGTGTCCTGGAGATCAAGTGCAATATTTTAGAAGGAACGGCAAGAACCTGCAGAGTTCCGCCTTCAAGACCGGCAGAGCCAGCACTTGGGTTGAAGAGACTGTAAGACCGAGGCACCACCAAAGTTTGGAGGGAGCCTGGTCTCAATCCCACTGTTTGAGCAATTGTCGGTTCTTGACCCAAAAGAGCCAGTAGGTTGGGAGGGGAGAAAGCAACACTGTGGAGCATAGCCTCCTAAGGGGAGGGAGGGAGGAGGGCCAAGGGTGTCCCGGGAGGCCCAAGACACCTCCCCTGGACCTGAACAGACCCAGACAGTGGGTCATGCAAGGGGTTCAGGAGAGGAGGGCCCCCCAGAGACCCAAGTAGTAAAATCCTAAAGGGTTCAAAACTCATTTGAACCCAGACCCTGCCCTACAGACCCCCCCCAACAACTGTCAGGAGTGAAGAACTCCAGGAGGGGGGATGAGGGGCTCAGGGCAGAAGAAAGCCAGCATGTCTCAGGGACTGAGGCCTCAAGAGGGGAAGGTGGGAGGGATTCAGAGATGAATGGTGAAGATACACAGGAACATCAAGAATTATGGTAGGTACATAATGTTCATATCTTACCTGTGTCAGTCTTCATCATTCATCACTGTTGGGTGAGTACTGAGCACCCCTGAAGGGGGCCCAATAACCCTGAGGGAAAACATCCCTCAGTCCCACTCCAGGGGAGGAGGGGGGAGGGGGACCCTCCACTAGCCGGTTTAAGGCTGGGACTTGTCAAAGTGAGATGGGGTCCCCTGAACATTAGGGGAAGGAAGGTGCTCCTGAAGCTCCCATCTCACCCTCCAGGAAAACAGATGGGTCCCCTGGAAGGGGGAACCCAATAACCTGCACCAGGTCAAAGGTAACATCCTCGACAGGCTAAGCCATGCCATCTGCCTAATGCAGATCACTGTCCCAGTAAGCCGTGAAGTGACCTAATTGATGTCATACAATGCCCTTGATTGGTGCCTCGCCAACTCTAGGCCTATAGTGGAGAGGGCAATGGCTAGCTGGGTAGCTTCCAAATGAGGCAGCAATGCCAAGGCTTGTCCTAACATTACCCACAGATGCCTATTGTAGGCAGCATGGTGCACCTGTTGTGATATGATCGCCAACAGGCTCCGCACTGAAGAGAAAGCCCTTCACCCCAGCCAATTCAACTCTTGAGAGTCAGTCTCGGGGAGGTCTGTCATGGACCAGGTGTCTAAACCCAAAAGGGGTGTCCAGCTGCATTAGTCCAGAAGGTGGATGAGGCAAGGCGCCTAGATACCCACAGGTTGCACAATACCTCCTGCAGCAGTCCATAGGGGCTGGCTCTTGGGAATATGGATGCTGCCAGGTACTGTACAATGCTTGCCAGAAGGGAACTGACCAGGATGGGACTACCAAATGGTGTGCCCTGTATTCACCTAGGAAGGCCTGTGTCACATGCTTGGTATTGTCCCTGATGTAACAAGAGATGTGTAAGTCCGTAACCAACATAGAAACACAGAAACATAGACTTTGACAGCAGATAAGGACCACTTGGCCCACCCAGTCTGCCAATTTCCCTACCTAGAGGATAAGCTACAGATCCTATTTAACCAACAGCCTATTTCTTCCTACCCCCCATAAAAATTGCCTTATGTCTGTCCCATGCATTCTTGAATTCTCCCACAGTTTTAGACCCCACAACCTCCTCAGGAAGGCTGTTCCATGCATCCACCACCCTCTCTGTGAAAAAATACTTCCTCACATTTCCCCTGAGCCGTCCCCCCTCTAACTTCAAATTGTGTCCTCTTGTTCTAGCACATCTCTATTTCTGAAAGATGCTACCCTCTTGGACTTTGTTGATTCCACTGAGGTACTTAAAAGTTTCTATCATGTCCACCCTCTCCCTCCATTCCTCAAGGGTATACATATTAACCTCCTTTAGTCTCTCCTCATATGGCTTCTCTTGCAGACCCTGCACCATTTTAGTTGCCCTCCTCTGAACTGCCTCCATCCTGTCTATGTCCTTGCAGAGAAGGGGTCTCTAGAACTGTACACAGTACTCCAGATGGGGTCTCACCAACTGTCGGTACAGGGGGATAACAACTTCCTGTTTACTACTGGTGATGCCTCTGATTATACATCACAGTATCCCCCCAGCCCTCCCTACTGCCTTCTCACGTTGCTTGCCAACCTTAAAGTCATCTGATATGATTACCCCAGGTCCCTTTCCATTTTTGTTGTTGTTACTACCTCCCCCCCATTGTGTAATCTTCCACCAGGTTTTTGCTTCCCAGGTGCATTATTTTGCACTTCTTTGCATTGAATCCAAGCTACCATACTTCTGACCATTCCTCAAACCTTGCCAGGTCCCTTCTCATCCTTTCCATGCCTCCTTGTGTATCAACCCTGTTGCAGATCTTTGTGTCATCTGCAAAGAGGCATACTTTTCCTTCCAGTCCCTCTGCAATGTCACTTATAAAGACATTAAAAAGGACTGGACCCAGTAATGAACCCTGCGGTACCCCACTAGTAACCCCTCTTTCTTCAGAATGGACTCCATTTACAAGTACATCTGTGTCCTGTTGTCCAGCCAATGTTTTGCCTAGGTTACCACCCTGGGACCCACTCCCAAGCTGGTTAATTTGACAATTAATCTTTTGTGTGGGACAGTGTCAAATGCCTTGCTAAAGTCTAGGTAGGCCATGTCCACAGCCCCTCTCTGGTCTACTACTTTGGTCACCCAGTCACAGAAATCAATTAGATTTGTCTGACATAACCTTCCCACTGTGAACCCATGCTGCCTTGGGTCCTGTGCCCCACTGGCCTCTAGGTACTCAACAATTCTTTCCTTCAGAAGTAATTCCATCACTTTCCCTACCACAGAGGTCAAACTGACAGGGCTGTAGTTTCCTGCCTCTGTCTTGGTCCCACTTTTGTGAAGGGGAATCACATCTGCCTTCCTCCAGTCCTCAGGTACCACACCATCCTCCCATGATTTGTTAAAAAGGGTAGTCAGTGGTGTCACTAGTTCTCTGCTTGAATGTTTTAGAATTCTGGGGTGAATTCCATCTGGCTCCATTGCTTTGTCCACCTTCAGTTTTAGGAGTTCTTTCAGAACCCTTTCTTCTGTGAAAGGACTGGGATTGACCCACCGTATCCAGAGTGCTTCTGTTAATTGGATTAGGCACCTCCCCCACCTCCTCTTTTGTGAATACTGAACAGAAGTATTCATTCAGTAACCCTGCTTTTTCAATGTCCCTCTCTGCCCTATTCAGCCTCACTATCCCTCCCTTTGTCTTTCTACACTCCTTGATATACCTATAAAAGGTGTTCTCCCGCTTCTTAACTGAGTTGGCTATCTTTTCCTCAGTTTAGGCCTTTGCTATTCTGAATACCCTCCCTGCTTCCTTCTGCCTTAACTGGTGCAGTTTTCTGTCCTGCTCCTTCTGTGTTTCCTTATACTTCCTAAATGCTATCTTATTCTTCCTAACCTTCACCGTCACCTCTTTTGAGAACCATAGTGGCTTTTTCTTTCATTTTGATTCGTTTATTTGCTTCATTCAAAGGCTTGTTGTCTCTGTGATGGCAGTTTTGATATTTCCCCATTGTTGCTCCACCCCTCCATCTAGCCTGTTTGCTAGTGCTTTTCTAAGGCACTCTCCCATCTTGCCAAAGTCAGCCCTCCTTAAGTCCAGAACCCTCACTTTTGTATGGCTTGACTCAGTAGCTGAGTTTATCATGAACCACACTGTTTGGTGGTCACTCATTCCCAAATAGCTACCCACTTATAAATCTGAGATCCTCTCACTGTCCCCATTTGAGAGTACAAGGTCTAAGGTTCAGTTGTTTTTATCCCTTCCCTTACATAAAGAGCTACTCTGCCCCCTCTTCTCCCCTCCCTGTCTCTCCTGTAGGTTGTGTACCCTGGTATGTTAACATCCCAGTCATGATTCTCTGTGTACCATGTTTCTGTGACTGTTATGATATCCAAGCATCCCTCTTCCATCAAGGCCACCAGTTCAGGGAGCTTGTTACCCAGACTATGGGTGTTGGTAGTCATTACCCTCCATTTCTTAATGGCCTTACCCCTTTTTGCCCCATCCCTGTCCTTATTGCATTTGTCACTTTCTCCATTTACCCCTGCGCTTCTCCCTATCGACATCTCTATGTTGGTGTCTACCTCACTTAGTACCCTGATTTTTTGGGGGTGCTAGGATTTTCCTGCTCCTCTCCAATGCCTCCCCCTTTGGATAGTTTAAATGCTTGCCAATGAAGCATTTAAACCCATCACCTAGGATCTTGTTCCCTCCTGGACAGATGCAGACCATCATGCCAGTATAGGCCTGCATCCTTCCAGGTGGACCCCAGTCCCCAGTGAAGCCAAATCCCTGAGCTCTGCACCAGTTTTTCAACCACTGATTGAATCACATGGTGTGGAGCACCCTAGCCTCACCTGTGCCATAGACAGGCAGCACCTCCGAGAAGGTTACCATGTGTGCTATTTGTCTAAGGCCCCTCCCCATCTCCACAAACACTTCTTGGACTGCTCTGATCCCTTTCTTAGCCAGGTCATTTGTCCCTAGCTGGACAATGACATCCGGCTCTGTCCCCTGTGCAGCTGCTCTTGTGATCTTGAGGATTCACTCCCTGTCCCTCCAAGCCATGGTGCCAGGCAGGCATCTTACCTCCCTCTCCCCTTCCTTCCCCAGTTCTACCTTCCTAACAATGGAGTCCCCCACCAGGAGTTGTTTCCTTCCCCTGTGGGGTCCCATGCCACCCTCTTGTGGATCTCCTTTGTGGAGGTTCCCAGCATCCTCCTTGGTCTCCACTGTGGGTGCCTCCATAGAGGAACCACACTTTTCCAGAATGGCATAGAAATTGTGGTGAGGTACAACTGTAGGGATGTGCCTCTGTTCCACCACCCTCACCCTCCCTGAGCCCACTGTGGTTCAACTGGTCCTCTTTCTTGGCAACCTCTGAGGCTGGTGGTCCATGGGTGGAAGAGGAGGTCCTACAAATCCTGGCCAACTCAGCCTGGAGATGAGCATCCAACTCTCTCAGCCCAGAGAGGTGTCTGCAGATGGGACAACACCGCGTCCTCCAGAATGTCTCCCAGAAGACTGCTGCACCACAGCCACTGCACTGCACCACTCCCATCATGTCTTATTTCTGGCCCCCTAATTGTTGTTTGGAATACTTACTCTTTCCTCTGTTTATTTTTTTGTCTTTTCTGTCCTTACTTACACTTCTGTGCCCTTTTAGCTCTGAATCTTCCTGTTCTGAGACAAGAAGTTCTTATGTTTCTCAGTAGTCTCCTTACTTGCTCAGAGTTAGACCTCCAGCAGCTTCGGGGGACAGAGAGCTACTCTTGCCCTTTTAAGATGATGAGTCTTTGGTGGCTCTGTGATCACTCACTTCCTGCTCCCAAACAGGAAGTTCCTGTTGTCAGTTAAATCTTGTGCCTATAAAAGTAGACCTGCCTTTTGGTGGGGGGAGGGGGTGGAGGGAAGGGAAGGAGAGCAATATAGTCCAAGTAGAGACATTTAGTTATACTAGTAGGTCCTTCCTCCTAGTGCTCTGCTTGTTCTCTGGCAGAAGCTATCAACCTCGACAGGAAGCACTGATACTGGGCTTGATCAGCGTCTGAGGACAGGTGGACAAAAGATTCCTCTTCCTCAGTGGAGGAAGATGAGGAGGTTGATGAGCTTGATAAGTCTGACTCTGGCTGTGGCAGGGGAACTGGTCAAAAGACTTGCTCGTCCATGACCCTAACATACTGAGGGAAAGACGCCACCTGAGACCTGAACTGATCCCAGGTCAAAGGTCCCAAAGGGCCAACGTGGCCTGGGAAAAGAAGAGCTGGGTGCAGAGGCATGGGTGAACCTGTCACCTGATGTGATGTGCCTCTGCCAGGGCTATCAGAATCCACAGGAGAGCCTGGCATCAGAGAAGTAATGCAGGTCTGTAGATTCATCATCCTATCCTGAAAATCAAAAAGGTAAAGGTTTAACCCTGTAGGGTGAGCTACCTTATGAGGGAACTGGGGCTGCATGGATCCAGAAGGGTGGACCCCAGCTCCACCCAGAGGGACCTTAATGGGAGAACCCAAGTGGAGAACAAAGGGCTCAGCATTACAGCTCCTTCCCTGACCCCGGAGAGTCATGGAAGTGTGCTGAGGTCCCTTGCCCCTCATCCTCAACCCTGAGGTCTCTGAGGAGGCCCTCTTCCTTGACCCCTGTGCCAAAGGCCCCCTTCACTCCAAAGGCCCCCCAGGGAGGGTCTCAGGAGGAGGGGGGCTCAATCTTCATCATGAGAGGAAGAATGGCACTGGAAATGGCAGCCACCCCCTCACTCAAGAACCTGATTACCACACCAGCAGCAGAGGCAATGGCAGGCAGCAGCTAGACCCCTGAGCCAGGAGTGGCTGGGAGATCAGCATGAGCCTCAGCCACCTGAGCTGCCAGACAGAGCATCTGGGGAGAGATGCAAGGGTGCTGGGTCATGGGGACCCCTCTGATTCCAAAGAATCAGTCAGCCAATCCAGATCCTCCTCCAAATCATCTGCCTCTGAGGAGGAGACAATCATGAAGGCCTCTGGATCAGTGACCCCAAGGGATCCCCAACTCATGGTGCCATGAACTGTGCCACAGCCCAGCTCTGCACCCCTCATGGCACCGCCCTGATCACTGGCACCACTCATGGGTCCGGGAACTGAGATGGCCCTGATGGGTGGCACTGAGGAATGCTCTGTGCTGGGACCTGGAGCCATGGGCTCTGACAAAGGGGGAACCTGCACCTCTGGGGAGGTGACTGCCAAGGCGGTGCTCCTGGTCCAGCCCCGAATGGAGCCAGACTGGCCCTCCAGCACTGTGGCAGGGACCTCCTCTATGGCAAGGTTATAAGAAGAGGAGGCCCCCTCTTCACTGGACTGTATAAGTCCAGGAAGAGACCCGGAGGTAGGGCAGAGAGTCCTGAGCTTGGACCAGTGCGAGCAACGACGCCCCCCCAAAAGTCGGTGGGGCCCTGCTGACTTTTAATGTGTGGTGCTCTAAAACTTGACAGTTCATCAAGAAACAGGCATTGCAAGAATCCATATCATGCTGGGGTCCAAGACAGGAGAGGCACATGTCATGTCGGTCGGTCACAGAAATCTGTCGGCCACAGGGACACCGATGCATAGAGGGCCGACCCATTTTCTTAGATCGTTTTTTTGTTCTGATGACCAGACTTGATGGAACAACAGCAAAATCCAAAATAAGCAAAGACTTGACACCGCACACAAAATAAGGAAAGATCTTACAGGTCTGGAGCAGCTTCAAGTAGCAGAACCAAGGCAGAGTCGAGGGTCTGAATGGCATCGAAAGGTGTCGAACTGTGGCATCATAGAATTTACTAGGCTGCAATAAGTCTTGAGTTGGCTGAGGTGCTGTCTCAATGGTGGGAGATGCAGAACTGAGACGGAGGAGGACCCAATGGCCTTTACTGGCCAACCTGTGAGCACCACGTATTATGTTGGCCTTGTGGGTAGCACCGATGGTATCAGCCCCTCCTTCAAGAAAAAAGTCTCCCGCTTGGTGCCTGTCTCCAGCAGACACCCAACAATGATGAATGGTGAAGTTAGACACAGGTAAGATCTTTCTTGGTGGATTTGGGATATAGACCCCTAACCTTAATGCAGAGGAAAACAATCTGTTTACATCAGCAATCAAAAATATGGATGTAGTATGTGACTGCATCTTAATTGGTGATTTTATTTATCCTTCCATCAATTGTACAACACAAGAAGGCTCCAATAGTAGCGATGCAAATTTCTTGGAATGCATATCATACCATAACTCACAGCAAATAGTTAAAAAAGGTACTAGAAATGATAATATTCTTGATCTTGTACTTACAAACATCGCTGATAATATTAGCTTGACCTCAGTTGCATGTAAACCGCTCGAAAAATTAATTCAAAAATGCATAATTGAGCATATAGAACAAGGTAAACATCAGGATCTAACACAACATGGATTCTTAGCCGGTAGATCATGTCTGACAAATCTAATTAATTTCTTTGAACCAGTGAGTGCAGCGCTGAATAGAGGCCTTCCCATAGATATAGTACGGTTGGATTTTTCCAAAGCATTCTACACAATTTCACATAACATTCAAATTCAACAGCTGAACAAACTCAAACCACATGGTAACATAATGTGCTAGATTACTTTGTGGCTAGACAATAGAAGACAGAGAGCTGAAATAAAGGCAATAAGCCTGCCTGGGGCCCAGTGACAAGCAGGGTTCTGCAGGGTTCGGTGCTGGGACCCACGCTTTTTAACATCCTAATCTCTACCATGCAAACATATAATAATGCATGGATGTCAAAGTATGCTGATGACTGTAAGATCGGGTGTATTGCAAATAACTCACAAGCTGCAATGGACTTTCAGGAGAATATTTATAAACTTGAGAAGTGGTCATAAGAAAACCAAATGACCTTTAACGAAACAAAATGCAAGGTTATGCACCTGGGAAAAATAATTCCTGTAAAACATATAAATTAAATAATGTAATCCTACAAGAAACAACCAGTGAAAAGGATCTGGGAGTACTGATAGACAACAACCTAACTTTTGATATGCATATACAGGCTATAGTTAAGAAATGCAATAATATTGCATCTTGCATTTTTAGAAATATTGAAAGTCGAGAACTAAGCATAATAGTTCCATTATATACAAGTCTGGTAAGGCAGCACCTGGACTATTGTGCTCCTTTGTGTGCTCCATTCACAATAAGGAGAAAGAAAATGACTGAAGGAGTTCAAAGACGTGTCACAAAGAGAATTACTAACATGAAGCATTTAGAATATGAGGGTAGGCTGAAACAATTAGGAATGTATTCTATTCAATATAGAAACCTTAGGGGTGACCTTTGCCTGACCTTTAATGCTATCCAAAACAAACTATTAATGGAAACTATAGGTTTAGAAAAACATAGTGTGACAACTAGTACAAGGACACACAAACATAAATTAAAGGGTGACACAAATAGAACACATAAGAGAAGTAATTGGTACAGTCAAGATTTAGTAAACTATTCATTTAATGCATTTTAATAATGGAAGTTGCCAAAGAGGACATAATAATGAAATAATTGGTGTTGCAGCACAGATGCCTAAAGGTTTTACAGACATACATTGTTTTCCTTCTCTATCTTCCTTCTATCTGGTCAGTGTCAGCTTCACATATAAATTTCATAGGATATTGTTGGCTAATAATTATTAAGATTAATTTGATGCTTTTGTTCTGAAAAGATTTAATATGATCCCTTCCAGAAAAGATCTAATGTGACCCCAATAAGCATATCATTTAGTTTCAAGCTGGTAAGCACTAAATAATTCCATTGAAGTACTAGTGAGTCATGATGATCTACTGTTAAATCAGGCATGACAAGATGGTCTGGTCTCGTTTCACTTAAAGTGGCGTAGTGCTTTAGAGAAATGAGGCCGCTATAAGTTCAATAGGAGTTATGGTAAACAAATGTAAATGTCTCTAAAAGTATACAAATTACACATCAACCATTGTATGAAAGTTGTTTGTTTAAAATTTATTTTTATTCTGGTTAATCTGATTGGGGAAAAATCCCCATTTACAACAAATACCTGTGGGAAAGTTGCTCAGGACAAAATGACCTTTCACATGAGCGTATTCATTAAGCTGCACTAATTATATTTTTAAAATGATGGCCATCTGATTACCTGAATTTTAATTTTCCTTCACAAGTCTCAAGTTTTGAATGGCTATATTTCAACAAAATCTAATGAAGTCAGATTAATGACTACCTTCATTTGAAAGGTCGTTTTATCCTGAACAACTTTCACATTGGTTGTACATTGGTAACTTGAATACATTCCGAGATATTTACATTTGTTTGGCATGACTCTTACTGTGTTCACTCAGAGGAAAAAAAATGAGGTTGTTTGGAAGACCATATTTTACGAAATATAAAGAATTCAAATTAGTGACTACCCTCATGTGAAAGGTATTTTTGTCCTGCATAACTTTCACACTGGCTGTTTCTTTTTTTGTTTTGTTTTTTTTGCTCACCTTGAATGTTTTTAAAGATATTTAAATCTGTTTGGAGGGTGTGCACATTTGCTCTCAGAGAAGTAAAAAAATACTCACCATAGAAATCTTGTTTCTTCCAAGGAAATCTTACTGTATTCTGACTTTTGCAGTATGGTCTCACCATAGGAATGACCCGGAGCCAAAATGGTTAATAGAACCTATGCAAATGATGGACTGTTAGGCTCGAGCTCGGTTTTCAAATTATTGTTCCTTGTAAACAGTTCTAAACCATTAGATTCTCACAAAGCATGCACCAACACTTAGCTAACTAAGCACAACTATAACTATTAATAACTAATACCCTAAGTTAATAAATAAACCATTCCCTACCTCCTTAAAGGTTTAAACTGGCACCACTTGAGACTCAGGTCACAGATGCCCATGAGATAAAACATACCCAAAGGTCTGAAACACGCTAGTACAGCTGGAATGCAGTGACCCTAGGTTCATAGAAGGAGAGGAAGGGAGGGTGCTCAGACTACAGTAAGATTCCCTTGGAAGAAACAAGATTACTATGGTAAGTAATTTTTTCTTCAAACACCAGGAAATCTTACTGTATTCTGACTTATGCATACTACCCAAGCAGTACCTTTGCAGGAGGGCTAGAACCTTTCTAGGAAACAAGCTCTGCAGGACTGCTGTTCCAAACCTGGCATCCCCTCTGGCCTGAACGTCCAAGAAATAATGCTTGGTGAAGGTATGAACCATTTTCCAAGTAGCTGCTTAACATATGTCAGTTAGGGGAATATCCCTAGCAGCTGCTAAGGGGCTGCTGTGCATCTAGTAGAGTGGGCCTTGAGGCCTGCAGCTGGCTGCTTGCCCACTTTGCTGTAGCAGAACTGAATACAGGCTACAATCCATCTTGCAATGGATCTTTTTGTGGATTGTTTCCCTTTCCCCACCTCTCCATAGGTGAGGAAGAGTGGAGATTGATCCTGTCTATAAAACTTTGTGTGATCAAGATAGTAGCTAATTGCCCTTTATACATCCAGGCTATGTATTCTGTGTTCACCTGGAGTAGAGTGATCAATAAAAAAGACAGGCAGTGTGATGGACTGGTTATGGTGGAATTCTGATATTACCTTAGGTAGAAATTTTCTATTAGTCCTCAGGACAACTTTGTCTCTATGAATGGCAATGTAACCAGGCTCTGTAGACAAGGCCTGGAACTCACTGATCCTTCTAGCAGAAGTCATGCCAACCAGAAATACTGTCTTCCAAGTCACATACTTGAGGTCTGCCAAAAACATGGGTTCAAAAGGGGGCTGCATGAGCTGGGCAATGCAAATATTAAGGTCCCACATGGGTATAGATTCCCTATGTGGAGGGTGCAAATGCATCAATCCCTTAAATAATTCCTTAACTACTGGGTTAGAGGCTAGATAAAGCCTCTTACCTGCAGACAAATAAGCTGAGACAGCTGCCAAGTACACTCTCAAAGTAGAGACCCTTAAGCCACATGAATGGAGATGTGCTAAATAATCCTGAACTATAAGCAAACTGGCTTGGTTACAATCCAGGTTCTTACCTTGACACCAAATAGAGAATCTTTTCCATTTGGAAGAACAAATCTTTCTAGTGGAAGGTTTTCTGGAAACTGAATATTTCCATGACCCCTGCTGAAAAATGCAAATCTGCATATTCTAAGTCTTCAAGAGCCAGGCTTTGAGCCTGAGGGATTGCAGGTTGGGATACATGGTCCTGCCCTGAGAGAATGACAGCAGATTGTGTCTCCTGGGAAGGCTGATTGGTTTGACTACTGACATTGATTGCATCATGGGATACCAGTGCTGTCTGGCCCAATCTGGTGCTGGGTCTGTTCATAAAAAGGGATCACCAAAGTGTGACATGAGGGTGAAATTTTCAGATTACTTCGAGATTAGTTTTGTGATTCATTTCAAGATACTATGACCCAAGCATGAAAAAAGAAACATATTGGGAGATAAAAGCTTCCCATGTTCCTGAGATAAAAGAACTCTAATGTGATGAGTGTAACAAGTGAAATCACACATCGTGGTGAATGTAATATGTGACCCAAGACACTTGTTTTAGTTGTAAAAAGTTTACTAACATATGTTATGAGTTATATTAACCATGAAAAAATGAAAATGACATACCTTCCGTAAATCTGATGTTTCTGTGTATCGTCACCATTCATCATCTTTGGGTATAGTGGCTGGAGGTCATGACCCTGCAGGAGCTCTTTTTTTTTTGGTTGGGCAGAGTCGACGCACCATTGGCACCACCCTCAAGGCCAATGCACTGCGTGGCACTCTCGGGTTGGCCGTTAGGTGTCATCGACCCCACCCTCCCACCAGTTCTGAGTCACTGTAGAGTGAGAAAGTTGGGGGGAGACAAGGGAGTCCAAGGGACAGATAAAGGAAAAGATATACAAACTAAAAGGATAAATAAATGACTGAGAGGACAGAATAAGTTGGAAAACTAAGGGGATTGGGAAGGGGCACCAATCTCTGGAAATAGAAAAGGAGGAGGGAGGGTTAAAAGAATTTAGAAGTAAGGATGTGAGAGGGGGAGAAGGGAACATACCCTGGAACATTGACCTGTCTCCAGATTGTATAGGAACTGTGAAGGAGTATCCAGAAGGCTAAAATGCCAGAATTCAAGGCACAGAATCACAGGCAATAACTCCAACATAAGCAGAATTGGCTATTCTGGATGTAAAGACAGGATACAGGGAATACTCCCCCACAAAAATCAAATTTTTGGGATAAGAAAATTAATTTCTTAAATTAAATTGAGGTTGTGTCCAAAGGACAAGGAAATCAAAGGAAAATGGATGGAGAGAAGGGGAGAGAGAACAGAAAAGAGGGCAACTACCAACCCCCACCCCACAGGAGTGGAGCTGAGGCACTGAGGAAGGAGTGCCTCCCATCCTGACCACTCTCCCCTAGAGAAAAACATCCCCCTATGTGCCCAAGGTCACCCCACTCCTGATCAACAGAAAGGAGGGGGGTGGAGGAAAGGGCACAGAGAGGAAGGGGGACCCAGAGACTGAGGCCCTAGGGGGATGGAGGGTGGGATTATGATGAATGGTGAAGAAACACAGAAAGATCAGAATTATGGTAGGTACATAATTTTCATATCTTATCTGTGTCAATCGTCACCATTCACCACCTTTGGGTGAGTGCCGAGCCCCCCTGAAGGGGGCCTAAACCCTAAGGGACTAAGTCCCTTAGCTCTCAGTGGGTGGCACACCAAGAGAGAGAACCTTCATGGTTCTGGAGAGGCCCAAAAGTGGGAAGAGTGAGACAGGTACCCCCCGGAGGGGGTAGAAAGTTGCCCCGAGAGACGTCATGTCACCCCACGGGAGAAAAGGTGGGTTCTCTGGTAAGCGGAGGTAATCACCCTACATCGGGCCATAGGTGACAAATGGGAGAGATGCAGCCATGCCATCTGCCTAGTGCAGATCACTGTCCCTACAACCCTGGAAGCTACCTCATTGGCATCGTAAGATGCCCTTGCTTAGTGCCTTGCCAGGCCACATGCAGAGAGTGCAATGGCTTGTCTGGTTTCCTCTGTGTTAGGCATCGAGGCTAGGAGTTGACCTAGCCTGGACCACAGGAACCTGTCATAGGCAGCGTAGTGGGCCTGATGAGCAGATATAGAGAGAAGCAACTGTGCCAAGTATAAAGTCCTCCTACCCCAGAAGCCAAAATCCATGGAGTCTGCATCTGGGGGCTGGTCATGGTGAAGGGCATGAAGCCCATCAGGAGTATCCAGTTGTGTCAGTCCTGAGCTAGGATGAGGCAGACTACCTGGAGACTCCAGGGGGGCACAATACTTCTGGCAGAGATCCCTAGGGGCTGGGACTCTGGAAAAGGGTTTCTGCCAGAAGTGCATCGATGCCTCCCAAAAGGGAGCAGGCCAGGGGAGCACTACAAGAGTGTCTGCACTGAAATCACCCCAAAAGCACGCCTCAGATGCTTCAGATTGTGCTGAGTGGGTGGGGTGATATGCATGCCCTCCAACATCCTCATGAGAAAACACTGATACTCAGTGAGATCAGCAGCTGGGGAGATGTGGACAGATGGTTCCTCACCTCCTGAAGAGGAGGATGAGGAGTCAAAGGACTTCAAAGGTTCAGAGGTTGGCTGCTCAGGGGGAGGTTTAAAAACCTGTCTGTCCATGGCCCTAACATAAGAGGGAAATCGAGCAGCCACAGCTCTGAACTGCTCCCAGGAGAGAGGGTAGCTTGGACCAAGAATACCTGGGAGAGCAGGAGAAGGTGGCAGAGGAGAGGGGGCAGAGCTGACAACAGGAATAGGCTGTCCTCTGCCTGGGCTAGAGAATGCACCTGGAGCCCCAAGGGAAGAGGGAGCTCCGGAAAACTCAACAGCTGACAGCTGGTCAACCATACTGGAACTGCCTAGGCTGCATCCTGAAGAATCCCCCTGTGAGGTAACTGGGGCCTTGAAAGTCTAAAAGGACAGTCCTCTACCTCCAAAGAATGGGACCCTCTCAAGGAAACTGAAAAGGAAGGGCAGAGATCTGCACTATGACTCCTTCTGGAACCAGGATGGGTCTCAGAAAAGGGTCGCTGCATTGAACCCCTACCTCTCAATCCCTCAGAGTCCAAAAGAGCTCTTCTCTTCAAAAGAGCCAGCCTAGGCAGCTGACAACCCTGGTCAGCCTCCGAAGGAGCTATCCAGGGAACAGCACCCTCCCCTCCTGTGGGTGTTCCATTCGTCCCCAAAGTTGGGCGATCCAGGCACACCACCTGAGGGGGTGGCACCACTGAGGGGTCAGAAAACCCTTTGAGGCCTGGCTGCAGAGCAATGGAGACCTGCACCACTGCCTGCTGGTCGGCACCCCTGACCCTGGACCTGGGAGCAACTGTCCATTTCTCAGAGGGGGGCTGGCTCCAGTCTGTCGAGGACACTACAAAGGTGTCCACATGAGCAGCCAACTCCAAAAAGTCAGACTGCCTATCTGACCCAGAGTTCGATTACACCTCCGAGGAGGTGGAGACTGAAGTCCTGTGCCAGATGGTATGTAGACGCCCGCTGCCATCCCAAATGAATTGGGCTTCAGATCGAGTGACTGCACCAGAGTCAGCACCAAGGACCTCAACAGCACCAGGAATGGTGCACGAAGAAGACACAGCACCAAGGACAGTAGCAGTATCAGGGCCTGGGCCTGTCATGGTGCCATCCCAACCCACGGTGCCGCAAGCAACCCTGAGGCCATAGATGGCACCAGCTATGGGTCTGACCACACTTTCAGTGCCGTGGATGGTGCCGAGATCGGGAACCCCCAACGGCGCCTTGTCCTCACTTGGTGCTGCAAGTGGCACCAGAGCTGCACTCAGTGCCATGCTCAACCACGGCACAGCAAATGGAGCCGAGGTGAGAAACAGAAAAGGACAGCAGCATAGAGCCTCCCACGGTACCATCAGCACCATCAGTGCTGTGAATGGTGCTGACAGTAGAGACGGCACTGAGTGATGGACCGGCACCGACAACTTCGCCATCAGGGCCCACGGTGCCACCAACTGCACCGAGGCCTAAGATGGTGCTGACAGATGTCATCGAGGATGGCGCCAATCCAGGCCTACCGAACTGAGGAAGCAACACCAGAGGAGCCTTCACCCCAAAGGGGCGATTGCCAAAGTGGTGCCTCCCACCCATCCCCAAGGGGAATGGACTGGGTGTCCTGCACCACAGAAGGGGCTTCTGCAATGGTGAGGCTGCTAGGAGCAGAAGCCCCCTCCTCTACAGTCTGTATAGAATTGGGAGGGGACCCGGAGGAAGGGATGAGAGACTTTGGCTTAGCCCAACGAGTGCACACCCGTCCCCTGAAAGTCGGCGGATTTCGTCCAACTTTCCACGCCTGTTTTTCAATGACACAGCAGTCCATGGAGAAGCAGGCATCGCATGAATCCATGTCATGTAGCAGGCAATGGTCATGCTGGTTGGTGATGGAGTACTTAAGGCGGCACGGGAATTGACACATGGGGGCCATCCCATCTTAGAAGTTTTCTTGCCCCACTGACTGAGACATGACCTATGGACAAAACAACCAAAACAAGAGCCGATGTCGCTAAATAAAAGAAAAGGAACAGTCATACCAGGCAACGTCGAGTGGTGGCGGACAGTGGAACTGGCAGGAAAATATTAGTAAGTAAATAATAGAGTCGCTGGACTCGGCGTCAAGAGAGAACGGAGCCAAAGAGTTCAGTGTAAACAGCAGGCCTCTTGCACAGCAGAGCTTCCACGAGGTGTGACCTCTATGGCAGGAGATGAAGAACTGGAGGGAGGGTGGGGTCGGCGACACCTAACAGCCAACCCGTGAGTGCAACAGTGTGTCAGCCTCAAGGGCTGTGCCGATGATCCATCGACTCCGCCCACCCAAAAAAAAAAAAGAACTCCCGCGGGGTCATGACCTCTGGCCACTATACCCAAAGGT
The DNA here is from genome assembly GCA_016271365.2 of Neoceratodus forsteri. Classification (NCBI taxonomy): domain Eukaryota; kingdom Metazoa; phylum Chordata; order Ceratodontiformes; family Ceratodontidae; genus Neoceratodus; species Neoceratodus forsteri. Next base: position 277,716,765 of record CM057459.1, read on the forward strand.
GATGAATGGTGAAGACTGATGCAGATAAGAACAAATATTTACAAGAATTCTATTGCATAAATGGCAAATTTGATGTTTGGCACCACGTACCATAGTGAATGGAACACGTGACACCACACATGTTTTGCTCAATAAAACTGTAATAAAGATGCCTAACAACTAACATACTACTACTACTACTGGCTGACGTAATGCTACAAAACATGCAAAAAATTACAATTATATTACTGGCAAGTGTGATGTTTGACACCACATGCTGTGGTGAATGTAACGAGTCACACCACACATTTATTTTGTTGTAAAACCTTTACTGAACATGCCTAACAGCTAACATGCTACTACTAATGACTGACATAGAGCTACAAAACCTGGAGAAATTTGACAATTCAACAACATTACTGACAGACGTGATGTTTGACCCAACATACAGTGGTGAATGTAACTAGTTACCGTGGTGAATGTAATTACCCATCAAATTTGTTTCAGTTTTAAAAACTTTACTGAACATTACTAACGGCTAACATACTACTGATATATAAAACATGGGTTGACAGGAATGGGCAACCTGATTGGCTGAATCTCTTTGTGAGGCTGTATATTAAGTTAACATTAATCCATCGGCCAGCGGAGTGACTGTGGAGTTCTGCCGCCAGCTCGTGTTTTTGAAGATGGAAAAGCAAAGTGTAGGGATATCTATTTTCAATCCTGTTAGTGAGTGACACTAATGTATTGCAGTATGGACACCAGTTAATTCCAGCGCTGTCTCAGAAGTTTGTATTTGGTATTGATGGTCTGCAGTTTCTCAGGTAGAAGATTGAGAGTGCCCTTCCCTTCAAAGTTTATGGGCCCATAAAATATGTGCATTGTCTTCCATAATGAATCTGTGTCCTTGCATCATGGCCACGTGAAGCTGCTAGCCCCACGCTGCTGCATAAAGTTGAAATGGTATTTGCCACTCTCATCCATGGTGGTAAGCTGACCAATGTAGAAGGTCTTTGAATAATACACAGCATAAAATTTGTTCACCTGTACATGTTCTTTTGACTTCACTTTCTTTGAACAGGCAGAAGAAGTGGCTGCATCAGAGCTCTGGTTGGTGGTGCTGCTGCTTGATGGAACAGCCTGAGTCTCAGGAACCATGGCAGATGAAGGAGTGGCTGTGTCAGAGCTCTGGTCGGTGTGGTGCTGCTACTGCTTGAGGGAACAGCAGAAGTCTCAGGAACCATGTCTTTGTCAGGATGGGTTGGCAGGGTAGTATCAGGCATTGTGACAGGGGATGCTGAAGTCGCATGTGTGACTGGCATGTCATGGCTCAAATATCCAGAAGATTTCCCAATTGTATGTAACTTCCATGATTCTACATGACAAGAGTTCTCACTTGAGCCATCTTCCCTTTGACGTGGGCTACAGAAACAGCTCAGTCCTCTTGTTGCAACCACGCCGTCTGCCACAGACTTAACACTATGGATCCTCCATGTTCCAGGTATGGTGCGCACTTCAGGTCCTGCTTGCCATTTTCTTTGCTCATCTCCCACCCAAAAGAAGGTTCTTAGCACATGGCTGCATCCTTCATTGTCGGTTTTTTTTTTGTCAGAGTACTTGCACAAAATTGGAATAGTTCTTTTGCATTACAAATCACCGCCCGATGATTCTGCACAGCCAGACTTGCAGCAGATTTGATGACAACACTTTCTCCATCTGATGGGCCTTTCCCATAATGTGAACCAAAAAAGGCTCATTCAGTTTAAACTCATTCTGTATTGGTGAAGATGAGATAGAGTTAAAATTCTATTTAGATTTATATTGGCCTCCGCAGCCATCAGTGAACTGTATCTCTCGTTCGATATTCAGTTTACGAATGTTACACAGTTGTCTATTTGCAAGTCTCACAAAATGGTGAATGGCATGGAGGTCATGCTTAAGGTCATTTGATATATATTTCAATATACTTGGTGACAAGGCCTTCACATTTTGAACACCTGTAGTATGTGACTATAGGGTGTACTGTGGTCTGTTCATGGTGTCAATGACAGGACTGAATTTCATCTTGGAACTTTGTAACTGTAATTTTCTGCGAAGTCCAGCAACATTATGACCCAACCTGTTGGCATTTGGTCTTTCAGAGTTATGAATTGATTATGTTGCCATGATGCAACATGCAGATGTTGACACAAAAATGCACATCTTCTGTTACCATTTCTATAAGTTGAGTCACAGTGGTTTGTTTGCATTGGAGCACTTTTCTAGACTGTTTAACCACAGTGTCATTCATGTCTCTGGTCACACTGATGGTCTCCCATTGGAACCATTTGACTAGATTATTTCCATGTTTCTGCACAAGTTCCTCTATTTTTTTAAATGTTGCATTGATGCTGCAGCTCTCTCAAGTTTTGCTGATGCAATTGTTTGCAAAAAAATTGTCACCGGGTGTGCGTGGGCACATGGTGAGTTTGATAGCCCTATAAATATTTTAAGTTTTGCGTTGTGGCAAATGTTTAACAGCAGAAAACCGATTCAAGGATCAAAGCTTTAACTCTGCATTGGCACAGTATTCACACAGGCACTGATCCAGTGTTTGTTGCCTGCCAAGTTTGATACTTGTTAGTCTCAGGCTGCGGAACTTAGTGGACCCTATTTTTGTTTCAGGGTGTTGCTGGTGAAACTCCTGGTGGAGGCTATTAAGGGTCTTGTCCAAGAAAGCCTTTGTTGCCCCAGTCCTTTTGGAAACTGCCTTCTTGTGAGGCAGTGGTATAGAAGAGGCCTCAGAGAAGTTCTGAGCATTCTTCATTGTTTCTGCAGACAGTGCGGCCTTGTGCTGCTTGCTCCTTGGCTCTCTTTCCCCCCTTGATGGCCTCATCATTCTCCTCCATGTTCTGAGTGCTGTGCTTGCACCATGGAGCATTTGGTACTTTTTCAGCACCAGAAAATAACTGATAAAGCTATTTTTGAATTCCTGCTGCTGTTAGGTATTGCATTTTTCAGCTCTGACATTTTGTCCTTTATGACCTTAACCATCTTGTCCTGAAGGTTAGTGCGGCAGGTCAAGCTCATGTTTTGCTTTGCCAGGGCATTCTGTTTTGCAGGTGAGCATGATGAAATTACCTTTGCAATTGTACAAGCAAACCGTATGGGTGACTGTGGAAGTCCTTGTCCTGCTCTCTGAACTGCTTTTCTGATAGCGCTCTGTGAGCGCTGGTCGGCCATTGGGGTGTCACAGGATGTATCCTGGGTCAGGTCAGCCATTGGGGTGTTGCAGGATGTTTCCTGGGTCACACATGTGTTTTCTGTGAGAGACGCATTGCACATGGCACAGGTGGCAGTGTGTGGGGTGGGGGGGTGCAGACTGGTTTCTCATTCTCTTTATTTTTCTTGTACAGTTCTCGCCTTTTTTCATTCAGTCTGCATTTCTGACTAGACATGTTTCTCCGTTCTTTTGGTTTTCTCTCCCTCCAATGTACTCTCTCTTCATTCTTCTTTTGTGAATCTTTTCTGGTGGTTGCCTTTGAAGACGTGACTCTGCAGTCTGCAGCCAGTGCAGCTTGGGCTTTGCGTGCTCCGTATCACTGCATTCTTAATCTGGCTTTCTCATTATAGTTTTTCTTCTTTTATTCATTCATTGTATCTCGATAAGATTGTGACCATGCTTTACAGTTCTCCAAATAGCTGCCATAATGTTCTGGTTCCTTCTTCACATTGTCTCTGTACCGCTGACTTCTCTTCTTTACCGACAGTGCACAGGGGAAATATTCAGTGCATCTCTGATAAAATCTGCAGTGGATACACAAGGTCTTCTTCTCATCTTCATTGCTTCAAAAACAAACCGAGATAAGTCTGATATTTGCTAGGCATTCCTCTCAAATAAAAAGCAGCAAACAGAGAGGCTGCACAGGAAATAGATGGACTGACACAAGAGGTAAGTACACATCTGACAAAATGGCATGAAGTGGACGAGCTGACCAAAGAAGACTCATTCTACATTCTCAGGCAGACAGACTGACCATGGGAGATGCTCTCCACATTCTCAGGCAGATAGACCAACCATGGGAGATGCGCTCCACATTCTCAGGCAGACAGACCAACTGTGGGAGATGTGTTCCACATTCTCAGGCAGATTGACCGACTGAGGTAGATGCACTCCACATTTTCAGGCAGACAGACCAACTATAGGAGACGTGCCTCACATTCTTAGGCAGGCAGACTGACTGTAGGAGACTCGTGCCACATTCTCATGCAGACAGACTGACTGAAGGAGACCCCCTAAACATTATCGAAGGAGATGCACTAAACATTACCGAAGGAGACGCACCAAACATTACCAAAGGAGTCGCACTAAACATTACCAAAGCAGACGCGCTAAACATTAGCAAAGGAGACGCACTAAACATTACCAAAGGAGACATGCTAAACATGCCACAAGACTCAAAAGAGCAAAGGAGACACACTCAAAATTATATGAAAACAATTGTTAGTCACTGAAGAAACAAAACTCCAAAAAAGGCAATTTACGCAGTTACTTAACAGAAGGTGAAACCAAACAGCAACATGGATCTCAATCATCCCCCACACAAAACATTTTAACCTGCTTTTAAGCCACTGAACCTGGCCGATGCCCCTCCGGCTTTGTCTGCTCACTTACCTTCAGCCAGATACTCCCAACACAGTAGCAAAACAAAACAGGAGGCCGGATTTCAATCCCAAACAACCCCCCCATCACAAAACAAAGGAGGCCACATGGTTCACAATATGGCCAGATGTAGGTGAACAAACACAGCTGGAACAAAGGCAGGAATGCAGGCACATTCACAAAAAATAAATGTAACCTGCTTTTAAGCCACTGAACCTGGATGATGCCCCTCCAGCTGTGTCTGCTCACCTTCCTTCAGCCAGATAGTACCAACACAGTAGCAAAACAAAACAGCAGGCTGGATTTCAATCCCATCCACCATGCACCAAACAAAGGAGGCTGTATGGTTCTCAATATGGCCAAACTTAGGTGGACAAACACAGCTGGAACAAAGACAGAAGTGCAGTTTTTACCACAAAAAAAAAACTGTAACCTGCTTTTAAGCCACTGAACCTGGCCGATGCCCCTCCAGCTGTGTCTCTGTTCACCTATCTTTGGCCAGACAGTACCAACACAGTAGCAAAAACAAAACAGCAGGCCGGATTTCAATCCGGCCCCCACCCACCAAACAAAGGAGGCTGCATGGTTCTCAATATGGCTGAACGTAGGTGAACAAACAAACAGAGCTGGAACAAAGGCAGGAGTGCAGGCACATTTACAAAAAAAAAGTAACCTGCTTTTAAGCCACCGAACCTGGCCGATGCCTCTCCAGCTGTGTTTGTGTCCACCTACGCTAGGCCCAAAACAACAACATGGATATCACCCCCCCAAAAACCAAACAAAGGAGGTTCTAAAATGGCCAAACTTCAGACAAACACACATGGCCAAAGGCATTCACAACAAATTAACTTTTGTACAGTTTGCAACTCCCCCCACATACACACACCACACACAGCAATTCACAGATTGATGCCCTATTTTTTTCAAAAGCAAGCAGTAATTCTAATAAAAAATTAATTCCCATCCTCTGTTGTGATCCCCAAACACCATATATACAAAATGTATTTTCTTAAAAAAATTCATAATTTCTCATCCCCTGTGTGCAGAGCCCCCCCCCACACACACACACATCTCCATGCATTTTGAAATCTTTTTTTTTTTTAGGTATAGATGTTAATTAAAACATTTTTACCTCTTGAAGCAAGCAGAACTGGTGTGACTTAAGTAACTATGCCACCAGGCACATCCTATGCTAAACGAACACGTAACTGAAGGTGCCTGGTGTCACAAACACATAAAAAAGAAATTTCTGGCCTAAAATTCAGCCTTGCTACAATGATTACTTTAGATGCTCGGATGTGGAGTGTGCACACAGATAACTCCTCAACCACATTCAGCAAAACTTTTTTTCATTCACAAACAAACCCCCCCCAAGACTGTGGTGAAGGTAAATTTGACCTTACCTGCCAGCAAACATAATTCGGGAGGAATGCTGTGATGCCAGGAAGTTCTTCTTTGTCCAGAGGTTCAGAGAATGAGACCAAGTGATGCAATCGACAACATTTTATAGAGAAAGTTGCACCCCCTGCTCCCGCAAAAAATTGCGATCAGTGCCCTGACTCAAATGGGTGGGTCAGTCTCAGGTGACTGATGAACGCGCAGGGAGAGCATGACTTGAGGGGAGCAAGGGGTCAAAGGTCACCCCATATGGACTTCACGGGGCTCTTGCTCCATCCAAAAAACAACACAGTGCTCAGAGGAGTTAGGCCGATCAATGCAAACATTCCCCCATGTCAGGGGAGGGAATGGAGAAGGATATGATAGAAGGCATTCTTAGGATGGCAGAGAAAGGGGAGATACCATTGATGGAAGACCTGAATATGCCAGATGTTAACTGGAGCACATTTGCTGCAACCACAACCAAGAGCAGGGCCATTCTCGGTGCCCTACAGGTGACATGCCTCAGACAGCTAGTTTCGGAACCCACTAGTGAGGGAGCAATCTTAGACCTCGTACTCTCAAATGGGGACAGTGAGAAGATCTCAGATCTAGAAGTGGGTTGCTATCTGGGAACAAGTGACCATCAAACAGTGTGGTTCACAATAAACTCAGCAACAGAGTCAAGCCATACAAAGTGAGGGTGCTGGACTTCAGGAGTGCTGACTTTGGCAAGATGGGAGAGTGCCTTAGAAAAGGACTAGCAAACAGGTTAGAAGGATGTGTGGAACAACAATGGGGAAACATCAAAATGGCCATCACAGAGGCAACAAGCCTTTGTGTGAAGCAAATAAACAAATCAAAATGAAAGAAAAAGCCACTATGGTTCTCTAAAGAGGTGGCGGGGAAAGTCAGAGAGAAAAAGATAGCATTCAGGAAGTATAAGGAAACACAGAAGGAGCAGAACAGAGAGCTGTACCAGTTAAGACAGAAGGAAGCAGGGAGGAAAGTCAGAATATCTAAGGCCCAAACTAAGGAAAAGATAGTCAACTTGGTTAAGAAGGGGGATAAAACCTTTTATAGGTACATCAGGGAGCGTAGAAAGACAAAGGGAGGGATAGTGAGGTTAAATAGAATGGACGGTGGATGCGCAGAGAGGGACAGTGGAAAAGCAGGGACACTGAATGAATATTTCTGCTCAGTATTCACAAAAGAGGAGGAGGGGGAGGTGCCTAATCCAATTAACAGAAGCACTCTTGATAGGGGGTCGATCCCAGTCCTTTCACAGAAGAAAGGGTTCTGAAAGAACTCCTAAAACTGAAGGTGGACAAAGCAATGGGCCTGATGGAATTCACCCCAGAATTCTAAAAAATTAAGGGAGAACTAGTGAAACCACTGACTACCCTTTTTTAACAAATCATGGGAGGATGGTGTGGTACCTGAGGACTGGAGGAAGATGGATGTGATTCCCCTTCACAAAAGTGGGACCAAGACAGAGGCAGGAAACTACAGCCCTGTCAGTTTGACCTCTGTGGTAGGGAAAGTGATGGAATCACTTCTGAAGGAAAGAATTGTTGAGTACCTAGAGGCCAATGGGGCACAGGACCCAAGGCAGCATGGGTTCATAGCAGGGAGGTCATGTCAGATGAATCTAATTGATTTCTTTGATTGGGTGACCAACGTAGTAGACCAGGGAGGGGCTGTGAACATGGCCTACCTAAACTTTAGCAAGGCATTTGACACAGTCCCACACAAAAGATTAATTGTCAAATTAACCAGCCTGGGAGTGGGTTCCAGGGTGGTAGCCTGGGTAAAACATTTGCTGGATAACAGGACACAGAAGGTAATTGTAAATGGAGTCCACTCTGAAGAAAAAGAGGTTACTAGTAGGGTACCGCAGGGTTCAGTACTGGGTCCAGTCCTTTTTAATGTCTTTATAAGTGGCATTGCAGAGGGACTGGAAGGAAAAGTATGCCTCTTTGCAGATGACACAAAGACCTGCAACAAAGTTGGTACACAAAGAGGTGTGGAAAGGATGAAAAGGGACTTGGCAAGGTTGGAGGAATGGTCAGAAGTATGGCAGCTTGCATTCAATGCAAAGAAGTGCAAAATAATGCACCTGGGAAACAAAAACCCGGTGGAAGATTACACAATGGGTGGGAGGTAGTAACAACAACAAAAATGAAAAGGGACCTGGGAGTAATCAAATCAGGTGATAATAAGGTTAGCAAGCAATGTGAGAAGGCAGTAGGGAGGGCTGGGGGTATACTGGGATGTATGGGGACAGGCATCACCAGCAGAAAACAGGAAGAAGTTACCCCTCTGTACTGACAGTTGGTGAGACCCCATATGGAGTACTGTGTCCAGTTCTGGAGACCCCATCTCTGCAAGGACATAGACAGGATAGAGGCAGTCCAGAGGAGGGCAACTAAAATGATGCAGGGTCTGCAAGAGAAGCCATACGAGGAGAGACTAAAGGAACTTAATATGTACATCCTTGAGGAAAGGAGGGAGAGGGGGGACATGATAGAAACTTTTAAGTACCTCAGTGGAATCAACAAAGCCCAAGAGGGTAGCATCTTTCAGAAAAGAGATGTGCAAGAACAAGGGGACACAATTTAAAGATGGGGTGGTGGTTCAGGGGCAATGTGAGGAAATATTTTTTTTTCACAGAGAGGGTGGTGGACGCATGGAACAGCCTTCCTGAGGAGGTTGTGGGGTCTAAAACAGTGGGAGAATTCAAGAATACATGGGACAGACATAAGGCAATTCTTGTGGGGGTAAGAAGAAATAGGCTGTTGGTTAACCAGGATCTGCAGCTTATCCTGTAGGTAGGGAAATGGGCAGACTAGCTGGGCCAAGTGGTCCTTATCTGCCATCAAATTCTATGTTTCTATGTTTCTGTGTTTCTGTTCTCCCATGGGGCAGTAGCACCACAAAACATTTGGAGAGGCTGTGGGTGAACGTAACCTGCCGTGACACCAGCCGTTACATTCACCACAGAAATTGCAGTGGGAAATAAATGTGATTTGACACTAAACAAAAGGGGTGAAGCAAAAAGAAATAAACACACACCTAAATACTGCTTTAAAGTGAGTTTATTAATGGCAGGCATCAAAGTAAGCAGTGCAAATAAATACATGAAAACGTATGGCTTGCAGTGTCACAGTTTTGCCTGGGGAAAAAAGCAGGAAAATGCTTCTGAAAATAAAATATAATAGACATAGATATATATATATACATACACACCCTACAATTCTATGACCCTACGTTTACTATCTCTACATGTGACCAACTATCATATGCAATGAAAAGGGCATGCCAGACACTATCATATTATTCTGCTGTGCCTGTAGTATCTATGCTGGGCATTGGTAACCCCTTTTCATGAACAGACCCTGCTATGAGGATCATTGTTGCTGGTTGAGCTCTGAGCTTGTTCAGGACACTTAGTAGTAGGGGAAAGGGAGGGAATGTGTACAGGAACCCCTGACCAGTCCAGTGACAGTGTATCCAGGGAAATTGTGCCCTTGATAGGGGGTCTGCAGCAGAACTGTAGTAATTGGTGATTGTTTGGAGCTGTAAACAAATCCACTTCTGGGGTGCTCCACCTCCTCAAGATGGTCTCCAAGACCTGCCTGTTCAGTGCCCACTTGTGGTGGTTCTGATTTATTCTGATTTATTCTGCTGAGAGCATCCACAGGACATTGTCCTTCCCTAGAAGATGGACAGCTGAGATTGAAGCATCCAGGGAATATGCCAAGGTCCAGATTTTTATGGCTGCTGTGCACAGAGGAGTCAACCTTGTTCTCCCTTGTTTGTTTATGTAATATATGGTGGTTGTGTTGTCTGTTCTGACCTGAACCACCTTGCCTTTCACTTGATTTGAGCATGATTGAAGACCCAGAATAATGGCCCTGAGCTCCAAAAAGTTGCTGTGCAGGAGCAATTCCTGCTTTGTTCATGTGCCATGTGCTGTGTGATCCCCCAGATGTGCTCCCCAGCCCAGGATGGATGCATCTGTGATTAGTACCAGTGAGGGGACTTGTTGCAAGAATGAAATCCCTTGTCTGAGGTTGGACTGATCTTGCCATCACTGCAGAGCTTGAAGAAATGTGACTGTGACTGGCACTAGCTTTGACAGTGAATCTCTTTTTTGAAGCCAGTGAGATCTCAGATGAAACTGAATGTCCCTCATTTGGAACCTGACCCCTGACCTGTTGCTGTGGTTGCTTCCATGTGACCTAGCACTTGCAGAAAGTGCCTTGCTGGCCTTGGGACATGCAGCTTGAAGGAGTTTACTACTTGAATTAGGTTGTCCACCCTGTCTTGAAGAAGGAAAGCCCTTCCCTTGAGTGTGTCCAGCTCTGCTCCTATAAATTTTAGCAGCTGAACTGGTTCCAGCACAAACTTTTTTAGGTTCACTAGAAACCCCAGTGAACGCAGGGTACCCTGTGTGAATGCCAGTGCCTCTTTTACCTGCTGATGTGATTGGCCCACTATGAGCCAGTTGTCCAGGTAGGGAAATGCTGTTATTCTTTGCCTCATTAGGTGTGGCATGACTACAGCTAGGTATTTTGTGAATACCCTTGGAGCAGAGGTTAGACCGAAAGGCATTGCCTTGATTTGGTAATGGCCTGATGGCAGTCTGAACCTGAGGTACTTTCTGTGAGACCGCCTTATTGGGATGTCAAAGTAAGCATCCTTTAGATCTAGGGATGCTAGCCAGTCTCCCTGCCTTAGGATTGGTAGAATGGTGATCAGAGTTACCATCTTGAATTTTGGTTTTGACAAATGTTTGTTTAAGTGCCTTAGATCCAAAATGGGTCACCACTACCCTGTTTTCTTTATTGTGAGGAAGTATCTTGAGTATAGGCCCTTTCCCTTCTAGTTTGGAGGGACTTGCTCTATTGCCTCCTGCCATAGTAGATTTGAAACTTCCTCTTCCAGCAAGATTGTTTCTGATGGGGAGGATGGTTTGAAGGCTCTTGACCTCAGCCTTGGCATGAGCTTGAAGCAGATTACAAGAACCTGGCCTACTACCTCCAGGACTCACTTGTCTGTGGTAATGTTTTCCCACTCTTGGAGATAGTGGGCCAGCCTGCCCCCTACTGGTATTGGGGAGGTGACCCGAGCAGGCACCTGAGGGTGTCTGCTTAGTTTGTGCTGCTGGCTGAACACTGGGGTGGCCACTGCTCCTTCTACCTCTGCCTTTAAAGTACCCCTCTATTGCTGGAACTGGGTGAAAGCCTGAGGCTGGAAGAAAGGCCTGTAATGAGCTCTGGTCTGGTGTTTCTGGGGGGTAAAAGCTATCTCTTTAGCTGCAGCACTCTTATAAGCTGACTTATATTCATCCATTTTCTTCAAATATGCCTCTGTTTGTTCACCAAACAGAGACATGGGGTCACAAGGAAAGTCCATTGCTTTTGTTCATGTATCCTAGGTCAAGTTGATAGTCCTGAGCCAGGCAAACCTTCTTAGGGACACTGATGCTGCCATCTGTCTGGATGCAGTGTCATTAGAGCCCACTGCCATCCTGAACTGTGTCTTTGCAACTTCAATCCCTCTCTTTGTAGCCTCCTCTAGGTCAGCTGTCATGGGAGATGGAACTCCCTCACAGGGGTTGTATACAGACCCCCCTCTCAGGAGGAGGAAATGGACAAGGAAATTATAGAAAGTATACTTAGAATGGCAGATAAAGGGGAGATATTGCTGATGGGTGATCTGAATATGCCAGATGTTAACTGGAGTGCAGTTGCAGCAGCCACTTCTAAGAGTGGGGTTATTCTAGATGCCCTACAGGGGGCATGCCTTGGACAACTAGTATTGGAGCCCACTCGAGAGGGAGCAATCTTAGACCTGGTTCTCTCAAATGGAGATGAAGAGAGGATCACAGATGTAGAAGTGGGTAGCCATCTGGGAACTAGCGACCATCGAACAGTATGGTTCACAATAAACACAGCAATAGAGTCAAGCCATACAAAGACAAAGGTACTGGATTTTAGGAGGGCTGACTTTGCCAAAATGGGTGAGTGCCTAAGGAATGCACTAGCAAATGGGCAGGAAGGAGGGGTGGAAGAACAATGGAGAATAATAAAAACTGCCATCACAGAGGTAACAAGCCTTTGTGTAAAGCAAATAAACAAAATGAAACGAGGTAAGAAACCACTATGGTTCTCAAAGGAACTGGCAGTGAGGGTTCAAGAGAAAAAGAAAGCATTCAGGAAGTACAAGGAATCACAGAAGGAACAGGAAAGAGAACTGTATCAGTTAAAGCAAAAGGAAGCTGGAAAGGCAGTCAGAACAGCAAAGGCCCAAACCGAGGAAAAGATAGCCAACTCAGTTAAGAAGGGGATAAAACCTTTTATAGGTACATCAGGGAGCGAAGGAAGACCAAGGGAGGGATAGTGAGGCTAATAAAGGGAGGGAGGGTGGGCAGAGGGTGACTGTGAAAGGCAGAGATACTAAACAAATATTTTTGCTCAGTATTTACAAAGGAAGAGGGGGAGGTACCTAAAACAAACAGTAGAAACACTCTGGATACAGAAGTTGATACCAGCCCATTTACAGAAGAAAGGGTTCTGAAAGAGCTCTTAAAACTGAAGGTGGACAAAGCAATGGGGCCTGATGGGATTCATCCCAGAATTCTAAAAGAACTAAGGGTAGAACTAGTGACACCACTGACTACCCTCTTTAACATATCAAGGGAGGATGGGGTGGTACCTGAGGACTGAGGAGGGCAGATGTGATTCCCTTCACAAAAGTGGGAGCAAGGCAGAAGCAGGAAACTACAGACCTGTTAGTTTAACCTCAGTGGTAGGGAAAATGATGGAATCACTCTGAAGGAAAGAATTGTTGAGTATCTAGAGGCCAGAGGACAGGACCCTAGGCAGGCATGGATTCACAGCGGGAGGGTCATGCCAGACAAATCTGATAGATTTCTTTGACTGGGTGACCAAAGTAGTTGATCAGGGAGGGGCTGTGGACATGGCCTACCTAGACTTTAGCAAGGCATTTGACACAGTCCCACACAAAAGATTAATATACAAGTTAGCCAGCCTGGGAGTGGGTCCCAAGATGACAGCCTGGGTAAAGAATTGGCTGGAGAATAGGACACAGAGAGTAATAGTAAATGGAGTCCACTCTGAAAAAAGGGGGGTTAGTAGTGGGGTACTGCAGGGTTCAGTATTAGGACCGGTCCTCTTCAATGTCTTTATAAGTGACATTGCAGAGGGACTGGAAGGAAAAGTATGTCTCTTTGCAGATGACACAAAGATCTGCAACAGAGTTGATGCACAAGGTGGGGTGGAAAGGATGAGAAGGGACTTGGCAAGGTTAGAGGAATGGTCAAATGTATGGCAGCTTAGATTCAATGCTAAGAAGTGCAAGGTAATGCACCTGGGAAACAAAAACCCAGGGGAAGAGTACACAATGGGGGTGAGATACTAACAACAACAAAAATGGAAAGGGACCTGGGGGTAGTCATATCAGATGACCTAAAGGTGGGCAAGCAATGTGACAGGGCAGCAAGGAGGGCTGGGGGAATACTGGATGCATAGGGAGAGGCATCACCAGTAGAAAACAAGGATTATTATCCCTCTGTACAGACAGCTGGTGAGACCACATCTGGAGTACTGCGTGCAGTTCTGGAGACCCAATCTCCACAAAGACATAGACAGGATGGAAGCTGTCCAGAGGAGGGCAACTAAAATGGTGCAGGGTCTGCACCGGAAGACATATGAAGAGAGACTTAAGGAGCTTAATATGTATAGCCTCGAGGAAAGGAGGGAGAGGGGGACATGATAGAAACTTTCAAGTACCTCAAGGGAATCAACAAAGTCCAAGAGGGTAGCATCTTTCAAAAAAAGAGGTGTTCAAGAACAAGGGGGCACAATTTGAAGATAGAAGGGGCAGCTCAGAGGTAATTTAAGGAAGTATTTTTTCACAGAGAGGGTTGTGGATGCATGGAACGGCCTTCCAGAGGAGGTTGTGGAGTCAAAAACAGTGGTGGAATTCAAGCATGCATGGGACAGTCATAAGGCAATTCTAGGGGTTGGGGGTAGGAAGAAGTAGGCTGCTGGTTAACTAGGATCTGCAGCTTATCCATCAGGTAGGGAAATGGGCAGACTGGGTGGGCCAAGCGGTCCTTATCTGCCGTCAAATTCTATGTTTCTATGTAACTGATTTGGATATTTACATCACTGTGGACCAAAGGTTCTTCTGATACCTGGCCATGTATGATATATAGGTAGCTTGCCCAATAGCCAGGGAAGATGCCAGGTACACTTTTTTTTAGCAATGGAGCCCATCCTTCTAGAATCTTTGTCTGGAGGGTGAGAGGCCAGGGTGATGCCAGCTTTGTCACAAGCTGCAGCCTGCACTACCCCCTCATAACTAGGGTGCCCAAAAAAGAACTCGGCACCACTTTTGGCAACCCAGTATTTCTTGACTGCCTTCTTTTCTATAGGGGCACAGAAGTGTGTGTCTGCAAGACTTTAAGTGTATGTTTCTTAAGGGATTTATAGAGTGGCAGCAGGAATCTCTTTGTAGCTGGCACATCCATCATTTCCCTATGATCCTTTTCCTCCTCATCCTCAGAGGATTCCTAAGTAGGGAGGTCAAGGGTATGGGCAATTTGCTTCATTTTTTTTTGAAATTCAAGTTTATTGATTTTCCAATACAGAGCAAGGAGTGTTACATACAGACAGATAATGATCTGACAAGACTAACATGGGTTGATACTGAAAACATCTTATTCTCTTCCACCCTGCCCCCTACTAATCCCTCCCTACCCACCCTCTGCCTCGCTCCTCCCCTCCCCATGCTAAAACAGTATTATCAGAATCACCTTCAATGTTATTCAGAGGGCAGCTCAATTCTCAGACTTTTTTTTATATTTGAATCTAGGACTACAAGTACCTTTGAGCCAAGGCTCTAAAACCCTAGCACTTGATTACTGTTAAATATCCTTAGCACCATCTCTGACATCCTCTCCCCCCTGCTACCTTACCCCCTTCATCTTTCCTCCCCTCTACTTAATGCCCCTTCCCGTCTATCCTGACAAGGCCTGTTGACTGATTTCAACTTACCTTATGATTTTACCAGTAACTGACAAAGCTTGTTTTGACTGATTTTCAATTTACTGTATGCATTCCTGTGCATGAAACTGCTTAGCAGTACTCATTTTTATTCTTTAATTCACTGTGAACGTCAATTATTGCTTTCTTTTCTTATTTAAAATTATTTTACAATAGCCTGTTTAGTCTGTAAACCTGTTGATCTTTTTCTATGCATACTGTTTTGCCATACTTTTTGTTCTGTTAATCTGTTGTATTATGCTGCTGACATGGAACCTTTGTAAAAGAGCTCTAAGCTCAAAGGTATTTGTAATCTGAGATCCAAATAAATAAAAAAAATAAATAAAAGGTTCTTTTACAAAGGTCCCACTTCAGTTGAAGTATAATTCAAACAAGACATTGAATAACAGTATAATAGTGGGTTATAGGCAGTTGCATACAGTTTTATATATCCCAATACGGAGGCAAATATGCCAGACTTAGACCAGTCCCCTCAATCCTGAGAGGATGACTATGCTCCAGTTTGAAGCAAGTATGGAGTGTGTATCCTCTCCCATGTTTTGGTATATCTGGGGAGCCAGTTCCTTGTGCTTGCCCCAAACTTTTCCACATTCAGATTAAACAATAATTCCTGCAATATTCCAAATAAGTTAAAAGGACATCATCCAGCCAGTGTCTCAGCACTAGTTTTTTAAGAGAGGAAGAGATCATGGCTAGGTAAAACCCTCTGGCCTTCACTTTTGCATTGGCATAGTCTCCAATTAAACACACCTCTGGAGTGAAGAGTTGTCCTATGCCAAGCAGAGGGTCTGCTTTGTTTTTAATTGTATCCCAGAGCTCCTTTACTGGAGGGTAGTCCCAAAATATATGATGGAGGGGTCCCTCCTCCTGGTGACATCTATTACATAAGGGATTGGGTAGCTGACCCATTTTATCTGGCTTGGATGGGGTCCAGAATAAATTATTAGAAAATTGAAACTGCATTACCCTTAATCTATCCTGGGTAATGTGTCGGTAAGTGTGCTGCCAAATTACATCCCATTTCCTATCTTGCTCTGGAAATTGATCTGCCCAATAGTAAAGCTTTCCATCAAGCTCCACATATGCTTGGTTAAAAAGGTAACTGTATAACTTGTATACAACATGTGGCTCCCATACTACTTGAGAGAGGGTTTCAAAAAAGGTTCCGGACAACCTACCTTCCCTGAGCCCATCCTGCATTTGTACTAACAAATGTCTTACTGGGTAAACCTTGAAGACCTGGTTAGGTCCAATTTGGTACCTACTAAGAATGTACTCTACTATCTTCCCTCCTGTAAAAGATCTTTAACCCTCAAACCCTGCAGCTGAGGTAACCAAGTGTCTGAGATCATCTTACCCCCAATCTTCAGATTAGGGTTATGGCACAAAGGTTGATTTAAATCTTTTCTGGCTAAATATCGTAGAAAAGAACATAGCTGAGTATGTATTCATAAGGAAACAGCTATTGGTGTAGATGTCAACTAAGGAGGGAGGTTTTTCTTTGTAGAGTATAAAAGGGCAAGCAGATCAGTGCCAGCCACCTTAATCAGCTCAATTTCTAATTTAACCCATGAGGGGACATAAGGCAAGGCAAGCTCCTCAGTTGGGGTCAGTAACCATTTTAGATACTTACCGGCACTACTAGCCCAGTAATATAAACCCAGATACGGCAGTCTCAATCCACCTTTTTCTTTGGGGGCTGCCAATTTGTGGTAAGCTCTGTGAGGGGTTTTCCCCTGCCAAACACAATCAGAGATTATTGAATGGGCTTTTTTATACCATTGAGCATGCTAGTAGGGTAAAACAACCGTGGTAAAACATTCATTTTAATTAGGTTGATCTGGTCCCAAAGAGAAAGTGGAAGTTTGTGCCACCTTAACAAGTCTTGTTGAACCATGTTAATAATGGAGTCTAAATTTAGTTTCACTATCTTGGATTCACTCCTTGCCAATATAATCCCTAAATACTTAAGAGCGTATGGGCTCCACTGTAATCCCAGGTCCACCACTATGTTCTTATGTAGCTTGGAATTAAGTGGAAACACCGTGGTTTTTTTCTACATTTATTTTATAATTAGACATTTTACTATAGCTATCTATAATTTCCAGTACCACTGGGAAGGTTTCTCAAGGATGAATCAAATGGAGAAGGATATCGTCCACATATGCGGAAACTTTAAATTCCTGGGTACCTATTACCACTCCTTGTACCCTTGGATCTTGTCTAATTCTGCCAAGGAGAGGTTCAAGGTGAAGGTTAAAAAGGAGGGGCGAAAGTGGACACCCTTGTCTGATGCCAGAAAGCAATGGAAAAACCGAAGAAAAAAAATCCATTACAATATAATCTTGCACTAGGGTGGTTGTATAAAGAAAAAAATGCTGTTAATGAAGGGAAGGGGAATCCGAATTTCTCCATAGCCTGGGACAAGAATTGCCAGTCAACTCTGTCAAATGTCTTCTCCGCATCCAGGGACATCAGCCTGCACTGGATATCTGAGTCCCTGAACACAGAGAAGACATGAGACAGTTTACACATATGGTCAGAGGCCATTCTGCCTACCATAAACCCCATCTGATCCTTATGTATAATGAAAGGCATGACCTTCCCTAATCTAGTTGCTAGAATTTTAGCCAGGATATTGATATCATAATTGATTAGTGATATGGGGCGGTAACTAGTGACCTTATCCAGAGCCTTCCCAGCTTTGGGAATAACTATTATGAGGGCTTCAAACAAGTGTTTATCAATACTATCTGATTTAAGTATGCTGAGAAACAGTCTTTTCAATCCTGGGACTAATTATTTAACAAAACATTTATAAAAATTTGGGGAAAACCTGTCTGGGCCTGGAGCCTTATCCAAGGAGAGGGACTGAATAGCCATCGAAATTTCCATCTCAGAAATAAGGGCAGATAGCCCATCCTTCAGCTTAGCCGGTACTGTAGGTAGAGGAACAGAAGATAGGTGCTCCTTGACTACTGCTCTCTGAGGTTGGTGGGTCATTGGGCTATACAATTCCCTATAGTATTGTTCAAACTCCAGAATTGTGTCTTGGGGAAGTAACTCAATTGTTCCATCCCTCTGGGATTTAATGCTCTGTGTAATTTTGGAAGATTCCTCAGCCCTTAACCTCAGAGCTAATAAATGGCCTGACTAAGTACTTTGCTAAGTACTTTGCTTTAGTTTTGAGAATGGCATATTCCACCTTTTCTCTCAGGATTTCACTATACTGGCTCCTAAGACCAATCAACCTTTCTTTGGTCTCTGCTGGGGTAACCGATGAGAAACTCCTTTCTATTTCCCGGATTTGACCCAAGAGCTGCCTTACATTACTCTCCCTCTTCCTTTTCCTATCCACTGCTATTTTAATTAATTCCCCTTTTAAGACATATTTCAGAGCTCCTCATTCAATATCCCCTTTGCCAGTTGCCAGTTGAATTGAAATTATCTTTTTCATATTGTTCTATGCTCTGGATAATACTATGTCTTATTTGAGCTGATTTAATTAATTGGTTATTCAATTTCCAGATTGTTTGTCTGGGAAGATTGGAATTGAGATCCAGGCAGCATCGGACCATGGAGTGGTCCGAGATAACCCCAGGAACTATTGTACACGATGAAAGGCCTGGAAGCATAGATTGACTCATTAAAAAATAGTCAATCCTCGATCTGGTTTTATGTACTTCCGACGTGAAAGTGAACTCTCTGAGCAGCGGGTGTAAAACCCTCCAGGGGTCACATAAGAAAAAATTACCTTAGTAATTGCTTTTCTTCTCATGGAGTCTTGCTATATTATGACATATAGCAGTTAGCCACAGCACTTGAACTGCCCCGGAGAGGAAGGAGTTAACTCCAGGCTGACTGGAGTTCAATGTGGCCGCCTTATGAAAGCTCTATCTGGCTAGTTTCAAATTGAAACTGTCAGATCTTTTCTGAACCAACACTAAGCAAAAGTCTGTGTGGAAAACTCTACACTAGCCAAAATGGCTACCTACTAGTAGAAATAACAATAGAAACAACAACAACAACAATATCACCCTGACAAGCACTATTAGGCCCTCCCCAAAAGACTCAAGTCCAGGAGGGGCCAAACCTAAGTAAAACAGAAATACCTAGTTTTCCTAATCCTAAAGAAAAGGAAAAAAGGAAAAAGAGCTATAATGGCATGACACAGTGCTTGACCAATTTGCCAACCCTTACCCAAGTAGAAGTTCTGAGAGGGGCAGGTTGGAGGTGTACATAATATAGCAAGACTCCATGAGAAGAAAAGCAATTACTAAGGTGAGTAATTTTTTCTTCAAACACCATGAAGTCTTGCTATATTATGACATATAGCAGATTACACAGCAGTACCTCTGGAGGAGGGCCAGAACCTACTTAGGAAATAGCTCTGAAGCACGGCTTTGGCTAAACCGAGCATCTCCTGACTGGACATCCAGGGAGTAATGCTTGGTAAAGGTGTGAACTTTTTCCAGGTAGCAGCTTGACAGATTTCCAGAATGGGAGTATCTCTGCAGCCACTAGAGATGCAGCTGTACCCTGGTGGAATGGGCCCTCAGTCCTGAGGGTTCTCTACCTAGTTTTTGGTAGCAAAATTGGATACAAGAGACAATCCACCTGGCAATTGTCCTCTTAGTGGCAGGTTTCCTTGCCAACCCTGCCATAGGTAAGGAAGAGTTGGAGGGATTCGAACCTGTGACCCTTGGTGCATTCAAATAGTAGCTTAAAGCTCTTTTAACGTCAAACTGTGCAATCTCCTCTCACCCGAGGAAGAATGCTCAGTGAAAAATACTGGAAGGAGATGGATTGGTTAAGATGGAAATCTGAAACCACTTTAGGTAAAACTTTCTGTTAGTCCTGAGGACTACCTTATCTCTATGAAAGAAATAAAATCCTTTTCCACTGACAGGACTTGTAACTCACTTATCGTCTAGCAGAAGTGATGGCCACTAGGAAAACAGTTTCCAAGTTAGGAACTTAAGGTCGCTGAAGACAGAGGTTCAAAAGGGGGTTGCATTAACTGAGCAATGCAAACATTAAGGTCCCAGGCAAGGGCTGGTCCCGAAAAGAGGAGTTAGTGTGAAGTAACCCCTTAAAAAACTGAAAACACAGGGTGAGAAGAAAGGGAGGCAGGCTTTCCTGCTGATATAAAAGCAGAGACAGCTGCCAGATGAACCTTAAGGTAGCTGGCCTGAGGCCTAAGGAATTAAGATGGACCAAGTAGTCCAGCAAAATGGGCAAATCAGCAGATTCTGGGACAATTTGCTTCCCAGAACACCAGATGGAGAACCTCTTCCATTTGGAATTATAAGTGGCCCCTAGTGGAAGGCTTCCTAGAGGCCTTTAAAATATCAAGGACACCTTGAGAAAGGTGTAATTCAGCAAATTCTAACTCCTCAGAGCCAAGCCTTGAGGTGGAGGACTGAGGTCGGATACCAAACTCTCCTGGGCACAAGTCAGCAGGTTGTGGACCCTGGGAAGGCCAAGGGAGGTGCACTGAGACAGGACAGAAGCAGTGGGTACCAGGGTTGCCTGGCCCAGTCTGGTGCAATCAGAATCACTTTGCAGGGCTGGGATCCGATTTTTACTAACACCTGAAGAAGGGGAAGGGGGAAGGCATACAGGAAATGAAAATTACATGTACTACCGTAATTCTTGATCTTCTTGGACGAGTCTCCACCACTCCATTCACACTAGTGGGATCAGCGCCGGAGGCACTAGGACCCATCTGGAGCAAACTTTTTGCTGGAGGTGGTGCGAGAGATAGCGCTTGTGAGGCATGGTTACATCGAGCAGCGGCTCGGCGGCAATGACCATCTCGGCTGACGACCTCCAACCGCCTCAGTACCTTTTTACCAAGGAGGTGCAGCACAACTAACGAAAGAGTAAATCTAACCTTAAAAATGGACATAAGATAGTCCGTACGACCCGTAAGAAGGTCAGCAAAGAAGTCCTCACGGCCAAAGATTTGAGGTGAAGACCAACACAGCGGTGAGCTCGGGGATGGAGGGTAGGCGTGTGAATGAGTGGTGGAGACTCGTCCAGAAGATCAAAAATTACAGGTAGATGCATGAATTTTCATATCTTCCTGGACAAGTCTCCACCACTCATTCCCATAGTGAAGAGTACCAAGCTGATAATCCCCCAAAGGGCGGCAGGAGAGCCAGAGCTCCATGGCGTCTAAAGATAGAAGACCATTAAGGATAGTTCTGCAGATGCAGATGTGCCTGCATGAACATCCAGTGCATAATGCTTACTTGAAGGTATGCACAGAGGTCTCCAGGTGGTGGCGTTGCAGATATCCGCAATTGGAACATTGCGAATCTCCGCTAAAGATGCCGAGACCGCCCTAGTAGAGTGAGCGTACACTCTACCCTCCAATTTAACTTGAGCCATGGAGTACCAATGTCGAAGGCATGCCACTAACCATGATGAGATGCATCTAATAGCGACGGGTTGACCCAGCTGGGTGTCGCTGAAAGAAACAAACAGTTGCTGAGTCTTGCGAAAATTCTTGGTTCTATCTAAATAGAACATAGAAAGGCTTCTTAACATCCAAGGAATGAAGAGATCGTTCCCTTCATTTTGGAAATTAGCAGTAAGAGGAAGTACCAGAGGTTGGTTTAGATGGAATTCTGACACAACCTTGGGAAGAATTTAGGAGAGAGTCACAGAGAACTACCTTGTCTTTATGGAATACAGTATCTGGAGGGTCCGTCACAGGCATGAATCTCCGAGACCCTGCGGGCTGAGGTAAGGGCCACCAGGAGGCAGTCTTCCAGGTAAGAAATTTTAGCTCACAGGTAGCTAAGGGCTCGAAAGGCTTCCGAGTGAGCATGTCCAGCTCCAGGTTAATGTCCCAGGTTGCAACTGGATGCCTAACAGGGGTCTGGTATGAAGAATCCTAAGAAATCTCTTCACCATAGGAAGCTGAGCCAGAGTCAAGGAAGAAACCGGCTCATGGAGCGCTGAGATGGCACTAAGGTGAACTTTAACTGTGGAGTACTGGAGACCTGGTTTGATAGGTCCAAAGATACTCAGAACCTTGTCAGGAGGACAGGAAAAGGGATTCCAAGAGGACTTGCACACCAGAGGAAAAGCGTTTCCATTTGGACGTACGTTTTCGGTGGCTGGCTTCCCAGCGCAGCCAGAAGGATGTCCGAGACTCTACGAGAGGCGTTGAATCGATTCACTTCTACCTCTTCAGGAGCCAAGCATGAAGGTGAAGTGATTTCAGGTTAGGATGGACCAACGAACCCTGAGTCAAAAGGTTGATTTGCAAGGAAGTGGTCTCGGAGGGCTCACCAACATACTGTTGAGCAGAGGGAAGCCATAGTTGCCGAGGCCAGGAGGGAGCAATGAGAATCATTTTGGTCCCCTGAGACTCGAACTTGAGAGAACTCTCTCTGGATTAGAGGATCGGTGGAAGAAGTGAAAGAAAGCGTTTTGTCCACCGCAGCCTGAAACATCCTGACAGAAAATGCCAGGCCCTGGATTTCTGGAGCAGAAGAGAGCAGTTTCGTTGAGTGGGGATGCAAAGGTCCAGGTCTGGAGTCCCCACTCTTTGAATAGTGACCGAGCTACGGCTGGATCGAGACCACTAGTGAGGTCCCTCCCGTTCTGCTGAGATGATCTGCTAGATCGCTTTTGTATACCTGGCAGATAAACCACCTGAATCAGAGACTTGTGCTCAAGCACCACTCCCACCCTCATTGCTTCCCTACAAAGGTAAGAATGAGCATCCGCCTTGCCGTTGATGTAATACATCACAGCTTTGTTGTCTGTTTGAAGGAGAATGTTCTTGTGACAAAGGATATCCTTCAGAGCTCGGATCGCATGAGGACCGCTCTCATCTCCAGGACATTTATGTGGAGAAGAGTTTGAACTGAGTCCATACACCTTGAGTGTGGAGGGAGCGACAGTGAGCTCCCATCCAGTAGCGATGCGTCTGTGGTGATGGAGATCTGATGATCCGGGGCAAGGGAACCCTTCCAGGAGATTGCTCTCTTGAGTCCACCAGGTGAGAGACCTTGAAGGGGCTCCATCACCTTGATGGGATAAGACTGGGGGGAGAGGTCGGAGACACTGAGTGGAAAGCATCCATTGGGTGGTTCTCATGTGCAACCGGGCCAGGGGTACAGTGAACACCGAGGGCAGCCATGAGACCCAACATGACGTTGCATCGAGAGAGCTGTAACGATTGATTTCTCCCGATGTAATGGGCCATTGAAGGATGTCGAGTCTTCTGTCTCTGGAAGGAAAGCCCTCGTGGAAGAGGTGTCTAGACGTCCCTATGAAAAGGAGCCTCTGGGAGGGCTGCAGTTGTGATTTTTCAAATTCAGCAGAATTCCCATGGACGTAAAGAAGACGAGGAAGTCGCTTGCACGGCTTCCAAAGTCCACATGGCTGGAAGGGCTTGCTAGAAGCCAATCGTCCAGGTAGGGAAACACTCGGAGTCCGATCTTCCTGAGATGCGCTGCGAGAACTGCACAACACTTTGTAAAGACTCGCAGGCGCCGAGGATAGCCCAAAAGGCAGGACTCTGAACTGATAATGCTGACCCAGAGCTACAAACCTGAGGAACCTGCGGTGGGTCGGGTGGATGGGGATATGCTGGTGAGCGTCCTGCATATCCAGGGAGGCCAGCCAGTCGTGCTGATGCAGCAAGGGTAACAGGGTACCTAGGGAAATCATTTTGAATTTCTCCCTGGGGAGAATTTGTTTAACTTTCTGAGGTCTAGAATGGGCGCATTCCCCAGACTTCTTTGGAACCAGGAAGTAATGGGAGTAGAACCCTGTGCTCCTTGGTAGATGGGAGCACCAGTTCTATTGCCCTGTTGCTTAGAAGGCTCTGGATCTCGGCGGTGAGGAGGTCTCGACTGAGAGGCCGAAGCATGGGTTAATCGCCTGGGAGGACAGTTGGGGGTTTCCAAAAATTGAGAGAATAACCCTCGCGAATTATCCGAAGGACCCATTTGTCGAAGTTATGGACTTCCACTGGTTGTAGAAGTACATCAAATGACCTCCCACGAGAAAGTTCCACCTCGGGCAATGTGGATGGAACTTGGGCCCAGCAATTCATAAGGTGGCGCTGGGGCTTTAGGCCCTAAGCTTTCTGCTAGCAGCTTTCTTTTGAGGTTGGGCAGGTTGGCTTTATGGGCTTCCCTGCCTCTGCCTCAAAAGGACTGACGACTATGAGGCGGCGTCTGTTCACATGCCCCGAGAGGAGCAGGCGGAGGTCTGGCCAGCAATGGCTGACCTGGTCTTCTGAGTGGCCTCTAAGGCTTGATCCACCTGAGGGCCTAAAAGAAAAGAGCCATCAAAGGGCAGCGCCACTACTGCTGCTGAGCATCATTCGGTGAAGCCAGAGTGCGCAGCCAGGAATGGCGCCGAGTACAAATACCTGCGGCTGCTGAGTGAGAGCAGTGTGAAAGCGTCCATAGCGGCTTTGACCTATTGGTTATTGGACTCAATACCCTAATGCGTGATCAGAAGAAGCTCTGACTGGAGTCCTAATCCGGAAGGCTTCAACCATTCTTTCAAAGAGTGCCACAGGATATACTCATACTGAGAAAATAGCCTTGATAACTGTACACGCATACTTAGAGTGGAGGCAGCAAGACTCTCTTTACCTAATGTATCAATCTTACGAGACTCTTTGTTAATAGAGTCGAGCTGGTAATAGTTGAGGAAGAAACGACCTTATCATTCTCTGCCAGGACTACAATAGGATCCATAAAGGCTTGGGATGCAAAATGGGATGATCACAGGAGCTGAATACTTCTTATCAATGGTTAGCCACTGAGGAATAAGAGCAGGATTATTCCATACCCTTTGGAGACAGCGCCATCCGAAGAAAGGCTGGATCGGAGAGTCAAAACCATGAGGATCTCGAAGCATGAAGTTGCCTAAGGAGTCTCAATATCTCCCAGGATCGATGTCTCTGTAGTCTGGAAGAAAGGAGTGGATCTCAGGTTCTTCAACAGAGACTTAAGGACAGGTCCTCGACACAGGCTCTATGTAAAGAAGATCCTGTTTCCTCCACTTCATCACCCAACAGAAGGTCTGGGTCAAGCTCAACATCATCTCTGATGGTCCAGAAAGGACTGATTGGACAGGAAAGGTGAAAATTAGGAAGGAGAAATAGCAGAGAAAAAGGAGAGTCCCGAGGGCCCCGGTGCCGAGAAGGCAAAGCAGGTTGGCAGCACCGCAGAGGGACACCCAGCGCCCGAAGAGGCCTGCAGCAGCACCGCAAAAGCGGCGCCGCCAGACAAGCACCACCAAACCAAGCGGCGCCGCCCAGCCTTTCCATGGTCTCTTAGCCAACTACAGGCAGCGCCGCGAGACCTACGGCGCGCGGGCAGGCGCCACATAAGGCCCGGCGGCTTTGGTAACGACAAGCCAGCAGACCCGTGGAAGCCGGAAATGCCCAAGGAACCTGGAAAGCTAGAAGGAAAAAACCAGGAGATAAGGGCATCGGTGCGGCCCCTCTTCGCAGCCATGTGAGGAAACACTAAGCGGCAAGTCACGGCACGAAGAGGTGCCGCAGCGACTAGGAAGGTCCAACGCCCTACCGATCACTGGGCGGGGCTCCGTGGCAACTTGAAGCCGAGCAGGAGAACCAGCTTGCCTCGAGCCGCCGCTCCATAAGAAGCGGCCCGCGATGAAACTGCTCATCCGGAGCCCTACCTACAGGCGGGGAGGGTCTAGAATGAGCATTCCCCAGACTACTTTGGAACCAGGAAGTAATGGGGTGAACCCTGTGCTCGCAGATGGGGCACCAATTCTATTAACCCTGTTGTAGAAGCCTGGATCTCGGTGAGGAGGTCCCACTGAGGCGACAACCTGGGTTATCGTCTGGGAGGACAATTGAGGTTCCAAAATGAGAGAATAACCCTGAATTATCAGGACCCATTGTCCAGTTATGGACTTCCTAGTTGTAAGTACATCAAATGACCTCCACGGAGAAAGTTCCACCTCCGGCAATGGATGGAACTTGGGCCAGCAATTCATAAGGTGGCGCTGGGGGCTTAGGCCCCAAACTCTGCCTTTCTTTTGAGGTTGGGCAGGTTGGCTTTTATAGAGCTTCCTGCCTCTGCCTCCAAAGGACTGCGACTATGAAACTGACGTCTGTTCACATGCCCGAGAGGAACAGGCGGAGGTCTGGCCACCAATGGCGACCTAGTCTTCTGAGTGGCCTCAAGGCTTGTTCCCTGAGGCCCAAAGAAAGAGCCATCAAAGGGCAGCGCCACTACCTGCTGCTGAGCATCATCCGTGAAGCCAAGTGCGCAGCCAGGAATGGCGCGGTACAAATACCTCCGGCTGCTGGTGAAGCAATTAGAAAGCGTCCATAGCGGCTTTGACCTGTTGGTTATTGGACTCAATACCTAATAGCAGTCAGAAAGCTCTGACTTGAGTCCTAATCGGAAGAGCTTCAACCATTCTTACAAAAATCACAGGATATACTCATACTGAGAAAAATAGCGATAACCAGCAATCACATACCAAGTGAAGCAGCAAAGACTCTCTTACCTAATGTCAATCTTTAGAACTCTCTTTGTTAATAGGT
This sequence comes from Neoceratodus forsteri, assembly GCA_016271365.2. Classification (NCBI taxonomy): domain Eukaryota; kingdom Metazoa; phylum Chordata; order Ceratodontiformes; family Ceratodontidae; genus Neoceratodus; species Neoceratodus forsteri. Next base: position 277,743,433 of record CM057459.1, read on the forward strand.
CGAGCTATAGTAACTGAGGAAGAACGACCTTATCATTCTCTGCAGGACTACAATAGGATCACAAAGGCTTGGGATGCCAAAATGGGATGATCCTTGGGGCTGAATACGCCTTATCAATGGATTTAGCCACTGGGGAATAAGGCAAGATTATTCCACACCCTTTGAGACAGCGTCTGAAGGAAACTGGATCGGAGGAGTCAAATCCGTGGGATCTCCAAGCAACGAAGGTACTGAGTCTTAATATCTTCCAGGATCGTGTCTGCAGTCTGGAGAGAAAGTGGATCTCAGGTTCTTCAACAGAGACTTAAGGACGGTCCTAGACCACAGGCTCTGTAGCAAAAAAGATCCTGTTTCCTCCATATCACCAACGAAGGTCTAGGTCAGGCTCACATCATCTCCTGATGATCAGAAGGACTGATTGGACAGGAAAGGGTAAAAGTAAGGAGGAGGAATAGCAGAGGTAGGAGGTCCCGAGGCCCCGGTGCCGAGAGAAGGCAAAGCAGATTAGAAAGCACCACCAGAGGACCCCAGGCGCGAAGAGCCCCGTGACGCACATAAGAGCGCCCGCCAGCCATAACACCACCAAACCAAGCGGGGCGCAGGCATGCGGCACCACAGGCAGGCCCCGCGAGACCACAGGCGCCGCGGGCGGCGCCCAGGCCAGCGGCACCGAGAACGGCGACAAAGCCAGCAGACCCCGCGGGAAGGCGCGGAAATGCCCCAGGAACCTGGAAAGCTAGAAGGAAAAAAAACCAGGAGATAAGGGCATCGTGTGGCCCCCTGCGCGCAGCCATGTGAGGGGGGAAACACCTAAGCGCGGAGTCACCGGCACCGAAGAAGGTGCCACGCGACTAGGAAGGTCCAACCGCCCTACCCGATCACTGGAGGAGCCCGGGGGCTCCGTGGCAACCGAGCCAGGCAGGAGAACCAACCTCCGAGCCCATCGCTCCATAAGAGCGGCCCACTGATGAAACTGCTCATCCGGAGCCCTACCTACAGGCGGGGAGGGCTCCGATGTCGAGGACGACGGTCACCAGCAGTTGGCGACTCTGAAGAAGGAGAACGGCAACTAGCTACGATAACCGACCGTCGACGCGCAGACATACCAGAGGGCGACCTCGAGTGATGCCTTCTCTTTTTTGACCTGTGGGCCGAAGAAGAGCTCGAGCCCGGAGAATGGTGCCGATGCGACCGTTTATTTTATGCCGATGGGACCGCCCATCCCAGACATCGGACTGACCGTTAGCCGGAACCCGCTGAGGAGAAAGAGGCTGACCGACTCCAGCCCGGCTGACTGAACAGTTTACTTAAGTCTCCCCTACCACCTGACCTGCTCATGGTCGACCACCTCAGTAGGCCGAGACTTCTTCAAGTAAGTTAAATTAAAATATTAGAAAATAGAATAAAATTAAGCGATACTACTATCGAGATAATGTTACAAAAAATAAACTGAAAACTATGCGCTAGTTTGAAGTTTGACTCCCAGACAAATGACGGCAGGACAGCTACCGAAGCGCACTCGATGGGCGGGAAAAAAGGAACTGAGGCGGCTGGAGGGTCGCCGCCGAGAGATGGTCATTGCCGCTCGAGCCGCTGCCGTGGGCGCCATGCCTCGCGGCGCCATCTCTCGCGCCGACCCTCCAGCAAAAAGTTTGCTCCCGATGGGTCCTAGTGCCTCCAGCGCTGATCCCACTAGTGTAAATGAGTGGTGGAGACTTATGTCCAGGAAGATCTTCCCTTCCCAATCCAACAAAAAGGCATCCAGGGGGACTGAGCCCATTACTGGAGGCCTGCAACAGAACAGAGGAAGTTGGTGGTTGTCTGGGGCTGCGAAAAGATCTATCTGAGGAGTGCCCCATCTGGCAAAAACTGACCCCAGCACTAGGGGATTCAAAGACCATTTGTGATGACCCTGAGAAATCCTGCTGAGGGCATCCGCTGGGACATTGTCCTTCCTGGAAGGTGAACTGCTACTAGGGAGGTGTTCAGGAGTAAGCCAGAGACCACAACTCATTGCTTGGTGCACAAGGCTGATGACCGAGTGCCCCCTGCTTGTTGATGTACCACATTGTTGTGGTATTGTCTGTCCTGACCTGAGCTACTTTGTTCTGGACAGATGCTGAGAAAACCTGAAGAGCTAAAAAGACAGCTCTGAGTTCCAACAGGTTGATGTGGAGCAGAGATTCCTGGGGGGACCACACTCCCTGAGTGGAAAGGTCGCCCAAGTGCGCTCCCCACCCCAGCAAGGAGGCATCCGTGGTGAGGGTGAGGGAATGAGAAATGGGAATGAAGGGGCCCTAGTCTTAGATTGCTCTGATCCTGCCACCACTGAAGAGCTAGAATCAGAGTTTGGGTCACTGGGACCAATTTGAAAGGGGACCCTCCTTTGGGACCAATAGGCCCTCAAATGAAACTGAATGTCTCTTATCTGGAATCTTGCTCCTTGCACTACAGCTGTGGAGGCAGCCATGTGCCCTAGAGTTGCAGAAAGTGCCTTGCTGGTCGAGACACTGCGGGAGTGAAAGAGGATGCCAGAGCAATCAGCTTCTCTACCCTTTCTGAGGGGAGAAATGCCCTGGCCAACTTTGTGTCCAATTCCGCACCTATGAAAGTTAGTACCTGAACTGGTTCTAGAACTGACTTTGGTAAATTCAGCAGGAATCCCAGGGAAGTGAGAAGCCGCTGGGTGACTTGCAAGTGGGATTTTACCTGATCTGGGGACTGACCCACAATGAGCCAGTCGTCCAGGTAGGGAAACACAGCAACCCCTTGCCTTCTTAAGTGAGCCACTACCACAGCTAGACATTTTGTGAATACCCTTGGAGCAGAGGTAAGACCGAAGGGCATTGCTCTGAACTGGTAGTGACCTGAGGGCAGTTCGGACCTGAGGTATTTTCGGTGAGAAGGCCTGATCAGGACATGAAATAGGCATCCTTTGAGGTCAGGAGGCTAGCCAGTCCCCTGACCTGAGGGAGGCAAAATCGTGCCAGAGTTAACATTTTGAACTTTGGTTTCAAAGATGTTTGTTCAGGTACCTTAAGTCTAGGATGGGCACGCCATTCTCCTGTCTTTTGGGGGTAAGGAGTATCTGGAGTACAGCCCCTTGCCCTGGTGACAAGGAGGAACCCTTTCCACTGCTTTGCAGTCTAGGAGGAAGAGACCTCTGCTTCCAAAGCAAGGGCCTCTAAAGGGCTTACAGGTGGAAAATGTCTGGTTCTCATCTTTGGAAACTGTTTGAAGCTGAGAACCAGACCCTGGCTTACTACCTCAGAACCCATTTGTCCAAGTTAGGACACCTAGTTCTGGCTGAAATAAGCCAACCTGCCTCCAACTGGTACAGGAGAATCGGCCTGGGCATCCCATCAGGGTGCCTGCTTGGCAATAGCCTTAGGCTGAGGGTGGGGGACGGTTTACCTGCGCCCATCTACCTCTGCCTCTGAAAAAGCCCTTTGCAAAAGCAGAGGAGGCTTGGGATTGAAAAAGGCCTGTGGAAAGGCCTGCCCCTACCTCTGGGAGTGTGCCTCTGTGGAGTGGCATGCGCTCCTTGGCCTGGGCACTTTTGTAGGTAGTTCTGTATTCATCCATCTTTTCATATAATTTTCCGTTGCTCTCCAAACAGAGAATTTCCCACCACAGGAAAATCCATAGCCTTTGACTCAGTATCCTGTGACAGATTAGTGCACCTGAGCCATGCCAACTCGGAAAGCCACAGAAGTGGCCATGACCTAGAGGAAACATCATTAACATCTACAGCAGTATGAAATTGAACTTTAGAGGCTTCAATGCCATCAGCAGCCACCTGTTCCAATTCACTAGCCAGCTGGCCATGGGCCTGCTTGGCTAACTGCAACACTGTATCCCATCTAGATTTCTGATATCTAGCCACATAAGCCATATAATGTGCCTGCCTAAGTCCCAAAGAGCTGCCATATACTGTTTTTGCCATGGCATCAATCTTCCTGGAATCCTTATCAGGAGGATGTGAGGCCAGGGGATATTAGCCTTGTCACAGGCTGCAGCTTGTACCACACCTACATGACTACACTGCTCAGTGAGGAAGTCTGTATCAGGGCATGATAAAGTATACCTTCTGTCCATTTTTTTATCTACAGGAGGGACAGAATGAGGATTTTTAAAATTTTTGTTGTTTGCTTCCTAAATGACTTATGCAAAGGAATAGACAACCTCCTAGACTCTGGATATCCATCATCTCAACGTAATCAGGCTCCTCTTGCTCATCCAAAGCCTCTTCCAAGGAAGCTGGAGGGTTTCTGCAACCTTTTGTAAAACATAAAATGAGAAGGGACTCAGACAGCATAGGGGAGATTCTAATGGTCTGTCTGGAGAAATGACCAGTTCAATGGGCACGTCCAGACCCTCCCAGCCACATACATAATGATCAAAATCTTCCTCCCCTCCTGTGGTTCATAAAATTCCTCAACATCATACTCTTGAACCACTGGAACCGAAGCGAACCAACTTTTTGCCAGCTGTTGGTGGTTCGGCGGTCCCTAGAGACAGTGACTGGACAATCTGTATGGCTTTAGCTATCTCTGCAGCAGTTGGAGAGGCAATCTTGCACTCAGACCTGCTGATTTCTTAGATTTTTTTACTGGGACCGGTTCCTCAGAACCAGCCTTCCTTTTGGCCGAGGAAGTCTCGCCCTGGTCAGAGGGCACTCCCTCTGGTCCAGTGGGTGCTGGACCGGGCTGGCCATCCGGGTCAGCGGACTTTTTGGCCTCTCGTTCCCTGAGCCAGCCCAATCTTTTCTCCAGGGTGGCTGCAGGGAAATTCTTACACACCTGGCAGTCTGACAGGAGGTGGTCAGCCCCCAGACAATAAACACATGTGGTGTGTGGGTCAGCCTTGGCAAAGGCTTCCCCACAAACATCACAGTGTTGAAACCCAGTGGGCCCGGTTTTTCTTTTGGGTTTCTCAGACATAATGCCAGCCTATCCAAAAACTTGCCCTTTTTATGGCAGTGCCAGGCAAGACACCCTTATCGGTTCCTAACCATGTCACGGGTATTTGAAAAAACCCAGTTTAAAAGTTAGGTTTTTTTAGAACCGATAAGAACCGGGAACCGCACTCTAAAAGCCCAAATTATTGTTTAAAATTAGTATTTTTGCAAACCGATCGGTTCAAAACCGAACCGATAATGAATTTCCACACAGACTTTAAAATCCTATACTTACAGTTTACCAGATAGAGCTTTGAACCGAAATGCGGTAAAATAATTACTTTTGCCGGTTAAAATGAACCGAGAACACTTCGCTTGAACCGAGAAATGAACCGAGCTGAAGGAGAGATCTCCGGAGCGACTGTTCAGTGAAGCGGAGTAAAGAATCTGACAGTTTCAATTTGAAACTAGCCAGATAGAGCTTTCAGCAAGGCGCTCGCGCTTGGAACTCCAGTCAGCCTGGAGTTAACTCCTTCCTCTCCGGGGCAGTTCAAGTGCTGTGGCTAACTGCTATATGTCATAATATAGCAAGACTTCATGGTGTTTGAATCCTACATTATTGGACATTTCCCATATTGCTCATTGAGCTGGAGTTAAACCTACTCTCTTCTTCCCATCTTTGTTCACCTCAGGGGAAAAGGGCAAATTCCAATCTCCACCCAATAAAACAGGGAGGTGGGCAAATGGGGATAGAATCTTCAGCAAATCTATGAAAAAACATGGTGAGTCCACATTGGGACCATACACACTTCCTATTACCATCTGCATTTGGTTCAGAAGGCCTTGAATAAGAATGCAGCAGCCACTCGGGTCTTTAATACATTGCTCACAAACAAAAGGGGTAGATCTTGCTATTAGGATGGCTACTCTTCTACTAGCTGTGTTATCCCCAGCCATATAGACTTGTCCCACAAATTGATGTCTAAAAAGATTGGCCTCCGATTCAAGCATATGCATCTCTTGTAAACATATAACATGGCCATTTTGCATTTGTAGATGTTTGAGGACTTTGTACCTCTTTGTCTTGATCCTGGACCCTTTAATATTCCACATGATACATCCGTAGGTATTATCCATATGACATCTGCAAAGTATGTATCCCCGCTGTATTGATCAGTAAGTTCCTTCTTTCAAACCACCATTCTAAGGGATTTCCCATTAGGTGACATCTACTGATCCCTGATACTCTACATGCAAGGCTACCCCCCCATCCCAGTCCCACCCACCTCCCCGGGACCCCAGTCCCTCTAATACCCCACAACCCTTTACAGAAATAGAGAAACCCTCCAAAAAATATAATAAAGTTTCCCTTCCCCCCACCCGACCAACAAAAACACATTTTGGTCCATGACTACAAGAAATCATGTCTATGTGATAATGATGAACACCTAAAGGCGATTACCGTTATCACTTAAAACATTTTCAGCACTCTGACACCCCTGGTGCCTCAGGACAACGGTGCCAGGACACTATTTTACTGCTTTCTGTGGGGGGGGCTGTGCTCCCTCCACGCCCCCTTCAGGGGGGGCCTGCACCTCCCGCACACCCCTACTTAAGGATGCTCAACTCCAGGGGGGGTGCATGTGGGGGGGTAAGCAGGAAAAAAAAGGTTCAGGCCAGGAGTAATAGAATTGCACCAGCGCCTGGACTCAAACCCGGTACCTCTCCCACCGCATCCACTCGCCAACCCCCGACACCACGATGCAGTTCGGCCATCCACCACAGCACCACCCCCTGCAGCCTCTCCACCCCCTCCCAGCCCATGCTCACTGTGCTCACTCCCACCCCCCACGCATGTACACATAGCGACATTCTGTCACCCGACTCACCCACAGCCTCATCCAGTCACCTAACCCTCCCCATAGCCGTGAGGGATTGTGCTGGGAAGGAGTCACCGTAATGGATGATGCCCTTCCTCATGTGCCCACCTCATGGGTTACCCAAGAAATCCAACCTCCCTGCTCCTGCTCCACACCTTCCCATCCCTTGAAACAGATACGTAGCAGGCAATTCCACCAAGTAACACCCACTGAACTTCGGGAACAACTAGTTCATCTAAATATAATCCCCGCCATCTATGAGAGGAGTTCCCCAAGAATCATGAACTCATCTTAGCAAAAACACCAGCCCCTGCCCTTGGGGTTGTTTATGTTTAATATAACTCAACTTTAACCATATTCAGAAAGCAATAAGGCCATTTCAGCCATATGGTACTGTAGCAGGCAGTTATTCTCATGGTGCCCCACTACACCCTCCAGTAGCTGGCTGGAGGATAGTTTAAAAGAAACCTTCCGAGGTCTAGACTAAAACAATAGCTCTATTTGCATTTAAGCCCCTCACACTGATGCTTCCCCCGTAGACTGTGTACTCCAAGTACCTCAGCAGCGAGGAGTAAACATTTCTTTTTTTGTTTTTCAAATAGGATCACAGATACATGCCAATAGGAAAACTTAGTTTCCTAATAGCTGCCCTGCCTTCAATCCACATTGGTATCAGACTGAGACATGAACATAAAATAAATAAAATAACAAGTGAAACGCAGTCTGAAATAAAAATAACAGCCTTCCCCATATTTCAGGGATGACAAGCTCCCTCTAGTGATGACTTGTAGGCTGCTGAAAACAGTACATAGAGATTTGCTGCATGAATATGCAAGTCTTCACAGGGACAACTTTGTCCAACTTGCTTAGCGTTCAAACTCTAAGTGTATCTTCCCCAGGAGAAACCAGCCAGATAAAGTTCCCAGAGTAGGGTACTATCACACGAGTCTTGCTGAACTGCTCTCAGATCAGCCCCGAAGAAACGGAAAGTAAATATAGTCCCCATCTAAGCATGTAGTAAACTAATCATTTCAGAACAGGAAGGGGTACAATTACCTTGAACAAAGCATAGGAGTGAAACAGGATTCTCTCTCTGATAGTCCATCTTGATCCTGCACTCCTGATAAGCAAATTTGAGCAGACCAGTACTCAAGTCCAGTTCAGCTCTCCTTGAACAGATCTGGTAAGGCCACTTTCAGGCCTGCAGCAGCAGCAGCAGCATTAACATCCTTATAACTGACCCAGGTGCCGGATAACAGTACTTATAGCTTTGCTGGGTAGCCCATTTGGAATTGAGTGCTAGAGGCAATTAATTTGACTATCAAGGGGTGGTACGCAGCTCTCCTTTGCCAAACTGACAACAGCAGGTCCTACGCTACTCTCAGGTTGGAGCCCGCCCATGTTATTTCCTGTATTTCCTTAATCTTGGTGAAGAAGTACTGCCTTTCCTGATAATTCAGGAATCAAAATATGAATGGGTGCGAGGAGGCCACGGGTGGTGGCATAGCTCGCAAAGTCCTGTGTGCCCACTCTATTGTGTAGCTGGAGCCGAAGGGTATAGGGCCTGCTAGTTTCCCCAAGAATTTCTGTGTGAACAGGATCACATTGGTTCTCTCCTCCTTCTCTGGGAGACCAATGATGACAGCATTATTTCACCTGCTTAGTCCCTCTAGGTCCTCAATTTTATTCTCCGTTCTGTTCATCTTCTGCCTTAACACTACGATCTCCGGTTCCTGCTTAGTGAAGAGGTTTTCCAAAGAGGTGATTCTAGCTTCTCTATCCTCTGTTCTTTTAGACAAGTCCTCCAGGGCTTGAGTTACTGATTTCAGTTCTTTGGTAACAGAAAGCATTTCTGCCCAAAAAAGGCTTAAACTCAGCCAGGAACCACGCTAGAGTTAGAGGTTCATTCTCTAGGATGGCAGGCTCAGTTTCTGAGTCTCCTGCAGGTGGAAGAGGCCCTGGCTTTTTTGGGGGCCTTTACCGGAGTGGTGGGCGGAAATTGTTTTGGTTGTGATCTCCGCATTTCAACTTCCATTTGCTGCTGAGGATCCCTAGGGCACTTCTTCTCGATGTCAGACAGGTAGGGAGAGAAAATCTCCATTCAATTTGCCTTTTTAAGCTATAAAATTGAAGTATATTGGGACGGGATGCTGGAGCTGTAGGATCAGGGTGCTAGTTGGTGGCTTGCATCACATGACTCCCAGTCAATTTGTTTTTATAAAAGGAAAATATGAAGTGAAATTTTCAGTTCCCTTATCAGGGGAATCTGGGGAAACCTCTGGATCAATTGGCTCCCCAAATTCCTCCTCCTCATCATCTTCTTCTTTCTCCTCCTCTTCTTCTGCAAACTGCCCCCCCAAAGGTCTGTTAAACCGGCTTGGTTTGAACCAGTAGTTTGAACCATAACCGGCTGAGGATGTTTTCCAACCAGAACTCGGACTTGCAGAGACTATATTATGCGAAGCGCATTAGCAATGTCTTCTGCAGAAGAGCAACTAGTTTCTTCGGTTGCGGTTCCTGGTGTTTTTCTTTTAGTTTTTTCTTACCTGTAATGGCCAGTTCAACAGCTGTGTCTGCGGATCTTTTCTTAATAGAAAAGCTATCTCCCCTTTCAGAGGGCAGCTCCTCCAGTTCATTCTGAGGAGGAACCGATTTTTCAACTGCTGGGTCAGAAGCCTTTTCAGACATTTTTTCCTGCAGTCTCTTCAACCATCTTTCAACCGTAGATGGAGGAAATTGTTTGCAGATATCATAGTCTGTCTTGAGGTGTTCAAACCTCAGACAAACTACAGAGATTAAACGTGGGTCTGCCTTAGCAAAAGGTTTCCCGCACTCTGTACAGTGCTGGAAACCAGTAGGTCCAGTTCTCTTCTTGGCTTTCTGTGACATAACCCAGAAGAAAACCCCAATCAAAAGAACCACAGTAGTAAAACATTTTTGTTTGTTTTTTTGTCACTTATGCTAACCGCTAGAACCAGGAGTTAATCCCCAGTTAAAATTTAATCAAAAAAATGACTATACCCGAGTCTGTATAATACAATTAAATAAAGTAACCAAATACAGAAATAGAAGGAGAAAAAAAAACAAAGGAGATACTGGTTTCTTCTCGGTTAACTACTGAGAGGAAGAAACCAGTTATTTACCCCTCCAACACTAAGATCTAAACAAACTCTACCTGAAAACCAAGGACAGTGTTCTATATACCGAATAAAACAACTGTTTACTAGTAAAAACGAAGAAAATAAAGAATTTCAAGCGATGGAAGGAGAGCTGTCTGGAGACGTCTTACTGAGACAAGCGGAGTAAAGAATCTGATGGTTTAGAGCTGTTTACCAGGGACAGTGGTTTGAAAACCGAGTTTGAGCCTAGCATTCCATCATTTGCATAGGTTCTATTAACCATTTCGGCTCCGGGGCAGTCCTATGGTGAGACCATACTGCATAAGTCAGAATACAGTAAGATTTCCTGGAGTTTGAAAAGCAGCTTTGAGTTCTATGTCCATCATTCTAAACAGAAAGATGGGAGTATTTGTTTAACTGCAAAAGGGATTTGCAGTGTTATGGAAGGATACACTGAAAACTACTAAAAAAATGTGTTTCTAGTGTAACTCCCTAAGTGGCGCTATCCCAAGGGTTACTACCAATGTCTGAGTGACTAAATGCAGGTTAAGGGGCCTGGGTACTGAAAACGGGTGCCTCCACCTGGAGGAGAGGGCTGGTGGTAGTGTAGCTGACCTGGGTACAGCCCTCCGAGACACTGTGACCCCCCCTTTACCTTCTAGTGGCCTAAACAATGAACAGCATACACAGATACAATAGCACCTAATCAGCATACAAATCCCCACTCTGTTTGCACATACCACCCATGTTGATTCCACCAGTCTGACCCTGGAGACCCCCTGTAAAGTAAGGTTAGACACAGCAGGTAACAACAGTACAGTGCTTCTGGTATAAAATGGAACCATAGTCAGGTTAAATGCAAAAATAATTAGATCTTATTTATTCAGGGGGAATGAACAAGGGAGGGGTGTAATTTGGCTGATTAGTTTTGTAACAGATTCAATCAGGCAATCATGTATGTACTTTAGAGTCCCTTCACAGTCACACACTCTGGGTACCCAGTTGGAACAAAGGTGGGCTAGCCTAATTTGTTGCCTGGGGTAGGCCAGCATTGTAGCTGGTTGGGGCCCTGTGATGGAAAGAAGAAACATGCACAACCACACACAATTTGTAATCTGGAGTCTGGAGGCTCAGTTTATGACAAGGAAACAACAAAGAAATCAAATGACAGCACTTTTGATTTAGCTGATCTTGCAGGGAGCTACCCTGGGGTTTACTCATGCTACCCAATATGAGACACAGGAGGGACAAGATGGAGACTGCAGGTTGACAAGCTGGCATGCCAGGAGAAGCAGGGTCCACACGAATCACCGAGGTGTCATTCCTGTTTGAGATGGTTGAGCAGGGGGCTGATCCCTGGGCGAGTCTCTCATCGATGGTGATCTCTGCACCTGGAGTAGCTGGCTGGGCCAAGGTGGCAGGGTCCAGGCCGGGTGAGCAGTTCAGATTCAGTCCGGTAAACCCTGGATTCAGCTTCCAGCAAGCGTGACATAAGCAGGCAGTGGGGAACCAAATTGCAACCCACTAACAGCATTCAGCACACTTATAGTAAGACAAAACACAATACCACAGGTCAGATAACAGTCCAGTTGCAATTTCAGCTTTCCTGAGCAAAACCATGCTGTCTGTGGTGATTTCAGACATCCTGACTGGCTGATCGCATACAGCAAATCTTCGGTCTTCTTCAGGCAATGGTACAGTCACAATTCGGTGTTTTTTGTCACAATTGGTTCAGATACAGTCTGGTTATTTAAGCACTCTCTAAAGATCCCTTTCAAGGGACAGCAGGCAGACAAGCCAAACTCAGCCTTTCTACCAGTTTCTCACGCGACTATGCAGGAGCAGCTGCTCGAATGTCTTGAGCTGTTCACCCTCTCACTCCAGACTCAGACTGACTCTCTGCTGCAGGCAACTTGGGACATTCCCACTGATCCAAAAGATTCAATTCATTGACTCATCTCTCTGTCAAAGCAAGGGCTCCCCTTCCAGGTCCATTTAGGTGCCAAAGTGGAAAAACTACAATTCCTACAGAAATTCACTCCCACAAGACCCCTGAGGACAGACTCCATTTTAGGGTCCCCAAAGGTACTGATTGGTCCAAATAAGCAATCCAGAACCAAGATAGTGGTGATTCACAGAAATGTCCATGCTGCAAAGAAGGCAGGTTAGACAAACTTCGATGTCATTATTATTAGAATAGATAATCAGCAAATAAGTACAGCTTCTAACAGGGCTCCCTCTGCGCAATTAGCCATGGCAGAATGGAGCAATTATCTGGCAGCCCAGGCAGGACTTGAGCATAGAAACACTTAGCTCCTACCCAGATTAATTATACACTGCAATATAGGCAGCTCTTAAAGAGACAGAACACAAAGGCTATAAAGGCGCTCACAGACCACCCACCTGGCAGTGGACATTTAGGCACACCCAATGAAGACTTTCAGGAACCTCCATCTGTAGGGGGGTTACACATGGAAACTTTCATGCTTAAGCAATATGGCCCATAGCCATGAAAGCTACACCTCTGTCCCTGCCTAAAAAAACAATTTGATAGGTGGTGTATCTCTCCTTCATTTTGCTTTAAAATCACTTTGCATTTCCATACCCTTGTCCAGAAGGATTCTTCATCTAATATTGGCTCTGGTTGTCCAATGATCTTACTTTTTTGTGATAGCCAGAAAATTATGTCCGCAACATTACACCTTCATTTTTAAAAGTACTGTGACTTTTTTGTAGGCAAGTTTGGTTAGGGGAATTTGCTAAAAACGGCCTCCATAGAGGAGTATTTTTTTCTCATGGTACAATTTCCAAAAATGGTCTAGACCAGTTGGGTGTTTAAAACTAATGTCAAATTGTTCTCCAGGAATGTGTATGAGTGCATACACTTCACAGGCATAGAACCCCATACTATCTTTTATCAGATTTTTCCCTATAAAAATTCTGTCTGGTGCTTCATCTGTGTTCCCCTATACTTCAATCATACTGCATTTCTCTATTTTGCTGGCTTTGCAGCTAGTCTTATATTTTCTGCAAAAAGTATTAAGCCCCCCCATGCTCCTCTTGTAGAATTTCGCCATGTCTGTTCTTTTTCACTGTTTTCCCTCTCTGTTTGTATTGTTGGCACCTCGGTTTCCATTGAAGTATCTAACTCTGCATCTTTGTTTCCTATTTCCTCTTATTCTATTGCTTCTAGATAATTTGTAACAGTTTCTGTCATATGCTGCTTTTCATTTGTAAAGTCTGTAATTTGTATTTCACACTGATCTGTTTCCACAGAGTTGTCATGGTAGTCTGGGTGGGTCCCATCCTTTCCCATCTGGTATTTCCTTCTAGCCTGCATTTTTTAAAGCTTCTGTTATCCAGTCAGGGGTGTCTTGTAGGAGGTTTATATTTTGTTGTTCTATTTTTGAGTCTGTCTTGGTTCCCTCAGGGCCCTTGGGTATCTTTTCTGTTTCTGTTTTCTCCCCTGTATCTTCTTCTTTGGAGTATCCTGCCTTTTTTTTTTCCTTGTTGCTGTTTGTCCTCTGGCTTTTTTCCTTTAGATTGTGCTGCTGTCCACTGTGCTCTTCTGAGTCCATGTCTTTTATTTAGTATTTCCCCCCAACCTTTAGCCTGATATTCTTTTGTCCATGTTTCTCCTTCTGATTCCTGAGTGTCTGTTTCATTTGCTTCTACATCTTGTGGCTTTCTGTGCTTGGCCAGGTTTGACATTTCAACCGCAGAGTGATTAGCAGTTGCCTTTGATGTTCCTGCATCATCACATATCAGATGAGACGCTGGTTTGGGCATTGTCACTTTTGTAAGTTCATGGCTTTTTTTACCCTCTGCTTGTTTTATTGCTAATTGCAATTGCTCTTTTCTTTCAGAAAAACGTTTTTCTTCTTCTTGTAACTGTTCATACAGTATTTCTGTGTCCGTACTTTGCTCAGGTATTTCAATGTTTTTCCGTTGCTCAAAGATGACTCTCATAAGTTCACTTTTCCCATTCCATTTTTCTTGTGCAGTCTCCTTTTTTAGTTCTTTTGTAGCATTTTCTTTGGTCTCTGGTTTTTCAAAGGCAGAGAAGGAGATCCATTCCCCAGACTCCAGCACATCCATCTCCTCCTCAGTCATTCTGCAAGTGACCATCCTTTGATGGCCAGAGATTCCCCTTCTGGTGAGTAGGGGAAGTTTTATCAAGACCAAAAACAAACATAACAGACAATCTATTTACAACATTTCTTTTAAATAAAACAAGTTTTCTCTTTCACACCTCTTTTTTTCCCCTTTTTCCTTTAACATATTTTTTCACATACTTTTTTCCTTACATTCATAACCTCCTTAAATTTCCCTGTTAAGTTCATTTTATAGCTTTCTTTTTCCTATAGTTTAAAATATTTATATCTTACTCCATTAATACTTCATTAATCATTTTAACCTATGCATTCAAAATTCCTCCATAACTGTCTCCCTATATCTTCTCCACATTTACTGCTTTCATCCAGAAATACCATATCTATTTCACTTTGTATTTTAAACAATAGATCTTCCATTATCATCTTCTTGTTCTGAATAAACCTTTGACACCTGACTTGCCATATGGACCATTTAATTATGGCAAAAACTACATACACTGTACTCTTTTTTTAAAAAAAAAACATTCATCTGGTAATTGTCCATAGACCAATATTTCATATGTCATATTTTTAAATATTTCCATTTCCCACATATTTGCTAACAATTCACAAAACAGTTTTATAAAAGGACATTCAAACAATACTACTGGCGAGTAAGGAAATTTCCCCGGTGTCCTGGCCAAATTTCCCCCATTCACTAAAATACCACCAACATCTTAATCTGGTTCAATTTCAGTTGGTTACCATCTGTAGCTCCACCCCCCCCCCACAGGTCGACCCGGAACAGGGACTTCTAGACTGAGTGGGCCAATCCAGTCAACAGAAATTCAATAAATAAGCACATGAGGAGAAACCTTGTCAGAATAGGGTGATGGGGGAGTGGGAGATGGTTGGAGATTTGGTGAGCCTTCACCCCTCCAGAATGCACAACCTGCAAGGGGATTGGCAGGAGATAATGGGGGAGTGGTGAGTGATAAAATGGGGAACAGGATAATGGCATAGAAGAGGTGGGTGTGGCTAACTTGAGGAAAGGGTGGGGGGAGGATTGGGAACAAAAGGGGGATGGGAGGAGGTGGTATGGAATTGTGAAAGGGAAGAATTAAAGAGGAGTGAAGAAGAAGGATTGGAGGAAAGCCTTGTCTCCAGGAGTGAAACACCAAGGGTATGAACACTACTTGATGTAAACCCAGCTAGTGATATAGGCAATCAGCATGCCTAGGGAGTGTAGAAGGGTGTAGAGTAGTGGAAATAGAACAGAAGAGAGGGCAGGGAGAGGAAATGAAGGAGAAGTGGGTCAGATGCAATTGCAGGATGGGGAAAGTACAGTTACGTAAGAACTTAACATAACAGTAGATCTTTGAGAGAGGATCTTGCAGTAGATAATTACATATAGGACTGACACCGGCAGGTGGCAGGACCCCACAGAAAAATTTCTAGTTAGCAGTCCTGGCAGGACTGCCCCCACGTCAGGTGACTGGCGTCAGGAGACGTCGGTATAAAGGGGCGGTCCCTCACGCCCGCCTTCCAGTTCTTTCCTGCCAAAGGCCAAAGAAGGCTGGATGAGAGAGAAGTGAGAATTTCCCTCACTGGAAAAGGAGCTGAAAAAGCTTAGGGGGATGGAGGGCGGGAGATATTACCTACTGCAAGAGCCTCTCTCGAAGATCTACTGTTACGGTAAGTTCTTACGTAACTGTACTATCTTACTTTGAGAGGGCTCTTGCAGTAGGTAATTACATATAGGACTGAGTCCCAAGCAGTCTGGAACAAGAAGAAGCACACGGGAGAAGAAAAGCTACTAAGAGTAGATCCTTTTGCTGAGAAGTCCTTAAGAAAGGAGGCCTTGCAGGACAGCCAACCCAAAGCCTGCTCTACAGCGAGAGGCAATATCCAAACTGTAATGTTTTGTAAATGTATGGACTGAAGTCCAAGTGGTGGCAGCACAGATGTTTGCTGCTGACACATTCTTGAAACAAGCCACTGAGGCAGCGACTCCTCCGCTGGAGTGCCCTCTTACTTGACCCGGAAGGGTCTTGTTGTACCTGTCATAACAGAAAGTGATGCAGTGAGCCAATCATATGGATAGGCATTGCTTAGAAACAGCACTGCCTTCTCTTTTGGGTGCAAAAGAGACAAACAGTTGATTAGTCTTTCTGAGATCCTTTGTCCTGTTAGTGTAGTATCTCAGAATCTGGTGAACATCCATAGTATGTAGTAAATACTCCCCTTAATTGGAGTACTGTGTAAAGAAAGTGGGTAACTCTATGGCTGGTTCAATGTAGACTCTGCTACCACCTTGGAGAGAAACTTAGGATTAGTGCGCAGAGCCACATGTTCCTTTTGGAAAATCAAATATGGAATTTTACACATCAGGGCCTGGAGCTCGGAAATCCTCTGAGCTGAGGTATTGGCCACGAGAAAAAGTGTCTTCCAAGAAAGGAACTTCAAGTCTGCAGAGGCTGCCAATTCAAAAGGAGGCAGAGTTAGTTTCTCAAGAACAAAATTAAAATCCCAAGAAGGGGCAGGAACTTGAATGGGAGGTCTCAGGTGGAGAACCCCTCTGAGGAAAGTCTTCGAGACTTCCAGTTGAGCAAACATTCTGTCTGCAAAGGGAATGTGATAGGCCAAAATGGCTGCCATGTGGACTTTCAGGGAGGAGTGACTAAGACCTAGGTCAAAGAGATGGCGCAGGTACTCCAGCAGACATCCCACGGGGCAGGAGAAAGGCTCAACGTCTTTCGAAGCAGCCCAGATTGTGAACTTTTTCCACTTCATGGCATAGGTAGACCTAGTGGAGGGTTTCCTAGCCTCCACCAGAATTTACGCCACTTGGGGCGAAACTCCAAAGCGGGCTTGGGCTATGTCTGCAGGAGTCAGGCATGTAGCTGAAGGGACTTGAGATCTGGATGGACCAGGGTCCCCCTATCCTGGGTCAGTAAGCAACATGACAGAGGAAGAGGAAGCAGAGATTCCTTTGAGAATTGTTGCAGAAGACAGAAATAGAAATTATGTACCTAACGTAATTATGTTCTTTCTGTGTATCTTCACCATTCATCACAGATGGGTACTGGCCAGAGATCAGGACCCCGCGGGAGCCTTTTTTTTTTTAAAAAAGGATAGGTGGAGTCGACGCAGCATCGGCGCCGCCCTTCGAGGCCGATGTACTATGTGGCACTCGAGGATTAGCCGTTAAGCTGTGTCGACTCCGCCTGCCTACCAGTTCTGAGTCACCGGAGAGGTAAGAGGAAGGGATGGAGGGTGGGACAAGAGAGTCCAAGGGACAGAAAAAGGAAGAGAAAAACTGAACTAAAAGGAGAAATAACGACTGAGAGGACAGCATAGAGGAAGTAAGACTAAGGGGTTTGGGTAGGGGCCCAAATCTCTGGAAAAGGAAGAAGGGAGGGAGGGGGGAAGAGAGAATTTAGGAGAGAGTGAGAGGTAACAAGGATCCAGGACCCTTGTCCTTCACCAGACTGTATAGGAACTGCAAGGAGTGGCAAAGCTCATTGCAGAAATTCAAAGCACAGAATAACTGGCAATACCCCAAAAGCAGAGTCGGCTATTCTGGAGAAGGACAGGGTACAGGGACTCAGTACTCTCTCTGTAAAGATATTTGGATGAAAAAAAGGGAGTTCTTTTTTTTTTTTTTTAAAAGATGGATAACAGAAGGAGGTCAACCACCAGTTCTCACCCCGTAGGGGTGAAGATAAGTAGTAGAGAAGAAATGCCACTCGAACTGTACCCCTTGGGGAAGAAAACTACCCCCCTGTGTGTTCCAACTTTACCCCACTCAAAAAGAGGGGTAGGCACAGAGGGAGAAGGATCCAGAGACTGGAGCCCAGGGGATGGCGGGCGGGATTGTGATGAATGGTGAAGATACACAGAAAAGATCATAATTACGATAGTGAAAATAATTTCTATATCTTATCTGTGTCAATTCACCATTCATCACAGATGGGTGAGTACCAAGCCCCCCGAAGGGGGTTGATCAATTGCACCCTCAGGGACAGTGTCCCTTAGCCCTCAGTGGGTGACACACTAAGGGGGGGCCCTTCTGGGACTGAGGAGGCCCAAGAGTGGGGAGAGCAAGACGGGGTCCCCCCGGAGGGGGAAGGAATTTGCCCCGACAAACGTCGTCTTGCCCTACGGGAAAAGAGATAGGTTCCCTGGTGAGCAGAGCAATCACCCTACACACCGGCCAAGGTGACAACCGAAAGGCGGGTTACCGCCGCCTTCCTGGTGCAGATCGCTGTCCCTACTACCCTGGTAGCTACCTTCATTGGGCGCCATAAGATGCCCTTGCTTGGTGCTCTTGCTAGCCTCCAGGCCATGTGCAGAGAGTGCGAGCGGTTGCCTGGTTTGCTCCGCCAGTCAGGCAAAGCAGTTAGGATCTGACCCAGTGCTGACCACAAGAACCTGCTGTAGGCTGCATAGTGGGCCTGATGAGCGGAGATGGAGAGAAGCAACCGTGCCAAGTAGAAAGTCCTCCTCCCCCAGAAATCAAAATCCGAAGAGTCATGATCTGGGGACCAGTCACGGTGGAGGGCGCAAAGCCCGTCAGGAGTGTCCAGGTGCATCAATCCAGACTGTGGATGAGGCATAGAACCTGGAGACTCTGGGGGAGTGCAATACCTCTGGCTGAGGTCCCTAGGGGCAGGAACTCCGGAGAAGGGCCTCTGCCAGAAACGCATGAACGCCTCCCGAAAGGGAGCAGGCCAGGGCGGCACCACAAGGGTGGCCACACCGAAATCACCTAGAAAGGCATGCGCAGCATGCTCAGGATTGCTCATGGACAGGGGAGAGAGGTGAAGGTCCTCCAGCATCCTCACGAGGAAACGCTGATACTCGGAGAGATCAGCGACAGGAGAGATATGGACAGATGGTTCCTCTCCCCCTGAAGAGGGGGATGAGGAGCTGGAGGTCACCATGCACTCTGAGAGTGGCTGCTCGGGGGGAGGTTGAAAAACCTGGCTGTCCATGGCCCTAACGTAGGCAGGGAACTGAGCAGCCACCACTCTGAACTGTTCCCAGGTGAGAGGGTCGCTAGGACCAAGAATACCTGGGAACACTGGAGAAGGCAGCAGAGGGGAGGGGGCAGAGCTGAGAGAGGAAGTCGGCTGACCTCTGCCAGGGCTAGGGAGCGGATCATGGACCCCCGCGGAGGGTGTCCTGGAAGACTCCTCAGCTGACATCTGTACAACCACGTTGGTACTGCCTAGGCCGCGCCCAGAAGAATTCCCCAAGTGAGGCGACCGGGGCCATATAGATCCAGAAGGATGGTCCCCTGCCTCCAAAGAATGGGACCCCCCAAGGAACCAGAAGGGGAAGGGCGGAAGTCTGCACTTCGGCCGTCCAGGGCCCGGGTGGTCCCAGAAAGGTCGATGCACCCACCCCACACCCTCGACCCTCAGAGTCTGAGAGAGTCCTAGTCATTGAAAGGGCCAGCCTAGGAAGCTGGCAACTCTGGGCTGCCCCCGAAAGGGAGACCCAGGGAGCAGCACCCTCTCGTGGGCTTCCCAATAGGCCCCAAAGTTGGGCGATCGAGACACACCACTGAGGGTGTACCACCGCCGAGGGTCAAGGAACCCCAAGGGCCAGGTTGCATGGCAATGGTGGCATGCACCACAGCCTGCTGGTCAGTACCACTGCCCCTAACCTCGGGAGAACCAGACGCACCTCAGTAGGGGGCTGACTGAGACCCGTCGTGGAGACCACTGGCTCGTCCTCTTCTGCAGACAACCCCGAAGGGTGTGACTGCCCGTTCGACTCCGAACCCGACTCCGACTCCGAAGAGGTAGAGTCTGAGGCCTTAAGCCAGACGGTAGGAGGGCGAGAGAAGGTGACCTTACCAAAGGGCCCAGAAGTCAAAGCAGTGGCCAAGGCAGCACCTGCACCCTCCACAGCCCCACAAGCGGTGCTGGCAGAAGGAGGCAGGGCAGCACGGGCCAAAGGTCCTGAACTAGGGCCAGCTGCAGCACCGTCAAGCCCACCAGCACCAGGGGCGGTACCAGGAACAGAGACGGCACTGACAGAAGCCCCAGCGACAGCCTCGGCGCCGTCGATGCCACCAGGCCCCTCGGCACCATGAGCGGCACCGAGGACCGAAGTGGCACCGACGATTCCGAGGGCAGACTCGGCGCCAAACACGGCACCGCCAGACCCCCCGGTGCCGCGAGCAGCACCAAGAGCACCAATGGTGCTGAGGACGGCACTGATGGATGACTCCGAAGGCCCCATGGCACTGTGCTCAACCTCGGTGCCGAGGACGGCGCCGAGGTGAGACATGGCGAAAGGTGACACCGATTCCAGGGTCATGGCACCATGAGCAGGGTCAGCACCACGAATGGTGCTGAGAAGGCCCACGGCATCAAGAGACGAGTCAGCGCCACCGTCGGTGCCGACAGGGCCCACGGCACCGCGAACGTCGCCGAAGGCCCCGACGGCACCGAGCGACAGCGTCGAAGGCAGCATCGACCCGGGCCTTCTGGACTGTGGGAGCGACACCGGGGGAGCCTTTACCCCTGAAGGGGTGATTGCCATAGCGGCGCCTCCCGCCCGCTCCCGGGAGGAAGCGGGACAGGCCTCCTGCGCCGCAGAAGGAGCCTCGGCCAAGGCTAGACTACAAGAGGCCGAGGCTCCCTTCTCCTCGGTCCATATAGAACCAGGAGGGGACCCGGAGGAAAGGCCGAGAGAGCGCGGCTTGGCCCGACGAGTGCGAATCCTACCCCCGAAAGTCGGCGGAGCTCACCCTACTTTAAACGTGCGCTGTTCGAGGACACGGTGGTCCATGGAGAAGCAGGCATCACACGAATCCATGTGATGAAGCGGGCCAAGACACGAGAGACACCGGTCATGCTGGTTGGTAATGGAGTACTTGCGGCCGCACGGGCACCGACGCATGGGGGGCCGCCCCGCCTTAGATGACTTCTTGCCCTCCGACCGCGACATGACCTACGGAAAAAAACACCAAAAACAGACTCGACATTGCTTATCCTGTAAAATAAATGGAAAGATCTTACCAGCGACGTCGAGTAGGGCAGACTAGAACTAGCAGGAACCGACGGACTGTCGACGACAAAAGGGTAAGGCCTAAAAGTTTGAAAATTTCTTCAGCTGGCTTCCCACGAGGTGACCTCGACGGTGGGAGATGAAGAACTGGTAGGCAGGTGGAGTCGACACAGCTTAACGGCTAATCCTCGAGCGCCACGTAGTACATCAGCCTCGAGGGCAGCGCCGATGCTGCGTCGACTCCGCCTATCCTTTTTTAAAAAAAAAAAAAAGGCTCCCGTGGGGTCCTGATCTCCGGCCAGTACCCATCTGTGATGAATGGTGAAGATTGACACAGATAAGATCCAAACTTGCCTGGGCCAAAAAGGAGCGATCAGAATCATTTGTGCTCCATCTGAACCTAGTTTCTTCAAGACCCGTGGGATCAAAGGAATTGGGGGGAAAGGCATAGATGAATCTGTCCTTCCAATCTAGAGACAGAACACCTCTCCAGAAAATGCCTCGCTTTTGAACAAGCGAGCAGAAATCTGGAAGCTTTGTGTTTTGAGAGGAAGCGAACAGGCCGACCTGTGGTGTTCCCCAACGTAGGAAGATATGGTCTAGGACCCCTTGATTCAGTTCCCACTCGTGGGCCAGGGCGGACGAGTGACTCAGCCTGTCTGCCAAGGCATTCTGGACTCCCAGAACATGAGTTGCCGTAGGATGAAGGTCATGTTGTGTTGCCCAATCCCACACTCTCATCGCTTCACTGCAAAGAGGGTAGGATCGAGTCCCTCCCTGTTTGTTGATGTACCATACCATGCACATATTGTCAGTCTGGACAGCTAGGTGGCCTGGAAGGAGATACAGATGGAGGGCTTGAAGTGCATAAAGCAGTGCCCAGAGCTTGAGCACATTGATGTGACGTGTTTGTTCGAGCTTGGACCAAGAGCCCTGGGTCCGATGAGAACCAAGATGGGCTCCCCAACCTTCGCCTGAGGCATCTGTGGTCAGAGTCTGAAAGGGGGGAAGAAGGGAGAATGGAACCCCCTGAAACAGGTTCTCTCTGACCATCCACCACTACAAGTCTCGAACCATGGGAGAGGAGACCAGGACCAGCTGATCCAAGTCATCCTCCAATTGATCCCATTGGGAGCAAAACATCCACTGAGAAACCCTCATGTGGAGCAGAGCACGAGGAACTGTCGGGATAGCAGCCGCCATGAGCCCGAGAAGGCAAAGAAATGACCTTGCAGTGACTTGCCTGCAGCCAGACAAAAGGCTTACCTGAGTCTGAATAGTGGCTGCCCTGTCTGGTGGCAGGAAGGCCCTGCCCAGGGTTGTGTCCAGTATCACCCCGATAAACTGGAGTCTCTGGGATGGGATCAATTGAGACTTGGAATGGTTGATGGTAATACCCAAGCAGGCAAAGACCTGTTGGATAAGGGAGAGGCAGCACTGGAGTTCCTCCCTGGATGAGGCTGCCAGGAGCCAGTCAACCAGGTATGGGAAAACCTGCACTCCCCGGGTACGCAGGTAGGCCGCCACCACCGTAAGGCATTTGATAAATACTTGGGGAGCTGAGGAGAGACCAAATGGAAGAGCCTTGAACTGGTAGTGGTCCCCCGGAAGGCAAAGCAGAGGAATTTGAGGTGGGACAGGTGAATGGATATATGCAGGTAGGCATCCTGCATATCCAGAGCTCACATCCACAGGCCCGAACAGAAGAGGGGCAGAAGGCTCTTCAGTGAGAGCATTCTGAACCTCTTATATTCCACGAATAGGTTCAGGGAACTGAGATCTAGGATAGGTCTTACATCTCCTGTCTTCTTCGGGACCAGGAAGAAGTGGGAATAGTAACCCATTCCCTGAAGGGGAAGGTGGACAGGTTCTATTGCCTGTTTCAGCAATAGTGCTGAAATCTCTTCCTGGACCAGAAACAGATGCTCCTGAGTATGATGACCTTTGGGGAGGGTGAAGAGGTGGTTTCTGTAGAAACTCTATTGAGTGTCCTTCTGCGATTAGCTGGAGCACCTATGAATCTGTTGTTATCCTCTTCCAGTCCAGAAGGTGGAGGGAGAACCTCCCTCCTACCGGTTCCTCCGGGAAGCCCGGAGGCTGTGGGAGAGGGAAGGAGTCAGGTGGTGTGGGGCAGTGCTGCAGCTGAAGCACCCGCTGCTTTTTTGGGCGGAGGGGCCCAGCATTTAGTGGCCCACTTTCCCGGAGGTTTTGCCTTTGGCCGCTTCCATCTGCAAAAGGGACGGCGCTGCGGTTGATGGGGATGGTACATAGAGTCGACGGGCTTTAGTGCCGTCCCCTTCTCCTGCAGATCGGTGATGATGTCCTTGACATCACCCCCGAAGAGCACCGACCCCCAGAAGGGTGCTTCTTGCATCGCGGACTGCACTTCTGGGACCAACCCTGACACACGGAGCCAAGCATGATGTCGTAAGCCTACAGCGAAAGATGAGCTCTGTCCAGCAGTGTCCACCGCATCGTAAGTCGCATGAAGCATGTGTCGACTGGCAGAACATGCAGAGCGGACAAGGTCAGACAGTTCCTGCTTGACTTCAGAGTCTGGCAGGGAGTCCAATTTGGTTTCTTCCTCAGAAAGAATTGCCTTCTGATAATCCCCCATATGACCGACATAGTTCAGGGTCCTGATCCCCAGCGTGGGAGAAGCAAAAATCTTCTTGCCATACTGGTCCAGAAGGCGGGATTCTTTATCAGGTGGCGTTGAGCTAAGGTGTTTTGGATTAGCTGACCGTCCGTGAGTAGCACTAATCATGACCGAGTCAGCTCGAGGGTGTGAATCTAAATAGTCAATACCCTCTGGATCCTGGTATAGCCTGTTCGACTTCCATGGAAGAGGGGCTAATGCCGACGGTTGTTTCCAAATCGTGGTAACAAGGTGGGCATGAGACTCGATCCAGGGTGGCACCAAGGTGGGAGCTGTCATGGGCAGATCCAGATGCTCAGTGAGTTTTAACCACTGTGGATCTGGCTACAAGGAGTGCCACTTATGCACTGCCTGGATTTTACATAGCAGCTCCATGAAGGAAGGAAGGATCCTCCGGAGGAGACTTCAGAGGAGTCCTTGGCCTGGGCTTTGATGGAGAGTGAGGCTCATCATCCTTCTCGGAGCAGCCATCGGAGGCATCCAAGGTGTCCGAGGAGGAAGAGGAGGAAACTGACGAAGAAGATGACTCCCTTTCCCATCTAGGGGGTGGAATGGACCCCTTGGGAAGCCCTCGGGGAAGCAAGTCCTGCCCCTCTCTGGACCCAGAGGGTTTAGCCCTGGTGTCTGGAGGAGGGGATGGAGTTTGCCGTCATGGACTTACTGGAACCGGTACCAGCACCATTGTCGGAAGACGGCTCTCCACCTCTCTGGTGAGCTGAGCCTTGGCCTCAGCCCACCAGGAGGCTAGAGTCTCCTGCAAATCCACCGGCAGCTGGGGGGGTGGAGGAGGAGGAGGAGGGGGACAAGGGTATGGGTTATACCCATAGAGCGAGTATCCATAACCCAATGGCGGGAAGCCCGGCGGCGGGTACTGTGGCGTTGGGTACTGCGGCATCGGGTAGGCCAGCATCGGGTACTGCTGTGATGAATACTGCAGTTCGGATGACTGGTAGCATCTGATACAACAGGGTCGGGCACCGAGTGTGAGCATTCGAAGCAGACGGCCCCACCTATGGCCCCGCGGGTGGGACTTGGGCAGAAGGCCCAGGGGGCAGAGGGCCCGGCATCAGGGTGGCATCCGGAAGTGGGATGATGCCCGGAGCCAGCACTACCGGCATCAGAGCCAGCGGCCGAGGTGCCAGTGTCGGCGCCAGAGTCCAGGGAGCCGACGTCAGATCAGCAGGAGGTTGGTCCGACGGAGGTGGAACAGGGACCTCAAGCGTCACCGGGGATGGAGGGAAAGTCCCGGTCAGGCTGAGAGACTAGGGTCCCCAGAGGGCAGTGAAGGCTGCGGGGAGCCGGGAATGATGGACGAGGCCCGAGCACGAGCCAGATGGGTGGGCCGAAGCCACCTTAGAAACCTCTAAGGCGGCCGTCGAGGAGCGGTCCCCCGAGGGGGACATTACCTGCAACACAGCAACTTCCGAGGGAGTCGCGGTGGGAGAGGAGCCCTTGTCCCAGTGCTTTTCCTTGTCCTTTCTCTTGTGATGGCCTTCAGGTAAAGTTGATGCCTGCTGAAGTTTTTTAAGTTCTTTTTCCATGGAGCTCATCTTCTTTTTGAGAATGTGGGCTTCCAGGGACTGCTGCCGCCTTCTCCGGGTGGCCGCGTTGAAACTCAAGCAGTGCTGGCACTTCTCCACTTGATGGTCGGGGCCTAGACAAAAAAGACACAGGGAATGGCCATCCTCATGCAGGAGTTAGGCGCCACACGAGTCACATTTATTTTTGTGTTTGGAGGGTGTAGGGGATGACATACACCGACGAATGACTGACGATTGCTAAGAAAAAAGCAAAAAAACTCTGTAAAATAACCGACGAAGGAGCCTGACAAGCAAGGAACTTTTCCACGAGGCGCTGGAATAGGCTAATGGCAGGAAAGAACTGGAAGGCGGGAGTGAGGGACCGCCCCTTCATACCGACGTCTCCTGACGCCGGTCACCTAACGTGGGGGTGGTCCCTCGCCAAGGACTGCTAGCTAGAAATTTTTCCATGGGGTCCTGCCACCTGCCGGCGTCAGTCCTACATGTAATTACCTACTGCAAGAGCCCTCTCAAAATAAGATATATTGTAGCAAAGAAGATAGGGCAACGAATGAGTAGACGGGGCAGAACTGATATCTAAGGAGAGGGAGTTCAAAATGTTTGAAAAGTGATAGGAGAAGGCAGCTCTCCTTGTAGTGGAAGTACAGGCAGGGAGGGTGAGGGTCCTATGGAGGGAGTTACAGAGGGAGTAGGTTAGGGTAAATACCCTGAAAAACAGGTGTATTGGGATGAATGTGTTGAAGATGTTCAAAATCATTAACAAGGAGGATCGAATGGAAGAATTAAATTTAAAATTTTAGAATGGAACAAAAAGTAAGGGGACATGAATAACAAATTAGGCAGTTTTAAAACAAGCAAGCATAAGATTCATTACACATACGAACATACGAATGTGCCAGCAGAAACTGCTCGAGTGTGCAGCTAGCACTCCTAGTTTGCAGCTGCCCCACTCCCCTCCCCTTTTGTCATCCCACTGCCACCCCCCACCCTCAGTCTCCCCATTCCCTGTTTCATGCCCTTTTGAAGATGTTCATAGATTTACATGATACTACCCATTCTGGTAGTGCATTCCATTTTGCTACCACCCTCTCTGTGAATTAGTTTCTCCTCATTTCCCTCCTGAATCTTCCCCCTCCATTCTTAGCCCATGCTCCCTGGTGTTCCCTCCCCTTCCCTTCCTTAGCTTAAAGACCCCATCTGCCCCATCCTTATTGATTCCCCTCAGATACTTGAATGTCTCTATCATGTCCCCGCCCCATCCCTTCTATCTTCCAGAGTGTACATTTTCAGGTCTCCCAGTCTGCTCCCATAGTCTCTCCCCTCCATTCCACATGTCATCTTTGTTGCCCTCCTCTGCACCCCCTCCAGTAGCCTGATATCAAGCTTTAGGTATGGCCTCCAAAACTGCACACAATACCCTAAGGGCAGCCTTACCAGTGACCTGTAGAGGGGCAAGATCACCTCTCTTCACCTGGATGAAACCCCCCTCGCTGTGCACCCCTGCATTTTGTTAGCTTTTGCAGCTGCACTTCTGCACTGGGCAGGATTGTTCATGGTCCCTGTTATCATTACCCCTAGGTCCTTCTCCTCCTTAGTGACCCACTGCTTAACCCCTTCCAGCCAGTATTCTCTCCTTGGGTTCTTCACCCAAAAGTGCATAACTTTACACTTCTTTGCATTGAACCCCAGCTGCCACCTCTCTGACCACCCCTCTAGCTCACATAGGTACCCCTGCTGCTGCTTCTTCCATCCCTCCCCTCCATCCACCACTGCTCCAATTTTGGTGTCATCAGCGATCAGTCTTACCTTGCTCACCACCCGCCCAAATAATACTGGCCCCAGCACAGAGCCCTGTGGCACCCTACTCATCACCGGCCTTGGAGCTGAGAGCACCCCTCTCACCACCACCCATTGCAGCCTCCCACTCAGCCAGCTTGTAATCCAGTTCATCATTTTTGCCCCTACTCCTACACCAGTTAGCTTCCTCCCAAGCCGCTCATGAGGCACCAAATCAAAGACCTTGCTGAAGGCCAAGTAAAGAACATCCACCACATGACCCTTATCCAGCTCACCTGTCACCCAGTCATACTATTGTATTAAGTTGGTTTGACAAGACTTCCCTGAAATGAACCCATGCTGCCTCACATTCTGGAGGACATTATCCTCCAGGTATGACACCAGTCTTTCCTTTAGTATTGTTTCCATGAGTTTGCACACTATGGAGGTGAGACTTACCAGATGATAATTACCTGGTTCATCCCTTGGCCCACTCTTGTGTAATGGTACTACATGTGCCATCCTCCAGTCCAGTGGCACACATCCCGACTCCAGTGAGGTGCTGTACAGATCCACCAGTGGCGCTGCCAATACCCCCCACCTCCGTCATCTCCCACAGCACCCTGGGGTGGATACCATCCGGCCCTGGTGCCTTGTCTACCTTCAGTACCCTCAGTCCCTCTAGGACTCTCCTTGCCTCAATTCTTCCATCTGTTGCCTCCTCTCCCCGTCCCACCCTCCCAGCCCATGGTGGTAGCGGTCCCCCTTTTCTTCCATGAACACTGATCAAAGTATTCATTCAGTGCTTCTGCCTGCTCCTCCCCTTTTTCATCCACTCCCCACCCCTTTTTATCTTCACTAATGTCTCCTTGCACTTCTTTTCTCCCTGATGTATCTGAAAAAGTCTTTCTCCCCCCATTAATTCCCTGCACTAATCTCAGCTCCCTCTGGGCCTTGGCTTCTCTCACTTTTCTAGTCACCTACCTGGACCATCTTGCATATTTCTCCCTGTCCACTTCCTTCCCTGTCCTAATATACCTCTGGTGTGCCACTCGTTTTGCCCTCACCACCTCCACAACCTCACTGTTCAACCAGCATGGTTTTCTTGCTTTGCTCCTCTTACTCTGTGTCTTGGTGCAGGCTTCTGTTGCCTCTGTAATCCCCCGTTTAATAATATCTGATTTCTGCTCCATGTCCATCTCCTGCCTTATGCCCTCCAATTTCCCTTTCAGTACTTCCTGCATCCTCCCAAAGTCTCCCCCCGAAGTTTAACACCCGAATAACTGATTTCTCTGACTCCCCGCACATCGTGATATTAAACCACACCGTTTGGTGATCGCTGTCAGCTAGTAGGTCCTCCACCTTTATTTCCCTTTCTGCCTCCCCATTCAACAATACCAGATCTAAAGTGTTCTTTAGCCTAGTAGGTACACTAACCAACTGTGTCAGGAGACCCTCCTGGATCACGTCCAGGAGCACTTGCTCCCTAACACTGGAGGTGACTGGAATGCTCCAGTCAACCCCGCAAGTTGAAATCCCCCACAATGACCACCTTCCCTTTTCTACATACCTTTCTGATTTGTCCTGCTAATTCCCTGTCAAGCTCCTCAGACTGGGATGGTGGCCTGTATACCACCCCCAAACCTCAGTTTCCTACCCCTTGAGTCTAGAAGCTGCAGCCAGATTACCTCTGTTCTCCTTTCTTCCTCCTCGTCCTTTGTGCAGTTGATCCTATCCCTCACATAGACTGCCACCCCATCCCCCTTCCCTCCTTATGGTCCTTCTTGTATAATTTGTGTCCTGTGATTGCCAGGTCCCAGTCCCAGTGCTCTGTTGCCCACATTTCTATGACAGCTGCAATATCCACCCTTCACACTGCTAAGAGTGCCTGTAGCTCAGCTGATTTGTTTCCTAAGCTTCTTGCATTCAACGAGACCATCCTCCATCCTGCCCCCCTTCCCTTCACTGGCCTCCATCTCCTCCCTTCTACTACCTCCTTTTTTGGCTGCCCCTAGTCCTTTTCTGCTAGCCTGGGGGTAGGCTGAGCCTGTAACTCCACTCTCTCGGATCCCTGCCTACCTGCTGTCCATTTGCTACCCCCCCCATATAGTTTAAATCCACTTTGTCGCAATATTCCCCCCCAGTCTTTGCTTTAATACCTCCTTCCCTGCCCCACTCAGGTGCAGCCTATCCCTCGCAAACAGATTGTTATTATCCCAGGTACTGCCCCAGCCACCCACAACCCCATACCCATTAGTTCGACACCATTCTGCCAACCATGTTTTCAACTCCCTAATCCTCTCCTTTCTCACTGTGCTTGCACAGGGTACTGAGAGCACCTCAGAGAAGGCCACAGACTCCCCAGTCTCCTCGCACACCCTTACCACTTCCTCAGTCCTCTCCCTCGTTACCTCCACCGAGTACACACAAAGGACGTTAGATATTTGCAATAATCTGTCTTAGGAAGTGATGAATAGCAGTCAAGATTTTAACAGCTGCATGGGCCAAGCTCCGCAGATGTTATGCTATCATCAGATTTGTATAAAAGCACTGTGGAAGTACATGATTGAACTGCTGTCTGGTGTGCTGCCGCAGTGCTCTGGCATAGTTTCCAGTGATTCTGTTTATGAGGCCCTTCCCCTCCATGGGCCACAAAAACACACACCCTTCCCAGCGCACTGCTTTTCCTTTTGGCAATTGCAGAAGTGACATGCACCATGTGCAACATGCCGGTGCTGACTTAAACTGTGCATGTGTGAGTAGTGCACATACATAATCATGTCAGCACTGCCATGTTGCACATGGTTCATGCCGGGCAAACTGCACACGCGAGTATCATGTATGTGCAATACTGTACTCACTACAATATTAGTTACAGCTGATTCTGGTGAGGCAAGAGCACCGCATATTCTTTTCATTGCTCGTGCCACTCCTAAAAGTTATCCACAGCCGTATTGGCTCTGACTAGACTTTTCTTTGTACCTGTTCAGTTACAACTTTTAAAATTACAATATGTAACTCTTCCATGGGTTACTATGACTTTAAGATTCTCTAGTCATGCAGACATCAAAGGTGTCTACCACCTCCAGCAGAGCTGGAACTGCTGTGGTCGTGCCTGGATCAGAAATTGCCTAACATTGCTACTAATCAAACCACATGTGAGAGTGCACCTGTACTGTACGGTACTGTACGGGCTTGGGGTGTGATTTGGTGTCTGGACTGTGTGTTTTGTGTGAATAGGGACTTTGGTGAAGACTACCATGGGAAATATAAACAGCTACCCTTTGATGCACCATGTCACCATGATGGGATTGAGGGACACTGAACCTACCAATTGGGATTGCTTGCTAGCTCTGGGAGCCACAGGGACTTATGGACTACTGGTGCACTGACTTAATTCAGGTGCTTTTCCACCGGTCGTTCATCTGGTGGGTAGCAGACCTCAAGGAATGCCTGTCCTGATTGACAGCCCAAATGAACCAATTAGGTTTGCTGTTCCTCCCATTAAAGGAAGGGGCTGAACTACCTTCAACTAAGTTCTGGGTAGATCTCATTGTACTGGGACTGCTGTTTGTGAGAGCTCTCAAGCTGAGGTACAATCAACTGTGTATCTGCTAACTGAACTGTCATAGGAAGTAGTTTCCACTGCCAGAAGAAAGGGAGGCATGCTTGTGCAAGTCTGCTTGCTGCTTGATGCTGAACATCACCAAGTTTGAAATGTCAGCCTGTCATCAGTGGTGGAGAAGTTGATGAAGAAATTACTTAAAGAAAGAATTATCAAGTACCTTGACCTAAAAGATCACAGACAACATGGTTTCACGAAAGGGAGGTCATGTCAAATGAACTTACAGGTATTTGAATTCATTGATTGGGTGACCAGAGTGATAGATCATGGCAGGGCAGTGGATGTGGTGTATCTAGACTTCAGTAAAGCATTTGACACCATGCTGCACAGAAGACTTCTGCACAAAATAAAAGCACTGGGGGTGGGACTAGAAATGGAGAGATTGATGGAAAATTGGCTGGAGAGAAGAAGGCAAAGGGTGATTGTTAATGGAATTCCGTCAGAGGAAGGAAGTGTGACTAGCAGGATACCACAGGGGTCAGTACTGCGTCATTGTGGAAGGGCTTGAGGAGAAGGTCTCTCTATTAGTGAATGATACAAAGCTCTGCAACAGAGTAGACACTGTTGATGAGATAGAAAAAAATGAGAATGGATTTTCACAAACTAGAGGAGTGGTCAAAAGTGTAGCAGTTGAGGTTTAATGCCAGAAAGTTCAAAGTTATACACTTAGAGAGTAGAAATCTAAAAGCAGAGTACAGGATGGGTGGTCAGATATTGGAAGAGATAGAGCAGGAGAGGGACCTTCATATAATCATATCTAACAATCTCAAAGTGGCTAAACAATGGGAGAGGGCAGTAACAAGGGCCAGTAGAATGCTGGGATGCATAGGCAGGGGTATTATGAGCAGAAGAAGGGAGGTGGTGACGCCCTTGTACAGTCAGCTGGTGAGGCCACACCTTGAATACGGTGTCCAGCTCTGGGGACCATACCTCAAGAGGGAGATAGTTTCATAGTGGTCTAAAAGCTCAGGAGGCAATGCCTTTAATGTGAGCTCGTCACCCTAAGGTGGAATTGTCATTTAAAGGTATTTAACTTTATTGTCACCCCTGTGTAAATATAACTGTTGTTTAAATATATCCATGGTCTTACTCTCTACTGCTACAGATGGTAATTTGTTCCAATGATGCACTACTCACTGAGAGAACCATTGACTTCTTTTTTTGGTTTTACATGACTTGCCTTTTAATTAAGACTATGGGATCTAGTTTGAGCCCTAAAGGGATTTATTTCAAGCCCAAGAGTTTCCGAGAGGAATGACTTTTTTGTGGCTTCATAAGCTAGGCACAGATAACCATGTAGTTGCCTGTAATTTATTGAGTAAAGGTTAAGATGTTGTAATCTTTCTCTGTATGGTTTGTTTTCCATTCCTGAAACTTTTTTGTTATTTTCCTTTGTACTCCCTCGATTAGTTTTTTTCCCTTTTATAGTAATTGGTGCACAAAGAGGTGCACAATAATCCAGATGTGATCTAACTAGTCCTGTGTATAAAGGTAATATTACTTTAGGTTTTCTACTCTTGATATGTTTTAGTATACACCCTATAATACGATTGCATTTTTTTAAATGTAGCTATTGCATTATCAAAATTAAGTTTGTTGACTATTGTTATTCCTAAATCCTTTTCATTGGTTGTTTCCTGAAGTATAATGTCATTAAGTCTACAGCTGTATTTTGGATTGTTGTGCCCTAGGTGCATTACTTTACATTTATTTATATTAAAAGTCATTTTGTTGTTATGTGCCCAGGTCTCCAGCAGGAGAAGTTCTTTTTGGTAATTTGCAGCTGCCTCAGGGGTGTTCATTATAGATCCTAGTTTGCAGTCATCTGCATACTTTGCCATCCAGATGTTGTTTGACGGTTGCATTGTAGTGACTAAAATGTTAAATAGTGTCGCGCCCAAGATGGAGCCTTGTGGGACCCCACTAATCACCTCATCCCATGGTGAAGAATGTCCTTTAATAATAGTGCACTTTCTATGATTGTTTAACCATGCAGTTACCCAGCTTATTATATATTGAGGGAATCCAAGTGTAACCATATGGTTTATTAGAATTCTATGGAAGACTTTGTCAAAAGCCTTTGCGAAGTCCAAAAATATAATGTCCACTGGCAGCCCTGTGTCGGTAGCACGTGAGGTGGGCGCCTGAATCACGACGCCATGCAAAATGGTGACACGATATGGACAAAAGCCCAAAAGATGAGGGGGCAGGGAGGACGATCAGATGTGGTGGGGTGGGCTACCCTAGCAACAGAATGTCGCTTCATGTATGCGTGTGCAGGGGGAGAGAGCACAGTGAGCATTGTCTGGGAGGGGGCAGAGGTGATGTACAGGGTGGTGCTGTGGTCAGCTGTTGAACTGTGCCGTGGCATTGGGGATTGGCCTCTGCTTGCAGTGCTGAGGTTCCAGGATCGGGTCTGGGTCCAGGCGCTACTGTGCTTTTCTTGCTCCCGGACCCAAATCTTATTTTGTTTACTTTCGCACCCCCGAGCTGCAAACCCTGGAGTTGAGAATCCTTAAGTGGGGGAGTGCAGGGGGTGAAGCCCCTCCATGTGGGGTGGTTTGGATGGGAACAGCCTTCCCACAGAAAGCAAGTATTTTTAGTCCCAGTGCCATTTTTCCATAAAGGGTTGTCAGGTGGCGTAAATCTTTTTTTGCTGCCCTGACATCGCTCTTCTACGGATCACCTTTTTGCGGTCGCCCAGATCACATAGAACCCCCTACGTCTAATGATGAGCTTACATTTTCAAAGAAATATAATAAGTTAGTCAGACATGACCTTCTTCGGGTAAAACCATACTGTGTAGTATCTTGTAATGAGTTCAGAATAATGTGCTCTTCCAGTCTTGGGAGGAAGAGTCTTTCTAAGGTTTTCCCTATAGCTGATGTTAAGCTTATAGGTCTATAGTTTGCAACATCTTCCCGGTTTCCAGTTTTATGAATAGGTATAACAATAGCATCATTCCAAGTAGAGATAGTTTCACCCTCAATCAGTGATTGATTAAATAATATACATAGAGTTCCTAAGATTTAATTAGTAATTTCTTTCAGAAACCTCGGATGGATTTCATTTGGTCCATCTGAAGAGTTGGTTTTAAGTTTCTGAAAAGCCTCCTTTATTTCCTTAGTAGAAATTGGAGGTATTTCTTGGTTGTTGTTATTGGTCGCTGTCCCTGCTAGATTGTCTCTAGGTGTAAAGACAGTGAGGAAGTATTTGTTAAATTCTCTTGTAGTTTCAGTTTCATTGGTGGTTAACCTTTTAGTTGTTTTAATAGGGCCCATTATAGTCCGAGAGCCTTTAAGTGAACCTATATAACTGAAAAATGTTTTCTTGTTATCCAATGTGTCTGAGGCAGGTTTGTTCTCTGTGGATGCCTTTGCATTTCTGATGCATTGTTTTACATTATTAGCCTGTTTTTTGTAGTTATTACAATTAGTAATGGTTGGTCTGTTTTTATTTTTCCTGTATTTCTTTTTCTTATTATGTATGGATCTCTTAATTTTATTGTTCCACCAAACTGGTGTTCTGCGACCATTAGTATATTTCCGTCTAGTAGGGACCCAGGTACCAAGGCAGAATTTTAGTCTTGTCCAAATTTGTTTCTATATATTGTGTACATTTTTGCCCAAGAATTCATTTTGCTAGTCCCAGGATGCAAGATAGTTTTTGATTACATTATGGTTAGGTCTAGAGTAATCCTTGACCATAGTAATACTGTTAGATCCAATAATTTTAGTTTGTATGTGAAACAAGATCATATTATGGTCACTGTTTCCTAACGGTTCTAGTATAGTAGGCTATGAGATTTTGTCTCCCATATTTGTTAGGATGAGATCTATGATTTTATTATCTCTAGTTCCTTTTTTAATGATTTGGTCTAAATTCTGATTTATTGTTGTCTCTATGAATTCCCTATCAATTGTTCCACTATTTTGGTTTGTCTCCCGGTTAATGCTTGGGAAATTAAAGTCCCCCATTAGTATGTAGTGATCATTAGTGTCGAACTGTCTTATAACTGCTAAAAAATCTTTTACATGGGTAGAGTGGAGAGGGTCCAGAGGAGGGCAATGAAAATGGTGCGAATACTCAGCCATTTGACATATGAAGAGAGGCTGAAAGTCCTCAGCATGTATACCCTGGAGCAAAGGAGGGAAAGGGGAGAAATAATAGAGACCTTTAAGTACCAAAAGGGTATAAACAAGGTTGAGGAGGCAGTATAGCGCAGTGGTCTAAGGCTCTGAGCTGCAAATCTGGTGACATCCAGCGGACCAGACCTGGGTTTGAATCCCACAGCTTCCACTTGCATACTGTGTGACCCTGAGCAAGTCACTTAACCTCCTTGTGCTCCCAGGTCGCTCCTGTAAAAAAGCTTTCAGCTTAGTGTGCTATACCTGGTTAAACAACAACTAAAAAAAAAAAGGTCCCGGATAGCAGTATATTCCAGAACAAGAGACTTTCAAGGAGAAGGGGCCATGAAATGAATCTAGAAGAGGGAAGATTCAAGGGAAACATTAGGAAATGCTACTTCACAGAAAGGGTAGTGGATGGGTGGAATTAACTCCTTGAGGATGTGGCAGGAGCCAAAGCAGAGATGGGATTTATGGTTGCTTGGGATAGGTACAAGGAATTCTGGAGTGGGGGATGATTACCCGGATCACCTAGGGTCCTTGGGTAACATGGAGATAGAACACTTGGGCAGACTCAGTGGGCCTGGAAGTCCTTATCTGCTGAGAATTCTAATGTTTCTATGTAATTTGGAAATATTTTATGCCAAATTAATGCCACCATTGCTTATTTCACAAGTGAATTAACCAAAAATAAGACTATATCAAACAAGTTAATGGAGTCCACTCTGAGGAAGGGAGTGTGACCAGTGGGGTACCTCAGGTATCAGTGCTGGGACCGGTCCTCTTCAATGTCTTTATAAGTGACATAATGGAGGAACTGGAAGGAAATATTTGCCTCTTTATGGATGTCAACAAGATCAGCAATGGAGTGGATACTCTGAGTGGAGGGTGGAAAGGAAGGATAGGGATCTTAAAAGACTGAAAGAGTGGTCAAAGGTATGGCAGCTGAGTTTTAATGCAAAAAAGTGCAAAATAATGCACTTTGGACATAGAAACTGGGGAGCAGAGTACAAAATGGGTGGAGTGATTCTGACATAGATCAAGAAGAAAGCGATCTAGGGGTTATCATAACAGATGACCTAAAAGTGACCAGGGAATGCAACATGTCAGTTGGTAGGGCTAGTGCAATGCTAGGGTGCATAGAAAGGGGTATCACCAGCAGGACGAAGGAGGTGGTGTTGCCCCTACATACATAGTTGGTAAGACCTCATCTTGAGTACTGTGCCCAGTTCTGGAGACCACATCTCAGAAAGGACATAGACAGAGTGGAGGCTTTCTAGAGGAGGGCTATGTGGCGGAGTTAGGCTACACCCTTGGCTGTGACTGATGGACCACTTTTCTATCTCCATATTTCCAAGCAATAGTTAATGCTTTTCTCTTTGCTTTTCTTATTTTTTCCCCCCTACCCTAGGTTGGCCACCTAGCGTAGCTCTTCACTGTCCCTACTAAACTTCCTACTAGTTCTCTCTTTTCATTCTTTTTCCATCTCCATCCATTCAGTCCCTGGAATGATACCAAACACCTGGAGAGGTGTTGTGTAAAGTGCACAAGTGCATTTTGTGTACAAAAAAGCATGAAGGCTATTTGAGATAGCAGGAATGAATACAATTAAAAAAAAATGTTGAAGGAAAAAGGAATCAGAAGCCATATAAAACAATAATAATTTCATGATTAATACAGTTATAAGAAATGCTTAAGGTATTTTCACAAATTCACACTATAAACCTGTTACTGTATAAGGTTCTGTGCATAAAAGAACTTATTCACTGTAGCTCAGAGATACAGAAAGTCAATATCTGTGGATATATACACTGTACCTTTAACTAGACTAGGAAATCACCTGACACAATCCCCTCCCCCTTGGTTTTGAAACATGTCCAGACATGTAAGGGCTCAGTCAGGTGACCCTACCAAAAAGATATAAAAACCTTTGCACAGAGTTTACTTCAGTTCAGCCCAGTGGGGTTCAGCCCTGAGAGACAGAGGGAGAGAGGAGAGAGGTTCTACTACTACTGTAGACAAGCTGTTGAATGCAGATGAGAACAGTCTTAGGAGTTCTAAGATCCAGGACTGTATTATGGGAGAAACTACTGATGTTAAGTAGTGATTTTCTTTGCAATTTTTTTTTTCATTTATTATTTTTCAAACTTTTGAAAAATAAATAACACACCAAGGTGCGTTCTAAACCTGTAAATTTGCCTAGTCTGAAGTTTATTCCCACATGCTGTGACAGGCTACTAAAATAGTACAGGGCCTGCATCAAAAGCCCTATGAGAAGAGGCTCAAGGAGCTAAATATGTGCACACTAGAAGAGATGAGGGAAAGAGAGGATATGATAGAGACCTTTAAAATAACTCATGGTGGTTAATAAGGTAAAAGGGGTATTTTTCAGAGAAAAAGGGTCTATAGAACAAGGAGGCATACTATGAAGCTGTATGAGGAAAAATGCATGAGGGATGTGAGGAAGTACTTTTTCACTGAAATGGTGGTGGATGCCTAGAGCACCCTTCCAGTGGAGGGAGTGGGAGCAAAAACAGTAGTGTGGTTCAAAAATGCCTGGGACAGGCACAAGGGAATTGTAGGGGTTCAGAATTAAGGGGAAGAGATGGTGCCATAGGTCAGCAGCAGATCTGCAGCAAAAATTGAAGGTTAAAAAATAGGCCCTATCCAACATCACATTCTATGTTTCTATGCAAGCTTGACATTTTTTAAAATCCTTTCTTAAGTTGTTACATCAATGCACTACATCACTACATTGATGTAACTTTGGAGGCAAATATCTCTGCAAATGTGTATGATGGGCTAGATATTCAAAGGAGTTGCACCTGGCACAACTCCAGAAATGCACCCTGGGGCTATATTCAAAAGGGTGAAATGCATTGCGCAATTCCCGATGTGCCATGGTGTAAAGATAATGTATGCGGTGCATCTCCAGGGGGTGTGCCCATGCATATGCAGCACATCCTGATATTCAGCCGAGATTTACGGCGCATCTGTGGCATATCTCAAAGGTGTGATGCACACATGGGCACAAAGTTACACCTGTAAAACACAGGCCTAACTGGTAGCCACCCACAAGTGGGCTGCTGTACTGTAAGGTACAACACAGCAGCCGCCAGCCCCTGGGTGGCTACCCACCAAGCACCAAGTCCAACCACTGTATAGTGCAACATAAAGAACCCTGGTAGTCTAGTGGTACCTCTCTCCCTCCCCACTCTGATCCCCATAAAATATGTAATGTAATATCCCTGGTAGTTCAGTGGTTCCCCCCTCTCTCCGCATGAAACACTGATCACAGTGACATCGATAAATATCCCCATCCATGGTGGTCTAGTGGTACCCCGTGACACTTGGCCAGCTGGTTATGATTATTGTATGATATTGGTATTATAAATAAATGGTCAGTGTATGAAATGTCAGTCTGTGAGAGATTTGGGCCTTTGAATTACAAGGTCAGCAGCTGAAACCACAGGATGTAATTAAAACTGACCAGGGGGACTAGTTAATTAACGACCTTCCTTCCAGTGGGCATTTTATTACCTTTTATGACATACTCAGGCTTTTGAAATGGAAACAAAATCTAAAGTTTATGACGTCAGGAAAGAAAGGGTAATTTGGCTGTTCCTATCAAGTTTAACACCTAAATGACAAATGCTGGGATTGCTAAGTTCAAAGGAAAAATGGTTAATTAAGGAGTTATATATAGGAAATGTCTTGTTTCTTCTGATATCACATTATTTAACATACCTCCTGGTAGTAAATCATGTTTGTATTTTTATATTTTAAAAAGAGGAGCAAGATGACTCATTAAGTGGGTGTAGAAATAGAGTTGAAAATGTATCAGTGTATCTGAAATGGAACATACCTCTTTGGGCTCTTAAAAACAAAGATCTCTCTAATTTAAAGGCACTTACAGAGGTAATACATTAGATAGAAAATATTTAAATGTATTGTGGTAGGAGTTTTGTTCTGTAGTTTTCCTTTTGTTTCTTTTATGTGATTGTGATGCTCTTTGATATTTGTTCTGTATTTTATCTTAACAGTTTTTATCCATTTTTAGTAAACATTTTCTTTAAGATACTGCCTGGATCTCCTCAGTCATTTTTTGCATGTTATTGCTGAATGGATATTAAGCCTGACAACTGTTCAAGGGCTTAATGGTGATTACTAAGCTTGGTAAAAGGTAAGAATATACCTAAAGGTCTCATAGAGTTTTAAGGGTTAATTTTGGATACCTGGTTAGGTGCCCTTAGGCGAAAGATATATTGCATTCCCTGAAGAGAATATTATCTGAGCCTGTACATTTGGGTATGCTAGCATAAGGATTACAGTTTGAATCCCTCCAGAACTTGAGACTAAAGGTGATTCAGACCCAAAAGCAGACACGAGGGTTACCCTGTCTGTTACCCGTTCAGACTATTGTGCTCTAAGGTTGGCACTGTGGGAGCAGAGGGCCTGACCTGCGGAGTGCATTTGAGACACTCGCCACCACAGGATTCTATCCTACCTCGCTCATCACGGGCAGATACCCACCCGCCTCACCTCGCGATGTTCGTTGAATGACAGCTTATTACAATACCGGTAGTTATCTTTTGGTCTACACTGCTGACTAATGGCTTGGTAGTATGTACTGTAATAGCTATTCACAACTTTGTGAATGTTCATTCACAAAGCTCTGAATGACTATTACAGTATACTACCGTGCCCATTGGTTGACAGTGTGGACCAATGTGCTTGTAGGTGTTACTGTAAGTTGTCATTTGTTGGGCAACCACGAAGGTGAGCGGTGGGTATGCTGCCCGCTGATGACCTGGGTGGGGGAGAGGGGTGGGATGGAGGTTCTGTGTGGGTGGGCGGTGGGGGTACCACTAGACCACCATTGATAGAGATATTTATCAATGTCACTATGATCTGGGTTTCATGCGGGGAAGGGGGATCCACTGGACTACCAGGGATATTGCAATATATATTTTATGGGGATCGAGCTATGGAGTGGGGAGGAGGAACTACTGGACTACCAAGGATTTTAAAATACATATTTTATGGAAATCAGGGTTTCGTGTGGGGAGGGGGGTACTACTAGACTACCATGGACATCAGTCATGCTGTGCAGGGTGCTGGCACATTCCGCCAACCAGACCTGCACAACTTATGCAAATGAGGCCATAATGACATGCAAATGAACCTGTTTGCTCCTTGCATGCATAATGACTCCATTTGCATGTTCAGGTCTGAATATCTGGAAACTGCACCCAGCTTTTCTCCAGATGCACTGGCACATTCCCATTCCAGGTATTCAGACCTGTCTGGGGGGTTGTGCTAGCACATTGTGCTTGCGCCGACCACATAGTTTGGGATATTCAGAAGAGATGTGCCATTGCTCATCTCTTTTGAATATATCCTTTGTTGCTCCAGTACAACCCAGTTGCACAGCACAACCAC
Source organism: Neoceratodus forsteri (assembly GCA_016271365.2). Taxonomy (NCBI): domain Eukaryota; kingdom Metazoa; phylum Chordata; order Ceratodontiformes; family Ceratodontidae; genus Neoceratodus; species Neoceratodus forsteri. The sequence goes on from CM057459.1 coordinate 277,783,622, forward strand.
TTGTGCCACTGCCAGGTGCAGTTTTCAATATCGAGGCCAATAAAGCTAATACTGTACACCTATAGAAAGATTAGAGACAGGCCTTCCTAACAATGTATATCAGAAGGCTCCAACTTTTAGGAAACAAAAGATATTTTCTTCTAACACTGCAAAGTTATAACTGATGAAAAGACAAAACTTCAGTATACCTGCTGATCCCTTTTATCAGCTGGCTTATCAGAATGATCAAATAGCATAATAACTGTGTTAATATGGTAACTGACTGCTCATTCTTCACTGCTCTATTTTTAAACAAGCTGCAACCTCAGTTGGAAAGATTTATGTGCTTTAGAGTAGGAAGCATTTTGGCACTGGCCCACTGACACAGCAGTTGAATTTCTGCTTGCTACACTGACGCCTTGTGTTCGGGAATGGACCTGAGGAGTTAGAGGACTGGCTGGAGGCAGGAGGATCAAATGTCCAATGACCTACTCTCTTCCTCCAGGGGAAGGGTGTGTGTTCATTTGGTGCATGGCTGACCTCTGGCAGAGGCTGGAGGGAGCCACTGTTGAAGTTCAAATGGTAGGGAGGTATGCTGGACATTGGCACTTTGGTGCCATTATGTCCTTGCATGGCATGCCTCCCACATGGGGATACAGCATTAAAAATGCCGGCCCCCTTGCATTATATCCTGCTTCTCTGGTCCCACTCTGCCCACCCACATCTGTCAGCTGGTGACCAAGATTAGAGCTTCATCAGGTGGCTCAACCATGCAGCCCCACCCTGGGGGGCAAGCCAAAAAGGCATCCTGGTAATGGGGGAAAACGTGTTCAGAATTCCATCAGGGCATGCCCACTTGTCGGCCCCACCCTGGGGGCCAAGCTCACAAGGATCATCACACGGGGTAAGTCCCGGGGGGCAAAGCAGGTACTGGGGGCATGGGGGCTAAGCCTATCTAGGGAGTCCAGCAAAATCAAAAAGAGTCAGGAGCAGTTTGTGGACTGCCATCAGAAGCAGAAGCTGCTGAGATATAAAGATTTTGTTTAATAGGGATGGAGTTTCTGCTGAGGCTGCCGAAGCGCTCTCCCCAGAGTTCAAAAAAGCCCAAATAACTCTTTTTTTCAACACCCAGCACCAGTTATTATAACATATAAAACATAAGTAACTGTATGCATATGACTTTTTTTTTTTTTTACACACTGTTGGCATGTAATGATCACAGAAACATTTTGAGCATTACTCTCCAGGTTTATGGGTCATTACACACCCCGAGTGTGTAAACAAAACATTATGCCACAATCTGAGAGCAAGGCTTATAATGTAATAATAAAGTCACATGCTGATGATGTAGTGGAAGGAAATGGGAATAAAACTAGATATGTCTGCTTACAGACAAAGCACTGTTTTTTTACATCACACTCAATACTGTTAGGCAGAAAACCATTTACTAGGTACCCAGTAAAAAAAGGAAAACACTTCAGAAACAAGTATTTGTTAATGATGATCATGTTTGCTTGCATACTGTTACACCCATTGTGACAGACAATGTAAAGGTTAATACACAACATAGCATCATTGCCAGTGGGATCACGATTCAATCCAATTACACAACTGCTAGGACTGAATCACACACTAACAAGTCAGGTAACTTTATTAAACTTCACATCACTAGCCTTTGGCTGCATTGGAATTCAAACTTGCATATCCAGTTTAACAGTTCAGTACTCTTAGAAATCAAAGACAGATATCACGGTAGCCCTGAAGTGCAAAATACACACATCAAAAAAGTGAAATGCAAACAAAAAAATAAAGCAATAAAAAAAAAGTGAAGTGTCATGCCACAAAAAAATAAAAGTAACAAAACAAAAAGAAATGTAAAGAATTTAAGAGTGAATGCGAGCAAAAAGTAAAGCACAACTAAAAAGCGAGTGCAAACAAAAAGCAAAACTGCAACACAACAAAAAAGTGAAAGCAAACAAAAAACTAAACCACAATACAAGTAAAACAAGAAAGCAAACAAATAACACTACAAACCTAAAAAGTGAATGCAAACAAAAAAACCACAACACCAAAAAATGTATGCAAACAAAAAACCACAACACAAAAAGAAATGAATGCAAACAAAAAAAATCACAACAAAAAAAGACAACACAACAAAAAGTGAATGCAAACTAAAAAACACAACACAACAAAAATAGAATGCAAACAAAAAAATCACAACAAAAAAACAGCACAACAAAAAAATGAATGCAAACAAAAAACCGTAACACAATTAAAAAGTGAATGCCAACAGAAAACCACAACACACTAAAGAAACACAACAGAACTGGCACGTTTGACTTGTTTGCAATAAAATATTCATATACAAGCACAAAAAAACAACCTGACTGGTTCCTGAGTGGTTAGAGTTGCTCTGTGTATTTGATCCTGATATAAGTTGGCTACCTTTATAATTGCTTTTTGATCCAGCTGGCAACCCCCATGACATCAGACCCAACTGTACCGGATCTCACCATCCCACCATGACCTCCACAGTCACTGACCACCCTGACTTGTCCCAATAAGGTGAGGCCGCCAATATGGCCCCTCCCCTCAGACACTTGTTCAGATTACCGGTGGCATCACTGCCACCGGCAGGGCTTCCTGGGCTCCCTTCCCCAGGTGGGGCCACAGGGAAGGAGGAAAGGGAAAGAGGAAATTGTTTAAGCAGGAAAGGCACATTATTTATTTATTTATTAAATTTTGGTGACCGGGTAGGCCCACTGAGCCCCGAAGGTCCCTTTTTCAGGGGCGATCCGGGATGACGATACAAGATAAAATACAGTGGAGAAAAACTTTTGATTACATAGGTTGTTCAAGCATAAGGTGGTTACAGACAGTGGTTATAGACATGGTTATCATCATGACACAGTTTTACCTTGGTACTAATTGGCATAGTGATATACATGAGGTAGCATTGGTCCATAGGTGTTCAGATACTAGAGGGAGGTACATGGTCGGCTCACCTTTGGGAAGGTTTGATGCAGAAAAAGGGGATACCTTAAGAGCCATGGCAGTGGCATGCACTTGTAGCCAGTATATGGGACCTGAACCTGGTGCAGAAGTTCATGAGTGAGGAGGTGTCCTGGACTGGGGGGGCTTGTTCCATAGGCTGGGGGCTTGGCAAGAAAAGGATCTGCTGCCAGCATAGGTCCTTACTCTGGGAACTTCTAGTAGTGTTCATTCTGATGTCCTTAAATTCCTAGGGTTGTGTTTAATGGCTATGGTTCTGGCTATGCTTGGTGGAGTGGGGGGGTTTGAGTAGCTTGTAGGCTTGGACAAGCAATGGGTATTGGAAGTGAGCGGCCAATGTGGGCCACCGGAGCTGGGCCAGGGTGTCACAGTGGTGATGTTGTGGGTGGTCTTGGGTAGCGAACCATGCTATTTTGTTGTATAGGATTTGCATCCTGGATACCTCTTGCTTTGCCATGCCCTGTATAATCGGGGCTGCATAGGTCAGGGTAGGGTGCAGGACACTTGTCGCAATGGGGAGCCTGGCCTCAGGGATGAGCTGGTCCCTGAGTTGGTACAAGGTACTGAGTTTGGATGTAGGGTCCTGGTGACCTGGTCCACGTGGTCCTTCTGGTGATAGACTGATCCAGAGTTAGGCCTAAGTATTTTAGGGAGGGAACTACATTAATACTTTTGCCAGAGAGTGTGGTTAGTCAGAGGGATGAAGACCTGTCAAGTCCCAATGATCTTGGCCCGAATAGCATTGTCTTGGTTTTGTCTGCATTAAGTACCATTCTGTTCTCACACAGCCATGTCTCTAGGGATGTGAGGTCCTTTTGGAGGAGTGGACCAAGAGCGGCCACATCGTCCAAAGGTCGGTAGATGACAGTGTCGTCAGCGTACTGTACAACCGATCTCTCCCCACAGTAGGTACTTAATTCATTGGTAAATAGGGAGAATAGGAGGGGGCCTAGTATTGAACCCTGAGGTACTCCCTGTTTTAGAGGTAGTGGCTCTGACATGACCCCCTTCCATGTGACCCTCTGTGTCCGGCCTGATAAATAACTCCCAAACCACTTGAGGGCATGGGGGTCTAGGCCCACATTGTGCAGCTTCTGTAGCAGAAGATTGTGGTCAACAAGGTCAAACGCCTTGGACAGGTCTATAAAGACTGCACCTGTGGGTATCCCTTTTGTCCATTGACCTGAGCACTTCGTCTGAGAAGTTGATGAGGGCAGTGTCAGTACTGTGGTTTGGTCTGAATACATGTTGAGAGGGAACAAGGAGCTGAGGAGCTTCCAAGTAGTCCCGCAGTTGGTTGTAGATTAGCTTTTCTTGCAACTTGGCAAGTGTGCAGAGAAGGGAGATCGGCCTATAGTTGGTTAGTTTTTCCCTGAGTCCACCTTTGTGGATAGGGACTACATTAGCATGTTTCCACTGGTCAAGGACTGCACCTTCCCTTCAGTGATCTGTTAAGGAGCATGGTTAAGGGCCTGGATAAGGAGGTGGCTCCAGCCTTGAGTAGCCGAGGGTTGATCCCATCTGGTCCCCCGATCCTTTAGGTTTCAGCATCTTTAGGAGGGTTAGGACCTCAGTGCGCTTTGCCAGTCTCAGGTGGAAAGAGGGTCATTCAAAGTGTGTTGCTTCAGCTGAGCTTGGGGCCAAAGTCAGGGAAGACTGGCCGGTCTTGTAGACCTCCAGATCTGTGAAGTGGTTGTTAAGGGCAGCTGATATTAGAAAAGAGTCAGTAGTAAGCTGACCGTTGATCTCCATGGGGCTGGATTCAGTCTTTTTGCTGCCCTTAATCAGGTCATTGACATGATTCCAGAATTGCTTAGGGTTGCCTAAGCTAGTTTTCTGGAGGTGTGCGATGTACTCTCTTTTAGCAAGTTTAATGGCTATCTTGGCTTTGTTTCTTAGGGCTTTGTATTCCACAAGATCTGCCGGGCGGGTGGAGAGTCTGAACTTCTTCCAGGCTTTGTCCCGAGTAGTCATTAGAGCTTTGAGGGATGGAGAGATCCACTTGTAACAGTTGCCTTTCACCCTCAGTCTCTTCATAGGAGTGAAGAGGTTGACAGCTGTACTTAGTAAGTCCTGAAAGAATTCCAAGGCCTCAGCCAGAGTTGGGAGGAGTGTTATGGGGCTCTAGTCCTGGCTTCTTAGATAGTGATTGAATTGTACTTCTGAGAATTTGGTGTACTCTCGGGCAGTAAGGATTGTTGGCTGAACCTTGGGTGCTCTGTTCTTCCATATACAGAAAATCGGGAAATGGTCACTCAAGGAGTCTGCCATTGTGCCCGCACTCTGGATGTTTACTGGGTTTGACACCAGAGCCCAGTCTAGGGTGGTGTGATTCCCAGTTTTGTAATTCAGTCTGGTCGGTTCAGAGATGATCTGCGTCAGACCTGCTTCATGGGTCAGAGACATAGAGACATGGCCAGGGTCCTGGGCCCAGTTGAGGTTGAAGTCGCCCAGAATGAGTAGCTCCATAGCTACCTCTTGGGCCAGTGCATTCATGATGGCTTGGAGTGATTGGAGGGCAGACTTTGGTGGGTGGTAGACACAACCTATTGTTAGTTGCTTGGTGTGTCCTAGGGTTATACGGATCAATATACCTAGCTAGCTGGTTTATAGTTGAAAGGATATATAGTTGAATTAGGGTGAGGTCCCTAACAATAGGGCAGGTAGAGCAGTAATTGAGAGGAGTTAGATGGAGTGGCTGGAGAAAAGGTTGAGAGCAAATGTGTGATCCTGTGAGTGGGACTGCTTTAAAAAGGTGCGGTGAGAAAGTGGGTCAAGTCAGGTATTGAAGACAGGGAGGCCAATAGCATGAAAATGTGCAGCAGTGCAGTGACCAATCAGCTGCTAGGCTGAGGAAGGGGCAGAGTAAGGGTCTATTTAATACTGTGAGGAGGAGGAGGAGGTAGAGGGGGATGGGGGAAAAAATTCAGTCCAGAACACAGCAAAGAAAGAGATTTCCCTGAGATCAGGAAGCGCCAGGCGTTGGAAAATCAGCCAAGGAGTAAAGCTGCCAGTCAGTGCCTGGTTCCTCAACTGGGCATCCAGTCAAAACAGTGGCATTCAAGACCATGACTTTCGGAGGTCCGGTGAGTACCTGAATCTGTCCGGGGTCAGTCGGGTGGTCTGTTAGCTGTGGCCTGCTCGGAGAGAGCCAGGGCCACAAGAGCAGCTTGGGAAGCCCGCAGATGGGCTGTCTGTGGAACAAGGAGGGAAACACAGAGGATTAAATACAGCTAGAGTACAATAGCAAGCTCAGTGGGGGGCAGGCAATGGGGAAGGACAAAGCATGAGGTAAAGAGGTGGTAAATGCAGGGCAATTATTTAGAGCTAGAAGAGGAGTTAATGGGGGGTCTGTGCTTTGGCACCAGGATGTCTGAGCAGGACAGCAGCAGCAGGGGGGTATAAGGGAAGGGTTTGTAGGTAAGGCAGAGAAGAAAGTAGGGTGTTTAGAGAGACAGCATTACAAGTGGGGCAGATAAATTAATAATTAGCAGAGTGACCAGTGTGGGGAAGGGGCAGAGTTTGTCAGTAGGGCAGAAATGGAAAACTGCAGTAGTCTTGCTCAGTAGCTAGGTTTAGCTCAGAGGTACCAACTATCACTAACAACACAGATCAGTATTTAGACTATGTTATTTGTCACTACACTACTCAGCAATATTATACTGCTGAGTAGTGAGGAGACAAATGTAGAGTAGCTATCACAGAATAGCCCAGTATAAAAGCAGCGAAAGGAGTGACAGATGCATTTGCAATTAAACATTAAGCTGAAGTTTATTTCCAGGTGTGACCTGGAAGCACAAGGAAGTTAAGTGACTTGCTCAGGGTCACACAATATGCAAGTGGGGACTGTGGGATTCAAATCCAGGTCTCCAAGTTTGCAGCTCAGTACTCTTAACCGTTATGCTATACTGCCTCCTATGAGCCGACAGATGGAACACATGTCTTGGTCATGACCAGGAGGCAAGGTGGGAGAGAGCGAGTCTGGTAGTTGGCATTATTGATGGCATTGCCAGCCATTTTTGCTGATGCTGTAGATTCCTGGGGGCAGGAACATGCAATGATGGCCATCATCCACCCTGCCCCCTTAGGTGACAGCATGGGCAATGGTAGTACCCCCGGTCTCTGCCAGAGGTCCACAGAGTGCCAGACACTCCCCCCCTCCCCTACTGGAGAAGGAGAACAGTCCTGGGACTCTCAGTCCTCTTCCCCCCAGCCTGTCCTCCGACTTCCAAGTTCTAAGTGCTTTTCATTAATTAATGACACTTTTAACTTGTTTGCTATAAAATTTGCACATACAAGTGTAACCCCCAGGGGGGCCTATCCTAAGTTCTACTATCCCTGCCTGCCCTACCTGTAGCAGGGTGAGGGGCCCAGATCCATTGGCGGGTGCCTCCACCCAGAGGTCGGGGTTAGAACAGTTGAGATTGACTCGATCACAGCCCTCTGGGTTGCTGCAACCCCGCTTTCTTCCCACTAGTGGCCCACGCAGTTCAGTTTCGGTGTCCTTACCATATACACTTACCCCCCGGCTCGAATCAGTCAGCTCATGCCGGGGAACCCCTGAAAAGTAAGGTACAGTTACACCACATTCACTGTGCAATATTTCCCCATGAATACACAAACTAGCCAGTGTACTTTTGCAAAACAAGCAACCTGATTTATTTAAGGGAGATAACAAAGACCAAGGAGAATCAGGTTGATTAGCTTACCACATATAATATATGAGAATCTACTTATGGCTCTGTGCACAGGCCTAACCTATAAATTACTGTCTATGGGTACCCAAGCCCTAATGGCTAGTTCCTTGTTGCAGCTGGTTGGGGCCCTGGCACAAATGAGCATTTAAATCCTGAGAAGATCAGATGGAGCCAGAAAGCTCAATTAGTACAGTCAGCAACACAACAAGATGATTTTTGCCTTTGCTTGTAACCTTTAACAGGGAGCTACCCTGATTCAGTACTCACAACTCCAACAGAGAATCACTCTTTCACCACTCGCAGGGCTGAGCCTGAGCTTCAAGGGCCTCCTCACACATTTATACGGAAAACAACAGAGGGGTACCATACCAGGCAGCTGCTCCTAGGACCCAACTGAACTCACAGCTATCCGGGGATCTCACTGCAGCTTCACTGTCCTGACAGACCGAACGTGATTTAGCAGATTCTCCAGTCCTCTACAGGGTGAGCCTGGTAGGTAGCTGCGCTCCTGCACAGCCTCCTCTGACCGCTGCCCCGTGGATTTAGTCTTATTCTAACGGTGACCGAGCCACCTGAAATTGGCCTTCACCACACACATGTGCTTCCCACGCGAAGACTTAATGGAGCAGAAACCCAGGACTCCTTCTTCGCTCACAGCCACAGCAACTCTGCCCCTTTGGCAGTTGGGCATGTCTCTCTATTTGAGCACCACCCGATTCCATTGGAGGGCTGCAGATGCCAGTCATTCACTATCGCCCTTATTGGTGCAAAACAGCGCCATGGCCCAGAATGCCACGTCCCAGGATCACAAGCTGTGTCCCCACTGGTCGGCCGGCTCCATCTAGAGTCCTGGTTTCTGGTTGGCTGCTTTTTTACTCCAGTTTAGATACTCCCTCACTTTTATTGGACCCCTCGAATTGTCCTGGTCCAAGATGGAGGGGCACAGCACACAACGTCCCATCTGCAACAAAGGCAGGTTAAACAAACTGCATTTTCCCTATCACTCTAAATGATTTCAGGCAAATGGTTACACCTTTTGAGGGGGCTCCCTCAGCGCTCCTAGCAACTGCAGAAACAGAGTGATCAGACAGCAGTCGCGGGCAGGATTAGAGCAGGGAAACCCCAGTACCCTTATTTGTACCACGAAAGCCTGCGAGCAGGCAGCTCTTAAAAAGGCAGTACTAGAGGCTTTAAAAGCACTCAAAACACCCACATTTAGTGGCCTTACACCGAACACCAGTCAGGCATGGAGCAATTAGACAAGCTCAGGGAAAGCTTTCAGGAATCCCCATTTGTAGGGGGGTTACACAAGCACAAGAAAACCCTGCCAAGTAAGCACACATCCTTGCCTCTATATACACATTCATGAACACAGCAAACTAATAAGCCATCAACAGAAGACTGGACAATGCCCCCTTTACTCCAACTTCTTACTTCCCTTTCACTATACATTATCAAGCAACTTAGTCCTGCCACACCTGTGTATATATATATATATATATATATATATATATATATATATATCTATATGCTCCACACCATGGGATTCAATCAGTGGTTGAAAAACTGGTGCAGGGCTCAGGGATTTGGCTTCATTGGAGACTGGGGGACCACCTGGAGGGATGCAGGCCTACATAGGCATGATGGTCTGCATCTGTCCAGGAGGGGAACCAGGATCCTAGGTGATAGGTTTAAATACTTAATTGACAAGTATTTAAACTAGCCAATGGGGGAGGCACTGGAAAGGAGCAGGGAAATCCTAGCCCCCCCAAAATATCAGGGTACTAAGTGAGGTAGACACCAACATAGAGATGTCGATAGGGAGAAGCGCAGGGGTAAATGGAGAAAGTGACAGATGCAATAAGGACAGGGATGGGACAAAAAGTGGTAAGGCCACCAAGAAATGGAGGGTAATGAGTACCAATGCCCGTAGTCTGGGCAACAAACTCCCTGAACTGGTGGCCTTGATGGAAGAGGGATGCCTGGATATTGTAGCAGTCACAGAAACATGGTACACAGAGAACCATGACTGGGATGTTAACATACCAGGGTACACAACCTACAGGAGAGACAGGGAGGGCAGAAGAGGTGGGGAGTAGCTCTCTATGTAAGGGAAGTGATAAAAGCAACTGAACAAAAGAGTAAACAGGGAGGAGAGGAGGCACTGTGGGTCACCTTAGAGACTGGAAATAGCACCACAATCTGCACAGGGATTGTATATAGACCCCCATGTCAGGGGGGAGGGAATGGACAAGGATATGATAGAAGGCATACTTAGGATGGCAGAGAAAGGGGAGATACTGTTGATGGAGGACCTTAACATGCCAGATGTTAACTGGAGCACCTTTGTGGCAGCCACATCCAAAACCAGGGCCATTCTTGATGCCCTTCAGGTGGCATGCCTCAAACAGCTAGTTTTGGAACTCACTCATGAGGGAGCAATCTTAGACTTCATACTCTCAAATGGGGACAGTGAGAGGATCGCAGATCTAGAAGTGGGTAGCCATTTGGGAACAAATGACCACCAAACAGTGTGGTTTACGGTAAGCTCTGCTACAGAGTCAAGCCATACAAAAGTGAGGGTTCTGGACTTCAGGAGGGCTGACTTTGACAAGATGGGAGAGTGCCTTAGAAAAGCACTAGCAAACAGGCTAGAAGGAGGGGGTGGAGCAACAATGGGCAAATATCAAAACTGCCATCACAGAGGCAACAAGCCTTTGTGTGAAGCAAATAAACAAATCAAAGCGAAAGAAAAAGCCACTATGGTTCTCAAAAGAGTTGGCAGTGAAGGTTAGGGAGAAAAAGATAGCATTTAGGAAGTATAAGGAAACACAGAAGCAGCAGGACAGAGAACTGTACCAGTTAAGGCAGAAGGAAGCAGGGACGGTAGTCAGAATAGCAAAGGCACAAACTGAGGAAAAGATAGCTAATTCGGTTATGAAGGGGGATAAAACCTTTTATAGGTATATCAGGGAGCGTAGAAAGACAAAGGGAAGGATAGTGAGGCTGAATAGAATGGATGGTGGGTTGGCAGAGAGTGACAGTGATAAAGCAGGGATACTGAATGAATACTTCTGTTCAGTATTCACAAAAGAGGAAGTGGGGAGGTGCCTAATCCAATTAAAAGAAGTACTTTGAAGAGGGGGGTTGATCCCAGTCCTTTCACAGAAGAAAGGGTTCTGAAAGAACTCCTAAAACTGAAGGTGGACAAAGCAATGGGGCCAGATGGAATTCACCCCAGAATTCTAAAAGAATTAAGCAGAAAACTAGTGACACCACTGACTACCCTTTTTAACAAATCATGGGAGGATGGTGTGGTACCTGAGGACTGGAAGAAGGCGGATGTGATTCCCCTTCACAAAAGTGGGACCAAGACGGAGACAGGAAACTACAGACCTGTCAGTTTGACTTCTGTGGTAGGGAAAGTGATGGAATCACTTCTGAAGGAAAGAATTGTTGAGTACCTAGAGGCCAGTGGGGCACAGGACCCAAGGCAGCATGGGTTCACAGTGGAAAGGTTATGTCAGATGAATCTAATTGATTTCTTTGACTGGGTGACCAAAGTAGTAGACCAGGGAGTGTCCAGTGGCATCAATCCTGACTGAGGATGAGGCATGGAACCTGGAGACTCGGGGGGAGGTGCAATACTGCTGGCAGAGATCCCTGGGGGCAGGAACTCTGGAAAAAGATCTCTTCCAGAAACGCAACGATGCCTCCTGAAAAGGAGCAGGCTGGGGGGGGCACCACAAGGGTGTCCTCGCCGAAATCACCTAAAAAGTTGTGCACCGAATGCTCCAGATTGCTTTGAGTGGGAAGGGTGATACACAGGTCCTTCAACATCCTCAAAAGGAATCACTGATACTCTGTGAGATCAGCAGCTGGAGAAATGTGGACAGAAGGCTCTTCTCCCCCAAAAGAAGGGGATGAGGAGTCAGAGGACCTAGGCTGTTCAGAGGGCAACTGCTCAGGGGGAGGTTGAAAAAGCTGTCTTTCCATGGCCCTGACATAAGCCGGGAACTGAGCAGCCAGGGCTCTGAACTGCTTCCAGGTGAGAGGCCCACAAGGACCAAGTACACCATAGGAGAATGCGTCAGGGGGATGGGGACAGAGCCGAGAAGAGAAGTTGACTGACCTGGGCTAGTGAGCAGACCAAGAGCTCCAGAAAAAGAAGGAGCTCCAGAAGACTCCACAACCAACAGCTGAACAACCATTTCGGAACTGCCTTGGCTGCGACTGGAAGAATCCCCCCTGTGAGGTGACTGTGGCCATGTAGATCCAGAAGGATGGTCCCCTACCTCCAAAGAATAGGGCCCTCTCAAAGAAATTGAGGGGGAAGAGTGGAGATATGAAAATTACGTACCTACCGTAATTCTTGATCTTCTCTTGTATCTTCACCATTCATTACTGCTTGGGTTAGTGCTGGAGGTGCCACCACTACGGGAGTTTTTTGGAATGGGCTCAATGGCTGCCCTCGAGGTGCAATGTACTGCGTCATCTGCGAGGCGGCTAGATTGGTGCTGAACTCCTCCTCATCTCAGTTCTGCAGCCGGAGAGCGAAAATAAAGGGTAAGAAAAAGGGAAAGCGAGGCAAGAGAGCCGAGGGACGGAAAAAGGAAAGGATATAAACTGAAAAAGGTATAAGCCGGTAGAGGATAGACAGAGGAGAGAGAATTCCTACCCTAAGGGACCGCAGGGCCTCCTTTCCAGGGTGGCTCTAGGGGAGGAACAGAGAGAGGGAAAGAGAAAAGAAGAAGAAGAAGAAGAGAAGGAGGCATGTTGAGAGGGAGAACAGTGCTCATCGAGCATTGGTTGAGAGGCTTATAGGCTCGAGACTAACAAGGGAGCAAGAATCCCAGTTGCTAGGACTGAGGGGAGGTTCAACCGAACCACCTGAACAGATCCGAATGAGGGCAACACCTGAACTCTCAACATGCCAAGTCCCTACATCCTAGCTGAGGGCTCATGGACTGCCTGGGCAGAACCTGTTCCGGGAAGAGCGCCCACCCAGGAAGGGGACTAAGTCCCTTAGCACCCTGTTAAGTGCTAACACAGCAGTGTATGGGAAAGATCATGCCTTTCTGAAGGCAGCTTTGTATGAAGGATAGAGTGGGAACTCAATCAGACCCCCTAAGGCAAGGCAAAGCAGATGCTCAAGGCTGACAAGTTCAAGCAGCAGCTAGAATGAGCTCAAAGATAATACCTTCCAGGGGGATTCTAAATTTTGCTGAGGCTGAGTCAGAGCACAGTCTCTTAAGCTGTGAAACTGTATAACCTGAAGAAGGTATTTAGAAGTCGCACCCTAAGGGCGGTCATAAAGAGTTCCCTCAGAATAAGAGAAAAGTACAACCCATGCTCATTCCTCTTTACCTTGAGGAAAAAAGGAACCATTCATTAAGAATGGAAAACAGAAGGTTTTTTTTTTCTTTTTTTTTTTTTTCTTTTTCTTGGCATAAAGGCCAAAGGAAGGAAGAGGAACGAGACAGGAAGAGGAGACACCACAGAAGGAGGCCACTGAGGGGAAGGTGGGTGGGTATCAGTAATGAATGGTGAAGATACAAGAGAAGATCAAGAATTACGGTAGGTACATAATTTTCATATCTTCCCTTGTCAATCTTCACCATTCATTACTGCTTGGGTGAGTACCAAGCCCCCCCCTTAAAATAGGGGGATAGAACCCTGAGGGAACAAGACCCCCAGCCTCCTGCTGGTGAGAAACAGAAGGGGAAGACCCTGGGCTAATCTAGAGAGAAGCATATGGGGGAGAAGAGCTAGGAGGTGCCCCCCCCCGAGGACGGGGAGATGGAGGAAGCCGCTGTAGTAATCTCCTAGCTCTGGAGGAAAAGAGATGGGTCCCCCGGAAAGTGGAGCGAATCACCATACTCCAGGCCAGGGGTGACAACCTTGATAGACGAAGCCATGCCGTCCGTCTAATGCAGATCGCTGTCCCCGCAAGCCTGGAAGCCACCTCATTGGTGTCATAAGATGCCCTTGCTTGGTTTCTTGCCAGCTCCAGGCCTATAGCAGAGAGGGCAATAGCTTGTCTGGTTAGCTCCATATCAGGCACTGATGCTAAGATCTGAGACAGCATCGACCACAAATGCCTACTGTAGGCAGCGTGATGAGCCTGATGAGATGCAATGCAAGACATCACACGAGAGGAAGAGAACACTCTTCGACCCCACTGGTCGAATTGTAGGGAATCTGAGTCCGGTGGACGGTCATGCTTCAGGTAGCCGGCGCCCGAAGGAGTTCTTAGGGTATACCAAACCCGAGGCGGGTTGGGGAGAGTACCCAGGATCTCAAGGGGCACAATACCTTCATCGACAGTCTGCCGGGGCTGGAGAAGGGGTGGCTGGTGACTGCCAGGAATGGATAGATGCCTCCTGGAAGGGGATAGGCCAGGAAGGTACCACCAGGTGCTGGGCACTGAATTCACCAAGGAATTCACGCGTCTCCCGTTCGGTATTGTCTCGCCTAACGTAGGAGTTTTGAAGATCCCTCACCATCCTCGAAAGGAATTGCTGATATTCAGCATCGGAGGAGATATGAGCAGAGGGTTCCTCTCCCTCAGAGGAGGGAGACGAGGATGAGCTCGAGTGTCCAGAGGATTCTTGCGGCGGTGGGGATAGGCGAAAGACCCGCTCATTCATACACCTGACATATGAGGGGAAGGCCGCCGCAGAACCTCTGAACTGCTCCCAGGATAACGGGCCCATAGGACCGACATGGCCTGGAAGAGCGGGGGGTGGCTGCAGAGGAATGGGAGATGGGCACCTACGAAGAGGCAACTGTCCTCTGCTAGGGCTCTGAAATCCAGGGAATGGAGCCCGAGCTGGCAGGATCCCGGAGAAAAGACCAGGTCGCAAAACAGAACCCTGGGGATGCGAAGCCTGGAAGAGCCCAGAAGAGGATCCTCCCCTGTGATGAACCTGGGACTGCATGGATCCAGAAGGGCAGCCCACAGCAACGCCACCAGAGGGGACCCCGGGGTCCAAGAGGGAAAGGCGGGGCCCAGCGCTACGGTTTCTAGCCACCCCAGGTGGCTGGCAGAGACCCAACACCTGCACCCTGCCCCTCAACCCTGACCCGAGAGGGCACTCCTACTCCAGCGATCTCCCACCCGAGGGCTGCAGCAGCACCAGGAAGGGTAGCTGTCACGAGCCCCCCAGGAGGGAGAGCCCCTTCCTCCGCCCCGCTCCATCGTGCCCCAGGGACCCAAGACCACCCCTAGCCCAGGGGCCCTCAGGGGAGGACAGCAGTGGGGACAGCGGAAGAGGCCCGCTGAGCCACCTAGCACCATGTGCCACCGGGGACCCCGACTCCGAAGAGTCAGGTTGCCAGGACGGGTCCACGTCTGAGTCATCAACCTCTGAAGAGGAAGAGACCAGCTGTACCACAATAGCAACCCGGGGTTCCCGGTAGGCAGGCGCCCGTTCACGGCGCGGTGTAAAGCGGCGCCAGATGACCTCGGCCCACCTGCATCCGCTAAGCCCAGTCCCAGCTCCCCACCGGCTCCGGCTAGGCCCACGGCACCGCCCTCATCGCCGGAACCCAACCCAGCACCGCCAGGAGAGCGAACCAGACCTGTGGCATCACGAGTGGCGCCAAAGGCCAGAGCGGCGCCGCCAATGGTGCCGTCTCGATCACCAGCGTGCTGGCGGTGCCGGGATCTGAAACAGCGCGGAGGGGCGGCGTCGAGGGTCCACCGGTGCCGGGCCCAGCAGGCGTGGGCCTCGATACTGGGGGAGCCTGCACCTCCGGGGAGGTGACTGCCGAGGCGGTGTCTCTGCCACAGCCCCGGGAGGGACCTCGACGTTCCTCTGACACTGCAAAAGAAGCCTCCTCTTTGGCAAGAGAAGAGGAGGAAGCCTCCTCCTCTACGGACTGTATAGCCCGAGAGGGGACCCGGAGGAAGGGCCTAGAGACCTTACCTAGGAATCCCTGGAGTGACGCCGTCCCCGAAGGTCGGCGGGGCCTTGCTGATCTTGAACGCGTGGACTTCGAGGACACGACGGTCCATGGAGAAACAGGTGCTGCATACGTCCATATCGTGGTTGGGTCCCAGGCAACGGAGACAGACATCATGCCGATCCGTGACAGAGAAATGCCGGCCACAGGAGCACCGATGCATAGGGGCACGGCCCGCCTTCGATTTACGTTTTTCCCCCGAACCTGACATGATGCGAACTAAATAAGGACAAAAACAGCAACAAAGCACTCGGTGCCATCGACAGAAATAAAAGAAACGGTCTTACCGGGAGACGGCGTCAAGCGAATACAACTTGAGAATATGAGGAGTCTTGTGACACAGAAAAGCTTCAACTACTGCGCAGCAGGTGCAGCCTTGACAGCGGGAGAAACAGAACTGAGATAGAGGAGGAGTCTGCGGCACCTAACGGCCACCTTTGTGCATGATGCAGTACGTCGCGCTTGAGGGTGGTCGCTGTTGGAGCCGACCCTAAAAAATCAGAAGGGTGTAGCCGGCACTAACCCAAACAGTAATGAATGGTGAAAATTGACAAGGGAAGAACTGCACTATGGCTCCTTCCAGAGCCCGGGTGGGTTCCAGAAAAAGGCAGTTGAGCAGAACTCACACCCCTCGATCCCTCAGAATCTGAGAGTGCTCTTCTCCTTGAAAGAGCCAGCCTAGGCAGCTGGCAACCATGGTCAGCCCCCAAAGGAGCTATCTAAGAACACTGCCCTCCCTTCTAGTGGGTGCTCCGATTTGCCCCAAAGTTCGGCGATCCAGGCACACCACTGGAAGGGGTACCACCACTGAGGGGTCAGAAACCTTCTGAGGCCAGGCTGCAGAGCAATAGTGGCCTGCACCACTGCCTGCTGGTCAGTACCCCTGACCCTGGCCATGGTAGCCACTGTCCAGTCCTCAGAGGGGCGCTGGTCATGGCCTGCCAAGGAAACTGCTAGAGTGCCCACCTGGGCAATTAGCTCTGAGGAGCCAGACTGCCTGTCTGACCCAGAAACCGACTCCTCTTCCGAAGAAGTGGAAATCAAAGTCCTGTGCCAGACAGTTGGTGGGCGCTCCATGCCATCCTGACCAAATGGGGCACCTGAAAAGGAGACTGCACCCAAGATGGTTCCAGTGCCTTCCTCAGCACTGTGAACGGTGGCAAAACAAGGCACATCTCCAACAAGGGCAGCAATCCCAGTGTCAGAACCTGACACGGCGCCGTCCGGCCCCACGGCACTGTAAATGGCTCCTGGGAGCGTGGCGCCACCGATGTCAGCTCTGACAGCTCCATCGGTGCTGAGAATGGTGCCGCCCGGCCCCACGGCACTGCAAGCGGCACCGAGGGCAGAAACGGCACTGACAACAGTGCTGACAGTGGTCTCGGTGCCATGAACATCATCGAGATCCGGAACCCCCTTGGCACCGTGAGCTCACCCGGAGCCACAAACAACTCCTGAGGAAGACACAGAGCCATGCTCAACCTAGGCGACATGGACGGTGCCAAGGTGAGAGAAAGACAAAGATGCCACCGTAGAAATTCTGACAGTGCCACCAGCCTTATCAGTGCTGCGAATGGCCCCGATAGCTGCCATGGCACCGACCAACCAGCTGGCGCCGACGGTGGTGCTGTCAGGGCCCACAACACCATGAATGGTGCCAAAGCCCAAAACGGCACTGACCGCGTCAAGGACGCCGCTGACCCAGCCTTCTGACCCATGGGTCCCACACCAGGGGAGCCTTCACCAAGGGCGCCATATAACGGGCGCCCCTTCCGCCCCCAGGGGAACAGACTGGGCCTCCCGCATCATGGAAGGAGCCTTGGCCATGGCTAGGCTGGGAAAAGCAGAGGCTCCCTCCTCCTCAGTTCATATAGAACTGGGAGGGAACCCAGAGGAAAGGCCGAGAGTATGTGGCTTGGCCCGATGAGTGCAAATCCACCCCCCGAAAGTCGGCGGAGCCCGCCCCACTTTCCATGCGCGTTGTTCGATTACTCTCCGATCCATGGAGAAACAGGCATCCCACAAATCCATGTCGTAAAGTGGGCCAAGACACATAAGACAATGGTCATGCTGATCAGTAACAGAATATTTTTGGCCACATGGGCACCGTCACATGGGGGGCTGCCCCGTCCTGGAAGATTTTTTGCCCTCCGACCGAGACATGACCTACGGAGAAAAAACACCAAAAACAGATCTGACATTGCAGAAAATAGAATAATTGGAAAGGTCTTACTGTGAGACTTCGAATATGGCAAACAGAACTGGCAGGAGGACTGACAAACTTCAGCAAGGAAGAATTGTCAACACGGAGTTGAAAGATTAAACTGCATAGCAGGTAGGCCTAAAAATTGCTCTTGAAGCATCCCACGAGGTGACCTCAATGGCGGGAGATGAAGAACTGGAGGGAGGGCGGAGCCGACAGCACCTAACGGACAACCCACGAGCACCACACAGTGCGTCGGCCTTGAGGGCGACACCAATGGTGCGTCGACTCCGCCCATTCCCCCCCAAAAAAGCTCCTGTGGGGTCATGACCTCCGGCCATACACCCAAAGGTGATGAATGGTGAAGACTGGCACAGATAAGATCTAAATATACTCTTTAAGAATAAACAAAAAATACTTACTACAAATACTTACAAATATCTTGGAGTGCTAATTGACCAGAGACTCGAGTATGAAGAGCATATAAATTTAGTGGTTAAAAAAGTTCAATCAGAAATTAGGTGCACTAAGAAGAATCTCTCCTTGTCTTGTGAAATCAGTAAGGATTAAATTGGTACAACTAATACTGCCTGCCTTGGACTATAGGGGAATGTTGTACAGATGTACCCCCAAAAAAGCACTTAGAAATCTGATCAAGCGTATTGCAAGCTTGCAAGATTTGCTAATTTTAGCAAATGTGGAGAGAGCACCATTGTAAAATCTACGCTGATTTGAAATGGATTGACGCTGAATTGAAAAGAAATATCAAATGGCTACATGCTGCTATAAATTATTAAATGAAAAAAGCACCCACCCTCTAAAATATCTGTTAACTATCGGTAGGGAAAAGAACAAATATGAGTTGAAAAAGAGCTCTGAAAGTATGCCCTGGCCCAGATCCCAAAATAGGTATGGAGATATTATTCTCCAAATTGCTGTAGCATGCACATGTAATAACATTCCATTGAATATAAAAGCAAAAAAATCAGTTATTGAATTCCAGTCAGCTATGAGAAGTTATTATAAACCCTATTGTAACTATTATACTTGATTTCACAGACTATGCAATCAGTGTTACACTTCTTTGTATATGTACAGTATTTATGGGGTCAGATATTCAGACTGCACCTAGAAAGGTTGCAAGTGATTGCTCCATGCAACTGAGTTGCACCAGAGAGGAAAAGTGCTATATTTAAATGAGAAGTGCTACCATGCAACTCCTCTGAATATTGTAAAATATGCTGCAGCACAAATGGTGGCCACCGCTGATGCTCCAGTGCATCCCCCTGCCCAGTCTGAATACCTGGAATGGGGTTGCGCAGCACATCTTCAGATGCACCAAGAGTAAAATCCAGATATTCAGACTGAAATATGCAACTGGGGCCATTAGCCATGCAAGGCACAAATGGGGCCATTTGCATGTCATTATGACTCCATTTGCATGTCTGGGACAGGGATGCACCTGGCAGAATGCACCACGTGCCCTGCAACCTCCGTGTGTTACGAAGCATTTAAGAACCCCCTGGCAGTCTAGTGGAGCCCACCCTTACCCAGTCATAAAATGAATACATTCATCCCCTCTATTCCTGGTAGTCTAGTAACCCCCACCCATGCCCATTTATAAAAGAAATAGAAGCATCCCTCTGTTCCTGGTAGTCCTAGTGGTGCCACCTCCCTTCCACGAACCCCGTCCATGTAATAAGAAATGTTCGACATACCCTAGTAGTCACTTTTGTGAGTGACATGAAGTTGTGAATGAAAGTGTAGAGTACAGACTGCAGGCCCATTGGTTGACAGTGTCTACTGATGGGCTTACAGGAGTACTGTACGCTGTCATTCATTGACAGCTCAGTCAGTGGGCAGCCGTGGTGGTGTGTAGAGGGATGTGCTGCCCACCGACACCATGGCTGAGTGGCCAGTCTGGGATGGGAGGAGCAGGGTGGGGTGTGGGTCCCTCAGTGGGGGGGTCCACTGGACCAGCAGGGAGTCTGGGAATTAGTCTATAATACTGTGATCATGTTTGGGCATGGGAGAGGGGTACCACTAGACTACCAGGGAATGTTGAACATTTCTTATTACATCAATGGCACATGGGAAAGGGGGCACCACTAGACTACCAGGTATGTAATGGGTATGACTGTTTACTACCATCAGGGCTTGGGGGGTAGCCACTCATGGGCTGGCAGGTGCTGTATTGCACTGTGCAGTATAGCAGCCTGCCTATGGGTGGCTATGACTTACTCCTAGTTCTTCCAGGTGTAACTTTGTGAGACACATCTCCAAAATGTGTGGGCAGCTGCGCCGCATATCTCAGCTGAATATTGTGATGTTCAGCATATGCAGGGGAATGACCCCCCGGAAGTGCTGCATAAATTATCTTTGCACTGCAGTGCATCTGGAATTGTGCAGTGCATCCCCACCTTTTGAATATGGCCCAGGAGCACAATTTGGAGATGTGCCAGTGCCACTCAGTTGTGCCGGGTGAATGTCCTTTGAATATCTAGGCCATAAATTGTATTGACTGTAGTTTGTTGTCGCATGTCTTTTAGTGTTCTTGTACAGGGCATCCTTATTGAAAACAGGGATTTTATCACTGAAGTTTGTACTTGGACAAAAATAACATTTTATCAATCAATCAAATCGAAATTTTCCAGTCGATTAATCTTTAACCGAGCAAATGACAGGTGATATGATTCTTGCCCCAAAAGTCATACGTGACCTAAAATTTTTTTTATAATAATACAATAATGGAAATAAGCATGTAATTGAGACTTAAATACAGGTCTTGGTAATTCCTATATAAGTAAGATTTCTTTAGAAATCTGTTTTTAAAAGAAAAAAATAAACACAAGATGGCAAGCCCTTTCTACCCTGAAAATTTCGGACCAAAATTCCAAACCGTATGGGCGCTACAAGATGGCGAAAGCACAAACCATATTTCTCTGAGCACAAACAGCAAATCCTTAACAATTACCAGTTGGAAATGTTTTTATTTACCTGCCTGTCTAGCAGCTATCACAAAAATTGTTATAATTAAAAAATGGTGAGATATCTTCTCACCACTCTATCAGAAGGCACACTCTTGGCACATAGCCCATCATCCCTGAAAATTTCAAGAAAAATTTTTATTCTGTCTGGGCTGTAGATAAAGGCAAAATATCCCATGTTAAGCAATGGAAAAAAAGTTTTTTTTGGGTTTTTTTCTTTAAGTTTTTTACCACTCCATTTCTCAAAAACCACACAAGATGCCATCACAAAACTTTCCAGATCTTGAGACACTGGCAGAGTGACTACGCATGCCTCATTTTTTTGCAGTTGGTTTAGCGACTGATGAAAGAACCAAGAGTTACCCCGGTTTCTTACTAAACATATCAAAAATAAATCGACTGGCCAAGGAAAGTTTTAATACATAAGTTTACCTTTTGAAATGTAAATAAACATTCGGTCCCCTCCCAGTTAAATGAACCAAGAAGAAACCAAAAAACTTACCAGAAAAACATTAAATCTAGACTAATTTACCTGTAAACTCAAGGATAGTGCTTTAAAAATGAACAACAAATGTTACTTCAAAAAAACAAGAAAAATAAAATCTTCAAGAAAGATGAAGGAGGGCTCTCTGAGGCATCTGTACTCGGCAAGCAGAGTAAAGAATCTGACGGTTGCAGGATATATTCCAGGGACAGTGGTTTGAAAACTGAGCTCGAGCCTAATATTCCATGATTGGCATAGGTTCTAGTAACCATTTTGGCTCCAGAGCAGTCTTATGGTGAGACCATACTGCAGAAGTCAGAATACAGTAAGATTTCCTGGGGTTTGAATACCATTATTTTGAATTTAACATAGAAGTGCTGGAAGAACCCTAACTATAGGGGTGCAACAGGCCCCTATAATTTATATATATATATATATATACACATATAGATATATATCTATATAATAATATATATATATATATATATATATATATATATATACACACATAGTTGTAATGCTGTTAAAAGCCTTTCTCCAGTTCCAGGGAACTGTGGAGGAACTGGAACATTTACAAATAAAATGAATACATTAGCAAAATAACACCTTAACTAAGGCAGAGTCTTGACTAGGGCTGGGCAGGGGCTGAATATTACTTCTGAATACCACGAATATCAGGGCTTCCGAATATTCAGAAGCCCTTACCGAACAGAGGACTATTCGGGTGGTATTTGTATTTGGGACAGTTCCTGCTTGCACAGCCCTTAAAAAACAGTCCCAACCTCCTTTGTGGCCTCCTCCAAAACAAAAATAAGATGCCATGCAACCCCCGGTCACCCACCCTATAGCAGCAACCCTCCTGCACCGGCAGCAATTTGTTATAAAAAAAAAATCCCAATGGGCAATAGGCAGAACCCACCCACCTCCACAGTCAGTTGCCCTCTTGACTGGTAAAGATAATGCTTAATATACTTCCTCCCTACCCCCTCACCCTGGCAGAACCCTACTCCCACCCTCTTCCTCCCCCCAGCACTGGCAATTTGCTATAAAAAATAAATAAAATCTCCACTGGGCGACTGGCACAACCCGTCCACCTCCATGGCCAGCCGCCCTCTTGTCTGGTGAATCTCATGCCTATAACACTCCCACCACCCTGGCAACTCCCTACTCCCAACTTCCTTCCCCCCCCAGCACCCAGTTATCCTTCTGAAAAGAATGCGATTGAGGCACCGGTGCAACCCTCTCTCCTCCACAACAGCATGCCTTATAATGAATGAAAAAGTGCTACGGGCTTGCATAGTAAAACTAACAGATCACCTGATCTGCTGGTTTTACTATGCAAGCCCGCCTCATAGCAATTTCATTCATTACAAGGCGCTCAGCCGTGGAGGAGAGAGGATTGCACCGGCGCCGCAATCGCGTTCTTTACAGAAGGGATAATTGGGTGCTGAGGGGGGAGTAGGGTGCTGCCAGGGTGGGGGGAGTATGTTATAGGCATGAGATTCACCAGACAAGAGGGTGGCTGGCCGTGGAGGTGGGCAGGTTGTGCCAATTGCCCATCGGAAATTTTATTTATTTTTTTATAACAAATTTCTGGTGCTGGGGAGGGGGAGAAGGGAGGTAGTGGGGTGCTGCCAGGGTGGGGAGTGGGGAGGAAGTATATTAAACATTACATTCCCCAAACAAGAGGGTGGCTGGACGTGGAGGCGGGCCAGTTCTGCCAGTCACCCATTGGTGATTTATTTTATCTTTTTTATAACAAATTACCACCTGTACTGGCAGGAGGTGCTGCTAGAGTGCTGGGCAGAAGGAGCTTACATGGCTGAATGTTTTTTTTTGTGGGGGGGTTGCAGAGGAAGGTGGGGGCTGATTTTTCTTATATTTTTTTCTCAAGAGTTAGGGCTGTGCCGAATATAATATTCGGCAGTGGAATACTGAATATTTGGTGTCCGAATACGAATATTTGACCGACTATTCAAAATCATGTATTCACACAGCCCTAGTCTTGACAACTAAACCTAACAAGGTCTGGTCTGAGCCAAAACGTCTGCAGGATTTGACCTGATAAGGAATAAATTTAGTGTGCATGACCCATGCTACTAAATGTGTTCAGACCTGCTGCTGGCTGCGACACCCTCTGGGCTGCAGCTGTGATGCTGTCAGGTTCATGTCAAGGTGCAAAGTAAACAGCAGCACCTCTGAGCTGTTTGGCACACTGTTAGCAAGGCAGGCAAAGCAAGCAGTACCGACTAATACCAGGCCTCACCTTCCCATTGCCCCCCCATTCACCTGTGGAGTAACAAAACTGAGAACTTGTCCAGCTGACGAGAGAAAATTCCCCATCAGTGACACGCAAGTTGCCTGCCTGGACCAGGCTCCCTGCCGCACCAGTATGAGTTGAAGAATTAATTGACAAAAGCAGTGATCTCATGGAGTCAGAAATTGGTGAATTGTCATATCTGGAGGCATGTCTGTACTGGGTGGTGGGAGGTGTGTCAAAAGGGAGTGAATAACTGCAGAATTACACCAGAACATGAGGTGTTTTGATGGTTTTCTCCATGGTGTCCCTTCGGAGTCACTCCTCAGCTGAATTCTGAATCATAACCAGATGAATACAATTACAGCTTGGGGATGTCCAAGGCAGAATGATATGTACATGTCGAATACTTGGGAGTGACAATACAAGTTTTACAAAGCGGGTGACTTAGTAAGCACCAAATCACTCATTCTGTTGATCTTTTTGTACAAGACAAATACACCTGCCATCTATCGTACAAATTATAGAGAGATAATACCGTCTAACATTATTCAGAGTAGTTCAAATGTTCCAGGTTAAATTCGGGGTAGTCACAAAAAAGGAAAAAGATATTCCTATTAGTAAGGGGAAATACAGCCTATGAAGGAACTCCATTCTCATTCCTTGATTTTCTGACCTCAGTTCCTGCCTTTTCTGTGCCCCTAGCAAGTTACTCGTTCCGTGGAGATCTGGCGCATCTAGTGGTCAAATGCGGAATTGTGCAGTGTGGCAAAAACTTATGCATAATTTCAGGAGACGCATGCAGGCAGGGTCTTTATTTTACTGCACAAGGCCAACATGCCAGGTCTGCATGTGTGTGATTGTGTGTCCTCTCTCTTCAATTCTGCTGTTACACAGGTGCTTGTGCAGGAGCTGGAAGAATACCAGATCTGTGTGTGTGATCATGTGTCCCCTCTCTTCAGTTCTGCTATTACTAGCAACTGCATGCAGTATATACAGTACATATGAGCCTTTACTCCACACACTTCCCACATCACTTTTGTTGGCTGACTTAGGTCACCGAACCCATTAATTTGAACCCATTAAAACTCGTTATGCACAGTTTCAGGAGACGCATTTGTCAGGAAGGAATCGCCCAGGAACTCCTCTACACAGAAGGTGAAGAACAGGGTCTTTATTTTGCTGCACAAGGCCAACATTTCACAACATATCAACTATCCTACTCAAGTACTTAATGTGGAATTTTGACAGTGGAAAGAATTTCCTGCCCACACTGACCATGACATTGCCATGTTGTTAACTGGAATTATAATAGGAGCACACATTAACAACAAGAAGTCTTGTACGGAGCCTTTTTTGGAACACCAAACTGGTGTTTTATTGCCTGAGTAGGGAGTTGTGCCAGAAAAGCCATCAAAGAAACAGTAAGCTATGAAAACCCAGCCATCAGTAATGGCTTACTGCACACCTGTCTCCATTCGCTTAGCAGTGCTGCAGACATGGGCAAAGGGGGAAAAATATATACATAGTAAACAATCAAAAGAAGTTTGGGATTCTCTAATTTGAGCAAACAAATCCATGGGTCCCTTAATTTCTGCAAAGTGCAACTGTTTGAGACCTTTGTGTGTGTGTGTGTATATATGTGTGTGTGTGTTTGGGGGGGGTTGGAGGGTGTTTTCAGTAAATGCAGCACTCTGTCTTACATTCATTGAGGGATAATACTGTGAGGGGCAAGTAAAGCTTTAGACAGTTGGAGTCATATCAGTTTAAACTGAATATTACTAAAATTGCTGAAGTGCTCTAAAATTGTATTATTGCAAACAATTACTCTACTAGGAAAATCCTTAATACTAATGGCAAAGACTTCCAGTTGGCACAATGAAAAACATTTCATTCAGAAAACCTAGATTTCCAAGACATTTCATATTAAGACAGGTTAATAATAAATGCTAATATTCTAACGGAACTGTTGTGTAATGAGTGACCTGGAAAGATGGCAACTGTAACTAGAAACTGAAAATGCCTAGGTCAAGAATTGATTACAAATATTCTATGCAACATAAGCATAAAATTCTAGGCTCTGGGGCAGCTTATTCCAGGAGAATGACTGCAGTTGTTAAGCATAGTGAGAGATTCCTGGGGTTCGAAATAAATCTGCCATTAGAATGTCAGAGTGAGCATGACCACACAGCAGAGTTTTCAATTTTGTTCTAAGATTCTCTAATTAACATAACATTCTATGCCCCATGGTAGCTCATTCCATGGAATGAAGCAGTTGTTAAGCAAAAATGAGGGATTCCCAGGGTTTGAAAGTAATACTAAGAACAGAAAGAAGCAGGAGGCTGCAAGGCCCATGGTGCTTCATACCTTACATATAGTAATTTAGGAGTATCCCAGATCTCATATAATTCTCCAGTCTATTTTTAAAGATGTTCTTTTTTTTGCTAACAATAATATTTAAAGGCAGCATATTCCATGGCCTGACCATCTATTTCTAGTAAGCGGCAATGGGTGACCTCTAGTGTTAACCTGAACTTGCCTGAAATCTAGGCCACATTCTGCTTATAGATATGGATCTTGAATAATGTCCCATGTAAGTAGGAGATCACGTCTGATTCTCCAGTCCTCCAGTGACATCAGGTTAAATTTAGATTATCTATCCTCATACGAGAGGGCTTTGTTAGAAACTACAGATTTGGTAACTCTTCTCTGTACCCTCTGAATTCTAACTATGTCTTTCCTTCTGAATGGACTCCATAGTTGCAAAAAAAGTCAAAGTGGGGTTTTACATATGCTCTGTACAGGGGTAACAAAATGTTGGGATTTTTGGATGTAATATTATGGTGAATGAATCATCATATCTTATTTGCCTTGCTGACAGTATTAGTAATATGAATATCAAAATTTAAAGATAGAGCAACAGTAATCCCCAAATCTCTTTCACTTTCTTTGCTAGTTAGCATGTTATCATAGAGATGGTATTTTTTTTTTTATTATTTTTTCCAAAGTGGAGAACACTGCATTTGCACGGGTTAAAATGTAGATTCCATTTTATGGGCCAGTCCTCTAGCTTACTGAGATCTTCCTGGATAATCATCTGGTCTTCTGAGCGCATACATATATTGGCAATTTTACAATTGCCTGCATATTTAGTTATGTTACTTCCAATATTATTGGAGAAATCTGATACAAATATCTAGAAAATTAATGGGGCCAAAACGGAGCCCTGCAGAACCCCACTCTCTAACTTTTTCCAGATAGATGTGTGACCATCGATTATCACTCTTTGCCTCCTGTCAGACAACCAATTTGAAATCCACTGGGTTTATACATCTTTAATGTTACACAGCTGTAACTTCTGAATTAAAGCCCAGTGAGGTGCAAAATCAAAGGCTTTTTTAAAATCTAGAAGAATAACATCACAAGATTTGCCTTTGTCTAAATTTTCACTTATGAAATTGTAAAAGCTCACCAGGTTTGTTGTACACGATCAACCTTTGATAAACCCATGCTGGAATTGATCTAAACTTGACACATCTAAGGACAGTTCATCTTTGATAGTACACTCCAACATTTTACAGAAAATAGGGGTTAAACTAATAGAACAATAATTATCTGGTAAGCTCTTTGCTCTGTTTTTAAATAATGGAATCATATTCACTTGTTTCCATCAAAAAGGCATGGCGTCTGTATTTAGACTTTTGTGAAATAGGATTTTAAGAAGTACACAAAAAGGTCATTCATTACACAGATTAAGTCTCCAGAAATGCCATCAGGGCCTGCAGAGGAACCTTTTTTTATATCTTTTAATTTGGTTTTAATAATATCCAAGGAGAAATCTACATTGTAAGTAAAGTGACTTTCTGGAGCTGTATAACTGGCCCCATTATTGTCAGTATTAAATGCTTTACAAAAGTGGGTATAAAAAAATTCGGCTTCTTTGTTCCATATATTTTTTTTAAAGTTCTCTATATTTCATATTCTTGCATGGAAACCAATTTGCGTAATGAGACACACAGGGGTCGTGATTGTCATGGGTTAATGCACTTCCAGGTATTGAAGGCACTCGGTGCAAGCACCTTATGCCTCATTATGCACCTTAGCATTTATTTATTTATTTTTGATTACCGGGTAGGTGCGCTAGACATGAAAGTGACTATTTTCAGGCACGACCCGGGAGGTCAACAACATAGAGAGATAACAGTTACATAGAATACAGTGTCAGGAGATGTGCAATACAATGCAAACATAAAGTGAGACAAAGTTAGGACAAATAAAGGTACAAGGCACGAATGGTGTAAAAATTATACAATTGGAGATAAGTGCCCAAGTGTGGATTATCATAGTAATAACACAAGATATGAGGTACAGAAAGAAGAAATATACCAACAGCGGCATCATTACAACATACTGAAAGTGAAAGGGTGTTGATTTGGAAGGGGGCAGGGAGAGAGGTAAAATTGGGATAGGTTTAAGGGAGGCTGAAGGAGCAGGGTGCCATCTCACACCATAGAAGGTATTACCAAGGGCAGCCAGTGCAGAGTAAATCTAGATCTATGGAGGGTTGAAGCAGGTACATTGAGCATAAGTAGTAAGGAGGGAGCAGTGCCTTTTCTTAAACGTGGCATGATTAGGTGCAAGGCGGACATCTAGGGGCAGTGAGTTTCAGTAGAAGGGACCTACATGCGAGAAACCTGATTTCCCTTTGGTAGTT
Organism: Neoceratodus forsteri; assembly: GCA_016271365.2. Taxonomy (NCBI): domain Eukaryota; kingdom Metazoa; phylum Chordata; order Ceratodontiformes; family Ceratodontidae; genus Neoceratodus; species Neoceratodus forsteri. Next base: position 277,811,923 of record CM057459.1, read on the forward strand.
CTACATCTGGGAATGCAAATCAAGGAAAGGTCAGTAGATCAGAGACCATAGGAGATGGGCTGAGGGATCAGCAGGGAGGCTAGGTAGGTGGGCATACTAGATCGAAGAACACTGTCCAGCAGGTTCCCAAGAGAGAGGAGATGTTGTGAAGGAAAAAATACAATGACAATGTTGTAGAAATAGCAGTACCTAGAACCACCACAAGATGGCGGCAAAAGTAAACTTAAGAAGGAAAAATGGTGAAGAAAAAAAATGAAGCCTAAGACAAGCATTTCTCTGAAGTCATGTGAACATTCCTTGTTTTTCTCATGTAACGAAACTTAGGAGCAACTTATCCAATCAGAGGTAGACACAAATAGACACAAGTAAATTATGCCAACCCACTGCCGCAAATTGTAGCCAGTAGACAATGACAAGCAACAGTGTATATTAGCTTTGTGTAACTGTGAAACTGCTGAGTTCAGCTTGAGTTTGTGTTCTATGATGAACTCCCATATGCATATGTATTAAAACTTTCTTTTCATTATATGCAGTGTTCCTGAGCCTGATTTTAAACAAGTGTTAGAAGGATATATTTTTTTTTCCACGACAATTTTTGGCATAGTCGGCAGGATTAGCATGGACTGGACCTGGAGTAGTCCCGGTCGGGGATGAAATCCCAAGACTTCTGGTGAAAGTACTGAAAATCAGAGGGAACTCCACCTCTGGTATTAAAGTACGGCAAGCGGAGCCAGGGAGGGACCTTCCCCGATCGCAGAGGATTCTCTTGGGACCCAGACGGCGCTGATCACTGTGAGCACCTGCACTCGGGCCACTGCATGTAGTGAAAAAAAAAAGAAAATTGCTTGTATAAGTTGTAACTGATATAAGATTAGTTTGAGCCTGAAAAAGTGGCAAAAGTAACTATTAGTCTGAGCCTGAAAAAGTGGCAAAAGTGACTAGGCGCCATAAGGATAGGTTCGGTTAAGAGTAACCGAGGGAGTTTGAGTCTGCCTAGGGAAAGAACTTTGGGGGAGCAAAAGAGCCTTTAAGTAGGTTGAGCACCCTCCTATGAGAGGAGTAAAACTAAGCAGGAGATAGGGCAAGTCAAAAGTAACTCTCAGAGTCTGAAACCGACCAAGCAAGTGTAGAGAATAGATAAAATGGGGGAAAGTCAGAGTAAGAAATCTGCAAGAGAAGCAATATGTGCTGGTCCGGTAAAATGCATGTTGGGAAAATATGGGCAGGATTCAGTTTCGAAGGTGGGACATTGGCATACCCTGACAAGAGGCTTATTTCCATTAACGGGGACATTTAGTATAGACTTGTTAAAGGAAGTGAGAATCACTCTAGAAGAGAAAGAAAAAACAAAGAAAAAGCCAAAGATTGATTGGACAAGGTTTTGTAGATGGGAAAGAGAGGCAGAACGTAGGCAGGAGAGCCAGGCAAAGGGACTAATGGTTAAACAGGAAAGTGAAGAGACAAAAAAAGTAAAGTTTGCAAGACATGACACGCCGCCTCCCTATAGACCCCTGCCACAAGTACCACCATCTCCCCCACCACAGGCTGCTCCCCCACAACAGGCTCCCCTTTATCCAGATCCACCACAACAGCCGGACCCCGTGCCAGCCCAGGCACCACAACAGGTGCAAGTGCCCCTCATAGATTTGCAACCACCCCCAGTAGAACCTCCGCCATTGCAGCCCCAGCTACTGAGAGGGGGAGGAAACCCATTTTTGCCAGACCTATCCCCTCAGCAACAACAGGCTCCTGTGCTGGCACCAGCTCCTCCCCCGTTTACCCCACTAAAGGGTCTGGGCTGGCTCCCAACTTGGCTTTCCGGGTCTACCCCCATGGGAGTAAACCCCCTGAGCCCAGAAGTAAAGTTGCAGGAGGGGGCAGAAGGGGGAAGCCATTATCAATTAAGACCCCGACAGGTGGTAGCACAAATGCCTCTAATACGGTATCCCAACCCGAATGTGGCAGCGGCGGCACAGACTCCCTATATAGAGGTAAATAGACCATGGAATTCAGATGAGCTCCGGGAGGCTCTAAAGGACATTCCTAAGCCACTAGATAATATTGAAGAATATGAAAAGGAATTAAGAAACCTGACTCATATGTACAAACTTTCCACAACTGAAGTAGAGGAGTGTTTTAGGTGCACATTAAAGGGTGTCTGGGAAGAGGTAAAAGACGGTTGGGACCCAGCAAAACCTTATAATGAAATAGGTGATCAAGTAAATGCAGTGTTCGTGGCCCTACGACAGAAGTTTAAAAAAGTCACAGACTGGCCCCGAATAAAGAACACCAAGCAAGGACCACATGAGTCAGTGCAGGAGTACAAGGAGAGACTTGAGACTGTGTTTAAACAGTACTCTGGTATTGACAGAGACAATCTGGCATACGAGCACCAGCTTGGAATGGTGTTCTGCTCAGGACTGACACAGCAAATAAGAACTGGGGTCACGACAGTGTGTATAGGCTGGGAAATAAAGACAATGGCAGAAATCATGCCTTTTGCTGAGCATGCTGAGAGACAGCAGTGTGAGACCAAAGAGAAAACCAAGGAGAAGTTAGAAAAGGCCCAGTTAATGTACTTTGAGGGAGGAGGCAGGGGAGGAAGAGGTGGAAGAGGAGGAAGGGGAAAAGGACGAGGATGTGGGGCACAGGGAAGACCCCAGCGGAGAGAAGGAGCAGGGGCGGGTGGACGCTACATAACTATACCTATTATACTTGTGGAGGTCGAGGCCACATAGCCCGCAGCTGCCCGAATAACCAAGGACAAACAGCCCAACCATATCCACCACCCCCTCCTCCCCAGCAGGCCTGTGATTATGATCAACAACAGGATCAACAGTGGGGTGCTGATAGCTAGGAATTAATGGAACAGCACCAGATACTTCTGACCGCCTCACAGCACCCTAGCGATGAACCAAAAATGACACTGTTAGTGAATGGCAAAAAACTTTCTTTCCTCATAGACACAGGTGCCTCAGCAGGAACATCTGCCAGAACTAGACTCATAGTGGATTCCCTGCAGGGGGAGGGCCTCAAACAACTGGTACAGCAACCCACAAGAGACAGGGCTATCCTAGATCTAGTACTGACTAACAAAGAAGGGATCACAGATCTCCAGGTAGAAGGTCACCTGGGGGCCAGTGACCATCACATGGTATGGTTCAATTGCTACTACATCTAAATCATCCCATTCCAAGGCAAAAATATGGGACTTCAGAGGAGCTGACTTTGATAAGATGGCCAACAGAGTTAAGCTAGCCCTGGCAAAAGAAACACAGGTGAGGGGTACAGGCAAAGTGGGCAAGCATTAAGATGCAATCACTTGAAGCAACATCCCATTGTGTTAGACAGAAAAGGAAGTGCAAAAGAAGAAGGAAACAACTTTGGTTCTCAAATACAGTAGCAGAAAAGGTCAGAGGCAAAAAGGCTGGCCTTCAGGAAATATAAGGAACACAGCGGGATGAAGATAGGGAGGCATACCAAACTGCCCTAGGGAAGCAAGGAAGGCAGTAAGGCAGGCAAAGTCCCAAACTGAGGAAACACTAGCACGAACAGTAAAGAAGGTGACAAGACTTCTATAGATACATTAGTGAAAGGAGAAAGTCCAGAGGGTATTGCTAAGCTTAATGGAGAAAAGGGAGCATGTGAGGAGGACCCTGTAAAGGCATCTATCCTAAATAGATACTTTTGCTCAGTATTACTGGAAGAGAAGGTAGGCAGGGCCCACAGCTCAGCATCATGGACACAGGGGGGGAGGTGAGCACTACTCCCTTCACAAAAGAAAGGGTCCTACAAGAGCTTGCTAAGCTCAGGGTGGATAAGGAATGGGACCTGATGGCATACATCCCAGGGTACTTAAGGAGCTAAGGAGGAACTAGCAGAGCCATTAGCAGAATTGTTTAGTGAGTCTCTGAGCACAGGAGAGGTCCCAGAAGACTGGAGAAGGGTCATGTGATCCCGCTCCACAAGAGTGGTAGCAGGGAGGAGGCGGGGACTACAGACCGGTCAGTCTTACCTCAGTAGTGGGCAAGATTATGGAGGCAATCTTAAGGAAAGGATAGTGCAACACCTGGAATCCATAGGGCACAGGATCCAAGACAGCATGGGTTTACAAAGGAAGGTCCTGTCAAACTAATCTCATAGATTTCTTTGACTGGGTAACCAGAGTGGTGGACCAAGGGGAGCAGTTGATGTCGCCTACCTTGACTTCAGCAAAGCTTTTGACACTGTTCACATAGAAGATTGATAAATAAGCTGGGTAGGCTCGGGGTGGGTCAGAAGTTGGTCAACTGGGTGGCAAACTGGTTGACTGGGCAGAAAACCAAGAGAGGTGGTAAATGGTATACAGTCAGAAGAGATGCAAGTCACAAGTGGGGTACCTTAGGATCAGTCCTGGAGCCAGTCCTCTCAACATCTTCATTAGTGACCTTGCAGATGGACTAGAGGGTAAGGTTTGTCTGTTTGCAGATGACACCAAGATCTGCAACAGAGTAGATGATCCAGATGGGGTGGGCAGAATGAGAAGAGATCTGGATAAACTAGCAGAATGGTCAGAAGAGTGGCAACTGGGATTTAATGCAAAGAAGTGCAAAATCATGCATATAGGGAAGAGAAACCCTGAAGCCACCTATAGGCTGGGAGGGGAGTTGCTAGCAGTCACAAAGGAAGAAAGAGACTTGGGCATCATCATCATCACTGATGACCTAAAATCATCCAAGCAGACCTCTAAAGCAGTAGGTAAGGCTAGGGGTGTTAGGGTGTATTAGTAGGGGTATCACAAGTCATAAGAGGAGGTAATAATCCCTCTGTACAAGACACTGTTAGGCCCCATCTGGAGTACTGCGTGCAGTATTGGAGGCCACACCTTCACAAGGACATTAACCAAATTGAGGCAGTCCAGAGAAGGGCAACCAAAATGGTGCAGGGACTGCATTAGAAGACATATGAGGACAGATTAACGGAGCTCAATATGTATACCCTTGAGCAAAGGAGGAGAGAGGTGATATGATCGAGGCATTCAAACACCTTAAGGGACAAAAACAAGGTGAAAGAGTCTAACATGTTTAAATATAAGAAAATAGCAGGACAAGAGGACACAGCATGAGATTAGAGGGAGGCCGATTATGGGAATGTGAGGAAATTCTTTTTCACAGAAAGGGTGGTGGATGCATGGAATGGCTTACCAAAGAAGTGGTGGCTATGAATACAGTGCAGGGCTTCAAACAGGCATGGGATAGGCATAAGGGAGCAATACAAATGACTATGAATAGATAGGCCACTGACAGAGCAAAGGCCGATGGCACATTTATAAGGTAGAAAAAGAAATGGGCAGACTGGATGGGCCTTGCGGTCCTTATCTGCCGTCAACTTCTATGCTTCTATGCTTCTATGCTAATGTCTGTGATCCGAGACACCGACATAAAACTAAAACCGACAGAGAAGACTATAGAAACTGTGGGAGCCTCAGGGGTTGTAATGCATGAAAAATTAACCCAGCCACTGGAAGTAAAATGTAAGGAAGCGGTCATACAGCATACCTTTCTGTATAGTGGAGTCTGCCCTGTGAACCTCATGGGAAGGGATCTCCTGGCCAAGCTCAATGCCCACATAATCTGTACAGAAGGGGGGTTGGAACTTAAGTCTCAAGTAGCCTGGTTGTATCCCTTAGTTGCCATGGGTAGTAGTGATTGGCTGTACTGCTGGAAGTTGACAGCAGAAACAGAGAAAGAGTGGCTGTTGGACTGGGCAGAGGCTATTACACACAACCTGCAGGTGCAAACGGACCTGCATTGCACTACACACTACTCAATAGGGGTAAGAGACAGCGAGTATGAGTGTGGGGAATGGGGAAGGCAGCCAGTGGAGCAGACCCTAAATATCTCTGAAATATATGTAGCTAAAGATCGCTGCGTGGCAGCAGTGGCGCTCAGCCAAAAACAACAGAAAGTGTTCCAGGTCCCAGGGTCATACCCACATATATCACTGGCTAGGGACCCCTCCATTCCTTGGAAGGATTTGGGGCCATGGATAGAATGTGTAAGGCAAATGGATGACTGGGTGTGTGAAGGAGACAAATGGACATCAGAAAAAAGGAAGGTGTACAAAATATGTAATTAAAAAGAAGGTAACAGTGCAAGTAGAAGAGAGGGAAGTGAAAGTAGAAAGAGGGGAGATGAGTGAGGAGAAGGAGCAACAATCAGAGAAATTAGATTGGATTGAGGAAGTATCCACACATTTGTGGGCGACATCAAAATATGATGTAGGGTTAATAAAAAATGCGCAGCCCTTGTCAGTGAAACCAAAGTCTTCCTTTAGGCCACATAAGCACCAATACCCATTGGGAAAAGAAGCAGAGGAAGGCATAGCACCAGTCCATGCGGCACTGGTAGAAGGTGAATTGTCTCAGGCTCCTTATGCCACAGTAAATACCCCCATATTGCCTGTGAAAACAACCGAACGTAGTAGGTTTGTGCAAGATCTTAGGGCAGTAATGAGGCAGTTCACGGGAGAACCCCGAGTTCCTAATCCCATAACCATATTGTCATCTGTACCATAAGATAGTTGCTATTTTACTGTGATAGACCTGCAAACACTTTTTTAGTATCCCCGTGAACCAGACAGCCAAGAATGGTTTGCCTTTACTTATAAGGGAAAAAGTGGACATGGACTGCATGCCACAGGATATCAGGAGTCCCGGCAGTGTTTTCAGCCCAAATGAGTGAAACCTATCTGCTTTGTGGCCTCACTGGGCAGCACCTTAATCCAATGTAGATGACTTGCTGCTGGCATCCTCCAGCAAAGAAGCGAGAGAGCAAGATACGAGGGCACTGTTGTTCTTCCTAGCTGAAAATGGACACAAGGTGTCCAGGGACAAACTGCAACTATGCAAAAAGCAAGTAAAATATTTGGACCATGTATTATCAGGGAGTGGGAGAAAATTAGCCCCAGAGAGAATTGAGGCGGTAACAAAATTACCACGACCAATCACTAAACAACACATGATGTCTTTCCTGGGCATGACCGGCTACTACAGAGCCTGGATAACAGAATATGCCTCACTAGCACAGCCCCTCCATGAAGCAATATATGGGAGAAAGATGCAAGTACATGAGAAAATTACATGGACAGAAGGACTAGGAGAGTCCTTCAATACCCTGAAGAGAGCTCTGGCCACAGCCCCTTGCTTGGGACTGCCAGACTATAACAAGCCGTTTGACTTGTATGTGAATGGGAGAAGTGGATATATGTCGGCAGTCCTAACCCAGAAGCACGGGGATGCCAGGTGCCCAGTAGCTCACTACTCAAAGCGCTTAGACTCAGTGGTGAGGGGAATGGTGTCATGCTTGCAGTCTGTTGCAGCTGCTACTGAAGCAGTTCTGGCTTGTTTAGATCTGGTGGGTTCTCCCTCTAACTGTGCATGTACCTCATGCTTCCATTCTATCATACTCCAGGCTCGCACAGCACATCTAACACCTGCTCGATTGCTGCAATACCAGAATGTTCTACTAACCATGTCTAATGTAACTTTAAAAAGGTGCACGACTCTAAACCCGGCAACTTTGATGCCCACTTAGGAGGGTGGAGAGGAACATGACTGTAGACAGGTAATAGATCTGGACTGTAAACCCTGACCGGACATTACTGATGTGCCAATAGTAAATGCTGACATGGAGTTTTTTGTGGATGGGTCGGCCCAAAGAGATAGTAAGGGAAACCCCTTAGTGGGATATGCTGTGTGCACACAAAATAGTCTTGTGGAAGGTGCTAAGCTGCCTCCACGAATGTCAGCCCAAGCAGCCGAATTAATTGCATTGACCAGAGCCTGCATACTTGCAGAAGGGAAAATTGTCAATATTTACACGGACAGTCGGTACGCATTTGTGGTAGCTCATGATTTTGGCACCTTGTGAAAACACAGGGGATTCCTGATAGCAGCAGGAAAACCTATTGCGCATGTGAACCTGGTAAAGGACTTACTGGATGCTGTACAAAAACCAAAGCAAATTGCTATTATCAAGTGTCAAGCTCATACGTCTGATACAGACTGTGTCATTGGGTAATGCTAGGGCAGATGCAGCTGCAAAAGAAGCAGCCCTCTCTGATGGTGTTCCAAAATTCTTAATGTTGTCTGTTACCACTAACCAACTTGATTTATTTTCAGCCAAGGATGTTGTTACGTTGCAACAGTTGGCCAGTGCAAAGGAGAAGTGGAACTGGCAGGCAAATTGTAAATATGATGTTGATGCTAAGATATGGATAGCCCCCGATGGCAGGCTTTGCCTCCCTTCAGCAGTATTTCCCTTTTTGGCAAAGTTGGCCCATGGGGCCGATCATGTTTCAAAAAGTGGAATGATAGACCTTGTAAATAAATACTGGTATGTTGTAGGATTCACTGTATATGCTGAAGAATTTTGTAAGAAATGTGTTATATGTATGCAAAATAATATCGGCAGAGGACTCCAAGTAACCCCCTCTGCCCACCCTTCTCCTACAGGACCTTTTGAGCACTTAATGATGGACTTTCTTGAGTTAAATCCATGTGAAGGGTACAAATATTGTTTAGTAATTGTAGACATGTTTTCAAAATGGGTAGAGGCCCTCCCGGTTAGGAAAACCACAGCATGCACGGTGGCAAAGGCCCTAATAAGGGAGATCATTCCCCGGTGGGGTATCCCCACCAGACTCTCTAGTGATAATGGGTCGCATTTTTCAAACAAGGTAATTAGAACCCTGTGCTAAGCACTGCAAATAAATCTGAGAATGCATTGTGCCTACCACCCCCAATCGGGAGGAGCTGTGGAAAGGGCAAACCAGACCCTTAAGGTAAAATTTACCAAAATCATGGCAGAAACTGGTCTTAGCTGGTTAAAGGCGCTACCTCTGGCACTTATGAGCATGAGAGGGAGGCCCAAGCACATGGGATTATCACCACATGAGATTTTAATGGGAAGGCCTCTCAGAATGACAAATGTTCCACTTCCCCAAAACAGAATGACGCTGCATGGTGTAGACAATGAAATGATTGCCTATTGTTTATCCCTTAACACTGTGTTGAGATCTTTCTATCCTAGGGTCAGAGCGAAGTTACCTGTACCCTCAGAGGGAACACTCCACCACATCAAACCAGGGGATTTCGTGGTGGTAAAGGACCTTAGGAGAAAGAAGTGGTGTGCTCCGAGGTGGAGAGGACCGTTCCAAGTGTTACTCATGACAGCCACAGCGGTCAAGATAGCCGAAAGGAACACATGGATCCATGCTTCCCATTGCCGGTTGGTGACGGCTCCTGAGGAAAAATGAAGATAAGGACTGTGTTACTTATTGCAGGGATGGTATGTGTACTGGGAACCGCTATGGTTCTCCTGGCTCAAATGACTGTTATAGCAAACCACAAGACTGTAAGATACAGCCGTAGCCTTGAACCTCTGCATGTTACAAATACTTGGTGGACTTTAATGAAATTGCATGCTAATAACGCAAATATGTCAGATTGTTATGTGTGCACATACTCCCCATTTTCTGCAGCTATTGGGCTCCACCTAAAACCCAGGCCTTTGAATGGGACTGAGGCCAACGAAATCTTAATTGCAGTGGTGGGGAGGGACATTAATGGTGGAGATTATTCCACACACAAAGTGCAAAACCTTTCTGTATTCAAGGGACATGACTTTGCCACTTGGTACAGCCCACCAAATAAGACAGTTACCCCAAACCCTTTGCATTTAGATGTCAGGCAAGAAAAAAACGATAGCCCCACTCTGTCTGTGCAACAAGGAGTCAAAAGGGGGGGCTGGGGCCATTGGGCTGGTCCACTTGCCAGTCCTGCCGGTGTACCAGAGAGTGTAACAGCGTGTCTTCATGTCACAACTGCTCTCGAGAAAATTGCACCACAGTGCACCCAGATTACTCCTCAGTGGGTGGGCTGTCTGGACTTTACTGGGTGTGCGATGAAAAGGCCTATGTGTTTCTGCCGATAGGGTGGATGGGTTATTGTTACCTGGCCACGTTGCACCCGGCAGCCCATATACACTTGTATCAAAAATCCAGTGTGCACAGGGAAGCCACCCAAAGTAAGGGGCTCTCTAATAGGAAGAGACGAGAGCTAAGTCCAGAAGTGCCAAAGGGAAAAAAGCGCATCCCAGTAGGAGAAAAGTTTGGAGCAGGCATTTTCTCTTGGTGAGGAGTGGTTCAGAGCATGCATTACATAGATCAATTAAGCTATGAATTAGAAACATTGGTAAACATGACAGAGACTGGATTACAGCTGCTAAATGCCGAAACCAAAGCCCTCAGACTGGTGGCTTTACAGAACCTAGCAGCATTAGATTATGTATTAGCAGAGCAAGGGGGGGTCTGTGCCATAATAAATGGAGAATGCTGCACGTACATTCCTGATGTTAATAATGATCTTGCTGAAGTAATAAACCAGGTAACATCCCTAAAAAATAGAATAGTAGGAGAGCAGGCAAGTGAAAACGGGGGTTAGGACCCATGGTCCTGGTTTAAATCCCTGTTTGGAGACTGGGGGGGCCACCATAATATCATACCTAATTGCTATCGATGGTATTTTTATAGTTATCTATCTTCTCCTACTATGTCTCCACCTCGGTGTTTCGAGGCTATGCATGACTACACAAAACAAAAAAAACCCAGTAATGGCCCCTTTGCTCACCAACCAAGAAATAAATGCACAACTGCCATTTTATAATGATATATTGTAAGATTGATACAGAGTATCAAAAGGGGGGAGTGTGAAGGAAAAAATACAATGACAATGTTTTAGAAATAGCAGTACCTAGAACCTCCACAAGATGGCGGCAAAAGTAAAACTTAAGAAGGTAAAATGGTGAAGAAAAAAAAGAAACCTAAGACAAGCATTTCTCAGAAGTCATGTGAACATTCCTTGTTTTTCTCATGTAACGAAACTTAGGAGCAACTTATCCAATCAGAGATAGACACAAATAAACACAAGTAAATTATGCCAACCCACTGCGGCAAATTGTAGCCAATAGACAATGACAAGCAACAGTGTATATTAGCTTTGTGTAACTGTGAAACTGCTGAGTTCAGCTTGAGTTTGTGTTCTATAATGAACTCCCGTATGCATATGTATTAAAACTTTCTTTTCATTATATGCAGTGTTCCTGAGCCTGATTTTAAACAAGTGTTAGAAGGATATATATTTTTTGTTGTGCAATAGGAGAAGGCCAATTAAGGTCAGAGTACAGCAAGCAGTGATGTTTTAGTCTGGAGGAAGCAGAGGCGTAGCAGCATATATTGTTGAAGGTAGTGTCCCACCTATGAAGATTAGCTTTAGACGTATTTGTATAGATTACAGATCTGTAAGACAGTGTTGGAAGAAGAATTCCTCTAGCAATGGCAGTCCTAGCAGTGGGGGTAAGAATATAGCTTGTTTTGTAGGCTAAGCCCAGTTTGGCATTTACAGCCTTACAGGTGAAGGTAATATGGGCATCATAGGTGAGGGATTCATCAAGTAAGACGCACAGATATTTAAAAGAAGTTACCATCTCCAATGGGAGTCAGCCCAGGTGACCTGGAAAGATTTATGGGTTGTTTTAATTTAATAGAGGATCCGAAGAGCATGGCCTTAGTCTTTCCAACGTTTAGAACAAGCTTATTTTTGGTGATCCAAGATTGAGTATTTTGTAGGTCCATAGAGAGCTTGTGATTAATAGAGTGGATATTATCTGAGCTTGTATAAAGGACAAGGTCATCGGCATAAAGCAATGATGAACAGGAGGATACCACTTGAGGAATGTTGTTAATAAAAATCGAGAAAAGCAGAGGTCTGAGGATAGAACCCTGAGGTACACCAGTATTGATGATTGCTTTTTCTGAGGTGGCCAAATTGAATTTCACAGTTTGATACCTGTTTGATAGGTAGCTATGGAACCAATTTACAACTTTGGGCAAGAAACCCAGGGAGTGGAGATTGGTAAGCAGAAGAGGGTGGTTAACTAAATTGAAGGCTTTTGTCAGATCAATAAAAACTGCACTAGTTAGATGACCCTGGTCCATAGCTTGAAGAATATAATTTGTCAGCTGTAGTAGAGCAGTTTGAGTACTATGGCCTTTTCTAAAACCATGTTGGTTAGAGTGCAGGAGATTATATTTTGTAAGGTGTTCTGAGATCTGAGCTGAGATGAGCTTCTCAAGGACTTTATTTAATGTTGACAATATTGCTATCAGTCTGTAGTTGGCTATATCTTTTTTGTCACCTTTTTCGAGTACTGGCGTGATTCTAGCTAGTTTCCATACCTCGGGCACCACGCCTTCACTCAGGGACAGGTTGAATATACAGGCCAGAGGTCCTGAGATGAAAGGTGCCACAAGCTTGAGGAGTCTAGGTTCAAGGCGGTCCGACCCAACAGCAGTACTGTCTGATATAGAATTTAAATGTTTGAGGACATCATTTTTCGATATAGCTTTAAAGTAGAAGGTGGGGATCTGTGAAGTTTCTTTTGGGTAGGGGGATCCAGGTATTAGGTTAGTGGAGGAGAGAGTATTTGTGTAGCTTGAGAGGTCGGAGAAGTTAGAGTTAAAAGCATTGGCAATGGTGCCTGAGTCATTGCAATGGACGCCTTTCAATATCATGTCGTTATTTAGTGGTCTTTTGTTAGAGCCGAGGAAAGTCTTGACATGAGACCCATTATTGTCAGTATTAAATGCTTTACAAAAGTGGGTATAAAAAAATTCGGCTTCTTTGTTCCATATATTTTTTTTTAAAGTTCTCTATATTTCATATTCATATTTGCATCAATGGACCATTAACCCATGATAGCCACCACCCCATGGTGTCTTATTGCCTACTTGGCAACCTCTTAAACAGTGGAAGCTGTGCTAGGCTCAGGAAGCCAGTAGGCTTGTAATATGCTGAAACATCACACCAGTGGACCTTTACTATGGAATACTGTAGGCCAGCATCAGAAGATTCAGTAAATACTCCAGAGCATTGTTGAGTGGACACTGAAAGGGGTCACTGTGAGTTTTGGCCCACAGCATGGAAATTTTTTCTATTTCACTGTATATGTCTTCCCAGTAGAAGGCATACAGTACATGCTGTCAAAAGTATTTCAAGATAAGCAGTGGCTCTCAGGGCCGCAAGGAGATCTTTTTTGGCGGCAAAAGAGCAGGCCAGAGCCAGCGAGCGCTACAGGAGGAGGACCAATTGGGCATCAGCATGGGCTTTTTGGACTGGCAGCCAAGTCCAACAGCAACAGCAAGTGCACCAGAGGAGCTGTAGATCTTTCCAAGCTGCAAGGGAGAGGGCCATGGCCAGCGAGCACTACAGGAGAAGGAAGAGGACCAATTGGGCACCAGCACGGGCTTGTTGGACTGGTGGACGAGTCTGGCCGCAATGGCAAGTGCACGAGAGGAACTGTAGTGACTGTGCTTGTGTTGTGCTTTCTGGCAGCAAGGAGTGGGCCAGGGCCAGTGAAGGAGATCTTTCACAGCCACAGGGAGTGGGCCATGGCAAGCAGCAGAAGCAGACAAGCTGGCAGCAGCTGCACTGCCAAGGAGTGAGAGGGGGTCCAGCAACTTTCAGCAAAGAGCTTGGCTGGGCTCCAGAGGCATCCAATCCTGATGTACGGGAAAGGCTGGATGTGCATCAATCGACCAAGAGGGCAGGCAGGTGCACCAATCTAGGCCAGCGATGCACAAGTTAAAAGATGCACGGGCTTTAAAAGGCAGCCCAGAATGATAGAGACAGATCAGCGGTGGCTCTTAGGGCCACAAGGTGATCTTTTCTGGCTGCAAGGGGGTAGGCTAGAGCCAGCGAGCACTACAGGAGGAGGATCAATCAGACACCAGCACAGGATTTTTGGACTGGCGGCTGAGTCCGGCCACAAGAGCAAGTGCACTGGAGGAGTTGCAGATCTTTCTTATCCACAAGGGAGCGGGCCAGAGCCAGTGAGTGCTACAGGAGGAGAACCAATTGGGCACCAGTGAAGGCTTTTTGGACTGGTGGCTGAGTCCAGCCTCAATGGCTAGTGCACCGGAGGAGCTGCAGATCTTTCCCGGCCACAAGGGAGTGGGCCAGGGCCAGTGAGCACTATAGGAGGAGGGCCAACTGGGAAACAGAGCAGGCCTTTTGGACTGGTGGCCGAGTCCAGCAGCAACAGCAAGTGCACTGGAGGAGATGTAGTGACTGTGTTTGTGTCCCACCTACCCCGGCCCCAACCTCTATTAAATGGTCTTCGGGGGAGGAGCTAACTTATGGGTAGGAAGGGAACTCCAGTGGGCATGAGTAGGGGTGGTTCTGAGAAGAATAAGGACCAAGAGACCTGGCAGATGATTAGGAGGAAAGGGCCAGTGTATGCACAAAAGAGAGCTGATGGGGGCAGTGAGCCAGCAGGGGAAGTCAAGATGGTATGCTTAGAGCACAACAGATTTGTACCCCTAATACAATTGAACTAGGGTGAGGGTGACAAATCTGAAGCAGAGGAGTCTCCAGAGGGGACAGAAAAACTGGGCATGGTGGAAAGCCCCGCAGTCAGGAGCAGCGGGGTTATTCCCTTGCACAGGGACTCAATAGGGGAAGGGGATCAGGTAATAGAGGATACATGAGTACCAGAAAGAGGGAGGGGAAGGGAGGGCTAGGATACAGGGCACCAAGGGTTAAGGAGGAGTTGGAGATGGCAAAAGAGGGGGAGCTTGGAGTTGGGAGTCCCTGGGAAGGGTGGAGGATGATCAAGTGGGGGAAGAGGGTGTAGTATGAGGGGACGGGGACAAACAGGGATGCAGCGAGAGGGAGTGGTACAAAGGAGGATGATGAGGTGGGACTAACGTATTCCCCGGTAGGGCAGGGGGTCCCTTTTTCCTGGGGGTAATATGGTGATTGACCTGAGTGCCACAGTGGGAAGGTAGGTGACTGGGGATGACAGGTCAGTGAGGAGAAAGAGTTCGAACAGAAGGGACAAGACAGCAACTGGAACTCAGGTGGGGGTGAGGACAGGGAAGCTGATGAGGTAGGGGGTGGGAAGAGGGGAGCAACTGACATAGAGAGTTAGGCATAAGGAAAAGAGGCGGTACGAAAGTGCTCCTCTTGAGCGACTCCCATGATTAAGGGCTAAGTGAGGGGTGGGTGGGGAAGGGGGACACAATTGTAGTGTCAGGGTCAAGAGTATATTTGGCTTGATGGTGCATGAGGCCAAGCATTTGGTCTATGCTCTGGTGAAAGATTGTGGAGGAACCTCTGATATATTGGTGTACCTGGGTATGAATGATATAGAGGGAAACAGTGTGCTGGAGATTCAGGCTAGATTCCTGGAGCTAGCCAGGATCTGTCAGATTGTTGGGTGCTTGGTCTCCTTCTTGGAGATCCTACCAATACCTAGAGCCAGTGTGGGGAATAAACCAAAAATTAGGGAAGTAAATAATGGCTCAGTGAGTGGTGTGAAGCCAGGGGGTATGGGTTGGTGGGGGACTGGGGTGTAACCTGGAAAGACAAGGAACTGTACGTAAGGGACAGGCTCCACCTCAGCTCAGGGGGGGGTTGAAACATAGATTAGCAGGATTCATCCAAGCTAGGTGGGGTTTAAACTTGTGGGGGAGGGATTGGGGCTTGAAGGCGGACCCTAGCAGGCCCATCCAAGATGGCTCTGACCTTCTCCCCCAAGCAAGGAGGAGGGTGAATAGACCAAGAGCACTGGATAGTACACAAGGGGGCCCTTTCAGGCAGTGACCTGGGAGCCCCAAGGCGGAGTAAGGGGACGCATTGGAGGGTGGGCCTGATTAACTCCAGGAACATGGGGAACAAGATGCCCAAGCTTCAGGCTCTGCTATTGGAGGGTGGAGTGGATGTGGTGGCTGTCACTGAAACTTGGGCCATGCCTGGGCATGACTGGGACCTAAACCTAATAGGGTACACCACGTTCAGAGAGGACAGAGCTGTGGGGGAGTGGCATTTATTATTAAGGATGGCATAGGGATATGCAGGGTTGAGAAAGAGGAGGGGCACATGGAGGCTTTGTGGGTCACCCTGCAGGCTCCTAGGGGCAAGTGGGTAAAGCTGGGGGTGGTATATAGACCACCCATGTAGGTGGAAGACCTGGAGGAAGGCCTGGTGGTGAACCTTAGGGACTGCTGTGGTTGGGGAAAGGGCATAACTGTGTTGCTGAGGGACCTAAATGTGCCAGGTACTGACTGAGGAACTATGGCATCCTCATCAGCCAGGGAGCAGCATCAACTGGCCATTTTCCAGGATGCGTTTCTTGTCTAGCTGGTAACTGACCTGATAAGGGAAGGTCGCATCCTGGATGTGGTCCTGTCAGACTGTGAGCTCATCAGGGATCTAGCAGTTGGGGACCCACTGGCAAGAACTGATCATGCCATGGTCTGGTTATCCCTGGACCTGGGGGAAGGGGGAGCAGATCACATGAAAATGATGGTAGTTGACTTCACCGGTTCGGACTTCAAGGGTATGGAGTGCATCCTTAGGGGCTACCTAGATGGGATCAGGCTGGGTATGGACACTGAGAGGCAGTGGAAAAGTATTAAAAAGGGGCTCCTGGAAGCTACCAAGGCCTGCACGAAGGAGTGACACAAGTGAAGCCAGGAGGCCGAGCTGGTGGACATGGGAGGTCCAGGATTTGGTAAGGGAAAAAAAGGCTGCTTATAGCTGATACAGGCATTTGAGTGGGGTTATAGACAAGGGGGCGTATGATATGATAGCCAGGAAGGTCACCAGGGTGGTGAGGCTAGCTAAGGCAGAGAGGGAGCAGAGGTTGGCTCAGGGGGATTAGAAGTGGTAAAAAAGGGTTCTTCAGGTATATCAGGGAAAAGAGAGAAGGAGCAGATTAGTAGGCTGAGCTTGGGGAGTGGGTGGGCGGAGGAGCCAGGGGAGCAGACGGAGGTACTAAATGACTGTTTTGCCTCAGTCTTCACTAGGGAGGAAGGCGGGGTTGCACTGCAAGGGGAGGGGTGGACCTGCAGATGGGGGGAGGACATAGATGTTGAAATCCCCATTGGAAGGGTGTGGGAAGCCTTCAAGGCCCTAACAGCGGAGAAGGCACCCTGCCCAGACGGGCTTCATCTCAGGTGTAAGAATTGGCTGATGTCCAGGCAGCACCCTCAGGACTTTTAATCTTCCTTTAGCTGGGATGGCTGCCTCAGGACTAGAGGATGGCCCATATCATGCCTATACATAACGGCGACTCACAAGAGGAGCCAGGAAATTACAGGCTGGTAAGCCTGACGTAGGTGGTGGGCAAAGTGATTGAAATCATCTTAAAAGAGAGGCTGGAGAGTAGGGCTGCCGGCGCAGCGGTAGGGTTACCACTTGCGACTCCAGCGACCTGAGTTCGGGAACGGACTCGGGCTACTGGAGGATCAGCCAGGGTGAGGAAGATTGAACACCCAGAGGCTGCTCTCTTCCTCCTGGGTGGGGTGGGATGTATGTCCCGCCACTCTACCGCCACCTGGGTGACCACAGGTGGAGGCATAGTGGGACTGCAGAAAGAAGGGAGGGGGGACGTCGGTCGGGAGCTGGAGCGCTCACACATCTTGATGTGCACCGCCACTTGGCTCCCCTAGCATGCCAACGTCCTGTGGGAGGGGACAGAAAAAGCAAAAAAAAACCACAGTGCTCCCTGTAGACAGAGCTCCAAGGCCCCATTCCCCGTGCCCCAGCCAGCGCCTGATGACAGCATTCCCCGACGAAAATACAGACACGTCGGGATGGGACCCCATCCTGTACCCACCTGGGGAGTACAACCAAGGCTCCATGGGGGGGATGGACTGCACCGACACCTGGCATGAGGAGCAGGGACGTACAAGGCCAATACAGGAGTCTCCGAAAGAAAGGAAGTACTGCAGTGAGAGGAAGGCATAAAGAGAAAAAAAAGAGAGGCTGGAGGGATTTCTGAAGGCATGGGGCCACCTGGATGATCGCCAGCATGGCTTTGTTCAGGGCAGATTGTGTCAGACTAACCTGGTGGAGTTCTATGATTGGGTGATGAAAGCACTGGATCAGGGCAGGCCAGTGGATGTCCTCCTTCTATTATACAGTCTGGTAAGTCTGACATCAGTGGTGGCAAAGTGATTGAGGTCATCTTAAAAGAGAGGCTGGAGGGATTTCTGAAGGCACAGAGCCACCTGGATGATCACCAGCATGTCTTTGTTCAGGGCAGATTGTGTCAGACTAACCTGGTGGAGTTCTACAATTGGGTGATGAAAGCGCTGGATCAGGGCAGGCAGGTGGAGGTCCTCTATCTAGACTGCAGCAAGGCATTTGACTTGGTGCCACATCCTGGGCTGCTGGAGAAGCTGAGGGAAATAGGGGTATGGATAGTCAGGTGGATAGGAAACTGGCTAGCAGGGTGTTTACAGAAGGGGATGGTAGAGGCAGAGGTTTTAGCTCCCATGAGGGTCATTAGCGGGGTCTCACAGGGTCAGTGCTGGGTCCACTCTTGTTTAACACTTATATCTTAGACATCAGAAGTGTTATCAGGAGTGAGATGAGCCTCTTTGCTGACACCTCAAAGCTGGGGGTGGTGGTGGATGGGAAGAAGGGTAGATTAGCCCTGATTAGATTAGGGGGACCTGGAGACTCTGGAGGGGTGGTCACGCACCTCAAAACTATGGCTTAATACTGGGAAATGCAGGGTTCTATGCCTGGGAGTCAGGAACCCAGCTCATGTGTACACCTTGGGAAGAGAGACACTGCAAGTTTCGAGGGGGAAGAAGGACCTCAGGGTGGTGGTGGATGCCAAAATGAATAACTCAGAGCAGTGTAGAAGGGCTGCGGCCCAAGCAAATAAAATGCTAGGGTGCATAGCCAGAAGGATAACCTCGAGAAGTCAGGAGGTGCTTTCTCCACTGTATAATTGCCTGGTTAGACCACATCTTGAATACTGCATGCAGTTTTGGTGTCCTTACTTAAAAAGGGATATTGGTCTTCTGGGGACTGTCCAGAGGAGGGTGACCAGGATGATACAGGGTCTAGGGGAGAAGTCCTATGGGGAGAGACTCGAGGAGCTCAATCTGTACTACCTGGAGGGGAGGAAGGACCGAGGGGATAATATCAAGGTCATCAAATATCTTAAGGGAATAAATAGGGTAAGCTAGGATAGGGTGTTTCAGCTGAGGGAGTTGAGGACCACCAGGGGGCATCCAATGAGGCTGGTTGGCAGGAGACTAATGGGATGCTACTTCACTGAGAGGGTGGTGGAACCCAGGAATGCTCTATCTGTGGAGCTGGTGGCTGTTGCAACTGTGGAGGGGTTCAAGAGAGGCTGGGATGAGTATAAGGGGAGGAAGCATCACAGAACCTCATCAGGGGATGGGATGGGGACCTCGTGGAGAGGGTTGGGGTGGCCATAGCAGTGCCCTGACCGGGCACTGATCCCCGAGCAGACTCGTTAAACCATAGGGCCTACTCTGCTGTGTTCTTAATATGTTAGTATGACTCTCTGAGATACCTTGTACCTGTTCACTTCTATCTCTTCAGGAGCCAGGCCTGAAGGTGAAGGGAGCACAGGTTGGGATGGACCAGGTGACTCAGTGCCATCAGGTCTGTCCTAAGTGGTAGAGCCCTCACTTTGCTGACTGAAAGTATGTTCAACAGGGGAATCTACACCTGCTGAGGCCAGCAGGGGACCATCAGAATCATCTTTCCCCCTTCTGCCTCCAACTAGAGCAGCACTTTCTGAATGAGAGGGATTAGAGTGAATGCAGCCAGAAACAGATTTTGAAATGACACTTTGTATGCATCCTGAACAGAACCACCATGTCCTGGTGACACTTTGTACATCCTAACAGAAACACCATGTCCCGGTGACACTTTGTATGCATCCTGACAGAGCCACCATGACCTGGTGGCATTTTGTATGTATCGTGACAGAAGAAAAAATTACTCACCTTAGTAATTATGTTTTTTCTATTGGAGTCTTGCTGTATTCTGACAAGTGCAGTTAGCCCCAGCCTTTAAACTACCCTGGAGAACAAAGGGTTAATCTTTCTATGCAGAGCATAGAATGCTGAGCTCAAGCTCGGTTGATGTCTCTGTCTGTTTCCCTTTGAAAACTGTCAGATTCTTACGAGCAAAACTCTAGTATCTATTCTATGTGGAAACTGTAAAAAAAATTTTAATAGCCAACTGGCAACAAAAAGTTTTGGATTACCAAAAGAAGACACAAGTCAGGAAACCCAAAACTCAAAACCCAAACCAAACAGGAATATAATAAAATAAACACCCAAACAAAAGATGAGGGTGTAGAAGGAGCACCCCCGAGGCGCAACACTGCACCTGCTCACCCACTTCCCAAAACCAGGTTCTGAGAGGGGAGTCAGGGAGGGAGGTCAGAATACAGCAAGACTCCAATAGAAGAAACATAATTACTAAGGTGAGTAATTTTTTCTTCAAACAACTTGAAGTCTTGCTGTATTCTGACAAGTGCAGACTACTTAGCAGTCCCTCCATGGAGGAGGGACAGAACCTACATTGGGAATAGGCTTTGAAGTACTGCTGTGCCAAACCGAGCGTCACTCCTAGCCTGGATATCTGGAGAGTAATGCTTGGTAAAGGTATGGACTGTTTTCCAGGTGGCTGCTTGACAAATTTCTAAGAGAGGAATATCCTTGGCAGCAGCCAGGGAAGCAGCTGTACTTCTTGTAAAGTGAAGCCTCAGGCCTGAGGGTGGAATCTTTCCCAGTTTTTCATAGCAGAATTGTATACAAGACACAATACACCTGGCAATAGTTTTCTTGGTGGCAGGTTTGCCCTTTCCCACTTCTCCATAAGTGAGGAACAACTGTAGGGAAACAAACCTGTGACCCTTGGTACGCTCTATGTAGTACAGTGGCTTCAGAAAGTATTCACCCCCTTGGATTTTGTCACATTTTGTTGTGTTACTACCAGAATTTTTAATGCATTGAAATGATTTTTACCCCTTGATTCACACAGCATACTCAACAATTTAAAGGAGCAAAAATATTTATATTGTGTAACAAAAATTTATGAAACATTAAAAACTGAAATATCTTGTTTACTTAAGTATTCAGCCCCCTGAGTCAGTACTTTGTAGAAACGCCTTTGGCAGCAATTACAGCTCTGAGTCTTCTTGGGTATGTCTGTATCAGCTTTGCACATCTAGATTTGGAGATTTTCGCCCATTCTTCCTTGTAGATTTGCTCAAGCTCCGTCAAGTTGGATGGGGAGCATTAGTGAACCGCAGTTTTTAAGTCTTTCCACAGATTCTCAATGGGATTCAAGTCTGGGCTTTGGCTGGGCCACTCAAGGACATTCACCTTCTTGTTCTGAAGCCACCCCAGTGTTGCTTTGGCTGTATGCTTGGGGTCGTTGTCCTGTTGGAACGTAAATCTTCGCCCCAGTCCAAGGTCTATTGCAGATTGATGCAGGTTCTCCTCAAGGATGTGCCTGTTTTTGGCTCCATTAGTTGTTCCCTCTATCCTGACAAATGCCCCAGTCCCTGCCACTGAAAAGCATCCCCATAACATGATGCTGCCACCACCATGCTTCATGGTATAGATGATGTTACATGGGTGATGATCTGTGTTCGGTTTGCGCCAGGCATAGCGCTTCGCATTCAGGCCAAAGAGTTCAATTTTTGTTTCATCAGACCAGAGAATCTTTTGCCACATGGTCTCAGTCTGCCACGTGCCTTCTTGCAAACTCCAGGCATGCTATTATGTGGCCTTTTCTCAGGAGTGGCTTCCGTCTAGCCACTCTCCCATAGAGTCTACATCTGTGAAGTGCTGCAGAGATTGTTGTCCTCTGGACAGGTTCTCCCATCTCAGCCATGGAACTCTGTAGTTCTGTCAGGGTGGTCATTGGGTTCTTGTCACTTCCCTGACCAAGGTCCTTTTTGCCCAGTTGCTTAGTTTGGGAGGATGGCCTGCTCCAGGAAGAGTCTGGGTGGTTCCGTAATCTTTCCATTTCCTAATGATGGACTTGACTGTGCTCCTGGGAACTTTCAACACCCTAGAAATGTTTTTATACCCCTCCCCAGATCTATGCCTTCTCACAATTCTATCATGGAGTTCTACAGACAGCTCCTTGGTCTTCATGGTAGAGTTTCTGCTCTGACATGCACTGTCAACAGTGGGACCTTATATAGGTAGGTGTATTTCCTCTGAAATCATGTCAACCATTTGAAGTGACCACAGGTGGACTCCATTCAAGTTTTAGAGTGATCTCACAAGGAAATTGGATGCACCTGAGCTCAATTTGGAGTGTCATAGCAAAGGGGGTGAATACTTATCAAATCAAGACATTTCAGGTTTTTATTTTAAATTACATGTACAAAAAATTCCAGAAGTTTCATTCCACTTTGACATTATAGAGTAATTTGTGTAGATATGTGACAAGAGAAAAATTTACTCACCTTAGTAATGTTGTTTCTTCTAATGGAGTCTTGCTATATTATGACATATGCAGTGAGTCCCAACCTTCGAACTGCTCCGGAGGTGAAAGAGTTAACTTTCCATGCCAGGCATGGAACGCTGAGCTTGAGCTCAGTTGAAAACTCTGTCTGTTGTTCTTCAAACTCAAATGGTCAGATCTTTACGAGCTAAACTCATTAAGGTCCTGTGTGGAAGCTGTAAACCTACACTAGCCAACTGGCTACTAAATAGAACAACACATTTTTTGGTCCCAAAACAAAGACTCAAGTCAGGAGACCCAAAAAATGAAAAACACAGCACCCAGTCACCCCAGAAAAAGAGAGGGGTGAAAAAACAAGGTAGGCATCTACTCAGTGCCAACACTGCACTGCCCACCCACATCCCAAAAACAGAGGCTCTGAGAGGGGCAGGCGGGGGGAGGTCATAATATAGCAAGACTCCATTAGAAGAAACAACATTACTAAGGTGAGTAATTTTTTCTTCAAACAACATGAAGTCTTGCTATATTATGACATATGCAGACTACACAGCAGTACCTCCATGGAGGAGGGAAGAACCTACTTAGGAAATAGGCTCTGAAGCACAGCTGTGCCAAACCGAGCATCACTCCTAGCCTGGGTGTCCAGAGAGTAATGCTTGGTAAAAAGTGTGAACTGTTTTCCAGGTAGCTGCTTGACACATCTCTAGAATGGGATGTCCTTGGCAGCAGCCAGGAAGCAGCTGTACCTCTGGTGAGTGAACCTCAGGCCTGAGGGAGGAACCTTAACCAGCTTTTCATAACAGAATTGGATATAAGAGACAATCCATCTGGCAATGGATCTTTTAGTGGCAGGTTTCTTACCAACCTCACCATAAGTGAGGAACAGTTGGAGGGAGTCAAACCTGTGACCCTTGGTACGCTCAGTGTAGTAACTAAGGGCTCTCTTCACATCTAAGCTGTGCATCCTCCTCTCGCCAGAGGAGGAATGGTCAGTGAAGTACAATGGAAGAGAAATAGATTGATTAAGGTGGAAAACTGAAACCACCTTAGGCAAGAACTTCCTGTTAGTCCTGAGGACCACCTTATCTCTATGAAAGGAGATAAAAATCAGGCTCCACTGACAAAGCTTGTAATTCACTTATGCATCTGGCAGAAGTGATAGCTACCAGAAACACAGTCTTCCAAGTCAAATACTTGAGGTCTGCTGAAGACAAGGGCTCAAAGGGAGGTTGCATAAGCTGAGCAATGCAAACATTAAGATTCCAGGCAGGGGCAGGGTCCCTGAATGGAGGGTTGGTGTGAAGCAATCCTTAAAAACTTAGAGAATACAGGATGAGCTGAAAGAGAAGAGGTTTACCTGCTGAAATGAAAGCAGACACAGCTGCAAATGCACCTTTAGGGTAGCTGGTCTGAGCCCCAAAGTGTTCAAATGGACCATATAATCCAGGACTGTGGGTAAATCAGCAGATTCTGGGGAAATATGCTTCCCAGAGCACCATATGGAAAACCTCTTCCATTTGGAATTGTAAGTAGCCCTGGTGGAAGGCTTCCTAGAAGCCTTCAATATATCCATTACACCCTGGGAGAGGTGTAGATCAGCACATTCTAACTCTTCAAGAGCCAGGCCTTGAGATTGAGAGATTTGAGGTTCGGGTACCAAACCCTTCCCTGAGCACAGGTTAGCAGATTGTGATTCCTGGGAAGACACAGGGGAAGATGGACTGCTAAGGACAGTAGGAGTGGGTACCAGGGTTGTCTGGCCCAATCTGGAGCAATCAGAATCACTTTGCAGGATTGAGATCTGATTCTGACTAACACTTTGAACAGGAGAGGGAAGGGGGGAAAAGCATAGAGAAACTTTCCTTCCCAGTTGAGAACTAAGGCATCCAGAGGGACTGAGCCCAACACTGGGGGCCTGCAGCAAAAAAGGGGAAGTTGGTGATTGTCTGGGGCTGCAAAGATCTGCCTGAGGGTGCCCACCTGGCAAATATACCTCCAGGACCAGGGGATCCAGTGACCATTCGTGATGGCCCTGGGAAATCCTGCTGAGAGTATCTGCCAGGACATTGTCCTTGCCTGGGAGGTGAACTGCCATAAGGGAGGTGTTCAGGGAATAAGCCAGAGACCACAACTGCATTGCTTCGGTGCACAAGGCCATAGACTGAGTGCCTCCTTGCTTGTTGATGTACCACATTTTAGTGGTGTTGTCTGTTCTGACCTGTACAACTTTGTTCTGAACAGATGTGGAAAAAGCTTGATGTGCTAGAAAAACTGCTCTGAGCTCCAACAGGTTGATGTGGAGCAGAGATTCCTGAGGGGACCACAGTCCCTGGGTAGTGAGGTCACCCATGTGAGATCCCCACCCCAAGAGGGATGCATCTGTAGTAAGGATTAAAGAGTGAGACTGAGTGACAAAGGGAACCCCTGTCTCAGATTGCTCTGATCCTGCCACCATTGTAGGGCTTGGATCAGGTTCGAGTCACTGGGATCAATTTGTTAGAGGGTCCTTTCTTTGAGACCAAAGGCTCTCAAATGGAACTGGATGTCCCTCATCTGAAATCTGGCTCCTTGCACTACTGCTGTAGAAGCAGCCATGTGCCCTAGGAGCTGTAGAAAATGCCTTGCTGGTCGAGGGACCTGCAGGGTAAATGAAGAGGCCAGAGAGACCAGGGTCCTTGCCCTGTCCAAAGGCAGGAAGGCTCTGGCTTCCTCTGTGTTCAGTTCTGCACCTATGAAGGTGAGGAGCTGGACAGGCTCTAGAACTGACTTTGGAAGATTCAGAAGGAAACCTAGAGAGGTAAGCAGTTGCTGAGCTATCTGAAGATGTAACTTGACTTGGTCTGGAGACTGGCCTACTATGAACCAGTTGTCCAGGTAAGGGAAGATGGCAATTTTCTGCCTTCTTAGGTGGGCAACTGCTACTGCAGGCATTTTGTGAATACCCTTGGAGCAGAGGTGAGGCCAAAGGGCATTGCTCTGAACTGGTAATGGCCTGAGGGCAGCTCGAACCTGAGGTACTTTCGATGGGAGCTTCTGATGAGAATATGGAAGTAGGCATCCTTGAGGTCCAGGGACGCTAGCCAGTCCCCTGGCCTTAGAGAGGGCAGAATAATTCCCAGAGTCACCATTTTTAATTTTGGTTTTAAAAGGTGCTTGTTTAAATATCTGAGATCCAGGATGGGCCGCCATTCTCCTGTCTTTTTTGGGGTAAGGAAGTACCTGGAGTACAATCCTTTGCCCTGGTGTGAGGGAGGACCCTTTCCACGGCTCTGAGAGCCAGGAGGTAGAGACTTCTACCTCTAGGGCAGAGATGCCTCCGATGGATTTGCAGATAGAAAGGATCTGGTTCTCATCTTTGGAAATTTTTGAAGCTGAGAACTAGTCCCTACTTACTACTTCCAGGACCCACTTGGTCTGATGAGATACTTCCAGTCCTGGACAAAAGTAAGCCAGTCTGCCCCTACAGGTGGTGGATAATCGGCCCTGGCCACCCCCATCAGGGTGTCTGCTTGGCAGGGGCTTTAGGCTGAGGGGTGGGCAGGCTTGCTTGTACCCCGTCTGCCTCTCCCTCTAAAGAACCCCCTCTGGGCGTAAGCTGAAGAGGAGGCCTGGGCTTGGTAAAAAGGCCTATGAAAAGGCCTGCCCCTGCCCCTGGAATGCTGCCTTTGAGGAGTGGCCTGCCTTTCCTTGGCCTGTGCACTCCTATAGGTGGTCCTATACTCTTCCATTTTCTTCATGTAATTCTCTGTCTGCTCCCCAAACAGAGAATTACCCACAACAGGAAAATCCATGGCCTTAGTCTGGGTATCCTGTGACAGGCTAGTACATCTGAGCCAAGCCATACTGCGAAGTGCCAGAGATGTAGCCATGACTCTTGATGACACATCATTAGAGTCCACTGCAGCATGGAATTGCACCTTAGATGCCTCAATACCATAAGCAGCCACCTGCTCCAGCTCCTTGGCAAGCTGGCCAGGGACCTGTTTTGCTAGAGCCATAACAGTATCCCATCTGGATTTATGGTATCTAGCAACATAAGCCATATAATTTGCCTGTCTGAGTCCCAAGGATGCTGCCATGTACTGTTTCTTTGCCATGGCATCAATCCTCCTGGAGTCCTTGTCAGGGGGGTGTGAGGCCAAGGAAATATTTGCCTTGTCACAGGCTGCAGCCTGCACTACCCCAACATGGCTGCATTGTTGTGCAAGGAACTCTGTATCAGAGCCTGACAATGTGTACCTCTTGTCCATTCTCTTATCAACAGGAGGTATAGTGTGAGGAGTTTTTAGAATTTTTGCTGTCTGTTTTCCAAAAGATTTATGCAAAGGAATAGACAGCCTCCTGGACTCTGGGATATCCATCATTTCCACATAATCGGGTTCCTCTTGATCATCCACAGCTTCCTCCATAGGGAGCTGGAGGGTTTCAGCCACTTTTTTATAAAAAATAAAATGAGAAGGGGACTCAGAAAGCCTAGGAGGAGACACTCCTGAAGGTCTGTCTGGGGAGGTGTCCGGTTCAATGGGCACATCCAAACTTTCAAATCCACATTCACTCTCCTCATACTCCTCTTCCCCCCACTCCGGTTCATAAAATTCCTCTAAAATCCTTCTTGAACCGGTGGAGACGGCTCGAACCGTACGCTTACCTGATGGTGCCGGTTTGGTCGGAACCGGGGAAAGCAACTGGACAATTTTAATTGCTTTGGCTATTTCTTCAGTGGTTGGAGAGGAAAGTTTGGCTCCACACCAGCTGATATCCTTGTCCTTTTTGCTGGAACCAACTCCTCTGAGTCGGCTCTCCTTTTGCCCCAGGAAGTCTCACCCTGGTCAGAGGGCACTCAGTTGGAACTGAACCGGGCTGGCCATCCGGGTCAGCGGACTTCTTGGCCTCCCTTTCCCTGAGCCTACCAACTCTTTTATCCAGGGTAGCTGCAGGAAACTTTTTGCAAATCTGGCAGTCTGAATTGAGGTGGTCAAACCCCAGACAATAAACACAGGTGGTGTGGGGGTCAGCCTTGGCAAAGGCTTCTCCACAGACACTGCAGTGTTGAAACCAGGTGGGCACGGTTTTTCTTTTGGGTTTCTCAGACATAGTGCCAGTCTAAGCAAACTTGCCCATTTATGGCAATCTGTCAGCAAGACCCACTTATCGGTTCCCAACCGTGTCACTGGATCGTGGAAAAACCGTAATAAAATCCATTTTTTTAGAACCGATAAGAACCGGTAACCACACTCTAAAAGACAGATTAATATATTTCAGGAACAGCCTGATCGGTTCAAACCGAACCTATAACTGTTTACAAGTTCCACACAAGAAGAATTAAATGTAACGCTATCTAGTACTTACAATACCACAGACAGAGCTTGAACCGACCGGTTGCGGTTTAATTCGGTCAAAAACGAGAAAATAATATTTTAACCGACAAAATGAACCGAGCAGAAGGAGAAAATCTGCGAGCGACTGTTCAGTGAGGCAGAGTAAAGAATCTGACAGTTTGAGTTTAAGAACAACAGACAGAGTTTTCAACTGAGCTCGAGCTCAGCGTTCCATGCCCGGCATGGAAAGTTAACTCTTTCACCTCGGAGCAGTTCAGGTTGGAACTCACTGCATATGTCATAATATAGCAAGACTTCATGTTGTTTGAAAAATCCCATATAAATGTATTTTAATTTGAGTTTGCAACATCACAAAATGTGACAAAATCCAAGGGGGGGTGAATACTTTCTGAAGACATTGTAACTAAGGGCTCTTTTAACATCTAAACTGTGTAGCCTCCTCTCTGCTGAGGAAGAATGATCAGTGAAGAAAACAGGAAGAGACATAGACTGGTTTAAATGGAAATTTGAAACCACTTTGGGCAAGAACCTTCTATTGGTTCTAAGGACCACTTTATCCCTGTGAAAGGAGATAAAATCAGATTCCAGTGACAGGGCTTGCAATTCACTGATACGCCTGGCAGAGTAATGGCTACCAAGAACACTAGTTTTCCAGGTCAAGTACTTAAGTTCTGCTTAGGACATAGGCTCAAAAGGAGGTTGCATAAGTTGAGCAATGCAAATATTCAAATCTCAGGCAGGGGCAGGGTCTCTAAAGGGTGGATTGGTGTAAAGCAACCCTTTAAAAAATTTACAAAACACAGGATGAAAAGATAGTGAGGAAGACTTCCCCACTGACAGAAATGCCGAAACAGCTGACAAATGTACATTGAGAGTAGCTGGTCTGAGGTCTAGGCCATTAAGATGGACCATATAATCCAGAACCGTAGGCAATTCAGCAGTATCTGTGGAAATATGCTTCTTAGAACACCAAATGCTGAACCTCTTCCATTTGGAGTTATAAGTCTTTCTGGTGGAGGCTTTGAGAAGCTTTGAGAATATCCAGAACCCCTGAGAAAGATGCAAATCTGCAAACTCTAACTCTTCAAGAGCCATGCCTTGAGCTTGAGAGACTGAAGACTGGGGTACCAAATCCTCCCCTGAGAGGATGTTAACAGGTTGTAATTCCTGGGGAGAGACAGGGGAAGATGGATTGCTAGGGACAACAACAGGGGGTACCAAGGCTGTCAGGCCCAATCTGGAGCAATCAGAATCACTTTGCAAGGTTGAAACCTTATTTTGACTAAAACGTTGAACAGGAGTGGGAAGGGAGGGAAGGCATACAGAAATTTCCCTTCCCAATTCAGAATCAGAGCATCCAGGGGGACTGAGCCCAAGACTGGTGGTCTGCAACAAAAGAGAGGAAGTTGGTGATTGTCTGGGGCTGCAAAGAGATCTATCTCTGGAGTGCCCCACCTTGAAAAATCACTTTCAACACCTGAGGGTCCAGGGTCCATTCGTGATGGCCCTGAGAGATCCCGATGAGTGCAGCTGCTAGCACAGTGTCCTTCCCTGGAAGGTGAACTGCTATCAGAGAGGTTTGCAGGGAATAAGCCAGGGACTACAATTTCATGGCTTCTGTGCACAAGGCCATGGACCGAGTGCCTCCCTGCTTGTTGATGTACCACATGGTGGTGGTGTTGTCTATTCTGACCTGAACCACCTTGTTCTGCACTGACTGAGAGAAAGCTTTCAGGGCCAGAAAAACTGCCCTGAGTTCTAGGAGATAGATATGAAGAAGGGATTTTTGGGGGGACCACAGTCCCTGGGCAGTAAGGGCCCCCAGATGGACTCCCCAGCCCAGAAGAGAAGCATCCATGGTAAGGACCACTGAATGAGAATGAGTGTCATATGGGACCTCTTGTCTTAAATTGTCCTGATCTTGCCACCATTGAAGGGCTTGGATCAAGATCAGAGTCACTGGGATCAGTTTGGCAAGGGAATCCTTCCTCTGAGACCAAAAAGCCCTCGGATGGAACTGAATATCCCTCATCTGGAATCTTGCCCCTTGGACCACTGCTGTTGAAGCTGCTATGTGGCCCAAGAGCTAGAGGAAATGCCTTGCTGGTCGAGATACCTGAAGGCTGAAGGAAGAGGCTAGTTCTATAAGAGCCCTTGCCCTTTCCAGGGGAAGAAAGGCTCTTGCTCTGACTGTGTCCAGTTCTGCCCCAATAAAGGTAAGAAGCTAGACTGGTTCGAGAACTGACTTGGGAAGGTTGATAAAAAATCCTAGAGAAGTGAGTACTTGCTGGGTCACGTGCAGGTGAGACTTGACTTGGTCTGGAGACTGGCCCACTATTAGCCAATTGTCCATATATATAAAAATTGAAATCTTTTACCTTCTTAGAAAGGCAACTACTACTGCCAGGGACTTCGTGAAAACCCTTGGGGCTGAGGTTAGGCCAAAGGGTATTGCTCTGAACTGATAGTGGCCTGAGGGCAACTCAAACCTGAGGTACTTTCTATGGGAACTCCTGATGGGAATGTGAAAGTAGGCATCTTTGAGGTCCAGGGAGGCTAGCCAGTCCTCTGGCCTTAGAGAGGGAAGGATTATTCCCAGAGTTACCATCTTGAACTTTGGTTTTAAAAGATGTTTGTTTAGGTATCTTAGGTCTAGGATGGGTCACCACTCCCCTGTCTTTTTTGGAGTAAGGAAGTACCTGGAGTACAGCCCTTTGCCCCAGTGTAAGGTAGGTACTCTCTCTATGACTCTTAAAACCAGCAGAGATGAAACCTCTGCCTCTAGGACAAGGGTTTCCGATAGAATTGCAGGTGGAAAAGATCTGGCTCTCATCTTTGGAAATTTTCGGAAGCTGAGAATCAGTCCCTGGCTTACTACTTCCAGGACCCACTTGTCTGATGTAATAAACATCCAGTCCTGGACAAAGTAAGCCTGCCTGCCCCCTACTGGAATAGGAGAGTCTACCCAGGCAGGCCCATCAGGGTGTCTGCTTGGCAGAGGCCTTAGGCTGAGGCATGGATGCAGCCCTGCTCATCCCCCTTCTGCCTGTCCCTCTGAAGAACCCCCTCAATGAAAAGGGAGAAGAGCCCTGTGCTTGGTAAAAAAGCCTATGAAAAGGCCTGCCCCTGCCCCTAGACTGCTGCCTTTGAGGAGTTGCCTGCCTCTCCTTGGCCTGATCGCTCCTGTAGGTGGTCCTGTACTCATCCATTTTCTTCATGTAATTCTCTGTCTGCTCCCCAAACAGAGAATTACCCACTACAGGAAAATCCATGCCTTAGCCTGGGTATCCTGCGAGAGGCTAGTACATCTGAGCCAAGCCATTCTCCGAAGAGCCACAGATGTAGCCATGACTCTTGATGACACATCATTGGAATCCACAGCAGCATGAAACTGAACTTTAAATGTCTCAATCCCATCTGCAGCCACTGCCTCCAGCTCCTTGGCTAGCTGGGGGGAGGCCTGTTTAGCCAGTGCCAGTACAGTGTCCCACCTGGACTTCTGGTACTTGGCTGTGTAGGCCATATAGTTCGCCTGTCTGAGTCCCAAGGAAGATGCCATGTGCATCTTTTTTGCCATGGCATCAGTCTTCCTGGAGTCTTTGTCTGGGGGATGTGAAGCCAAGGAAATGCTTGCCTTATCACAGGCAGCAGCCTGCACAACCCCAACATGGCTGCATTTCTGATATAAAAACTCTGTATCTGAGCCTGAGAGTGTATACCTCTTGTCCATTCTTCTGTCCACAGGAGGTACAGAATTCGGAGACTTCAGAATTTTTTGTGCTTGTTTCCCAAAAGATTTGTGGAGAGGAATAGACAGTCTTCTGGACTCTGGGATGTCCATCATTTCTACAAAATCAGGCTCCACCTGATCCTCCGTTGCCTCTTCCAAAGGAAGCTGGGGGGTCTCAGCCAACTTTCTGAAGAACATAAAGTGGGAAGGGGACTCAGAAAGCCTAGGAGGGGATACACATGAAGGTCTGTCTGGGGAGATGTTCGGTTCCTCAGGCACATCTAGACTTTCACCATCACCATCATCATCTTCAAACTCCCCCTCCTCCTCAAACTCCGGTTCATAAAATTCTTCCAGAGTATAGTAGTGAACCGGGGGATCTGACTGAACCGAGCCCCTGCCAAAAGGTGCCAGATCGGTCAGAACTGGGTGAAGCGATTCCACAATCCGAATCGCTCTGGCTATTTCTTCGGCGGTCAGAACATGGACTTCTGGATCCAAACTGGACGATTTTTCTTTGCACTTTCTTTTAGTCGGAACCAACCCCTCAGGATCGGCTCTCCTTTTGCCTGAATAGTATCCCCTTGGTCAAAGGGCACTCCTTCTGGTTTGGTCAGAACCGAACTGGGCTGGCCATCTGGGTCAGCGGACTTCTCGGCCTCCTTTTCCCTCAGTCTACCTAATCTGTTTTCAAGGGTAGATTTGAGAAAATGTTTGCAAATTTGGCAGTCTGAATTGAGGTGTTCAAACCCCAGACAATAAACACAGGTGGTGTGGGGATCGGCCTTAGCAAAGACCTCCCCACACTCACTGCAGTGTTGAAACCTAGTGGGCCCAGTTTTTTTCTTGGGTTTCTCAGACATGGCCAACCTAACCAAACTTACCCTTTTTTTGGCAACCGCCAGGCAAGACTCCCTTATTGGTTCCTAACCGTATCACGTATCTTGGAAAAAAAGTATCAAAACACATATTTTTTTTGAACCGATAAGGACCAGTAACCACACACTAAAGTTAATACAAGAATTCACCAAATGATTGGCTCATGTAACAAGGGATAAAGAAGTATGTCCCTATATTTCAGGCTAACCTCATTTTGGTCTAAAACATAATGTATCTGTGTAACAAATATTGATCTATGAAGCTGGATCATATAAAACTTGTAAAGCCAGAAGACAAACTAAGCCACAAGTTGCAATATTAAAGTGCCTTTTGATATTTGTGCTGACCATGTGAGTAATAGCAAACAGGTGTCTTATGTGATTGCAAAGCAGAGATACAGGATAGTGTTCAAATTATCCCTTCTGACTATCTTTAGTGTTTATTATTATCAGGACAGGCCAAAATGCTTGTATGCACATTTCTAAGTCTAAACCTATTTTTTCCTCCTAGACCTTGGTAACTGATAGTGACAGTTGTTACTAGCCATATATAATAATAGAATGTACACTATCTATACATTTGTGCTGACCAAGGATGAGCTCATACATATACCATAGGAGTATTGCCTTTTAAGTTGATGTTTGTACTTGTTATGAACCAATCATAGACAACCATAGGAAATGATGATGCTGTCTTCCACTATATAAGCAAGCCAGCACACACTGTTATTTTGAAGAATGAAGAATGTACCACTTGTAATCTCTCGCTGTGATTATTATTATAATCATTAAATTCTTCCACCATCAGTCTCGTCTCCATTCGTCTCATTTGTAATTGATAATTTAAGTACAATAACACAACGCCTACATTTGGTGCCGTGACTTGGATCGCTGGTGCTGTACGCTCTGGAGCCCCCCATAGCAGGGTGATGACACTCGGAGACGCAGTGCTGTTGGCTTAAAGTGAGAGAAAAAGGTGCACACAGACAGTTTTAGCCACTTGCTAATCAGGTGATGTATGCTTTCCAATTTCTTTAAATAAAAGTAATGCTTAACTCTGTAGGGAACTCATGGGGGCAGAGTAGGTAAGTGAAGGTGCTGGGACTTGCAAGCTGGACCTCACAGGGGAGCTGAACATAGCCAGGCGGACTGGGGCACCAGTGCAGGTGGACCCGGCAGTGAAGGCTAGGCAGGCACAAAGATGAAAAATGAGTATGAAAACATTAATAGGTTGTTTCTTAGGAAACACCTAAAGGGAGACATACAAACCATGATCAACAGGCACAGCAGTATTTTAATAAAAAAAAAAAAAAGAGAAACTAGCAAATACTGTACAAAGTCTGTGATAATATAGCCAGGTGGTAATTCGTTAACACATGAGACTTTAAAAAAAAAAAGAAAGCTGCATGAGGAGCAAGATGTAATAATCCAGCTACAGTCAAAAATAGATAGTTTAGAAATGCAAATAAGTCAAGAGCCAAAATCCCTGCAAGAGAAAAAACAACAACTAAAGTTACAGTTAGTAAAGGTACAGGGAGACCCTTTGTCTTTTAGATAGGGATAATTCTCTTTTATTGATTGCAATATAAACTATAACACAGCTTCTGTTAATAAATAGCACGTTTGTAAGATGTAAATGTCTTAAAATCTAAAAACAAGCACTTTACAGCATGCTAACTCCTGTATCTGAGCAGTTAAAATGTAGGAGTAAAAAGTCAGATATGGCAAATTGCGCCGACAGCCAGAGGTATTGGCAAGGCATACTAACTTAATGCCCAAAGACCTTGCCTCTTCTAATGTTAAAGAGTTTGATTCTAAATACTCTCAGTATGCTGTGGGGTGGACTAGAGCAAAGGCTAGCCACTTGTTCTTCTGTGATTGCTACCATAACCAAACAAACCACCGGAGTTGTTTGGCATGATTAATAATGTTATCAGTAACACTAAGCGTTTCTGAAGGACAAAGATTCTCATTAAAAATGATGTTGGCATACTTTTAAATATGGTATTCAAGTGTCCTTGGATAAAAAATGTTTAAGTTAATTACATAAAAAGTTGTTTTCATTTCCTGTGCAATGTAACATCAGCCAAGAAGTCTAAACATACTGCCTTTCCTATGCAGTGCATTAATACCTTAAGCTGCAACATTAAAAACAATGTTGCTACCATACAGCAACATTCCAGTAGAAAAAAACACTTTACATTTGATGGGGGATGGGACAACCCTGATTCTAAATGCCCGTGGCTGTAATATTTTCAGCATCATATATCTAAAACACGTACAGTTTTCTAATAACGCTATGGGCATTACCTCAGCAAATTGGTGTCAAATAATGTCAGTCTTATTTTATGTTAAGTATCTCTTGTTGTGTATGTATATGTGTGGGTACTGTCTTGGCCAGCAGTTTCATTTCGTGCTCTATTATTATTTAAATATATTTTAATATCAGTAGTGTTCAAGGACACTACAAAAAT
Organism: Neoceratodus forsteri; assembly: GCA_016271365.2. NCBI lineage: Eukaryota > Metazoa > Chordata > Ceratodontiformes > Ceratodontidae > Neoceratodus > Neoceratodus forsteri. The sequence goes on from CM057459.1 coordinate 277,846,707, forward strand.
AACTGGGTTTGAGCGACCCTTGCATGCACACTGTGTGACCTTTTGCATTTTATTTGACCTTCTTGTGTTTCAACTACCAGTTCAGACTTGATATGTATTCCATACCTAAAGCACAATTTTTCACAAAATGTGTGTTTTTATGAAAGCACACCTTGAGTGAACCATGCAATTTAACTTTTTATTACATAACTAGCATTCTAAGTAAAAAGGAACAAACTTTTTTCCCCCTCTTTTCTCCTTTCTTCTGGGCTTGCAGCCAACTCAGTCAATCAACATTTAACTGTTAGCAAAACTTCTTTGTTTCTGAATATCACGTGATTCCTATACTATGCAAGGCAGTCCAGCTGGACGGGGAGAATTATTCATCACCTCCCCATGCTTTTTTACTTTTTTATATATGTATACAGTACACTTTTAAAAAAAAATGACTATTACAGCTGTTTTTGAGAGTTTACCATCTACAATTAAAAAACAATGGCTTTTGTTTTTATGTGTGACCATGGTGTAATCATTTTTTTAAATGCATTCTAAAAATACGTCGATGCATGTATTACCATCAATCCGGATCTTTTATAAACTCAGCTGACATTTTGTCATGCTTAGGATAAGGGAACCCAGGGACGCTTGGCTTCTTTTATCCTATGGAAATAATCTTGTTTTATTTTTAGACTTATGTGTTGGTTTTTATTGTTTGTCTATGTGTTTCTTCTCTTTCTTCTAGAGAAAAAGAAGTTCCCCATCTTTATAGTAAGGTATGAAACTTACTAAACTAATTGTAATATTATCTTGTTATGATTTAAAGTGTAGTAGGTGGGGACTGCAATGGGGCCACCTCATTACCTTTTATCCAGTACACGGTTTTTGTATTGTTTTTTTAGGGTACCGCACGACTAGTTACTAATATTGCCAGACCATTTCTGGGTTAATATCCATGTCTCCAGCCACAGCTAACCTTTTTTTTATTACTACAGTAGTTGAGCTGTCTCTTCCACCAGTAGAAGCTCAGGGGGAGGGGGTATGCTACCCTTCCTTCCTTCCAGTGTAATGTCCACAAAGGTTGCAAGGTACATTGCTATCTCCCCATAGGGGTAAATACCAAAAAATGTGTATTTGCTAATAATTGTTTCTTATTTACAGGTTTAGAAAAAAAAGACACAAGGTATTTTAACAGTATAACCCAGCCCAAGTCCTTCTGCTTTTTCTAGTGCAAACAGTTAAATCTCACATCTATTATTGGTACAATGGCTTCTGCCCTCAAAAAGTAATCAGTTAAGCTGGAGTGGAAGTTGTGTATATATTTCTACATATTCATTCTTTTGATTGTCTTTTCAGCTTTCTAAGCCCGCTTACAAGCTATATTTGTTTCGTGTTTAAAATGTATTTTATGCATTATGCTCAATACTGAAATTGTTCTATTGCAAAAATGCTTATGTTTCACATTTATGTTATAATGTTTTGATATACATCTTGCTACACTATATCATGTGTGTATTCAGAAATGTGCTCCACACGTATAAATGTTTTTAATGCTTAGAACCAAACCTAAATACTGGGGCCAGCATTGCTGACCCACCCCTACAATATATTCCAAAGCAAAACCCCAGACAAATTAATGCTCCGTTTGTCTTGTTACTCACATGTGCCCCTGAAAAATAAGTGCACTCTATGCAGGTTTGTCATTTTAAATCTTAACAATTATAATATGCAAAATTTAGATTCTTCTTAAAAAACCTATGTTTCAAGATTCCATAATAGATCCTTTCATTTGTCACAGGTGCAATAGGCACTATTATTAAGTTGGCATAGGCCAACAATATATGTATTTGTCCCACTATTACATAGTGTAACAGGCATATTGCTATAAACTATATGTTTAAAGCATATTATTGTAACATTACAAGATTTTATAACTCGGGTCTCAGTTAAAAAAAATTATGTTCATCTTTCTCTAGCCGCTTCTGTGATTTAAAAGCAAGGTATAATCATAACATTGTCATGAATTTACAGATGGTCAAATGGTATATTAAACCTCGACCTGCACCCCCCAGGTGTGCAGTTGACGTCCCATTTTTAATTTTTCTCTTTTCATTTGCCAAAACTGAGGCTCTGTCACACCACTCTTTACAAAACAAACAGTCATTGGTAACTCAGTTTCTAACACTTTGCAAGTTTGCAGGTTTCCACGGTTTGACACACATAAAATCTCCACGTTCAACAACAGTAATACTTTCATCTAGGTTGCCAATACCTTCATCTTTTTCCTAAAAAAAAACCAAAAAAACAACTGCCACAGTTTTGATGTCACCACTATCTTTGTGTCTAATTGGTTCCACCTAAGGACTATTGCATAAATCAAGTCATTATTACCTCTGCAAGTGTAATGTTTTTAACAAAATTACATCTATTTGTAAAACTTTAAATCAACTGAAAAAGGTCCTGTCAGTTTAAACTCTGCAATCAAGCTTATTGTTTCTACTTACTATAAAGTTAAGTCTGGGGTAGGGGCAATCCCCTAACTTCAGCAAGAAGATTCTTCTTCAATTGATCTTCAAGCAAGACATCCATTTTCTTCACTGCTGTTTGTTCCAAACATTGCTGGTACTTTATGCAAACCTGTTGCTTTACTATGGACTGTGTTTTTAATGGTTTATTGTAAACTATTACTTTTTTATGGACTGTTAATCTGTGTGCCAGGGTGTAATCAACTACCACAACACAAATGCCATGCCAGTGTGTGTGGCTGCTTCATTAAAAGGACTCAATGCACAATCTAATGCACCCCTGGCCAGTGTGTCTGCCAATCAGCCAATCAGCAGCCAGCAATATAAACACTGACTTTTCTACAAATTGGTGTGTGGACATACTTAACAGCTGATCTAGCTGTGCCTCAGAGCTCAAGACTGGATCACAGCAAAGCTACATGGACTGGAAACAGAAAAATGGGTCTCTTGTTATAAACAGAGCCACACCAAAGGACAATGGCGTTTATGTGTTAACTCTGTCCTACTGTCTTTGGGGTGATAATAGTGTTTGTAACTATGCTGGTGTAAACAACTCATTAAGTTTTGCAGTCTCAGATGCTATATACTTAACTGTAAAACCAACCAAATGCCCAAATGTGACAACAGGGCCAGACAGTGAACTTACATCAACACCTATTGATCAAATGCTTGTGAATAATGTAAAGTACAGTAGAGTGCATATAAATCTAGATTTCTCTGGTTGGAATGTAAATGTTAACAGTAGTTGTGCATACACTGGTGTGTCAAAGTTTTATGCCACTATGTTGACTGACATGTTAAGTGCCATCATTTGGAGCTCTGATACCTCTCCTGTCTCTTAACGTGCAGTCATTTTTAAATCGAAAAGATACTCATTTGATACAAATCCAAAATACTGCCCAAAAGGCACAAGCAGTTGTAAATGAATTGCTCAGTGAGAGTGATAATGAGCACTTGATTTATAGCTATGCAGGGGGGACCCTTAGGAGTCCTGTCTTTTAAAGTTTTACTTGTGTTGCAAGTGGTCTTAGTGTTCTTGGTAATTATAGGCCTGTGTCGCTTAAGACTTACTATTCGTAAAGTACGTAGTGAGATGTACATGCTCCGAGAAGCTGCATTGTTGCACAAACAATAATTAGGAAATACAGGGCCAAGGGGGGCTTGTAACAAGGGATAAAGAAGTATGTCCCTATATTTCAGGCTAACCTCATTTTGGTCTAAAACATAATGTATCTGTGTAACAAATATTGATCTATGAAGCTGGATCATATAAAATTTGTAAAGCCACAAGACAAACTAAGCCACAAGTTGCAATATTAAAGTGCCTTTTGATATTTGTGCTGACCATGTGAGTAATAGCAAACAGATGTCTTATGTGATTGCAAAGCAGAGATACAGGATAGTGTTCAAATTATCCCTTCTGACTATCTTTAGTGTTTATTATTATTATCAGGACAGGCCAAAATGCTTGCATGCACATTCCTAAGTCTAAACCTATTTTTTCCTCCTAGACCTTGGTAACTGATAGTGACAGTTGTTACTAGCCATATATAATAATAGAATGTACACTATCTATACATTTGTGCTGACCAAGGATGAGCTCATACATATACCATAGGAGTATTGCCTTTTAAGTTGATGTTTGTACTTGTTATGAACCAATCATAGACAACCATAGGAAATGATGATGCTGTCTTCCACTATATAAGCAAGCCAGCACACACTGTTATTTTGAAGAATGAAGAATGTACCACTTGTAATCTCTCACTGTGATTATTATAATCATTAAATTCTTCCACCATCAGTCTCGTCTCCGTTCGTCTCATTTGTAATTGATAATTTAAGTACAATAACACAACGCCTACAGCTCAGTCGAACCGATTCACACTTTTTACAAGTTCCACACAGAAAGCACAGTACAAAACCTATCTAGTACTCATGGTACCACAGACAGAGACTGAACCGACTATGCGGAAAACTTTTTCGGTTAGAAACCGACGAAAAACCGACACTTCAAACGACTTTCGAACCGAGCTGCAGGAGAAATCTCCGGAGCGACTGTTCAGTGAGGCGGATTAAAGAATCTGATGGTTAGTTTTCAAAGGGAAACAGACAGAGATATCAACCGAGCTCGAGATCAGCATTCTACGCTCTGCATAGAAAGATTAACCCTTTGTTCTCCAGGGCAGTTTAAAGGCTGGGGCTAACTGCACTTGTCAGGATACAGCAAGACTTCAAGTTGTTTGAAGCACCATGTTCTGGTGGCACTTTGTATGCATCCTGACAGAAACACCATGTCCTGGCTTTTTGTAGCAGAATTGAGGAAGATTGGTATTGAGTGGATATGCAAAAGGGTCCATATCTTGGGTTCCCAGCTTATATAACAATAATCTCATGATGTCTGGAGCTAGTGACCACTCATGAGGATCAGCCTCCTTTTGACTGAGCGTGTCTGTCACAGTGTTCTGGATACCTGGCAGATAGATTGCATGAAGCAGGATGTCCTGCTCCAGTGCCGTTCTCAAACTCTCATTGCATCCCTGCAGAGAGGGTAAGACTGTGCTCCTTGCATCCCTGCAGAGAGGGTAAGACTGTGCTCCTTGTATCCCTGCAGAGAGGGTAAGACTGTGCTCCTTGCATCCCTGCAGAGAGGGTAAGACTGTGCTCCTTGTATCCCTGCAGAGAAGGTAAGACTATGTTTGCATCCCTGTAGAGAAGGTAAGACTGTGCTCCTCCCTGTTTGTTGATACAGCGCATGGCAGACTTGTTGTCTGTCTGGAGGAGGACTGTTTTGTGGCAGACCAAGTCCACTAAGACTGTAAAAAAACTGCTTGTATCTCCAACACACAGATGAGAAAGATGAGTCTCTGATGGGTCCCAAATCCCTTGTGTCTGGAGGCCTTGGCAGTGGGCTCCCCACATCAACAGAAAGGCATCCATGGTAAGAACCACATCTCACTCCAGTTGGGAGAAGGGGAAGCCCAAGAGGTTTTCCCTCACTGACCACCACATCAGGGACCTTACCAGTGGTTTGGTAATCGGAATGAGGTAAATCTGAGGGTGTGATACTTGTGACTATTATGCACTGAGCATCCACTGGGTTGTCCTCATGTGTAAGTATGCCAGGGACACTGAACACTGAAGAAGATATTAGACCCAACATGCATAATGGAGTGGGTGTGCATAGTTCTGCATTCCATGATGCAGAATGACATCTGCAGCATTTCTTACAATCTGCTTTCTAGAAGAAAAGCCTGGGACCTACTCATGTTCAGAACAGCTCCAATGAACAACAGTTCCTGAGAGGGCTTAAACTGAGATTTGTCCAAATTCAGCAAAACTCCCATAGAGGTTTGGACATTGGAGGCAGTGACTACCCCCTGTTCCATTTCTTGTTTTTTTTGGCTTCAGATTAGCCAGTCATCCAAGCATGGAAAGACTTGGAGTCCCAGTTTAATCAGGTGTGTTGCAAATATTGTGAAGCACTTTCTACGTACTCATAGCACTGAGCCAAACCCAAAAGGCAAGACTCTGAACTGGTAATGCTGTCCCAGCACAATGAAACAGAGGTATCTGTGGTGGCAGGGATGCACCAGTATGTGCTGGTATGCATCTTACATATACAAGGATGTTAACTGGTTCTGAGTTGTCAGGCAGGGTAGCAAGGAGCCCAGAGAAATCATTTAGAATTTTTCTTGATCCATGAATTTGTTCAAATGTCCGAGGCTGAGATTGGGGTGTATGCCTTCTGATTTCTTTGGGACTAAGAAATAATGGAACTAGAAATGGAAAAAATGTACTCATCATAATTCCTGATCTTCTTGGACAGTCTTCACCATTTATTCACACTACTGGGTTGTCAGGAGGAGGGGCTAGGACCCTGCAGGAGACAAAAATCTTCAGGTGGCCAGCACCAAGGTAGGCTGTGTGCATGCACAGCATCGTAAAGACTAGCATCACGCCCATCTCGGCAATGGCACCTAACCGCTTCAGTACCTTTTTTACCGAGGAGGTACAGTGTAACTTAGGTAAGCAAATACTAAACCTAACGATGGTATAAAATAGCCCTTTGGACCCGTATAAGAAGGGTCAACAATAACAACAGTGTATCACAGCCTAACCGAAACAAGGTAGGTGAAGATTAGGATACAGAGAGAGTCAGCGTGGGGGAAGGCAGAAGGGTGTGTGAATCAATCAATCAAGAAATAAAAATCTTTATTTTGCCAGGTGGAATGTCAAAGTAAAGATTCTGATTTATTGATTGAAACAAGGAAGGTGAAGACTAAGATACAGAGTCAGCTCAGGGGAGGGCAGGAGGGTGTGTGAATAAATGGTGAAGACTGTCCACGAAGATCAAGAATTATGGTGATTACATAATTAACATATCTTCCTGGACCTAGTCTTCACCATTTATTCACACTGTTGGGTAGAGTAAAATTCTCCAAGATAAGCCAGCCCAGTGGTGTGGAGGGCTGAAGCAGCGATGCCTTACCTTCTGCCATGCTGATGACCCATATTCGTGGTATGAGCGGGTCATCGGGGGCCGGCTGGGGTGGGAGAGGATCGAGCATCCAGACGACTGCTCTCCTCTCCTGGGGAGGTGGGCAACAGTGACCAGTGTTTGCTTGACATCAAGCAGAGGCTAGGTGTTGACATGCCTGGCCAGTACAAGTGGGGCATGGAAGCAGAGCAGCCAGCAGGTGCACCATGTGTGGACATGTGCATGGCACGCCCATGTCAGCACTGCACACTCTGCCACCAGGAAAAAGAGATAATTGGCTGCCAGGTTGAGTGGCTTGATGGACGTCTGCCTACCGCACCATCTCCAAGGGCACCACCTGTACTAGATCTGGTCCTGGTGGGGAGTTGGGGGCTCCCCGCCACAGAGGTCTACTCCTTGGTGCTCAGCCACTAGATTCTGGGCTTATTGCTGCAGCACTTATTTTCTAAACAGTGACTGCAATTTGAACTTTTATAATGTACAGTCTTCTGCTTTAATATGTTAATTGCTGTTACAATTGCATGCTTCATGCTTAGCTAGCTACTTAGGTCTTAATCTGGTACAAAATGCGTTGCCTAATGATAACTGCTGCCTTTTAGCCAGCAAGCTAGGAATGTGTGATTGTCATGTTAGTAGTACTGCCCATCTCTGCATCTCTCTGCTTTTAAACCTGGTAATTTCTGGCTGCTTCTTTCTATCTAAACTCCTGCACCTTTAAACTGTACTTGACTGCACTGCGTGATCTACTTGTTTTCCCACTTGTCTCCCCCCCCCCAAGTTACTAACTGGGTCTTTCTTTTCTGCTTATACCTCTCTCTAGAACTTAATCACCTATTCCATTATTCCTCATGCAGCACCCCCCCACCTCTAGTCCTTCTTGGACACTATTTACCTCTCTGTTTGTTTCACACTACCTCTTGTCCCCACCCCTGTCTTGCCTTCTTGCTCCCCCTCCCCCACCAGCTAGGCTCATTTCCCTTCCATTTGTTTTAACTCCTTGTTGTTCCCCTGTTTCCATTGCTAAACACTGCCCATTGACTCCAACCCATATCTTTGGCTAACCTTTTCCTCTGCTCTCTCTCTTTCACAACTGGAGCCCCTGACAGAGTGCTCCTGAAAGCAACGTTTTCACCACTGGGCTGCAGCTCTCATCATCTGTCGCCCTCCATACTTCTTGCTGGGCTTCTGAATTTGAAAAGGTATGCTCTATTCCACTTCTCAGCACCAGCCTGAACCTCCGGTGGCAAGCTGAATACCGATTGGCTGGACTGTTTATGTTGCCTGGCCCTGATCTGATCTTTTCTTAGGACAATGTTGGGGCATTGGCTGGTTAGGCACCAACTTGCTTCCCAAGCTCGGTCCCTACTGCTGGTTCCCCAGCGTGGGTCTACTTGTTGGTGCTCAGCTGCTAGTTTTTTTGGTTTTTTTTGCAAGTGTCCTGTTTCCCATTAGCAGTTTATACAGATCCGCCACCAGAGGGACCTTGTTCTTTCATTTAAAGGAAGTCTGCCCTCTTAACATCAGAGCATCACTGCTAGCTACAAGCCTTCTAAAGTTACAGCAGCAATTCTGGCTGTTTGCCTTCTAAAGTGTCTTTCGAAGCTTTTAGAGCTGTTGTAAGTTTGTTGTGCTTGGATCATGTGGTGGCTAACTTGCTTTTCACCGAAGGGTTGCTCCACTAAGGTTCCTTGCAACATTTTTAACTCGTTAACCCCACACTTTATTTTACTCTCTCTCTCTGTGGCACATTCTACCCTCTGCCATAGCTCTGTATCCATGTGACCTAATCTTACTAACTTTGCTCAGCTGTTTGGACCCTACTCTCCCCTTTTGTGCTGAGGGCATACCTAACCTCCTTATCTTACTCTTTCTTTCCATCCTTTAGTATCCAAGGTCTCCAGTACCACAAAACATGGGTTCCTTAGGCTGGCAAGCTGCTTTGATGAACATTGCCCTTTTCTGCTGTGCAGATCAGCTCAGTGCTTTATCCTTACCACCCCTCCACTATCTTGTACCTCTCCCCCCCCCCGTGTCCTGTCTGGCTTGTCCCTAAGTTTATGCTTCTTCTCATCCCATCTCCCTCAATCAGGTGCTGCACTTTTTGGATTTTGGCTCAGTAAGCATCTGTGCAGTCACCATGTCCTTTTTCTATTGTCCTTGAGACTGCCAAGCACCTCTCCGTGGATTCGTACCATGGTCCTCCTGCTACTGGTATGTTCCGGGGACATCGAGATTACTCCAGGCCCCTTAGTCCCATTTTCACTCCTATTTCTGTAATTTCTAACCCACCATACCCCAAAGGCCTAAAAATAGCACATATGAACATCTGTAGTATACATCAGAAAATGGCTGAATTAGAAGCTTGGGTCACTCAGAAGGACCCTGATATTGTATGCATCTCTGAATCTTGGCTTAAACCTGATATCAAGCAGCATGAGGTGACTGTACCGGGCTATAACTGTTTTAGAAAAGACAGACTGGACAAAAGTGTTGGAGGTGTGCTTATCTACACCTGGCTTGAATTGGATGCCACAGAACTTGCTATACCTGATGCCACAGCCACTACAATGGAAGCCTTATTCATAACTCCGATTCTTGGTAAGTTCAAGAAGTTAATCATTGGGTATGCCTACCTCCCACCCAATGTTGCCGCTGTAGGTTCATCACCTTTCCTGATCTCTCTTGCCAACCTCCCTTGTCATGATCTTATACTTTGTGGTGATTTCAATAATGACTGGCGAGGTCCCTCTAGTAATAAACTGCGGTCCATGTTAGCTGACTCCAATCTATCCCAGCTCATACCTGAGCCCACCTGTATTAATAATAAATCTGTCAAACATACATTGCTTGACTGGGTGGTCACTAACTGCCCTCTGAAGGTCAAAGCAGTGGGCATGCTATCAGACTGTGTAAGTGACCATTCACCTATCTGTGTCTGGAGGAATAACTTCCCTAACCCACCTCCTCGCATCTCCCTTGTATGGGACCTATCCAGGTTTGATGTTAATAGTTACCTCAACTCGATTAATCTCACAAACTGGAACCCTATTAAGACTCTTCCTGACATTAATCAAGCGTTGGGTTTTTTCGTCTCTACTGTTTTACAAATTATTGATAAGCGTGCCCCTCTCAAAAAATACAGGTCCAAGGGTATTAAGGCTCCTTACAAAAAGGCTTACAAAATATGTCAGGATCCTCATGTCCTCCAGGGACTGGGCCTGGCAATCCTTAAAAAAAAGTGGGTTGCCATCTGATTGACAGTACTACAGACAGCTCCACAACAAATTACACCATTACAAATCCTTACAAACAGAACACCTGTGCATCCCCAAGGAGTTTTGGAGACTGGTCAACTTCCTGATAAAAGGTAAAACAGCTATAATCCCTAGCTCTCAACTGCCCAGGGCACTACCCTCATTGACCCTCTATCTATTGCCACAAGATTTAATAAATTCTTCACTGATCTCCAAAAACATACCTTGCTTTTTCATAACTTGTCTGCTCACCTCCCCCACCCCCTTCTCCCCTGGCCTATCTGGGGCTCACCCTGATTTTCACCTAAAACTGGCAACTCTTAAAGATCTCCAGAGGCTGCTCTTCAGTCTGAAACCAGAGAGTTCTCCAGGTCACGATACTCTCGTGCCAAAGTTTCTCAAGTTTGGTGCTCCTGTCCTCGCCCGTCCTGTCCGTGACTTATTCAACAGATCCTTCCTATCCTGTACTATTCCTAACAAATGGAAAGTTGCTGTTGTTGTGCCAGTGCATAAATGTTGGTCCAACTCTGTGGTCAAAAACTTTAGGTCCATCTCCATTCTCTGCCCACTTGCCAAAATTCAGGAGCGCATAGTTTACAATCACCTTCAGAACTATCTGGAATTCCACAATATATTATCCCCCTTCCAACATGGGGTTAGAAAGAATCATAGTACCCTTACTGCTTTATTGAAAGTGACCTCACATATTACTGAAGCCATGAATCAGGGATCTGCCACTGGAGCTGTCTTCATGGATCTCACTAAAGCATTTTATCTGGTAAATCATGACCTCCTGCTCTGGCAGCTCCAGATACTTGGTCTTGATTCCACTGCCCTCAACTAGTTCCAGAGTTATCTTACCTGTCATTCTCAGAGGGTCAAATGGGTTGATTCACTCTCTGACCTTAGACCTATAACCCATGGAGTCCCTCAGGGGTCTATCCTGGGTCCCTTGCTGTTCTCTCCTTTTATCAGTGACTTACCATACCATTGTAGAGAGGCCTCTGTGCATCACTATGCTGATGATGCTATCCTATATTGCTCCTCATCCAACATTACCCATATTAAATGAGAACTTGCCTCTGCTTTCACTGCACTGGAAGTGTGGTTTAGACATAAACAACTTGTCCTCAATACTAAAAAACTAAATGCATGCTATTTACCCACAGACCCTCCTCCCTAGGTGCCCTTGCCCCACTCAATATAACCTCTCTCAATGGAGATACTCTGGAATCTGTCCTTCCTTTTAAATACCTGGGCATTGCTCTGAAACCCTGACTTTCTCTAGTCACTTATGTCTCCTTGCTAATTAAATCCCTGCATCAAAAGATAGGCCTCTTCTATCACATTCATCCCTTTCTCACTGCTGCAGTTTGCCATTGGATTGCCTCCTCTTCCCTCCTCCCAATCCTAACATACAGTGCTCTCCACTGCTGCTGCCATGTCTTTTCTCACACAAGCATACCATTGAGTGGGGAGGGTTGTCCTTGGGGTCACTGCCCGTCACCATCACTGTGACGTCCTTTTCTCCCTGAGGTGGTTACACTTTGAATCAGGACTAAGATTCTCCACCCTGTGTTTCATGTTTAAGCAAATTCATATTTATACTCCCCCCATCTTAGAGATATCATCTGCCACAGAACTGCCCCACATACACTAAGACCTGCCAAACTCCCCCTCCTACAAAGGTCTACTGCTCGGCTTGCTCTTGTGCGTAGGTCCTTTCCCTTTGCTGATGTCACTGACTGGAACTCTCTTCCCCCCTCTGTCCTGTCCTGTCACACTCTCTCTCTCTCTGTTCAAGATCCGCTTGCTCTCCTTTCTTACCGACTCTGCTACATGCTCCTGCTGTAAAGGGCACCGATGACTGCACTTGTTACACCCTTGCTCCCTCGCTTATCTGTTGGCAGTTGTATGATTACTCTGCTATATTTGTTGACAATCTTATGATTACTCTAGTTCAAAATTGAAATGCTCTGCTGTTTATGTATTTTGTATCTACTGTTGTGTAAATATTGTTCTTCTTTGGGTGTGTTCATGAAAACGTAGTACCAATGCCACGGCAATATGCACATTGTAATATAAGTAAAGCAAACTGAAAAAAATAAAAGTCTCACATGCTGTTTTAATCTTTATTGTATGTGTATATACATGTGATAAAATTGTTGTCCTCAGCTTGCAGGAAGTTTTATTTATTTTTTGTCCAACATCAATTGATAGCCTATTTCTTCAGCCTAAACTGTGACATGGGAAGTCATATGTTGTTGCTGTGTGTCTATATAAACATCTAGCATGTATTTTTTACAAATAAAGCTTGTTTTCAATTAAGTAGATGCTGTCCTATCATTTTTTCTACACCTTAGTTACTTTCCATGTTTTATCTTACTGTCCTATGCTCCTAAATAACGTGTTCTGAACGCAGCAGCTGGTGCCTCCTGCTGGTGCATTCAGAACTTACACAGTTGGCATATTTAACTCATGCTGCAGCCTTTTCCTTTTGCTTCTGTTTTGTTGACACATGTGCCCTTCTTGTAATGCCAGGTATGTTATCTTGCCTGGTATTACCATTTTTGTGTGAGCTCATCAGTTTGTAGCGCTTCACCAATCGTGTCCGTGGATTCCTGTAGTGCATTCAGAACCCTCCCCCCAATTGGTTGCAGTCACTCTCGGGATTCTCGTTTGGCCCGTTTAAGTAGTGGGCTGTGAGGGGTACAAAATTTGCTTATTGTAGTTGCCTGGCCCTTTTGGTTTAATTTTTATTTGCCTCCTACTTGATCGTGTCCAGTGTGAGCAGCTGCGATGCGCTTGGAACAATTCATCAGCCTGCCTGCCAAAAGTGCGCTCGGAATGCCAAAGTTAAGTGTTCTTTCTTGTATTGTGAGCTAGGGACCAATGGATCAATGTGCTGCATATGTCGCAGCAAAGCAGCTTGATCTGCATGATTCTGCATGGCCATTTAGTTGTTGCTGCAGCGTGGGAGGCGATTTCTCGATGTGCGGACACCACATGATGCAGTTTCTTGACTGCAATCGAAACGGCATGTGTGGCATCCACGCACATTCACAATGGTCCCTGCAGTCAAGGTGTGGTGTCCAGAGAACGCTTGGAATGCCTGGAAGAGACCGCTTTTTGTTGCTCCTGAAACCGGACATTCTTGGTGCCTCAAACTGTTTGGGAGGTGTCTAGCAAGGTAAGCCTGCTAGTATTCAGGGGGGGAGTAAATTCAGGGCTGCAGGTAAGGTTGCTGGGCTGCTGGTGTGGGGTAGTGCGGGGTAGTGACTGATGCTGTGGGGAGAGTGGGAAGTGTGGGGTACATGCTGGGCTGCAGGTAACTTGGGTTACTGGTGTGGGGTAATGAGTGAGGCTGTGCGGTAGTGACTGATGCTGTGGGGAGAGTGGGAAGTGTGGGATACATGCTGGGCTGCTAGTGTGGGGTATGCTGGGCTGCAGGTAACTTGGGCTGCTAGTGTGGGGTAGTGAGTGAGGCTGTGGAGTAGTGAGTGAGGCTGTGGGTGGAGATCAAGTGTGGAGTACATTTTTTTATTTTTTATTTATTTAGTTTTTGTTGACCGGGTAAGTGCACTAGACAAATCCTGCCTATTTTCAGTCACGACCCGGGGAAGGGGGATACAGATGAATGCCAACTGACCTTGAACGAGATTAAGCTGTTGGTGGTATTTTCCATGAATGAGGGAAATTTTGCCAGGACACTGGGGAAATTCCCCTACTCTTTTCGATAAGTGCCATGGGATCTTTAACAACCACCTGAACTACCACCAATCCAGGCAGATGGGACCTTGGTTTAACGTCTCATCCGAAAGACAGACATGCTGGGTTGCTGGTGTGGGGTATATGCTGGTCTGCAGGCATGGTGGGTTGCTGATGTGGGGTAAATGCTGGGGATGCTGTTGGACAAAAAAATGTATTTTGCAAGCTGCTGAGTGAAATTTTGTTTGTTGTGTGGGTGTTCTCGGAGATTTTAAATGGTATTGGGCTAGCTAGATGGCTTGAATTTTTCTGGTGTGGGGTACTTTCATCTTTACCCCCACCTCATGGTCTTAAAATGGCTGGATGCTGGGCAGGCCTTTATTCACTGCTTCACCATTCAGCCATGTTGAGACCATATGGTGTGTGGTTGTGGGGGGGGACTATTGATCGGCCTGCTTGCTACCAAGATGTTTGTTTAATAAATAATATATGCTTTTCTGCATGCATTTCTGGGCTTTTGTAACATTTTTGCAAACCACCCACCTCATGGTCTTAAAATGGCTGGATGCTGGGCAGGCCTTTGTTCACTGCTTCACCACTCAGCCACGTTGAGACCATGCAGTGTGTGGTTGTGGGGGGGGTTGAAAGTATTGTTTGGGCATGAATGTTTCTGTAGCACTCCACATTGTCAATGGGAATCATTACAACTGGGTATAGTGCTCCTCTGCCAGGGGAAAGGCCATAAAAATGCATTTCTTTACATTGGTTTGCTTGCTGTGTCCATTTTTGTGGTGCTAGGCTGTGATGTCTGTCCGATGTTGTGTCACCCACCACATGGTTTCCACCTGTCTGGATGATTTGTTTTTTTTTTTAATTTTATTTTAGTCTTTGGTAACTGGGTAAGGCCAACTAGGCACAAGTGCCAGTTTTCAGGGGCACTGGGTGGTTAAGTGACTTGCTCAGAGTCACACAGTATGCAATTGGAGGCTGTGAGAATTAAACTCAGGTCTGGCCTGCTGGATATGTATCAAGCTTGTTCACACCTCATTCCTCTAACCTCTAGGTTATTCTGCCAGCCCGATGAGCTGGCTTTTCTTTGCTGCTTGACCGGACCTCCAGCCATGTTGAGACCATGTGGGCTGTGGTTATTTTGGGGGGGGTGATAAAGTATTGTACTTCCAGAAAAATTGTTCTTTAAAATCTGTTTTGCATGTAACAACTGATGTGCACTCTCCTTACTTCCATCATTTCTTCTGCAAACTGACGTGCACTGTCCTTCCTTCCATCATTTCTTCTGAGGACACTGACGTGCACTCTCCTTCCTTCCATCATTTCTTCTAAGTACACTGACGTGCACTCTTCTTCTTTCCATCATTTCTTCAGAGGACACTGATGTGCACTCTTCTTCCTTCCATCATTTCTTCTGAGGACACTGACATGCCCTCTTTCTTCCATGTTTGTTAGGCTGCTGATATGTTCTCCTTCCTTCATCATTGCATCCCCTCAGGCCACAATTGATGTGACTAACTCCTTTGTTCCATCATGTCATCTGTTCTGAGTCAACCAGTGTGTGTTCGCTCTCCCTCTGTCCTTCTCTGTAGTGAAGAAATGGTGCCCTGTTGTGCAGGCCATATCAGCTGTGAAAGAGGATGTTATTGTGTGTGATTAATTCAGAATGTTTCTGCTCTTTAAGGTTCTTCTGAACAATGGAATCTCAACGCCGAAGACCATGTGTTTCTGCAGCATCCTGATTAACGTTGGACTGAGAATGTTGTCCACTCCGCTGACAGGAAAGGAGAGAAGTAAACGCTTCACAGATGACATCAAGAATGACCCTGAACGTTATGAAGCATATCTGAATACCTGCAAAACTTGATCAAAAGCTTACCGTGAGAACCTGGATGAGGAGAAGTGCCGTAAATACAGAGAGAAATATAGGCTGCGAGCACAGAAGCACAGAGAACGTCAAAAGCAAAAGAAACTGGAGCAAACCAAAAATGCGGACTCTACAGTTACTTGCAAACCTACCACAAGAAGAGAGACAAGAGAAGAGGAACAAAGAAAGCAACAAGAAAGAGAGAAATGGAGGGAACAAAAAAGAAAGCAACGTTCAGCTATGTCAGTGCAGAAGAAGCAGAGAATCAATGAAAAAAGATGACAAACCTACAAAGAAGTACAGATCAGCACCACAGTTTCAGTGCAAACAAATGTATCTGATGCAGCTGCAGTGGAGGATCCCCGATCTGATAGTGCCATCCGTAAGGTACTTCAAAGGGCACGGTCAGCACTGCCACGGTCACCCATCCATTTTGCATGTACAGTGGATAAGCTGATAACAACATGTTCACCTTCAAAGAAGGCAGCACTGGAAGAAGGCAGAAAAAACATAGCCTGTTGTGGAAATTTGGGGAAGAAACTGTTGGAGGCTGCAAAGGAGAAAGTCAGTAGTGGACAAAAACAGAAAGGTGAATGGTCCGAACTTCTGTTTTTGGAAAAATATAAGATGCTACGTGATGCCAGCAGAACCCTTGGAATCAGCTGGACAACCCTGATGAATGTAACGCGCAGGGAACAGAAGCGTGTGAAAAATACACACAAATCGGCGTTGCCTTTGGAAACTGCCAATAAAATTCGAAGTTTTTTGAAGAGTCTGCCACCCCTCTACCTTACAAGAAAGGGTTTCTGAAAAGAAGACAGTGTGTGAAAGCCTTCCTTTCCAAACCGCTCAGTACACTGCACCAAGAATTTCTAAAGGAAAACCAAGAGTGCCATATTAGTGCAACGAAATTCAACAGTCTGCGACCTACACATATTAAACTCGCCAAAGAACAGAAACTCGACCACTGCCTGTCTGAGTACTGCGAAAATGTCTCCTTAAAACTATGCACCTTAAACCGCATGGCCGATAATCATAAGATGAATGAGTACAAAGTCCTGAACATATACAAAGCTGTGGAGCTGACAATGTGTCCAAAGGAAGAAGGTAACAGGTTCTTTAGAAGAGACTGTGTGGATAAAATGTTCAACAGCTGTATCATTAATGCAATAGATAATCACACAGAGGAACTGTTGAGGAAATATGGGTCAGAAATGGTAAGGTGGTATCGGTGGGAAAGCATGACTGTGACCAAAACAATAGATGGACTGGAAACAAAAACATCACGGAAAGTGCTGAAGAGCAAGGTGACAACACTACAACAACTTATCAACATGCTTAAGGAGGATCTTCAGTTTTGGGGGTGCCACCTGCATGTGGCTGCATGGCAATACTGCCAGTTCAAAACACTTAATAAGAAACCACCTCAGGGATGGGTTATCATGGTACTGGACTTTGCTGAAAACTATGCCTGCAAATACCAGGATGAGATCCAATCCTGCTACTGGTATCATGAACAGGCTACAGTGCACCCCATTGTTGCATACTACAGATGCACTAATTGTGAAGGTACCATCACAGAATCCCTGGTATTCATCTCGGAGGACATCACACATGACCACCATGCAGTTTGGCACTTCATTAACATGGCCAACACACATCTCACAAAGATCCACATTTTACAGATGGCTGTGGGAGCCAATATAAATCAAAGTGGGCGTTCAATGCAATTTCAATGGCTACCCAAGAATTTGGATTTTCAATTGAAAGGGAGTACTTTGGATCAAGGCATGGGAAGGGCCCTTCCAATGGACAGAGTGCTATTGTTAAATCAATGGCAATGAAGGCTGTTGTGTCATGTCATGCAGTCATTTCCACAGCAGAAGAGCTGTTTCTGTACTGTCGGGATAATCTTACACTAGCACCTCCAACTGAGGGGTGCAGACACTACCAAAGAACTTTCTTCTGGGTGCCCAACAACAGCATAAGAAGGCCAAAAGGAAAAGATGTGAAACCTGTCCCTGGAACTCTACAGATTCAAAGTGTGAAGACTGTGGTGCCTGGTGTGGTGGCCAGTAGAAATTTAAGTTGTTTTTGCATCCACTGCCAAACTGATGATGGCCCATGTTTGAACAACGGACATGTACAACCATGGACAATAAGGAGGCTCACAACTTCACATGTGAGAAACGTTACTGAAATGCCTGCCCACAGGATGAACTCTGACCCTGGTCCTGGCACATCTATGACTGCACCAGTGATGGACCCCTGCACTGTTTCTGGCACGCCACAGCTAGATCCTTCAACTGCTGCTGCAACTCCAGCAATAAACCCCAGTGATGCTTCTACCTATCCAGTGATGGACTCCTGTGTCTCAACTCCAGTGATGGACCCACATGCGGATTCTGGCACTCTACTGAATGAACCCTCAACTGCTAAAGCAACACCATCAACAGACCCTGGTGATGCTTCCAGCACTCCAGTTATGGACTACAACATTGCTTCCATGTCTCCACTGACAGAAGCTTCTTCTGCTTCTGGTGCATCTGCAATAGACCCCACCACCACTGCTCAGCACACTGTACTTCCACTGATTCAAAAGAAAAAGATGAACCCAGACAAAATAGAAGTTGGGAAATTGTATGCAGTGTACTATTCAAAAACATTTTATATCGGGCAGGTGGTGGAATTCCTTGAAGATAGACGTCTTTTTTCAGTCAAATTTCTGCAGCGACGTGCAAACGGATCGTATATATGGCCACAAAAACAGGACACTGATGTGGTCAGGCAACACAGACTTTTTCATGGGCCATTAACTCTGAATGCAGAAAGCCAAGTTGAACCACAAGTAGAGCAAATAATCACGAGATATGAAAAGCTAAAGCAACGCTGGAAGTGAAATCTGTTTTAGTTTGGGACATTATCAAATGTTGCTTTAAAAGCCTAGAGGACATATTACAACATTTATTTTTTTTTTTGTTTGAAGAAATAAACATCCCACGAAAGCAACTGGGTTGCACTTGAATTGCAGTTGTTGTGTCCATCTGTTATCCTGCAGCATAACAAATACATTTTCGTGCAGTTAACTCAAATAGATGTCAAATTGTTAACTTTAAAGAACTTGCACTGAAGCTTGGCGTCCACCATAACATTCAGAACGCATGCCTGGTGTCCACCATAACATTCAGAACTTTAATGATCATTTTTCTCAAGCATTTCAAAGTGAGTTATCTCACAACACAGTGTACTTTTCTCTGCAGGGTCACAGCATGTTGAAATGCCTAAAAAAATCATATATTCTGTATTTAAAAATTGACCCCTCGTCACAGTTTGGTACAACATTTTCATGAACAAAGCCCTTTGCTTTTCTGTATTTTATGATACAATTTTAGGGCTGGATATTCAAACTGCGCCATTCTGAGGCGCAAGCCCTTGCGCTGTGCAAAATAGTTGCGCAGGGGTGTGGCCCAGGCGATATTCAAAGGAGTTGCACTATTGAGCAACTCCTTTGAATATCACCCCCCAGCCACAGCCACTGTGCATGGTGCAGTGAAACTTGCGCCACCGCAAGTTGTCAGAGTGAGCATTCAACTTGGCGGTGGCTATTACCATTACAAAAATCACGATATTCAAAAGGTGACATGCAAATGGGGCCATAATTCATGCAAAGGCACAGGGGGCCATTTGCATCTGATTATGGCCCCATTTGCATGCCATTAGCATGTAGGTGCGCCGATCCCCGAGGACTTGCATCTGGCCGCCCTGCCAGGCAGCAGCCATCGGGGACCAACGCACCCTGCAGCCCGATCGCGGGCAGCAATGTGGCTCCCCACCTCCTCCCACATCTCCCTGGTGGTCCAGTGGACCATAATGCCTGATCACGGGCAGAAAGTAAAATGAACCATCCCCACCCCGAACATCTCCCTAATGCCCGACATCGGGCAGAAAGTAAAATGAACCAACCCCCCCCGAACATCTCCCTGGTGGTCCAGTGGACCATAATGCCCGATCGCGGGCAGAATGTAAAATGAACCCCCATCCAAACATCTCCCTGGTGGCTAGTGTCTCCCACCCCACCCACCCACCCAGTTCCACCACCCGCCTCCCCGCAGCCGTGGGTGGCAGCATCCCACCCACCAAGTTGCTCGGCTGCCGATGACTGCCCAGTAGGGCTGCACCGTTTGGTGCAGAGCAAGAATTGCGGCGCAGCCCATAACCGCACATGACAGTCCAGATTTGTGGAATGAATCATTCACAAATCTGGACTGTCATGCACGGTATGGGCTGCACGCCCATTGGCTCTTGCTCTGCACCACCGGTGTGTTGCCCACCGGCAGTCAGTCGGCGGCAGCGGGCAGCAGGCAGGTGGATGCTGCTGCCCACCGCCGCCGGGGAAGCGGGTGGTGGTTCTTCGGGTGGGTGGGTGGGGGACACTAGCCACCAGGGAGATGTTTGGGCGGGGGTTCACTTTACATTCTGCCCGCGATCGGGCATTACGGTCCACTGGACCACCAGGGAGATGTTCGGGGGTTCATTTTACATTCTGCCCGTGATCAGGCATTAGGAGATTTTGGGGGTTGGTTCATTTTATTTTCTGCCCGCGATCGGGCATTAGGGAGCTGTTCGGGGGTTGGTTCTATTTTACTTTCTGCCCGTGATCGGGCATTTCGTCCACTGGACCACCAGGGATGTGAACGGGAGGGGGAGCTACATTGATGCCCGCGATCGGGCTGGTGGGGAGTACACTATGGCCGCGATCGGGCTGGGGGCACAGGGACTGAGTTGGGGCCAGCCACAGGTGGCAGCTGCTGTGTTCGCCCTGCAATACAGCAGCTCACCTGTGGGTGGTCTCGCTCACTGCTTTTTTTGGCTCAAGGTCCTGCAGGCTCAGGTTGGGGTTGCGCTTACATCCCTGCACAGCCCGGCTGAATATCGGGCTGTGCAGTTTATGCATGATTCTCCCCTCCTGTTGAGCATGCATTCATTTGCATTGCGCTGTTGCTCAGCCTGTTTTCAGTTGCGCAACTGCCTCCTGCTGAATATCGCAGAATGGCGCAATGTAGGACTTGAGCATGTGCAACCCTGTTGCGCATGGCGCAACCCTTTTGAATATCTGGCCCTAAGTGTGTTATCAAAGACCACTATCATTTATTGTTTACATCCACTTGTTGAACTGTCTTTACCTGCTATGCCTATGTGTTTTTATCATGTTGTACTCCTGTGTTGACCCTAAAAAAGGGACTGTAATTGCCTCAGTGGACTTACCCAGTTACCAAAACCCAAATAAATAAATAAATCATGGGGGTAACAAGGTGGTGGCCCGACTGGGAGACGGGTGTGGACGGACGGTGGATGGAGAAACGGGTGCCTGGAAAGTAGAAACTAACCGTGGGGCCAAGGGGGAGAAAATGTGAGTAAAAAAAAATTCTCCAAGCAAGGAAGTAGGAGGCAGAGCCCACTCAGGACAAGAGTCTATTGAGCGTTGTCCTGCTGAAAGAGGCACGTTGCCTGGTATGGGCATCCAGGGCATATTATTTAATGAAAGTATACATTGTGCTCTAAGTTGTTGCTTTGCAAATTTCCAAAATGGGGACAGAGCAGATTTCTGCCAAGGAGGTTGCAACCACTCTGGAGGAGTGGGCACAAAATTGGCCTTCTAATTTGCCCTGAGCCATGGAGTTACAGTGGTGAAGGCAAGCCACTGTCCAAGCAGATAAACATTTAATATTAATTGGCTGGCCCAGCTGGTTAGCTTTGAAGGAAACAGAGTTGCTTGGAATGACGGATGTCCTTGGTTCTATCGATGTAGAACCTGAGGCCTCTCTTTACATACAGGGAGCAGAGAGTTCTTTCTCCCTTGTTCTGAAAATTAGGAAATACATGGATAATACCAAGGGCTGGTTCAAATGGAACTCCCAAACCAATTTGGGCAAGAACTTAGAGTGTATGGGGAGAAATGAAAATCACATACCTACTGTAATTCTTGACCTTCATGTGGATCTTCACCATTCATCACTGTCAGGGTGTCAGCCAGAGGTGCAGCATGACACGGGAGCTTTTTTTTCCTAGGGGGAGGAGCCAGCAGTGCCACCCATGAGGCCGATGTATTGCATGGGGCTCATGGGTTGGCCAGTAATGGCTGTTGGCTCCTTCTCCACCCCAGTGCTGCTCATCGGAGAGACAGAAGGAAAAGAGAGGGATAGAGAAAAACTGAGGGTGAGGCAAGGGTGTCTGAGGGACAGAATAAGGAACAGATATAAGCTGAAAAAGGAATAAGTCGGCCAGAGGACAGATGAGGGGGATGGTCTTGGGGGGGTGAGCTCTTTAGGCCCCACTCCCTGGACAGCTATTCAGGAGTCAGGAAAGAAGGTAAAAGAGATGTGAGAGAGAGAGAGAAAAAGAGAGAGAATGATGGGGGAAAAGGGAGAGAGGGACCTAACTTCCTTCGCACCGGATCCAGGGCTCAGAGACTTGGGGTGGGGATGCACCTCTTAGATGCAGACAGCCCATTAGCCAAAAGAAACAGCTGAAGCAGAGTATCTACTGTATATCTCTGCTTTACTGCCTCTTCCAAGGTTAAGACTGAGCGCTGCATGGTGGTGCAGAGAAGGTCCCTTCCCCATCTCATCTTGGGTGGAAAAAGCCACCACTGGATGGGATCCCCCCCCCTTCGCTATCTCTTCCCAAGGAGAACCCTCAGGATTCAGGGGGGAGGGAATGGGGAGTCCACTCACTCATAACTAGGGGTGTCCAGTAGCATCACTCCCACCAAGGGATGAGGCAAGGTACCTGGAGAACCCTGAGGCATGCAGTACTGATGCTGGCAGTCTGAAGGGGCTGGAGCTGGGGCACATTGAAGCTTCCAGACACTGTAAAGTGCTTCCTGGAAAGGTATGGGACATGAAGGGGCCACCAAGTGGTCCACACTGAATTCACCAAGGAAGGTGCACGTTGTATGCTCAGTGTTGCGTCTTGTAACATATGACAGGTGCAGGTTCTTGGCCAGTCTCACAAGGAAGCACTGATACTCTTTTCAATTGGTGTCAGAGGACAGGTGGACAGATGTATCCTCTACCTCAGTGGAGGAAGATGAGGAGGCAGAAGAACCCGAAGATTCAGACTCCTGCTGGGTGGTGGATCTATGGAACAGCCTCCTGGCAGAGGTTGTTGGGGCAAAAATGGTAGGGGAATTCAGAAACACATGGGATAGATATAAAGGCACTCTAGTGATAGGAAATCGAAGGTAAGCCACAGATCATTTAGGATCTGTGGTATATGAAACAGGTAGGGAATATGAGCAGACTAGGTGGGCCAAGCGATCCTCATCTACCATCAAATTACGTTTTTATGTTTGTCTGGAGCCAGTTGTCCATATATGGAAAGACTTGGATCCTGAGATTTCAAAGGTGTGCTGCAAGAACTGCGAAGCACTTTGTAAAGACTCAAGACACCGAGGATAACCCAGAGGTTAGGACTTTGAACTGGTAGTGCAGACCCAAGGCCACAAATCAAAGGAACTTGTGGTGGTCTGGGTGTACCAGAATATGCTGGTAGGTGTCCTGCATATCCAGGGATGCCAACCAGTCCTGGAGTTTGAGGAGTGGAAGAAGGGTCCCCAGGGAGACCATCTTGAACTTCTCGTGGTACAGAATCTTGTTTAGTTTTCTGAGGTCAATGATGGGATGCATGCCCCCTGTCTTTTTTGGAACTAGAAAGTAATGAAAGTAGAGGTCTGTGTTGCATTCTGCTAGAGGTACTACTTCCACTGCCATGTTTCTCAGCAGGCTCGCAATCTCTGAAGTGAGGATGTCTGACTTGGTGACTGGGGAAGGATAGCCTTGTCATTTTCCACTAGGATGACAATTTTATCCGCAATAAGCTGGGAAGCCAAAATTAGCCTATCCTTATGAGGAAAATATTAACGGTCTATTATCTTACAGATGGAAGGAATAGTAGCCAGCCTATCCCACATCACCTCCACAAGGATTTCAAAGGCTGAAGGAACTGGAAGTGGGAGGTTATCAAATATGTTTGGGACATGGAATCACTCCAGGTTGCAGTCATTTATCTGGGTTGGGGGCTGAAGTCCCAAGAGCTAAAATAGCCTACATATTCCTGAGCAAGGTTTGAAAAGAAAGATCTTCCTGAGGAACAAAAGTAGGAACTGGATATTTGTCCTCCAGGCTGAAAAAAGGTGTCATCACCACCCTCAGAATGAATGAGGTCAGGGCAAGACTTGTCTCCCTCCAAATCCACCTCAGAAGAAGGAGCAGGAAGTGGTGTGGACTTTGCAAGGCCTACCCCAGGCCTTGGCATCAGATAGACAGGAGATACCAGAAGGGGGCCAGCACTGGAGTCAGCACCAGCACCAAAGGCGCCCATGCAGGCCTGGCACCTGCTCCAATAGAACTGGCACCTAAACCCTCTCCAAATGAACTGGCACTGGAAGCTGCGCCATCCAAGCACCCAAGTCAGAAGAAGCTAAAGAAAGGCCCAAATGCAGTGCCAGAATAGGCCTAGAAAGGCCCAAGTCTGAAACCAGATCCAAACCAAACCCTAGGGTCTAGCCAGCACCAAAGTAACTGGAGATGGTACCAGGGCCAACCCCTGCAAAGAGACAGAGTGAGGGGGAGTGGCACATGGAACCAACATTGGTGGAGGGATTACCATCAAGGGTAAAGGATCCATTGGCAGTGCGAGCCCCCATCATGAACAGCGGCACTGTTGTTTCATTAATCAGCAGGGACCCTGGTTTTCCATTTTTACCGGTAACACCGGTAGCAGTCATGGAATCCTGCTTGGTTTGCGGATTTTGAATTCTTGTACCGGTGCCTCACGGAAATTGCATGTCACTGCACAGAATCTCTAAGATTTCAGCATCTTTTTTCATTTTCTCTTTCTATGCCCTCTTCTCACAACATCAGTCTCCACTTTTCAGAGATCCCTAGGCTGGGTATCCCCTAGCTTCACCCCAGGAAATGCTGAGGAGCTCCTGTGGGTCTGCCCCTATCCTGCTTGGGTTGTACTCCCCCCAGGTGGGAAGGGAAGGGAAGGGACCCCAGGTCACCCCTCCATGCTCCCTTAGTGTGTGTTGGCAGCCCAGTGGGTTTCTCATGGAGCCTGGTTATGAAGTCTGGGGCACCTGGGTCCCTTCTGCCAGTGGCCGATGTGGGGTGATTGTTCCTGGTTTTCTGGTCTCTGTCCCTGAGGGCGCCGGCACTAGAGGAGATCCAAGGAGGTAGGTTGCATAGAAACATGCCACTGCTCCAGATCCTGGCTAGCGTTGTCCCCTCCTGATCACTCTGCAGCACCACTGCACCACCACCCATGGTCATACAGGTGGTGGTAAAGCAGCAGGACCTGCAGCCCACCCTCCCCGGAGGAGAAGAGCAGTCCCCCGGGTGCTCAATCCTACTCCCCTGGCCAGACCTCCAGCAACCCGAGTTCGCTTCTGACCCTGGGTCACTGGCATTGTAAGCAGTAGTGCTACTGCAGCACCAGTGGGCCAACCCAGATTTCAGCATCTTAAAATGAATGCTGTTGTGCTTTGCATTCTTTCTGCTTTGCTGCATATAGAGTCAGTAAGGAAATCACCCGCACTGCTTTGTTGTAACCAGCCATTCAGTTTAACAACCCGTGCTTCCCACCAACATCTGCATCACCTGAGGACTGATTTCCTTCATGAAAAACCACAGTTTTCATGTAGTATGTGCCTAAGTATATATATATTACACTATATGATACAATAAAAATACAAGTATCAGCACACATGGGCAGGGCCACTGGAAAATTGCAGGAAAAGTAACCTGAAATTGCAGAGATTTTTTGCAAAACTTGCTGGGAACTTTCGGGAGTTCTACTATAGATCCGGAGTGCTTCACAATAAATCCTTTACTGTTTTCTACAGCATATATTAGTCAGCATAAACTACTAAATCAATACACTGACACTTGAATATGTTTTAAATGTGAAGAAAAACTTCTGTTTCTAACATGAATCCTAATCGGATAAGATGTGTTGCCTCTTCCAAAATGTAAAAACATCTGCCTTATACAGTGCTATATTCTATTTAGTGAGCCACAGAAAATCAATATTAAATAAATCCAGAATAAACAAATTTTATCTGTTTCTGGATGTAGAATAATGAAGCCTGATCAAAAGCTATTTACAGTGCTCTGTCAACTATTCACTGACTTTGGTGTAAGAAAAAATAAGCAGATGGAGTGGTAAATAGTTCAGTTTTAGTAAAATGTTGTAAAGTGTTTCATGTTCATAATTTGCACTGTAGATACTGTGCACTATTATTAAAATCATATATTAAAATGTTATATATGGGTGTTATTATGGCTGGCAGTGTAGCCTAGTGGTTAGAGTAACAAACAGTGATTGAATTGGGTACATCCAGCAGACTTGGATTTGATTCCCACAACCTCCACTTGCATACTGTGTGACTCCAAGCAATGTCACTTAAGCTCCCCAGTGCTTCTAGGTCACTCCTAAAAACAGGCAGTTCTGCCTAGTGGGCCTTACCTGATTTACAAAGAATATAAAAAAATTCCACTATATGTTTATTACATCATAGAATAGTAGTCAGCGTACCATGTAATTTACCTGAGTTTTACTTGGGCTGCAATGATTTTGTAGTCAGGTTTTTATTGTATTCTTTGCAGATAAGCATCTAGGTTGTAGATTGCTAAATGCAGGATCACTGTTACCAACTAGCTTATTCAAGTTTATAATCAGCAGGGCCATCCAAAATCCTCAGTTGTTTGAATGAAAACTAGTCTGAATAGAAGTATGTTCACAAGGAAAAAAACTGCCTTACTGCTTATGAAAAGACTTCACAGTTAGCACCCCATTTAGGCGAATTGGATCATTTGCACCTTTTCTCCCACCTGCTGTTTCAGTCTCTGTGACAACAAAAAGTTTTCTGATAGACTGCTTCAACAAAAAGCAAATGTTAAGTATTTAAGTCTACTTGTGTTTGCCAGTGGATTTTGAAAGCACATTCAATGACATACAGAATGTAAGACCCCAGGGGCTGTATGATGCTGGTGGGCCGAGTGGTGCTCAATTCACATCTGAGCTCAGACATGAAAACTGGAAGACACCCTTCTCATGGACACCAAGTAAAAGAAAAGCATCCACATGTCTGGAAGATGCATGAATCCATTTGAAGGTCCACTTGTGGATTTTTTAGGTGAAGACACTTCATTTCAAAGAAGCAAATTACCCCTGGCCATCCACTCCTTCAGGCCTGCCAAGGCCCCCTAGCACCGCTGCTGAGTCCCAACTACCATCCACTGCCCCTTATTGCTGTGCTACCAGGTAACCCAAAGTAACCCTTCATTGAGTGGGCCTCTACCCCTGTGGGATGCTACCAGGGGAGGAGAATTGCCCCAAAGCACTTCCTATGTATCCTGGGCATGGCAAGGGTCAGAATGGACACATGTCTGGAGCTTTTGGCTTATGGAGGGATCAGCAGCCATCCTTTGGTTGGCCAGCAGGTGTTTTCCCATTTCTTGGGAGTGTGACAGGCCACTTGATGTCAAGGCAGAAGTCGGCATCTGTCACGCTCCCTCCCGCAGTGAGAGCCAATGTGTTGTCAGGCCTCTGGCCTCCACCAGGGGCCAGCAAATGCTGACCCATGAACCAACCCTCCCTCCCCAGAGAAGGTGAGTGGTTATTGGACATTCAAGCCTTCACCCACTAGCTGGCCTTCCAACACCCAAGTCAAGTCTGTTCCCAAACCCTGGTCAGCGGTGTCACAGGCAGAAATCCAATTCAGGCAGTTAAATTATAGGTAGAAAAAACAAAGGTAGTCCACCTTAGCGGTGATGGTTCAGATTAATTCACATCTGAGTTCTAACAAGCAAAGAGAGCAAGTCATTTGTAACTTGTGCATGTGGGGTGTGGGCGTTGAAGAAAGGGGATCATAGTGCTGTCACTACTGCCATCACCCCAGAGGGATGTGGACTGCAATGTTGCTACTGCCATCACACTGAAGGGGTGGGGGTTGTAGTGCTTCTACCATTACCACTGGTGGATGGGGAATGTAGTATTGCTGCCATCACACCTAAGGGATGGGGGCCGCAGTGCTACTGCTTCTGTCACACCTGAGGGAGGGAGGTCATAGTGCTGTTTCTGCTGCCATCACAACAGAGGGATGGGGGCCGTAGTGATGTTGGTGCTGCCATTGCACCTGAGGGATGGGGCCGTAGCGCTGCTTCCATCACACCTTAGGGATGGGGCTGTAGTGCTGCTGCTACCATCACATCTTGTACCTAAAATAACTTTAAATTGGTACAAGGATGGATGGATGTGCAATAGTGGAGGTCAAAATTGCTAAAATGCATGTTAGCAAAGTTGAAAATTGCTAAAGTACACAGAACCAAATACCGGTAAAACCGGATTTTGGCTTAGCAGACACCGGTGACAATACAGTTTTTTACAATGTGCAAAATGGAATATGCCCTTTCTCAATCCCGGTAAACCAGTGTCCCTGTATAATCAGTCCAGAAAGGTGATTCCACGCAGTGACTGCGAAATTACCTTTTAGGACCGAATAACACCATGACAGTGACTGAATTCACGAGGAGGGGTCCCAATAACCCCATGTTGAAAATGTGGTGAAAACAATTCCTCAAAATGGCCGAGATATGCATCAAAATTGAAAAAAACCATTTATGCCATTATACAGCTTACTGACATTTCTTCAGTTCGCGGTCGGCTTTGAAGATTGCAGATGTGTTCCCGATCCACCAAAGATCATTGCGCCATGCTCCAGAGGTAACCATGGGGTGAGGGAGGTGTGGGGAGGCAGGGTGCTCAGAGGGTGGGTGTGGGTTGGGGAGGGCCACCGGACTCAATGAGGGACCGTTTTCTGGTTTGCAGGTTGTGGACAGTTTTTGTTTTACAGGGGCATTTGGCATGCTGGGATGGGCTCCCAGTGTGCCACCTTAGTATTTTTTTGGGGGGGAGTTCTGTAGCTGATGGGGGATTGGGCAACCCATTGGCACACAACAAATGGGGGGGCATTATGCCGACAGGAAGAGGGCTCCCCCCATCTGCAAATTAAACTGGGAAGGAGGGACATGATGCCGAGGGGGAGTGGGTTCCCCATTCAGCAAATAAAGTGGGTTGGGACATGACAACAGGGGGATTGGGCACCCCTGAAGTTGGCTCTCTGCATGGCGGCAGTCAGCGCCGCCATGTTTATGTGAAGGGCTTCACCAGGAAAGGCACGTAGGGAGGGCATGTTTTGGTGCCGCTGCATGATGAGCTTGGCTCTCATTGCAGTGGACTTTTCTTAGATGTGCTCACCACATTATGTATTCCTGGTGTGGCGCTGGCATGCAGGCTTATTGGGGAATGAGGGATGCACCTACTGATGAGTGCCCTGCATTCGCCCAACAGTGACTGCACCTCCAAATCTGCTATTAATGCAATATGCTGGTTGGTGCACGAGCCAACATTAAAACTGCCACTGTGGGACAAGTAGATTTACTCAGAGCATTGGTGCAGTGTCTAACTTTTTTTTAAAGCACAACTAGCTTGACCATTCAATACAGTAGTCAGTTTTTTTTCTGTTCTTTGGTAACCAGGTAAGGTTACAAAACAATAAATCCAAAGTAGCCCACCCTCAATTTGAGCAAATCAAATTGTGGCTCTGTTAACTGACAGCCCTATCTCTTCTACTTCCCTAGTCTGACAGCCAGTCCCCAGTGTGTTAACATTCTGTGACAAAATTGTTTGGAGAACATTGCAGATACCATCCTTTTCCTTCCTGGGTGGGTAGCATGCTAAGATGGGTGGAGGTGGGCTACATAGGATTTTAAAAACTGGGATCAGACAAGACTTTTGGGTGCAGGATCATGTTAAGGATAGGAGAAAGTATATTGCTGCCATTAGGTGTAGGGTAGGGGGAGGTTGCAAAGAGCATCACTACCATTATGGGGAAGCGGGAGGAAAGAGAGCATTGCTGCGATTAGGTCTGGGGAAGGGAGATGAGGACAGATTATTGCTGCCATTATGTAGATTGTGGGAGGAGACAACATTATTTCCACTAGGTAGGTGGGAGTTGGGGGAGAAGAAAGTTTTCTTTTACAAGGTTTTGGAGAGGGGGGAAAAAGAGAGCAGAGCACATTGCAGCATTCTGGTCTGGTGTAGAGGTGCGAGCACTGCTGCCATATTTTCCTCCAGGAGAAGAGGAACTTTGCCTAGTTTAGAAACACAGACAATGAAACCACAGAAGCAAAAGAAAAACAAGCACTTGTCAATGCCGAATGTTCACTTGCAGGTATTTGCAGTGGTATTTGGCACTTGGACATGGCTTAAAAAAAATCAGTGACAAGAAAAAATTCCTCACCTTAGTAATTGTGTTTCTTTTAATGGAGTCTTGCTGTATTCTGACATATGCAGTTAGCCCCAGCACTTGAACTGCCCCGGAAAGGAAAGAGTTAATTTCTATGCCAGGCATAAAATGTTGAGCTAGAGCTCGGTTTTCAAACCTCTTTCTGTGGTACTTCAGAGTGTAACTGTTAGATTCTTACGAGCAAACTAATTACACTTCCAGTGTGGAAATTGTAAATATATAAGCCAAAAGACAACAACTTGGGTCCAAAAGACCCAAGTTGAGAACCCAAAAGAAAAATAGGTAGTGAACAAAGATATATAAACATAACTACCCCACCCTAAAGAGATGGGGTACAAAGTACACCCCTGAGGTGCAACACTGTACCTGCTAGCCCACTTCCCAAAAACTAGGTTCTGAGGTCAGAATACAGCCAAGGCTCGATTAGAAGAAACACAATTACTAAGGTGAGTAATTTATTCTTCAAACAACATGAAATCTTGCTGTATTCTGACATATGCAGACTACCAAACAGTACCTCCAAGGAGGAGGGCTACTGAACCTATTTTGGGAATAGACTCTGCAGCACTGCTGTACCAAACCTAGCATCACTCATAGCCTGGATAATTAGAGAGTAATGCTTGGTGAATGTATGGACTGTTTTCCAGGTGGCTGCCTTGCAGATCTCTAACAAGGTATATCTCTGGCAACAGCCAGAGAAGCAGCTGTGCCCCTAGTCGAGTGAGTCCTCAGGCCTGAGGGAGGTGTTTTACCTAGCTTGGCATAGCAGAATTATATACAAGAGACAATCCACCTGGCAATAGTTCTTTAAATATTAGGCCTACCTTTCCCCACTTCACCATAAGTGAGAAACAATTGAAGACAGTCATTCCAGTGTGCCTTAGTATGCTCTATGTAGTAGCTAAGTGCCCTTTTAACATCCAAACGGTGTAATCTTCTTTCTCCTGAAGAAGAATGATCAGTGAAAAACACAGGAAGAGACATTGACTGGTTCAGATGAAAATCTGAGACCACTTTGGGTAAGAACCTCCTTTTAGTTCTGAGGACCACCTTATCCCTATGGAATGAGATAAAATTAGGTTCAACTGACAGGGCCTGTAATTCACTAATTCCCCTGGCAGAAGTGATAGCTACCAGAAACACAGTTTTCCAAGTCAAGTACTTAAGCTGAGCTGAAGCCAGAGGCTCAAAGGGTAGCTGCATAAGATGAGCAATGCAGATATTGAGATCCCAAGCTGGGGTAGGCTCTCTAAAAGTAGGGTTGACATGAACCAGATCTTTAAAGAACTTACTAAAGACAGGATGAGATGCCAAGGAAGAGCCCTTCCCTGCTGATAGGAATGCAGACATAGCTGCCAAATGAACTTTTAAAGTGGCTAGCCTAAGGCCTAGGTCATTAAGGTGAACCAGGTAATCCAAAACTATAGCAATGCCAGCAGCATCTAGTAGAATATATTGGTGGGAACACCAAATGCTGAATCTTTTCCATTTGGAATTATACATTTTCCTGGTAGAAGGTTTCTGAGAAACCTTAAGAATGTCCAAAACTCCCTGAGAAAGATGCATGCTTGCATATTCTAACTCTTCAAGAGTCAGGCCTTGAGATTGAAAGACTGGAGATAAGGGTACCATATTCTCCCCTGTGAGGAGGTTAGGAGATTATGTCTCTTGGGAAGAGACAGGGGGAGTGAGACTGCTAGGGACAACAACAGAGGATACCAGGATTGTCTGGCCCAATCTGGAGCCACTAGAATCACTGTCCAGGGCTGTGACCTAATCTTGACTAGAACCCTGAATAACAGGGGAAAGGCATACAGGAACCTGCCTTCCCAATCCAACATCAGAGCATCCAGGGGAACCATCCCTAGGACTAGAGGTCTGCAGCAGAACTGGGGAAGTTGGTGATTGTCTGGGGCTGTGAAGAGATCTATTTCTTGAGTGCCAAATCTGGTGAAGATTACTTTCAGGATGAGAGGATCCAGGGACCACTTGTGATGGCCCTGGGAGATTCTGCTCAAAGCATCTGCTAGCATTGTCCTTCCCTGGAAGGTGGATGGCTATTAGGGAGTAGGCCAGAGACCATACTTTCATTGCCTCCGTGCACAAGGCCGTGGACCGAGTGCCCCCTTGTTTGTTGATGTACTACATGGTGGTGGTGTTGTCTGTCCTGACCTGAACCACCTTGTCCCTTACTGAGTCTGAGAAAGCTTGATGGGCTAAGAATACTGCCCTGGGTTTCAGAAGACTGATGTGAAGGAGAGACTCTTGTGGAGACCAAACATCCTGTGCTGTGAGAGCTCCAAGGTGGGCCCCCAGCCCAAAACAGAAGCATCTGTGGTAAGAACCACTGAAGAGTTTGACTGAGGAATGGGACACCTTGTCTGAGTTTGTCCTGATCCAGCCACAACTGGAGAGCTTGGACCACAGTCTGAGTCATTGGAATCAACTTGGTAAGATAATCTTCCTTCTGAGACCAAAAAGACCTTAGGTGGAACTGAATGTCCCTCATCTGGAATCTGGCTCTTTGCACCACTGCAGTGGAAGCTGCCATGTAGCCTAAGAGCTGAAGAAAATGTCTTGCTGGACGAGAAACCAGAGAATGAAATGAGGAAGCGAGCTCTGTAAGGGCCTTTACGCTTGCTAGTGGGAGGAATGCCTTTGCTTGAACAGTATCTAACCCTATCCTTATGAAAGTGAGGAGTTGTACTGATTCAAGAACTGATTTTGGAAGACTGAGAAGGAATCCCAGAGAACTGAGCAAATCTTGAGAGACTTCTAGAGTTGACCTGACCTGGTTGGAAGACTGTCCTACAATGAGCCAGTCACCCAGGTATGGGAATAGAGAAATCCCCTGACTTCTGAGGAAGGCCACTACTACTGCAAGACACTTTGTAAACACTCTTGGAGCTGATGTTAGGCCAAAAGGCATGGCTCTGAACTGATAACTGCCTGACTGCAACTCGAACCTGAGGTACTTTCTGTGGGAGCACCTGATAGGAATGTGGAAATAGCCATCCTTGAGGTCCAGGGATGTTAACCAATCCCCTGGCCTTACAGAGGGAAGAATTACTCCTAGAGTCATCATTTTGAACTTTGGTTTTAAGATGTGTTTGTTCAAATACCTTAAGTCTAGGATGGCTCTCTACTCCCCTGTCTTTTTTGGGGTAAGGAAATATCTGGAGTACAGACCTTTGCCCCTGTGTGGAGTAGGAACTCTCTCCATGGCTCTGAGAACCAGCAGAGAGGAAACCTCTGCTTCTAGAGCAATGGTTTCGGAGGTGTTTGCAGGTGGGAAAGACTTGACCCTCATTTTTGGAAACTTTTGGAAACCGAGGGCCAGTCCCTGGCTTACTACCTCCAGGACCCACTTGTCTGAGGTAACAGACTTCCATGCCTAGAAGTAATAAGCCAGTCTGCCTCCTACTGGAATTGGGGAGTCAACCCAGACTAACACATCAGGGTGTCTGCTTGGCAGGAGCCTTGGACTGGGAAGAGGATGCAGCCCTGCTCATCCTACTCCTGCCTCTCTCTCTTGGAAGAACTCCCTCTGAGGGAAGGGGGAGGAGGGTTGTGCTTGGTAGAAAGGTCTGTGAAAAGGCCTGCCCTTGTCCCTAGACTGCTGCTTTTGAGGACTGGCTTGCCTTTCTTTGGCCTGTGCACTCCTGTAAGTGGTCTTGTTCTCATCCATTTTCTTCATGTAAACCTCTGTCTGCTCCCAAAACAGAGAATTACCCACCACAGGGAAATCCACGGCCTTAGCCTGGGTGTCCTGAGAAGGGCTAGTGCATTTGAGCCAAGCATGTCTCCTCAGAGACACAGATGTAGTCATGACTCTCAATGCCACATCGTTGGAGTCCACAGCAGCATGGAATTGCACTTTGGATGCCTCAATCTCATCAGCAGCCATCTCCTCCAGCTCTTTGGCTAGCTGGGGGAGGCCTGTTTAGCCAGTTCCACAACCGTATCCCACCTGGACTTCTAGTATCTGGCTGTGTAGGCCATATAAGTAGCCTGCCTGAGTCCCAAGGAAGATGCCAAATATTGTTTCTTGGCCATGGCATCCACCTTCCTGGAGTCTTTATCTGGGGGGTGTGAAGCCAAAGGTATATGAGCCCTGTCACAGGCTGCAGCCTGCACTACCTCAACATGGCTGCAATGATTGAACAAAAACTCTATACCTGAGCCTAATAGCATATACCTCCTGTCCATTCTCTTATCCACAGGAGGTAAAGAAGTTGGTGTCTGTAAAATCTTTTTTGTCTGTTTCCCCAGGGATTTATGGAGGGGAATGGACAACCTCTTGGACTCTGGGATGTCCATCACTCTAACAAAATCAGGCTCTTCTTCC
This sequence comes from Neoceratodus forsteri, assembly GCA_016271365.2. NCBI lineage: Eukaryota > Metazoa > Chordata > Ceratodontiformes > Ceratodontidae > Neoceratodus > Neoceratodus forsteri. Next base: position 277,881,269 of record CM057459.1, read on the forward strand.
TCCTCAACAGCTTCTACCATAGAGAGCCGGAGGGTTTCAGCCACCTTTCTGTAAAACAAATAGTGAGATGGGGACTTAGAAAGCCTTGGAGGGGAGACGTTGGAGGGTCTGTCTGGATAGATGTCCAGTTCAATGGGCACATCCAGGCCTTCAAAATCATTGTCATTATCATCATCATCATCCAGTAACTCTTCATCCCCCCCATCCAGATCATAATCCGATGGAGTCGGATCTGACCAAACCGAATGCCTAACTTGCGGCGCCTCTTCGGACGGAACCGGGTGAAGTAATTGCACAATAGTGATCGCTTTGGCTATTTCTTCAGCAGTTGGAGTATGGGGTGCTGGATCCAAACCAACTGATTTTTTTCATCTTTTTGACTGAACTGACCCCTCGGGGTCAGCTCTCCTTTTGCCTGAGGATGTATTGCCCAGATCAGTGGACACCTCCTCAGGTTCAGTCGGAACCAAACCGGGCTGACCATCCGGGTCAGCAGACTTCTCAGCTTCCTTTTCCTTTGGCCTACTCAATCTTTTTTCCAGAGTGGCCTTAGGAACATTTTTACCAATCTGGCAGTCTGTTTTGAGGTGGTCAAACCCCAGACAATAAACACAGACAAAGGCCTCCCCACACTCTGTACAGTGTTGAAACCGAGTGGGACCGTTTTTTTTTCTTGGGTTTCTCAGACATGACCAGACTAGAAAAAATTACCCTTATAGCTTTTAGCCGGGTAATACAGCCCTGTCACGGGTTGTGTAAATAAACCAATAAAAGTCTTTTTTAAAACTGATAGGAACCAGCACACCACAACTAAATTCCCAGAAAATAAAATTTAACACACAAGGTCGGTTCCAAACCGGACTGACCGATAGGAACCGAAGATTACAATTTCCACAGTAGAAACAACAATATCACAGTTCACTACCTATCTATGTTACTATACCATAGACAGAGGCACAAAACTGAAAATAAACAAATTGGTCGAAAAACTGACGCGTTTTGAAACTTTACTGAACCGAAGCGAAGGCGCAATCTTCGGAGCGACTTCACAGGCAGAGTAAAGAATCTGACAGTTACACTCTGAAGTACCACAGACAGAGGTTTGAAAACCGAGCTCGAACTTAACATTCTATGCCTGGCATAAAAATTAACTCTTTTCTCTCTGGGGTAGTTCAAGTGCTGGGGCTAACTGCATATGTCAGAATACAGCAAGACTTCATGTTGTTTGAAGGAAGTAAAACGAGGGACACAGTTTGACAATTGGTTCTGTCCCCTGAAACAGGCACCATATGAATATTGGTGTAAAATACTTTGGGCGGGATATTCAGACTGCGCTAGGCTGTGGCGCAAGCCTGGGCGCAGCACAACTTGGATGCACAGGGTTGTTGACAGGGTGATATTCAACGGAGCTGCGCCATAGCACCGCATCATTGAATATTGCTCCCTGGCCACCCGCAGTGCACATGGCGCAGTGGCACTGCGCCAGCACAAGTGGCCAGAGTGGAGCAGGGGGATGTGCAAGTGCAAGTGCCGTTGCGATAGGCACAACCACCGTGATATTCAAAAGTGCACATGAAAATGGGGCCATAAGGTATGCAAGGTGCAAATGAGGCCATTTGAATGTCATCATGGCCCCATTTGCATGCAGGTGCACTGATCCCCGGCGACTTGCACCTGGTGCCCTGCCAGGCTGCAGCTGTTGGGGACCAACACCCCCTGCACATCATGGCAAAGTGCTCCAATGCCCGATCGTGGGCATGTGTAAATTGAAGAACGCGTCCAAGATCCCTGGTGGTCCAGTGGACCGCTTACTGCCTGATCGTGGGCATAAGTATGTTTAAAACTGTTAACCCTATCCCTGGTGGTCCAGTGGATCACTCACAGCCTGATTGCAGGCATTTGTATTAAAGAACAGTCCTATATCCCTGGTGGTCCAGTGGACCACTCACAGCCCGATCGCAGGCATTTGTATTAAAGAACAGTCCTATATCCCGGGTGGTCCAGTGTACTGCTCGCAGCCCGATCACTGGCATCAGTAATATCGTTTGACAGCCCAATCCAACCCTGGTGGTCCAGTGGTACCCCTCCCACCGCCCACTGGGCCCCACTGTCCGTTCCCCTAGTCGGTGGTGGGTGCGGCTCCCACCCACTGACTGACACCGTGCAGGTAGGGCTATATGCCCGTTGGTCCGCAGCGTGAGCCAATGGGTGTGGAGCCATACCATACTACACAGTCAGATATGTGAATGGATCCCATTCACATATCTGGACTGAGTAGTACGGTACGGGCTGCACACCCATTGGCTCATGCTGTGGACCAATGGGTGTACAGCCCTACTGTATGGTGTCAGTCAGTGGGTGGCAGGGTGACAAGCGGGTGGGGATCTGCCTCCCGCCACTGACCGGGGGGGAGTGGAGCAGTGGGGCTCAGTGGGAAGGTGGGGAGGGGTACAACTGGACCACCAGGGTTGGATTGGTCTGTCAAATGATATTACTGATGCCTGCGATTGGGCTGCAAGTGGCCCACTGGACCACCAGTGATATAGGACTGTTCTTTAATACATATGCCCACAATCGGGTTGCGAGCAGTCCACTGGACCACCAGGGATGGTGTATTATGCATGTACATCTACTACTGCCTGCAATTGGGCTGTGAGCAGTCCATTGGACCACCAGGGATATTGGACTATTATTTTCTACATGTGCCCGCAATCGGGCATGGGGGGGCGACACTATGAAGGTGCCGCTGGAGCTCGGGTGGCCGGCAGCTGCCGTGTTGCGCCCTGCAATACGGCTGCTCACCTGTGGGTGGCCAGCTGTTGATCCTTTTTTTTTTTTGGCTCACCTGTGTGCAGCACAGGTAGGAGTTGCACATGCAAGGGCTCGGCACATCCCGGGCTGAATATTGGGATGTGCGGAGTATGCATGGGCACGCCCCCCCCACCTGTGCCACATACATTACTGATGCGCTTCTGCGCATCAGGATTTATGCCAGGCTCAATTCTCCTTTGAATATCTCACCAGGGTGCATCAGTGGGTTGCGCATGGGGCAACTGTGTTGCCCCATGTGCAACCCTTCTGACTATCCTGCTTTTTGTGTACAAAAGAGCAAGTCTGTAACTTTGTTTGACAATATTGTGAGCATACAGTATATGAAAATTACGTACCTACCGTAATTCTTGATCTTCTTGGATGAGTCTCCACCACTCATTCACACTAGTGGGATCTGCGCTGGAGGCACTAGGACCCAACGGGAGCAAACTTTTTGCTGGAGGTGTCGAGATGGCGCTGCGAGGCATGGTGCCGCGAGTGGTGGCTTCCTTGTGGTAACGATTATCTCGGCGACGACCCTCCAACCGCCTCAGTACCTTTTTTACCAAGGAGGTGCAGCGCGACTAACGTAAAGAGTAAACCTAACCTTACAAAATGGACATAAGATAGTCCAGACGACCCGTGTAAGAAGGGTCAGCAAAGAAGTCTTCACGGCCTAAAGATTTGAGGGAGTGAAGACCAACACAGCGGTGAGCTCGGGGGATGGAGGGTGGGCGTGTGAATGAGTGGTGGAGACTCGTCCAAGAAGATCAAGAATTACGGTAGGTACGTAATTTTCATATCTTCCTGGACATAAGTCTCCACCACTCATTCACACTAGTGGGAGAGTACCAAGCTGATAATCCCCCAAAAGGGCGGCAGGGGAGCTAGAGCTCACACGACTAGGACAGAAGTCCATTAAGGATAGTTCTGCCGAAGGCGGAATGACGCCTGGCATGAACATCCAGTGCATAATGCTTAACAAAGGTATGCACTGAGCTCCAGGTGGCGGCATTGCAGATATCTGCAATTGGAACATTGCGAATTTCCGCTAGGGATGCCGCGACCGCCCTAGTAGAGTGAGCGTACACTCTACCTTCCAATTTAACCTGTGCCATGGAATAGCAATGTCGAAGACATGCCACTAACCATGATGAGATGCATCTGATAGCGACAGGCTGACCCAGCCGGGTCTCGCTGAAGGAAACAAACAATTGCTGAGTCTTGCGAAAATTCTTGGTTCTATCTAAGTAGAACCGCAAGGCTCTCTTAACATCCAAGGAATGAAGAGACCATTCTCCTTCATTTTGGAAGTTCGCAAAGTAAGAGGGAAGCACCAGAGGTTGGTTTAGATGGAATTCTGACACAACCTTGGGAAGAAATTTAGGATGAGTACGAAGAACTACTTTGTCCTTATGGAACACAGTATACGGAGGGTCCGTAACCAGGGCATGTATCTCAGAGACCCTGCGGGCTGAGGTAATGGCCACTAGGAAGGCTGTCTTCCAGGTAAGAAATTTTAGCTCACAGGTAGCTAGGGGTTCGAAAGGCTTCCGAGTGAGCATGTCTAGCACAAGGTTAATGTCCCAGGCTGCGACCGGACGTCTAACAGGGGGTCTGGTATGCAGAATTCCCTTAATAAATCTCTTCATCATAGGTAACTGAGCCAGAGACAAGGAAGAAACCGGCTCATGGAATGCCGAAATGGCACTAAGGTGAACTTTAACCGTGGAGTACTGGAGACCTGAGTTTGATAGGTCCAAAAGGTACTCCAGAACCTTATCTGGAGGACAGGAAAAGGGATTCCAAGAGGACTTTGCACACCAGAGAGAAAAGCGTTTCCACTTAGAAGCGTACGTTTTTCGGGTAGCTGGCTTCCGAGCAGCCAGAAGGACGTCTGAGACTCTACGAGAGACATTGAACCGGTTCACTTCTACCTCTTCAGGAGCCAAGCATGAAGGTGAAGTGACCTCAGGTTGGGATGGACCAACGAACCCTGAGTCAAAAGATTGATTTGCAAGGGAAGTGGTCTCAGAGAGGCTGCCGACATACTGTTGAGTAGAGGAAACCATAGTTGCCGAGGCCAGGAGGGAGCAATGAGAATCATCTTGGTCCCCTGAGACTCGAACTTGAGGAGAACTCTCTGAATTAAAGGAAGTGGTGGAAAGGCGTAAAGAAAGCGTTTTGTCCACCGCAGCCTGAACGCATCCTGACAGAAAATGCCAGGCCCTGGATTTCTGGAGCAGAAGAGAGGCAGTTTTATGGATGAGTGGGATGCAAAAGGTCCAGGTCTGGAGTCCCCATTCTTGAACAGTGACCAAGCTACGGCTGGGTCAAGAGACCACTGTGAGGGTCTGCCTCCGTCCCTGCTGAGGTGATCTGCTAAGTCGTTTTGTACACCCAGCAGATATACGCTTGAATTAGAGACTTGTGCTCCAAGCACTACTCCCCACTCCTCATTGCTTCCTGCAAAGGGATAAGAGTGAGCACCGCCTTGTTGATGTAATACATCACAGCTTTGTTGTCCGTTTGAAGGAGAATGTTCTTGTGACAAAGAACATCCTTCAACTGCGGATCGCATAGAGGACCGCTCTTATCTCCAGAACATATATGTGGAGCTGAGTTTCGAGCTGAGTCCATACACCTTGAGTGTGGAGAGAGACAGTGAGCTCCCCATCCCATTAGCGATGCGTCTGTGGTGATGGAGATCTGATGATCCAGAGGAGCAAAGGGGAATCCTTCCAGGAGATTGCTCTCTTGAGACCACCAGGTGAGAGACCTTCATAGGGGCTCCGTCACCTTGATGGGATAAGACTGGGGGTGAGAGGTCGGTGACCACTGAGCGGAGAGCATCCATTGGGTGGTCCTCATGTGTAACCGAGCTAGGGGTACAGTGAACACTGAGGACGCCATGAGACCCAACATACGTTGCATCGAGAGAGCTGTAACCGATCGGTTCTCCCCGATGTAATGGGCCATCTGAAGGATGTCGAGTCTTCTGTCCTCTGGAAGGAAAGCCTCATGAGAAGGTGTCCAGAAGAGTCCCTATGAAAAGGAGCCTCTGGGAGGGCTGCAGTTGTGACTTCTTCAGATTTAGCAGAACTCCCATGGACGTAAGAAGGCGAGAGGCCATTTGAACGGCTTCCAGAGTCCCTTGGCTGGAAGGACTCGCTAGGAGCCAATCGTCTAGGTAGGGAAACACTCGGAGTCCGAGCTTCCTGAGATGCACTGCGAGAACTGCACAACACTTTGTAAAACCTGCGGGCGCCGAGGATAGCCCAAAAGGCAGGACTCTGAACTGATAATGCTGACCCAGAGCTACAAACCTCAGGAATTTGCGATGGGTCGGGTGGATGGGGATATGCTGGTAAGCGTCCTGCATATCCAGGGAGGCCAGCCAGTCGTGCTGATGCAGCAAAGGTAACAGGGTACCTAGGGAAATCATTTTGAATTTCTCCCTGGGGAGGAATTTGTTTAACTTTCTGAGGTCTAGAATGGGGCGCATCCCCCCAGATTTCTTTGGAACCAAAAGTAATGGGAGCAGAACCCTGTGTTTCGCTGATGCGGGGGCACCAGTTCTATTGCCCTGTTGTTTAGAAGGCCCTGGATCTCGGTGGTGAGGAGGTCTGACTGAGAGGTCGACAACCTGGGTTGTCATTTGGGAGGGCAATTTGGGGGGTTTTCCAAAAGATTGAGAGAATAACCCTCGCGAATTATCCGAAGGACCCATATGTCCGAGGTTATAGACTTCCACTGATTGTAGAAGTACATCAGACGACCTCCCACCGGAGGAGAAAGTTCCATCTCGGGCAGTGTGGATGGAACTGGGCCGGCAATTCATAAGGTAGCGCTGGGGGCTTTAGGCCCCTGCGCTTTCTGCTGCGCCTTCTTTTGAGGTTGGGCAGGTTGACTTTTATGGAAGCTTCCTCTGCCTCTGCCTCGAAAGGACTGGCGACTATGAAACTGACGTTTGCCTACATGCCCCTGAGAGGGGGTAGGCGGGGGTCTAGCCAACCTAATGGCTGACCTAGTCTTCTGAGTGGCCTCTAGGGCTTGCTCTACCTGAGGCCCAAAAAGATAGGAGCCATCAAATGGCAACGCCATTACCTGCTGCTGAGCATCATTCGTAAAGCCAGAAGTACAGAGCCAGGAATGGCGTCGAGTACAAATACCTGTGGCTGCTGAACGAGAAGCAGTGTCGAAAGCATCCATGGTGGCTTTGACCTGTTGGTTATTGGACTCAATACCTCTGATAACGGTTAGAAGGAGCTCTGACTTGGAGTCGGAATCTGGAAGAGCTTCAACCATTCGTTTCATAGAGTGCCACAGGATATACTCATACTGAGAAAATAGCCTTGATAGCTGGCAATACGCATACTTAAAGTGGAGGCAGCAAGACTCTCTTACCTAATGTATCAATTTTACGAGACTCTTTGTTAATAGTTAGGGTACTGTAGTAACTGAGGAAGAACGACCTTGTCATTCTCTGCCAGGACTACAATAGGATCCACAAAGGCTTGGGATGCCAAAATGGGACGATCCTTGGGAGCTGAATATTTCTTATCAATGGATTTAGCCACTGAAGGAATACGAGCAGGATTATTCCATACCATTTGAGACAGCGTCTGAAGGAGGATTGAATCGGAGGAGTCAAATCGTAGGGATCTCTGAAGCATGAAGATACTGGAGTCTTAATATTTTCCCAGGATCGATGTCCGTAGTCTGGAGAGAAGAGTGGATCTCAGGTTCTCAACAGAGACTTAAAGGATAGGTCCTCGACCACAGGCTCTGTAGCAGTGAAGGATCCTGTTTCCTCCTTCATCACCCAACCGAAGGTCTAGGATCAGGCTCAACATCATCTCCTGATAGTCCAGGAAGGACTGCTTGGACGAGAAGGGTGAAAAATAGGGGAAGAAGAGCAGATAGAAGGAGGTCCTAGGGCCCGGTGCGGGAGGCGAAAGGGTGAAAATAAGCGCCCGCAGGCTGCGGCACCGAAAAAGCACACGGCATGAGCACCAGCAGCTGCTGACAGTGCCAGCAACACCACAAAAACACCACAGTAGCAGGCAGTGCCCTTGTCCCTTGACTCCGTGGATAAACATAGGCCAGGAATCGTGGGCGGCGCTGCAAGGTCACTCAGCGCCGACAAGCGCAGCGACCCAGAAGGTACAAAGGACACCCTGGAACCTGGAAAGCAAGAGAAGGGAAAAAACAGGAGATAAGGGCATCGGTGTGACACCTGCGCCGCAGCCATGTGGGGGGGGGAAACACCTAAGCACGGAGTCGCTGGCACCTAAGGAGGCGCCGCGCGACTAGGAAGGTTCAACCACCCTGCCTAATCGCCCGATGAGCCTGAAGGCTCCGGGGGAACCGAGCCAGGCAGAAGAACCAACCTCCGAGCCCATCGCTCCATAAGAGCAGCCCACTGATGAAACTGCTCATCTGGAGCCCTACCTATAGGTGGGGTGGGGCTCCTATGTCGAAGACGGCGGAAACCGGAAGTTGGCGACTCCGAAGGAGGAGATCGGCAACTAGGTACGATAACCGACCGTCGACGCGCAGATGTATCAGAGGGCGACCTCGAGTGATGCCTTCTCTTTTTTGACCTGTGGGCCGAAGAAGAGCTCGAGGCCGAACGGTGCCGAGAATGCGACCGTTTATTTTTATGCCGGCCGGGGGACCGCCCATCCCCCCGGACATCGGACTGACCATTGTCGGAACCCCGCTGAGGAGAAGGGGGCTGACCGACCCAGCCTGACTGACTGAACAGCTTTCATCGAAGTCTCCCTACGTCACCTGACCTGCTCATGGTCGACTCCGTCCAGTAGGCCAAGACTTCTTTACTATAAGTTAAATTTTAAATATAACAGAAATAGAATAAAATTAGCGATACTACTATCGAGATAAAATTACAAAAATAAACTGAAAACTATCGCTAGTTTGAAGTTTGACTCCGACAGGTGTGACGTTGTCACTGAAAGCGCCTCGGCAATGAGGAAAAAAAGGAACTGAGCGGTTGGAGGTCGTCGCGAGATACTCGTGCAACATGCCCGCTTTCAGCGGTGCCATGCCTCTCGGCGCCATCTCTCGCGCCGACCCTCCAGCAAAAGGTTTGCTCCCGATGGGTCCTAGTGCCTCCGGCGCAGATCCCACTAGTGTGAATGAGTGGTGGAGACTTATGTCCAGGAAGATACCCACTGTTCAGTCAAAGAAACACACATTTTAGGAGGGACAGTAACATTTTGAGGCAACATCAGGGACATCCCTGAAAATCAGAGAAAACTGAGAGGCATTTCCCTCTTTCCAGTGTCTCTCTTTCTTCCCCCAGTGTCTCTTTCTTTCTCTCTCTCTCTCTCTCTCTCCCTCCCTCCCTATTCTTTCTTTCTCCCCCTCTGTCTCTCTCTCTCTCAAACCCCTCTATCTCTCTCTCTCCTTCCCCTCAGTCTCTCTCTCTCTCTCTCTCCCCCCGTCTTCTCCCCCTCTTTTTTCCCTCTTCTCCCCAAATGCTTCACTAGGAAAGGCACGTCGGGTGGCATGTCATCGGTGCCGCTGCATGATGAGCTTGTCTCTGATTGCAGCGCCACTTTCCTTTTGTTTGTTTTTTGAGATGTTATTTATAAAATGCAACAGGTTTTTCCACAGAATTATTTGGAGGTAATAGCTGACTGTGCATTTTGGTTTTGGGGAGGTCACAGTGTGACTCTGGTGCAAAAGTTTGGTGTGGGGAGGGTAGAGGCCGTTAATTATCAATACAAGCATGCTGATTCGAGGACTTCCCCAGTTCTAAGATTTTTAAGTTTCCACTTTAAAATAATTAAGATGAGAGATCTTCACACACATATACTTAGTTTTCTGCAAAGACATATGACAACAGTGGCATGATTCATGGTAAACTACCTCGCAGACCTTCAAGCATTGCAATGTTCCTCTAATACCCACACACTTATGGGGAATGTTTGAGAACTTGGGCAAATGGCACAAGTCAGAAAAACATTTCTTTGCACCACTCTCACCCGCGGTGTGTATGCCATCTGTCCCCCCTCCCCACTCTGTGGGAAAGTGACATTGCTGTAACCATGGAGACAGCAGCAGGCATTCGCAGGGATACAGTTTCAAGTATGAGATGGCACACAACTAAAGAGGAATTATGGCAGCAGGTAACGCAAACTTTTTATTTTGCATTGGTCAGAACTTTGGGGTACATTTTAGACAATGCAAATGCCCTCTTGTTCTGAATTAATTGTATTGCACTGAAGTGTCAAAATGTTTCATACTGCTAAATTGTAAACTATAGCATCTATTGACACTACAATGCTGCTGTATCCTATGACCTTGGATCCGTCTTTAGTCCAGTTTTGTACATGCAAAGTAGATGCATTCCAGTTGCTTAGTTTGCTTCACCAGGAAAGGCACATCGGGAGGTGTGTCATCGGTTGGTGCCACTGCATGACAAGTTTGTCTCTGACAGCAGCGTCACTTTCTTTACAGGTTGTGTCCACTTTACATAATGTTGATGTCAGCGCTAGTATGCTGGCTTATTGGGGAATGAGGGACGCACCTACTAAAGCATGCCCTGCATTTGTCAACACAGACACAACTCTGAAATGTGCTATTAGCACAAGACATTTCTTCTGCAAGCACAGAAGTGAACGCAAAAAAGGAAAACACAAAAATCTAGCTGAGCCACCCTACTAGGCTATTAGTAGTGCATCAAGGTTCCATGAGGCCACTCCATGATTAGGTGTGATCCTGAGATTATCTGCGCTAGGACAGCTCATGGTCAGATTGCCTTGCAGATGCCAGGGCTTTCAGGATAGGGAAATGAGCTACACATGACAGAAAATAAAAAAATGAAACCAATGTAAGAAAGATGACAACAAAGCTAAAGATTATTGATTCAAAATGTGACAACTAAACAAGAAAAGAGTGAAACAAACAGAGAAAACTATAGAAATAATCAAGCTGACACTGCTGACATTTAATATTTTATATTTTTAATATATGGCAGTTTTCAGGGTGGCTGTACGGCGAAGTCTCTGTATGCACCAATAGCCTGCCACCCCAACTATGACTGTGTATGGGGCCCCTGATAGGTATTCACCGAGGAGGGGAGTCTTGGGTGCTCTACGGCTAGTCTACTTCAAGCTGTCCCTTGGAGAACAACTATTTAGCTATTTGCTTGTTGCCAATACATTGAAGCAGTGCCTTCCAGCAGACATTAATGTTGCATAACATAGTACTAAACTCTAAATAGATTTAGATAAATATGGAGAGCCAGGACAGCTTCTGAAAAGCAAAAGAATAAAACTGAAGGTTTAAGGGAAATTGTGTAGCTTACACTTATGTAGTGGAAGTTGGAGATCCTTCTTAAGCCTATCCTTGCTGGGGTCCCTCAAAACTGTAAAGCTGGCTCTGTATTTATTTATTTTTTGTATTTTTAGTATTTTTCCACCTTGCTGCAGCATTTCCGGCATGGGGCATCCAGCCGCTGGCTCTGCCCACCCAGAAAGCTAGGTGGCTCTAACTGTACCCAGGATGATCTGGGATGGCCATCTTTGCCATCCTGCTGGAGGGCCCCCCGATGCCTCTGTCAGCCAGGACAGCCCCGGAACCCTCCTCATGAGTCCACTGGGCAGTCCAGAGCATGACCATCAGGCTTCATGGTCGCGCCCAGCCCATTTTCCTCCTCTTTAGTCTCTCTTGGAGCGCGGATATGCAATGACGTCCATGCATGATGTGCCGACATCCACCACACTCCCCCACACTTGCACTGACACTAGTAGTACCTCTGGTTATCCCCAGAGGTCACTACAGCATGGTCAGTATCCCTGACCCACCTCAGGACTAGGAAAGCAGTCTACAGATGCTCGATCCTAGCCTCCCCTGCCGACCCATGACAACCCAGACTCATTCCCGAACCCAGGTCACTGGCATAGCGTGAGGTGTGGCATCCAGCACCTTAACCCTCAGTGCCACTGGGCCGGCCCTGGCTCTGTATTATTTGTATATAAGTGTGCCGCAGAACTTTAAACTTTGCAACAGAATTTGACCTGACGGTGCCACAGAAGTTCAGAGTCCCTGCAACAGAATTTATATCAGTTTGTCACAGAGAACAGGGGGCCTTGGCAGTAGTGCTTGGTGAATGTGTGAACAGTTTTCCAGGTAGCTGCTTTACAGATGTCAAGCAGGGGGATATCTCTGGCAGCTGCTATGGAGGTGGCTGTCTCACTAGTAGAGTGAGCTCTCAAACCCATTGGAGGCTTCGTACCTAGTTTTCCAGAGTCAAACTGGATGCAAGCCACAATCCATCTGGAAATTGTCCTCTTTGTGGCTGGCCTGCCTTTACCCACCTCACCATAGGTAAGGAACAACTAAGTACAGTCCTTCCAATGGTGTTTTGTTATGTCCATATAATAGCTGATGGACCTTTTTACATTCAGACTATGCAGCCTGCATTCACCTGAACTGGAGCGATCAGTGAAGAAGACGGGCAATATTATGGACTGATTCAAGTGGAAGTCCGAGACTACTTTTGGGAGGAACTTTCTGTTAGTTCGTAGAACAATCTTGTCCCTCTGCGGGGATATGTAGTTGGGTTCTACTGACAGGGCCGGAAGTTCACTGATCCTCCTGGCCAGGGTGATGGCCACCAGAAACACAGTCTTCCATGTTAGGAATTTGAGCTCTGCTGAGAACATGGGCTCAAAAGGGGCGCATAAGTTGAGCTATACAGATGTTAAGGTCCCAAGAAGGGGCAGGCTCCCTGTGAGGGGGTGAAAATGGAGCAACCCCTTGAAGAATTTCTTAAAGATAGGATGGGCAGCCAGGGAATGGTCCTTACTGGCTGACAGATAGGCAGAGACAATTGCCAAGTGAACCTTCAGGGTGGAGAACTGTAGGCCCATGGATTGCAGGTGGACCAAGCAATTCAGCAGGATTGCCAGGATTGCCACCCGTTGATCAATGTCCTTCTGGGAACACCAGATGGAGAATCTCTTCTATTTGGAGGAGTATGTTTTCCTGGTGGAAGATTTCTTGGAGACCCTAAGGATGTCCAGGACTCCTTCTGGGAGATGCAGGCCTGTATACTCTAAGTCTTCAAAAACCAAGCCTTGAGCCAGAGGGACTCGCAGTTGGGGTACAGCATCCTCCCTTGGGAGAATGTCAGCAGGTTGTGCTTCCTGGGGAGGCAAATTGGACTGGCCACTGACTGGAACAACAGCATCAAGTTCCATGGCTGTCTGGCACAATCCAGAGCAATCAGAACCATGGTGGCTGACTGAACCCTGAGCTTGACTAAGACTCTGAATATCAGAGGGAATGGAGGGAAGGTATACATAAATCTGCCCGACCAATCCAGTAGCACAGCATCTAGAGGCACTGAGCCCGATGCCAGGGGACTGTGACAGAAGTGGGGAAGCTGCTGATTGTCTGGGGCTGCAAAGAGATGTATTTCTAGAGTGTCCCATCTCCTAAACAGAATTTGTCTGTTAAGGGTCCATTCGTGATGGCCCTGGTTGATCCTGCTGAGAGCATCTGCCAGGACATTGTCCTTCCCTGGCAGGTGGACTGCTGATTGGGAAATGTTTAAGGAGTAAGCCAGACTCCAGATCTTCATGGCCTCTGTACACAGAAGAAAAAAATTGCTTACCATAGTAATGTAGTTTCTTCCAATGGAGTCTTACTGTATTCTGACAATATGCAGTATGACCAACCGGTTCAGCTGTCCTGGAGAGTTAAGAGTTAAACCCTATGCAAATGCATAGAACGTTGAGTTCAAGCTCGGTTTTCAAACAACTGTACTCAGTACATTCTATGTAACTGACCAGATTCTTACGTAGCTACTAGTAAGAAAGCTAAATAAAATAATTTGTAACTATAACTAATACCCCAAAGAAAAGACACACAACAATAGGCATAAAGAAGACTCAAGTCACTGATGCCCAGAAAAAAACATCACCCACTGGTGGGTAAAGGAGTTAACAACTGGAGTGCAGAGATTCTGCTTCCCTAGGTTCCAGAGGGGAAGCAGGGTGAGAGGTCAGAATACAGCAAGACCCCATTAGATGAAACAACATTACTTTGGTAAGTAATTTTTTCTTTAAACAACATGAAGACTTGCTGTATTCTGACAATATGTAGACTACCAAGCAGTGCCCCATGGAGGTGGCCACAGAACCTATTTAGGGAATAGGATCTGGATTACAGCTGTACCAAAGTGAGCATCACTCCTGGCCTGGGTGTCCAGGCCCCCTGTTTTCTGCAGTTCTGCAGCATGTGGTGATTGCCACAGAAATTATGACCTGCCGCAGAATTTGGGGATGTCCTCAGAAATTGCACCAGTAAGATAGTTAGAGACTGACACCACTCCTTTCAAGCAATTCCTATGCCTATTTGTATCTTTATAAGAACCATAATTCACTGCCAACCCCTCAAGTCATCCCCTCCCAGCCCAGAGAACCCCCCCCAAGTCACACTATTTGTTTTTTTATATCGGCACCCATTTTTGGTCCAAGGCTGCATGATAATCCTTTTCCTATCACTGCTAGTGGGTCAGAATGCATTGTTCTTATCTCAGTAGGAACCATACAAAGCCATACTGGGGCATGAATCCAGCATCTGGGTTCAACAGTAATAGGAAGATGCAGAGAATTGTCCTCACTGTTGGACCAAAAAAAGGTGCCAATATAAAAACAGAGTGACTCAATGAGGCTTTGGGTGGAATGACTCTTGGGACTTAGATATGCAGGGTTGGTATTTTTTGTTTTATGATGGGGCAGAGTAATGTCTAAGAGGAGACTTTACAATACGTTTGAGGCAGGAAAAGGTAGAGGACCACTATACAGTGTTGGGCTGGATAATGACATACATTAAAACCTACAGGAACACTCAATGGCATTCTCAAGGCTTGTTAGAAAAGTGGTGGGATCGAGATGGGCAGTGGTGGGGTTTATCTGTTCTAAAACCATGAGTGGGAAATACTTTTGGGGGGTCAGTTTACTACCTTAATGGGGTTTAGAGCTCAAGTGGTTGCTGTGGATAGGGCTGTGAGGTTAGCAACCTGATGGGTCAACTCTGGTGCCTATGGAAGAAAAATGCAAATGATAAAAAATGCAAGCAAAGGGAGCTAAGTAAATACAAAAAATTGTTGGAGCAGAAAAAGAATGAAAGAATCGTGGATAGACTGAAGAAATTAAAAAGATGAAACTAAGGTAAGAAAAGTAAAAGCTAAAGATTCAATTGTGCCTACACAACTGGATGAGATGATGCTTGTGTGACTTGATTTACATTGTGGCTTTATGCCTGTCTATCCATGGGATATACCACTCTGTAGGGGTATGACACAAGGAACCCTTGAGGAGGGTGCCCCCCCATAGGTACTGTGGGAATGATGCCATCAGCTAAAGGTAGCTTAGAAAGAAGCCCAAAAAGAATACCTAATTGTGTGTCAAGCATCGAAGAAGTGAGGATGATGAATGAATGAATTCTGAGAAGATGATTAAGAGTGGACTTCCTAAGGAAAGAGGGGAGTGGGAAAAGCCGGGGCTACCATCCACCACCATCCAACAGTGGAACCTAACTAACCTAAGAAAGCGCTAATGCTAACTAATATTATGACCACTGGCACGGAGGAGAGGAAAAACTCCCTTTGAGGAGGAAACCTCTGGGAATCCAAGGCCTAGGTCGCCTTCTGTTCAGGCTGATGACATCTGATTTAAGGACACATGTCGTTAAAGAGAAGGATATGAGTAGGGAAGATGATGACGAGCTAGGAAAAAAACAAAAAGGAAAGCACAGACCAAAGAAGGAACAGGAGGCAGCAAGGACCCAAGAGGGGTATGCTCAAATAGTCAATGGGAAGGAGGAGATTCATGTAGAAGCCAGAGGAGAAGGGGTATCCAGATGCACTCATGAGAAGACTGAGGATGATGAAGACTGATGATGATCACCACAGGAGTGCAGCAGCTCCATGAGGTTGCATAAGACCCAAAGAGAGGCATGCTCAATTGATCAATGTGAATAAGTAGACTATGAGGCCAGTAAGGCATGCTTGGAACTAGATGTATGTGCCCAGATGGGCGTGAGAAGACAGATGATGAAAATAACTGCAGGAGAGTAGCAGTTCGATGAGGGAGGGTTCACTCAGGTTGAGCAATAAGGTGATGTAGGGAAGCCTTGAGTGGGGGCAAGGCAGAGGAGTCAATGATAGGAATGCTTGAGTATGCGATGTAAATAGATGAACATGAGATAAGGATGAGGAAATGATGACCGGAGTCATGAACCTGATACATGCGGCAGGAGGGCAGCGGGCAGATGAGGTGGCATATGATTCATGATAGGTATGCCCAAAAGAGATATTGATTACAGGCCAGACAGAATCAGCCAGAGACAGCCGAATGATGTGGATGGCAGAGCATAAGAAGGCAGATGGGAGAACTGCAGGAGAGCAGTGGGTTGATGAGGAAGCATAGGGCCCAAAAGAAAGCAAAGGAGCAGGGGAAAGTGAGGCCACAACATGAGGGTGCCAAGAGTCATGACTGCACCAGGATGGAGGTATAGATGGCAGGAATAGGAGGACAAGGTCAGCCAGCCCTGAACAAAGAGCAATGAACAGGAATGCATGTTCATGAGTGGAGATCAAGGTGATTTGAGGTAGCAGGGGCCACAGGACTCTGGCACCAAGATGCCCTGCAGACTAAGGTGAGAGGAGGATACGAATAAGGAAGGTGATGGCAGGATAGGGTCGAGGCATACTGACTGAGTGATTGAAATAGAAGAGCATGTTGAGGCTAGGTATCATGGACCTGAGAAGGCTAAGCTAGAGATGGCCAAATGAAGTAGATGGCAGAGCAAACTCCAAAAGAAATGCACAGGTCAGAGCTGAGGAAGCGAGGAGAAGGACACAGGTCAAGGAGTCAGTTGGAGGAGCTAGAGAACCGAAGGAGAGGCCAGTTTACCTGCTTAGAAATGACACTTTAAATTGCTGGTGCAGGGGTTAGCATGCTCATGAAATAGCAACTTAGAGC
This sequence comes from Neoceratodus forsteri, assembly GCA_016271365.2. Classification (NCBI taxonomy): domain Eukaryota; kingdom Metazoa; phylum Chordata; order Ceratodontiformes; family Ceratodontidae; genus Neoceratodus; species Neoceratodus forsteri. The sequence goes on from CM057459.1 coordinate 277,898,107, forward strand.
TAGATCACATAGTAATGCAGAGTCACGTACACACTACTACAGGTAATAGTGGGTCAAACTGTAATGCAGTGGAAGACTAGGTTTGCTGGCAAAGGCACCTAGCTTCACCTGAGCTCTTTTCTTCTAGGTAGCTTGTAAGAACAGAGCAAAGAACCTTACCAGAGCAAGGAAAAAAATTAAGGCTTCGTTTCGTTTGACTAGGCAGATTTACTGCGTATTATTATTTTCTTTTCTACTCACAGGGATTGTTACTGTTTGTTGCAAACATTTTACTGCTTTATTTTTCTCTGATTCAAACTGTTGTTGCTGGGTATACTTTCTGCTGCATTATTACAGGGTGTGCCTACAGGTTTGTGCTTACATATTACTGCTGTAATCTTCTGATTCAAATTGTCTTTTGCAAGGTATATCTTCTGTTACTGTTTTATTTTTCTCTGTAGCAAAGTGTTTTTTTTACAGGGTATACCTTCTGTGAAATTATTACAGGTGGTGCTTTACAGGTTTTACAGTTTTATTTATCATTGGGCTAATCTTCCAGGGCTACTGCATTTGTTGTTGGTTGATTGTTTCTGCTCTTACCTCCTTATTTCTTTCATCCGTGGTTCTTTTTTTTCGGCACAGGAAGAGCCCAGTCACACGCCCCCATCCCCAACCACCCCATGCTACACTCCTTTTATAGGCTAGTACAGTCGTGACATTTCCTGTAGCAAAGAAGGAAGGGGAGAATCAGAGGGGTATCCACACAGTGACCTCATTTACAGGGGCACAAGTAATTTAACTTGTTATAACAAGTTATACAAAAACAAACAAACAAAATGCAAAATTAAACTTTTGCTTTCATTTTCCTCCTTCTAATTACTCTGACCAGGTTACAAACCCAGCAACTCATCTGGAATGGATATTATTAACTGCAGGTACTATAGGACACTTTTCAAAAGGGCAGTTATACAGAATTTAGGACACTATCCTATATGCTGGACCACTGGAGATCTAAGGTCTCAGCTCCAGGCAGCATGGGCAGAGACTGCACACCTCAAATCGCATATTCAGGAGGAAATATATTATAAGAACTACCCGCCATTTCCCCTACATCCAACAGAAGCACCTCGACTGCAAAGGGTTGTTGGTCTAGGAGGTTGGAAGGTGGTTAGGAGGGGCAAATCAGGTTCCTCATCACTCGGTGCTCTCCAACGTATCACCTCCACAAACCATATAAAAACTACAAACAGGTATCTGCCTCTATCTTCAAAATCAAACAAAGGGGCAGAGGACTCTGCAGAGCAGGACACTGCAGCACAGGAGACAGCACAACAAAACTCGCCCAAAACAGGAACCAAGAATAGAAATTACGTACCTACCGTAATTATGATCTTTCTGTGTATCTTCACCATTCATCACAGATGGGTACTGGCCGGAGATCAGGACCCCGTGGGAGCCTTTTTTTTTTTTTAAAGGATAGGCGGAGCCGACGCAGCATCGGCGCCGCCTTCGAGGCCGATGTACTACGTGGCGCTCGAGGATTAGCTGTTAGCTGTGTCAACTCCACCTGCCTACCAGTTCTGAGTCACCAGAGAGGTAAGAGGAAGGGATGGAGGGTGAGACAAGAGAGTCCAAAGGACAGAAAAAGGAAGAGAAAAACTGAACTAAAAGGAGAAATAACGACTGAGAGGACAGCATAGAGGAAGTAAGACTAAGGGGATTGGGTAGGGGCCTCAATCTCTGGAAAAGGAAGAAGGGAGGGAGGGGGGAGAGAGAATTTAGGAGAGAGTGAGAGGTAACAAGGATCCAAGACCCTTGTCCGTCACCAGGCTGTATAGGAACTGCAAGGACTGGCAAAGCTCACTTGCCAGAATTCAAGGCACAGAATAACTGGCAATACCCCAAAAGCAGAGTCGGCTATTCTGGAGAAGGACAGGGTACAGGGACTCAGTACTCTCTCTGTAAAGATATTTGGTGAAAAAAAGGGAGTTCTTTTTTTTTTTTTAATATAGATGGATAACAGAAGGAGGGCAACCACCAGTTCTCACCCCATAGGGGTGAAGATAAGTAGTAGAGAAGAAGTGCTACTCGAACTGTACCCCTTGGGGAAGGAAAACTACCCCCCTTTGTGTCCCAAATTTACGCCGCTCCAAAAGAGGGGTAAGCACAGAGGGAGGAGGATCCAGAGACTGGAGCCCCAGGGGGATGGCGGGCAGGATTGTGATGAATGGTGAAGATACACAGAAAGATCATAATTACGGTAGGTACATAATTTCTATATCTTATCTGTGTCAATCTTCACCATTCATCACAGATGGGTGAGTACCAAGCCCCAAGGGGGTTGATCAATTACACCCTAAGGGACAGTGTCCCTTAGCCCTCAGTGGGTGACACACTAAGAGGGGGAACCTTCCGGGCCTGAGGAGGCACGAGAGTGGGGAGAGCGAGATGGGGTCCCCCCGGAGGGGGAAGGAATTTGCCCCGACAAATGTCGTCTCGCCCTACGGGAAAAGAGATAGATTCCCTGGTGAGCGGAGCAAATCACCCTACGCCGGGCCAAGGGTGACAACCGGGAAAGGCGAAGCCACGCCGATCTCCTGGTGCAGATCGCTGTCCCTACTACCCTGGTAGCTACCTCATTGGCATCGTAAGATGCCCCTGTTTGTGCCTTGCTAGCTCCAGGCCACGTGCAGAGAGTGCGAAGAGTTGCCTGGTTTGCCCGAGTCAGGCAAAGCAGCTAGGATCTGACCCACGCTGACCACAAGAACCTGTTGTAGGCTGCATAGTGGGCCTGATGAGCGGAGATGGAGAGAAGCAACCGTGCCGAGTAGAAAGTCCTTCCCCAGAAATCAAAATCCGAAGAGTCCTGATCTGGGGGCCAGTCACGGTGGAGGGCACAAAGCCTGTCAGGAGTGTCCAGGTGCATCAATCCGGACTGTGGATGAGGCATAGAACCTGGAGACTCTGGGGGAGTGCAATACCTCTGGCTGAGGTCCCTAGGGGCAGGAACTCCAGAGAAGGGCCTCTGCCAGAAACGCATGGACGCCTCCCGAAATGGAGCAGGCCAGGGCGGCACCACAAGGGTGGCCGCACTGAAATCACCTAGAAAGGCTTGCGCCACATGCTCAGGATTGCTCATGGACAGGGGAGAGAGGTGAAGGTCCTCCAGCATCCTCACGAGGAAACGCTGATACTCGGAGAGATCAGCGGCAGGAGAGATATGGACAGATGGTTTCTCTCCCCCTGAAGAGGGGGATGAGGAGCTGGAGGTCACCATGCGCTCTGAGAGTGGCTGCTCGTGGGGGGTTGAAAAACCTGGCTGTCCATGGCCCTAACGTAGGCAGGGAACCGAGCAGCCACTGCTCTGAACTGTTCCCAGGTGAGAGGACCGCTAGGACCAAGAATACCTGGGAACGCAGGAGAAGGCGGAAGATGGGAGGGGGCAGAGCTGACAGAGGAAGTTGGCTGACCTCTGCCAGGGCTAGGGAGCGGACCATGGACCCCCGCGGAGGGTGTCCTGGAAGACTCCGCAGCTGACAGCTGTACAACCACGTTGGTACTGCCTAGGCTGCACCCAGACGAATCCCCCAAGTGAGGTGACCGGGGCTGTATAGGTCCAGAAGGACGGTCCCCTGCCTCCAAAGAATGGGACCCCCTCAAGGAACCAGAAGGGGAAGGGCGGAAGTCCGCACTTCGGCTTTGTCCAGGGCCCGGGTGGGTCCCAGAGAAAGGTCGACGTGCCGACCCCACACCCCTCAACCCCTCGGAGTCCGAGAGAGTCCTAGTCCTCGAAATGGCCAGCCTATGAAGCTGGCAACTCTGGGCTGCCCCCAAAGGGGAGACCCAGTGAGCAGCACCCTCCCCTCCCGTGGGCTTCCCTATAGGCCCCAAAGTTGGGCGATCGAGACACACCACCGGAGGGGGTACCACCACCGAGGGATCAAGGAACTCCCCAAGGCCAGGTTGTATGGCAATGGTGGCACGCACCACAGCCTGCTGGTCAGTACCACTGACCCTAACCTCGGGGAACCAGACGCACCTCAGAAGGGGCTGACTGAGACCTGTCATGGAGACCACCGGCTCGTCCTCCTCTGCAGACAACCCGAAGGTGTGACTGCCATTCGATAGTGGCTGGCACGAAGACCGAGCGGCACCGACGACTCCGATGGTGGACTCGGCGCTAACATGGCACCGAGCACCAACGGCGCTTGAGGACTTGCACCGACGGATGACTCAAGGCCCCATGGCACCGTGCTCAACCTCGGTGCCGAGGCGAGACATGGCGAAAGGCGCAGCTGATTCCAGGGTCACAGCACCGCGAGCAGGGTCGGCACTGCGAACGGCACTGACAAGGCCCACGGAGCAGAAAGACGAGTCGGCACCGCCATCGGTGCCGACAGAACCCACAGCGCCGTGAACGGCGCCGAAGGCCCCGATGGCACCAAACGATGGCATCAAGGACGGCGCCGACCCGGGCCTTCTGGACCATGGGAGTGACACCGTGGGAGCCTTCACCCCTGAAGGGGTGATTGCCATAGTGGCACCTCCCGCCCGCTCCCGGGAGGAAGCGGGACGAGCCTCCTGTGCCGCGGAAGGAGCCTCGGCCAAGGCTAGGCTACAAGAGGCCGAGGTTCCCTCCTCCTCGGTCCATATAGAACCAGGAGGGGACCCGGAGGAAAGGCCGAGAGAACGCGGCTTGGCCCGACGAGTGCGAGACCTACCCCGAAAGTCGGCGGAGCTCGGCCTACTTTAAACACGCGCTGTTCGAGGATGCGGCGGTCCATGGAGAAGCAGGCATCACACAAATCCATGTCATGAAGCGGGCCAAGACATGAGAGACACCGGTCATGCTGGTCAGTAACAGAGTACTTGCGGCCGCATGGGCACCGACGCATGGGGGACCGCCCCGCCTTAGACGACTTCTTGCCCTCCGACCGTGACATGACCTACGGAAAAAAACACCAAAAACAGACTCAACATTGCTTAAACTGTAAAATAAATGGAAAGATCTTACCAGCGACGTTGAGTAGGGAAGACTAGAACTAGCAGGAACCGACGGACTGTCGACGACAAAAGGCTAAGGCCTAAAATTTTGAAAAACCCTTCAGCTGGCTTCCCACAAGGTGACCTCGATGGTGGGAGACGAAGAACTGGTAGGCAGGTGGAGTCGACACAGCTTAACGGCTAATCCTCTAGCGCCACGTAGTACGTCGGCCTCGAGGGCGGCGCCGATGCCGCGCCGCTCACTATCCTTAAAAAAAAAAAAAGGGTTCCCGGGTCCTGATCTCCGGCCAGTACCCATCTGTGATGAATGGTGAAGACTGACACAGATAAGATCAAAAAGAGCAAAAAGGAAATTCAAATTACTTCTGATCATAGGAGACTCCATGATTCGGGGAGTTGATTCCTACCTACAGCCGGGGTTAATGGTCAGATGTCTCCCAGGTACATCCGCATGGAGAGACACTGACCACATTGCTAAAATCATGCAGGAAGCAGGAGAAAACATTGAAATCCTGGTACACAAAGGGACTAATGATCTCGCCAGCCAGTCAGTTGTGGAGACCAAGGAACATTTGACCAGGCTAGGTGACAAACTGTCATCCATTTAATTCAGCATCTCCTTCTCTGAGATCCTGCCAGTCTGGGAGAGGGGGGCAGATGGACAGAAGGTCAGAGAAGGGGAGATAGGGGAGCTAAACATGTGGCTCAATTAAGGGCTGGTGCCAGGAAAAAGGACATCAATTTGTAGGTAACTGGCAACAGTTTTGGGATGAAAGTTCTTTAAATTCAATGGACTGCATCTGACTAAGGAGGGTGTCAGTGAATTGGGGCAGAAGTTTGACATCTTTGCAGAATATTTAAACTAGCAAATGGGGAGAGGAGTGCAGCACACGGTATGTTGAATGGGAAGAACACCCCTTCCCCTCAGCTAGTGATCAAACAGGAGTTCAGCATGTTTGTAGTTCATTTACATCAGCAGGTAAGGAAAAAGGTCCAGCTCCCCATACAACATACGGGGACACGCCAGACCTCGCCCAACAACTAACACACTGAAATCTGGCCAATAAAAAATCATGTACACAAATGCTTGCAGTCTGGGAAACAAGATCCCAGACCTGAAGGCAACAATGACAGAGGCTAAACTGGACATAGTAGCCATTAGCGAGACATGGTTCACCAGTAACCACACTTGGGAGACTTCAGTACCCAGCTATGTACTGTTCAGAAGAGACCGAGGTGCAAAAAAGGGAGGTAGAGTGGCCCTTTATGCCAATTAAAATATCAAAGCTACAGAAATTCAGAATGCACATAAGAAGCCAGAAGAACTGTGGGTCACCCTGGAAACAGGAAATGGGACAGCCATACGAACTGGGGTTGTCTACAGTCCTCCAGACCAGGGGGAGGACATAGACACATTACTGTTAGAAGATATACAAAACATGACAGCTAAAGGGGAGATTCTGATAATGGAAGACTTCAACATGCCAGATACATATTGGTCAATACCAGCAGGAACATTTGCCAGAACTAGACACATAGTGGATTTCCAGCAGGGGGAGGGCCTCAAACAACTGGCAGAACACACCACAAGAGACAGGGCTATCCTAGATCTAGTACTGACTAACGGGGAAAGGATCACGGATCTCAGGGTAGAAGGTCACCTGGGAGCCAGTGACCATCACATGGCATGGTTCAATTTGGCTACTAGAACTAAATCATCCCATTCCAAGGCAAAAATATGGTACTTCAGAGGAGCTGACTTTGATAAGCTGGCCAACAGAGTTAAGCTAGCCCTGGCAAGAAGAAATACAGGTGAGGGGTACAGGCAAAGTGAGCAGACATTAAGGATGCAATACTTGAAGCAACATCCCATTGTGTTAGAGAGAAAAGGAAGTGCAAAAGAAGAAGGAAACCACTTAGGTTCTCAGAAACAGTAGCAGAAAAGGTCAGAACCAAAAGGCTGACCTTCAGGAAATATAAGGGAATGCAACGGGATGAAAATAGGGAGGCATACCAAACTTCCCTAAGGGAAGTAGGGAAGGCAGTAAGGCAGGCAAAGGCCCAAACCGAGGAAACACTAGCATGAACGGTAAAAGTAGGTGACAAGACTTTATATAGATACATCAGTGAAAGGAGAAAGTCAAGAGGTGATATTGTTAAGATCAAGGGGGATGAGGGGGAGTGTGAGGAGGCGGTCCAAGGAAAAGCATCTATCCTAAATAGATACCGTCTGCTCAGTATTTACTGAGGAGAAGGTAGAACAGGGCCCACAGCTCAGCACCATGGACACAGGGGGGAAGGAGGTATGCACTAGTCCCTTCACAAAAGAAAGGATTCTACAAGAGCTCTCTAAGCTCAGGGTAGGCAAGGCAATGGGATCTGATGGCATACATCCCAGGGTACTAAAGGAGCTAAGGGTGGAACTAGCAGAGCCATTATCAGAACTGTTTAGTGAGTCTCTGAGCACAGGAGCGGTCCCAGAAGACTGAAGAAGGGCTCATGTGATCCCGCTCCATAAGAGTGGTAGCAGGGAGGAGGCAGGGAACTACAGACCAGTCAGTCTTACCTCAGTAGTGGGCAAGATTAAGAAGGCACTCCTTAAGTAAAGGATAGTGCTACACCTGGAATCCATAGGAGCTCAGGATCCAAGACAGCATGGGTTTACAACAGGAAGGTCCTGTCAAACTAATCTCATAGATTTCTTTGACTGGGTAACCAGAGTGGCGGACCAAGGGGGAGCAGCTGATGTCACCGACACTGACTTCAGCAAAGCTTTTGATACTGTTCCACATAGAAGATTGATTAATAAGCTGGGTAGGCTCAGGGTGGGTCAGAAGTTGGTCAACTGGGTGGCAAATTGGTTAACGGGCAGAAAACAGAGAGTGGTGATAAATGGTATATAGGCAGAAGAGATGCAAGTCACAAGTGGGGTACCTCAGGGATCAGTCCTGGGGCAAATCCTCTTCAATATCTTCATCAGTTTCACTGCAGATGGACTGGAGGGTAAGTTTTGTCTGTTTGCAGATGACACCAAGATCTGCAACAGAGTAGATCATCCAGATGGTGTGGGCAGAATTAGAAAAGATCTGGATGAACTGGCAAAAGGGTCAGAAGAGTGGCTAATGGGGTTTAATGCAAAGAAGTGCAAGATCATGCATGTAGGGAAGAGAAACCCTGAATCCACCTACAGGTTGGGAGGGGAGTTGCTGGTAATCACAAGGGAAAAAAGAGACTTGGACATCATCATCACAGATGACCTGCAATCATCCAAGCAGACCACTAAAGCAGTAAGTAAGGCTAGAGGGATGTTGGGTTTATTAGTAGGGGTATCGCAAGTCATAAGAGGGAGATAATAATCTCTTTACAAGACACTGGTTAATTCCCCATATGGAGTACTGTGCAGTACTGGAGGCCACACTTTCAAAATAACATTAACAAAATAGAGGCAGTCCTGAGAAAGGCAACCAAAATGGTGCAGGGACTGCATCAGAAAAGATATGAGGACAGATTAATGGAGCTAAATAGGTGTACTCTAGAGCACAGGAGGGAGAGAGGTGATATGATCGAAACATTCAGACATCTTAAGGGCATTAACAAGGTGAAAGAGTCTAACATGATTCAATATAAGAAAAATAGCAGGACAAGAGGACACAGCATGAGATTAGAGGGAGGCTGGTTAAGGGAATGTGCAGAAGTTCTTTTCACAGAAAGGGTGGTGGATGCATGGAACGCCCTACCTCAGGAAGTGGTGGATATGAATACAGTGCAGGGCTTCAAAAAGGCATGGGATAGGCATAAGGGAGCAGTAAAGATGAGTTTGACTAGATAGGCCATTGACAGAGTACAGGCCTATGGAACATTCATAAGGTAGAAAAAATGGGCAAACTGGATGGGCCTTGCGATCCTTATCTGCCATCAACTTCTATGTTTCTACGTTTCTATGCAGACATTGGTAACACAGAGCAGGACTAGTTCACCCAGTAATGCACAGTAATTAGAATTCGAGTCAGGACTAGTTTACACGGTAATATTCAGGAAATCACTTTAAATTTAGTGCTGCACTTCGTTCCATTCTGAAGCAAATGAACTCACTGGTTCAAGGAGCCCCTTTTACACTTTTGGAGCCAGGTGGGTCGCGCCATGTGGTTGCAGTTATGTTCAGGCCTTTCTGCCCTGTCCACAACCTAGCTCCCGTGAAGCTGCATTACTATCCAGAAGTTAGCTCCTGTGGATCTGTAGTTTCCATTGCCCTGAAATGACACCTCAGTGGGCAAAACTATGTGACCACTACTGCCAGGAGAATCAGTGGCCAAGTGAGGTGGGACAGGTCCACTACAAGGACCAGAGCAGAGGAGGCAGCTGGAAGGAGAGAGTAAGCTAGGAACTGGGTGCAGCACTCTACCAAAGTGAGCTGCAGTGCAACAGCAGGGATTCACACAGAGAGCTGACAAAGCTGGAGAAGAATGCCCCGCAAGTGCAGGCAGTGGAAGCCGGACTCGACAGAGTGCAGGAACACGGTTAGGTTTTGTTTTGTCATTTGACAGCACTGGAGGGACAGGGAAGGGGGGGCAGAGGCAGCCAATGGAACGGGAACAGCCGTCCACCAAAGCGGCAGATGGGGGGGAGGAAATGAGTGACATGACCGGGTGGCCATGAGAGCGGCAGGATGATGAATAGAGACGTGGTGGAGGGAGGAACAGAAGAGAAAAAAAGGGAAATTGAGCAAAGATAAAGGCAGACGCCAGATAAGGGAGGTGAAAAGCCACCGAGGCAATGAGCTAGGGGCGAAACAAAAGGAAGAAATGGGAGAAAACTGAAGAAAAAATTACTTACCATAGTAATGTTGCTTCTTCTAATGGAGTCTTGCTGTATTCTGACTAAATGCAGTTATCCCCAGCACTTGAACTGCCCCAAAGAGTAAAGAGTTAACTCTATGCAGAAGCATAGAACGTTGAGCTCGAGCTCGGTTTTCAAACCTCTGTCTCTAGCACTCTGAAGTATAACCGTCAGATTATTATGAGCACTAACTAATAAAAGTAATAGGTGGAAATTATTTCAACTCTTGCAAGCCAAATGGCTGCACAAATTGTTTTTAAGGTCAAAAGACTCAAGTCGAGAACCCCAAAAAGAAAGCTAAATATAAAACCAAAGTAGGTAGAGAGCTAAAACATAACTAAACCCATAAGATAGGGCAAGTCAAGTACACCTCTGGGGTGCAGCACTGTGCCTGCCCATCCACATCCCAAAACCACTGGGTTTTAGGAGGGGAGACAGGGAAGGAGGTCAGAATACAGTAAGACTCCATTAGAAGAAACAACATTACTATGGTAAGTAATTTTTTCTTCAAACAACATGAAGTCTTGCTGTATTCTGACTAAATGCAGACTACCAAGCAGTACCCCCCTTGGAGGAGCGAGTCACAGAACCTATTTTGGGAACAGGTTCTGCAGCACAGCTGTGCCAAACCTAGCATCACTTCTAGACTGAATGTCCAGAGAATAATGCTTGGTAAATGTGTGAACAGTTTTCCAGGTGGCTGCTTTACAAATTTCCACTAATGGTATATCCCTAGCTGCTGCGAGTGAAGCAGCTGTACCCCTGGTAAAATGAGCCCTCAGGCCTGAGGGAGGTTCCTTCCCAAGTTTTGAATAGCAGAATTGGATACAGGAGACAATCCACCTGGCAATAGTTCTTTTGGTGGCTGGTTTGCCCTTTCCCACTTCACCATAGGTGAGAAATAACTGAGAACATCCATTCCTATAAGCCTTAGTGTGCTCCACATAGTAACTAAGGGCCCTTTTCACATCGAGACTGTGTAATCTTCGTTCCCCAGAGGAAGAATGGTCAGTAAAAATACACAGGCAATGTCATAGATTGGTACAGATGAGTCTGAGACCACTTTGGGAAGAAACATTCTGTTAGTTCAAAGGACCACCTTAACCCTGTAAAAAGAAATAAAATCAGGTTCCACTGATAAAGCCTGTAACTCACTGATCCTCCTGGCAGAGGTAATGTCTACCATTTCTCCATGTCAAGTATTTTAGCTCTGCTGAAGATAGAGGCTCAAAAGGGGGCTGCATAAGTTGTGTTTTACAGATGTTCAGATCCCAAGAAGGGGTAGGGGCTCAAAAGGGAGGATTAACATGCATCAGACCTTTGAAGAATTTCTGGAAAACTGGATGAGATGCTAAGGAAGAGCCCTTCCCAGCTGAAAGGAAGGCAGACACAGCTGCCAAATGCACCGTAAGCATAGTTGGCCGAAGGCCTAAACTATTAAGATGTAACAAATAGTCCAATACAGTAGCAATGTCAGCTAATTCTGGCTGAACAGGTATTTGGGAACACCAAAAACCAAATCTTTTCCACTTGGCATTGTAAGTTGTTTTGCTAGCAGGTTTCCTGCTAACCTTCAGAATATCCAAAACCGATTGAGAAAGGTTTAGATGTGCATATTCTAAATCTTCAAGAGCCAGGCCTTGAGCCTGAGAGCCTGAAGATTGGGATAGAGGATCTTCCCCTGAGAGGATGTCAGCAGACTGAACTGTCTGGGAAGACACAGAGGCCTTGTCACTGACAATGACAGAAGTAGAAGATACCACGGCTGTCTGGCCCAGTCTGGTGCCACTAGGATCACCCTACAAGGCTGAGATCTGGTCTTGATCAGAACCCTGAAGATCAAAGGGAAAGGAGGAAATGCATACAGAAACCTGCTTATCCAATCCAACAGTACAGCCTCCTGGTGTACAGAGCCCAGTAGAGGAGGTCTGCAACAAAAAAGAGGAAGTTGATGAATGTCCGGGGCTGCAAAGTGATCTATCTCTGGAGTCCCCCACCTGTTGAAGATAACCTGAAGGACCAGGGGATTCAGAGTCCATTCATGATGACCCTGAGAAATTCTGCTGAGAACATCTGCTAAGATGTTGTCCTTCCCTGGCAGGTGTACAGCCACCAGGGAAGCGTGAAGGGAATAAGCCAGAGACCATACCTTCATGGCCTCCGTGCACAAGGCCGAGGACCGAGTGCCTCCCTGCTTGTTGATGTACCACATGGTTGTGGTATTGTCTGTCCTGATTTGTACTACTTTCCCCTGAACCACAGCTGAGAATGTCTGCAGAGCTAGAAAGACAGCCCTCAACTCCAGAAGGTTTATGTGAAGGAGGGACTCCTGGTGAGATCAGGTTCCCTGAGCTGTAAGCTGGTCCAAATGGGCCCTACAGCCTAGGAGGGAGGTGTCTGTGGTGAGAATCACTGAAGGAGCCTGACTGATAAATGGGACACCTTGCTGAAGGTTGTCCTCCTCCAGCCACCACTGGAGTGCCTGAACTAGAGTCTGGGACACTGGAACCAATTTGGAGAGAAGGTTCTTTTTCTGAGACCAGTAAGATCTGAGATGAAATTGAATATCTCTCATCTGAAACCTTGCTCCCTGGACCACAGCTGTGGAGGCTGCCATGTGGCCCAGTAACTAAAGAAAATGTCTGGCTGGACGAGAAACTAGAGGTTGAAAAGAGGAAGCCAGAGTAACTAGAGACTGAACTCTTGAAAGAGGAAGGAATGCTCTTGCCTGGGTCGTGTCTATGTCCACCCCTATGAAAGACAGCAGCTGAGTTGGTTCCAGAACTGACTTTTCTAGGTCTAGAATGAAGCCCAAGGACTCCAAGAGCCTTTGGGTGACCTCTAAGGCTGACTTGACTTGGCCTAGGGACTGACCTACTAGGAGTCAGTCATCCAGGTCTGGGAACATAAGGATACCCTGTCTCTTGAGGAATGCTACCACTACTGCCAGGCACTTGGTAAACACCCTTGGAGCAGATGTTAGGCCGAAAGGCATGGTTCTGAACTGATAATGGCCTGAGGGCAATTCAAACCTGAGGTACTTTCTGTGGGAATGTCTGATGGGAATGTGGAAATAGGCATCCTTGAGATCCAGGGAGGCTAGCCAGTCTCGTTGTCTCAGAGAGGGAAGAATTACTCCCAGAGTCACCATCTTGAACTTTTGTTTTGTTAAATGTTTGTTGAGGTACCTTAAATCTAGGATGGGTTGCCACTCCCCTGTCTTTTTTGGGGTAAGGAAGCATCTGGAATAAAGTCCTTTTCCCCTGTGACAAAGAGGTACCTTCTCTACTGCTCGCATGAGCAGAAGAGAGGAGACTTCTGCCTCTAAGGCCTTTGTCTCCAAGGGGAGAGGGGCTGAAAGATCTTGCTCTCATTTTGGGAACCTTTGAAACTGAGAACAAGTCCCTGGCTCACTACTTTCAGGACCCATTTGTCTGAGGTAATGGAATCCCAGGCCTGGGAATAGTGAGCCAGCCTGCCCCCTACAGGAATTGGGGAGGCAACCCTGACTGACATCTCAGAGTGTCTGTTTGGCATGGGGTTTGGACTGAGTGGATGCTGGGGTCCTGCTCATCCCTCATCTCCCTCTTCCCCTGAAGAACCCCCTTTGCTGGAAAGAAGAGGAAGCCTGGGCTTGGTAAAAAGGCCTGTTAAAAGGCCTGCCCTGCCAGCCCTAAGCTGCTGCCTCTGAGGGGTGGCCTGCTTCTCTTTTGCTGCAGCACTCCTGTAAGTGGTCCTGTACTCATCCATCTTCTTCATGTAAGCCTCTGTTTGTTCACCAAACAGAGAGTTACCAGCAACAGGAAAATCCATAGCCTTAGTCTGGGTATCCTGTGACAGACTGGTACATCTGAGCCAAGCTAACTCCTCATGGAGACAGATTTAGCCATGACCCTGGAATGGGCATAATTCGAGTCAACAGCAGCGTGAAATTGGACCTTGGATGCCTCAATGCCATCTACAACCACCTTCTCCAGCTCCTTGGCTAGCTGGGGAGGGGCATTCTTAGCCAGTTCCAGAACCATATCCCACCTCGATTTCTGGTATCTGGCTGTATATGCCATATAATTGGCTTGTCTGAGTCGCAAAGAGGATGCCAAATATTGTTTCTTGGCCATGGCATCCACTTTCCTAGAATCCTTATCTGGGGGGTGAGATGCCAGGGGAATATTAGCCTCATCACAGGCTGCAGCCTGCACTACCCCAACATGGCTGCAATGAGTTGTAAGAAATTCTGTTTCAGGACCTGACAAGGTATATCTCCTGTCCATCTTTTTATCCACAGGAGGTATAGAAGTTGGAAATTGAAAAATGTTTTGTGTCTGTTTACCTAGGGATTTATGCAGAGGGATAGACACTCTGTTCGACTCTGGGACATCCGTCATTTCCATAAAGTCAGGTTCCTCCCGATCCTGTTCAGCTTCTTCCACTGGGAGCCGAAGAGTATCAGCCACTTTCTTGTAAAACAAGAAATGGAAGGGGACTCAGAAAGTCTGGGAGGAGACACATTGGAAGGCCTGTCTGGGGAGATGTCGGGCTCTACAGGCTCATCTAGACTTTCATCTTCCTCTTCATCATACTCTTCTTCTCCATCCCAATCACCCTCATAGAAAGCCTCTAGATCAATGTTAGATGCGACTGTGTCTGACCGAACTGAATCTCTATGAACCGTTGCCGGTTCGGTCGGAACCTGTCAAAGCAACTGAACAATAGAAATCGCTTTAGCAATCTCCTCAGCGGATGGACCATGGGAAGTAGGATCCGAACCAGCTGTTTTTCATTTCCTTTTGCTAGGAACCAATTCTGCAGAATCGGCTCTCCTTTTGCCTGAGGAGGTATCGCCCAGGTCAGTGGGCACCACCTCAGGCTCGGCAACCACCGAACTGGGCTGGCCATCCGGGTCAGCGGACTTCTCGGCCTCCCTCTCCCTTAGCCTACTCAAACATTTTTCCAGAGTTGCTTTGGGAAAGCTTTTACAGATTTGGCAGTCTTCTTTGAGGTGGTCAAACCCCAGACAGTAAACACAGATGAGGTGAGGTGAGGGTCGGCCTTGGCAAACCTGGGTCCATAAGGACTCGGAAACCTTTCGAACCTCTGGCTACCTGTGAGCTAAAATTTCTCACCTGGAAGACTGCCTTCCTAGTGGCCATTACCTCAGCCCGCACTCGGTACAGTGCTGAAACCCAGTGGGACTGGTTTTCTTTTTGGGTTTCTCAAACATGCCAGAATACTGAAAAGTTAGCCTGACCAGCTATTACACCAGGCAACAAAAAAATGAAAATTACATACCTACCGTAATTCTTGATCTTCTTGGACGAGTCTCCACCACTCATTCACACTATTGGGATCTGTGCCGGAGGCACTAGGACCCATCGGGAGCAAACTTTTTGGCGGAGGGTCGGCGCCAGAGATGGAGCCGCGAGGAACGGCACCGTGAGCCTCAGCTCACGTGATAATGACTATCTCGGCGTCGACCTTCCAACTGCCTCAGTACCTTTTTTACCAAGGAGGTGCAGCGTAACTAGCCTAGAAGGATAGCCTAACCTAAAACCGGACATAAGATAGTCCGGGTGACCCGTATAAGAAGGGTCAACAAAGAAGTCTTCATAGCCTAAAGATTTGAGGGAGTGAAGACGAACAACAGAGGTGAGCTCGGGGGACGGAGGGTGGGCGTGAGAATGAGTGGTGGAGACCCATCCAAGAAGATCAAGAATTACGGTAGGTACGTAATTTTCATATCTTCCTGGACATAAGTCTCCACCACTCATTCACACTATTGGGAGAGTACCGAGCTAATAATCCCCTGAGAGGGTGGCAGGAGAGACCAAGAGCTCACATTTCTAGGACAGAAGTCCATTAAGGATGGCTCTGCCAAAGGAAGAATGTCATCTGGCATGGACATCCAGTGCATAATGTTTAACGAAAGTATGCACTGAGCTCCAGGTGGCCACGTTGCAAATATCTGCAATGGGCACGTCGCGAATTTCCGTTAGGGATGCCACGACTGCTCTAGTAGAGTGAGCGTAAACCCTACCCTTCAACTTAACCTGCACCATGGAATAGCAGTGGCAAAGGCATGCCACTAACCATGCTGAGATACATCTGATAGAGACAGGTTGACCCAGCCAGGTCTCGCTGAAGGAAACAAACAGTTGCTGGGCTTTGCAAAAATCCTTGGTTCTATCTAGATAGAAACGCAAAGCTCTCTTAACATCCAAAGAATGAAGAGATCGTTCTACTTCATTTTGGAAGTCCGCAAAGTAAGAGGGAAGGACCAAAGGTTGGTTTAGATGAAATTCTGACACAACCTTAGGAAGAAATTTAGGATGAGTCCGAAAGACTACTTTGTCCTTATGGAACACAGTATACGGAGGGTCTGTGACCAGGGCATGTATCTCAGAGACCCTGCGGGCTGAGGTAATGGCCACTAGGAAGGCAGTCTTCCAGGTGAGAAATTTTAGCTCACAGGTAGCCAGAGGTTCGAAAGGTTTCCGAGTGAGCATGTCCAGCATGAGATTAATGTCCCAGGCTGCAACTGGATGTCTCGTAGGGGGTCTGGTATGCAGAATTCCTTTAAGAAATCTCTTAACCACAGGTAACTGAGCCAGTGTTAAGGAAAAAATGAGCTCATGATATGCTGAAATGGCACTAAGGTAAACTTTGACTGTAGAGTACTGCAGACCTGAATATGAGAGGTCCAAGAGGTACTCCAGAACCTTATCTGGTGGGCAGGAAAAGGGATTCAAAGAGGACTTTGCACACCAGAGCAAAAAAACGCTTCCACTTGGCTGTGTAAGTTTTCCAAGTGGCTGGCTTCCGCGCAGCCAGAAAAATATCTGAGATCCTTCGAGAGGCATTGAACCAGTTTACTTCTACCTCTTCAGGAGCCAAGCATGAAGGAGAAGCGATCTCAGGTTGGGATGGACCACCGGCCCCTGAGTCAAAAGGTTCATTTGAAGGGGAAGTGGTCTCGGAGGAACCAACAACATATTGTTGAGTAGTGGAAACCACAGCTGCTGAAGCCAGAAGGGAGCAATGAGTATCATCTTGTCCCCCAGGATTCGAACTTGAGGAGTACCCTCTGAATTAGAGGAAGAGGTGGAAAGGCGTAAAGAAAGCGTTTTGTCCACTGCAGCCTGAACGCATCCTGACAGAAAATGCCAGGCCCTGGATTTCTGGAGCAGAAGAGAGGCAGTTTTGCTTTGAGTGGGGATGCAAAAAGGTCCAGGTCTGGAGTTCCCCAGTCTTTGAATAGTGACTGAACTATGGTTGAGTCGAGAGACCACTCGTGAAGATCTATCTCTGTTCTGCTGAGACGGTTTGCCAGTTCGTTCTGTATTCCTGGTAGGTAGACCGCTTGAATTACAGCCTTGTGCTCCAAGCACCATTCCCATACCTTCATCGCTTCCCTGCATAAGGGGTAAGAATGAGCACCGCCCTGCTTGTTGATGTAATACATAACTGCTTTGTTGTCCGTTTGAAGGAGAATGTTCTTGTGACAGAGAATGTCCTTCAATGCTCGGACCGTATAAAGGATGGCTCTCATTTCTAGGACATTTATGTGAAGCTGGGACTCGACCTGAGTCCACGCACCCTGAGTATGGACAGCCTGACAGTGAGCTCCCCACCCCATTAGGGAGGCGTCTGTGGTAATGGAGATCTGATGGTCCAGAGGAGCAAAGGGATACCCTTCCAGTAGATTGCTCTCTTGAGTCCACCAGGTGACTGACCTCTTTAGAGGTTCTGTCACTTTGATGGGATAGGACTGTGGGTGAGTGGTTGGGGACCACTGAGTACTGAGCATCCACTGAATGGTTCTCATGTGCAGACGTGCTAGGGGTACAGTGAACACCGAGGATGCCATGAGGCCTAGCATCCATTGCATCGAGAGAGCTGGGACTGAGTTGTTTTCCCCGATGTGACGGGCCATTTGAAGGATATCATTCCTTCTGTCTTCTGGAAGAAAATCCTTCGCACAGGAGGTGTCCAGAAGAGTCCCTATAAAAAGGATCCTCTGGGAGGGCTGCAACTGTGATTTCTTGAGGTTCAGCAGAACTCCCATGGACGTAAGGAAGCGAGAGGTCATCTCTATGGCGTCCAGAGTTCCCTGCCTGGAAGGGCTTGCCAGAAGCCAGTCATCCAGATAAGGGAACACCTGTATTCTGACCTTTCTGAGGTGCACTGCGAGAACTGCACAACACTTTGTAAAAACCCGCGGCGCCGAGGATAGCCCAAAGGGCAGGACTCTGAACTGATAATGTTGTCCCAGAGCCACAAACCTCAGGAATTTGTGATGCCTCGGGTGAATAGAAATCTGGTAAGCATCCTGCATGTCTAGGGAGGCTAGCCAGTCATGTTGATGAAGCAAAGGTAACACGGTTCCCAGAGAAACATTTTGAATTTCTCCTAGGGGAGAAATTTATTTAACTTTCTGAGATCCAGGATGGGACGCATGCCCCCGGATTTCTTTGGAACCAGAAAGTAATGGGAGTAGAACCCTGTGTTCCGTTGATGCAGCGGCACTACTTCTACTGTGCTGTTGTTCAGAAGGCCCTGAATCTCGGCTGCGAGAAGGTCTGACTGAAGGGTTGACAGCCTGGGCTGTCATTTGGGAGGACGATCCAGAGGGTCTCCACAAAACTGAGCGAATGCCCCATGCAAATTATCCAAAGGACCCATTTGTCTGAGGTTATGGACTTCCATTGGTTGTAGAAGTACATCAGACGATCTCCCACTGGAGAGGAAAAGTCCACTTGGGCCAACAACTCATAAGGTGGCGCTGGGCGCTTTGGGCCCTTGTGCTTTCTGTTGTGTCCTCTTTTGAGGTTGGGCAGGTTGATTTTTATGGAAACCTCCTCTGCCTCTGCCTCTGCCTCGAAAGGACTGACGGTTATGAAACTGACGTTTATTGGCACTCCCTCGAGAGGGGACAGGAGGGGGTTGAGCCAATTTAATGGCTGACCTAGTCTTCTGTGTAGCTTCTAGGGCTTGTTCTACCTGAGGACCAAAAAGATATGCACCATCGAAGGGCAACGCCATTACCTGCTGCTGCGCGTCATTCGTGAAGCCTGAAGTGCGCAGCCAGAAATGATGGTGGGTACAAATACCAGCAGCCGCTGAACGGGAAACAGTGTCAAAAGCATCCATAGCTGCTTTAACCTGCTGGTTATTAGATTCGATACCTCTAGTAATGGTTTGAAGAAGCTCTGGCTTTGTATCTGATTCCGGTAGAGCTTCAACCATTTGCTTGATGGAGTGCCACAGGATATACTCATACTGGGAGAAATAGCCTTGGTAGCTGGCAATATGCATACTTAGAGTAGAAGCAGCAAAGACTCTCTTACCTAAATTCTTTGTTAATAGGTCGAGCTGTAGTAGTTTGAGGAAGAACGACCTTATCATTCTCTGCCAGGACTACAATAGGATCTGCAAAGGCTTGAGATGCCAAAATGGGACGATCCTTGGGGTCTGAATATTTCCTATCTATGGATTTAGCCACCGAAGGGGTGTGAGCAGGATTATTCCATACCATTTGAGACAGTGTCTCGAAGGAAGGCTGAACCGGAGGAGTCAAATCCGTAGGGATCTCCGGGGCATGAAGGTATTGGAGTCTCAACAATTTCCCAGGATCGATGTCTGTAGTCTGGAGAGAAAGAGTGGAAATCAAATTTTTCAGCAGAGACTTAAAGGACAGGTCTTCGACCACAGGCTCTGTAGCAGTAATAGATCCTGCTTCCTCCACTTCATCACCCAACCGAAGGTCTGGGTCAGGCTCAATGTCATCTCCTGACAGTCCAGGAGGGACTGTATGGACAGGAAAGGAATGAAAGTCAGAGGAAAAGGAAGAAGGAAAAGAGTGAAAGGAGGAGTCCTGAAAAGCGGAGGATGCCCTAAGAGCCCCCGGCAGCAGGCTGCAAGCACGGAAACGATGCCGAGGGACCACGTGGTGCTGAAAATGGTGCTGAAGGAGCCGCACGGCACTGAAAACAGTGCCGAGGGACCCACACGGCGCCAAAATCGGTCGAGGACGGCGCTGACAGACTTTAACACATCAAGATGGTGCCGAAAAGGCCGTCAACACCGAGAGCATCAAAACACTTCAAGACTCTGAAAACAGGTTTTGAAGGAAGAAGAGCAGGAGATAAGGGCATTGGTGTGGCCCCCTGTGCCGTAGCCATGTGAGGGGGGGAACACCTTAGCGCGGAGTCGACGGCACCAAAGAAGGTGCTGCGTGACCAGGGAAGTTCAACCGCCCTACCTGGTCTCCCAAGAAGCCTGAAGGCCCCTGAGTGACCGAGCCAGGTAATTGAACCAACCTCCGAGCCCATTGCTCCATAAGAGCTGCCCACGGATGGAACTGCTCATCTGAAGACCTATCCGCGGGCTGGGTAGGGCTCCGATGTCGAAGACATTGGCTACCAGAAACAGAGGTTGGCGACTCCGAAGGAGGAGACCGGCAACTAGCCCCGATAACAGAACGTCTACGTGCAGACATATCAGAGGGCGACCTCGAGTGATGCCTTCTCTTTTTTGACCTGTGGGCCGAAGAAGAGCTTGAGGCCAAACGGTGCCGAGGATGTGACCGTTTATTTTTATGCTTCCGTGGGGACCGCCCGTCCCCTTGGGCATTGGACTGGCCGTTGTCAGACCCCCCTTCCGGAGAAGGCGGCGGACCGGACCCAGCCCAACTGAATGAACAGCTCATACGAAGTCTCCCTACCATCACCTGACCTGCTCATGGTCGACTCCGTCAAAGTAGGCTGAGACTTCTCTTATTTTTAAAATAAGAATAAACTTAAGCGATACTTATTGAGATATTACTACAAAATAACAAAACTGAAAACTATGCTGCTAGTTTGAAGTTTGACTCCCGACGGGCGAGCGACGTCGTCACTGAAGCACACTGGACGGCGGGAAAAAAGGAACTGAGGCAGTTGGAGGGTCAATGCCGAGATAGTCATTACCGCACGAGCTGAGGCTCGTGGTGCCGTTCCTCGCAGCTCCATCTCTGGCGCCAACCCTCCGGCAAAAAGTTTGCTCCCAATGGGTCGTAGTGCCTCCAGTGCAGATCCCAATAGTGTGAATGAGTGGTGGAGACTTATGTCCAGGAAGATCTTATCGGTTCCAACCATGTCACGGGTCGGTTAAAAAAACCCCGGAAATCTGAATTTTTTTTTAGGAACCGATGAGTACCGGAAACCACAATAATATTTAGAAACAAGACAGAAATAGAATGGGTTTGGTTCCAAACCGGACCGACCGGAGAAGAACTGAAGGCAAAAAAACAATTTCCACAATAATCCAATAACTACCTACTACTACCACTTACTGTTGCTGAGACACAGGTAAGAAGACCAAAATAAAGAAACAGTTAAGTAAAACCAACTGATTTAAACTGATACTGAACTGAAGTGCAGGAGGAATCTCCAGAGCGACTTCACAATTAGGCGGAATAAAAAATCTGACGGTTACACTTCAGAGTGCTAGAGACAGAGGTTTGAAAACTGAGCTCGAGCTCAACGGTCTATGCTTCTGCATAGAGTTTACTCTTTACTGTCCGGGGCAGTTCAACTGCTGGGGACAACTGCATTTAGTCAGAATACAGCAAGACTTCATGTTGCTTGAAACACGAAACAAACCTGCAGCCGAAGGCAGCTGCCAGAGCAAGGCAATGCAAACAATGCAGGACACCAGATATAGGGCAGAAGAGCAGCGCTTCCAGCTGCGATGAGAATCAAATCCAGAGGAGGCCCAGGATGAGTGGCCTTATAAGTCTGATGGGTGAGTGATATAGTTGCTCTGCCCATTGATCCTCGGGCTTAAAAGCCCTCCCATTATTTATGTAAAATGTGGAAACTAAATAAGGTAAGAGAAAAATAAAATTGAGAAAATAGAGACAGTCATAATGACATTGCAAATGAAACATTTTTTAATTTGTAAACACTAGCAGTTACATCCTCGATACTGTCCCTGGTGGACTACGGCCTACCTGTTTATGGTGCGGCTGACTCGACCGCCCTCAACAAAATCTGCATTGTCCTGAATAAGGCGTGTAGGCTTATTACAGGGGCCCCCAGGCTCACTCACACATGTCAGCTATATGACTTGGCAAGGCTACTAAATCTGGACGAGCGACTTCAATACCAAACCAGCCTCATTATGAAAAACCTTCTCGGGCTATCCCTCCCTGGGCTGACAGCCTCCATCCACCAAGCCAAACCCTTGATTAATACCCAAGCCTCCTGCAAAATCACTCTTCTGATCCCTAGAACCAGGACAAGCCATGGACAGAGATCTTTCTGTTGTAGAGCCCCAGCCTGGTTTAACGTTCTCCCACCAGCCATCTCTGACACCACTACTATCTCCACCTCCAGAACCGCACTGCGGAATCAGCTATTTAATGCATGTGAATGCACCTGTCACTAGTCATGACTTAGTCCACCACACACTGACAATGCTCACATGAGCGGCACCACTGTAACTAGAATGGTTCCTTCACTCTGCAAATACCTGTAAATATATATGGCTGTCAATTTAATTTGTTTGTCATTTTATTACAACTTGAAACTTTGTGATGTAACAATAAGCCTGTAATATAATGTATTTGTCCTCAATGTGATGTAACAACAAGCCTGTAATGTAATGTATTTGTCCTCAGTGTGACGAGGTACCTTTGGAAATGAGCCTCTGGCTCAAAGGTTGTAAACTGATGCTCAAATAAATAAATAAAATAAATAAATAAAATTTATATGTTGCTCCAGAATAATATGTAAGGTTGGGCAAGACAGATTTCAAGCTTACTGCACCACAATTAAAAATGCCACTGTGGGATAAGTAGATTTACTCAAAGTATCAGTGCAGCATCTAAGTTTTTTAAAGCACAGCTAGCTTGACCATTCAGTACAGTAGTCAGTTTTTTTCTGTTCTTTGGTAACCAGGTAAGGTTACAAAATAATAAATCCAGAGTAGCCCACCCCCAATTTCAATAAATCAAATTATGGCTTTGTTACCTGGCAGCACTATCTCTTCTACTTTCCTAGTCTGACAGCCATCCCCTAGTGTGTTAACATTCGGTGATACAATTGTTTGGAGAGTATTGCAAATACCATCCTTTTCCTTTCTGGGTGGGTAGTGGTGCTAAGATGGATGGAGGTGGGCTACACAGGATTATAAAAACTGGGATCAGGCAAGACATTTGGGTGCAAGATCATGATAGGGAGAGGAGAAAGTATCTTGCTGTCATTAGGTCTAGGGTGGGGGGAGGTTGCAAACAGAATTACTACCATTATGTGTGGTTCATAGCTCAGTGCTTATGTAACATATATAATGGAATGATGTAGATGGTTGTTGGATACAGAGGCCAGAATTAAGAGGACAATGTTTATTAGGTAGTAGTATAGAATGTTTGTGTTTAGGTACTTGGATGCTTAAATTGAGTTGTCTGATAATATTTGATGGTTTTGGCCTTTCTCTGTATCCCACCTGTAGGAAGGAAGCTTGGTTTAGAATTATGAAAGCCCCCCGGTGGGATAAGAGTGCCGCAGAAGGAGGAGGTGTCGGGGAGGATGGTGGGTGAGTGTGACTCACTCTAAGCAGAGCAGGAGTCAGCTGCTTCAGTTAAATAGGCTGTGGGGGAGGAGCTTTTCCCCCACATAATCCTGGGCTACTCCCTGCAATTATGTGTGGTTCATAGCGCAGTGCTTATGTAACATATATAGTGGAATGATGTAGATGGTTGTTGGACACAGAGACCAGCATTAAGAGGACAATGTTTATTAGGTAGTAGTAGTATAGAATATTTGTGCTTAGGTACTTGGAAGCTTGAATAGAGTTGTTTGATAATATTTGATGGTTTTGGCCTTTCTCTGTATCCCACCTGTAGGAAGGAAGCTTGGCTTAGAATTATGAAAGCCCCAGAAAGAATAATATACTGTATCAACAATTGTTCTTTAACTGAATGCTGAAGAAGTCATGCATGACAACACCTAATAATGATAGGAATAGACAATCACCTCCTCCAACTCCGGAGAGTGTGACCAGTAGCACTCAGGAGAGGAAACCCCCCCTTGGGGGGAAACCTCTGAGGACCCATGGCTACTGACCTGCCCGTTCTTCTGGGCATACTAAAGGACAGAGATCCTAATTGAACTAAATTAATCAGCTAATATCTGAATTCTAATTTGTAGAATTCAATCCAGATAAACGGAGCTTAAGAAAAACTGAATTGTAAATGTCCAGTGAAGTAATTTCCTCCTAATAAAGTCTGAGTCCAAGAATCCATGTACATTTCGGAATGATGGAGAGTGGATATATGAAGAACCTTCTTCCAGACTTCAGTTGATAGAGGGCATAATCCAGGAAATGTATGATGGTGGAGATGAAGTTGATGACTGACGAATTCAATACAGGAGACCAGACGCAGATAGTTGCATCCAAACTTGATGTCAACGAGGCAGGATGAATAGAAGTAGTATGACTTCTTGATTTCTAATAGAGGGCTTCTATAGTATGTGTAATGAGAGAAGGCTTGTAGCCAGGCTACCGACTGATGAATCCAGTTCTGATAAGTGAAGTATAGCCTTAGGAACTGATATGAAGGCAATGGCTGTAGAGCTGAGCTGGAATAATGGCAAGCTATAGAGGATAATTGGAGACACTGGTGCGAGGTATGAAGCATCTAAGTAGTAGAATATGGTGATCCCAAAAGGAAGCAAGTCAGTTGGACTGCTAATCTAAAGTGAGAGGTAATAGGAGCAGGGATTGCACCCACGTAGGCAGATGAGAAGGAACAGGATGTGGCAATCAACCCCTGAAGAAAGCGTAGCTTAACCGACAGCTGGTGAGGTAGAAGAGATAGGTGGCTGATTCCAGGATGGGAAGCGCAGGCAGACCCATGGAAAACTGCTGGTAGAATAGAGCATGGCAGCTAGTCCTTCTACGAGAAGCACAGCATTTCATCAGCCGGAGAGGTAAGGAGAGAGGCGACTAGCTCCAGGTAACAGAAAAAATGCAGCCAGATCTACGGAGGTCAGCCATAGAGGATAGTGCATAGTATACAGCCTCCAGGAGATGTGTCTTGAGTCAGTTCAGAGCAGAGTAGGACTGCATTTGCAATGGAATGGTGCTGAGGACTGACGAATCCAGAAGATCAAGGATGGCAGGAATCGCAGTGAAGAGACCGTGACAGAGATATGGCAACTGGATGAGGAATAGCATTTGAAACTGTAGGTATGCAATGAGTGAGGCAGCAATGACGTGATGAAATCTGAATAGTTGAGCATAAGGGTCCTGGATGGAGAAAATTGAAGAAGCGGAGTCAATCGGAGTAGTGTTGTCCCAGGGTCCAAAAAGCGGTGGAGCACAATCAGGATAAGGTCTTCATGAGAGGCGCAACCAAGTGTCCTGGAAAGGGAGAAGCAGCAGCAATTCCACACGGCTGAAGCAGCAGGGCACAGCATCCAAGAATAGAGGAGGAACAAAGAAACGGCCAGATGCAAATCCAAATAAAAGAGCTTCCGGCTGGCTGACACGGCAGCAGGTAAGCATATAGTAGAAGCAGGAATCTCCAGGCCCCAAGCCAGATGAGGCAGAAGTAGAGCAGAAGCAGGTAAACTTCCCAGCCCAAAGGACGAAGGCAAGCCGTAGAAGCAGGAGATTAGTAGGCAAACCTCCCAGCCCGATGGGTGAAGGCAGGTCGTAGAAGCAGGCAAGCAGATGGTAGTTCCCAGCTCGATGGGCGAAAGCATGTCATAGAAGCAGGTGATTAAGATGTAGGAGAATAAAGGAACAAAGGACCTCCGGGCCCGTGGGGCACAGGACTGACGCAGCGATGGCCAACCTCTGGCTCTTCGGAGCGAGGCAGATTGCAGAACAGTCATACATAATACAATGGAAATGGCAAACTGCAAGCAATGCAGAGGTTCATGTCCTGGTATGGAGAGGTCGCAGTAAATATGTAAACAGAGGTAGGTCGATGCCAGTTCAGAAGGAGCACAGTAGAATGTAATGGCAGGTTAGTCGTGAGGACTCCAAAGGCCTGGGAGGGCGAAGCAGGTAATATGAGCAAGGAAGGTAAGAAAGGGAACTAGCACAAGTTGCAATAGAAAGCATGCTGCATAATGTAGATGTAGTAGCAGGGAAGCAGGGAAGCAGGGCAAAGCGTCCAAAGAATAGATGATGAATGTTGAAATACAAAATATGCATCCATAGTGAGGAGCTCCTTGGCTGGCTGCTGCGGCAGCTGGTAGGCGTATAGTAGGATAAGCGAATCTCCAGGTCCCTAGCTGGGTCAAGCAGTGTAGAGGAAAAGTAGGTATTGAAATGGAGGTAGCATCCTGAGCCAGATAAGTGCGAAGTAGCATTGTAACTGGAAAGCAGACGTATGAAAGTAAAATGATGCTGTAGACTGATGGATCCTGTAGCTCGAGGATGGTAGAGATCGCAGCGAACATCTTGTCAGAAGAGTAGGCAACCTGTCGAGGCAAAGGACATCCGGAATCTGGAGTCCATGAGGGAAGCAAAGGTGAGATCACGTAAAGCACTGCAGGCATAGTCGAGGAGCCAAATGGAACATCCAGAAGCACACTTTAAGGAGAAGGCCTGAGGAACCATAAAAACCCTGCAGAAGCTCTATAGGGAAGAACCAATGGAGGCCAGGGCAGGAAGGAGTGGTGTAGGAGCTAGGCAATCTGATGAAGCAACCTCCCAACCGGCGTGGCACGGGCAAGCATGGTGTATGAATAGATGAACCCCAGAAGCAGAATGAAGGCAAAGTACTGAACCTGTAGGCCCAGGTAGGGGTGGTAGGCTGACAGACATCAGAAATCCCGAGGCCCAATGCTGGCGAGGCAGATGGAAAAGAGAGCAACCCTGGAAGCTGCTGAATGAGCACTGAGGTAGTCTGATACCGTGTAAGTGGGAGGACCAGCCACTTATTCATATAAATAGGAGTTACCCTTTTTCAGTGAGATGCAGAATAAGACCATGCTGTAGAAGGCTGAGGATATGAATGCTGTAGCATATCAAGTATAGGGCCAATTACCTTCACACCACTGTGATTGCGCTGCCAAAGTCTGCTGTCCCAGGGTACTGGAATGGAATGAAATGCTGAAGAACTGGGCTGCCACTGCAAAGGCTCAGGTGCCTGACAAGAGTGATTTGGAACTGTAGTACAAGGCCCCTAGAATTCTGCGGCCACAGAATTTTGCGCAGAACTTGCAATCTACTGCAGAACTTCTGCGGTGCCGCAAAATTCACTCTTTTTGGTGATTTTTATTAATATTTCTGTTTATCCATAGAATCTGGTTCCCTTCCCCTCTTTGTATATCCAACCCCCCCCATATGCTCAGAATGTGATGTTATCATTGCTACAACATCATACATTAGCTAACAAAATGGCTGAATTCTGCAACAGAAATGAACAGTCACTTATCTACCACAGCTCCCACTGCCAGAGATGGTGGCACAGCACGTCAGGCATGGTGATATTTGCTCAACCTGCACTACAGCCTAATACAATTTTCAGTCTTACATTATTGCACTAGGGTAAACTTAAACAAAACCTTGTCAATAGCACAGACTTGTTAAGTTCATACCTCACTTTGTACAAACCTATTTGGGCCTTTAAAGTATAGAGATGCCATCTGAAATGAATAACTGGTAAAATGAATTTAACTGTCATTTTTAAGAAAATTAAAGTAATTATGCCCAGAAAAGTGGAATGTAATAATGTGTAGACCTGTTGAAAGAATAGACCTGTTAAATAAATAATTGCGACATACACATTTTTGCCAGGGTTAATGATTACACATTGTCATTGGTTGATAGAATCACCTAAAAGTTATGGAGAAATGTTGTGTGCAGGGACAGCTGTTGGGCCAGAGGGTAGGATGCTGTGTTTCTGTGCTGGCAACTCAGGTTCAGAGATTAACTCTGGGAGCTGGCTGGGCAGCACAAGGATCGGTGGAACACGTCACTGCTCGGAGCCTGGGAAGGTATGGTGCAGTGTTCTGTCACATGGTGGACACATTGTGATGGCCTGGAGAGCTCTATCTCACAATCGGTTCACATGTATGTCATGGCCTGATAGTGTTACATAGTGTGCCAGGGTAAGCAGGTTGACATAAAAAATGAGTTTTGCAATAACTCCTGTATTCCATTTTCAATGGGACCTGTATGAAAGAGGATGCAAGTTCATGGAAATTAAAAAAAAAAATTTAAAATAATTATATATACACACACACAGTATCCCTGTCTCTCTCACCACACACATATACACACACACACACACACACACACACACACACACATTTGTATGTATGTTACAGATTGCATATAAATATATAAGTGTTACACAGTGGGAACCTCATGAGTGGTGTAGAAAGCACATACAAATATATACGTGATAGGCAGTGGAAACTTCATTAATGGGACAGATAGCATGCATATAGAAATACCTTATTTTATCACATAAGATCCCCTCTGCATATGTCATTTATGCGGGTGCAAGGTTGGGGACCACTGAGTACTGAGCATCCACTGAGTGGTTCTCATGTGCAGACGTGCTAGGGATACAGTGAACACTGAGGATGCCATGAGGCCTAGCATCCATTGCATCGAGAGAGCTGTAACTGAGCTGTTCTCCCCGATGAGACGGGCCATTTGAAGGATATCGTTCCTTCTGTCTTCTGGAAGAAGAAATTACTCACCTTAGTAATGTTGTTTCTTCTAATGGAGTCTTGCTATATTATGACATATGCAGTTTGTCCCAGCCTTAGAACTGCTCCGGAGGTGAAAGAGTTAACTTCCATGCCAGGCATGGAATCTTGAGCGCGAGCTCGGTTGAAAAAACTCTGTCTGTTGTTCTTCAAACTGAAACTGTCAGATCTTTACGAGCAAAACTCACTAAGGTTCTGTGTGGAAGCTGTAAACCTACACTAGCCAACTGGCTACTAAAATATTAACACATTTTTCTGGTCCCAAAACCAAGACTCAAGTCAGAGGATCCAAAAAAATAAAATAAAATACAACATCCAAACACCCCAAAGAAAGAGGGGTGAAAAACACAAGGTGGGCATCATTAAGTGCCAACATTACACTGCCCACCCACATCCCAAGAGCAGAGGTTCTGAGAGGGGCAGGCTGGGGGGAGGTCATAATATAGCAAGACTCCATTAGAAGAAACAACATTACTAAGGTGAGTAATGTTTTCTTCAAACAACATGAAGTCTTGCTATATTATGACATATGCAGACTACACAGCAGTACCTCCATGGAGGAGGGACAGAACCTACTTAGGAAATAGGCTCTGAAGCACAGCTGTGCCAAACCGAGCATCACTTCCTAGCCTGGATGTCCAGGGAGTAATGCTTGGTGAAAGTGTGTACTGTTTTCCAGGTAGCTACTTGACATATCTCTAAGATAGGGATGTCACTGGCCGCAGCTAGGGACGCAGCTGTACCTCTGGTAGAGTGAGCCCTCAGGCCTGAAGGGGGAACCTTACCCAGTTTTTGATAGCAAAATTGGATACAAGAGACAATCCACCTGGCAATGGATCTTTTAGTGGCAGGTTTCCCTTTACCAACCTCACCATAAGTGAGGAACAGTTGGAAGGAGTCAAACCTGTGACCCTTGGTACGCTCTATGTAGTCACTAAGGGTTCTCTTTACATCTAAACTGTGCAATCTCCTCTCGCCAGAGGAGGAATGGTCAGTGAAGTACACTGGAAGAAATATAGATTGATTAAGGTGGAAATCTGAAACCACCTGAGGCAAGAACTTCCTGTTAGTCCTGAGGACTACCTTATCTCTGTGAAAGGAGATAAAATCAGGCTCCACTGACAAAGCTTGTAATTCACTTATGCGTCTGGCAGAAGTGATGGCTACTAGAAACACAGTTTTCCAAGTCAAGTACTTAAGCTCTGCTGAAGACAAAGGCTCAGATGGGGTTGCATTAGCTGAGCAATGCAAACATTAAGATCCCAGGCAGGAGCAGGGTCCTGAATGGAGGGTTGGTGTGAAGCAATCCCTTGAAAACTTGGAAAATACAGGGTGAGCAGAAAGGAAGAGGGCTTTCCTGCTGAAATAAAAGCAGAGACAGCTGCCAAATGCACTTTCAGGGTAGCTGGCCTCAGCCCCAAAGTATTTAGATGGACCATATAGTCCAGGACTGTGGGCAAATCAGCAGATTCTGGGGAAATATGCTTTCCAGAGCACCATATGGAAAACCTTTTCCATTTAGAATTATAAGTAGCCCTGGTTGAAGGCTTCCTAGAAGCTTTCAAGATATCGAGTACACCTTGAGAAAGGTGTAGATCAGCAAACTCTAACTCCTCAGGAGCCAGGCCTTGAGGTTGAGGGATTTGAGATTCGGATACCAAACTCTCCCCTGGGCACAGGTTAACAGATTGTGATTCCTGGGGAGACACAGGGGAAGGTGGACTGCTAAGGACAGAAGGAGTGGATACCAGGGCTGTCTGGCCCAATCTGGAGCAATCAGAATCATCTTGCAAGGTTGAGATCTGATTTTGACTAGCACCTTGAACAAGAGAGGAAAGGGGTGAAAGGCATAGAGGAACTTCCCTTCCCAATCGAGAAGGAAGGCATCCAGAGGGACTGAGCCCAACACTGGGGGCCTGCAACAAAAAAGCGGAAGTTGGTGATTGTCTGGGGCTGCAAAAAGATCTATCTGAGGGGTGCCCCACCTGGCAAATACTAACCCCAGTACTAGGGGATCCAGTGACCATTCGTAATGGCCCTGGGAAATCCTGCTGAGAGCATCTGCCAGGACATTGTCCTTGCCTGGGAGGTGAACTGCCATGAGGGAGGTGTTCAGGGAATAAGCCAGAGACCACAACTTCATTGCCTCTGTGCACAAGGCCGAAGACCGAGTGCCCCCTTGCTTGTTGATGTACCACATTGTAGTGGTGTTGTCTGTTCTGACCTGTACCACTTTGTTCTGAACAGATGCAGAAAAAATCTGAAGTGCTAGAAAAACAGCTCTGAGTTCCAACAGACTGATGTGGAGCAGAGATTCCTGAGGGGACCACAATCCCTGGGTGGTGAGGTCGCCCATGTGAGCTCCCCATCCCAAGAGGGACGCATCTGTAGTAAGGGTCAAGGAGTGAGATTGAGGGATGAAAGGAACCCCAGTCTCAGATTGCTCTGATCCTACCACCACTGCAGGGCCTGGATCAGGGTTCGAGTTACTGGGATCAATTTGGTTAGAGGATCTCTCCTTTGAGACCAGAAGGCTCTCAAATGGAACTGAATGTCCCTCATCTGAAATCTTGCTCCTTGCATTACAGCTGTGGAAGCAGCCATGTGGCCAAGGAGCTGTAGAAAGTGCCTTGCTGGTCGAGAGACCTGCAGAGTGAAGGAGGAGGCCAGGGCTACCAAGGTCTTTACTCTTTCTAGAGGAAGGAAAGCTCTGGCCTGCTTTGTGTCCAGTTCTGTGCCTATGAAGGTGAGTAGCTGAACAGTCTCTAGAACTGACTTTGGAAGATTGAGAAGAAAACCTAGAGATGTAAGCAGCTGCTGGGTAACCTGAAGGTGTGATTTGACATGGTCTGGAGACTGACCCACTATGAGCCAGTCGTCCAGGTAAGGAAAGATGGCAATCTTTTGCCTTCTTAAGTGAGCAACTGCTACTGCCAGGCATTTGGTGAATACCCTTGGGGCAGAGGTGAGGTCAAGGGCATTGCTCTGAACTGGTAATGGCCTGAGGGCAGTTCGAATCTGAGGTACTTTCGTGGGAGCTTCTGATGAGAACATGGAAGTAGGCATCCTTGAGGTCCAGGGATGCTAGCCAGTCCCCTGGCCTTAGGGAGGTAAAATAATTCCCAGAGTCAACATTTTGAATTTTGGTTTTAAAAGGTGCTTGTTTAGGTATCTTAGATCCAGGATGGGCCACCATTCTCCTGTCTTTTTGGGGGTAAGGAAGTACCTGGAGTACAGTCCTTTGCCCTGGTGTAGGGGAGGAACCCTTTCTACAGCTCTGAGAGCCAGGAGGGTTGAGACTTCTGTTTCCAAAGCAAGAGCCTCTAATGGATTTGCAGGTGGAAAGGATCTGGTTCTCATCTTTGGAAATTTTTTTTTAAAGCTGAGAACCAGTCCCTGGCTACTACTTCCAGGACCCACTTGTCTGATGTTAAAGACTCCCAGTCCTGGACGAAGTAAGCCAGCCTGCCCCTCAGGTAATGGAGAATTGGCCCTGGGCATCCCATCAGGTGCCTGTTTGGCAGGGGCTTAGGCTGAGGGGTGGGAGCAGGCCTGCCTGCACCCCTGCCTGCCTCCCTCTAAACAACCCTCTGGGCATAAGCTGAAGAGGAGGCTTGGGCTTGGTAAAAAGGCCTGTGAAAAGGCCTGCCCCTGCCCCTGGAAAGCTGCCTCTGAGGAGTGGCTTGCTTCTCCTTGGCCTGTGCACTCCTATAAGTGGTCCTATACTCATCCATTTTCTTCATGTAATTCTCTGTCTGCTCCCCAAAAGAGAATTACCCACAACAGGAAAATCCATGGCCTTAGCCTGGGTATCCTGTGACAGGCTAGTACACCTAAGCCAAGCCATTCTATGAAAAGCCACAGATGTAGCCATCACTCTTGAAGATACATCATTAGAGTCCACTGCAGCATGGAATTGCACCTTGGATGCCTCAATACCATCAGCAGCCACCTGTTCCAGCTCCTTGCAAGCTGGCCAGGGACCTGTTTCACTAAAGCCATAACAGTATCCCATCTGGATTTCTGGTATCTTGCAACATAGGCCATATAATTTGCCTGTCTGAGTCCCAAGGATGCTGCCATGTATTGTTTCTTTGCCATGGCATCAATCCTCCTGGAGTCCTTGTCAGGGGGGTGTGAAGCCAAGGGAATATTTGCCTTATCACAGGCTGCAGCCTGCACTACCCCAATGTGGCTGCATTGTTGTGAAAGGAACTCCGTATCTGAGCCTGACAATGTGTACCTCCTGTCCATCTTTTTATCCACAGGAGGTAAAGAATTAGGAGCTTTTAAAATTTTTATTGTCTGTTTCCTAAAAGATTTATGTAGAGGAATAGACAATCTCCTGGACTCTGGGATATCCATCATTTCCACATAGTCAGGCTCCTCCTGTTCATCCACAGCTTCTTACAAAGGGAGCTGGAGGGTTTCAGCAACTTTTTTATAAAACAGAAAATGAGAAGGGGACTCAGAAAGCCTAGGGGAGACACTCCTGAAGGTCTGTCTGGGGAGATGTCCAGTTCAATGGGCACATCCAGACTTTCAAAATCACATTCACTCTCTTCATAATCCTCCTCCTCCTCCGGTTCAAAAATTCTCTATATCATATTCTTGAACCGTGGAACCGACCGAACTGACCGCTTACCTGATGGTGCCGGTTCGGATGGAACTGGGGAAAGCGACTGGACAATTTGGATCGCTTTGGCTATCTCTGCAGCAGTTGGAGAAGGAAATTTTGGCTCTACACCTGCTGATTTTCTAGTCCTCTTGCTGGAACTGGCTCCTCAGAGTCAGTTTCGCTTGCCGAGGAAGTATCGCCTGGTCAGAGGGCACTCCTCTAGTTTGGTTGGCACCGAACCGGCTGGCCATCCGGGTCAGCGGACTTTTTGGCCTCTTGTTCCCTGAGCCTACCAACTCTCTTATCCAGGGTAGCTGCAGGAAATTCTTGCAAATCTGGCAGTCTGCATTGAGGTGGTCAAACCCCAGACAATAAACACATGGTGTGTGGGTCAGCCTTGGCAAAGGCTTCCCCACAGACACTACAGTGCTGAAACCCAGTGGGCCCGGTTTTTCCTTTGGGTTTCTCAGACATAATGCCAGCCTAACCAAAAACTTGCCCTTTTCCGGCAACTCGCCAAGCAAGACACCCTTATCGGTTCCCAACCGTGTCACGGGTCGTGGAAAAAAACTGTAAAGAAATCCCTTTTTTTTAGAACCGATAAGAACCGGGAACCGCACTCTAAATGTAATTTAATAAGTTTTAACAACAACCTGATCAGTTCAAACCGAACCGATAACAATGTTTGCAAGTTACACACAGAGAAATGTAAAACCTATCTATTACTTACGATACCACAGACAGAGCTTGAACCAACCGGTTGTGGTTAAAATATACAAATGCGGTTTAAAAAACCGAGAAATAACACTTTTTTAACCGACAAAATGAACCGAGCAGTAGGAGGAATCTCCGGAGCGACTGTTCAGTGAGGCGGAGTAAAGAATCTGACAGTTTCAGTTTGAAGAACAACAGACAGAGTTTTTTCAACCGAGCTCGCGCTCAAGATTCCATGCCTAGCATGGAAGTTAACTCTTTCACCTCCGGAGCAGTTCTAAGGCTGGGACAAACTGCATATGTCATAATATAGCAAGACTTCATGTTGTTTGAAGAAAAGCCTTCACACAGGAGGTGTCCAGAAGAGTCCCTATAAAAAGGAGCCTCTGGGAGGGCTGCAGCTGTGACTTCTTGAAGTTCAGCAGGACTCCCATGGACGTAAGGAGGCGAGAGGTTGTCTCTACAGCGTCCAGAGTCCCTTGCCTGGAAGGGCTTGCTAGAAGCCAATCGTCCAGATAAGGGAACACCTGCATCCCGACCTTTCTGAGGTGCACTGTGAGAACTGCACAACACTTTGTAAAAATCCGCGGCGCCGAGAATAGCCCAAAGGGCAGGACTCTGAACTGATAATGTTGTCCCAGAGCCACAAACCTCAGGAATTTGTGATGCCTCGGGTGAATAGGAATGTGCTGGTAAGCATCCTGCATATCCAGAGAGGCTAGCCAGTCATGTTGATGAAGCAAAGGCAACAGGGTTCCTAGTGAAATCATTTTGAATTTCTCCCTGGGGAGAAATTTGTTTAACTTTCTGAGATCTAGAATGGGGCGCATTCCCCCGGACTTCTTTGGAACCAGATAGTAATGGGAGTAGAACCCCGTGTTCCGTTGATGCAGCGGCACCACTTCTACTGCTCTGTTGTTTAGAAGGCCCTGAATCTCGGCGGCGAGAAGGTCTGACTGAAGGGTCGACAGCCTGGGCTGCCATTTGGGAGGACGATCCGGAGGGATCTCCAGAAGATTGAGTGAATACCCCTCGCGAATTATCCGAAGGACCCATTTGTCTGAGGTTATGGACTTTCACTGGTTGTAGAAGTGCATCAGATGACCTCCCACCGGAGAGGAAAAGTCCACCTCGGGCAGCTGAGATGGGACTTGGGCCAGCAATTCATAAGGTAGCGCTGGGCGCTTTGGGCCCTTGCGCTTTCTGTTGTGCCTTCTTCTGAGGTTGGGTAGGTTGGTTTTTATGGAAACCTCCTCTGCCTCTGCCTCGAAAGGACTGATGATTATGAAACTGATGTTTATTGACATGCCCTCGAAAGGGGGCAGGAGGGGGTCGAGCCAACTTAATGGCTGGCCTAGTCTTTTGTGTAGCTTCTGGAGCTTGCTCTACCTGAGGACCAAAAAGATATGCACCATCAAAGGGCAATGCCATTACCTGCTGCTGTGCGTCATTCGTGAAGCCCGAAGTACGCAGCCAGGAATGTCGGCGGGTGCAAATACCAGCAGCCGCTAAATGGGAAGCAGTGTCGAAAGCATCCATGGCTGCTTTTACCTGCTGGTTGTTAGATTCGATACCTCTGGTAATGGTTTGAAGAAGCTCTGGCTTTGCATCCGACTCCGGAAGAGCTTCAACCATCTGCTTGATAGAGTGCCACAGGATATACTCATACTGGGAGAAATAGCCTTGGTAACTGGCAATACGCATACTTAGGGTAGAAGCAGCAAAGACTCTCTTACCTAAGGTGTTTATCTTACGAGATTCTTTGTTAATAGGTCGAGCTGTAGTAGTTTGAGGAAGAACGACCTTATCGTTCTCTGCCAGGACTACAATAGGATCTGCAAAGACTTGAGATGCCAAAATGGGACGATCCTTGGGGGTTGAATATTTCCTATCTATGGATTTAGCCACCGAAGGGGTGAGAGCAGGATTATTCCATACCATTTGAGACAGCCTCTCGAAGGAAGGCTGAACTGAGGAGTCAAATCCGTAGGGATCTCCGGGGCATGAAGGTATTGGAGTCTTAACAATTTCCCAGGATCGATATCTGTAGTCTGGAGAGAAAGAGT
Source organism: Neoceratodus forsteri (assembly GCA_016271365.2). NCBI lineage: Eukaryota > Metazoa > Chordata > Ceratodontiformes > Ceratodontidae > Neoceratodus > Neoceratodus forsteri. The sequence continues at coordinate 277,934,040 of CM057459.1, forward strand.
GGAACTCATATTTTTCAGCTGAGACTTGAATGACAGGTCCTCGACCACAGGCTCTGTAGCAGAAATAGATCCTGCTTCGTCCGCTTCATCACCCAACCGAAGGTCTGGGTCAGGCTCAATGTCATCTCCTGACAGTCCAGGAGGGACTGCATGGACAGGAAAGGAATGAAAATCAGAAGAGAGGGAAGAAGGAAACGAGAGAAAGGAGGAGTCCTGAAAAGCAGAGGGAGTCGAGCCCCCTGCGCCGAGGAGGCGCACGGCACCGAGAACGATGCCGAGGGACCATGCGGCACCGAAAACAACACCGAGGGACCACGCGGTGCCGAAAACGGCACCAAGGACGGCGCCGAGAAGCCGCACGGCGCTAAGGACGGCGCTGAGCGCAGCACCAGTGCCGAGGACAGCGCCGAAGGTGCCGGAAACACCCCCAGACTCCAAAAAACAGGTTTTGAAGGAAGAAGAGCAGGAGACAAGGGCATCGGTGTGGCCCCCTTCACCACAGCCATGTGAGGGGGGGAAACACCTAAGTGCGGAGTCGATGGCACTGAAGAAGGTGCCGCGTGACCAGGAAAATCCAACTGCCCTACCCAGTCTCCTAATGAGCCCAAAAGCACACAAGAGACCGAGCCAGGTAGCTGGACCAACCTCCGAGCCCATTGCTCCATAAGAGCAGCCCACTGATGAAACTGCTCATCTAAAGACCTACCTGCGGGCGGGGTAGGGCTCTGATGTCGAAGCCATTGGCTACCAGAAGCAGAGGTTGGTGACTCCGAAGGAGGAGACCGGCAACTAGCCCTGATAACTGAACGTCTACATGCAGACATATCAGAGGGCGACCTCGAGTGATGCCTTCTCCATTTAGACCTGTGGGCCGAAGAAGAGCTCGAGGCCAAACGGTGCCGAGAATGCAACCGTTTATTTTTATTCTTCCGGGGGGACCACCCATCCCCCCGGGGATTGGACTGACCATTGTCAGACCCCCCCTTCCGGAGAAGGCGGTGGACCGGACCCAGCCCAACTGACTGAACAGCTTTCATACGAAGTCTCCCTACCGTCACCTGACCTGCTCATGGTCAACTCCGTCAAAGTAGGCTGACTTCTTTATTTTTAGAATAAAAGTAAACTAAGCGATACTTTATCGAGATAATACTACAAAATAACAAAACTGAAAACTATGCTGCTAGTTTGAAGTTTGACTCCTGGCGGGCGAGCGACATCGTCACTGAAGCGCACTCGATGGCGGGAAAAAAGGAACTGAGGCAGTTGGAGGGTCGACGCTGAGACAGTCATTGCCGCGCGAGCTGGGGCTCGTGGCACCATTCCTCATGGCTCCATCTCTGGCGTCGACCTCCGGCAAAAAAGTTTGCTCCCGATGGGTCCTAGTGCCTCCGGCGCAGATCCCAATAGTGTGAATGAATGGTGGAGACTTATGTCCAGGAAGATCATTCTGAGGCAACATCAGGGACATCCCTGAAAATCAGGGAAAGCTGAAAGGTATGGTCCCTCTTTCACTTTTCTCTCTGTCTTCCCTCCAATGTCTCTCTCTTTCTCTCCCTCCCTATTTTCTTTCTTTCTTTCGTTCTCTCCTTCTGCCTCTTTCTCTGTCTTTCTCCCCATCTCTCTCTCTCTCTTTGTCTGCCCCTCTGTCTCTCTCTGTCTTCTCCCCCTCTTCTCCCCAAATGCTTCACTAGGAAAGGCACGTCAGGTGACTTGAGATCAGTGCCGCTGCATGACAAGCTTGTCTCTGATTACAGCGGCTCTTTCCTTTTGTTTGTTTTTTGAGATGTTATTTATGAAATGCAACAGGTTTTTCCACATAATTATTTGGCGATATTAGGTGACTGTGTGTTTTGGTTGGGGGGGAGGGATCACAGTGTGACTCCAGTGCAAAAGCTTGGTGGGGGGGTGGTAGAGGCTATTAATTATCCATACAAGTGTGCTACTTCAAGGACTTCCCCAGTTCTAAGATTTTTAAGTTTCTACTTTAAAATAATTAAGATGAGAGATCTTCATGCACACATACTTAGTTTTCTGCAAACACATGTGGCAACAGTGGGATGATTCACGGTAAACTACCTTGCAGACCTTCAAGCATTACAATGTTCCTCTAATACCTGCACATTTACAGGGAATAGCTGAGAACTTATGCAAATAACGCAAGTCAGAAAAACATTTCATTGCCCCGCTCTCACCTGTGGGGTGTACGACATCTGTCCCCTCTCCCCCTCCATGGGAATGTGACGTTGTCGTAACCATGGAGGTGGCAGCAGGCATTCACGGGGATACAGTTTCAAGTAATGGGATGGCACACAACTAAAGAAGAATTATGGCAGCAGGTAATGCAAACTTTTTATTTTGCATTGGTCAGAACTTCAGGGCACATTCTAAACATTGCAAATGCCCTCATGTTCTGAATTAATTGTATTGCACTGAAGTGTCAAAACTTTTCAGACTACTAAATTGTAAACTATAACGTCTAGTAGCACTACGATGCTACTGTATCCTCTGACCTTGGATTGTTCTTTAGCCCAGTTTTGTACACGCAAAGTAGGTGTACACCAGTTGCTTAGTTTGCTTCACTAGGAAAGGCACGTTGGGAGGTGTGTCATCGGTGCTGCTGTATGACGAGCTTGTCTCTGATTGCAGCGACACTTTCCTTACAAGTTGTGTCCATTTTACATAATGCTGGTGTCTGTGCTAGCATGCTGGCTTATTGGGGAATGAGGCACACACCTCCTAAAGCGTGCCCTGCATTGGCCAATGCAGACACACCTCTAAAATGTGCTACTAGCACAAGACGTTCCTTGCGCAAGCACACAAGTGAAAGTAAGAAGTGGAGTTCAAAATTGTCACTACTATCATACACTGCTGTTTTGAAATAGGACAGACCATGGTAGAACAAACCTGTCTGGGCAAAAGTTGATAGATTAAGGATTAGAGACTGGCAAAGTGGCCCCAATTTGCTCTGCAAAGTGAATTGCGAAGTGAAAGCAGATTCGCAGAGTGCCCCGTAACACGAAGTGGAGTATTTCATGTTATAACGGTAACATGAAGTCCACTTGAAAACAATGACTTCATACATTCCTTCTTCCCAAACTCTCTACTCCCACTCAATCTTAAGGCGAAGTACATTGAAAACAATGTACTTTGTCTCACTTTGCCTTGTTTTTAAGTTCCAAAGGCAAATTTTGCAGTGATTCATGGGATTTCAGGTCACATGGGCTCTAGATTGTTCTGCACAGCCTCAGTTTGGGGTAGTGTATGTAGGAAGCTGTAGGAGACAGTCTGCTCTGAGAGCTCTCTGTGAGTCAAACCTTCTAAAAGCTGATCAAAAAGCTTTTTTGAGTAATTTTTTTTTTTCAAACTTTAGTTCATCGATTGTAGGAAACCCTCCTGTGCTCAAATCATCGAGCGCTTATTGTTTGTGTGTGAATTTTGAATGTTGATGTACAACATTGAGTCTGTGTAGTAAGAGATAGTGAAAGTGTTCTTTGGGGGAGGGGCGTATCTGTGGTGTAGGTACCTTAACTTGGAGAAAAAGACAGTTCTTTCTGTTTTGTTGATATTTTTCTTGTATAACTGTGTTAATGTACACACAGTAATATTTTCAATAATTCTTGCCATTTTTTTGCTGATTGTAGTGGTGCAGGAGTGCATAATTTTAGTTTGTTTAAAACAAAAAATTACTCACCTTAATAATTGTGTTTCTTCTAATGGAGCATTGCTGTATTCTGACAGTATGCAGTTAGCCCCAGCACTTGAACTGCTCCGGAGATGAAAGAGTTAACTCTATGCTGAGAGCACAAAACATTGAGCTCATGCTCAGTTCAAACCTCTGTCTGCTGCACTTTCAAGTGTAACTGTCAGATTCTTATGAGCCAAGACTAAGGACACCTATAACGTGGGAATTGTAAAAAACACTAGCCATAAGGGCAACCAAAAGTTTTGGAATCCCAAAGGCTCAAGTCACGAACCCCAAAACAAAAAACTCAGGTAGTGAACGTAACATAACTTTATAAATAACAAAAAAGCCACTATGCACAGATCCTCCCAAAGGAGAGGGAGACAATGCACCTCTGGGGTGCAGCACTGTACCTGCCAGCCCACTTCCCAAAAACTAGGTTCTGAGAGGGGAGGTGGGGGGGTCAGAATACAGCGTGACTCCATTAGAAGAAACACAATTACTAAGGTGAGTAATTTTTTCTTCAAACAACATGAAATCTTGCTGTATTCCGACAGTATACAGACTACCAAGCATTACCTCCCAGGAGGAGGGTACAGAACCTACTTAGGAAATAGGCTCTGCAGCACTGCTGTACCAAACCTAGCAACACTTCTAGCCTGGATGTCCAGAGAGTAATGCTTGGTAAAAGTATGAACTGTTTTCCAGGTGGCTGCTTTACAGATCTCTAAGAGGGGTATAGCTCTGGCCACAGCCAGAGAAGCAGCTGTACCTCTAGTCAAATGAGCCCTCAGGACTGAGGGGGTACGTTGCCTAGCTTTTCATAGCAGAATCGTATACAAGAGACAATTCACCTGGCAATAGTCCTCTTAGTAGCAGGTTTACCCTTTCCCACTTCACCATAAGTGAGAAACAACTGGGGACAGTCGAACCTAAGTGCCTTAGTACACTCAATGTTGTAGCTAAGTGTCCTTTTAACATTCAAACTGTGTAATCTTCTCTCTCCTGAAGAAGAATGATCAGTGAAGAACACAGGAAGGGACAAGGACTGGTTCAGATGACCATCTGAAACCACTTTGAGTAAGAACCTCCTGTTGGTTCTAAGGACCACCTTATCTCTATGGAAAGAAATATAATTAGGCTCCACTGACAGAACTTGTAATTCACTGATACTCCTGGCAGAGGTAATAGCTACCAGGAACACAATTTTCCAAGTCAAGTACTTAAGTTCTACTGAGGCCAAGGGCTCAAAGGGTGGTTGCATAAGCTGAGCAATGCAAACATTAAGATCCCAAACAGGAGTAGGATCCTTAAAAGGAGGATTAGTATGAAGTGGTCCCTTAAAAGATTTACAGAAGACAGGGTGAGAAGTCAGAGAAGAAGGCTTCCCCACTGAAAAAAATGCAAAAACAGCAGATAGATGCACCTTGAGGGCAGCTGGTCTGAGGCCTAAGCTATTGAGATGAACCATATAATCCAGAACTGCAGACAAATCAGCAGAGTCTGGTGATATCTGTTTACTAGAACGCCAAATACCAAAACTTTTCCATTTGGAGTTGTAGGTTTTTTTTAGTGGCAGGTTTACGAGAAGCCTTGAGTATGTCCAGAACCTCCTGAAACAGATTCATATCTGCATATTTAGCTCTTCAAGAGCCAAGCTTTGAGATTGAGAGACTGAAGATTGGAATACCAAATTCTCCCCTGAGAGGAAGTTAACAAATTGTGTTTTTTGGGGAGATCCAATGGAAGATGTACTGCCAGAGACAGCAAGCGAGGATACCAAGGCTGCCTGGCCCAGTCTGGTGCAATCAGGATCACTTTGCAAGACTGTGACCTTATCTTGACCAGAACTCTGAACAATAGAGGAAAGGGAGGAAAGGCATACAGAAATTTCCCCGACAAATCCAACAGTAGAGCATCCAGGGAGACTGAGCCCAATACTGGGGGTCTGCAACAAAAGAGAGGAAGTTGGTGATTGTCTGGGGCTGCAAAGAGGTCTATTAGAAATAGCACTTTTAGCACTAGAGGATCCAGGGACCATTTGTGATGGCCCTGAGAAATCCTGCTCAAAGCATCTGCTAACACATTGTCCTTCCCTGGAAGGTGGACTGATACTAAGGATGTCTGTAGAGAATAGGCCAGAGACCAGACTTTGATGGCTTCCATGCACAAGGCCATCGAACAAGTGCCTCCTTGCTTGTTGATGTACCACATGGTGGTGGTGGTGTTGTCTGTCCTCACCTGAACCACCTTGTTTTGTACTGAATTCGCAAAAGCCTGTAAGGCTAAGTATACTGCCCTGAGTTCTAGAAGGCTGATATGGAGGACAGACTCCTGAGGAGATCACACTCCTTGTGCTGTGAAGGCTCCCAAATGAGCCCCCCATCCCAGGAGAGAAGCATCTGTGGTCAGGACCACAGAATGAGTCTGAGAGATGAGTGGGACTCCTTGTCTGAGGTTGTCCTGATCCAACCACCACTGGAGAGCATGGATCAGGGTCTGAGTCACTGGAATCAGTTTGGTGAGAGGGTCTTTTTTCTGGGATCAAAAAGCCCTCAAGTGAAACTGGATGTCCCTCATCTGAAACCTGGCCCCCGGAACCACTGCAGTGGCAGCTGCCATGTGGCCCAGTAGTTGGAGAAAATGTCTTGCTGGCGAGAAACCAGGAGACAAAATGAGTAGGCTAGCTCTGCAAGGGCCCTTGCCCTTGACAAGGAAAGAAAGACCTTTGCCTGGACAGTGTCCAACTCCACCGCTATGAAGGTGAGGAACTGCACAGGTTCGAGAACTGACTTTGGAAGATTGAAGAGGAATCCCAGGGAAGTGAACACTTGCTGGATCACTTGTAGATTTGACTTGACGTGGTCTGGAGACTGCTCCACAATCAGCCAGTCATCAAGATATGGGAAAATAGAGATGTTCTGCCTCCTTAAAAAGGCTACTACTACTGCTAGGCATTTTGTAAAGACCCTTGGTGCTGATGTTAGCCCGAAAGGCATTGCCAGAATTGATAAATGGCCTGAGGGCAGTTCAAATCTGAGATACTTTCTGGGGGAGCACCTGATGGGAATATGAAAGTAGGCATCCTTGAGGTACAGGGAAGCTAACCAATCCCCTGGCCTTAGAGAGGGAAGAATTATTCCCAGAGTCACTATTTTGAAATTTGGCTTTAGGGGATGATTGTTTAAGTATCAGGTCTAGGATGGGCCACCACTCCCCTGTCTTTTTTGGAGTAAGAAAGTATCTGGAGTACAGACCCTTGCCCCTGAGGGATGTAGGAACTCTCTCTATGGCTCTGAGAGCCAACAGAGAGGAAACCTCTGCCTCTAGGGCAATGGTTTCAGAGATGTTTGCAGGTGGAAAAGACCTGACCCTCAGCTTTGGGAATTTTTTGAAACTGAGGGCCAGTCCCTGGCTTACTACCTCCAGGACCCACTTGTCTGAGGTAACAGACTTCCAGGCCTGGAAGTAGTAAGCCAGCCTGCCTCCTACAGGGATTGGGGAGTCGACCTGCGCTGACACCTCAGGGTGTCTGCTTGGCAGGAGCCTTAGGCTGAGAGGTGGATGCAGCTCTGCTCATCACCCCCCCACCTCTCCCTCTAAAGAATCCCCCTGGGAAAAAGTAGAGGAGGCTTGTGCCTGGTAGAAAGGCCTATGAAAAGGCCTGCCCCTGCCCCTAGCCTGCCGCCTCTGAGGAGTCAACTGCCTTTCCTTGGCTTGAGCACTCCTATAGGTGGTTCTGTACTCATCCATCTTCTTCATGTAGTTCTCTGTCTGCTCCCCAAACAGAGAATTACCTTCAACAGGGAAAATCCTTGGCCTTAGCCTGGGTGTCCTGTGAGAGGCTAGTACATCTGAGCCAAGCCATCCTCTGAAGAGCCACAGTTGTAGTCATGACTCATGATGAAACATCATTGGAGTCCACAGCAGCATGAAACTGAACCTTAGATGCCTCTATCCCATCAGCAGCCACCTCCTCCAGCTCCTTGGCTAGCTGGGGGGGGACGCCTGCTTAGCTAGATCAAAAACAGACTCCCACCAGGACTTTTGGTATCTAGCTGCATAGGCCATGTAGTTAGCCTGTCTGAGTCCCAGAGAAGATGGCAGGTACTGCTTCTTAGCCATGGCAACTATCTTCCTGGAGTCCTTATCCGGGGGGTGTGAGGCCAAGGGTATGCTAGCCTTGTCACAGGCTGCAGCCTGCACTACCCTGCAATGGCTGCAGTGCTGGTACAGGAACTCCATAGCTGTGCCTGACAACTTGTACCTCCAGTCCATTCGTTTGTCTACTGAAGGCAATGAATTTGGAGTTTTTAGCAGCTTATGAGTCTGTTTCCCAAAATATTTGTGCAAGGGAATAGACAGTTTCTTGGACTCTGGGATGTCCATCATTTCTACAAAATCAGGCTCCTCCTGCTCCTCAACAACTTCATCCACAGGGAGCTGGAGGGTATCAGCCACTTTCCTGTAAAACATAAAGTGGGAAGGTGACTCAGAAAGCCTGGGAGGGGAAACTCCTGAAGGTCTATCTGGGGAGATGTCCGGTTCAATGGGCTCATCCAGACCTTCCCCACCGTCCTTATCCTCATCATCGTCAAACTCTTCTTCCCCTCCCATTCTGACTCATAATATTCTTCCAAAGAATAATCAGAAACCAGAGGAACTGACTGAACCTAGTACCTACCGAGAGGTGCCGGACTGGTCAGAATGAACGGAGCGATTCCACAATACTAATTGCCCTGGCAAGTTCCTCGGCAGTTGGATGGTGGGGATCTGGATCCAAACCAGACGACTTTTCATTCTTTTTCTTTTTTGCAGGAACTGACCCCTCTGGGTCAGCTCTGCTCTTGCCCAAGGAAGTCTGGCCATGGTCAGAGGGCACTCCCTCAGGTTCGGTTGGAACCAAACCGGGCTGGCCATCCGGGTCAGCAGAATTCTCGGCCTCTTTCTCCCTAAGCCTGCCCAACCTTATATCTAGGATGGCCTTAGGGAAATGTTTGCATATTTGGCAGTCAGAATCAAGGTGGTCAGATCCCAGACAATAAACACAGTTGGTGTGGGGATCAGCCTTAGCAAAGGCCTCCCCACAGACACACTACAGTGCTGAAACCCAGTGGGCCTGGTTTTTCTTTTGGGTTTCTCAGACATGGCCACAGTAAAAAGAAAACTTACCATTTTCACGGCTTCAGGCCAGGTAAGACAAACTTATCAGTTCCTAACCATGTCACGGGTATTGGAAAAAAACATTAAACAAGTTTTTTTGGGAATCGATAAGCACCGGAATCACCACAGAATCAAAGAATGATCGATTCAACTGAATCGACTGTAGCAATTTTTAAGATTTACAATTTCCACAGAATTCACTACAGTCCACTACCTCTACTACTTACTGTACCACAGACAGGGATCTGAACTGAGGAAAAAGTATAACATTTTCAGATTAAACCGACGAATTTCATTAACGGGAACCGAAAGCGACAGGAGAAACTCCGGAGCGATTGTTCAGTTAGGCGGCGTAAAGAATCTGACGGTTACACTTGAAAGTGCAGCAGACAGAGGTTTGACCCGAGCACGAGCTTAACATCCTATGCTCTTAGCATAGAGTTAGCTCTTTCATCTCCAGAGCAGTTCAAGTGCTGGGGCTAACTGCATACTGTCAGAATACAGCAAGACTTCATGTTGTTTGAGTATGTGATTATATTACTGAAGTTTTCGCATTACTTAGTGTGTGTGTGAGTATGTGTGTGATGCGTGTCATCAAATCAGACACCTTTTATTGTGCCACATAGTAATTTCAGCAATGTGAAGTTGCTATCCACTGTACCTGTGTCATTTTTGTACTTCTTTGTGGTATCTTTACTGGTACTGGTACTAGTACTAGTGACTGTTACTGCAGCAGTGCAGTACACTGCCTCCTCTGCAGTCTGCCCCAACTGGCAAAGGTATTCTTTTCCAGATTTGAATTTCTGATGGTGAGCACTGGTTAGGTGTTATGCCCTTGCATCGGCATCTCTTCAGTGTGCAGTGCAATCTTAATCTGTCTGTGCATTTGCATCTCTTTAGGGCCCAATCTCCATCTGCAACTTAAGTCACAGTTGTTTTCTTTGGCTTACCTTCAGAGTACTGGACTAGTGTGGTGCATAATTCTGCATAAACATTGTACTCATAAATATGCATTTTTAAGTCAGGACCATCATCACGTTCACGGGTCACTCGTGATACAAATCAAGTTCTTCATCATCACGGTCACAAACGCAGTCACAAATCACGATTCACGTTACTCATGAATCACAACATAAATTTTTTTACTAATCACTTGGTTATATTGTAAGCCTGTTTTGTAGTATCTCTCCATGCTTCACCACCCCACCATTGTACTCATTAATACATGTTTTTCAGTCGAGGAGTTTTGTGCTATAGCTCATGGGGGAAGTACAGCGGTAGGCATTCACGTTTCCAATATAATTCCATATTTATCTCACACCATCGACACCGACTCACGTTCTTCATCATCACGGTCACAAATGTAGTCACAAAGAAAAAATTACTCACCTTAGTAATGTTGTTTCTTCTAATGGAGTCTTGCTATATTATGACATATGCAGTGAGACCCAACCTTCGAACTGCTCCGGAGGTGAAAGAGTTAACTTTCCATGTCAGGCATGGAACTTTGAGCACGAGCTTGGTTGAAAACTCTGGGCTGGATATTCAAACTGCGCCCAAAAAGTGCGCAACAGCAGGAGCAAGCGCAAGTCACTTGCGCACATGCGAAATAGATGCAATATTCAAACATGGAGCAAGCCAAATTGCGGAACAAGCTAGCGTCTGAATATCGCACAACCTGCGCCATAGCGCAACCAGGAAGGGGAAGCTGAGCAGAGACTATGCGCTATGGCACAACAAGGGCTGCCCAACTGAGCAGCCCAGAGGTGCCATAGCGCTAAGCAGGAGCCCCCAGCAGCAGAGCAATGGAACTGCACAACCAGGGAGGTAGGCAGGGGCCCACCACCCACATGCCACAGATGGGCACAGGACACACTGCAGAACCAACAATGTACCCCCACACCCCAAGCACAGCATAACTGGGGGAGGGATGGAACAGCCATCAGACCATGGGGACAAGCAAACAGTAAAGCTGGGCCATGGTGCCCAGCACACCCACCAGCAAGCTGAGACTGCCACAAAGGAGGGCGGACCACCCCATGGCACAGACCCTGCACAGCACACCCTGCACGTGACCCCAAGACACTCTCCCCATGAGCAGTGACCACCACTGCAGGAACTCCCATGCATACCACCACCCCCCACTGCCACACTGCAAACTGTGGTACCACAGAACCATACAAGCCAGACCCACCATGAGCCACAGCAGCCTGCACAGACACCCACAGTGGTGTGTGGAAGCATGCAGCACACTGGATGCAACACAGTGCAGGGGCAAACACATACCATACCCACGGGACACTAACACAGGGATGCAGTAGTGTGGCAGCTAAGCCCCAGTGTGGGCCATGCAAACTGTGCACACACAGCCTGCAGTCCCTCATGGCACAGGGTGACACCCACCCTGTGCATGAACTGTGGCCCTGTACGCCACCAGCAGATGCCTGTAACACAAGTCACAAACAGTGGTGCACAGCCCCTGCAATACACACAAGCCACAGCATGGAGGTGGGACAGCAACTGTGGAGGCCATAGTGTCACCCGAGGCAAACATGCACCACACCATTGACAGGAGGCAACTCAGCATGGTGATGGTCACAGTGGATGACCTGCAGGGACAGCCACCACTGAGAAGGCAGCAGACCTCGCAGGCCACAGACATGCAAGGGTGTCAGCTGCACAGGCCAAGGATGGGTTGACAGGGGCACAATGGACACAGAGCAGGCACCATGGACCACTGCACACAGTAATGCAATGCACAGGGAACAACACACACACCACAAATACCGACTGATGGCCACTCCCACACCAGAGACACTTCCCCACGCACACACACACATACCCATGACTGAACCACCCCAGATGCCATGCACACCACTGCAACTGAGCACCTGTAGCCAGCTGCAAATCAGAGACCACCACAGTATTCATATCAAAATAACTGTATTACAAAAATATAACAACAACAACTATTTACAATTATGTACAAACGTGGGTGGAGGGACAGGAACAAGGTGGGGTGGGTAAGGCAGGGTGAACATATGGGAGAGGCAAGGCGGGTGTGAGGGTTGGTCAAAGGGGAGGTTGTCTGCTTCACTGGCGGCCAGCCTGGTCCTCTGCTGCCTGGGGCTGTTGTCTGGTCACCTCCTCCTCCTCACGCCATGCTGCTGCAGATCCCGCAGGATGGCAAGGGACTCTTGTGCCACCCGCACAAGGTCCTGGATGGACCGCTGCATTCGCAGGAGTATCCGCACACATAGGACAAGGGATCAGAGTCAATGGGTGTGACTGTCCATTCCCCTGCAGCCCACCCAGTATGCATGGCAGACAGCCATGTGCCATGCTTCTGTGATGGTATGGCCCACCCAAAGTGACCGTGTCCACAAGACATGCCCAACCAGGCAGCAACAGCCATGTGTACCACTGCACACACCCACCGCCCATGTCCAGCACAGCACAACCAAAGCCGTACAGTAACATGGCTATGCCGTGAGAGCAGTGCCACAGCCATGTGCCCAGTGCACGCATGGACCACCATTGATGCACTCCCAGACATGCAGTGGCACTGGAAAGTGCTGACTGTCACATGTCGCGTGCATGGCAGTGGTGTCCATGGATGGTGGCCATGCCCTGCCTCCCACCCTGTCACACAGCATGCAATAGCAATCATGGTGTCATGGCACTCACCCTCATCGGGATGCTGCTGGCGTTGTGGTTGTTCACTGCCACGATCCGGTCCTGCAGCCACCACCCTCCGCTGCTGCTCCAAATCCTCCTCTGCTCAGCCACACCTGTGGGAGACAAAAGGAGAGAAACACATCAGTACAAACCCAAAGCATATTCCCCCCGCCCCAATGTGTGTGCCCACCCACCCAGCCAGACCCACCCATCCCATACCCTGTAAACACCGCCACAGCCAACCCCAGACCATCCCTCCCCTATGTGCTGGACACATGAGACAGTGTTACCCATATGGACCATACAAGTGTGTAGCCATATCACCCACCTGGACGAGGCACCACGCCCCTCCTGGCACGCAACCGCAGACGTGCCAGTAGCTCCAGCTCCCTCCGTCTCAGGTCCCCATACCGGTGCCTGCACTGTTCAGCTGTTCTCCTGCAGCCAGTGGCTGCCTCCAGGTCAGTGGCCACCTCTTCCCAGACCTGGGTCCTGGCCCTGTCCAGTGACACCTCACCAAAGAGTGGGCCATAGTGTGGCTCCACAGTGGCCACAAGGTTGGCCAGCTCAAGAGCATCCCACTGAGGGGCTCTCCTGCGTGCCATCTCTAATGCTGTAGTAGACAATGGCGCTCCACAGCGCGGCAACCCCACTTGGAAGTGCTGCGCGGTACATCGCCGCCATTCCCTATCGCGCTGTCGGTACAGTGCTGCCATTCCCTATCGCGCTGTCACCGAACAGCGTGATAGAGCTGTACACATGCCAGATGTACAGCGCCAGGGGGAAAAGGTCGGGCACAAGGTCAGAGTTCAGTGGCGCAAGGCCACGCACAGTGCCATCGGACGTCTACACGTCCTGCTCAAATGGTCACCTGCGTGCCAGTGCCACAGTGGACTATTGCGCAGTTGTGCCACAGCGCCATTTGGTTCCCAGCTCTGTAGTGCCACTGGCACAATGGTGGCCATGTCCTGAATTGCTGATCGTGCACAGCACGTCATCAGCACGGCAGACGCCTGTGTAGGCCACCTGGGCATGCGCAATGTGGTGTACTACACAGTCATGGAAATGCGCCATTGGCTCAGCCGGCTCAACCGTATTGCACAAAGCACAACGGCACGATATTCAGCCGACACATGCAAATCATCTGATCAGCCATTCAAAAGTGCAGTGGCGTGATTTGCATCTCATTACAGTTGCTCCACTCCTAATTTGCATGCATTGCTCTATAAATGTGCGAAATTGGGCTGCGCTGGCCAGATTCGGTTACTGCAGGTGAGAGGTGGGTTGCATGCTGTGTGATGTTCTGGACAATGGTCATGGGATAACGCTGTAGACTGCACAGTGACAGGTGTCCACTTCCACCCATACAGACCGACATGACCGAGCAGAGCCAAGGTGAGGGTGAGGATGGTGGGCGGAGGAGGAGGCCCAACTTCACCACGGCAGAGACAGAGGCCCTCTTCCAGGCCTACCTGGAGGAGGAGCCACTACTCAGTGGATGACCGGGCACCCCTCAGGCCTGTGTGGCTGCATGGGAGGGGGTAGCTCAGGCAGTGAACCTGCACGGAAGCCACCAGCGCTCCGTGCAGGAATGCAAAAAGAAGATGGGGACAGACCACAGGAGGGTGAAGGAGAAGGTGGCAGCCCTCAGGGCGGCACGTGCTGGCACAGGCGGGGGCCAGCCAGCAGTGGCGGAGCTGACCCCGGCTGATGACCGACTGGCTGCATCAATGCAGTGGAGTGCTATTGAGGCGCATCAGGAGGTGGATTCCAGACAGGTGGAAGCCCATCACTGCATGGTATGACATGGTGGTGGTGTTGGGGGAGGTTGTTCACATGCACTCACATGTCCTCACTTTCTGTTACAGATCCTGTTCATCTTCAGGGATGGTGGTGGTGGGTCCAGGCAGTGAGGAAGACCTGCCGGAGTTGGAGGAGGGTCCATCCACCTCTGTCGCCAGCCAGCATGCACTGCACCAGCATGCACGCCTGGCTGCCAACTCTGTTGTCGGTGAGTCAGGTGTGGGGGGTGCACAGCCTGTGTCTCAGCAGTCTGGCATGCAAGCATGCCAGCACTCTGTGACTGCAGCCGTAGCATGTACCTGCACCATTGATGATGCAAGGATTGCAATGGGTAGTGACATGTGTCTGTCCCATGACGGACACACAACAGGCCAGCACGTGCCCCTGGGCCTAGCTGGTTCCAACGTGTGTGCCAGCATGTTGGCACAGTCCCAGGCTGTGCCTGGCAGCACCGGTGGCTGTGCAGGTGTCTGGCACTGTTGCGGCCACAGCAGTGGAACAAGTGGTCTCTGGGGCACAGCAGTTGTAGGGGCAGCAGCAGTAGTCACCCACCAGGTCTGGGGGTACAGTGTCCAGCGGTGGCACATGCCCACCACCCTTTGATATGCCCATTCCTGGTCCTGGTGAACAGCACCCACCCTCAAGGGGTGTTAAGCATCAGGACCTTCCATACCCTGGGGGACAGGATGCCTTTGTGACACAGTACCCATTTGAAGAGCACACCCGCCTGCTGCGGGAATCAGTACAGCAGCAAAGGTGGGTTGCAACGTCCGTGGAGGCACTGTGCGTGGCTGTGGAGCAGCACAGCAGGAACTGTGCTCTGATCCTTGCAGAGATGGTCCATATGCGGATGGATGTGACCGCCGCCATTGACAGGCAGACCCAGGCATTGGTCGCTGTCATGGCTGCATTGGGCACACAAGCAGGTGCCCCTGTACTGCGCACCCCACACAGTATGCTCTCCACGCCACGTTCCCGGCGTTGTGCGACACCCAGCCTGTCAATGCCGGGTTCTGCTGTAGGCATCCCGAGCACCCCTGGTGCAGGTATGTTTGGCATACTACAGACCCCAGTGTGGACAAGGTCGCGATTGCACAGTGGGACCCTGGTGGTCCATCGGTGCCACCCCATGTGGCCCCTGCTCAGCCTGCCAGTGCTGTTGGGTCACGGCAGGGCTGCCCATGCATCCACGGTGGCCGTGGAACAGTGCAACATGACTGACCTGTCTCCCAGTGTGGGCCCTGTCTGGTGCTGCCCTGTGTGCAATGTGCATCATGGTGGGCAGTGCACTGGTGGGCACCCTGCCCATCACGGCGACACACGGACCACCTGCACACCATCCCGACTGCTGTCCACAGGTGCATGTGCATGAAGATGCCTGCATTGTACTGTACACCAAGGTGCAAGGGTGCCCAGCATCTGACATATGTACTTGGACAGTACAGGTGGTGGGTGAGGTCTGTGGATCTGTGTGTTTGCCATGTCTGTTCCTGCTCTGCTGTGCACCTGCCCATGTACGCTTTGAGCCTGGTGTGTGTGTGTGTGTCCATATGACTGTTCACCCCTCCCGGATGGTGTGTTTGTGTGCCTGGTCCCTTCCACTCCCCTTGCCATCATGCACCCCTGGTGTGTTGCTCTGTGTGCCTGTGGGTTACGCCAGGACAGTGTTGGTTGCACATGGCCCCTTGACTTACCTGTGTCATGCATAATGCTCCTCTGTGATGGTGTCCCGGTGCAGCTGGGCCTGCCGGATCAGTCGGAGGTCCCGCCGTCCAAGGGGGGCTGCTCATCACCATCATCACCGGCGTTGCTGTCCCCCTCCTCGACCTGAATGGCTATCCCACAGTCTTTGGCCATGTTGTGCAGGATACAACATGCCAGGAATATCCCACAGACCTTTGAGGGGCTGTACTGTAGGGCACCGCCGGAGATGTCTAGGCATCGGAAGCGTGCCTTGAGCATCCCAAACACCCACTCGATGATGTTGCGTGTGGCGGCATGTGCCTCATTATAGCGTTGCTGCGATGGGGTCATGGGGCACCGGTATGGTGTGAGCAGCCAGGGACAGAGTGGGTATCCGCTGTCACCTGTGTGGAGATGGTGGAGATGAGTATCATGTTCAGGTCCATATTGCCAATATCCCTGTGTGCCACTACCATAGCACCTGTGGCATTCCCACCCTTGCCCCACGTTTGCAATTCCTACATGCGTACTCACCCACTAGATGGCCTGTGGAGATGTCCCCACTCTCAAATTGATGGCACAGTGTGGACTGATACCATATGAAGGCATCATGTGCTCTGCCAGGGTGTGTGGCACAGACATTGATTATGCGCCCAGTGGCATCACACACCACCTGGCAGTTGACACTGGAATAGCCCTTCCTGTTCCTATATGCAGCCCCATTGGGGCCAGGTGGCGTGCGAATGGCCACATGGGTGCAGTCTATGGCCCCTAGCATGCCAGGCATACGTGCTACCCTGTGGAACCCCTGCATGTTTGCTGTACACTCTGCCGCAGTGCTGGGGAAATGGATGTGCTCCGCAGCATGTGGCAGCAGTGCGCTGAGGAATTGGGTGAGGATGTGTGACGTGGCCGACTGTGTGATGCCTGTGGTGTCCCCTGTCAGCCTCTGGAAGGTGCCTGTGGTGAGCAGGCACATGCAGGCTGTCACCTTGGTCTCCACCGACAGAGTGTGACTCCGTCGTGAGGGTGCCTGCATCACATCACTGCACAGCTCACAGAGCTGTCTCAGTATTTCCCTGTTCAGGCGGTACCGGCCCACGATCTCTATATCTGTGTACAGCTCAAAGCTGATGCGGGCACAGTACTGCCTGTTGGGGGCGTACCGGTACCGCCGACGGGCCCTTCCACGGCCACGTCCCCCTGCAGCATGCATTCTCACCCTCCTCCTCACAGCTTCCATGTGGAAGCTGGCACTGTCCATCTCCCTGACTTGTGACCCCCCTGGCTGATGTTGCTCTGTTACCCCTGCTGTCCTGACTGCTACCTCCACTGCACCGGTACCCCGCTGGCCTCTGCAGCCTATGGCCCACACAACTTCCTTGCCTGTCCTGTTACATAGATACATAGATACATAGACAGTGTCAGCAGATAAGGGCCTATGGCCCACCCAGTCTGCCCATTTGAGCTTGTAAGTTCAGTTTGTTTTCCTAGAAGTCTGTTGCCCTTACCCTGACCTCCAGAATTCCTTTATGTCTATCCCATGCATTCTTAAATCCCAAGATTGTTTCAGCCCCACCACTTCCTCTGGCAGGGTGTTCCACTTGTCCACCACCTGTTCTGTGAAGAAATTCTTCTCATGTTTCCTCTGAATCGTCCTCCTCCAACTTCATCCCATGCCCCTCTAGTCCTGGAACATCTTTTCACTTAAAATAGTGTTTTCCTGCACCCTGTTCCTCCCTGTAAGATACTTGTATGTCTCTATCATATCCCTCTCCCTCCTCTCCTCCAGGGAGTACATGTTCAGTTCCTTCAACCTGTCTTCATAGGACTTGTGATGCAATCCATGCACCATCTTTGTTGCCCTCCTCTGAACCTTCTCTACCCTGTCTATGTCCTTACGAGGTATGGTCTCCAGAACTGTACACTGTACTCCAGGTGGGGCCTCACTAGTGTCTTGTATAGCGGAATTATGACCTCTCTTTTCCTGCTGGTGATTCCCCTGCCTATACATCCCAGCATCCTATTTGCTTTACCTGCTGCCTTGTCACACTGTTTCCTACCTTGAGGTCATCAAGATGATAACCCAAGATCCCTTTCCTGCTTGGTGCATGCTATATCCTCACCCCCAACTGATATATTGTGCCAGGGTTTTGTGCCCCATATGCTTATCTTGCACCTCTTTGCATTGAATTTCAACTGCCAAACCCTGACCATTCTTCAAGTTTCTGCAGGTCGCTTCTCATTCTGTCTACACCCTCTGGTGTGTCTACTCTGTTACAGAGCTTTGTGTCATCAGCGAACAGTGAAATTCTGTCTTCTAGGTCCTGCGCAATGTCACTGATGAAGATGTTGAACAGGACCGGTCCCAGCACTGATCCCTGTGGTACCCCACTGGTCACTCTTCCCTCTGTGGAGTGACAGCCATATACCACCACCCTCTGTGTCCTGCCACCCAGCCAGTTACCTACCCACCACAATACTGTTCTGCCCACACCCATATTCCCCAGTTTGTGTAATAGTCTTCTATGTGGCACAGTGTCAAAGGCCTTGCTGAAGTCCAGATAGGCCATGTCCACCGCCCTCCCCTGATCCACCACCCTAGTCACCCAGTCAAAAAATTCAATGAGGTTGGTCTGACATGACCTCCCCCTGGTGAAATCAGGCTGCCTTGGGTCCTGTAGTCCATTGACAACCAGATGTTCTACCAATCTCTCCTTCAGTAGTGCTTCCATGATCTTCCCCACTACCGAGGTGAGGCTGACTGGTCTGTAGTTCCCCGCTTCCTCTTTGTTCCCACTTTTGTATAAGGGGACTACATCTGCTGTCCTCCAGTCTTTGGGTACCTCCCCTGTTTCCAGTGATCGGCTAAACAGGATAGCCAGAGGTTCAGCCACCAACTCTCTTAGTTCTTTAAGGACCCTGGGTTCTGGACTGTCGCTGTCTGTCTCTCTCTGTCTGTCTCGCTTGGCATCCCTGAAGCGTTCTTGCGCCTCTTACTTGAGCCTTTTTATTTTGGCTCATTTCCGCTGTGGCGCACCTTCCGGTTGTTCCGCTATTGCGCATTGTGCAAACCTTTGAATATCGCATTGCGCTCTTTATGCATGAATCCGCCCCCTTCGGTTGTGCATGCCTTCATTTGCATTGTGCTGTTGCTCAGCCTGTTTTCAGTGGCCCAACTGCTCCTGCTGAATATCGCAGAATGGCGCAATTGACTTCTGCGTGACAAGAACCCTATTGCGCATGGCGCAACCCTTTTGACTATCCCACCCTCTGTCTGTTGTTCTTCAAACTCAAACTGTCAGATCTTTATGAGCAAAACTCACTAAGGTTCTGTGTGGAAGCTGTAAACCTACACTAGCCAACTGGCTACTAAATATAAGAACACATTTTTTGGTCCAAAAACAAAGACTCAAGTCAGGGGACCCAAAAAATGAAAAACACAACACCCAATCACCCCAAAAGGGAAGGGTGAAAAAAACGAGGTGGGCATCTACTAAGTGCCAACACTGCACTGCCCACCCATATCCCAAAAGCAAAGGTTCTGAGAGGGACAGGCAGGAGGGAGGTCATAATATAGCAAGACTCCATTAGAAGAAACAACATTACTAAGGTGAGTAATTTTTTCTTCAAACAACATGAAGTCTTGCTATATTATGACATATGCAGACTACACAGCAGTACCTCCATGGAGGAGGGACAGAACCTACTTAGGAAATAGGCTCTGAAGCACAGCTGTGCCAAACCGAGCATCACTCCTAGCCTGGATGTCCAGGGAGTAATGCTTGGTAAAAGTGTGAACTGTTTTCCAGGTAGCTGCTTGACATATCTCTAAGATAGGAATGTCCCTGGCAGCAGCCAGAGACGCAGCTGTACCTCTGGTAGAGTGAGCCTTCAGGCCTGAGGGAGGAACCTTACCCAGTTTTTCATAGCAAAATTGGATATAAGAGAAAATCCACCTGGCAATGGATCTTTTAGTGGCAGGTTTCCCTTTACCAATCTCACCAAAAGTGAGGAACAGTTGGGGGGAGTCAAACCTGTGACCCTTGGTACGTTCTATGTAGTAACTAAGGGCTCTTTTGACATCTAAACTGTGCAGTCTCCTCTCGCCAGAGGAGGAATGGTCAGTGAAGTACACAGGGAGAGACATAGATTGATTAAGGTGGAAGTCTGAAACCACCTTAGGCAAGAACTTTCTGTTAGTCCTGAGGACCACCTTATCTCTATGAAAGGAGATAAAATCAGGCTCCACTAACAATGCTTGTAATTCACTTATGCACCTGGCAGAAGTGATGGCTACCAAAAACACAGTTTTCCAAGTCAAGTACTTAAGCTCTGCTGAAGACAAGGGCTCAAAAGAAAAAATTACTCACCTTAGTAATGTTGTTTCTTCTAATGGAGTCTTGCTATATTATGACAGTAGCAGTTTGTCCCACCACTAGAACTGCTCCGGAGGTGAAATGGTTAATACCATTCCAGAATGGAACTTTGAGCACGAGCTCTAAGAAGCAGCTCTGTCTGTGATATTTCAAAACTGAACTGTCAGATCTTTACGAGCAAAACTCACTAAGGTCTGTGTGGAAGCTGTAACTCTACACTAGCCAAATGGCTACCTAAATATAAACAATCATTGCTGGTCCCAACACCCAAGACTCAAGTCAGGGGACCAGAACTACTAATGCAATTCTAACAACAAGAGAATAAAACAACAGGATAATAAACACACTTCAAAACCCCCAAAAGGGGAGAAACGCTAAAGGGCATAAAAATAGTGCCCACACTAAATTGCCCGCACCCCACCTAAGTAGAGGTTCTGAGAGGGGCAGGCTGGAGGGAGGTCATAATATAGCAAGACTCCATTAGAAGAAACAACATTACTAAGGTGAGTAATTTTTTCTTCAAACAACATGAAGTCTTGCTATATTATGACAGTAGCAGACTACACAGCAGTACCTCCATGGAGGAGGGACAGAACCTACTTAGGGAATAGGCTGTGAAGAACAGCTGTGCCAAACTGAGCATCTCTCCTGGCCTAGACATCCAGGGAGTAATGCTTGGTGAAAGTGTGTACCATTTTCCAAGTAGCAGCCTGGCATATCTCTAATATAGGAATGTCTCTGGCAGCAGCTAGAGATGTGGCTGTACCCCTGGTAGAATGAGCCCTCAAGCCAGAGGGGGGATCTCTGCACAGCTTCTGATAACAAAATTGGATACAAGAGACAATCCACCTGGCAATTGATCTCTTAGTGGCAGGTTTGCCTTTCCCAACTTCACCATCATAGGTGAGGAAAAGTTGGAAGGATTCGAACCTGTGACCTTTGGTACACTCTATATAATAACTAAGAGCCCTCTTAACATCCAGGCTGTGCAATCTCCTCTCACCAGAAGAGGAGTGATCAGTGAAAAATACTGGAAGGGAGATAGATTGGTTGAGATGGAAATCTGAAACCACCTTAGGTAAAAATTTTCTATTAGTCCTCAGGACTACCTTATCCCTGTGGAAAGAAATAAAGTCAGTTTCTACTGACAAGGCTTGCAACTCACTTATGCATCTAGCAGAAGTGATAGCCACCAGAAAAACAGTTTTCCAAGTTAGATACTTAAGCTCTGAAGAAAACAGAGGTTCAAAAGGGGGTTGCATTAACTGGGCAATGCAAACATTAAGGTCCCAGGCAGGGGCCGGTTCCCGAAAGGGTGGATTAGTATGCAGTAATCCCTTAAAAAACTTGGAAAACACAGGGTGAGTGGAAAGAGGGGATGACTTTCCTGCTGAAACAAAAGCAGAGACAGCTGCCAAATGAACTCTAAGGGTAGCTGGTCTGAGACCCAAGGAATTAAGATGGACCATGTAATCTAATACAATGGGCAAATCAGCAGATTCTGGCAAAATATTTTTCCCAGCACACCAAATGGAAAACCTTTTCCATTTAGAACTATAAGTAGTCCTAGTGGAAGGCTTTCTGGAAGCCTTTAGGATTTCAAGAACACCCTGAGAGAGGTGTAAATCAGCAAACTCTAACTCCTCAAGAGCCAGGCCTTGAGGTTGAGGGATTTGAGGTCCGGATACCAAACCCTTCCCTGGGCACAAGTTAATAGGTTGTGATTCCTGGGGAGACAAAGTGGAAGATGGATTGTCAGTGACAGAAGAAGTGGGTACCAGGGCTGCCTGGCCCAATCCGGGGCAATCAGAATCACCCTGCAAGGCTGGGATCTGATTTTGACTAATACTTTGAATAGGAGAGGGAAGGGGGGGAAAGCATAAAGAAACTTCCCCTCCCAATCCAGGAGAAGGGCATCCAGGGGGACTGAGCCCAACACTGGAGGTCTGCAACAGAACAGAGGAAGTTGGTGATTGTCTGGGCTGCAAAAGATCTATCTGTGGAGTGCCCCATCTGGCAAAGACTATCCCCAGCACTTGAGGATCTAGGGACCATTCGTGATGGCCCTGGGAAATCCTGCTGAGAGCATCCGCTAGGACATTGTCCTTCCTGGAAGGTGAACTGCTATGAGGGAAGTGTTCAGGGAATAGGCCAGAGACCACAACTTCATTGCCTCGGTGCACAAGGTCAAGACCGAGTGCCCCCTGTTTGTTGATGTACCACATTGTTGTGGTGTTGTCTGTTCTGACTTGTATCACCTTGTTGTGGACAGATGCAGAAAATGCTTGAAGAGCTAAAAGACAGCTCTGAGTTCCAGCAAATTGATGTGGAGCAGAGATTCCTGGGGGACCACACTCCTGAGTGGAAAGGTTGCCATGTGGGCTCCCAACCCAGAAGGGAAGCATCTGTAGTGAGAGTCAAATTGTGAGCAGGGGAATGAAGGGACCCCAATCTTAATTGCTCTGATCCTGCCACCACTGGAGGGCCTGGATCAAGGTTCTGATTACTGGGACCAACTTGGAAAGGGGGTCTCTTCTCTGAGACCAATAGGTTCTCAAGTGAAACTGAATGTCTCTCATCTGAAATCTTGCTCCCTGCACAACAGCTGTGGATGCAGCCATGTGCCCCAGGTGCTGCAGAAAGTGTCTTGCTGGCCGAGAGACCTGCAGAGTGAAGGAGGAGGCCAGAGCCACTAAATTCCTCACCCTTTCCAAGGGAAGAAAAGCTCTGGCTAGCTTTGTGTCCAACTCTGCCCCTATAAAGGTGAGTAGCTGGACTGGTTCCAGAACCGACTTTGGTAGATTTAGCAGAAAGCCCAGGGAGGTGAGAAGCTGCTGGGTGACTTGCAGGTGAGATTTTACCTGTTCTGGGGACTGGCCTACAATGAGCCAATCGTCTAGATAGGGAAAACAGCAATCCTTTGCCTCCTTAAGTGAGCCACTGCTACTGCCAGACACTTTGTGAATACCCTTGGGGCAGAGGTAAGGTCAAGGGCATTGCTCTGAACTGTAATGACCTGAGGGTAGTTCAATCTGAGGTACTTTCGATGGGAGCTTCTGATTAGGACGTGAAAATAGGCATCCTTGAGGTCCAGGAGGCTAGCCAGTCCCCTGGCCTTAGGGAGGGTAAAATCATTGCCAGAGTTACCATTTTGAACTTTGGTTTCAAAAGATGCTTGTTCAGATATCTGAGGTCTAATATGGGCCGCCATTCTCCTGTCTTTTTTGGGGTAAGGAAGTATCTGGAATACAGACCCCTGCCATGGTGCAGGGGAGGAACCCTTTCTACTGCTCTAAGAGCCAACAGAGTTGAGACCTCTGCTTCCAGAGCAAGGGTCTCTGAAGCACTTGCAGGTAGAAAAAATCTGGCTCTCAACTTGGGAAACTTTTTGAAGCTGAGAACCAGACCCTGGCTTACTACTTCCAGAACCCACTTGTCTGAGGTTAAAGAAGCCCAGTTCTGACTGAAGTAAGCCAACCTGCCCCCTACCAGTAAAGGAGAATCGGCCCTGGGCACCCCATCAGGGTGCCTGCTTAGCAGGTGCTTTAGGCTGAGGGGTGGAGCAGGCCTGCCCACCCCTCATCTGCCTTTGCTTCTGAAGAAGCCCTCTGAGCATAGGCAGAGGAGGCCTGAGTCTGATAAAAGGCTCTGTGAATAGGCTCACCCCTACCCCTGGGGTATGCCTCTGGGGAGTGGCTTGCCACCCTTAGCTTGGGCACTTTGTAAGTAGTCCTATATTCATCCATCTTTTCATGTAATTCTCTGTCTGCTCCCCAAACAGAGAATTTCCCACCACAGGAAAATCCATAGCCTTAGTTTGGGTTTCCAGACAGGCTAGTACACCTGAGCCAGGCCAACCTACGAAAAGCTACAGATGTGGCCATGACCCTAGAGGCAACATCATTAACATCCACAGCAGCATGAAACTGTACCTTAGAAGCCTCAATGCCATCAGCAGCCACCTGTTCTAGTTCGCTAACCAGCTGGCCATGGGCTTGCTTGGCTAATTCCATAACAGTATCCCATCTAGATTTCTGATACCTAGCTACATAAGCCATATAATTTGCTTGCCTGAGTCCCAGAGAGGCTGCCATATACTGTTTTTTCACCATGGCATCAATCTTCCTGGAATCCTAGTCAGGAAGATGTGAAGCCAGGGGAATATTAGCTTTATCACAGGCTGCAGCCTGAACTACCCCAACATGACTGCATTGCTGAGAAAGGAATTCTTTATCAGGACCTGACAATGTGTACCTCCTGTCCATCTTTTATCTACAGGAAGCACAGAATTAGGAGTTTTTAAAATTTTTATTGTTTGCTTCCTAAAAGACTTACAAAGGAATAGACAATCTCCTAGACTCTGAATATCCATCATTTCTACAAAATCAGGCTCCTCTTGCTCATCCACAGCTTCTTCCAAGGGAAGCTGGAGGGTTTCAGCAACTTTTGTAAAACATAAAATGAGATGGGGACTCAGATAGCATAGGGGAGATTCTAAAGGTCTGTCTGGGAAATGTCCAGTTCAATGGGCACACCCAGACCTTCCCAGCCACATTCATACTGTTCATAATCATCCTCCCCCTCCTCTGGTTCATAAAACTCCTCAACATCATATTCCTGAACCACTGGAACCGGACGAACCGACCTTTTGCCAGATAGTGGCGGTTCGGACAGAACCTGAGACAGTGACTGGACAATTTGTATGGCTTTTGCTATCTCTGCAGCAGTTGGAGAAGGGGTTTTGGCCTCCAAACCTGCTGACTTTCTTGTTTTCTTCACTGGAACTGGTTCCTCAGAAGCAGCTTTTCTTTTGCCCGAGAAAGTCTCGCCCTGGTCAGAGGGCACTCCCTCCGGTTCAGTTGGCACCGAACTGGGCTGGCCATCCGGGTCAGCGGACTTTTTGGCCTCTCGTTCCCTGAGCCTGCCCAATCTCTTTCCAGGGTGGCTGCAGGAAATTTACATATCTGGCAGTCTGACTGGAGGTGGTCAAACCCAGACAATAGACACATGTGGTGTGTGGGTCAGCCTTGGCAAAGACTTCCCACAGACATCACAGTGTTGAAACCCAGTGGGCCCGGTTTCTTTGGGTTTCTCAGACATAATGCCAGCCTAACCAGAAAAACTTGCTCTTTAAACGGCAGTGCTAGGCAAGACACCCTTATCGGTTCCTAACCGTAACACGGGTATTTGAAAACCGTAATAAAACTGCTTTTTAGAACCGATGAAGAACTGGGAACCGCACTCTAAAATGCTAAACTTTAAAGTTAATGAGTTTTAAACCCGCTGATCTGTTCAAACCGAACCGATACACTTACAAGTTCCACACAGACAAAACCTTTAAATTACTTACGATTACTACAGACAGAGCTTGAACCAACAGTTTTATGTTAAAATAAAGCTATTCTCATTTGAATCGGACCGAGAAAACACTGTTTGAACCGAGAAATGAACCGAGCAGAAGGAGAAATCTCCGGAGCGACTGTTCACTGAGGCGGAGTAAAGAATCTGACAGTTCAGTTTTGAAATATCACAGACAGAGCTGCTTCTTAGAGCTCGTGCTCCAAGTTCCATTCTGGAATGGTATTAACCATTTCACCTCCGGAGCAGTTCTAGTGGTGGGACAAACTGCTACTGTCATAATATAGCAAGACTTCATGTTGTTTGAAGGGGGTTGCATAAACTGGGCAATGTAAATATTAAGATCCCAGGCAGGGGCAGGGTCCCTGAATGGAGGGTTGGTGTGAAGCAACCCCTTGAAAAACTTAGAGAATACAGGATGAGTTGAAAGAGAAGAGGGTTTACCTGCTGATAAGAAAGCAGACACGGCTGCCCGGTGCACTTTTAGGGTAGCTGGTCTGAGCCCCAAAGTATTCAAATGCACCATATAATCCAGGACTGTGGGTAAGTCAGCAGATTCTGGGAAATATGCTTGCCAGAGCACCATATGGAAAATCTTCTATTTGGAATTATAAGTAGCTCTTGGTGGAAGGCTTCCTAGAAGCTTCAAGATATCCAATACACCTTGGGAGAGGTGTAGGTCAGCAAACTCTAACTCTTCAAGAGCCAGGCCTTGAGATTGAGAGATCTGAGGTTCGGGTACCAAACTCTCCCCTGAGCACAGGTTAACAGATTGTGACTCCTGGGAAGACATAGGGGAAGGTGGACTGCTAAGGACATAAGGAGTGGGTACCAGGGCTGTCTGGCCCAATCAGGAGCAATCAGGATCATCTTGCAGGGTTGAGATCTGATTTTGACTAGCACCTTGAACAGAAGAGGGAAGGGGGGAAAAGCATAGAGAAACTTCCCTTCCCAACTGAGAAGGAAGGCATCCAGAGGGACTGAGCCCAACACTGGGGGCCTGCAGCAAAAAAGGGGAAGTTGGTGATTGTCTGGGGCTGCAAAAAGATCTATCTGCGGGGTGCCCCATCTGGCAAATACTACCTCCAGTACTAGGGGATCCAGTGACCATTTGTGATGGCCCTGGGAAATCCTGCTGAGAGCAACTGCCAGGACATTGTCCTTGCCTGGGAGGTGAACTGCAATAAGGAAGGTGTTTAGAGAGTAAGCCAGAGAACCACAACTTCATTGCTTCAGTGCACAAGGCCGTAGACCGAGTGCCCCCTTGCTTGTTGATGTACCACATTGTGGTGGTATTGTCTGTTCTGACCTGAATAGCTTTGTTCTGAACAGATTTGGAAAAAACTTGAGGTGCTAGAAAAACTGCTCTGAGTTCCAACAGATTGATGTGGAGCAGAGATTTCTGAGGGGACCACAATCCCTGGGTAGTGAGGTCGCCCATGTGAGCTCCCCACCCCAAGAGGGATGCATCTGTAGTTAGGATTAAGGAGTGAGACTGAGGGGCGAAGGGAACCCCCTGTCTCAGATCGCTCTGGTCCTGCCACCACTGAAGGGCTTGGATCAGGGTTCGAGTCACTGGGATCAATTTGGTTAGAGGGTCTCTCCTTTGAGACCAAAAGGCTCTCAAATGGAACTGGATGTCCCTCATCTGAAATCTTGCTCCCTGCACTACTGCTGTAGAAGCAGCCATGTGCCCCAGGAGCTGCAGAAAATGCCTTGCTGGTTGAGAGACCTGCAGGGTGAAAGAGGAGGCCAGAGAGACCAGGGTCCTTGCTCTTTCCAGAGGAAGGAAGGCTCTGGCCTCTTTTGTGTTCAGTTCTGCACCTATGAAGGTGAGAAGCTGGACAGGCTCTAGAACTGACTTTGGAAGATTGAGAAGGAAACCTAGAGATGGAGCAGTTGCTGAGTTACCTGAAGATGTAATTTGACTTGGTCTGGAGACTGGCCTACTATAAGCCAGTCGTCCAGGTAAGGAAAGATGGCAATATTTTGCCTTCTTAAGGGCAAACTACTACTGCCAGGCATTTTGTGAATACCTCGCAGAGGTGAGGTCAAGGGCATTGCTCTGAACTGGTAATGACCTGAGGGCAGTTCGAATCTGAGGTACTTTCGATGGGAGCTTCTGAGAAGAACATGGAAATAGGCATCCTTGAGGTCCAGGGACGCTAGCCAGTCCCCTGGCCGTAGAGAGGGTAAAATAATTCCCAGAGTCA
Source organism: Neoceratodus forsteri (assembly GCA_016271365.2). Lineage (NCBI taxonomy): Eukaryota > Metazoa > Chordata > Ceratodontiformes > Ceratodontidae > Neoceratodus > Neoceratodus forsteri. Next base: position 277,961,999 of record CM057459.1, read on the forward strand.
ACATTTTGAATTTTGGTTTTAAAAGGTGCTTGTTTAGGTATCTGAGATCCAGGATGGGCCACCATTCTCCTGTCTTTTTTGGGATAAGGAAGTACCTGGAGTACAACCCTTTGCCCTGGTGTAGGGGTGGAGCCCTTTCCACAGCTCTGAGAGCCAGGAGGGTAGAAACTTCTGTCTCTAGGGCAAGTGCCTCTGATGGATTTGCAGGTGGAAAGGACCTGGTTCTCATCTTTGGAAATTTTTTGAAGCTGAGAACCAGTCCCTGGCTTACTACTTCCAGGACCCACTTGTCTGATGTTAAAGACTTCCAGTCCTGGACAAAGTAAGCCAGCCTGCCCCCTACCAGTAGTGGAGAATCGGCCCTGGCCACCCCATCAGGGTGCCTGCTTGGCAGGGGCTTTAGGATGAGGTGGAAGCAGGTCTGCTTGTACCCCATCTGCCTCCCTCTAAAGAACCCTCTGGGCATAAGCTGAAGAGAAGGCCTGGGCTTGGTAAAAGGCTCATGAAAAGATCTGCCCTGCCCCTGGAAGGCTGCCTTGAGGAGTGGCCTGCCTTTCCTTGGCCTGTGCACCCTATAGGTGGTCCTATACTCATCCATTTTCTTCATGTAATTCTCGTCTGCTCCCCGAACAGAGAGTTACCCACAACAGGAAAATCCATGGCCTTAGTCTGGGTATCCTAAGACAGGCTAGGACATCTGAGCCAAGCCATCCTGCTAAGAGCCACAGATGTAGCCATGACTCTTGATGACACATCATTAGAGCCCACTGCAGCATGAAATTGCACCTTAGATGCTTCAATACATCAGCAGCCACCTGCTCCAGCTCCTTAGCAGGCTGGCCAGGACCTGTTTTGCTAGAGCCATAACAGTATCCCATCTGGATTTCTGGTATCTAGCAACATAAGCCATATAATTTGCCTGTCTGAGTCCCAAGGATGCTGCCATGTACTGTTTCTTTGCCATGGCATCAATCCTCCTGGAGTCCTTGTCAGGGGGTGAAGCCAAGGAATATTTGCTCTGTCACAGGCTGCAGCCTGCACTACCCCAACATGGCTGCATTGTTGTGTAAGGAACTCCGTATCAGAGCCTGACAATGTGTACCTCTTGTCCATTCTTTTATCCACAGGAGGTATAGTGTAGGAGTTTTAGAATTTTACTGTCTGTTTCCCAAAAGATTTATGCAAAGGAATAGACAGTCTCCTAGACTCTGGGATATCCATCATTTCTACATAGTCAGGCTCTCTTGATCATCCACAGCTTCCTCCATAGGGAGCTGGAGGGTTTCAGCCACTTTTTTATAAAACATAAAATGAGAGGGGGACTCAGAAAGCCTAGGGGGAGACACTCCTGAAGGTCTGTCTGGGGAGATGTCCGGTTCAATGGGCACATCCAGACTTTCAAATCCACATTCACTCTTCTCATACTCCTCTTCCCCCTCCTCTAGTTCATAAAATTCCTCTAAATCATAGTCTTGAACCGGTGGAACTGACCGAACATTACGCTTACCTGATGGTGCCAGTTCGGTCGGAACCGAGGAAAGCGACTGGACAATTTTAATTGCTTTGGCTATTTCTTCAGTGGTTGGAGAGGGAGATTTTGGCTCCACACCCGCTGATTTTCTAGTCCTTTTTGCTGGAACCAACTCCTCCGAGTCGGCTCACCTTTTGCCCGAGGAAGTCTCACCCTGGTCAGAGGGCACTCCCTCCGGTTCGGTTACAACCGAACCAGGCTAGCCATCCGGGTCAGCGGACTTCTTGGCCTCTCTTTCCCTGAGCCTACCAACTCTTTTATGCAGGGCAGCTGCAGGAAAATTTTTGCAAATCTGGCAGTCTGCATTGAGGTGGTCAAACCCCAGACAATAAACACAGGTGGTGTGGGGGTCAGCCTTGGCAAAGGCTTCCCCACAAACACTGCAGTGTTGAAACCCAGTGGCCCAGTTTTTCTTTTGGGTTTCTCAGACATAGTGCCAGCCCAACCAAAACTTGCCCGTTTATGGCAATCTGCCAAGCAAGACTCTCTTATCGGTTCCCAACCGTGTCACAGGTCGTGGAAAAAAATGTAATGAAATCCGGTTTTTTTAGAACCGATAAGAACCGGGAACCGCGCTCTAAAAGACAGATTAATGTATTTACAACAACCTGATCGGTTCAAACCGAACCGATAATACCGTTTACAAGTTCCACACAGAAAGTAAATGTAAAACCTCTCTAGTACTTACAATACCACAGACAGAGCTTGAACCGACTGGTTATGGTTTAAATTCGTTAAAACCAAAAATTAATACTTTAACCGATAAAATGAACCGAGCAGAAGGAGAAATCTCCGGAGCGACTGTTCAGTGAGGCGGAGTAAAGAATCTGACAGTTTGAGTTTGAAGAACAACAGACAGAGTTTTCAACCAAGCTCGTGCTCAAAGTTCCATGCCTGGCATGGAAAGTTAACTCTTTCACCTCCGGAGCAGTTCGAAGGTTGGGACTCACTGCATATGTCATAATATAGCAAGACTTCATGTTGTTTGAATCACGATTCACAATCACACCACGAATCACAACATTCATTTTTTTTACTAGTTACTTGGATGGATTGTAAGCCTGTTTTGTAGTATCTCTCCAGGCTTCATCATCCCACCATTGTACTCATTAATATGTGTTTTTAAGTCGGGGAGTTGGACAGTGTCTGCAGTACATACATAGACAGGAAAGAAGCCTGACTGCACACATGCAGTTTAACACAGTATACTTGCACTGCTCAGTGCGTGACAGAAAGTAAACATTAATGAGGCACCAAAGCAGTGTACACACACACACACACACTAAACACAAGGAAGGGGGTCCAGAATACAAAGTGTCATGCATACGGAAAACGACAAAAAAAGGGCATAATTAGATACAAGGGTTGGGGATGGTGGAGGAATACATTTTATAACACAGCAAGGAAGGTGTGGTGGGGGCACATGGTGTGAGGAAAAAAAAAAGTAATGTGGGCTCTCATGGTGATCCAGCAGCAGTTCCAGCATGGACATAATTTGCAACTGATGTCCCTCTATGCGATCCAGCCACTGCTCGACAGCACTCACCCTCTCATTGTTCTCGACAGCACTCCAGAGAACTGCCAAGTCAGCCTGCATTACATGCAGTTCTCTGGGGTCCAGATGTTCTACAGGCTGACCTGCTGTTGGTGGTGATGGTTTGGGTGCTGGTGGAGCAGTAGGTGCTGCTCTGGCCCTCCTCTTCTTAGGGTCGCCGCCATGCACAGCTGCACCCTCTGTCACATAAGGGCCAGCAGGTGCAGGCATGGCCCGTTCTGTGGCAGCCTGCCACTCCAACTGGTGGTGATTGAGCATATGGGTGCGTTGGCCCCCAGTCCCCATGTCAGTCCCCCGGGGGCCACGGTGCACCTCCACCTCAAATAGGCAGCACCTGACCACACTGCTGTCCCCCCAAAACAGTCAAAAAACTGCCAAACAATGGAGGTGCGGGGAGGACCAGGCACAGGCAGGGGAGGGCCAGATGAACTGGCAGCCGGCTGTTCATGGTGCTCAGCAGGGTTGGGATCCACACCTGGGCCTGGGGGCACAGGCACATCCTGTTCCAGAGGACCTGGTGCTGGAGCTGGTACTGGACATGGTAGTGGTTCAACTGCCTCAGAGTCAGGAGGCAGTGCTGGTCCTGCTTCTGGGGGGGGAGGGAGAGACACTCAGAATTTTCGATCGGTCCAAGAGATAGCAACCAGCAGCCATGATCACCACACATGTGCACGGTATGATGCCTACCAGTACCATGCTCTCCCAGAGCTGCCCCTGCCCCAGACATTCCCTCACCCTGGGCCATCTCTCCTACTGCGCTCCCTCACTCTGAGCAATGACTACTCACACTGTCACACAACACACACACACAGTCAAACAGACACAGACAAACAACTAACTACTTATAAAGGTAAGAAAAAGAAATTTACAGAAAGAACAAATTAAGTAAAAAAGAGTACAGAAAAGACATAAAAATGTAGCTTTTAAAAAAACTGTTGAGTCTAAATCAAAGTTTAAATCTCCTCCTCTCTCTGATCTCCAAGTCTCAGCAGTGACAAAACAACACACTCCTCTCTCACTGTCTCCATCTGCACAGGAGAAAGTGAAAGTGTCTGCTTGTATGACTCATTTCCTTCCTTTTCCTGCCTGGCTGTGGCTAAAGAGCATGGTGAAGTCCATTGAAAATAACAACTTCACCTTATTTCGTGTTGTCATTCCGCCTTAACACGAAGTGGTAATGACAAGCTGCAGTGAGCACTTTGCATTGCCCACTCCACATAACAGAGTGGCAACATGAAGTGCCCACTTCACGGACACTTCACTGGTGGAATTTAAATTCACTGCATCTCTAGTAAGGATGTGATTAAACAACTCCTAAAGCTGTACTTACTGGAATTATTACACATTACTAATTTTGACTTACTAAGGCCAATAGAAGACTTGTCTCTCCAGGTGATTACCATAACTGGCTTCCTGTCAAAGTTAATTTTTCTTTCTTTTTGTTGTTTATTTTTTTAGATGTTATTTATGAAAAACAACAGGTTTTTCAACAGAATTATGTGGAGGTATTTGGTGACTGTGCATTTTGGCTGGAGGGATCACAGTGCAACTCCAGTGAAAAAGTTTGGTGGGGGGTAGAGGCTGTTAATTATCCATACAAGTATGCTAATTTGAGGACTTCCCCAGTTCTAAGATTTTTAAGTTTCCACTTTAAAATAATTAAGATGAGAGATCTTCACACACACATACTTAGTTTTCTGCAAACACATGTGGCAACAGTGGCATGATTCATGGTAAACTACCTCGCAGACCTTAGAGCATTGCAATGTTCCTCTAATACCAGCATACTTATGGGGAATGGCTGAGAACATAGGCAAATAGCGCAAGTCAGAAAAACATTTAATTGCCCTGCTCTCACCTGTGGGGCGTGTACCATCTGTCCCCCACTCCCCCCTCTGTGGGAAAGTGACATCTTCGTAACCATGGAGGTGGCAACAGGCATCTGTGGGGATACAGTTTCAAGTAACGGGATGGTGAACAACTAAAGAATAATTATGGCAGCAGGTAATGCAAACTTTTTATTTTGCATTGGTCAGAACTTCGGGGAACATTTTAAACATTACAAATGCCCTCATGTTCTGAATTAATTGTATTGCACTGAAGTGTCAAAACTTTTCGGACTGCTAAATTGTAAGCTATAGCATCTGTTGACACTACGATGCTACTGTATCCTCCGAACTTGGATCATTCTTTAGTCCAGTTTTGTACATGCAAAGTAGGTGTATACCAGTTGCTTAGTTTGCCTCACTTGGAAAGGCACACTGAGAGGCATGTCATCGGTGCTGTTGTATGACGAGCTTGTCTTTGATTGCAGCGACACCTTCCTTACAAGTTGTGTCCATTTTACATAATGCTGGTGTCAGCGCTAACATGCTGGCTTATTGGGGAAATGAGGGACACACCTACTAAAGCATGCCCGGCATTCACTAACACAGACACACTTCTGAAATGCGCTTTAGCACAAGACGTTCCTTGAGCAAGCACGCAAGTGAACGTAAAAAGGGAAAATACAAAAATCTAGCTCAGCCACCCTCCTAGGCTAGTAGCAGTGCATCGAGGTTTCATGAGGCTAACCCATGATTAGGTGCAATCCTGAGATTACCTGCGCTAGGACAGCCCATGGTGAGAGGACCTTGCAGATGCCAAGGCTTTCAGGATAGGGAAATGAGCTGCACATGAAAGAAAAGAAAAAAATGAAACCAATGTAAGAAAGATGACAACAAAGCTAAAGATTATTAATTAAAAATGTGACAACTAAACAAGGAAAGAGTGAAACAAATGGAGAAAACTATAGAAATAATCAAGCTGACACTGCTGAGGTGTAACCTCCCCTGCAAATGGGAGTTCCCAAAAAGTCTTCCAGGAGCTTGCTTGAATGCTCCAAGCCTGAATGGCATTTGGCGTTTAAGCCGTTTATCTGTGAGTGCTTTTAGAGTTTCTGGTACCGTCTCTTTAAGAGCTGTCTGCTCGCAGACATAATTAGTAGACTGTGTGTTTTCCTGCTTGAGTCCCGCTCGAGCTACTGCCAAATTGCTCCATTTCTGCCATCGCTAAGTGAGCAAAAGGAGCAATCTTCAAAGATGTAATTGTTTGCTTGTAACCTGTTAGAGTAATAATGAAAATGCAGTTTGATTTAACCTGCTTTCTTGTAGCAAGGACAGTGCAGAGTAGCTCCCTTATGTTGGTTCTGAACTGCTGAATTGGACCAATCATGGTGGGGATCCTTTAAAATGGAGCCTGCTCTGGGCAAATCAGAACTTGGACTCTCCTCTGGAGCCTGCTGTAAGGGGATTGTAAGGGCAGTGACTCTGGGAAATGTAGTTTTGACTTTGCCTTTTTTCCACCAACAGGGGAGTTTACTGTGAGTGACAGCCAAACCAGCCAACTGAACTGGGAGGAACTCAAAGGAAATGCCCGGCTCTGTCTACTGGAAAGATCAGATCAGTTTGGGCTGTGAAGAGACAGGGAGCTGTGTGCTTCTTCGGTGTGTAGTTTTAGCGCGGAATCTCATGTAAGGCCTTAAGTCTCGGTCTGCAGTTTGTGCAAGCACCTGTTCAGACTGAAACCGACCTGTGAAGAGAATCAAGGAGAGCTGAAGAACAGAAACCAGGCTCACGCTGTAGAAGACTGGAGAAATTGCTGAATCACGCTCGGTCTGTCAGGAACTGAATCTGCTATGTGTTCTCCCGGGTATTGTGCAGTAATTGCGATCGGGATAGAGAAGCAGCCTGCCTGGTATAGTACTTTGCTTTTACATATAAATGTGTGTAGTGCTTGTGAGGAATTGTGTTTCAAATCCCCTGTACAGTGAATAGAGTGCATGAAGCTGGAAGTAAACCCCAGCTTAATCCAGACTACATCCATTTGCTCTAAACTGCAGTGGGGTCCAGTCACAAGGACCTTGTCCACATGGTCTGCTCCTCCTGGCAATCCAGGACAATCTGCCTTCCATCCAGCTTCCAGCATTGAGTTTGTGAGTACAAAGCAGGGTCATTTCCTGCCATCTGTTTATCAAATTGCAAGTGTGTCATCTAATTGTTGTTTTTTTTTCATTTCTTCACAAACTGAGCCAACCGGCTCCAGATTACAATTTGGGTATTGTGCCAGTGTTTTTCCATCACAGGGCCCCAACCAGCAGCAACTGATCCTGGCTAGCCCCCCCCCTTCCTGGGTACCCAGTGAAAGCGACAATTTGGGACTCTGAATATGCGCACAGTACTGTGATTATTAATGTGTTTAACCTAATTAACCTGATTTCCCCCTTCCTTGTTACAGCTCCTTAAATAAATCAGATCTGTTGGTTTCAGCAAAGTTACACTGGCTGAGGTATTCGCTTTATGTTAAAGTATTGTACTGTGGTTTTTGCACTGTATCATCTTGTTTTTCAGGGGGTCCCAGGGGTCCAGTCGATGGAGCCAGTCCTGGGGCTAAGTGTACATTGTGAAGATATTCCTATTGCATTGTGTGGGCCACTAGTGGGAAGAAAAGGGGGGGTTATAGTATCCCAGAGGGCTGTGACCAAGTTAGTTTAACTACTGCAAACCCTGACCTCTGTGTGGAGGCACCCGCCATTGGATCTAGGCCCCTCAACCTGTTAGTAGTTAAGCAGGCAGGAGTAGTAGCCCTTGGGATAGTGTCACCTAAGGGATACATCTTGGAGGCTCACCGCTGGGATTGTGTGTCCTCTAGTGGCCATATTTACGAACCACTGTTAAGAAAAAAATAAATAAATAAATGGGTACCCCGACAGAAGTGGCTGTGCACCGGTTGGTGGAGTGCTGTACTGGGGAGAAGATAGACCCCCAAAATGCTATGCTTATCCTGGACATCCCTCTAGGTATCAATACGGACACTGTACAGGGAGTACTTTCCAAGGTGGAAGGTTTACAAAACCCTGTGGTGGTGGGACGACATGCTAATCTGCTCACTCACACTTTCCTGGCCCAAGTAGAGTTTAAGGATCCCATAGATAGCTCCAAAGTGCCACAGACTATTACCCCAGAGGGAGCCCTCACTGCCTGGAGAGTGATAACTAAGGACAGTAAAGACCCGGGGGGGAATGAGCCCCTCCCACTATCTGAAACTTTTGAGGAGAAATTTGTTAAATGGCTGCTGGGGGAAGGGAAAACTGTGGAGGACTTGAAGAAACTATTCTTGCCACCTGGGGGTGTTCCTCCCCCAACACCCTCTTCCGCTCCACTACCCTTAATGGTGGCTGAACCAATGCAGGCTCCTAGTTCTGCACCTGCCATTAGTCATGACTCTTACCGAAGGTTGAGGATCTTCTCTGGCACTTTCCCCACCCCACAAAGGGAGGATGACTGGGAGACCTGGATAGACTATGTTGCCCCTCAAGTGCTAGAATGGCAATGCTCGGTAGCCGAAAAGTGAAAGAGGGTTAGTGAGAGCCTCCGAGGTCCTGCCCTGGCTACCATCTGTGCTAAACAGGCTAGTAACCCTGAAGCAACTGCACAGGACTATCTTGAGGCCTCGAAGAATGTGTATGGGAGCCCAGATTCTGATGAGGACCTGTGGTGGAGAGTAAGAAATTCACAACAGTACCAAGGGGAGTTGTCTGCATATGTATCTCGGCTGGAAAAATTGTTGCAAGAATGCCTCAGAAAGGGTAGTTTGCCAGCGATTGAACTGGACCGAACCAAGCTGGACAGGATCCTTAAGTCTGCCCCCTTCTCAGAACTGCTGTTGCTTCAGTTACGCCTGGCAAATCGAATGGAATCCCCACCCTTCTATGATGAGCTAATGAGAGAAATTCGAGGAGTTGAGAAAAGGCGACCTCGGGAGGGACTTGCACCAATAGCTATGGCTATGACCCGAGTGACTGAGGGTGACCCATCAAGTGAAGTTCAGGGGCAGAGGTTGGCAATTAATGAGTGCTCTGAGAAGGAAAAAGATATGCCATAATGGGGCGAACTGTTGAGAGAGTTCGGGGAAATAAAAATCAGTCTCTTTATGAAGGCCGCTCCCACAAGTACAGGCCCCGACCCTCATCCGACTGTATCTGCTATGGGGGTGGGGGTACCCACCCATGCATCTCCTGTTGACAACAGCTCAAAACTCGATGTCTTGACCATGGAAGTGGGGAAATTGATGAGATGTCTCCAAATGCTTATCATGCCGCAGACAGAGATGGCACCAAGGTTTCCAGTTAGTAGTACCCCTGCCCTGGCTCCCAGTGTGATGCCTCAGCCAGCTGAAACTCCAGAAAGTATGTTTTGCTATAATTGTGGGAAGGATGGGCACATGAAGAGAGAATGCTGGTCCTCAAAAGACACAGACAAAGTTGCATATAGGCTATAAGGAGAGCTTCGGAGAACAAATCAATGGTTAAGAGGTGCACGCAATGATCCCAGTGAGGGCCCCAAAAATGCTAAATCACGTCCCTTTGTGGCAAGGTCAGTTGCCCAGGCCCCAGCTACCACCTCTTCAGACTGGTCCAGAATAGTGGGTCCCTCCATGGAGACCACTGTAAAGGTGAATGGAGTGTCTACAAGAGCTGTATTAGACAGTGGCTCCCAAGTGACAATTATGTTCCAAAACTGGTATCAGAAGCATTTTTCTGATGTACCCTTACAACCGTTGGAGGGGCTGCATGTCTGGGGGTTAAGTGAGAAGGCCTACCCCTACTCTGGATATATATGAATTTGGCTGTCTTTTTCCACCTCTGTGGCTGGAGTGGCCGAGCAAGTAGAGACCCTGGCCTTAGTGTGTCCCCCTACTGGACTGTATGATGAGGTTCCTCTACTAATTGGGACTAATGCACATATGTTTGGATGGCTGGCACAGTTGTGTTATGGAAAACAGGGGTCAAGGGCTGGTAGAGCTTTAAGAATTCTGGCCTTGATTAAGAAGGCCTATGAGGCACAGAGAGATGCTGAAAAAGTAGAACCAGAGAAACCAGTTGGATTTGTCTGGACAAAGGATCCTGAGTCTCTGATCCTGGCGCCAAATGCCCAGTGTACCTTACAGGGAGAGGTCCGTATCAGAAAGGATGTCAAGAATAAAATATTAATGTTGGATGCACCAGGCGATGGAAAATTGCCAGAGGGACTGCTGGTCAAGCCTAGTATTTTGCCTGCTAGAGCCCATGCTTATGCCAGAAGGGTAATGGTTCAAGTTCATAATGTGTCTGACAGAGAGATTCAAGTAAATAGAGGTTGCACCCTGGCTAATGTGCATTGAGCAGACACTGCAGTGCAATCTAGTAGCAAGAGTTCAGGGAAGAATGACAGAGTAATGCCTGACTTGTTTGATTTTGGTGAATCCCCATTGCCAGCTGAATGGAAAGTGAGGATTAGTGAGAAGCTTGCCCAGAGAGACCACTTGTTTTCTTTAAAGGAATGGGAAGTAGGATGTGTGCAAGGAGCTGAGCACCATATCCAGCTGCATGATGAAAGGCCATTTCATGAGAGGTCTCGACGCCTGGCACCTGCTGACATAGATGATGCGAGACAGCATCTGCAAGAGATGCTAGCTGCTGGTGTAATACAAGAATCTAGAAGCCCCTATGCTTCCCCCATTGTGGTAGTGAGAAAAAAGAATGGGACAGTAAGGATGTGCATGGATTATCGCACTTTAAATCGGTGGACTATCCCTGATCAGTACACTATGCCCCGCATTCAGGATGCTTTGGACTGTCTAAACGGGAGCAAGTGATTCTCTGTGCTGGTTCTCCACAGTGGGTACTACCAGATCCCGATAGCCCCCGAGGACCATGAGAAGACAGCCTTTATCTGTCTGCTTGGCTTCTATGAATTCATGAGGATGCCTCAAGGGATTTCAGGCACCCCCGCCACTTTTCAAAGATTGATGGAGCATGCAGTGGGGGGGACATGAACTTACTAGAGTGCCTGGTATACCTAGATGATGTTATTGTGTTTGGCAGCTCACTGGAGGAACATGAGAGCAGATTATTCAAGGTGCTGGACCGACTGGAAGACTTTGGCCTTAAACTGTCCATTGATAAGTGTCAATTCTTTCAAACATCAGTAAAGTATGTGGGATACATAGTATCCACCAAGGGAATAGAGACCGACCCAAGTAAAGTTGAGGCCTTGACCACCTGGCCACAGCCCAAAAATCTAAAAGAACTGCAAAGATTCCTGGGATTCTGTGGTTATTATTGGCGTTTCATCAAGGACTATTCAAGAGTGATCCGCCCTTTACTTAACCTTACTCAAGGGTATCCCCCAACCCACAAAAGATACAAAAAGGCAGCGTCCCCTCAAGACTGAAAGAGTGTATTTTCATGCAAGTGAAGTATTTGGGGCCAGCTGGACTCCTGATTGTGAGACTGCTTTTCATGAGATCATATATCAACTTACTCATGCTCCAGTGTTGACCTATGCTGATCCAACAAAACCTTATGTTCTGCACACTGATGCTATCTTGCAAGGGTTGGGGGCTGTGTTGTACCAAGAGCATGAGATTGGCCTGAGACCAGTGGCCTTTGCCAGCAGAAGCCTGGCCCCATACGAAAAGAACTATCCTGTACATAAGTTAGAGTTCCTAGCTTTGAAGTGGGCCATTGTTGACCAGTTCCACGAGTACTTGTATGGGGCTAAGATACTGGTAAAAACTGGCAATAATCCTTTGACCTATGTGCAGACTTCAGCTAAATTGGATGCCACTGGCCATAGGTGGCTTTCTGCATTATCTACATACGACTGTGCTGTTGAATACAGAGCAGGCCTGAACCAAATAGATGCTGATGCTGTCTCCCGGAGGCCTGTTTCCCGGAATGACAGGGTCAGACTGTCAGAACCTGATATTCGAGCACTCTGCCAGAAGTTTGACAGGGAGGAACAAATGTCCATGGACGCAGTGGACTGTATGGTGGATTGTTTGGGACCTTCTGAGAATTGCATACCTGCTGCTTATTGCCACTTTTCTGCAATAGACATTGGTGCACTGCCTCAGCTGGACAATGACAGTATTCGGCGGGCTCAATCCCAAGATCCCATGATCAAATCAGCTTTAGAAGCCCTCTATGCAGGGAAAGATGTGTCCAAATTACGTTCCACTGATGTGAGAACCGCATTGTTATACAAAGAAGGTCCTAAGTTGAAACTGATCGATAGACTGTTATACAGAGAAACAGTAGACAGAGGGGACAAGTAGACAAACAACAACTAGTGCTTCCCACTGCTTTTCGAGACTCAGTTCTGAGGTCCTTACACAACCACATGGGGCACCTTGGTATAGACAGAACTCTTGACTTCGTGAGATCCAGATTCTATTGGCCTAAGATGGGGGCTGATGTGGAGCAACACATTCGAACTTGTAGTCGCTGCTTACAGAGAAAAGCTTTGCCCCAGATGGCTTCCCCCTTGTTAACATCACCACCAGTGCACCCAAGGAGCTGGTCTGTATTGATTTTTCTGAGTTTGGAGTCAGATCAAAGAAATATTAGTAATGTGCTGGTGGTCACTGACCATTTTATAAGATATGCCCAAGCTTTCCCCACCAAGGACCAGAAGGCATCCACTGTGGCAAAAGTACTTGTAGAAAACTTTTTTGTTCACTATGGGGCTCCACCAAGAATCCATTCTGATCAAGGAAGAGACTTTGAGAGTCATCTGATCAAAGAGATGCTTTCTCTGTGGGGAGTGCGAAAGTCCAGAACCACCCCTTACCACCCCCAGGGGGACCCACAGCCTGAACGTTTCAACTGCACCTTGCTAGATATGCTAGGCACCCTTCACCCAAAGGACAAGCCTAGATGGAGCCAACAAATTAGCACCCTGGTACATGCCTACAACTGCACCAAAAGTGTTGCCACTGGGTTCTCCCCCTACCGCCTGATTTTTGGAAGAGAAGCTCGACTGCCGGTAGATGTGTGCTTTGGGGTCTCTCCTGATGGGGTTTGAGCTGACAACTATTTACAGTATGTGCAAAAGTTAAAGGCCCAGCTAAATCATGCGTACCAACTGGCTCAAACCATAGCTGTCAAAAGAAATCTGGCCAACAAAGAAAGGTATGATTAAAAGGTGAAAGCATGGGAACTCCAGGAGGGAGATCGGGTATTACTAAGAAATCTGGGACTGCATGGCAAACACAATATTGCTGACAGATGGCACCATCTCCCTCACATTGTAGTGGGCAAACTAGATGATCTGCCTGTGTACAAAGTAAGGCCTGAGAATAATTCAAAGGATGTTAAAACAATGCATAGAAATCATTTACTGCCCATTGGACAAATCTTGATTGAGTCTGAGCCCCCAGAAAATGCTCCCTCTGGACCAGTGACTAGAACTGCTGCTAAGAAAAAATCAAGAAAGTCTGCACCTACAGAAGCTGAGTTAAAGTGTTCCCCTCCACAAGTCCCAGTTGAACATGACTGTCAGTCCATGCCAGAGGAAAGTGAGTGTGGTTTTGAATACTACTCTTTTTACAAACTGAGTCAATTGTTTCAGGGCAATCCCCTAGTCAATTCTGGAGATGAGGCTGGGCCTTCTGGACTGTCTAAACCCCCAGCTTTGTCCCTGGAGCCAATGCTCCCAGAAAGTGAAGTGCAAAGCATTAAGTCAGATGATATGGAATCATTGTGTATGGTTGAACTGTTTGAGCTTTCAGAGGAGGAAAATGATGGACTGGAACAGACTGGTGATGTACCAGAACAAGAAGAGTGTGTTGAGTGCCCTGATAATTCACTGTCAGTGTCAGAAAGCTCTCCATGTGAGCCAAGTGTTGTGGACTCAGAGATTGTAACTCCTGGAGCTGAAAGTGCCCCAAGTTCTAGCCTCTCTACCCCATTGGAGACTCCCCTGACAAGTGAAGACAATTCTGAAAATGAGGCTCAGAGTGCAGAGACTGTAACAGTCCCCTCTAGAAAGACTGGTCCAGCTGTAAAGCCTGTGGTGCGCCTCAGTTATGATTCCCCTGGGAGGCCTGTGGACTTGCCTCTCAATGTTGTCCATAAAGGAGTGTATGTGCCCCCAACCTCATTGCCCAAACTGAACATCAGTGCTAACTCCAAGTTATTTGTATTGCCCTCTAGGTATGGTGCCCCTGCCCCATCCAGCCCCAAAGTAGCTGATAAGGAAGGGCCCCCTCTCTTCATTTTTCATGTAGAAGAGGTAATAACCTGAGTTATGGTACAATGTATGTGTAATACTGTGTAAAGAGTGACGTACTGCAAAGTTTCAGAAATGTGTTTCTGGTAAAGTGATATATTGACTGATGATTACATGTATAAGCCTAATGTGATACTGATGTAAATGTATATGGGTGTATTGAAACTTATGGGAGTACTTGCTTGACGCAGATGCCAAGCTTTCCCAGGCCAGGAAGGGTGTAACCCCCCTGCAAATGCGGGTTCCCAAAAAGTCTTCCAGGAGCTTGCTTGAATGCTTCAAGCCTGAATGGTGTTTGGCATTTAAGGCATTTATCTGTGAGTGCTTTTAGAGCCTCTGGTACTGTCTCTTTAAGAGCTGTCTGCTCGCAGACATAATTAGTTTGTATGGGGGGACTGCGCATTTTCCTGCTTGAGTCCTGCTCGAGCTATTGCCAAATCACTCCATTTCTGCCATCGCTAAGTGTGCAGAAGGAGCACTCTTCAAAGATGTAATTGTTGGCTTGTAACCTGTTAGAGTAATAATGAAAATGCAGTTTGATTTAACCTGCTTTCTTGTAGCAAGGACAGTGCAGAGTAACTCCCTCATGTTGGTTCTGAACTGCTGAATTGAACCAATCATGGTGAGGATCCTTTAAAATGGAGCCTGCTCTGGGCAAATCAGAACTTGGACTCTCCTCTGGAGCCCGCTGTAAGGGGATTGTAAGGGCAGTGACTCTGGGAAATGTAGTTTTGACTTTGGCGCCTTTTTTCCACCAACAGGGGGAGTTTACTGTGAGTGACAGCCAAACCAGTAAGGTTACCACCTACTCGGTTTTTGACCGAATGATTCGGTTTTCTAGGTCCAGATTCTGTCCTCCTGTTTTCACCATTGCAAATTCGGTTTTTATGGTGGGTCAAGCAGCACCTGTGAGATTCCCCACTAAATGTTTCATTTTCTTCTCATCTGACTGTATGCAAGTGTCTGACATTTTAGTGTACTTGCTTGCTTGCAGTGCATGCTAATCAGGAAGTGCCTTCAAGAGCAGGGCACTTAAAGAGCCAAATGTGTCTCTGTCTGCTCAGTTGTCACCTCTAACTTCACACCAACAAATTGGAAGATTATTGACGAGAAGGGTAAACAATACCACCTTAATTAACACCTCCATTTTTCTGAAACCAGACAGGCACCACATTAGGGTAGCTTCCTGTCCCAGTAGGGACTGTACAATGTGTTTCAGAAACTTTACCTGCTAATCCAGTTTTATTCAAAGGTAGTACTTTTTCAGTCATTTTGAATGCTCACATGCTTGTAAAATAGATTCTGTTAAATCGTTCACCATTTTACTTGCATGGTCAGATTACAAACAAAATCTGATGTCATGCAGACCTTTGTTTGTATACCAGTCAATCTGAGATGTGTAAAGTAGGGCTATTAAGACCATTAGTAGCAAATCAAACTAATCTTTTCCAGGCTGCATTGTGAGTATGGTCTCTGACTGCTGTGATAAGGAATACTTTTATACTTTTAAATGTTCACCATTTTTTCTGTTAGGGTCTGTCCTATATTTTAATATTTGTTACCCCTTTTGTTGTTAAATTAATAATCTAATATTTTATTTCATTTCTAGCAATACTATGCCTCTCTCTCCTCAGCAGGTATTGTTGTCAATTTTCATATTACTTGGATATTCCAGGAAGACCAATCCAGGCCTTTCAGATGAACACTACAGAATAAGGTGGCTAATGTCATGCTAAGCTACAGAAATGAGAAAAGGAAGAGAGAGAGATGACAGGGACACAGTCTAGATTTGATGGCACTGCAAATTTAGGCAATTTATCAAAAATGTTTCAAAACATTATTATTATTTTTACCAGAAGAGACACACTTGTTTACAGGTGCAACCTGAGAGCACAAGGGAATTAAGTGATTTGTGTAGGGTCACAAAGTATGCTAGTTTGGGCTGTAGGATTCAAACCCTGGTCTCCAGAATTGCAGCTCAGAGCTTTAAACCACTGCGCTATACTGCCTCCACGCTATATATCACATATCATGCTATCTGCTATGTATAACTGACATGGAAAACAAAATAGGGTATTTAACAGCATAGAATAGTTCCTACCACTTTTAAAAACTTCTCTGACATTACAAATAACTTTAGAGTAGGAGCAATGGGAGGGACAGTAGCACATCTTAAAATGGCAGATGATATTTGTAATTACATCTCGTCCACCATTACTGGTGTAGTTTATTTATTTATTGAAAGAGTTTTATCAGAAAAGGCCACCTGATCCAAACTAGCCAGTTGTCAGAGGTGTCCTTGTAGTCACTGATTTGTCAGCTAAGCTGTGTACACAGGATGGAAAGTCCCCTGAACCCCCTCTCTAACCCCACCAAATGTTAACACACACTGAAATTTAAAATATTTAAATCTAAATCAAATAAACCAAAAATAATAATCATGATGTAATTTAAGGAAGTTGTACACAATGTTATATCAGCAGCAATTCTGAATAAATCAAGTGAATCAGAGTCCAAGCGATGCCCTCATTAGTCATAAAAAGGGCAGGGTTAGAGGTGGAGTTTGGGGGTGTGGTTTAGTATTCGGTTTTCATCTCATCCAAAGGTGGTAATCCTACAAACCAGCCAACTGAACTGGGAGGAACTCAAAGGAAATGCCCAGCTCTGTCTACTGGAAAGATCAGATCAGTTTGGGCTGTGAAGAGACAGGGAGCTGTGTGCTCCTTCCGTGTGTAGTTTTAGCGCGTGAATCTCGTGTAAGGCCCTAAGTCTCGGTCTGCAGTTTGTGCAAGCGCCTGTTCAGACTGAAACCAACCTGTGAAGAGAATCAAGGAGATCTGAAGAGTAGAAACCAGGCTCACCCTGTAGAAGACTGGAGAAATTGCAGAATCGCGCTCGGTCTGTCAGGAACTGAATCTGCTGTGTGTTCTCCCGGGTAGTGTGCAGTAATTGCAATCGGGATAGAGAAGCAGCCTGCCTGGTATAGTACTTTACTTTTACATATAAATGTATGTAGTGCTTGTGAGGAATCACGTCTTAAATCCTCTGTACAGTGAATAGAGTGCATGCAGCTGGAAGTAAACCCCAGCGTAATCCACTCTACATCCATTTGCTCTAAACTGCAGTGGGGTCCAGTCACAAGGACCTTGTCCACATGGTCTACTCCTCCTGGCAATCCAGGACAATCTACCTTCCATCCAGTTCCCAGCATTGAGTTTTTGAGTACAAAGCAGGGTAGCTCCTTGCCATCTGTTTATCGAATTGCAAGTGTGTCATCTAATTGTTTTTTTTTTTTTCATTTCTTCACGAACTGAGCCAACCAGCTCCGGATTACAATTTGGATATTGTGCCAGTGTTTTTCCATCACAGTGCCCTAACCAGCTGCAACCGATCCTGGCTAGCCCCACCCCCCATCCTGGGTACCAAGAGAAAGTGACAATTTGGGACTCTGAATATGCGCACAGTACTGTGATTATTATTGTATTTAACCTAATTTACCTGATTTCCTCCTTCCTTGTTACAGCTCCTTAAATAAATCAGATCTGTTGGTTTCAGCAAAGTTACACTGGCTGAGGTATTCGTTTATGTTAAAGTATTGTACTGTGGTTTTTGCACTGTATCATCTTGTTTTGCAGGGGGTCCCCAGGGTCCAGTCGATGGAGCCAGTCCTGGGGGCAAGTGTACATTGTGAAGATATTCCTAATGCATTGTGTGGACCACTAGTGGGAAGAAAGGGGGGGTTACAATGTCCCAGAGGGCTGTGACCAAGTTAGTTTGACTACTGCAAACCCTGACCTCTGGGTGGAGGCACCCGCCATTGGACCTAGGCCCCTCAACCTGTTAGTAGTTAAGCAGGTGGGGTAGTAGCCCTTGGGATAGCGTCACCTAGGGGTTACAGATGTTTAATATTTTATATTTTTAATATATGGCAGTTTTCAGGGTGGCAGTACAGGAAAGTCTCTGTATGTACCAATAGCCTGCCACCCCAACTACAACTGTGTATGGGGCCCCTGAAAGATGTTCACCGAGGAGGGGAGTCTTGGGTGCTCCATGGCTAGTCTACTTCAAGCTATCCTGAGGAGAACAACTATTCAGCTATTTGCTTTGTTGCCAGTACATTGAGGCAGTTCCTGCCAGTAGCCATTAATGTTGCATAACATAGCACTAAGCCCTAAATAGATTTAGATAAATAAGGAGAGCCAGGACAGCTTCTGAAAAGCAAAAGAATAAAACTGAAGGTCAATAGAAGCGCTCTGGATGGGGGGGGTTGATATTAGTTCTTTCACAGAAGAAAGGGTTCTGAGAGAACTCTTAAAACTGAAGGTGGATAAAGCTATGGGGCCTGATGGGATTCACCCCAGAATTCTAAAAGAACTAAGGGAAAAACTAGTAACACCACTGACTACCCTTTTTAATAAATCATGGGAGGATGGTGTGGTACCTGAGGACTGGAGGAGGGTGGATGTGATGCTCCTTCACAAAAGAGGGAGCAAGACTGAGGTAGGAAACTACAGACCTGTCAGTTTGACCTCAGTGGTAGGAAAAATGATGGAATCACTTCTGAAGGAAAGAATTGTTGAGTACCTAGAGGCTAGTGGGGCACAGGACCCAAGGCTGCATGGATTCACAGTGGGAAAGTCATGTCAGACAAATCTAATTGATTTCTTTGACTCGGTGACCAAAGTAGTAGGCCAGGGAGGGGCAGTGGACATGGTCTACCTAGACTTTAGCAAGGCATTTGACACAGCCCCACACAAAAGATTAATAAACAAATTAGCCAGCCTGGGAGTTGGTCCCAGGGTGGTAGCCTAGGTAAAACACTGGCTGGACAACAGGACACAGAGGGTAATAGTAAATGAAGTCCACAGTGAAGAAAGGGGGGTTACTAGTGGGGTACCGCAGGGTTCACTACTGGGGCAGGTCCTTTTTAATGTCTTTATAAGTGACATTGCAGAGGGGCTGGGAGGAAAAGTATGTCTCTTTGCAGATGACACAAAGATCTGCAACAGGGTTGATATGCAAGGTGGGGTGGAAAGGATGAAAAGGGAGCTGGTAAGGTTAGAGGAATGGTCAAATGTATGGCAGCTTAGATTCAACACAAAGAAGTGCAAAGTAATGCACCTGGGAAACAAAAACCCAGGGGAAGAATACATAATGGGGGTGAGATACTGACAACAACAAAAATGGAACGGGACCTCAGGGTAGTCATATCAGATGACCTAAAGGTGGGCCAGCAATGTGAGAAGGCAGTAAGGAGGGCTGGGGGGATACTGGGATGCATAGGGAGAAGCATCACCAGTAGAAAACAGGAAGTTGTTGGCCCTCTGTACAGACAATTGGTAAGACCACATCTGGAGTACTGTGTACAGTTCTGGAGACCCCATCTCTGCAAAGACATAGACAGGGTGGAGGCTGTTCAGAGGAGAGCAACTAAAATTGTGCAGGGTCTGCACCAGAAGACATATGAAGAAAGACTAAAGGAAAGAAGGGAGAGGGGGACATGATAGAAACTTTCAAATACCTCAAGGAATCAACAAAGTCCAAGAAAAAGAGATGTGCAAGAATATGGGGGCACAATTTGAAGATAGATGGGGACAGCTCAGAGGTAATGTGAGAGTATTTCTTCACAGAGAAGGTTGTAAATGAACAGCCTTCCTGAGGAGGTCATAGAGTCAAAAGCAATGGGGGAATTCAAGAATGCATGGGACAGACATAAGGCAATTCTAGTGGGGGTAGGAGGAAGTAGGCTGTTGGTTAACTTGGATCTGCAGCTTATCCATTAGGGTTGGGAAATGGGCAGACTAGGTGGCCAAGCGGTCCTTATCTGCCATAAGATTCTGTGTTTCTATGTTAAGGGGAATTATGTAGCTTACATTTATGTGGTGGAAGTCAGAGATCCTCCTTACGGGCCATCCTTGCTGGGATCCCCCAAAACTCTAATGCTTGCTCTGTATTATTTATATATAAATGTGCCACATAACTTTAAACTTTGCCACAGAATTTGATCTGACAGTGCCACAGAAGTTCCAAGTCCCTGCCACAGAATTTACATCAGTTTAACGCAGAGGACAGGGGGCCTTGGCAGTAGTGCTTGGTGAATATGTGAACAGTTTTCCAGGTAGCTGTTTTATAGATGTCAAGCAGGGGGATATCTCTGGCAGCTGCTATGGAGGTGGCTGTCCCATTAATAGAGTGAGCCCTCAAACTCACTGGAGGCTCCTTACCTAGGTTGCCATAGCAGAACTAGATGCAAGCCACAGTCCATCTGGAAATGGTCCTCTTTTGTGGCTGGCCTGCCTTTACCCACCTCACCATAGGTAAGGAACAACTGAGTACAGTCCTTCCTATGGTCTTTTGTTATGTCCATATAAGCACTGATGGACTTTTTAACATCCAGGCTCTACAGTCTGCATTCATCTGAACTGGAGTGATCAGTGAAGAAGACAGACAATGTTATGAACCAATTCAAGTGGAAGACTGAGACTACTTTAGGGAGGAACATTCTGTTAGTTCATAGAACAATTTTGTCCCTGTGAGGGGCAATGTAGTTGGGTTCTACTGGGCATGAAGCTCACTGAGCCTCCTGGCTGAGGTGATGGCCACCAAAAACACATTCTTCCATGTCAGAAATTTGAGCTCTGCTGAGAACATGGGCTCAAAAGGGGGCTGCATAAGCTGAGCTAAGCAGATGTTAAGGTCCCAAGAAGGGGTAGGCTTCCTGTGAGGGGGGCGAAGATGGAGCAACCCCTTGAAGAATTTCTTAAAGATAGGATGGGCAGCCAGGGAAGGGCACTTCCTGGCTGACAGATAGACAGAAACAGTTGCCAAGTAAACCTTCAGGCTGGAGGGCTGTAGGCCCATGGATTGAAGGTGGACCAAGTAATCCAGCAGAATTGCTAGGCCAGCCTCCTGTGGATCAATGTCCTTCTGGGAACACCAGATGGAGAATCTCTTCTATTTGGAGGAGTAATTTTTCCCGGTGGAAGGTTTCCTGGAGACCTTAAGGATGTCCAGGACTCCTTCTGGGAGATGCAGGCCTGTATACTCTAAGTCCTCAAGAACCAAGCCTTGAGCTAGAGGGACTTGAGCTTAGGGTACAGAATCCTCCCTTGGGAGGATGTCAGCAGGTTGCACCTCCTGGGGAGGCAACTTGGACTGGCTACTGACTGGGACAACAGCATCGACTACCACAATTGTCTGGGCCCAATCTGGAGCAATCAGGACCATGGTGGCTGACTAAACCCTGAGCTTGACTAAGACTCTGGGTATTATAGGAAACAGAGGAAAGGCATACAGAAATCTGCCCAACCAATCCAGTAGCAGAGCATCTAGAGGCACTGAACCCAGTGCTGGGGGCCTGCAACAGAACTGGGAAGCTGAAGATTGTCTGGGGCTGCAAAGAGATCTATCTCTGGAGTGCCCCATCTCCTAAACAGAATTTGTCTGTTCAGGGTCCATTCATGATGGCCCTGGCTGATCCTGCTGAGAGCATCTGCCAGTACATTGTCCTTCCCTGGCAGATGGACTGCTGACAGGGTTATGATTAAGGAGTAAGCCAGACTACAAATCTTCATGGCCTCTGTACACAGAAAAAAAAATTACTTACCATAGTAATGTAGTTTCTTCTAATTGAGTCTTGCTGTATTCTGACAATATTCAGTATAACCAACTGGTTCAGCTGTCCCAGAGAGTTAAGAGTTAAACCCTATGCAAATGCATAGAATGCTGAGCTCAAGCTTGATTTTCAAACCACTGTTCTTGGTACATTCTACAAAACTGACCAGATTCTTACATAGCTACTAGTAAGAAAGCTAAATAAAATAATTTGTAACTATAACTAATACCCCACAGAAAATACAGACAACAATAGGCACAAAGAAGTCTCAAGTCACTGATGCCCAGAAAAAACACCACCCACTGGTGGGTAAAGGAGTTAACAACTGGAGTGCAGAGACCCCGCTTCCCCAGGTTCCAGAGGGGAGGCAGGGTGGGAGGTTAGTGTACCAGCGTGAAATCCTCCTACTGTATTTTTGATTAATGAAAATAGACAATCTGTCCTTAAGGGGCTGCAAGAAAGCCTTACAGACCCAATAAGTCTGATTTAAGGTATCAAATAAAAATGAGAGCCTGCTGAGACTTGAAATATTAAGAGCAGAAATAGTCTTACAGCATGTCAAAATAAACGTTTCTTTCCTATCCTTTTGGCTGCAGCCTTTCTTCTTTGCTACTATTCTATCTTGTCTTTGCTGGACTGATCACCCAGCGCTGAAACTTCAATACTCTTTATTTTTTTCTCTTTCTGGCCCCTCCCACATACACATATATATGCATACACATCTAGCATTAAGTACACAAGAGCTGTCTTAGCACAGTTAGGATGAAAGAAGAAAAAATTACTCACCTTAGTAATTATATTTCTTCTAATGGAGTCTTGCTGTATTCTGACAATTGCAGTGATTCCCAACCTTTGAACTGCCCCGGAGAACTAAGGGTTAACTTCCATGCAGGGCATGGAACGCTGAGCTCGAGCTCGGTTGAAGTCTCTGTCTGGAGTGTTTTGAACTCAAACCGTCAGATTCTTATGAGACCAACTGAACTAAAAATTCTATGTGGAAATTGTAAAAATTCTACTAGCCAACTGGCTGAAAAGTTTTGGATTCCCAAGGAAGACTCAAGTCAGGAAACCCAAAAACTAAACCCCAAAATAACAATAATAAATAAGCACCCAAACAAAAAGGGAGGAGGGTGCCAGCAAATACACCCCTGGGGTGCAACACTGCACCTGCCCACCCACTTCCCAAAAACAGGTTCTGAGAGGGGAGGCAGGGAGAGAGGGAGGTCAGAATACAGCAAGGCTCCATTAGAAGAAATATAATTTCACCTTAAGTCTTGCTGTATTCTGACAATTGCAGACTACCAAGCAATATCTTCAAGGAGGAGGGACAGAACCTACTTTGGGAATAGGCTCTGAAGTACTGCTGTGACAACCGAGCATCACTCCCAGCCTGGATATCCAGAGAGTAATGCTTGGTAAAGGTATGGACTGTTTTCCACGTGGCTGCTTGACAAATTTCTAGGAGAGGAATATCCCTGGCCGCAGCCAGGGAAGCAGCTGTACCTCTTGTGGAATGAGCCCTCAGGACTGAGGGCGGAGTTTTTCCCAGATTTTCATAGCAGAATTGTATACAAGACACAATCCACCTGGCAAGAGATCTTTTGGTGGCAGGTTTGCCCTTTCCCACTTCTCCATAAGTGAGGAACAACTGGAGGGCGTCAAACCTGTGACCCTTGGTATGCTCCATGTAGTAACTAAGGGCTCTTTTGTCATCTAAACTGTGTAGCCTCCTCTCTCCTGAGGAAGAATGATCAGTGAAGAAAACAGGGAGAGACATAGACTGGTTTAAATGGAAGTCTGAAACCACTTTGGGCAAGAACCTTCTATTGGTTCTAAGGACCACTTTATCCAATTGAAAGGAGATAAAATCAGGTTCCACGGACAGGACTTGCAATTCACTGATACGCTTGGCAGAGGTAATGGCTACCAAGAACACAGTTTTCCAAGTCAAGTACTTAAGCTCTGCTGAAGACATAGGCGCAAAGGGGGGGTTGCATAAGCTGAGCAATGCAAACATTCAAATCCCAGGCAGGGGAAGGGTATCTAAAAGGGGCATTGGTGTGAAACAATCCTTTAAAAAATTTACAGAACACAGGATGGGAAGATAGTGAGGAAGGCTTCCCCACAGACAAAAATGCAGAAACAACTGACAAGTGTACCTTGAGAGTAGCTGGTCTGAGGCTTAGGCCATTAAGATGGACCATATAATCCAGAACCATAGGCAATTCAGCAGTGTCTGAAGAAACATTCTTCTTAGAACACCAAATGCTGAATCTTTTCCATTTGGAGTTGTAAGACTTTCTGGTGGAGGGCTTTCGAGAAGCCTTGAGGATGTCCAGAACCTCTTGGGAAAGATGCAGATCTGCAAACTCTAACTCTTCAAGAGCCATGCCTTGAGATTGAGAGACTGAAGATTGGGGTACCAAATCCTCCCCTGAGAGGATGTTAACAGGCTGTAATTCCTAGGAAGAGACAGGGGAAGATGGACTGCTAGGGACAGCAACAAGGGGTACCAGGGCTGTCTGGCCCAATCTGGAGCAACCAGAATCACCTTGCAAGGTTGAGACCTTATTTTGACTAAAACTTTGAACAGGAGTGGGAAGGGGGGAAGGCATACAGAAACTTCCCTTCCCAATTCAGAATCAGGGCGTCCAGGGGGACTGAGCCCAAGACTGGAGGTCTGCAACACAAGAGAAGGAGTTGGTGATTGTCTGGGGCTGCAAAGAGAACTATCTCTGGAGTGCCCCACCTTGAAAAAATCACTTTCAACACCTGAGGGTCCAGGGACCATTGGTGATGGCCCTGAGAAATCCTGCTCAGTGCATCTGCTAGCACATTGTCCTTGCCTGAAAGATGAACTGCTACAAGAGAGGCTTGCAGGGAATAAACCAGGGACCACAACTTCATGGCTTCTGTGCACAAGGCCGTGGACCTAGTGCCTCCCTGCTTGTTGATGTACCACATGGTGGTAGTGTTGTCTGTTCTGACTTGAACCACCAGTTCTGAACTGACTGTGAGAATGCTTTTAGAGCTAGAAAAACTGCCTTGAGCTCTAGAAGATTGATGTGGAGAAGGGATTCTTGGGGGGACCACAGGACCTGGGCAGTAAGAGACCCCAGGTGGGCTCCCCAGCCCAGAAAAGAAGCATCCATGGTAAGGACCACTGAACAAGGCTGAGCAACAAAAGGAACGCCTTGCCTTAAATTGTCCTGATCCTGCCACCACTGGAGGGCCTGGATCAAGGTCAGAGTCACTGGAATCAGTTTGGTAAGGGAGTCCTTTCTCTGAGACCAGAAAGCTCTCAGGTGGAACTGAATATCCCTCATCTGGAATCTTGCCCCTTGGACCACTGCTGTTGAAGCTGCCATGTAGCCCAAGAGCTGGAGGAAATTCCTTGCTGGTCGAGATACCCGAAGGCTGAAGGAAGAGGCTAGTTCCATAAGAGCCCTTGTCCTTTCTAGAGGATGAAAGGCTGTTGCTCTGAGCGTGTCCAGTTCTGCCCCTATAAAGGTAAGGATCTGGACTGGTTCAAGAAATGACTTGGGAAGGCTGAGAAGAAATCCTAGGGAAGTGAGCACTTGCTGGGTCACTTGCAGGTGAGACTTGACTTGGTCTGGAGACTGACCCACTAATAGCCAATCATCCAGATAAGGAAATATGGAAATCTTTTGCCTTCTTAGAAAGGCAACTACTACTGCCAGGCACTTTGTGAAAACCCTTGGAGCTGAGGTTAGGCCAAAGGGCATTGCTCTGAACTGGTAGTGGCCTGAGGGCAACTTGAACCTCAGGTACTTTCTGTGGGAGCACCTGATGGGAATGTGAAAGTAGGCATCTTTGAGGTTCAGGGAGGCTAGCCAGTCCCTTGGCCTTAGAGAGGGAAGGATTATTCCCAGAGTTACCATCTTGAACTTTGGTTTTAAAAGATGTTTGTTCAGATATCTTAGGTCCAGGATGGGTCGCCACTCCCCCGTCTTTTTGGGGGTCAGGAAGTACCTTGAGTACAGTCCTTTGCCCTAGTGTAGGGTAGGTACTCTCTCTCTCTATAGCTCTTAAAGCTAGGAGAGAAGAAACCTCTGCCTCTAGGGCAAGGATTTCTGAAAGATTTGCAAGTGGAAAAGATCTGGCTCTCAGCTTTGGAAATTTTCTGAAGCTGAGAACCAGTCCCTGGCTTACTACTTCCAGGACCCACTTGTCTGATGTAATAGACATCCAGTCCTGGACAAAGTAAGCCAGCCTGCCCCCTACTGGAATAGGAGATGCAATCCTGGCAGATCCATCAAGGTGTCTGCTTGGCACGGGCTTTAGGTTGAGGGGTGGATGCAGGCCTGCTCATCCCCCTTCTGCCTGTCCCTCTGAAGAACCCCCTCTGCGAAAAGGAAGAAGAGGCCTGTGCTTGGTAAAAAGGCCTTTGAAAAGGCCTGCCCCTGCCCCTGGACTGCTGCCTTGGAGGAGTTGCCTGCCTTTCCTTGGCCTGAGCACTCCTGTAAGTGATCCTGTACTCGTCCATTTTCTTCATGTAATTCTCTGTCTGCTCCCCAAACAGAGAATTACACACTGCAGGAAAATCCATAGCCTTTGCCTGGGTGTCCTGTGAGGGGCTAGTACATCTGAGCCAAGCAATCCTCCGAAGAGCCACAGATGTAGCCATGACTATTGATGAGACATCATTAGAGTCCACAGCAGCATGAAACTGAACCTTAGATGCCTCAATCTCATCTGCAGCCACCGCCTCCAGCTCGTTGGCTAGCTGAGGGAAGCCTATTTAGCCAGTGCCAGTACAGTTTCCCACCTGGACTTCTGGTACCTGGCTGTATAGGCCATGTAATTTGCCTGCCTAAGTCCCAAAGAAGATGCCATGTACTGCTTCTTTGCCATGGCATCAATCTTCCTGGAGTCCTGTCAGGGGGGTGTGAAGCCAAGGGAATATTTGCCTTGTCACAGGCAGCAGCCTGCACTACCCCAACATGGCTGCATTTGTGATAAGAACTCCGTATCTGAGCCTGAGAGTTTATACCTCTTGTCCATTCTTCTATCCACAGGAGGTATAGTGTTAGGATACTTTAAGATTTTTTGTGTCTGTTTCCCAAAAGATTTATGGAGGAGAATAGACAGTCTCCTGGACTCTGGGATATCCATCATCTCTACATAAGCAGGCTCTTCTTGATCTTCTACAGCCTCCTCTATAGGAAGATGGAGGGTTTCAGCCACTTTTCTGTAAAACATAAAGTGGGAAGGGGTCTCAGAAAGCCTAGGCGGGGAAACACCTGATGGTCTGTCTGGGGAGATGTCCAGTTCCACAGGCACATCCAGACCTTCACTTACATCATAATCCTCAAATTCTCCTTCCTCTTTAAACTCCGGTTCATAAAAATCTTCAAGGGTATACTCTTGAACCAGGGGAACCAACCGAACTGAACCCCTGCCAGAAGGAGCTGGATAGGTCGGAACCGGACTGATTGATTCCACAATCTGAGTCACTCTGGCAATCTCATCAGTGGTCTGAACATGAACCCCTGGATCTGAACCGGTCGATTTATCTTTGCGCTTTCTTTTTGTCAGAACCGATCCCTCAGTATTGGCTCTCCTTTTGCCCGAAGAAGTATCGCCCTGGTCAGAGGGCACTCCTTCTGGTTCGGTCGAAACCGAACGGGGCTGGCCATCCGGGTCAGTGGACTTCTCGGCCTCCTTTTCCCTCAGTCTACCTAATCTTTTCCCAAGGGTAGATTTGGGAAAATGTTTACATATTTGGCAGTCTACATATTTTACATATTTGGCATATTTGTCTGAATCGAGGTGGTCAAACCCCAGACAATAAACACAGGTAGTGTGGGGATCGGCCTTGGCAAAGCCCTCCCCACACTCACTGCAGTGTTGAAACCCAGTGGGCCCGTTTTTTTTCTTGGGTTTCTCAGACATGGCCAACCTAACCAAACTTACCCTTTTTTCGGCAACCGCCAGGCAAGACTCCCTTATCAGTTCCTAACCGTGTCACGGGTATTGGAAAAAATGGTTAAAACACATTTTTTTTAGAACCGATAAGAACCAGTAACCACACACTAAATATAGCAAAATTCACAATCAAATGGTCAGTTCAGCCGAACCGACTGCACTTTTACAAGTTCCACACAGAAATAAAGAACAATTCCTATCTAGTACTCACGGCACCACAGACAGAGACTGAACCTACTATGTGGAAACTTTTTCGGTTTAAACCGACGAAAAACTGAAAACTTTAACCGACTTCGAACCGAGCTGAAGGAGAAATCTCCAGAGTGACTGTTCAGTGAGGTGGAGTAAAGAATCTGATGGTTTGAGTTCAAAACACTCTAGACAGAGACTTCAACCGAGCTCGAGCTCAGCGTTCCATGCCCTGCATGGAAAGTTAACCCTTAGTTCTCCGGGGCAGTTCAAAGGTTGGGAATCACTGCAATTGTCAGAATACAGCAAGACTTCATGTTGTGTCAAATGTTGTGTGCTTTGGTGCTGTATTCCTCTGTTAAATTTCCATGTGCAAAATAGTGAACCTGGGGAAGAAAGAACATAAAAAACATGTGTTTTTGGCCCTTTAAAACATAAAGTACTGAAGAACTACAATAAACCACCTTTAGTTTTGTATGGAAGATATCAGGAATCCCAAAGTTCTTACTGTTTAAAATGTACCAAGCACTTGTTTTACAAACTGCTACCAAACAATGTGTTTTGCTTTATATTGGTTTAAGTTGTATTTTCCTGATATTAGATGAAATGTTTCTTTTAAGCCAAAACTGTACACATTGTTATATGTTGAGGAAAATGTACCTATTTGGGAAATGCCTGACTCCATGTGCTTTAGTTTGCTGGCATCCAAGATTGCTATGGGCTCAGGCCAGCTGAACTCTGTGGGCTTTATAGAGCTATAGCATGAGGGAGACTGGAAACAAGAAAGATGGGATTTCCTCCAGGAAGTTCCTTTCTTTATTTTCTTATTGCTTTATTTTTTGATTGTTTAAAAGCTGATATGTGTAAAAATGTTATTTTTCATGTCTGCTTACTTTTCTGTATGAAATAGTCATATTTAAAATTGTTGCAAACATTTAATTAACATTTAAAGTTATGATTGACAGGTCACATGATCTTAAACCCTATAAAAGGAGCTGGCTGAGCAGAGTCTGGGAGATAAGATCTGAGCTGTGGAGGGAGCAGTCCTCTGCAGCAGTGAAAATGGCTGATGCAAGAAGGGAGTACTTGGTGCTGGAAGCAGTCGCAGAAAGACAGACCAGTGGTGGTGCTAGTCAAGGCTTGGATGTTTTGAACCAGAGCTGAGTTGAGAAGCTAGAGGGGTGATTGGTCTTCCTAAAGTATTGGCTGCAAAACTGCAGGTACAAGTAGGACCACCCTCAGTCACTGGATTTGTCCCTGTGAGCCTACTTGCTGAGTGGGAACCGACAGCCCTATAAGCCAAGTTTTATTACAGTTGCTGAAGATATCCTGACTAGTCAATCAGTATGAGCAACACAGAAGTTCCAGATCTGCATTTTTGAACTGTTTATGGTATTGCCAAGTGTGTGAAGTCCTTCTGTAATAAAGTGCACTGCTCTATGGGACATTTTAAAAGAACTTGTCTCGCCTTCTGTGTCTTCATCCAACCTGCCCTCCCACAGTCAGAATACAGCAAGACTCCATTAGAAGAAACAACATTACTTTGATAAGTAATTTTTTTTTCAAACAACATGAAGTCTTGCTGTATTCTGACAATATGCAGACTACCAGGCAGTGCCCCATGGAGGTGGACACAGAACCTACTTAGGGAACAGGCTCTGCAATACTGCTGTGCCAAACCTGGCATCACTCCTGGCGTGGTTGTCCAGGCAGTATTGCTTGGTGAATGTGTGCACTGTTTTCCAGGTAGCTGCTTTACAGATGTCTAGCAGTGGGATATCTCTGGTAGCTGCTATGGAGGCAGCTACCCCCTAGTAGAGTGAGCCCTCAGGGCCACTGGAGGCTCCTCACCTAGTTTGCCACAGCAGAACTGGATGCAATCCACAATCCATCTGGAAATGGTCCTCTTTGTGGCTGGCCTGCTTTTACCCATCTCACCATAGATAAGGAACAACTAAGTACAGTCCTTCCTTTGGTCTTTTATTCCGTCCATATAATAGCTGATGGACCATTTTACATCATTGTTCTCTTTATAGTACTTTAGGGTGTCTGTCCTTTGTTGATAGATTTAGAATGCATGCTGCAGTATTTCTGCAAAAAATACATCTAGGATTTTTACCAGGTATTATTTGTAAGATGTTTCCAAGATTGTTTAATTTTGTTAGGACAAGGTCACAGATTAGCTATAAATTTCAAATTCCTTTTTATAAAAGTACAATGGCTCAAAATTCACTTCAATATTATGCAGTTAAATTATACAATGATTTGCCTTGTAATATTACAAAGTCTGTTACTATTTCATTATTTAAGTGTTCTAGCAAAACTTATGACAAATGAAGCAAAACACCATTTTAATTGATACATTTATTGTATGATTTTGTAAGTTTTTGTATTATATATGGTGTTGTAATTATGTTGTGACTGGACACCAGTGAAAATGGGCATTTTATGCTCACTGATCATACAGTATAAAAATAAACAAACAAACACACATCCAGGCTATGCAGCATGCATTCACCTGAAATGGAGTGATCAGTGAAGAAGACAGGCAATGTTATAGACTGATTCAAGTGGAAGTCCGAGACTATTCTTTGGGGAGGAACTTTTTGTCAGGTCATAGAACAATCTTGTCCCTGTGAGGGGCAATGCAGTTGGGTTCTACTGACAGGGCCTGAAGCTCACTGATTCACCTGGCCAAGGTGATGGCCACCAAATACACATTTTTCCATGTCAGGAATTTGAGCTCTGCTGAGGACATGGGCTCAAAAGGGGGGCTGCATAAGCTGAGCTATGCAGATGTTAAGGTCCCAAGAAGTGGGTAGGCTCCCTGTGAGGGGAGGTGAATATGGAGAACCCCTTGAAGAATTTCTTAAAGATAGGATGGGAAGGGCCCTTTCTGGCTGACAGAAAGGCAGAGACAGCTGCCAAGTGCACCTTCATGGTGGTGGGCTGTAGGCCCAGGGATTGAAGGTGGACCAAGTAATCCAGCAGGATTACAAGGCTGGCCCCTATGGATCAGTGTCCTTCTGGGAACACCAGATGGAGAATCTCTTCCATTTGGAGGAGTAGGTTTTCCTGGTGGAAGCTTTCCTGGAGACCCTAAGGATCTCCAAGACTCCTTCTGAGAGAGGTGCAGGCCTCCATACTCTAAGTCCTCAAGAACCAAGCCTTGAACCAGAAGGACTTGAGGATGGGGTACAGACTCCTGCTCTGGGAGGATGTCAGCAGGTTGTGCCTCCTGTGGAGGCAAATTGGACTGGTCACTGACAGGGACAACAGTACTGAGTACCACGGCTGTTTGGCCCAATCCAGAGTGATCAGGATCACGGTGGCTGACTGAACCCTGAGCTTGACTAAGACTCTGAGTATTAGAGGGAATGGAGGAAAGGCATATAGAAATCTGCCCAACCAATCCAGAAGCAGAGCATCTAGAAGCACTAAGCCTAGTGCTGGGGGCCTACAACAGAACTGGGGAAGCTGATGATTGTCTGGGGCTACAAAGAGATCTATCTCTGGAATACGCCATCTCCTGAAGATTGTCAACAGAATTTGTCTGTTCAGGATCCATTCGTGATGGCCCTGGTTGATCCTGCTGAGAGCATCTGCCAGGACATTGTCCTTCCCTGGCAGGTGGACTGCAGATAGGGAAATGTTTAAGGAGTAAGCCAGACTCCAGATCTTCATGGCCTCTGTGCACGGAACTGAAGATCCCATCCCTCCTGTTTGTTGATGTAATACATGGTGGTGTCCTGACCTGCAACACTTTGCCCTGTAGCATCTTTTTGAATTACCAAAGTGCTAGGAACACTGCTCTGGGCTCCAGCAGATTTATGTGCAGGAGAGATTCCTGCTGGAGCCATGTTCCATGGCCAGTGTGATCCCCTAGGAGAGCTCCCCACCCTAGTAGTGAGGCATCCGTGGTCAGCTGTTACAGAAAGAATCCAGTTGGATTTATTCCCTTAAAACCATGGCCCCTTTGGGTTTAAAGATTGTCTTGGTATAACACCATTTCCGTAAGACTGTATTTGTTTGGTAAGGAAGATCTTGTTGATTTTCCCTCTGGGGTCCTGTAATTTATTAAGCCATTGAAAAGAGGGGGTGCCAGGTCTAATTTGGTGTTACAGCAAGAATCTAGATAGATTTATTATATTTTTTTAAGTTTATGCCCCTTTTTGGGACAAAATGATTATCTTGATATAATATCATTTTTATAGGGCTGTTTTTGTTTTGTTTGGTGATGGAGAAGAAAGGAAAATTACGTACCTACCGTAATTCTTGATCTTCTCTTGTATCTTCACCATTCATTACTTCCTGGGTGTAAGCCGGAGGCACGCACCCGTCACGGGAGCTTTTTTTTTTTTTTTAAAGTTAGTTTAACGGCCCCTCGAGAGTGACGCTACAGCAGCGCGTGAGGGGCGTTGTTAGCAGCGACACTCCTCCTCCAACTCAGTTCTGTGAGCCAGAGAGGCAAAAGTGAAAGCAGAAAATATAGATAGCGAGGCAAGATAGCCGAGGGATAGCAAAGCAAGGAAGAATGAACTGAAAAAGGAATAAGCCGATGGAGGAAGGACAGAGGAGATAAGAACATCCCTAGCCTAGGGACTGCAGGGCCTCCTTACCTGGGTGACTCTAGGAGGAGAGATGAGTAAGGAAATGAGAAAATAGAAGAAGAAGGAGAAAGAGAAGAGAGAGATGGGATGTTGAAGGGACCAGAATGCCCAACGAGCATAGTTAGCTTGTAGCTGAAGGCTCGACTAAAGGGGAAGCAAGAATCCCCGGAGATAGAGCTGAAGAGAAGGTTCACCGAACCCGCTTAGACAGACTCAGGAGGGCATAGTCCTCATCTTCAACATGCCATTGTTCTTGATACTCCACCTCGGCTGCTGGCCGTGGAAGGCCTTTTAACTGGAGGACAGCTGAGGAGGGAAGAATAAAACCCAGGCAGTATGAGAGCATGCTCAGGGTTTAGAAATGGAAATGTAAGCTTTCAGGCGTTTCAAGATAGAAATGGGACTCAGACTGACTGGCTAAGGCAAGACAAGGCTTAGGCTGGCTAGGATTGGATATGGTCAGCAATGTTCTACTGTAAAATTGTCCAGAGGACACTTAAAGGGAGAAACTAATAGCAAAACAGCAAGAAGGATAGCCTACCTTCTCATTTGCCTTCTTGTTTGTTTTCCCTTTTTTTTACAGATAAAAATTTTTTTTTTTAAACTAGATGCATGACCCAGATACCAAGATGCCTATAGCAGTCAAGAGAGTTCCTCAGCTTTTTTTTTTTTTTTGCAAAAAGAAGAAAGGAATAGACGACTCGCTCCTCTGCTCTGTAAGGGCAAGAATAGAGGGGGATTAGATTCCAGGGCAACTGTCTGGACACGGGATTGCAGGATCAAAACTGAATAGCCTGAGCCAGGCCAAAAACCTCAGAGGTATCTTGCCAGAAGAATAGCAAGAGATAGTTGTGCAGTCTGATCGCCAATGCAATCCAGAGATGGCCATGAATCTTAGAGTAAGTACTTCTGGAAATTTAGAACCCCCAAAGAAAGATCTTTTTTTTTTTTTTTTTTTGGAAAAATTAGCAATTTTTCCTATATTTTATATAAATGCAGAGAGGAGGAGACGGGAGGTGGAGAAGCCACAGGAAGAGGCCACTGAGGGATGGTGGAGGGAGAAGAATGAATGGGAAGATACAAGAGAAGATCAAGAATTACGGTAGGTACGTAATTTTCCTATCTTCCTTGTCAATCTTCACCATTCATTACTTCCTGGGTGAGCATTAGCCCTCTTCCCTGGAGGGAAGAGGCCACCCTGAGGGAACAAGACCCCAGCCTTCTGCTGGTGAGAAACAGAAGGAGAAGACCTGGCTTATTCAGAAAGCCCAAGAGGGAGAAGAGCTAGGAGGTGCCTCCCGAGGATGAGGAGACGGAGGAGCCCCTGTAAAAGTCTCCTAGCTCTGAAGATAAAAGACGGTCCCGGAAGGCGGAGCGAATTACCCTACCGGGCCAGGGTGACAACCTGAAAGATCAGCCATGCCGTCCGCCTGATGGTGATCGCTGTCCCCGCAAGCCTGGAAGCCACCTCATTGGCGCCATAAGATGCCCTTGCTTGGTGTCTTGCCAGCTCCAGGCCTACCATGGGAGGGCAACGGCTTGTCTGGTTTGCTCTGATCAGGCATAGATGCCAGCAGCTGGGACATCATCGACCACAGATGCGGTTGTAGGCAGCGGTGAGCCTGATGTGAGGCAATACATGCACTCTCAAGACGAGAAGAAGAGAACACTTCTTCGCCCCCAATGGTCTAACTGAGAGAGTCCGAACTGGGCGGTCGTGGGCCAGGCAACGCGCCCAGAAGGAGTATCCAGGTATACCAAACCTGAGGACGGGCTGGGAAGGGAACCTAGAGACTCAGAGGGGCACAATACCACGCCTGGGTCCGCCGGGCTGGGGAAGAAGCGGCAGGGGACTGCTATGACTGGATAGACGCCTCCCTGGAAGGGATAGGCCAGGAAGGTACCACCAGATGCTGGGCACTGAATTCACCAGGAATCTACGATCTCCCGCCTCGGTATTGTCTCTTCGAACGTAGGGAAACTGGAGATCCCTCACCATCCTCGAGAGGAAACGCTGATATTCTGTGAAATCAGCATCAGAGGACAGATGAGCAGGGGTTCTCCCTCGGAGGAGGGAGACGAGGATGATGTGGGAACTGGAATGCTCAGAGGATTCTCAGTGGTGGGGAGAGTCGAAAGACCCGCCATGCATGTATCTAACATATGAGGGAAGGCCGGGAGAATTCTCTGAACTGCCCCTCAGGATAATGGACTTCAGAGGGACTGACATGGCCTGGGAGCGGGGTGGTGAAGGCAGAGAGATGGGAGAGGGGCACCTCTGTGGAGGCAACTGCTCTCTGCGAGGGCTCTGGAATCCGGGGAAAGGAGCCCTGGAAAGAGGGATCCCGGATATCAGACCAGGCTGCAGAACGGAACTCTGGGGAAGCGGAGCCTGGAAGAGCCCTGGGGGAGAACCTCCCCTGTGATGACGCCTGGACTGCATGGATCCAGAAGGGCAGTCCGCACAAACGCCGCCGGAGGACACCCTAGAACCCTGGAGGGAGGGGTGAGGCTCTGCACTGCTCCTGGCCACCTCCTGGATGGCTAAAGAAGACCGAGCAGCAGACCCCTGCCCTCAACCCTCGACTCTGAGAGGGCCTCCTCCCACCACAGCGCCCCTGTCCCTAGAGAGGGCAACAGCACCTGCAAGGTAGCTGTCACCGGCTTCAGAGAGGGAGCCTCTGCATCACCCCCCACGCCTGCCCCCGGGCTCCCGCCACCCCAGCTGGGGAACCCTCAGGAGACGACGGAAGGGGGGACAGAGGGAGGGGCCCGCTGCGCTGCCTGGCACCTCTAGCCACCGGGGACCCAGACTCCGAAGAGTGGGGGTGCCAGGATGGATCCACGTCTGAATCATCACCCTCCGAGGAGGACAAGACCAGCAGGACCTCAATGCTGGCCACCCCAGGGTCCTGAGGCTACGGGGCCGAACGGCCCCGTACCTGGGAGGCGCCGCCGCCTCCCTCACGCCGTAGCAGCCAGGCCTAGTTTCATTATCCCCAACGGCGCCAGCAAGGCCGCACCGCCTGGAGGAAAGGACAGGGCCCACGGCGCCGGGCGCTGCCGAGGGAGGCGGCGCCGCCTGTCCATCGGGTACCATGAATGGTGCCGAGGCCCAAAGCCGCACTACTGACCAGCGCCGCTTCGATTACCGGTATTGCCGAACGGGCGCTGATTCTAAGCGGCGCTGGCTAACGGGCACTTGCTGCATCACCGCACCGCGAATGGCACCGGACTCAAACGGTGACTGGAAATGGCGCCGATCGATCACCAGCACCGCGAACGGTGCCAGGATCCGAAAATGGCGCCGAAGTGCGGTGCCGAGGGTCCACCCGAGCCAGGCCCAAAAGTCGAGGGCCTCGCCACGGGGGGAGCCTGCACCTCGAAGAGGTGACTGCCGAGGCGGTGTCGGCGCCCGCGTCCCCAGAAGGACTACGACGCCCCAACACCAGAAGAGGGCCTCCTCCTCGGCAAGAAAAGCAGAGACCCCTCCTCCTCAGACCGTATAGGCCCGGAGGGACCCGGGAAGGCCTAGAGACCTTACCTGAGAATCCCTTGAGCGACGTCGTCCCCCGAAGGTCGGCGGGGCTTTGCCGAGCTTGAACGCGCGGACTTCGAGGACACGGCGGTCCATGGAGAAACAGGCGTCGCACGAATCCATGTCATGGTTGGGTCCCAGGCAACGAAGACAAACGTCATGCCGGTCCGAGACGGAGAAATGCCGGCCACAGTAACACCGACGCATAGGGGCGCGGCCCGTCTTCGAAACACGTTTAGCTCCGGACCCGGACATAACGCGAAATCAACAAGAAAAAACAGTAGGAAAGCACACCCGGCGCCGCTTTAGAAAGAAAAAAGAACGGTCTTACCGATTGGCGTCGAGTGTGCGGGAAAGAGGAGTCGCTGACGCAGTCAAAATATGGACGCTCCGAACAGGTGCTGCCTGGATGGCGGAGAAACAGAACTGAGTTGGAGGAGGGTGATCGCTACTAAGCCACCCCTCGCGCGCAGCGCGTAGCGTCGCTCTCGAGGCGGGGCGGTCAGGCTAACTTTAAAAAAAAAAAAGTCCCGTGACTGGTGCGCGCCTCCGGCTTACACCCAGGAAGTAATGAATGGTGAAGATTGACAAGGGAAGATCCATCTCTGCCTTCCATGTCCTGTTATTATTGCTTAATACATATTTTTACAAAGTCAGTCAATATCCAATTTTGACCACTGCTGAGCATTATTTTAGCTCTGCCAATTTGGTAAACATGCATTTGAAGCCATATTTATGTTTTCTTTATGCTAGGTAGCCCTGCACACTAAAATCATGTCTGGCTATAATGCAATATATATATTTTAATGCTTAGCAGAGTGCAATCAAGTTGTTTTGGTATAACTGAAACTGTCTGCTTTGATTGTAAACATGATTTTTCATTGTTCTAGAATATATTTTGGTTATTAGGGTTTGTCTTGTCATTTGACCTTTGAACCTTTCTTGACCTCCCTGTTAATGTCTGTGCTTTTCTTTTAACCATTCTTATTTTTCATTATACGACACTTTTTTATCACTTGTTGACTTTACGGTGTTTAGTATTATGGTTCCTGGTTGCTTTGATGAATGGTATCTCTGTATGATAGAATAAAAATGAATTATGGTGCACTGTTACTTTAAGGATTACAAAGTAAAAGAGAGATCCTGTGCACTGGGACCTCACCTCCTGATGAAGTGTCCCGGGAGTGGACACGAAGTGCTGAGGGTGTTAGTGCTGTGGATTCGTTTGCTCCCAATGTGACACTTCTGGTGTGCTTTATTTGGCTGGTGGAGTGCTTGCTTGTTAAAAAGGCATAGGCAGGAAGTAGACCATCTGCTCCAAACTCCAACAGAGATGAACATAGGGTAGACACATCAAGTAGAGCGGGGGTGGCCAACCTGTAGCTTGAGAGCCGTAAGTGGCTGACAAAGCAGTTTGATGGTGCTCATGAGAACCTAAGTGAACACAGGCAAACACACAGACTATTTTAAAATTATATAAATACAATAAAATGAACTATTTTTCTTAATTTAATAGCTATTTTAAAATTATACAAATAGAATAAGGAATAGGTGAGTGTGTGTCACAAGGTAATAAAAAACATTGACAGGTTCTGAGGACAAGTGAACCTCGAGAGCAAAGCTTGAGAGGTTTGTTTGTCCCCAGAACCTTGAGATGGTTTTCCTACTGAGCGATACACTCACCTATTTTTTTTTTTTTTAGATATGGATCTGATTACAAAATGTACTCGCATCAGAAATGGGTGCCTGACCACTTCAGCTAACACTCACTTTGGGCCCCTGACAACTGCTTTGCTTAGATACAAAGCACTGCACTGTGCTGAAAACTAGTTCACCCGTAGTCTTACCTGTCATTTCCGTGGGGAGATGAGTGAAAGCAGAATCAACCAGATATTTTTGGAGGAGTTGGAAAAGAAAAAGAAAAGAAGAAAACACCACTGCTGGTACCGCTAATGATATTTCTCTCGGTAAGCGAGAGAAAGAGTCGGCATGTTTTTGAAAATTGATTTCACCCACACAGGAAAAGCGGCCAATCGGAAGGCACACTTTGGAAGAAGCTGGGAGACAAACATGTGTTTGCGCTTTTGACTTTGGTGATAATACTAGCTATCGTTCAGGTCCAAAACTATACTATTACAGCATCTGAATGATAAGCACGTTATATGGGGAGGAGATATGAATTGGGGCATTGATATAAACATCAGGAATTTAGCACAAAAAAAATCTATTGTGATGCACATAGTCTCCTAAACATTATCAATGCAGTTAACATAGAAACATAGACTTTGAAGGCAGATAAGGACCGCTTGGC
The DNA here is from genome assembly GCA_016271365.2 of Neoceratodus forsteri. Classification (NCBI taxonomy): domain Eukaryota; kingdom Metazoa; phylum Chordata; order Ceratodontiformes; family Ceratodontidae; genus Neoceratodus; species Neoceratodus forsteri. The sequence goes on from CM057459.1 coordinate 278,000,390, forward strand.
CCACCTAGTCTGCCCATTTCCCTACCTACAGGATAAGCTGCAGATCCTATTTAACCAACAGCCTATTTTTTCCTACGCCCCACAAAAATTGCCTTATGTCTGTCCCATGCATTCTTGAATTCTCCCACAGTTTTAGACCCCACAATCTCCTCAGGAAGGCTGTTCCATGCATCCACCACCCTCTCTGTGAAAAAATACTTCCTCACATTGCCCCTGAGCAGTCCCTTCTCTATCTTCAAATTGTGTCCCCTTGTTCTTGCACATCTCTGTTTCTGAAAGATGCTACCCTCTTGGACTTTGTTGATTCCACTGAGGTACTTAAAAGTTTCTATCATGTACCCCCTCTCCCTCCTTTCCTCAAGGGTATACATATTAAGCTCCTTTAGTCTCTCCTCATATGGCTTCTCTTTCAGATTCTGCAAAGCTCGTCAGATGCAGTGGACCTTTCCTGCGTGCTTGTCACATTAGCAGCATGGCGGGCGGCTGCCCAACCGCTGACCTTCGGGGTGCCCAATCCCCCAGCCGGCTTACTGTGGTCGCATTGGGTTTGCCGATGGGGAGCCTCCACTCCCCATCAGCATACAGCAGCCCTCCATTTCCCATATGCTGAGGGGGGTGTCCAATCCCCCTCGGTTCTTGCTCCCCCACTTTCATTGTGTGCCAATGGGGAGCCCACTCCCCATCTGCATAAATCAGAGCCCCCCACATTTCTTATATGCTGAGGGGGTGCCAAATCCCCCTCAGATCTTGTCTCCTCCCCGGCTGTCATTGTGTGCCGACAGGGGGTGCCCAATCCCCTCCGGCATAAATTCACCCCCCAAGCCCCCATTGTCTGCCGACAAGGGTGCCCAATGCTCCGTCAGCTGCAGCAACCCCCCCAAAACAGTTAGGTGGCATGCTGGGAGCCCACCCCAGCATGCCAAGTCCCCTGAAAAAAAAACTGTCCTACGATTTTTTCTCCTGTAATAAAAACGGTCCCTTGTAGTCTCCTGCCCCCACCCGCACCCACCCACTGTGCACCCTGCTTCCCACACGCCCCTCACCCCTCACCCCTCACCCCATACTTACCTCCAGAGTCCGGCGCGATGATCTTCACTAGACCGGGAACACATCTGCACTCTTCAAAGCCGACCGCGAACTGAGGAAATGCTGGTAAGCTGTATAATGGGATGAATAGAGTTTTTTCAACCTTGCTGCATATCTTGGGCATTTGTTGAAATTTTGGCACCAAATTTTCAACATGGGACTTTTGGGGCCCATCCTCATGAATTCTATCACTGTCATGGCATTAATCGCCCTCGAAAGGTGATTTTGTAGTCACTGCGTGAAATCACCTTTCGGGACCCATTATTGAAATGACAGTGCCAGTGTTCAAAAACCCTATGTTCCAAATTTGGTGGAAAAAATCCAACAAATGCCTGTTTTACGAGCGTGCTTTGCGCAGTTGCTACGCAGGCTCATAACTTAGTGGTCGCAATATTTTAATGCCAGATTTTCCAGCATTGTCATTTTTGTACACCTCCTTGTGACCAGTATTGCTGTCATTTTACACATCCTGCCCGAAATGTGTTTCCGCACTTCTGGCGCACAATAGCGCAGTCGCTGTGGGAAATCAGTGTTTGGGCCAGATTATGAAAATGACAGTGACACAATTCATGAGCAGACATCCTAAAATGCCTATGTTGAAAATTTGGTGATGATACTCCATAAAATGACTGTGTTACGAGCGTACGTTGGCAGATTGCATGCATGCTAGTACCATCATGCATTTCTGATATTTTCACTCTGGATTTTCACCATTGCCATTTTTCCACATCTCTTGATGAACATTACAGCTGTCATTTCACATATCCTGCCCAAAATGTGTTTTCACACTTCCGGCACAGAATAGCATGGTCGCTGTGCGAAATCACTTCTTGGGACACTTTGAGGAAATAACAGTGACACTGTACATGAGCAGAGGTGCTAAAATGCCTATGTTGAAAACTTGGTGCCGAACGTCCATAAAATGGCAGTGTTGCAAGCGTGCATTGCATATTTCCCATGCACCCTTGTAACTTCGCAAATTTGCTATATTTACATGCCACATTTTCAAACCTCCTTATGAACTGTACAGCTGTCATTTTTCACATCCTGCCCAAAATGTTTTCCCGCACTGCACTACCAAACACCCAAAGGGACACCCCAATGCCTGTCAGTCTCTGCAGGGTGGGGGTGGGTTGGCATCAGTTCAATACTTCACTGCCATGCCTATTATGCATCACTCTAACTACTGCACTACCAATGCCAATGCAAGCAAGACAACATTCGGCACTAACAAATGCTTGTTGTTGTTGTTGTTACTACCTCCCCCCATTGTGTAATCTTCCCCTGGGTTTTTGTTTCCCAGGTGCATTACTTTGCACTTCTTTGCTAATCTGACAGATGCTTATAGATCTCTTAGTAAGTATGCTGGATACACCTATTACAGGCATACGTATGCCGCAAGAATAGAATACCTCTTCATGTCTTAATATCTTACCCCAGCCTCCTTTAAATTGCCCCCTATAGAAACTGTCTGATCATCTCCTCTTAGACTGCACTTTGTGACTAGAAACAATACCCACCCCTGTACACACCCACATATGAAAAAATGGAGGTTGAACATTTCTGCTCTCACCTCAAACGATGCTAAACAAAGTATTCATCAATTACTGGAGCCTCGATGGATGATATTATACATATATGAGGACCCTTGATCCTGGTGGACAGACCCAAGAAAAAGAAAATAAAGAATACTTTCTAAAATATGGACAGGGAAAAAAACAACAGACTATATGCAATATCAGAAAAATAGGGACCAACTCTATAAATACATGTCCCTACCTTCCCTAGAAAGAAGTTCTTGTAAATCTCAAATAGATAACTTAAAATCTCAAATGCTTAAACTTCAGTATGACAGAGCCACCTCTTTGGAGGTGAAAATGACATATGGCGCAGAGAAACAACCTTTCTCTGACCCGTTTGCAGCTTTTAAACATAGACTTGATTCTAACTTAATGAATGGTTTATTTAATAAGGAAGGAGAATTGAAAACTACTAAGCCAGAAATATTGCAAACTATTACAAAACATTTAAATATAACCTTTGGGCAGATAAATGAAATAAAGGGTTCACTGAGCAATTTCCTAACAGCGCCCCCTCCCCTAATTTTAAAAGAAACACACACACACAAAAAAGGAATTAGAAACCCCAATCACAGCAGTGGAAATTGCACAAACCATTTTCAACCTTAGGAAAGGCACTTCAGCTGGATTCGATGGCTTATCTAATGAATTCTATACAATCTTTACCAAAGAAATCTAAGAACATTTGGAAATGTAGCTTAACCATGTATTTTCATCTGGCAAAACCTTCCCTGAATTTGGTAAAGCAATATTAATTTTTCTTTTCAAAAAGGGTACAAAAACAAATTAAAAATTGAAGACCAATCAGCTTACTAAATTCTGATTATAAAATCCTATCAAAATGACTGTTCCAGACTACAAAAAGCAGCACAAATATTAATTGACCCAGCACAAACTTGTTTAGCCCCCAATAGAAATATAGTGAATAACCTACTACTATTAAGAGGTATTTTTGAGAGTAGAAGACACAGAAGGATTTGTACTTTTCTTGGACCAGGCCAAAGCCTTTGATAAAATGACACATACCTTTTTATTTTATGTTTTAAAAACGTATGGAATTCCTGAACAAAAGGTTAATTGGATTGAATGTTTATATAAAGAAGCATTATTGGTACCCTATATAAATGGTCAATTTGGAATAGCTTCACCTTTTAGGACAGGGGCGCGACAAGGGTGCCCATTAATCACTCTCTTTACACTTTTGTACTAGATCCACTAATACAACAGATCAACTGGAAAGCAAATATTATAGGATAACTCCATATAAGGAATTCATGCCAATAAAGATAGCTATATTTGCAAATAATGGTTCAGAGCAATAATAGCTAAACTTTAATGACTCAGTTCAACAAAATGCAAGCAAAATTGTGTGGTAAAAGATAGCACTGTGAAAAAACAGCGAGGAAAACAACCTCGCAGGTGCATCAATCCCAGACACCACTGCACACAAATCACAATTGAGGGGATCCTGAAAAATGCACCATGCAGACTAGCATTTTTAATGTAGGGGAGCTATGTCACTGCACCCCCCTACTTAATATAATCAACTCAGAGAGAAGGGCACTCTCAGGGAGGGGGACAAAAACAGGTTGACACAGGTCTCAGGGACAAATACCTAACCAAACACAGAAGAGGCAAAAGAAACAAAAACATACATATAGCGAAGGGGTAGGACTTGAACCTCTGATGCCTGTCTTGGTGCTGCTTTTCCTGCATGTGGCTCTATCCTCTGAGCCATGAAAGCAGCATTCTGGCTCTCCTCCCAGTTCCTTACTTCATCCTTTCAGGGATACCTTCACTTGCTCAGCGTGAGTGAATACAGCAAAAGATAAATGCTGTAATGATCAGCGCTATTCTTTCCTGTGACGCTGTATTCCCTTAAGCTATTTTTGTTTTGCATTTTTTACTATGCTCATATTCCTACTCTCTTCTATCTGCATACAGCAGAGGACATATGTCTGTTTGTACAGAATAAGGCCTCAGGAATAGAAGCTATGAAAAAAATGACTGAAATATTCCTCAATGTCACGAGCCCAGATCAATCTAGAAACAAGCATTTGTCAATGCCAAGAGTTCACTGTTGATATTGCTGTTGTACATGCCTCTCTTGTTTTTCTGTGTATATTGCTCTGCCTTGCATTTTAAGGGTGGGTGTTATGGTTGGAAAGCCTAACGCCCCAGGCATTTGTTGGTATTTTTGCTCCAAATTTCTAACACAGGTTTTTTGGGACCTCACCTCATAAACAGTGGCAGTATCATTTTGTTACTCAGTCCCAAAAGGTGATTTCGCACAGCGAGTGTGATATTTTTTTTTTTTATTTATTTATATTTTATATAAAGTCTCGGAATTACAACCCTTTGAGTCAGGGACTCATTTACAAAGGCTCCATGTCATACATTGAATGTGGACAAATACAGAGTATGATAAGTACAGTGACTAAGTACAGAGACAAATACAGAGCAAACACCAAAGGTGTGTAACTGTGAAACATAAATTAGAATCAGAATAAATTTAGCAATGGAACTTAACCATTGCTAGAGGAGCTTATCTGCAATCACAGTTAGAGCTTGGCATAATATGGGTACATAGCTCAGATTTAAAACCCCAGCTTGGGAATAGATAGGGCAGTATTAGGGAGGGAGTTCATCCAGAGTGGTGCCCTGTAGCAAAAGGACCTTTGGCTAGCAGTGGTCCTTGCAAAAGGGATGCGAAAAGCAGTGGCAGCAGAGTGTCTTGTGGCCCTCGTTGGCAAGCATGTCTGGAGGAGTGAGACACATCCAGGGGGAGCTTGCCCTACTTGAATTGTTTTGGCCAATAAGCAGGTCTGATAAAGTATGCGCCCCTGAAAGTTTAGCCATGATGACTGTTGGTAGAGGTCACAGGTATGTGTGAGGTGATCGCAGCCTATGGCCAGTCGGCAGGCTTTGTTAAGGGCGCACTTAATGCTGGTCAGGGCAGTGTCAGAGGTGGTACGATATATGACTGTACCATAGTCTACCTGGGAAAAGATGGAGCTAGAGATGGCTAAACGGAGGGCATCAGGAGGGAAGACAGGGCTTATATTTACACAGGAGACTGATTCTATTGTTTATTGCAGAGCAAGTCGATGCTGTATGCTCATGGAAGGTAAGGGCTGAGCCTAGGGTGACCCCTAGATATTTAAAACTGGCAACTGATTCTAGTGTGATACCCTGGGAATTCAGTATGGATAGTGTGGTCATGTTGTGTTTATGTTGAGGGTGAGCCAATAGCATGACCTTCATTTTTTTGTAGTTGAGGACAAGTTTGTGGGAGGAGGACCATGATTCTATTTCTGTGAAGGAGCCCTGCAAGGATTGTTGGAGATGGGTAGGGTCTGGGTGCCGGCTAAAGATCACAGCATCATCAGCATAAAGGAGCAGATGCCCAGAGGAGGCCAGAGGGAGGGAGTTTAGGTATAGGGAGAAAAGAAGTGGCCATGGATGGACCCTTGTGGGACACCCAACCGGACTGGGAGGCTAGTAGAAAGGGTGCTATTTATTTCTACTTGCTGGGTATGGCCGTGGAGATAGTTGGAGAACCAGTCAGCTGTTTCTTGGGATACACCAACATAGAAGAGGGAGTTAATCTGCATACTGTGATTGACAGTATAAAAAGCCATGGATAGATCAATAGAGACAGATCCAGCCAGGGCTCCCTGGTCAAGGGCATCATGGATAAAGGAGGTAAACTCAAGCAGGGCAGTAGTTGTGTTGTGCCCTTTCCTAAAGTCATGCCGCTGCTGGCACAGATGGTGCGAGTCTAAATAGTCAGTAAATTGATCTGCAGCTATTTTTTCCAGCGCTTTAGAGAGGGAGGAAGTATGGAAATGGGCCTATAATTACTACTAGAGGAACGGTCACCATTTTTATAAGCTGGAGTGATAACAGCCCTTTTCCATAGTGTAGGGAACTGCCCTAAGCACAGGGACATGTTGAGTATTTTTGTTAGGGGTGCTAGGACTGCATCCAGGATTAAGGAGAGCAGTTTTGCTTCGAGAGAGTCACCACTCTGCCTTGTCTTTCCAAAGAAATTGGCAAGATATGTGCCAGCGACACTAGGGGAGATAATTTTGAAGTAAAAAGGAGGAGCACTTGGGGGGTGGCAGGAACTGTCCAGTAGATGTAGAAAAGAAGTTGGGAGGGAGGATAGAGCTGAGGTCAGAGAAAGATGCATTGAAGGCATTAGCTATCTTACTAGGGTCTTGGGTGGAAACACCATCGATGACAAGTATGGAGGGAGGAGGAGGAGGAGAGGGGAAGGAGATTTGCCACTAAGCTCCTTCATATTTTCCCAGAACCTCTTCCCCAGGTGGCAGTGAGTTTGGACTGATAGAAAGCTGCCTTAGCCTGGTGGATAGCCCAGGTACATGAGTTACAGGCAGTACGATAAAGTTGGTGAGCAGAGGGGTGACCAGACTCAAGGGCACTGTGCCATAGGTTATCACAGGCCTTCATTTGGTCAAGCAAGGACTGATTTACCCAGGGGGGGATTTATTTTTTTCAGTCCGTTTAGCAAAGGGGGCAAAGATATCACAGGTGACTTGGAAGGAGCTGATGAAGAAGGACAGGGTGGCATCCACCGATGACAGGTGATCAAGTGGAGACCAGTCAAGGTTGAGGAGATGGTTTTGGAGATGTGTCAGGGACCCCTTCTTTAGCTGGTGATGCATGGTGATCCTCGAGGGGGGGCTTCCAGCTATTCGACCAGTGGCAGGTAACAGAGGAGTGATCACTGAGTGAGTCTGGGAGGATCTGGACATCCTTTAAGTGCTCAGAATGGCTTGTGAAGATGAGATCAATGAGGAAACTAGTGCCCCTGTGGTGGTTTACTCTGGTAGGGGTGATGACCATTTGTGTTAGATTTTGGGCTGTGGCTGCATTCCTGATGGAGGATGTTTGGGGGGTAAGCCAGTTAGTGTTGAAATCACCTAGAGCAATGATTTCTGAGTTTTTTGGTAGTTAGGCACTGATATTTAGGATGGATGAGAAGAAAAAATGACTCACCTTAGTAATGTTGTTTCTTCTAATGGAGTCTTGCTGTATTCGGACATATGCAGTTAGGTTCTGCCTTTCAACTGCCCCAGAGAACAAAGAGTTAAACTTTCCATGGCCAGCATGGAATGTTCACCACGAGCTCGGTTGAAGCCCTTGTCTGCTGTTGTTTAAACTGCAACCGTCAGATCTTTACGAGCAATACTCACTAGAAGTTTTGTGTGGAAACTGTAAAACTCTTACTAGCCAGCTGGCAAATATATCTATATAAAAGAGTTTTTGGTTTCAAAAGGAAGACTCAAGTCAGGAAACTCAAAAACAAAACACATCCAAAAACACAACCCCTCACCCAAACCAAACGAGGGTGAAAAAAGGACACCATTAGGGTGCCAACACTGCTCCTGCCCACCCACATCCCAAAATCTAGGTTCTGAGAGGGGAGGCGGGGAGGTCAGAATACAGCAAGACTCTATTAGAAGAAACAACATTACTAAGGTGAGTAATTTTTTCTTCAAACAACATGAAGTCTTGCTGTATTCTGACATATGCAGACTACCAAGCAGTACCTCCATGGAGGAGGGACAGAACCTACTTTGGAAACAAGCTCTGAAGTACTGCTGTGCCAAACCGAGCATCACTCCTAGCCTGGATATCCAGAGAGTAATGCTTGGTGAAAGTTTGGACTGTTTTCCAGGTGGCTGCTTGACAAATTTGTAATAGAGGAATATCCCTGGCAGGAGCCAGGGAAGCAGCTGTACCTCTAGTGGAATGAGCCCTCAGGCCTGAGGGGAGTTCTGCCTAGTTTTTCATAGCAGAATTGTATACAAGAAACAATCCACCTGGCAATGGATCTCTTAGTGGCAGGTTTGCCCTTACCAACTTCTCCATACATAAGGAACAACTGGAGGGATTCAAACCTGTGACCCTTGGTACACTCTATGTAGCAGCTAAGGGCTCTTTTAACATCCAAGCTGTGTAGCCTCCTCTCTCCAGAGGAGGAATGGTCAGTGAAAAAAACAGGGAGAGATATAGACTGGTTGAGGTGGAAATCTGAAACCACTTTAGGTAAGAACTTTCTGTTAGTTCTAAGGACCACTTTATCTCTATGGAAAGAGATGGAATCAGATTTCACTGACAGGGCTTGCAATTCACTGATATGCCTGGCAGAGGTAATGGCTACCAAAAACACAGTTTTCCAAGTCAAGTACTTAAGCTCTGCTGAGGACAAAGGCTCAAAGAGGGGGTTGCATAAGCTGAGCAATGTAAACATTAAGGTTCCAAGCAGGAGCAGGATCCCTAAAGGGGGGATTGGTTTGAAGCAATCCCTTGAAAAACTTACAAAATACAGGATGGGAAGATAGAGAGGAAGGCTTGCCTTCTGACAAGAAAGCAGAAACAGCTGCCAAGTGTACCTTAAGGGTAGCTGGTCTGAGGCCTAGGCCATTAAAATGGACCACATAGTCCAGAACTGTATGCAATTCAGCAGAGTCTGGAGAAATATTCTTCTTAGAACACCAAATGCTGAATCTTTTCCATTTGGAGTTGTAAGTCTTTCTGGTGGAAGGCTTTCGAGACGCTTTAAGGATATCCAGAACTCCTTGGGAAAGATGCAGATCTGCAACTCTAACTCTTCAAGAGCCATGCCTTGAGATTGAGAGACTGAAGATTCAGGTACCAAATCCTCCCCTGAGAGGATGTCAACAGGTTGTAATTCCTGGGAAGAGACAGGGGAAGGTGGACTGCTAGGGACAGCAACAGGGGGTGCCAGGGCTGTCTGGCCCAGTCTGGAGCAATCAGAATCATTTTGCATGGTTGTGACCTTATCTTGACTAACACTTTAAACAGGAGACGGAGGGGGGGGAAGCATACAGACATTTCCCTTCCCAGTTCAGAATCAGAGCATCCAGGGGGACTGAGCCCAAGACTGGGGGTCTGCAACAAAAGAGAGGAAGTTGGTGATTGTCTGGGACTGCAAAAAGATCTATCTCTGGTGTGCCCCATCTTGAGAAAATCACTTTCAAAACGAGAGGATCTAGGGCCCATTCATGATGGCCCTGGGGTATTCTGCTCAGTGCATCTGCTAGGACATTGTCCTTCCCTGGGAGGTGAACTGCTACCAGAGAGGTTTGCAGGGAATAGGCCAGGGACCACAACTTCATTGCTTCTGTGCACAAGGCCATAGACTGAGTGCCTCCTTGCTTGTTGATGTACCACATCATGGTGGTGTTGTCTGTTCTGACCTGAACCACCTTGTTCTGTACAGATTTGGAAAAAGCTTGCAGTGCCAGAAACACTGCTCTGAGTTCCAAGAGATTGATGTGAAGCAGAGATTCCTGAGGTGACCACAGTCCTTGGGTGGTAAGATCCCTCAAATGGGCTCCCCAGCCCAGCAGAGAAGCATCAGTGGTGAGTATCACTGAATGAGACTGAGTGACAAATGGAACCCCTTGTCTCAAATTGTCCTGATCCTGCCACCATTGCAAGGCTTGGATTAGGGTGCGAGTCACTGGGACTAGTTTGGCAAGGGAATCCTTTCTTTGGGACCAGAAGGCCTTTAAGTGGAACTGAATGTCTCTCATCTGGAATCTTGTCCCTTGGACCACTGCTGTTGAAGCTGCCATGTGGCCCAGTAGCTGAAGGAAATGCCTTGCTGGTTGAGACACCTGAAGGGTGACTGAAGAGGCCAGTTTCATAAGGGTCCTTGCCCTTTCCAGGGGAAAGAAGGCTCTTGCCTTTACTGTATCCAGTTCTGCACCTATGAAGGTGAGAAGCTGTACTGGTTTGAGAACTGACTTTGGGAAGGTTGAGAAGGAATCCTAAGGAAGTGAGCACTTGCTGGGTCACTTGCAGATGTGACTTGACTTGGTCTGGAGACTGACCTACTATGAGCCAGTCGTCCAAGTTTGGGAAGATGAAGATTTTTTGTCTTCTTAGGAAGGCAACAACTACTGCCAGGCACTTTGTGAAAACCCTTGGGGCTGATGTTAGGCCAAAGGGCATTACTCTGAATTGATAGTGACATGAGGGCAACTGGAATCTGAGGTACTTTCTGTGGGAGCACCTGATGGGAATGTGAAAGTAGGCATCTTTGAGGTCCAGGGAGGCTAGCCAGTCCCCTGGCCTTAGAGAGGGAAGGATAATCCCCAGAGTCACCATTTTGAACTTTGGCTTTAAAAGGTGTTTGTTCAGATATCTTAGGTCCTGTCTTTTTGGGGGTTAGGAAGTACCTGGAGTACAATTCTTTGCCCTTGTGTAGGGTGTAAACCCTCTCTATAGCTCTGAGAGCTAGGAGAGAAGAAACCTCTGCCTCTAGGGCAAGGGTCTCTGAGAGATTTGCAGGTAGAAAGGATCTGGTTCTCATCTTGGGAAATTTTTTGAAGCTGAGAACCAGTCCTCACATACTACCTCAGGACCCACTTGTCTGATGTAAGAGACTCAGTCCTGGACAAAGTAAGCCAGCCTGCCCCCTACTGGTATGGGAGAATCCAGCCGGGCAGACCCATCAGTGTCTGCTTGGTGGGGAGCTAGGCTGAGGGGTGAATGCAGGCCTGCTCATCCCCCTTCTGCCTCTCCCTCTAAAGAACCCCCCTGAGAAAAAGAAGAGGAGGCCTGGGCTTGGTAAAAAGGCCTTTGGAAAGGCCTGCCCCTGCCTCTAGACTGCTGCCTTTGAGGAGTTGCTTGCCTTTCTTTGGCCTGAGCACTCTTGTAAGTGGTCCTGTGCTCATCCATCTTTTTCATGTAGTTCTCTGTCTGCTCTACAAACAGAGAATTACCAATTACAGGAAAATCCATGGCCTTAGCCTGGGTATCCTGTGAGAAGCTAGTACATCTGAGCCAAGCCATCCTCCGAAGAGTCACAGATGTAGCCATAACTCTTGATGAAACATCATTGGAGTCCACAGCAGCATGAAATTGTACTTTAGATGCCTCAATCCCATCTGCAGCCACCTGCTCCAGCTCCTTGGCAAGCTGATCAGGGGCCTGTTTAGCCAGAACCAGCACAGTGTCCCACCAGGACTTCTGGTATCTAGCTGTATAGGCTATATAGTTAGCCCGCCTGAGTCTCAAAGATGCTGCCAAGTATTGTTTCTTTGCCATGGCATCAATCTTCCTGGAGTCCTTGTCTGGGGGGGTGTGATGCCAAGGGAATATTTGCCTTATCACAGGCAGCAGCCTGCACTACCCCAACATGGCTGCATTGCTGGAAAAGGAACTCTGTGTCTGAGCTTGAGAGAGTGTACCTCTTGTCCATTCGTCTGTCCACAGGAGGTATAGAATTAGGAGACTTAAAGATTTTATGTGTCTGTTTCCCAAAGGATTTGTGGAGGGGAATAGACAGTCTCCTGGATTCTGGGATGTCCATCATCTCAACATAATCAGGCTCCTCCTGATCCTCTACTGCTTCCTCCACAGGGAGCTGGAGGGTCTCAGCCACTTTTTTGTAAAACATATAGTGAGAAGGGGACTCAGAAAGCCTAGGAGGAGAAACACCTGAAGGTCTGTCTGGGGAGATGTCCGGGTCAGTAGGCACATCCAGACTTCATAATCACCATAATCATCCTCATACTCTCCCCCCTCCTCCTCCAGTCCATAAAATTCTTCCAAAGTATAATCCAGAACCGAGGGAACTGACTGAACTAAGCCCCTGCCAGATGGTGCCGGTTCAATTGGAACCAAACTAAGCGAGTGCACTATCCTTATCGCCTTGGCTATCTCATCGGCGGTCGGAGTATGAATTTCTGGGTCTGAACCGGACGATTTATCTTTTCTCTTTCTATTCACCAGAACCGACTCCTCCGAATCGGCTCTCCTTTTGCCCAAAGAAGTATTGCCCTGGTCAGAGGGCACTCCTTCTGGTTCGGTCGGAACCGAACCGGGCTGGCCATCCGGGTCAGCGGGCTTCTCGGCCTCTCTTTCCCTCAGTCTACCTAATCTCTTTTCCAGGATAGATTTGGGAAAATTCTTGCAAATTTGGCAGTCTGAATCGAGGTGGTCAAACCCCAGACAATAAACACAGGTGGTGTGGGGATCAGCCTTGACAAAGACCTCTCCACACACACTGCAGTGTTGAAACCCAGTGGGCCAGGTTTTTTTCTTTGATTTCTCAGACATGGCCAATCCTATCCAAAACTTACCCTTTTTTCAGCAATCCACCAGGCAAGATTCCCCTATCGATTCCTGACCGTGTCACGGGTCTTGGAAAAAAACATAATAAAATCCAGTTTTTTTAGAACTGATACGGACCGGTTACCACACTCTAAATCAAGCACAAACTTTTTTACCTGAAACTGATTGGTTCAGACGAACTGATCCACAATTTACAAGTTCCACACAAAAACAAAACAAAAAACCTATCTAGTGCTCACGGTACCACAGACAGAGACTTGAACAGACTAAGCGGTAACTGCAATTCGGTAGAAACCGACCGAAAAACCGACACTTCAACCGACTTTTTGAACCGAGCAGCAGGAGAAATCTCCGGAGCGACTGTTCAGTGAGGCAGAGTAAAGAATCTGATGGTTGAAGTTTAAACAACAGCAGACAGGGGCTTCAACCGAGCTTGTGGTGAACATTCCATGCTGGCCATGGAAAGTTTAACTCTTTGTTCTCTGGGGCAGTTGAAAGGCAGGACCTAACTGCATATGTCAGAATACAGCAAGACTTCATGTTGTTTGAAAGCCTCCTTTTGGTTGCGAGGGGGTATGTACACTGACATTAGGTAGAGAGATTTACCTGAGTTGCCAACTGCTATCTTAAGGGTGAGGGACTGTGCACCTGCCATGGGGTTCATTGTAGGAATTTTAAGACCTTGTAGGTGGTCCTGAAGGTACAGTGCACTTCCACCACCCCTCCTATCCAGTCTGTCTGATCTGAACAACGTATAGCCCAGTATGTAGGCAGCCAACTCTGGGGTATTCTGGGTTAGCCATGTCTCAGCTACAGCTAGTGCACTGGGGTTGTGGAGGCAGACCCATGCTTGGAGTGGGTCAAAATTTCTTTTGGAGGCTACATATGTTTATGGCTGCATTCGGCACCACAGGTGTGAAATCACATTTTGGGCAGAATGTGAAAAATGACAACTGTACTGTTCATAAGGAGGTATGAAGCAATGGCAATGTTGAAATTCTGAAGTGAAAATATGAAAAGAGTGGTGAAGTTACAGGTGTGCACATAAACTGCACCATTGCGCTCTCTTCTCTCATTTTGTGTGTTACTTTCACATGTGCAAGGAACACATTGCTTTCAGCAGTTAGGGAGAATGTCTAAATGCGTCAGAAATCTAGATTTAGTAGTTGCCGTATTGGTCCTTGCAAGAATAGATACAGAAGCAAATGATTTGATACCTTTTAATGGACCAACATAGATGTAACAACAAGAACAAAGTGCTCTAGCTTTCGGACCAACCAGTTCTTCTTCAGAAGCTAATGGCAGTTGTTTAGAAAATACAATACTTATAACAGCTAGATCATGCAGAAAAAAACAGAAAAAAAATTCCCATTCGTTTAAAATACTCATTTAAAAAATAAAGAAGATGATGTCAGAGAAGTTTAACAGTACCATACTGCATTCAGCCAGGAGAGACCATGGGTCAAAGGTGCTTGGTGGACACACATACAAACAATCCTACTGCATATAAATTTAAATGACATAAGATAACACTGCTGAAGCAGATGACTCCTAAATCAAGCTATGAGTGTCACAGTTTGTATAAGGGTGTGATTACTGAAAGGCAACCCCCACCAGATTAAAGACAAACTAAGATTGTTTTAGGGCTCAAGAAGTTTCAATGCCTGCATTATAGATAAGACTTTACCAGTAAAGTTGTCTTAAAAACATCAGTGCACACTGTGTGAAGTGTAAAACCTAGCTGGACCTGTCACCCAGCTGTACTCTCAAGCTAGATATAAGGCCTAAGAAATTTCAAAAACCTCTAGTGTAGTGACAGGACTGTATAAATGATAATTTAAATATAAATTGACAATATTAGTGTCAAACAAAAAACTCTAGTCGAGGAACCTCAAGGAATTAAGACCATGTAGCCTGATATGTACTGATGTCAATATACACTGAGAATGTAACAACTTGATGTACCACAAGTGTCTAAGGAATCTGAAAAAGAGATAAAAATGTAATTTCTCTCCTCATCTTCATACAAACATACACCCTACCCCACCCCACATCACCATAATGTGGGTGGGGGAGATACATAGCTTTATGGAGATGTTGTCTCTCTCTCTCCTCCTTTTCTCTCTCTCTCTCTCTCTCCCCCTCTCCCACAACACACACACACACACGCCTAGTGAACCTGTATTCACTTCAGTCACTGCAATTGTTCCCCAAAGGAATTCAACTTGTCATGAAATCCTAAGTAAAAGGGCTCATGTCTCCTAATACCTACAGAACAAAAATGTGACAAATTACTACAATATTAGCCTAATGTAAAAAGATCTGTCCAGGACCCCCTTGCAAATGAGATCACGCACCCCAATATGTAAAGAGTTAAAAAAAAAATGTTTTATATGTGACAGTATATGATAACACTCCTGTATGTACAGTGGCAGGTTAGGTAATCTGAATATGGTGCAATGGAATCAATCCCACCCCCGGGCAAAGATAAAAAGTAAGGAGGAATTAATATTCATTATGTGTGTGAAGTAAGAACAGTAACACACTATAACTCCATGTATCTAAATACAGGCCTTCTTCAATGTGACAGCAAGCCCCACATCTGTTATATCACATACCTCGCAACACATACTCACACACACACATACATACACCCACGCACCCACATCCCAGATTGAGATTGAGTGGTCAGGCTGGGAGAAGTGGTGCCCCACTGGTTTTTCAGTCTTCTTTGCTGTAATAGTATGTCTGTGCTAGTTCATCCTAGTGCGGAGCTGTTGGCATGTCTCTCCAACATAACTTGTTTGCGGACATCTCTTGCACTGAATGAAATAAACAACATGTTGTGATGTGCATGTATAACTCCCTTGCACCTGGAATTGTCTGTTTTGTGATGTAACCAGACAGTCTGAGGTAGAAATTAGCTCACAAGTCTTACAGGGGCGTCGATTACAGGGTTGTGTGCCATTGTGTGACATGGTATTCTGTGCTGGTGAAAGTTTGCTCCTAATAATTAGGCTGGATAAATTTGGTGGTTGTTTGAAAGATAGTAGTTGCAGTTCCTTAAAAATACAATTAAGGGTTTCATCCTCACTAAATATTGGGTGGTGGTCTTTAATAATCTTACGCAGACATTCAAGGTCTGGATGATATGTGACTACTAAGGTATTCTGTCTGTAGCTGTCTTTTCTTTATATTGAAGTAGTTGTTGTCTTGGTACTTGCGTTGCCTGTTCTGTTATCCTGTCAATTTCCCTGAAAGAGTGTCCCTGCTCAATAAAGGTGTTTTGCAACATAGCCAAATGTGTATCTCTGTCATCCTCATTTATCTGGATGGAGGGCACAGATGCACTCAAAGATTTTCATATCTGGACAGAGGGCACAGATGCACTCAAAGATTTTCATCACAAACTTAATAATCTCCACCCTACCATGAAGCTTACCCTGGAGTACTCCACCACCAAGGTTAACTTTCTGGACACCACAGTCACCATTAAGGATGGAACCTTACATACATGTATTTACAGGAAGCCAACAGACAGACAGAGATACCTGCACAAGAAAAGTAATCACCCAAACCATACAAAAAAATATGAAAATTACGTACCTACCGTAATTCTTGATCTTCTCTTGTATCTTCACCATTCATTACTGCTTGGGTTAGTGCTGGAGGCACGCACCTGTACGGGAATTTTTTTTTTTTTTAGTCAGCTCCAACGGCGCCACTCTCGAGCGCGACATACTGCGTCATGCGCGAGGGGCGGCCGTTAGGTGCCGCAGACTCCTCCTCTATCTCAGTTATGGTAGCCGGAGAGGCGAAAATAAAGGGTAAGAAAAAATGAAAGCGAGGCAAGAGAGCCGAGGGACAGAAAAAGGAAAGGATATAAACTGAAAAAGGAATAAGCCGGTAGAGAATAGACAGAGGAGAGAGAATTCCTACCCTAAAGGACCGCAGGGCCTCCTTTCCGGGGTGGCTCTAGGGGAGGAACAGAGAGAGGGAAAGAGAAAGAAGAAGAAGGATAAGAAGAGAAGGAGGCATGTTGAGAGGGAGAATAGTGTCCATTGAGCATTGGTTGAGAGGCTTATAGGCTCGAGACTAACAAGGGGAGCAAGAATCCCAGTTGCTAGGACTGAGGGAGGCTCAACCGAACCACCTGGACAGATCCGAATGAGGGCAACATCTCTGAACTCTCAACATGCCAAGTCCCTACATCCTAGCTGAGGGCTCATGGACTGCACCGGGCAGAACCTGTTCCGGGAAGAGCGCCCACCCAGGAAGGGAACTAAGTCCCTTAGCACCCTGTTAAGTGCTAACACAGCCGTGTATGAGAAAGATTATACCTTTCCGAAGGCAGCTTTTTATGAAGGATAGAGTGGGAACTCAATCAGACTCCCTAGGCAAGGCAAGCAGACACTCAAGGCTGACAAGTTCAAGCAGCAGTTAGAATGAGCTCAAAGATAATACCTGCCAGGGAGATTCTAAATGTTGCTGAGGCCGAGTTAGAACATGGTCTCTTAAGTTGTGAAACTGCATAACCTGAAGAAGGTATTTAGAAGTCGTACCCTAAGGGTGGTCAGAAAGAGTTCCCTCAGAATAAGAGAGTGTGAACCGTGCTCGTTCCTCCTTACCTTGAGGAAAAAAGAAACCATTCATTGAGAATAGAAAACAGAAGGTTTTTTTTTTTGTTTTGCATAAAGGCCAAAGGAAGGAAGAGGAACGAGATGGGAAGGGGAGAAGCCACAGAAGGAGGCCACTGAGGGGAAGGTGGGAGGGTATCAGTAATGAATGGTGAAGATACAAGAGAAGATCAAGAATTATGGTAGGTACGTAATTTTCATATCTTCCCTTGTCAATCTTCACCATTCATTACTGCTTGGGTGAGTACCAAGCCCCCCCTTAAAAAAGGGGTAGAACCTGAGGGAACAAGACCCCAGCCTCCTGCTGGTGAGAAACAGAAGGGAAGACCCTGGGCTAATCTAGAGAGAAGCCTATGGGGAGAGAGCTAGGAGGTGCCCCGAGGATGGGGAGATGGAGGAAGCCCCTGCAGTAATCTCCTAGCTCTGGAGGAAAAGAGACAGGTCCCCCGGAAAGCGGAGTGAATCACCCTACGCCAGGCCAGGGGTGACAACCTTGATAGATGAAGCCATGCCGTCTGCCTAATGCAGATCACTGTCCCCGAAAGCCTGGAAGCCACCTCATTGGCATCATAAGATGCCCTTGCTTGGTGTCTTGCCAGCTCCAGGCCTATAGCGGAGAGGGCAATAGCCTGTCTGGTTTGCTCTGTATCAGGCATTGATGCTAAGAGCTGAGAGACCATTGACCACAGATGCCTACTGTAGGCAGCGTGATGAGCCTGATGTGATGCAATGCAAGCCATCGCACGAGAGGAAGAGAACACTCTTCGCCCCCACTGGTCGAAGTGTAGGGAATCCGAATCCGGTGGATGGTCGTGCGCCAGGCGGTGGCACCCGGAAGGAGTCTCTAGGTGTACCAAACCCGATGGAGGGTTGAGAAGTGTACCCAGGGATTCCGAAGGGGCACAGTACCTTTGTCGACAGTCTGCCGGGGCTGGAGAAGGGGCGGCTGGCGACTGCCAGGAATGTATAGATGCCTCCTGGAAGGGGATAGGCCAGGAAGGTACCACCAAGTGCTGGGCACTGAATTCTCCAAGGAATTCACAAGTCTCCCGTTCGGTATTGTCACGCCTAAAGTAGGAGATTCGAAGATCCCTCACCATCCTCGAAAGGAATCGCTGATATTCAGTGAAATCAGCATCGGAGGAGATATGAGCAGAGGGTTCCTCTCCCTCAGAGGAGGGAGACGAGGATGATGGAGAGCTCGAGTGTCAAAAAAATTCCTGCGGCGGTGGGGAGAGGTGAAAGATCTGCTCATGCATATACCTGACATATGAGGGGAAGGCCGCCGCAGAACCTCTGAACTGCTCCCAGGATAACGAGCCCATAGGACCGACATGGCCTGGAAAAGTGGGGGGTGGCTGCAGAGGCACTGGAGATGGGCACCTACGAAGAAGCAACTGACCTCTGCTAGGGCTCTGAAATCCAGAGAACGGAGCCCGAGCTGGCGGGATTCCGGACAACAGACCAGGTCACAAAACGGAACCCTGGGGATGCGAACCCTGGAAGAGCCCAGAAGGGGATCCTCCCCTGTGATGAGCCTGGGACTGCATGGATCCAAAAGGGTGGTCTGCAGCAAGGCCACCGGAGGGCACCCTGGGGTCCAAGAGGGAAAGGCGGGGCCCAGCGCTATGGCTCCTAGCCACCCCCCCAAGGGTGGCTGGCAGAGACCACGATGACTGCACCCTGCCCCTTGACCCCTCAGACTCCGAGAGTGCCCTCCTCCTCAACCCCAGCATTCTCCCACCCCTAGTGGCAGTAACAGCACCCGGAAGGGTAGCTGTCACGAGCCCCCCAGGAGGGAGAGCCCCTTCCTCCGCCCCTACTCCATCACCCCCCCGGGACCCAGGACCACCCCTAGCCTGAGGGCCCTCAGGGGAGGACAGTAGCGGGGACAGCGGGAGAGGCCTGCTGTGCCACCTAGCACCACGTGCCACCGGGGACCCCGACTCCGAAGAGTCAGGTTGCCAGGATGGGTCCACGTCTGAGTCATCGACCTCCGAAGAGGAAGAGACCAGCTGAACCACGATGCTAGCAACCCCAGAGGTCCCTGGAGAAATGGCGGTGCGAACGGCGCCGATGCCAGAGATGGCACCGGACGACCTTGGCCCACCCGCTAGGCCCAGCCCCAGCTCTCCTGTGGCATCGGCTAGACCCACAGTGCCGCCCTCGGTGCCGGAACCCAACCCGGTGCCGCCGAGAGAGCGAACTGGGCCTGTGGCACTGCGAGCAGTGCCGAAGGCCAGAGCAGCACCTCAGATGGTGCCGTTTCAATCACCGGCTCCACAAGCGGCGCCGGGATCCAAAACGGTGACGGAGGGCGGCGTCGAGGGTCCACCGGTGCCGGGCCCAGCAGGCGCGGGCCTCGACACTGGGGGAGCCTGCACCTCCAAGGAGGTGACTGCCGAGGTGGTGTCCCCATCACGGCCCCGGGAGGGACCACGACGTTCCTCCGACACCGTGAAAGAAGCTTCCTCTTCGGCAAGAGAAGAGGAGGAAGCCTCCTCCTCCAAGGACCGTATAGGCCCGAGAGTGGACCCGGAGGAAGGGCCTAGAGACATTACCTGGGAATCCCTGGAGCGACTCCATCCCCCGAAGGTCGGCGGGGCCTTGCCGATCTTGAACACGCAGACTTCGAGGACACGACGGTCCATGGAGAAACAGGCATCGCACGTGTCCATATCGTGATTGGGTTCCAGGCAACGGAGACAGACATCATGCTGGTCCGAGATGGAGAAATGCCGGCCACAGGAGCACTGATGCATAGGGGCACGGCCCGCCTTTGATTTATGCTTTGCCCCTGAACCTGACATGATGCGAACTAAACAAGGCAAAATACAGCAATAAAGCACTCGGCGCCATCGATAGAAAATAAAAGAACGGTGTTACCGGGAGACGGCATCGAGCGAGTCACTGAAAAAGAAATGAGGAGTCTTGACGTATAACCGTTAACTATCGCTAACTACCGCGCAGCAGGTGCAGCCTAGACGGCGGGAGAAACAGAACTGAGAGTAGAGGAGGAGTCTGCGGCACCTAACGGCGCCCCAAGATGACGCAGTACGTCCATGCGAGAGCCAGCGCCGCTGGAGCCGATTCAAAAAAACTCAGGAAGGGTGGCGCCTCCGCACTAACCAACAGTAATGAATGGTGAAGATTGACAAGGGAAGATCTGTAATGAACAGTCAAGCACTCCGATGTCACCATATTTGTTCAAATGAGGATGACAGAGATGCACATTTTGCTATGTTGAAAAGCACCTTTATTGAGCAGGGACACTCTTCCAGGGAAATTGACAGGATAACAGAATGGGCAATGCAAGTACCAAGACAACAACTACTTCAATATAAAGAAAAGACAGCTACAGACAGAATACCCTTAGTAGTCACATATCATCCAGACCTTGAACGTCTGCGTAAGATTATTAAAGACCTCCACCCAATATTTAGTGAGGATGAAACCCTTAATTGTATTTTTAAGGAACTCCTACTACTATCTTTTAAACAGCCACCAAATTTATCCAGCCTAATTACTAGGAGCAAACTTTCACCAGCACAGAATAACGTGTCACACAATGGCACACAACCCTGTAATCGACTCCCCTGTAAGACTTGTGAGCTAATTTCTACCTCGGACTGTGTGGTTACATCACAAAACAGACAATTCCAGGTGCAAGGGAATTATACATGCACATCACAACATGTTGTTTATTTCATTCAGTGCAAGAGATGTCCACAAACAGGTTATGTTGGAGAGACATGCCAACAGCTCCGCACTAGGATGAACTCATAGACAGACATACATTACAGCAAAGAAGACTGAAAAACCAGTGGGGCACCACTTCTCCTAGCCTGACCACTCAATCTCAGATATGTCAGTAATGGTCTTAAAGGAAATCTTAAAACACACAACAGAGATGAGCTTTTGAGATTAAACTTATTTTACATCTTAATATGGTAGCAGATGGGATGAACGTTGATCTTGGTTTTATGGGACACTACAGAAACTGACATCCACAGACCTCTTCTTCTTCAGACTGACATATTATAGGACTTCAGCTTGTGTGGGACGTGGGTGCGTGTGTGTATGTATGTGTGTGGGTATGTGTTGTGAGGTATGTGATATAACAGATGTGGGGCTTACTGTCACATTGAGGTAGGCCTCTATTTAGATGTGGATGGAGTTATAGTGTGTTACTATTCTTACTTCACACACATAATTAATATTAATTCCTCCTTACTTTTTATCTTTGCCCGAGGGTGGGATTGATTCTATTGCACCATATTCAGATTACCTAGCCTGCTACTGTACATACAGGAGTGTTATCATATAATGTCATATATAAAAAAAATTATTTTTTAACTCTGTACATATTGGGGTGCGTGATCTCATTTGCATGGGGGTCCTGGACAGATCTGTTTACATTAGGCTAATATTGTAGTAATTTGTGAATATGTAGTTATGTTAGACCTCTGGTCTTAGACACATACTTTATATTTACTTCTAGTTACCTTATCCTGGGGAGGGTGGCAGGTTTATTTCATAGTAGCTCTATCCAGAATCCTTGGAAATGTTACTATGCAGATAGTAGTACGGTTCAATAGTGTCACATTTTTGTTCTGTAGGTATTAGGAGACATGAGCGCTTTTACTTCGGATTTCATGACAAGTTGAATTCCTTTGGGGAACAATTGCAGTGACTGAAGTGAATAAAGGTTGACTAGGAGTGTGTGTGTGTGTCTGTGGGAGAGGGGGAGAGAGAGAGAGAGAGAGAGAGAGAGAAGGGGGAGAGAGAGAGAGACATCTCCTTAAAGCTATGTATCTTCTCCACCCACATTATGGTGATGTGGGGTGGGGTAGGGTGTATTGTTTGTATGAAGATGAGGAGAGAAATTACATTTTTATCTCTTTTTCAGATTTCTTAGACACTTGTGGTACATCAAGTTGTTACATTCTCAGTGTATATTGACATCAGTACATATCAGGCTACATGGTTTTAATTCCTTGAGGTTCCTCGACTAGAGTTTTTTGTTTGACACTAATATTGTCAATTTATATTTAAATTATCATTTATACAGTCCTGTCACTACACTAGAGGTTTTTGAAATTTCTTAGGCCTTATATCTAGCTTGAGAGTACAGCTGGGTGACAGGTCCAGCTAGGTTTTACACTTCACACAGTGTGCACTGATGTTTTTAAGACAACTTTACTGGAAAAGTCTTATCTATAATGCAGGCATTGAAACTTCCTGAGCCCTAAAACAATCTTAGTTTGTCTTTAATCTGGGTGGGGGTTGCCTTTCAGTAATCACATCCTTATACAAACTGTGACACTCATAGCTTGATTTAGGAGTCATCTGCTCCAGCAGTGTTATCTTATGTCAATTAAATTTATATGCAGTAGGATTCTTTGTATGTGTGTTCCACCAAGCACCTTTGACCCATGGTCCCTCCTGGCTGAATGTAGTATGGTACTGTTAAACTTCTCTGACATCATCTTCTGTATTTTTTAAATGAGTATTTTAAACCAATGGGGATTTTTTTCTGTTTTTTTCTGCATGATCTAGCTGTTATAATTATTGTATTTTCTAAACAACTGCCATTAGCTTCTGAAGAAGGACTGGTTGGTCTGAAAGCTAGAGCACTTTGTTCTTGTTGTTACATCTATGTTGGTCCATTAAAAGGTATCAAATCGTTTGCTCCTGGATCTAAATGAGTCAGGAAATTCGGGCCACATCACTACGCAATTAACTGTTTTGGTGCATTACAAGCTACCAAAACAGCTGATTGGTGTCCCCATGGTGATGGCTTCTCCGTCCACTTCTCTCAGTCCCCAGGAAGCCAATGGAAAGCTGCCACCCACCATTCAGTGTGCCATCCTGGTGAAAAATTGAAATTAAAAAAAAGCCAATGGGGTGATCAATACCCCTGTCGGCATGCCCCCTTCCAGTTCTATTTGCTGACAGGGGAGCCCAATCCCCCTAGGCTCTTCCCCCCCGCACTTATATGTGCTGACAGGGGTGCCCAATCCCCCTGTCAGCATGCCCCCTTCCTGGTAATTTTGCTGATAGGGGAGCCCACCCTCATCGGCATAATGCCTCGCCCACTTGTGTGTCAAGGGGTGCCCACACCCCTTGGTGTTCTTGTTCCCCCCCAGCACTCAGTATGTGCTGATGGGGGTGTCCAATCCTCTGTCAGCTACAGCCTCCCAAAAACACTCAGGTGGCATGCTAGGAGCCCACCCCAGTGTGCCAAAATTAAATGTCCCTGCAGAAAAGAAAACCTTCCCATAAGTTTTTTTTTTAAATAAACCTGTCAACTTGAAAATGGTCCCTCGTTGATTCCGTTTGTCCATCCCTCAACCCACACCTACCCTCTGCATACCCCACCTCCCCACACCTCCCTCACCCCATACTTACCTCTGACACCCGGCGTGATGATCTTCAGTGGACCAGGAACATGTCTGCACTCTTCAAAGCTGACCGCGAACTGAAGAAATGCTGGTAAGCTGTATAATGGCATAAACATTTTTTTTCAACTTTAGTGCATCTCTCGGCCATTTTTGGGAATTTTTTCACCAAATTTTCAACATGGGGTTCTTAGGACCCCACCTCATGAACTCAGTTAGTCATTTTGTCCAGTTCGGAAAGGTGATTTCACGGTCACTGCGCAGAACCACCTTTCGGGACTGAGTAATGAAGTGATAGTGTCACAGTTCATGAGTTAGGCCCCCAAAACCCCTATGTTGAAAATTTGGTGAAAAAATTCCCCAAAATGACTGTTTTACAAGCGTGCGTTGAGCAGTTCCTACACACACTCGTAACTTCAATCATTTTTGATATTTTCATTCCAGATTTTCAACATTGCCATTTTACCACACCTTCTTATGATCAGCACAGCTGCCATTTTTCACATCTCAGCCAAAATGTGTTTTCGCACATGTAGCATACGATGGCATGGTCGGTGTGCAAAATCAATGTTCAAGACAGATTAAGAATATCACAGTGACACTGTTCATGAAGTAGGCCCCCAAAAACCCTATGTTGGAAATTTGGTGAAAACGGTTCCCTAAAATGACTGTTGTATGAGTGTGCATTGCTTAGTTCCTACTCACGCTCATGACTTTGAGCATTTTTAATATTTTCACTCCAGATTTTCAGCATTGCCATTTTACCACACCTCCTTATGAACAGTACAATTGTCATTTTTCACATTAAGAAAATCACAGTGACAATGTTCATGAGCAGAGGTCTTAAACTGGCTAAGATGAAAATTTGGTGACAAAAGTCCATAAAATGACTGTTACGAGTGTGCATTGTACAATTTCCATGCACCCCCATAAGTTCACAAATTTGTAATCTTTTCAGTCCAGATATTCAACATTGGCACTTTTCCACACCTCCTTATGAACAGTACAGCTGTCATTTTTCACACCCTGGCCAAAAAGTGTTTTCGCACGTCCGGTGCAGAATAACACAGTCGCTGTGGGAAATCAGTGTTCGGGATAGATTAAGAAAATCACTGTAACACTATTCATGAGCCGAGGTTCCAAAATGCCTATGTTGAAAATCTGCTGTAAAAAATCCCAAAACTAATTACATTATGGGTGTGTGTTGCACAGTTTCTATGCACACTCATGGAACAGTATAGCTGTCTTTTTTCACATCCTGTTCAAAATGCGTTTTCGCACTTGTGGCACCAAATGGCGCAGTCGCTGTGCAAAATCACCTTTCAGCTAACAAACTGATAGTGTCACTGTTCATGTGGTGGGGTCACAAAAAGCCCAAGTGGAAAACTTGGAGTAAAAATACCAAGAAACTCCCAAGGTGTTAGGGTTTTCGATCATAATGCCCTACTCTGTAGGGACTGACAGGCATCAGGGGTGTGACTTGGGATTGTTGACAGTAATGCTCATGCCATTCCACCTCCACCCTGCAGTAAGTGGCAGGCATTGAGGTGCACCTTGGACCCTTTGCCCCCAGAGTTCACCCCATTCTCCTATACTGCACCCGTTTCAGTGTATTTTCTAATGGAATGAGGTGAGTGTAAAGTCCGAACACTTCAAAGCACACCTCGACACTTGTAAGTGTCTGCAGGGTAGGGTGAGGTGAAACATCATGACTGTTACGGGTGACGACCCAAAGGCACACCCCAATGCCTGTCCATCTCTGCAGGGTGGGGGTGAAGTTGGCGTCACTTCAATACTTCATTGCCATTCCTATACTGTATCTGTCTAACTCTTACACTTCCACTGCTAATGACATCAAGTAACACTTGGCATTGACAAATGCTTGTTTGGAATGTTTTCACCAAATTTCAACATGGCCTTTTTTGGGACCTCCCCTCATAAACAGTGACACTGGAATTTTGTTCCTCTGTTTCGAATGTTTTTTTTTTTCCATTCAATTTTTATTGAGTTTTAGAATACAGAGAGTGAATCACCAGGAACAAATAATGTAATGAAATATGAATACCACACACCCTCTGTTTCAAAAGTTGATTTCATATAGCGACAGTGTCATTCTGTGCCACAGGTGCAAAAACACATTTTGGGAAGGATACAAAAAATGACAGCTGTACTGTTCATAAGGGGGTGTGAAAAAATGGCAATATTGGAAATTTGGAGTGAAAATCTTAAAAATTGATGATGTTACCAACGTGCATAGAAACTGTGCAATGGACGCTCATAATGCAGTTATTTTTGGGAGTAATTTCACCAAATTTGCAACAAGGGTTTTTTGGACCCCACCTCATGAACAGTGGCAATGCCCATTTCATTAATTGGTCCTGAAAGGTGATTCTGCACAGCCACTGTGAAGTCACCTTTCAGGGCCAAGTAATTAAATGACAGTAACTGTATTCATGAGGTGGGGTCCCAAGAATCCCATGCTGAAAATTTGGGAACAAAACTCCCAAAAATTGCTGAGCTATCAACCTAAATTAACCCCGCCTCAAAAAATAATTCACTGCCATTATAGGACTTACCGTCATTTCTTTGGTTTGCAGTTGGCTTTTGAAGAGTGCAGATGTGTTCCCGCTCCACTGAAGATCACTTCTCCTGACCTCCAGAGGTAAATATGGGTGAGCGTGGGGTACGGGTAGGTGGGGTGCACAAAGAGAGGGTGTGGGTTGGGGGAAGGGTACCAGCAGGAATGACGAGGGACTGTTTTCTTTTTTTTTTTCAGGTTTAAAAAAAAGACATTGTTTTCTTTTTTACAGGAAAACTATGGATTTTGGCACACTGGGGTGGGCTCCCAGTGTGCCAGAGTACTGGAGGGATCAATTCCAACCCAGGGATTGGGCACCCAAAAGTTAGAGGATATGTGGGGGGGGGTTTCATCCAACACCGGGAGTAGGCATCTCGGTGTCAGAAATACCACAGCAGGTTTTGGCACACTGAGGTGGGTCCCCAGTATGCCACATTAAAGGATGAGGGGAGATACAGCCTGACATGGGGATTGAGCACCCCAATGTCAGCAAGTGGGTGGAGGGGGGTCCACCAACATGATCGATCATGCTTACACTAAAAGTGCTTTCAGGCACTGAATACTCTCAGCCCATATGGAGCTTAGGCTGTGCCTGATCCACATAGGTGGGAAAAACTTTAAAGCTGGAGACAGTGGGACATGGAGGAGGCAGGTGAGAAAAGTGCTTCCTCCCACATTTCAGTCCAGTACTAGTGGAGTGGCAAGGCAGAGACATCACAACGTAAACAGCTGTTGGCTCTGCAGTGATCTGCAGATGAAATGAAAATGCCACCTCCTGATTGGTGTGGCTTTTTCTTTTCAAGTGCAGACCACTGCAGGCAAAACAGCATCAAGACCAGCCTGGCTGAGGATTGGTGCGATACTGTCATGCCTCTTGCAGAGCACTCTGCATTGCACAGACAATGTCACACCCCCCAAAGCCTACTATCACAAGGAGTTTGCTGTGCATGTGCAAACCCAGAACATGTAGGATTTGGTTTAAAACTTACTAGTACGGGACTACAAATAATAGGGCGTATGAAAAAATTACTCGCCTTAGTAATTATGTTTCTTCTAATGGAGTCTTGCTGTATTCTGACAATTGGAGTGATTCCCAACCTTTGAACTGCCTCGGAGAACAAAGAGTTAACTTTCTATGCAGGGCATAGAATGCTGAGCTCAAGCTCAGTTGAAGTCTCTGTCTGGAGTGTTTCAAACCTAAACCATCAGATTCTTACAAGCCCAACTAAACTAAAAATTCTATGAGGAAATTGTAAAAATTCCTACCAGCCAACTGGCTGAAAAAAGTTTTGGATTCCCAAGGAAGACTCAAGTCAGGAAACCCAAAAACCAAAAACCAATCTACTACAAATAACAATAATAAATCAGCACCCAAACAAAAAGAAGGAGGGTGCAAGCAAAACACCCTGGGTGCACACTGCACCTGCCCACCCACTTCCCAAAACAGGTTCTGAGAGGGAGGAGGAGGAGTCAGAATACAGCAAGACTCCATTAGAAGAAACATAATTACTAAGGTGAGTAATTTTGTCTTCAAACAACATGAAGTCTTGCTGTATTCTGACAATTGCAGACTACCAAGCAGTACCTCCAAGGAGGAGGGACAGAACCTACTTAGGGAATAGGCTCTGAAGTACTGCTGTGCCAAACTGAGCATCACTCCTAGCCTGGTATCCAGAGAGTAATGCTTGGTAAAGGTATGGACTGTTTTCCAGGTGGCTGCTTAACAAATTTCTAAGAGAGGGACATCCCTGGCAGCAGCCAGGGAAGCAGCTGTACCTCTAGTGGAATGAGCCCTCAGGCCTGAGGGTGGAGTTTTTCCCAGTTTTTCATAGCAGAATTGTATACAAGACACAATCCACCTGGCAATAGATCTTTTGGTGGCAGGTTTGCCCTTTCCCACTTCTCCATAAGTGAGGAACAACTGGAGGGAGTCAAACATGTGATGCGTTTTACGCTCTATGTAGTAACTAAGGGGTCTTTTGACATCTAAACTGTGTAGCCTCCTCTCTCCTGAGGAAGAATGACCAGTGAAGAAAACAGGGAGACACACAGACTGGTTTAAATGGAAGTCTGAAACCACTTTGGGCAAGAACCTTCTATTGGTTCTAAGGACCACTTTATCCCTGTGAAATGATAAAATCAGGTTCCACTGACAGGGCTTGCAATTCACTGATACGCCTAGCAGAGGTAATGGCTACCAGGAACACAGTTTTCCAAGTCAAGTACTTAAGCTCTGCAGAAGACATAGGCTCAGTGGGGGGGGGGTTGCATAAGTTGAGCAATGCAAACATTCAAATCCCAGGCAGGAGCAGGGTCTCTAAAAGGAGGATTAGTGTGAAGCAATACTTTAAAAAATTTACAGAACACAGGACGGGAAGATAGTGAGAAAGACTTCCCCACAGACAAAAATGCAGAAACAGCTGACAAATGTACCTTGAGAGTAGCTGGTCTGAGGCCTAGGCCATTAAGATGGCCCATATAATCCAGAACCGTAGGCAATCCAGCAATGTCTGGAGAAATATGCTTCATAGAACACCAAATGCTGAATCTCTTCCATTTGGAGTTATAAGTCTTTCTGGTGGAGGGCTTTCGAGAAGCCTTGAGGATATCCAGAGCCCCTTAGGAAAGATGCAGATCTGCAAACTTTAACTCTTCAAGAGCCATGCTTTGAGATTGAGAGACTGAAGATTGGGGTACCAAATCCTTCCTTGAGAGGATGTAAACAGGCTGTAATTCCTGGGAAGAGACAGGGAAAGATGGACTGCTAGGGATAGCAACAGGGGGTACCAGGGCTGTCTGGCCCAATCTGGAGCAATCAGCATCACCTTGCAAGGTTCAGACCTTATTTTTACCAAAACATTTAACAGGAGTGGGAAGGGGGGAAGGCATACAGAAACTTCCCTTCCCAATTCAGGATCAGGATGTCCAGAGGGACTGAGCCCAAGACTGGAGGTCTACAACAAAAGAGAGGGAGTTGGTGATTGCCTGGGGCTGCAAAGAGATCTATCTCTGGAGTGCCCCACCTTGAAAAAATCACTTTCAACACCTGAGGGTCCAGGGACCATTCGTGATGGCCCTGAGAGATCCTGCTCAGTGCATCTGCTAGCACATTGTTCTTGCTTGGAAGGTGAACTGTTACAAGAGAGGTTTGCAGGGAATAAGCCAGAGATCATAACTTCATGGCTTCTGTGCACAAGGCCGTGGACCTAGTGCCTCCCTGCTTGTTGATGTACCACATGGTGGTGGTGTTGTCTGTTCTGACTTGAACCACCTTGTTCTATACTGACTGAGAGAAAGCTTTTAGGGCCAGAAAAACTGTCCTGAGCTCTAGGAGACTGATGTGGAGAAGGGATTCTTAGGGGACCACAGCCCCTGAGCAGTGAGGGACCTCTGATGGGCTCCCCAGCCCAGGAGAGAAGCATCCATGGTAAGGACAACTGAACAAGGCTGAGTAACAAAAGGAACACCTTGTCTTAAATTGTCCTGATCCTGCCACCATTGGAGGGCTTGGGTCAAGGTCAGAGTCACTGGGATCAGTTTGGTAAGGGAATCCTTCCTCTGAGACCAGAAAGCTCTCAGGTGGAACTGAATATCTCTCTCCTGGAATCTTGCCCCTTGGACCACTGCTGTTGAAGCTGCTATGTGGCCCAAGAGCTGGAGGAAATGCCTTGCTGATCGAGATAGCAGAAGGCTGAAAGAAGAAGCTAGTTCGATAAGAACCCTTGCCCTTTCTCCTTTTGTACTGACTCACTATTAGCCAATCGTCCAGATATGGAAAAATGGAAATCTTTTGCCTTCTTAGAAAGGCAAATACTACTGCCTGGCACTTTGTGAAAACCCTTGGGGCTGAGGTTAGGCCAAAGGGCTTTGCTCTGAACTGATAATGGCCTGAGGGCAACTCGAACCTGAGGTACTTTCTGTGGGAGCACCTGATGGGAATGTGAAAGTAGGCATCTTTGAGGTCCAGGGAGGCTAGCCAGTCCCCTGGCCTTAGAGAGGGAAGGATTATTCCCAGAGTTACCATCTTGAACTTTGGTTTTAAATGATGTTTGTTTAGATATCTTAGGTCTAGGATGAGTCGCCACTCCCCTGTCTTTTGGGGGGTCAGGAAGTACCTGGAGTACAGTCCTTTGCCCCAGTGTAGGGTAGGTACTCTCTCTATGGCTCTTAAAGCTAGGAGAGAAGAAACCTCTGCCTCTAGGGCAAGGTTTTCCAAGAGATTTGCAGGTGGAAAAGATCTGGCTCTCATCTTTGGACATTTTTTGAAGCTGAGAACCAGTCCCTGGCTTACTACTTCCAGGACCCACTTGTCTGATCTAATAGACATCCAGTCCTGGACAAAGCAAGCCAGCCTGCCCTCTACTGGAATAGGAGAGTCGACCCAGGCAGGAACATTAGGGTGTCTGCTTGGCAGGGGCTTTAGGCTGAGGAGTGGACGCAGCCCTGCTCATCCCCTTTCTGCCACTCCCTCTGAAGAACCCCTTCTGAGAAAAGGAAGAAGAGGCCTGTGCTTGGTAAAAAGGCCTTTGAAAAGGCCTGCCCCTGCCCCTAGACTGCTGCCTTTGAGGAGTTGCCTGCCTTTCCTTGGTCTGAGCACTCTTATAAGTGGTCCTGTACTCATCCATTTTCTTCATGTAATTCTCTGTCTGCTCCCCAAACAGAGAATTACCCACTACAGGAAAATCCATGGCCTTAGCCTGGGTGTTCTGTGAGAGGCTAATACATCTCAGCCAAGCCATTCTCCAAAGAGCCACAGATGTTGACATGACTCTTGATGACACATCATTAGAGTCCACAGGAGCATGAAACTGAACCTTAGATGCCTCAATCCCACCTGCAGCCACCGCCTCCAGCTCCTTGGCTAGCTGGGGGAGGTCTGTTTAGCCAGTTCCAGTACAGTGTCCCACCTGGACTTCTGGTACCTGGCTGTATAGGCCATGTAATTCACCTGCCTGTGTCCCAGAGAAGATGCATGTACTGCTTCTTTGCCATGGCATCAGTCTTCCTGGAGTCCTTGTCAGGGGGGTGTGAAGCCAAGGAAATATTTGCCTTGTCACAGGCAGCAGCCTGCACTACCCCAACATGGCTGCATTGCTGATATAAGAACTCCATGTCTGAGCCTGAAAGTGTATACCTCTTGTCCATTCTTCTATCCAGAGGCGGTATAGTGTTAGGAGACTTTAAGATTTTTTGTGTCTGTTTCCCAAAAGATTTGTGGAGGGGAATTGACAGTCTCCTGGGATGTCCATCATCTCTACATAATCAGGCTTCTCTTGATCTTCCACAGCCTCCTCCATAGGAAGCTGAAGAGTTTCAGCCACCTTTCTATAAAACATAATGTGAGAAGAGGACTCAGAAAGCCTTGGAAGGGAAACACCTGAAGGTCTGTTTGGGGAGATGTCCAGTTCCACAGGCACATCCAGACCTTCACTTACATCATCATCCTCAAATTCCCCTTCTTCTTCAAATTCCGGTTCATAAAAATCTTCAAGGGTATAATCTTGAACAGGGGGAACCAACCGAACCGAACCCCTGCCAGAAGGAGCTGGAGAGGTCGGAACTGGACGGAGCGATTCTACAATCTGAATCGCTCTGGCTATCTCTTCGGCGGTCGGAACATGAAGCTCTGGATCTGAACCAGTCGATTTGTCTTTGCGTTTTCTTTTTGTTGGAACCGATCCCTCGGAATCAGCTTTCCTTTTGCCCAAAGAAGCATCGCCCTGGTCAGAGGGCACTCCTTCTGGTTCGGTCAAAATCGAACCAGGCTGGCCATCCGGGTCAGCGGACTTCTCGGCCTCCTTTTCCCCCAGTCAGTCTACCTAGTCTCTTCTCAAGGGTAGATTTGGGAACATTTTTACATATTTGGCAGTCTGAATCGAGGTGGTCAGACCCCAGACAATAAACACAGGTGGTGTGGGGATCGGCCTTAGCAAAGACCTCCCCACACTCACTGCAGTGTTGAAACCCGGTGGGCCCTTTTTTTTTCTTGGGTTTCTCAGACATGGCCAACCTAACCAAACTTACCCTTTTTTCAGCAACCGCCAGGCAAGACTCCCTTATTGGTTCCTAACCGTGTCACGGGTATTGGAAAAAAAGTTTCAAAACACGTCTTTTTTAGAACCAATAAGAACCGGTAACCACACACTAAGTAAAACACACAAATTTCACTATCAAATGACTGGTTCAGCCAAACCGAGATGCAGTTTTACAAGTTTCACACAGAAAAAACAGAACAATTCCTATCTAGTACTCACGGCTCCACAGACAGAGATTGAACCGACTATGCAGATACTTTTTCCATTTAAAAACTGATGAACACTGAAACTTTAACTGACTTTCGAACCGAGCTGAAGGAGAAATCTCCGGAGCGACCATTCAGTGAGGCGGAGTAAAGAATCTGACGGTTTAGTTTTGAAACACTCCAGACAGAGACTTCAACCGAGCTCAAGCTCAGCATTCTATGCCCTGCATAGAAAGTTAACTTGTTGTTCTCCAGGGCAGTTCAAAGGTTGGGAATCACTGCAATTGTCAGAATACAGCAAGACTTCATGTTGTTTGAAGCATGAATGTGCAAGAAAGGCACACAAACATGAGCCATACATGGTGCATAGCTGCAAGGTGTGCAGGGCCAGCCAATATGTGGCATGCACCAACCGATACATAAAGCACGCAGGCCCCACCTGTAGCTCCATGAACGGAGCAGTGCGCACTCCATAGTTGCCCCCAGCAACTCGGCCCTTCCCATAACACTGCCGTATAAGTACAAACTCCCACCCACCACGCACACATGCGAGTGAATATTGACTGCAGAGCCAGAGTAACTGTGACGGAGCAAGAAAGAGATGCAGAGATGAGCGCACAGGTACAAGCAGAGCCAGGTAACACCAGCCAGATGGCAGGGCAGGCGACCAGAGG
This sequence comes from Neoceratodus forsteri, assembly GCA_016271365.2. Classification (NCBI taxonomy): domain Eukaryota; kingdom Metazoa; phylum Chordata; order Ceratodontiformes; family Ceratodontidae; genus Neoceratodus; species Neoceratodus forsteri. The sequence continues at coordinate 278,033,727 of CM057459.1, forward strand.
CACACGCAGCAGCAGCACAGCAAGAAATGGAAATTACATACTTACTGTAATTCTTGGTCTTCTTGGATGCAGTCTCCACCACTCATTCACACTAATGGGACTGCACTGGAGGCACTAGAACCCCATGGGAGCCAAAAATCTTCAGGAGGGCCGGTGCCAGGATAGGACCATGCATGCGCAGCACTGCAAGACTAACTCACGCCCATATAGGTTATCTCGGTGTCAACCCTCCAACCTCCTCAGTACTTTTTCACAGAGGAGGAGCAGCATAAACAAATGAAAGAAAATCTAACCCTAACTTCCGGGCATATGAAGGCCCAGATGACCCATGGAAGAAGGATCAATTTAACAATGTCTTCACAGCCCGAACAACAAGAAAGTGAAGACCAAAACAGAATGAGTGAGCTAGGGGGATGGTGGGTGGGCATGTGAATGAGTGGTGGAGACTTTGTTCAAGAAAATCAAGAATTATGGTAGGTATGTAATTTCCATATCTTCCTGGACTAAAAGTCTCTACCACTCATTCACACTAATGGGAGCATACCGAGCTGAAAATCAAACCCCCAAGTAGGGCAGTAGAAGACAGAGTTCACTCAGGACAGAAGTCCATAAGGACTGTCCTGCTGAAGACAGTGAACTATCTGGCATGGACATCCAGACCATGGTGCTTTTACAAAGGTATGCACTGAGCTCCAACTCACTGTCTTGCAGAAGACTGTAACAGGTACACAATGAATCCCCACTAGGAAAGCTGCAACCACTGGTGTGATCCTGGCCTTCCAACTTTACCTGTGCCATGGATTAGTACTGTCGAAGACATGCAACTAACCAAGCCGAAATACATCTCATGGCATCAGGCTGACCCAGCCAAGGCATGCTGAAAGATACAGTAGTTGCTCAGATGCATATCTCTTTATTCTGTCAATGCAGAATCGCAGAACCCTCTTAGCTTGCAGAGAAATTAAGTGAGCACTCTCCTTCATTCTGGAGCCAACAAAGTAAGTAGGGAGAAGTAAAACGTGACTAATGGTAACTGAGCCAGTGACATGCTGTCTACTGGCTCAAGATAGACCAAAAATGTGCAGAGGAGTACCTTCACTGCTGAGTAATGCAGACCTGCATCTGATAGGTTCAAGAGGCACCATAACACTTTACTTGGTCAGCAACCAGAGGGTCCAGATTTGACTTGCAGCCCAGAAGGAGAAGGGTTTTCACTTAGCCGCACAAGCCCTCCTAGTGGAAGGCCTATGCATGGCTTAGAAGATGTATGCATTGGTTTGGGAAATCTAAAACTTGCCCACTTCCATTTCCTGAGGAGCAGGCATGGATATGAAGGAATGCAGGTTAGGATGGATTAAAGTCCCTGTGTCAGAGGTTCGCTCATAGAGGGAGTCACCTCGAGGGGACGTCTGACAAGTTGCTGATCAATGCAATCATATCTGCTGAGACCAGTCTAGGATGATGAGAATCATCCTGCCCCCCCGAGCCTACAACTTGTGCATCACCCTCTGAATTAAGGAAAGAGGAGGAAAACATACAGGGAGTGTCTTGTTTACTGCAGTGAATACATCCAGACAGGAAACGCCAGGGTGTGGATTTCTGAAGCAGGATAGAAGCAGTTTCACATTTAAATAGGACACAAAAAAAGAGCAAATCTGAACTGCCCCACTTGCCGAAAGCAACTGCATGAATCTGAGCTATGAAGAGAGAGTGGAAGGGCACCCCACCCTGCTTGCTGATGCAATACATCACAGCTCTGTCATCCGTCTGAAGCAGGATCACTTCGTGGCAGAGGGCATCCTTCAAGACTTTGTTTATAAAATAGCTCTCATCTCTAAGAGATTTATGAAAAGATGAGGTTCCTGCTGGCTCTACACATGAGTGTGAAGGTCTTGACAATGAGCTCCCCAGAAGAGATTTTGTCTGAGGCTCTGTCATTTTGAACAGAGAATTGCAGATGCATGGTCAGAGACCACTGCTTGCTGCAGGGGACATCCTGAGTCCCAGCATCCGCTCAACTGAAAGAGGCCCAAAAGAGACATTTTCCATGACGTAATGAAGATGTCATTTCTCCCATCCTGTGGAATGAAAAACAACACCCTGGAGGTATCCAGGAAGGCTCCTAAGAAGAGGAGCTGCTGGGAAGATGAGACTGGCACCTTCCCCAAATCAGAAAACCCCTGAAGAGAACTGAGAAGCTGTGGCAACTGCCTTCTGTGTCTCTTGCCTGGATGGGCTAGCTAGAAGCCAGATGCCCAGGAAGCAAATACTTGAAAGCAGAGGTTTTAGTGAACTCCTCCCTGAACAAGTACTTGTTTAACATTCCAAGGTCAACAAATGGTGCATGCTGCCTGTTAGCTTGGAACCAGAAGCAATAGAAATAGGAAGGTGTGTTCCATTCTGCAGTGGAACAACTTCTACTGCCCAGTGTGATGCTCTGCCATCTGCTTATGGTTATATGTATGACATTTGTAATATAAATATATGGTATGTGATTGTCTGCCTAGGACAAGCAGTCAGAGTGTGACAGACTGGACCTTTGACCTTCAAAGTGCCACTGAGGGTGTCATGAAACTGACCAGTGAAACCTAATTAAATGTCCTCCTTCCAGAGGGACAGTTTATTACTCCTTATAACCTGCTCCTGCTTTTGATGTTGGTTCCCATGTATGCATTTTATGACATAGCAGGAAAGGAAGTAATTTAGCAGATTCCTCTTGATTTTCTCACCTAGAAGAGACTAGTGACAGGATGTGGGTTTATGAGCCATCAAAGGAACCTGTTTGCAAAGATTCACATATTATTTTTGTATTGGTAACTACTGGTTCCAGCCAACAGAAGAATAATATCCTTTTTGGATATCCCTGTGATGCTTGGCCAGCTGGTTATAATTATTGTATGATATTGATATTATAAATAAATGGTCAGTGTATGAAATGTCAGTCTGTGAGATTTGGCCCTTTAAATTACAAGGTGTCAGCAGCTGAAACCACAGGATATAATTAAAACTGATGGGGGGACCAGTTAATTAACTACCTTCCTTCCAGTGGGCATTTTATTACTTTGTATGACATGCTCAGGCTTTTGAAATGGAAACAAAATCTAAAGTTTACAATGTCAGGAAAGAAAGGGTAATTTGGCTGTTCATATCAAGTTTAACACCTAAATGAAAAATGCTGGGATTGCTAAGTTCAAAGGAAAAATGGCTAATTAAGGAGTTATATATAGGAAATGTCTTTTTTCTTCTGATGTCACATTATTTAACATTCCTCCTGGTACGAAATCATGTCTGTAATTTTATATTCTAAAAGGAGGAGCTAGATGACTCACAGAAAGAGTGTGGAGACACAGTTTAAACTGATACTTGTGTCTGAAATGTAGGATATATTATTTTGGGACTCCGAGAGAAACGGTTCCCTCATCTTACTAAAAGCACTTCCAGAGGTAATACCTTAGATAGTAAAAATCTAAATGTATTGTGGTAGGAGTTTTGCATTGTAATTTTCCCTTGTTCTTTTACGTGATTGTGAGCTCTTTGATATATTGTTCTGTGTTTACATTTTTTTCATATTTTTATCATCTTTTAGTAAAGAACCTTTTCTTTTAAAGACTCTTGAGTGTCTGTCAGTTCTTTTTGCATGTGATGTATAGGTGGTTAAGTCTGACAAATGTTGAACAGCTTGATGGTGTTACCAAGCTTGGTAAAAGTTAAAACTATACCTAAGGTCTCTTACAGAGTTTTAAGGGTTCGTTTTGGATACCTGGTTAGGTGCCCTTAGGCGAAAGAGATATTGTATCCCCCCCAAAGAGAATATTAACTGAGCCTGTACATTTGGGTATGCTAGCATAAGGTTCACAGTTTGAATCCTCCCAGAACTTGAGGCTAAAGGTGATTCAGACCCAAAAGCAAACAGGAGGTTACCCTGTCTGTTACCTGTTCACACTATTGCACTCTGAGGTTGGCACTGTGGGAGCAGAAGGCCTGACCTGTGGAGTGCGTTTGTGACACTCCCTAATCAGATTACAGATTTATCACAGATCTAACAGTAACCTCATGGGTGACATCACCAGGAGGTGGAGAAAACTGACTTTTGAATATTGCATGCAAGAGAAGTTTGTGCAGAAGGACTCCCTGAAAAGCAAAGATACACATAGTCTGTGGACTGGTAACTAGGCACTTTAAAAAAAATAATAATAATTCAACTGGAACTTAAGTTTTGGTTTTTTTTGGTAGGTATTTGTGTTCTGTAACTTCCCATTTATGTTATGTGACTGTAAGTTGTTGATATATTTGTTCTGTGTTTGATATTTTACCTATTTTACAATTTTTAGTAAACAATATTTTCTTTGTAATACTGCCTGTGCTTTTTTTTAGTTTCTTTTGTATGTGAATGCTGAAACAGTGTTTAAGTCTGACAGCTGTTAAGGGCTTGAATATGTTACTAATCTTGAAAAAGGTAAGAATATACCTATGCCTCATATTGAGTCGTAAGGGTACATTTTGGAAACCTGGCTGGGTGCCACTGGGTGAAGGATTGTACTGCATTCCCGAAGAACATACATATCTGAGCCAAGGACCAGATCAAACCTTTGGGGGGCCCATGGCACTCAAACTGTAGGGGCCCATGCAAGTCAACACCCAGCTCATCATACAAGCAACTCTTATTATTTTGACTGGAAATGCTTACATTTCTTTTATTGTTTGTTTTTTAAGCAAGCCCGTATTTAAAATAACGTTTTGTTTTGTGTTTTTTTTTTTCATTAAAATGCCCTTATTTAAAATAAGTTATTTAAAATGTCCTCTCCTCTCCAAACTAAAACATGAAGTACTGACCTCTGTCCCCAACCCTCTTGGTAACCTATCTGCCCCTCCTCCAGGTACTAGCACACTACACCATGGTAGGTGATCAGCTTAGCCCTGTCCTCTCTGCACACCAGACACCACTTTAGCTGGCCAGAATCCTCTGCAGCTTTGTTTTGATTTGTTTTTAGCAGCATAAAGCTACAGTCTCTTCGAGACCCATTCCACCTTTCAGTGCACAACATGCAGAGGTGGGCATTTTAACAAATGTGGCACAATAGGCAACAAAGAATGTTTTCCAACTTAATCTTAATAATGCAGAGGCAAACACCCATTGACACCCCCCCAAAAAAACCCCACACACATACACACACACAGCCCAGGGCACAGTGGGGGCCTACAGCATCTGCAAGTAGTGGAACAGTCATGGTACCTGTTCTGGTCCACTATATGTCCCACTGGTGGGTGGTCTGCAGCAGCCACTGATACACAAGAAAAAATTACTCACCTTAGTAATGTTGTTTCTTCTAATGGAGTCTTGCTGTATTCTGACATATGCAGTGATCACCAACCTTTGAACTGCCCCGGAGAACAAAGAGTTAACTTTCTATGCAGGGCATGGAACGCTGAGCTCGAGCTCAGTTGAAGCCTCTGTCTGCTGTTGTTTAAACTCCAACCATCAGATCTTTATGAGCTATACTCACTGGGCGTTCTGTGTGGAAACTGTAAACTCACACTAGCCAACTGGCAACTAAATTTGATAAAAAGGATTTTTTGGTTTCAAAGCAAAGACTCAAGTCAGGAAACCCCCCAAAAAAACACAACACACACCCAAAATAAAGGAGGGTGAGAAAAAAGGGTCACTTCTAGGTGCCAACACTGCTCCTGCCCACCAACATCCCAAAAATCAGGTTCTGAGAGGGGAGACAAGGGGGGAGGTCAGAATACAGCAAGACTCCATTAGAAGAAACAACATTACTAAGGTGAGTCATTTTTTCTTCAAACAACATGAAGTCTTGTTGTATTCTGACATATGCAGACTACCAAGCAGTACCTCCAAGGAGGAGGGACAGAACCTACTTTGGGAATAGGTTCTGAAGCACTGCTGTGCCAAACCGAGCATCACTCCTGGCCTGGATATCCAGAGAGTAATGCTTGGTGAATGTATGGACAGTTTTCCAGGTGGCTGCTTGACAGATTTCTAAGATAGGAATATCCCTGGCAGCAGCCAGGGAAGCAGCTGCACCTCTAGTAGAGTGAGCCCTCAGGCCTGAGGGTGGGATTCTACCCAATTTTTGTAGCAGAATTGTATACAAGAAACAATCCATCTGGCAATAGATCTTTAGTGGCAGGTTTGCCTCACCGACTCTCCATAAGTGAGGAACAACTGGAGGGCTCAAACCTGTGACCCTTGGTGCACTCTATGTAGTAGCTAAGGGCCCTTTTTATGTCCAGGCTGTGCAACCTCCTCTCTTCAGAGGAGGAATGGTCAGTGAAGAAAACAGGGAGAGACATAGACTGATTAAGGTGGAAATCTGAAACCACCTTAGGCAAAAACTTCCTGTTAGTTCTTAGGACCACTTTATCCCTATGGAAAGGATGAAATCAGGCTCCACTGACAGGGCTTGCAATTCACTGATGCACCTGGCAGAGGTAATGGCTACCAGAAACACAGTTTTCCAAGTCAAGTACTTAAGCTCTGAAGAGGACAAAGGTTCAAAGGGGGGTTGCATAAGCTGAGCAATGCAAACATTAAGGTCCCAAGCAGGAGCAGGGTCCTTGAAGGGAGGACTGGTGTGCAACAATCCCTTGAAGAATTTGCAAAATACAGGATGGGCTGATAGAGAAGAGGGCTTGCCTACTGACAAAAAAGCAGAAACAGCTGCTAAATGTACTTTGAGTGTAGCTGGTCTGAGTCCTAAGCCATTGAGATGAACCATATAGTCCAGGACTGTAGGCAACCCAGCAGATTCTGGAGAAATATGCTTACCAGAGCACCAAATAGAGACTGTTTCCATTTGGAGTTGTAAGTCTTTCTGGTGGAAGGCTTTCGAGAAGCCCTAAGAATATCCAGAACACCTTGAGAGAGGTGTAGATCAGCAAACTCTAACTCTTCAAGAGCCAGGCCTTGAGATTGAGAGATTTGAGATTCGGATACCAAATCCTTCCCTGAGAGGATTTCAACAGGTTGTAATTCCTGAGAAGAGACAGGGGAAGGTGGACTGCTAAGGACAGCAACAGTGGGTACCAGGGCTGTCTGGCCCAGTCTGGAGCAATCAGAATCACTTTGCATGGTTGAAACCTGATCTTGACTAGTGCCTTGAACAGGAGAGGGAAGGGGGGGAAGCATACAGGAACTTCCCTTCCCAATTGAGAACCAGAGCATCCAGGGGGACTGAGCCCAACACGGGAGGTCTGCAGCAAAAGAGAGAAAGTTGGTGATTGTCTGGGGCTGCAAAAAGATCTATCTGTGGAGTGCCCCATCTGGAGAAAATCACTTTCAAAATTAGGGGATCTAGGGACCATTCATGGTGGCCCTGAGATATCCTGCTGAGAGCATCTGCTAGGACATTGTCCTTCCCTGGGAGGTGAGCTGCTGTCAGAGAAGTTAGCAGGGGATAAGCCAGAGACCACAACTTCATTGTTTCTGTGCACAAGGCTGTAGACCAAGTGCGCCATTGCTTGTTGATGTACCACATTGTGGTGGTATTGTCTGTTCTGATCTGGACTACTTTGTTCTGAACAGACTTGGAAAAAGCTTGCAGTGCCAGAAACACTGCTCTGAGTTACAAGAGATTGATGTGAAGCAGAGATTCTTGAGGTGACCACAGCCCTTGGGTGGTAAGATCCCCCAAAGTGTGCTCCCCAACCCAAGAGGGAGGCATCTGTGGTGAGGATTAGTGAATGAGACTGAGTGACAAAAGGAACTCCCTGCCTTAAATTGTCCTGATCCTGCCACCATTGCAAAGGCTGGATCAGGGTTCAAGTCACTGGGACTAGTTTGGTAAGGGAATCCTTTCTCTGGGACCAGAAGGCTCTCAAATGGAACTGAATGTCCCTCATCTGAAATCTTGCCCCCTGGACCACTGCTGTAGAGGCTGCCATGTGGCCCAGGAGCTGCAAGAAGTGCCTTGCTGGTCAAGACATCTGAAGGGTGAAAGAAGAGGCCAGTTCTATTAGTGTCCTTGCCCTATCCAGGGGGAAGGAAGGCCTTTGCTCTTATTGTATCCAACTCTGCCCCTATAAAGGTGAGGAGCTGTACTGGCTCCAGAACTGACTTTGAAAGGTTTAGAAGGAATCCTAAGGAAGTGAGCAGCTGCTGAGTTATCTGAAGATGTGACTTGACTTGGTCTGGAAACTGACCCACTATGAGCCAGTCGTCCAGGTATGGAAAGATGGAGATCTTTTTTCTCCTTAAGAAAGCAACCACTACTGCCAGGCACTTTGTGAACACCCTTGGGGCTGATGTTAGACCAAAGGGCATTGCTCTGAATTGATAGTGGCCTGAGGGCAATCGAACCTGAGGTACTTTCTGTGGGAGCACCTGATGGGAATGTGAAAATAGGCATCTTTGAGGTCCAGGGAGGCTAGCCAGTCCCCTGGCCTTAGAGAGGGCAGAATTATTCCCAGAGTCACCATTTTGAATTTTGGCTTTAAAAGGTGCTTGTTTAGATATCTCAGATCCAGGATGGGCCGCCATTCTCCTGTCTTTTTGGGGGTTAGGAAGTACCTGGAGTACAATCCTTTGCCCCTGTGTAGGGTAGGAACCCTTTCTATGGCTCTGAGAGCCAAGAGGAAAGAAACCTCTGCCTCTAGGGAAGGGCCTCTGATGGATTTGCAGGTGGAAAGGATCTGATTCTCATCTTGGGAAATTTTTTGAAACTGAGAACTAGTCACTGGCTTACTACTTCCAGGACCCACTTGTCTGATGTTAAATACTTCCAATCCTGGACAAAGTAAGCCAGCCTGCCCCCTACAGGTATTGGAGAATCCGGCCCAGGCAGACCCATCAGGGTGTCTGCTTGGCAAGGGCTTTAGGCTGAGGGGTGGAAGCAGGCCTGCTCATACCCCGTCTGCCTCTCCCTCTAAAGAACCCCCTCTGAGCAAAAGCAGAAGAGAAGGTCTGGGCTTGGTAAAAAGGCCTTTGAAAGGGCCTGCCCCTGCCCCTGGAATGTTGCCTCTGAGGAGTGGCTTGCCTTTCTTTGGCCTGAGCACTCCTGTAGGTGGTCCTGTACTCGTCCATCTTCTTCATGTAGTTCTCTGTCTGCTCCCCATACAGAGAATTACCAATGACAGGAAAATCCATGGCCTTAGCCTGGGTATCCTGTGATAGGCTAGTACATCTGAGCCAAGCCATCCTCCGAAGGACCACAGATGTAGCCATGACTCTAGAGGAAACATCATTGGAGTCCACAGCAGCATGAAATTGCACCTTGGATGCCTCAATCCCATCTGCAGCCACCCTCTTCAGCTCCTTGGCAAGCTGGTCAGGGGCCTGTTTAGCTAGAGCCATCGCAGTGTCCCACCTGGACTTCTGGTATCTAGCTGTGTAGGCCGTATAGTTAGCCTGCCTGAGTCCCAAGGAAGATGCCATATACTGTTTCTTTGCCATGGCATCAATCTTCCTGGAGTCCTTGTCTGGGGGGTGTGAAGCCAAGGGAATATTTGCCTTGTCACAGGCGGCAGCCTGCACTACCCCAACATGGCTGCATTGCAGGTATAAGAACTCCGTGTCTGAGCCTGAAAGTGTATACCTCTTGTCCATTCTTCTATCCACAGGAGGTATAGCGTTAGAAGACTTTAGGATTTTTTGTCTGTTTCCCAAAGGATTTGTGGAGGGGAATAGACAGTCTCCTGGACTCTGGGATGTCCATCATTTCTACATAATCAGGCTCCTCTTGATCTTCCACAGCCTCCTCCATAGGAAGCTGGATGGTTTCAGCCACCTTTCTGTAGAACATAAAGTGAGAAGGGGACTCAGAAAGCCTAGGAGGGGAAACACCTGAAGGTCTGTCTGGGGAGATGTCCGGTTCCACAGTCACATCCAGACCCTCATTTTCACCATCATCATCCTCAAATTCATCTTCCTCTTCAAATTCCAGTTCATAAAAATCTTCAAGGGTATAATCTTGAACCAGGGGAACCAACCAAACCGAACCCCTGCCAGAAGAAGCCGGAACGGTAGGAACTAGGCGGAACGATTCCACAGTCTGAATCGCTCTGGCTATGTCTTCGGTGGTCGGAACATGAACCTCTGGATCTGAACCGGTCGATTTGTCTTTGCATTTTCTTTTTGTTGGAACCAATCCCTTGGAATCGGCTCTCCTTTTGCCTGAAGAAGTATCGCCCTGGTCAGAGGGCACTCCTTCTTGTTCAGTCGGAACCGAACCTGGCTGGCCATCCGGGTCAGTGGACTTCCTGGCCTCCTTTTCCCTCAGTCTACCTAATCTCTTCTCAAGGGTAGATTTGGGAAAGTTTTTACATGTTTGGCAGTCTGAATCGAGGTGGTCAAACCCCAGACAATAAACACAGGTGGTGTGGGGATTGGCCTTAGCAAAGACCTCCCCACACTCACTGCAGTGTTGAAACCCAGTGGGCTCGGTTTTTTTCTTGGGTTTCTCAGACATGGCCAACCTAACCAACTTACCCTTTCTATGGAAACCACCAGGCAAGACTCCCTTATAGGTTCCTAACAGTGTCACGGGCATTGGAAATAAACGTACTAAAACATGTTTTTTTTAGAACCGATAAGAACCGGTAACCACGCACTAAGTAAAAACACAAAACACAAGATTTCACTATCAAATGGCCGGTTCAGCCAAACCGAGCCACACTTTTACAAGTTCCACACAGAAAAATGGAACAATTCCTATCTAGTACTCACGGCACCACAGACAGAGACTGAACTGACTATGCGGATAACTTTCGGTTTGAAAAAACGACGAAAACTGAAACTTTAACCGACTTTCGAACCGAGCTGAAGGAGAAATCTCTGGAGCGACCATTCAGTGAGGCGGAGTAAAGAATCTGATGGTTTGAGTTTGAAACACTCCAGACAGAGACTTCAACCGAGCTCAAGCTCAGCATTCTATGCCCTGCATAGAAAGTTAACTCTTTGTTCTCTGGGGCAGCTCAAAGGTTGGGAATCACTGCAATATGTCAGAATACAGCAAGACTTCATGTTGTTTGAAACACACCGCCTCTGACTTTGCCATGCCCCTTGCCTGGCACCGCAGCCAAATGCAGCCAATTATCACAATCTACAATAACCCGGAAGATGGTGTGGACCTAATTGAGAAACAAATCTACAACATCCACTGAGGTCTGCAGCTCCCCCCCAAAAAAAAGCCAAAGGGAAAGCCTGAAAAAGCCAAACAAAGGAGGCTTAAACATGAGATGCCAGGACTTAGAGGACACACTGACTGGTTGGTTCCATTTGCTACCTCCTGCTATTAAGTTTAATACACCCTAGCATAGGTAGCATATCAAACAGCAATTCTTCAACATATGCTTTGGTTCTTATTATGGGAATTCAAATACGAGTGTAGCTGAGCCTTAACTCTTCCTAGTAGTTTTATTTGTTTATTTTATGATTTATTTATACTGGATAGCTCAGGTGAGATGCAACATGCTTCTATCAAAACCAAAGAACCAGGCCCACTCAAAACACTGGGCTTACTGCAACTACAACAAGCATGTCCTGGAATGCGGAAGTTACAGCTGAAATAATGTGGCTGTTTTGGCTGTTACTCCATAGCAGTAGATCACAGCAGAGTGCTCCAAGCTCTGCTTGACTTTCAGAATGATACTTCCAAAAGTTCAATGGAAGCTTGCCACGATTGGCCATTTTAGGAGCCAGAACAATGCCACTATAGGCTCCTCCCACAGTCATAAAGACTGGTCTCCCTCCTCTCACCTGTCCTGGGACTGTCAGCTGTAATCTCTCCCAGCACTGCTGCCTTCTCCAGAGTTGGAAGAAACTCCTGTTGGTACATTAGGTCTTTAATTAGGTTATATAAAAATCTAAACCATGTTCCCAGCACTGTTTTTTAATTATTTCATATTACCAATGTTAACTGCTAATACTTGTAGTACATACTTGGGGGAGACAGCAAAACAGTTTCTAGATGCCACACATATTACCTTTAACTACATACTGATTTGCAATGTAGAAAAATGTGCAAAGTCCATTTTCACCGTACTGTATGGTACACATGAAACAGCTGATATAGGGAAGAACTGAGACCATAGTTACTAAGAATCTGAAAAGAAAACCCAGCAATGCTGAAGACCTTGCTCCATTATCTCAGATCCGCTGACGAGGGATTGCTAGAGATTTCCAGGGTTCATTTAAAGACATCAGGGGCCCAATCTTCTGCTTTTGTGGCCCCGACCCTATGGAATTCTCTACCTCATCAGGTAAGAGAATGCCTGACCATCCAGAGTTTTAAAACGGCACTGAAAACATTTATTTCACCTAACATTTCCAGACTAGTTTGAACTAAATTTAGCCTGGCATACTCAGATTTTATTGAAGCTGATTTATATTTATGATTTTGTAATTTTATGGATTTTAAATATTTGATTGTTATATGTATTTTAGATTGTTTTTCTTTTGCTTGGTATATGTACAGCGCCTTGGTTTTTAGAAAGGCGCTCTATAAGTAAAGGTTTCATTCATTCAGCACGTAACATTCTTTCTTTGTTCAGAAGCACCACAGAGATTCCTTTTTCACATGTGTGGATGTAAGGCTTCTACCAAAAGAAAGCCTTATATATACTGTATGTATATATGAACATGTATATGTATACATGTGAAAAAGGACTCTTGTAGTGCTCCTGAACAGTAAAGAATTGAAATTTTCATATGAATTCTCCAGAATTGCTGGAATTTGTTTCTTTTTTTTTAGATTCTTACTAACCTCAGTTCTTCCCTAACAAATAGCACCTGTTGCATGTGTACCATACAGCATAGTGTAAATGGACTTTTCACATTCTTCTACTTTGCAAATCAGTATGGAGTTGAAAGCAATACGTGTGGCATTCAGAAACTATTTTATCTCATTTAGTAAAGTGCAGTAATGTTTAGTATCAGTTTAAGTGATGAATTGATTCCAGAGCCTGAATTCACAACTTTGTGAATGACAGAGTACAGCACACACTGCAAGCCCATTGGTCGACAGGGTCCACTAACAGGCTTACTATTTTACAATAGCCATCATTCACAAACAGCTCTGTCAGCAGGCAGCCATAGAGGTATGCAGGTGGGTTGAGCTTCCCACTGGCATTCCCTACATGCTGGAATGGGGGAGTGGGGTGGGATGAGGGTGCCTGAGTGGGTGGATGGGGGGTCTGCTGGACCACCAGGGTGGGGTTGGACAACGGGACTGCATGCTGCTCAGGCTGGGGTGGGGGTTCTGTTGGTGCCTCTGTACCGCCACTGTGTGCGGCATGCTTGTGGGGTGTCAGGCAGGGTGGGGGGGTTCAACACACATCTCAGTACTGCCGCTGTGTGTGGTTTCCATGGGGGGACACAGGGCAGGGAGGGGGGAGATGTTGTTCTTACCACACCACAGCAGTGTGCAGCTTACAGCAGGCGTATCGGGTAGGGAGGGGCATCAACTAGGCAGCCAGAGGTGTTGCTGTGTTGTCAAGCTTATCCTACAGGGCAGAGAGGGTGTACATTGGACTGCCAGGGTGGGAGGGCCTGCCATTCTTCTGCCTGAAGTACGGCAGCCTGCCTGTGGGTGGCAAGCAATTTAAGTCTACTTGTTGTAGACGTATCTCTGGGAGTCACATCTCTGGACTTTCCCCGGAGTTGCACCTCCTGGTCAAGCTGTGAATGGGGCTGTGCACCATAAGCATGGGTATGCCCCTTTCACAGCCCCTCCAGATGCACTGCATATCATTATGGGTGGTATGCAGTGTGACGCTTGGCCAGCTGGTTATGATTGCTCTGACATTTGTAATATAGAATGTGGTTTGTGAGTGTCTCCCATGAGACATTCTGTGCTATGTGGGCCCCACACCCAGGTTTCAGTTAAAATGACAGGATATATATTAAACAGCAGATCTCTGTAATGTGATTAACTTCCAAGTTGCATTTTATGGCCGTATTTATGACCTGTGCTGCTTTGAAGCTGGGAAACAAAAATATACATTTTATGACCTGTTGCTTTTTTGAAGTTGAAATGAAATGGGACTTTATGAGTCTGCCAGAGGATGGAGATCATAAACTTTTATGATGTCTTAAAAGAATGAACTGGGAAATCACTGACTTAATTTGGGAAATGTGTTTTTGCTGATGTCACCTTATTTAATATACTCCCTGATAGGACATCCTCTTTTGTATATTTTTTATATTCTGAAAGAAAGAGCTAGATGACATCATGGAAGGGGTTGAAACACAGTGTTTTAAATTGTATTCTGTGTTTCAACTGTGACACTCCTTTTTTGGACTCTTAGAAACAACATCTAACTTTAAGCACTGTGTAGAGGTATACATTAGATAGAAAAAGTCTAACTGTATGTTGGTAGGAGTTGTATGTAATTTTATTTGTTTTCTTTTAAGAGATTGTATGCTATGTGATATATTGTTCTGTGTTTACATTTTAGATATATTTATCCTTTTTTAAGTAAATCTATATTTAAAGAGACTACCTGGTGTGTCTTCCAAGATCTTTCTTTTGCATGTGATGTATGAAGGGTTAAGATTGACAAAACTGTTCATAAGCTTAATGGGGTTACCAAACTGGGAAAAGGTAAGAATATACCTAAGATCTTTTATAGAGTTTTAAGGGTTCATTTTGGATACCTGGTTAGGTGCCCTTAAGCGAAAGATATCTGGCATCTCCCTGAAGAGCAGATTATCTGAGCCTGTACATTTGGGTACGCTAGCATAAGGTTCACAGTTTGAATCCCCCCAGAACTTGAGACCAAAGGTGATTCAGACCCACAAGCAGACAGGAGGGTTACCCTGTCTGTTATCTGTTCACAATACTGCGCTCAGAGGTTGGCACTGTGGAAGCAGAGGGCCTGACATGCTGAGTAGGTTTGTGACATGTGGCACATCTGTGATGAGTTGGCACATTGGGGATCCACCTACGCATCCCTTTTGAGAATCTTGACCATGTTGTGTAACAGAAAAGAAAAAAATTACTCACCTTAGTGATTGTGTTTCTTCTAATGGAGTCTTGCTGTATGCTGACATTACGCAGTTAGCCCCAGCACTTGAACTGCTCCAGAGAGGAAAGAGTTAACGCTATGCCAGAGCATAGAACATTGAGCTCTAGCTTGGTTCAAACCTCTGTCTGCTGCACTTTGAAGTGTAACTGTCAGAGTCTTATGAGCTAATACAAACTAGCTACACCTGCTACGTAGAAATTGTAGAACTACTAGTTAAAAGGCAACCAAATGTTTTGTGTCCCCAAAGACTCAACTCGACAACTCCAAAACAGAAACTAGATAGTGAACAAGATAATTTATAAAGAACAATGTAACATAACCTACTCCCCGCCTCTATATGGAGGGAAGTGCTAAGTGCACCCCTGAGGTGCAACACTGCATCTGCCAGTCCACTTCACAAAAAACAGGTTCTGAGATGGAAGGTGGGGGGGAGGTCAGAATACAGCACGACTCCATTAGAAGAAACACAGTTACTAAGGTGAATATTTTTTTCTTTAAACAACATGAAGTCTTGCTGTATTCTGACATTATACAGACTACTAAGCAGTACCTTCATGGAAGAGGGACGAACCTATTTTGGGAATAGGCTTTGCAGTACTGCTGTACCAACCCTAGCATCACTCCTAGCCTAGAAACCCAGGGAGTAATGCTTGGTAAGTGTATGGACTGTTTTCCAGGTGGCTGCTTTGCATATCTCTAACAAGGGTATATTTTTGGCAGCAGCCAGAGCAGCAGCTGTACCTCTAGTTGAATGAGCCCTCGGGCCTGAGGGGGGTACTTTGCCTAGCTTTTCATAGCAGAATTGTATACAAGAGACAATCCACCTGGCAATAATCCTCTTAGTAGCAGGTTTACCCTTTCCCACTTCACCATAAGTGAGAAACAACTGAGGACAATCAAACCTAAGTGCCTTAGTTCACTCAGTGTAGTAGCTAAGTGCCCTTTTAACATCCAAACTGTGTAATCTTCTCTCTCCTGAAGAAGAATGATCAGTAAAGAACACAGGAATAAACATGGACTGGTTCAGATGAAAATCTGAAACCACTTTGGGTAAGAACTTCCTGTTGGTTCTAAGGACCACCTTATCTCTATGGAAAAAGATAAAATTAGGCTCCACTGACTGAGCTTGTAATTCACTGATATGCCTGGCAGAGGTAATAGCTACCAGGAACACAGTTTTCCAAGTCAAGTACTTAAGTTCTGCTGAGGCCAAGGGCTCAAAGGGTGGTTGCATAAGCTGAGCAATGCAAACATTAAGATCCCAAACAGGAGTAGGATCCCTAAAAGGAGGATTGGTATGGAGCAATCCTTTACAGAATTTGCAGAAAACAGGATGAGATGCCAGTGAAGAGGCATTTCCCATTCACAGGAATGTAGAAACAGCTGACAAGTGTCAGGGTTTTATTTAACTCCAAAAATTGATTAGCGTTTTGCTCATAAAAGTGCTAAAACATTGTGAAAATGCATAGCACTTGCCTCACTGTGTTTAACAAACATAACACTTCTAGAAAACCTATATAAATACTTTCTGTACAGTAAACATTGTTCCAAGAAAAAAAACTGTTAATCAATTATTTTAAACCCTGAGTGTACTTTCATGGTAGCTGGTCTGAGGCCAAAGACATTAAGATGAACCATATAATGCAGAACTGTAGCCAAGTCTGCAGAATCTGGGGATGTGCATTTCTTGGAACACCAAATGCTGAATATTTTCCATTTGAAGTTATACGTTTTTCTGGTGTCAGGTTTTCGAGTTGCTTTGAGAATGTCCAGAATCCCCTGAGACAAATGCAGGCTTGCATATTCTAGCTCTTCAAGAGCCATGCCTTGAGATTAAGAGACCAAAGGTCGGGGTACCAAATCCTCCCCTGAGAGGAGGTTAACAGGTTGTGATTCTTGGAAAGACATATGGGAAGATGGACTGCTAAGGACAGCAATAGAGGATACCAAGGCTGCCTGGCTCAGTATGGAGCAATCAAGATCACTTTGCAAGACTGTGACCTTATCTTGACCAGAACCTTGAATAATAGAGGAACGGGGAGAAAGGCATACAGAAATTTCCCTTCCCAATCCAGAAGTAGAGCATCCAGGGGGCCTGAACTCAAGACTGGGGGTCTGCAACAGAAAAGAGGAAGTTGGTGATTGTCTGGGGCTGCAAATAGATCTATCTCTGGAGTGCCCCACCTTGAAAAAATCACCTTTAACACTAGGGAATCCAGGGGTCATTCATGATGGCCCTGAGAAATCCTCCTCAATGCATCTGCTAGCACATTGTCCTTTCCTGGAAGGTGGACTGCTTCCAGAGATGTCCAAAGGGAATAAGCCATGGACCATAACTTCATGGCTTCTATACACAAGGCAGTGGACTGAGTGCCTCCCTGCTTGTTGATGTACCACATGGTGGTAGTGTTGTCTGTCCTGACCTGAACCACCTTGTTCTGTACTGAGTCCAAGAAAACTTGTAGAGCCAGGTACACTGCCCCAAGCTCCAGAAGATTGATGTGAAGTAGAGACTCCTGAGGGGACCAGACTCCCTGTGTAGTGAGGACTCCCAAGTGAGCTCCCCACCCCAGTAGAGAAGCATCTGTGGTTAGAACCACAGAGTGAGACTGAGTGATGAATGGGACTCCTTGTCTGAGGTTGTCCTGATCCAACCACCATTGGAGAGCTTGGATCAGAGTCTGAGTCACTGGAATTAGTTTGGTTAGAGGATCTTTTTTCTGAGACCAAAAAGCCCTCAAGTGGAACTGGATGTCTATCATCTGAAATCTGGCCCCTTGTACCACTGCAGTTGAGGCTGCCATGTGGCCCATGAGTTGAAGAAAATGCCTTGCTGGTCGATACACCAGAAGGCGAAAGGAAGAAGCCAGGTCTATAAGGGCCTTTGCCCTTGCCAGAGGGAGAAAGGCTCTTGCTTTGACAGCATCCAACTCTACCCCTATGAAGATCACTGTTTCAAGAACTGACTTTGGAAGATTGAGGAGGAATCCTAAAGAAGTGAGCAAAATTGCTGGGTCACTTGCAGGTTTGACTTGACTTGGTCTGGAGGCTGACCCACAATGAGCCAGTCATCCAGGTATGGAAATATGGAAATGTTTTGTCTCCTTAGAAAGGGCACTACTAACATTAGGCATTTTGTGAACACCCTTGGTGCTGATGTTAGGCCGAAGGGCATTGCTCTGAACTGATAATGGCTTGAAGGCAGTTCGAACCTTAGGTACTTTTTGTGGGAGCACCTGATAGGAATGTGAAAATAGGCATACTTGAGGTCCAGGGAGGCTAGCCAATCCCCTGGCCTTAGAGAGGGAAAAATTATTCCCAGAGTCACCATTTTGAATTTTATCTTTACTAGGTGCTTGTTTAAGTATCTTAGATCTAGGATGGGCCACCACTCCCCTATCTTTTTGGGGTAAGAAAGTATCTGGAGTACAGACCTTTGCCCCTGTGTGTAGTAGGAACTCTCTCTATGACTCTGAGAGCCAGCAGAGAGGAAACCTCTACCTCTAGGGCAATGGTTTCAGAGATGTTTGCAGTTGGAAAAGACCTGACCTTCAGCTGTGGAAATTATTTGAAGCTGAGGGCTAGTCCCCAGCTTACTACCTCCAGGACCCACTTGTCTGAGGTAACAGACTTCCAGGCCTGTAAATAGTAAGCCAGCCTGCCTTCTACTGGAAAGGGGAGTTGACCTGGGCTGACACATCTGGGTGTCTGCTTGGCAGGAGCCTTGGACTGAAAGGAGGATGCAGCCCTGCTCATCCCCTTACTGCCTCTCCTCTGAAGAACCCCCTCTGAGGAAAAGGAGAGGAAGCCTGTGCCTTATAGAAAGGCCTGTGAAAAGGCCTGCCCCTGCCCCTAGATTGCTGCTTTTGAGGAGTTACCTGCCTTTCCTTGGCCTGCGCACTCCTGTAAATAGTCCTGTATTCATCCATTTTCTTCATATAATTTCCTGTCTGCTCCCCAAACAGAGAATTATCCATGACAGGGAAATCCATGGCCTAAGCCTGGGTGTCCTGTAAGAGGCTAGTACATCTGAGCCAAGCCAATCTCCGAAGAGCCACAGATGTAGCCATAACCATGATGATACATCATTAGAGTCTACAGCAGCAAGAAACTGGATCTTAGATGCCTCTATCCCATCAGCAGCCACCTCCTCCAGCTCCTTGGCCAGCTGGAGGGGAAGCCTGTTTAGCCAGTTGCAGAACAGTAGCCCATCTGGACATCTGGTATCTGGCTATGTAGACCATGTAGTTAGCCTGCCTGAGTCCCAAGGAGGAAGCCATGTACTGTTTTTTAGCCATGGCATCCAGCTTCCTGGAGTCTTTATCTGGGGGTGTGAAGCCAAGGGTATGTTAGCCTTATCGAAGGCTGCAGCCTGCACAACCCCAAACATAGCTGCATTGTTGGTACAAGAACTCTGTACCTGAGTCTGACAGTATGTACCTCTTGTCTACTCGCCTGCCCACAGGAAGTAAAGAATTTGGTGTTTTAAGCAGTCTTTGTGTCTGTTTCCCCAAGGATTTATGGAGGGAACTAGACAATCTTTTTGACTCTGGAATGTCCATCATTTCCACAAAGTCAGGCTCTTCTTGTTCCTCAAAAGCTTCAACCAAGGACAGCTGGAGGGTTTCTGCCACCTTTTTGTAAAACAAAAAGTGTGAAGGGGACTCAGAAAGCCTAGAAGGGGAAACACTAGAAGGCCTGTCTGGGGAGATGTCCGGTTCTGTAGGCTCATCCAGACCTTCAATTCCATCATCATTATCATCATCATCATAGTCTTCATCCCCCTCCAGATCCAGTTCATAATACTCTTCTGGGGAATAGTCCCTACCGAGAGGTGCCGGATCAGCCGGAACTGGAAGAAGCGATTCAACTATACTACTTGCCCTGGCAATTTCTTCGGCAGTTGGGAGATGCGGTTCTGGATCCAAACTGGCCGATTTCTCCTTTTTCTTCTTCTTAACCGGAACCGACCCCTCAGGATTGGCTCTCCTTTTGCCCAAGGGAGTCTCTGGGGCTAACTGCATAATGTCAGAATACAGCAAGACTTCATGTTGTTTGAAACATACAGCTTAGAAGGTCAGTGAGATAAAACACTCTAAAAGAAGCAGAAACAATACCAAACATCAGAAACATGGATACTAACTTATATAAAAGAAAAGGACCTAAACACGTTACACAAAGCTCAGTCAGTCTGCCCTTTATGAGAGCTGAAAACAATTTGTACAATTTTTACAGCTGCAGTGGGCAGAGCCCTGCAGACATTTTGCATGTACAAAATGGCATACATCATGTTTTATGTCAGTGGAATTGGCTGAAGGTGTGATTAGTCTGCTCTGCCTGACCGTCCTCCAAGAAGCAATCTGCCTGTTGTCCCTATGGACTGCAGCACTGCACTATTTCACAGTGGGATTTTTTTTTTTAATGGTGGGCATTTTTTTAAAGACATTTCTGCATCCTCCTCCCCTTGCATAGCAAGCCGATTCGGGATCCCTGCCATTTCTGTCCCCTTCCTGTCCCCACCCAGAGCAGTGTTGCGGGAATAAGTAAATCAGCTCATTTTCAGTGACCTGAGACCAAACGTCATTCATCTGGCATAAAAGAAATTTGTAAGGAGAAAACACTGTTTTCACATTTGTGGCACACATGTATAAAGGGCTTCTTGGCTGTAAACCCCTGCCCCCAACCAGAACAGTGTTGCCGGAAAAGGTAAATCAGCTTGTTTTCAATGACCTGAGACCAAACATCATTCATCTGGCATAAAATAAATTTGTAAGAAAAAAACACTGTTTTTGTGTTTGTGGCATAAATGTTTAAAGTGCTTCTTGGCTGCAAACTGGACATAAGCAATCTTATATAGTGACTGTTGTTTTAAGGCAAAAGTAGCATATCTTGTTATAAGGTTTGAGAAGCCTATCTGCACTCACAGTGCCACTACAATTGCAGCTTCCTCCTATCACCTTGAAAGTCAGCCCAATTCTAGGATTCATTAGAATTTCAGTAGGAACTCCTTCCAAAACTCAAGATTCAGTGCTTTCAGTACCCCTTCCAAACCCAGTTACTGACAGCGAACTTCTAAATTGTAATGCTGGTAAGCACAAAGCAGTACTGGGTCATTAAAAGGGGCAAAAAGTAACATGAGTTTTGTTTATCAGTTTAAATTAAAATAAAACAGAAACAAGAAAAAACCAAAACCTGAGAACACCACTATGCTGACAGCTGCAGGGAACACAGCAGCACTGCTGTGTGGGGATCACTTTTGGAAATGTGCACCTTAATACTGATCAGCACAAAATTTGATTTCTGCACACTACCATTATATTGCATTGAGAGGTACCTCATTTTGTCTTCTCCTTTATTGTGAGTGCTTTTTGTTAAATACATCTAAACTGAAGGAAAAACAGACCTCTTCAAGTTGCTCATTTTGGCAATTAAAAAAATTTGGGTTAAAGTTTTGTTAGAAAATATAAGGCTTTCCATTGGCACGTCATGATCCTGCAAGGCTTTTTATGTGATAGGAGAGGGCCGCATAATTCGTATCTAAGATGCTATCTAAATATATGCTGGGTGCTCCGGCGCCCTTTCCATTGGCACAGAGAAGCTATGGAATTTTACATGCTGAAGCTCAATGTCTCAAGTAATGGTAGCTTGAAGTTCTTGCCCAAGAATTCAGATGGCCAGGATAAACCGTTCAAATGAAAAACCTTGCAGAATCACTGGTAAACCTTATATTTAGTGACAAAACTTTAATACAAACTTTTTATTTGCCAATATGAACAAATCAAAGAGGTCCATTTTCATTCAGTTCAGTGCTATTTAGCAAAAGCACTCACAATAAAGGAGATGACAAAGACAGACGATAAAATTAGGAGGTACAAAAAAACCCTCAAAAAGCTGTTATTTAAAATATAATAGAAAGTGGAATCAGTTAGCATTCACATTCAGCCCTATGCTAGGCATACAGGGCATACATTCATGCATCACTGACCAAAAAAGTCAAATGAGGATGGAAAGCCTTATCCATTCTGACATTTATATGTAATCTGTCTTGAGTTAATTAGATAATTAAACACTTGTGCCAATATAACAATTTTCTCCCATTGCAAAAGTGCTGTTCTAATAAATTGCACAAGGAAACATGAGGTTATTAAAAAGTCTTTCTACTCATTAAGAGCCAGTATAAAACATCAAGTTGAAACTTTACCAAATATATATAATACTGTGTGTAGAGATTTCATTAAAACAAAATACAGCACAACTCTATAATCCTAGTTTGCATCTGAAAACAAAAATTAAGTCTGAGCTGATATTAAAATTCATGCTGGACTTGTTAGGTCTGGATTAATAGCAATATAACAGTGCAAACAAAATGTTTACTTTAAATATATTTTTTAAGCAGTGCCATGCAGTTCTTTTCCTCCCTCCCCTCTGACTAAGGAGAAAGCAAAATCAGTCAGCATGAAGTGTTATTTCCAGCTCCCAAAAGGGAGCTGCTGCCTGCTTCTCTCTGCAGCGTTGACAGATGCACTGAGTTTAAGAGTGTTGGACAAACAGGTTTCATGGTTTAACTCCTGTGACAATCCCTGTTCATGGTTTTATGCCTAAATAACAAATGCTGAATGCCACTACTTTTTATTTTTTTTTCAAAGGGGCATGTTAGATTTCTGAAAGGAGCAGCTGTTTGATTTACAACCATGATCATTTCAAAGACACTCCGTTTCCAGCAGTCTTGCTCTTATTTGAAGAACCAGCTGGTTCATTTCAGTGTGCATCACATTTAAACAATGTGCAACAAGTTGTTTTCTTTATACAAGAAGATGGAGAATAATTTTTTTTGTAGATTAAAACAATCTGTACTATGGGATCTGCTGTACCATTTTGTTTATACTAGACAGCGAGGGTTCATTGCTTTCTCTAACTTCCTCACTGCAGATTGAATTTATTTAAATAATATTGTTACTTGAACTGTGAGGCCAAACTGTTCTGATGTTTTTACCTGCTGTGGCCATCTGTCTGCTCACATGGATGTGCTGGTGGGCAGGTGGATCTGCGACCAGGACTGGTGGTGGTGAGGTGGGCTCTTGCAATGTCCTTGTTCCTTCCCTTTTCCCAACCTATATTATAATAAATGAGAAAAGGAAAGAATACAGAACGGAGCATTTAGGCTAAAAATAGTGCAGTGTAACTAGGGTTACGCTGCTGCAGCCCTAAAAATAGAGTCCTCTGCAGTTCATTATCTGTCAAAACAGAGAACAGCAGGACCGGCTGGTAATGGAAAAGGGAAAGTAAAAGTGTAGGCAAGTTCAATAAATAAACTACTTTAGCTTTAAATGGTACTGGATTTGAACCTGGAGGCAGAAGATGATTAAAGCACTAAGAGTTTGCATCAGCGTGACTGATAGGTGGGGGCAAGGACTGATCGCAGTGTGGGCAGTGTGCTTGATAAGCAGTGTAGACAGTTCCTCCTCCTGCCTTACTTGTATATGGATTTTTTTTATTTATTTTTGACTTGGGGACATTTTACCTAGTATTGCCTCTGTATCTATAGTTACCCCCCCCCACTCCCCCCATATAGGCTATGGATATTTGCCCCCAACCCCACCCAATATAGACAGCCACTCACACTTTTACTAAACTTTTTTCTTTCAATTTTGAGTGCGATCACGCAGCACCTAACTAGCAGATACAGGAGAAGAGCAAGAGATTGAGGCATATGCACACAAATGGTGAAATAGCATACTGGCTATTGTGTAGCATACAGGCTAGACAAGGAAAGCTGCTCATTCTCTCTTTAATTTTTGATGGATTACAATCAGCAGTTAACAGACTGAGTGGGGGAGCAGGAGAACATAGGCACGCACTGTCTGCACAGGGAACAGGAAGTTGCAAGAAGGAAATATTTTTTAAACATTTATAGCTCGAAAGGGCCAGATGAATTTGCATACGTCATCTTTAACCCCATATAGGTCCATAGGGCTACAGACCGATAAATATAGAGTAGTAGCCAGCTCACCAGTAGCATTTCCACTTTGTATCACAACTCCCAGGTCAGATTAAATCAAATCAAGACCAAGAGGCTCCATTCAATATAGGAGTCCATCGTAACCTAAGTGGCTCTATTTAAAAGTAAGAGACCCTCTTCTTATTTGAGCAACAAGATAATAGGATAACTTTTTTTTTAACCAGGAGAGACACACTAAGCTGAAAGTTTGTTTCCAAGTGTGACCTAGGAGCACAGGGAAGTTAAGTGACTTGCTCAAGGTCACACAGTCTGCAACAGCGCAGAGGTTTAAGGCTCTGAGCTGCAAATCTAGAGACCTGGGTTTGAATCCCACAGCCCCCACTTACATACTGTGTGACCCTGAGCAAGTCACTTAACTTCCCTGTGCTCCAAGGTTGCACCTGTAAAGCTTTCAGCTTAGTGTGTCTCACCTGGTTAAACAATTGAGGGGGGTGTGGCTGAGGGATTCAAACCCAGATATCCAGGTTTACAGCTCAGAGTCTTAAACTGCTGCAGTATGCTGCCTTCACTCCACAATAACCAATCCTTCTAAACGCTCTAAACCTTTTTTGTCGCATAGTTAAAAAAGCGCCAATTAAAGAGTTTTATTCAATATGGTCAATTAAGTTCAAGGGGGAAGTTTGCAATCTCCGCTCAGTACTACAGTTTCAAGGCCAAATCAATCACTCTTCAAGCAAGAACTGGGTTAGAACATACCTCCAAAAAGAGTCCTCACACCAATCCCATCAAATAGGCATGGAACATTACCTCAATATTTGTAGACAGGACTGGTTTACCATTAACAATGAGCCTCTGTCGATTTTACTGTTCAGCTGTTCTGAGTCTCCCCATTCTGAGGGTCCATATCACTTTTCCCAACCCTTTTCAAAATCCAAGGCATAGCAATGACAGCTTACAAGCAGGAATCTGGTCAACTTTCCATTGTTTTTAACAGATGAATATAAGGGAGTGGAAAGGTGGGGCAGCAATACAAAAGACTGGTGTAAAAAAAGAATGTGGTAATCTATTTATTTAACCTAAAAAAAATTATCTGAAAAAGCAGTGATAAAACACAGACTAAGTGACAAAAAAAACTGGCACTTAACACCTTTACCCTTTGCACAATTTGCATGAACAATTTCTGCTCTGCATCGGTTTTCTACTTTGTTCTCTCTTTTTTATTTATTTATTGTTTTAGAGACTGGTGGTGAAGAGGAAAGGAAAACTGGTCAGTTGAAGACTGCAGTCTGGCTGATAATGTCACTACAGTGAAAGCAGTTAATAAATAAGCCAGAATGCGAGAGACAGCACCATGTCTTTTTCCTACAGCTTGCTCTGTAAACACAGAGGGCAGGATTCACAAAGAAGATGTGCCCAGTGCATCTCGGATGCTCCAGTGCAGGGGAGATGCACTGAGTGCAAAATGGGCTAGTCACAGAGGAGGCACAGGAAGATGCCCCCAGCACATCCCCTCCATAAATAGCACAGGTGCGCCCAGCCCAGGATGCCCCAGAGCATCCCAGGCTGCACAGGCACATCCCCCATGACAGGCTGTGAGCCCATTGGGGCAGGCATCTCAGGATGCCCTGCGCCCAAAAATGCGATTCACAGCCAGGGGCATGCAAATGAGGCCATTAGGCATGCATAGTGCAATAGGACCATTTGCATGCCATTATGGCTCCATTTGCATAGCGCCATCTGGGATGCCCCAGCGGAATGCACTGAAGTGTGTCCACCATCCCTCCCCCGCCCAACCTAGCCCAAGCCATGCCGTTCCCAGCGGCATAGAAAATAATGGACCCCCAAGCCCCTGTACAAAGCTGCTCCGGTGGCATCAACAGTGCCGAATCCCCCGCCCCAAGCCCCATAATGTAGCGCTCCCGGCAGCAGTAGTAACAATGTTGTCCCCCGAGCACCCATACAATGCTGCTCATGGTGGCGAATGTAATGTTGGACCCCATCTCAGCCCCAAGCTCTTGGTAATGCTGCCTCCTGCGGCAGTCTGCCGGTGCAGTCAGCCCCCCCAAGCACCCCCAACCACTGGACCCAAATCCACTATACCTGCAGAGATAGTGCTGCATTCCGCTGGCCCACAAGAAAAAACCTTAGTAATGTTGTTTCTTCTAAAGGAGTCTTGCTATATTCTGACATATGCAGTGAGTCCCAACCTTCGAACTGCCCCGGAGATGAAAGAGTTAACTTTCCATGCCAGGCATGGAAAGCTGAGCTCGAGCTCAGTTGAGACTCTGTCTGTTGTTCTTCAAAATCAAACTGTCAGATCTTTATGAGCTAAACTCACTAAGGTCCTGTGTGGAAGCTGTAAACCTACACTAGCCAACTGGCTACTAAACATAAAACACATTCTTTTGGTCCCAACACAAAGACTCAAGTCAGGAGACCCAAAAATGAAAACACAACACCCACTCACCCCAAAAATAGAAGGGGTGAAACAAAAAGGTGGGCACCTACTATGTGCCAACACTGCACTGCACACCCACATCCCAAAAACAGAGGTTCTGAGAGGGGCAGGCAGGAGGAGGTCAGAATATAGCAAGACTCCATTAGAAGAAACAACATTACTAAGGTGAGTAATTTTTTCTTCAAACAACATAAGTCTTGCTATATTCTGACATATACAACTACTAAGCAGTACCTCCATGGAGGAGGGACAGAACCTACTTAGGAAATAGGCTCTGAAGCATCAGTTGTGTTAAACCAAGCATCACTCCTAGCCTGAATGTCCAGGGAGTAATGCTTGGTAAAAGTGTGACCTGTTTTCCAGGTAGCTGCTTGACATATCTCTAGAGTAGGGATGTCCCTGGCAGCAGCCAAGGAAGCAGCTGTACCTCTGGTAGAGTGAGCTCTCAGGCCTGAGGGAGGAACCTTACCCAGTTTTTCATAGCAAAATTGGATACAAGAGACAATCCACCTGGCAATGGATCTTTTAGTGGCAGGTTTCCCTTTACCAACCTCACCATAAGTGAGGAACAGTTGGAGGGAGTCAAACCTGTGACCCTTGGTACGCTCTATGTAGTAACTAAGGGCTCTTTTCACATCTAAACTGTGCAGTCTCCTCTCGCCAGAGGAGGAATGGTCAGTGAAGTACACTGGAAGAGACATAGATTGATTAAGGTGGAAATCTGAAACCACCTTAGGCAAGAACTTCCTGTTAGTCCTGATGACCACCTTATCTCTATGAAAGGAGATAAAATCAGGCTCCACTGACAAAGCTTGTAATTGTAATTGTAAATGCGTCTGGCAGAAGTGATGGCTACCAGAAACACAGTCTTCCAAGTCAAGTACTTAAGCTCTGCTGAAGACAAAGGCTCAAAAGGGGGTTGCATAAGCTGAGCAATGCAAACATTGAGGTCCCAGGCAGGGGCAGGATCCCTGAACGGAGGGTTGGTGTGAAGCAATCCCTCAAAAAACTTGGAGAAAACAGGGCGAGCTGAGAGAGAAAGAGGGCTTACCTGCTGAAATGAAAGCAGACACAGCTGCCAGATGCACTTTCAGTGTAGCTGGTCTCAGCCCCAAGCTATTTAAATGAACCATATAATCAAGGACTGTGGGCAGATCAGCATATTCTGGGGAAATATGCTTCCCAGAGCACCATATGGAAAATCTTTTCCATTTAGAATTATAAGTAGCCCTGGTAGAAGGTTTCTAGAAGCCTTCAGGATATCCATTACACCTTGGGAGAGGTGTAAATCAGCAAACTCTAACTCTTCAAGAGCCAGGCCTTGAGATTGAGAGATTTGAGGTTCGGGTACCAAACCATCCCCTAAGCACAGGTTAACAGGTTGTAACTCCTGGGAAGACACAGGGGAAGATGGACTGCTAAGGACAGTAGGAGTGGATACCAGGGCTGTCTGGCCCAGTCTGGAGCAATCAGGATCATCTTGCAGGGTTGAGATCTGATTTTGACTAGCACTTTGAACAGGAGAGGGAAGGGAGAAAGCATAGAAAACTTCCCTTTCCAATTGAGAACTAAGGCATCCAGGGGGACTGAGCCCAACACTGGGGGCCTGCAGCAAAAAAGGGGAAATTGGTGATTGTCTGGGGTTGCAAAAAGATCTATCTGTGGGGTGCCCCATCTGGAGAAAATTACCTCCAAGACCAGGGGGTCCAGTGACCATTCATGATGGCCCTGGGAAATCCTGCTGAGAGCATCTGCCAGGACATTGTCCTTGCCTGGGAGGTGAACTGGGAGTAAGCCAGAGACCACAACTTCATTGCTTCAGTGCACAAGGCCGTAGACCTAGTGCCTCCTTGCTTGTTGATGTACCACATTGTGGTAGTGTTGTCTGTTCTGACCTGTACAACTTTGTTCTGAACAGATTTGGAAAAGGCTTGAAGTGCTAGAAATACTGCTCTGAGCTCCAACAGATTGATGTGGAGCAGAGATTCTTGAGGGGACCACAACCCCTGGGTGGTGAGGTTGCCCATGTGAGCCCCCCTCCCCAAGAGGGAGGCATCTGTAGAAAGGATTAAAGAGTGAGACTGAGTGACAAAGGGGACCCCTTGTCTCAGATTGTTCTTATCCTGCCACCACTGCAGGGCCTGGATCAGGGTTCGAGTTACTGGGATCAATTTGGTGAGAGGGTCCTCCCTTTGAGACCAAAAGGCTCTCAAATAGAACTGAATGTCCCTCATCTGAAATCTTGCTCCCTGCACTACTGCTGTAGAAGCAGCCATGTGCCCCAGGAGCTGTAGAAAATGCCTTACTGGTCGAGACACCTGCAGGGTGAATGAAAAGGCCAGAGAGACCAGGGTCCTTGTCCTGTCCAGGGGAATGAAGGCTCTGGCCTTCTCTGTGTCTAGCTCTGCACCTATGAAGGTGAGGAGCTGGATAGGTTCTAGAACTGACTTTGGAAGATTTAGAAGAAAACCCAAAGAGGTGAGCAGTTGCTGAGTTACCTGTAAGTGTGACTTGACTTGGGCTGGGGACTGGCCTACTATGAGCCAGTCGTCCAGGTAAGGGAAGATGGCAATCTTCTACCTTCTTAGAAAAGCAACTACTACTGCCAGGCATTTTGTGAATACCCTTGGAGCAGATGTGAGGCCAAAGGGCATTGCTCTGAACTGGTAATGGCCTGAGGGGAGCTCGAACCTGGGGTACTTTCGATGAGAGCTTCTGATGAGAATATGGAAGTAGGCATCCTTGAGGTCCAGGGACACCAGCCAGTCCCCTGGCCTTACAGAGGGTAGAATAATTCCCAGAGTCACCATTTTGAATTTTGGTTTTAAAAGGTGCTTGTTTAAGTATCTGAGATCCAGGATGGGCCGCCATTCTCTTGTCTTTTTTGGGGTAAGGAAGTACCTGGAGTACAACCCTTTGCCCTGGTGTAGTGGTGGAACCCTTTCCACAGCTCTGAGAGCTAGGAGGGAAGATACCTCTGCCTCTAGGACAAGTGCCTCTGAAGGATTTTCAGGTGGAAAGGATCTGGTTCTCATCTTTGGAAACTTTTTGAAGCTGACAACCAGTTCCTGGCTTACTACTTCCAGGACCCATTTGTCTGATGTCAGAGACTCCCAGTCCTGGACAAAGTAAGCCAGCCTGCCCCCTACAGGTAGCTGAGAATCGGCCCTGGCAACCCCATCAGGGTGCCTGCTTGGCAGGGGCTTTGGGCTGAGGGGTGGAAGCAGGCCTGCTTGTACCCGTCTGCCTCTCCCTAAAGAACCCCCTCTGGGCATAAGCAGAAAGGAGGCCTGGGCTTGGTAAAAGGCCTATGAAAGGCCTGCCCCTGCCCCTTGGAAACTGCTGTTGAGGAGTGGCCTGCCTTTCCTTGGCCTGTGCTCTCCTATAGGTGGTCCTATATTCATCCATTTTCTTCATGTAATTCTCTGTTTGCTCCCCAAACAAAGAATTACCAACAACAGGAAAATCCATGGCCTTAGTCTGGGTATCCTGTGACAGGCTAGTACATCTGAGCCAAGCCATTCTTTGAAGTGCCACAGATGTAGCCATGACTCTAGAAGACACGTCATTGGAGTCTACTGCAGCATGGAATTACACCTTGGATGCCTCAATACCATCAGCAGCCACCTGCTCCAGCTCCTTGGCAAGCTGGCCAGGGACCTGTTTTGCTAGGGCCATAACAGAGTCCTATCAGGATTTTTGATACCTAGCAGTATAGGCCATATAATTGGCCTGTCTGAGTCCCAAGGATGCTGCCATGTACTGTTTCTTTGCCATGGTATCAATCCTCCTGGAGTCCTTGTCCGGGGGGTGTGAAGCCAAGGGAATGTTTGCCTTATCACAGGCTGCAGCCTGCACTACCCCAATATGGCTGCATTGTTGTGTAAGGAACTCCGTGTCTGAGCCTGACAATGTATACCTCTTGTCCATTCTTTTATCCACAGGAGGTATAGTGTTAGAAGTCTTTAAAATGTTAAATGTCTGTTTCCCAAAAGATTTGTGCAAGGGAATAGACAGCCTCCTAGACTCTGGGATATCCATCATTTCCACATAGTCAGGCTCCTCCTGGTCATCCACAGCTTCTTCCATAGGAAGCTGGAGGGTTTCAGCCACTTTTTTATAAAACATGAAATGGGAGGGGGACTCAGAAAGCCTAGGAGGAGACACCCCTGAAGGTCTGTCTGGGGAGATGTCCGGGTCAATGGGCACATCCAGACTTTCAAATCCACATTCACTTTCCTCATACTCCTCTTCCTCCTCCTCCGGTTCATAAAACTCCTCTAACTCATACTCTTGAACCAGTGGAACCGGCTGAACTGAGCGCCTGCCTGATGGTGCCGGTTCGGTCAGAACCGGGGAAAGCGACTGAACAATTTTGATCTCTTTGGCTATCTCTTCAGCGGTTGGAGAGGAAAGTTTTGGCTCCACACCAGCTGATTTTTCTTTTCTATTTCTTTTAGCCAGAACTGACTCCTCAGAATTG
The DNA here is from genome assembly GCA_016271365.2 of Neoceratodus forsteri. Taxonomy (NCBI): domain Eukaryota; kingdom Metazoa; phylum Chordata; order Ceratodontiformes; family Ceratodontidae; genus Neoceratodus; species Neoceratodus forsteri. The sequence goes on from CM057459.1 coordinate 278,064,612, forward strand.
GCTCTCCTTTTGCCCGAAGAAGTCTCGCCCTGGTCAGAGGGCACTCCTTCTGGTTCAGTATGAACTGAACCAGGCTGGCCATCCGGTTCAGCGGACTTTTTGGCCTCCCTTTCCCTGAGCCTACCAGATCTCTTTTCTAGGGTAGCTGCAGGGAAATTTTTGCAAATCTGGCAGTCTGCATTGAGGTGGTCAAACCCCAGACAATAAACACAGGTGGTGTGGGGGTCAGCCTTGGCAAAGACTTCTCCACACACACTGCAGTGTTGAAACCCAGTGGGTCCAGTTTTTCTTTTGGGTTTCTCAGACATAGTGCCAGTCCTAACCAAACTTACCCTTTTATGGCAATCCGCCGGGCAAGACCCTCTTATCAGTTCCCAACCATGTCACGAGTCATGGAAAAAACCCGTAATAAAATCCATTTTTTTTAGAACCGATAAGAACCGGTAACCACACTCTAAATCACAAATTAAGATTTTTTAAACAACTTGATCAGTTCAAACCGAACCGATAAACCGTTTACAAGTTCCACACAGAATAGAATTAATGTAAAACCTATCTAGTACTCACAAATACCACAGACAGAGACTGAACCGACAGGTTGCAGTTTAAATTCGGTCGAAAACGGAGAAAAACGGTACTTTAACCGACAAAATGAACCAAGCAGAAGGAGTGATCTCCGAAGCGACTGTTCAGTGAGGCAGAGTAAAGAATCTGACGGTTTGAGTTTGAAGAACAACAGACAGAGTCTCAACCGAGCTCAAGCTCAGCATTCCATGCCTGGCATGGAAAGTTAACTCTTTCATCTCCGGGGCAGTTCGAAGGTTGGGACTCACTGCATATGTCAGAATATAGCAAGACTTCATGTTGTTTGAAACAATACACCACCCAAACGCTTGTCACACATTGTGACTGCTCCAGTGCTATGGAATCGTACAATGGTGTACAACAATCGAAACTCCATATGTGACATAAGTAGACTATAGTATCTGGAATGTCATCCAATGGTTTGTACTGCCTAATAGTAGCCAAGCCACCAACCCACCCCTCACCCCCCACCCCAGCAGGGTCCCACTGTCGGCGGGTAGCTCAACCCACCCGCATACCACCACGGCCGCCCGCCGACTGAGCCATCTGAGAATGACAGCCATCATATAGGCTTCTGTATGATAGCTGTCATTCTCAGACAGTTCAGTCAGCGGGTGGCTGTGGTGGTATGTGGGTGGGTTGAGCTGCCCACCAACAGCAGGACCCTGCTGGGGTGAAGCAGGGTGGGTTGGGGGCTTGGCTACTATTAGGCACTACAAACCATTGGATGACATTGCAGATACTATAGTCTACTTATGTCACATATGGAGTTTCGACTGTTGTACACCACTGTATGATTCCATAGCACTGGAGCGGTCACAATATGTGACAAGCGTTGGGTGGTGTATTGTTTGTGGGCCAGCGGAATGCAGCACTATATCTGATGGTATGTCAGATTTGGTTCCAGCGGTCAGGGGTGCTTGGAGGGGTCATTGCACTGGCAGACTACCGTGGGAGGTGGCATTACTAAGGGCTTGGGACTGGGAGGGGGGTCCAACATTACATTCGCCACCAGGAGCGATATCGTACAGATGCTGGGGGGGGGGGGAATGTACAGCCACAGCCGCCAGGTGCTGCTTTGTACAAGGGCATGGGGGGGTTTGCCATTTTCAATACTGCCACCGGGAGTGGCATTGTACGGGGCTTGGGGCGGTGGGGCACACTGGACTGCCAGGGTGGACGGGTACCCATGCTTCTGCCCACAGTGCGGCAGCCTGCCTGTAGGTGACCCCCAGCATAAGTCTATTTTTCTAGACTTATCTTTCTGTGATGCATCCCTGGACTTGCCCTGGGTTTGCATCACAGAATTGGGCTGTGAATCAGGCTGAGCCCGGTATGCATGGGCATGCACCTCCACACAGCCCCTCTGGATGCACCTCATTGCATTACTGGTGGTATGCAGCACATCAGGGATGCGCCAGTGCATCGGAGTTGTGCCGGCGCATTGGGGTTGTGCCTGAATCACTCTTGGGCACATTTTGGGGCTGCCCTGATGAATCTTGGATGCGCTGGACGCATCCCTTCTGTGAATCCTGCCCCATGTGTGAAATTAGCTCACACCTTTACCCTTTGCACAATTTGCATGAACAACTTTTGCTCTGCATCTGGTTTTCCACTTTGTTTTGTCTTTTTTACTAATTTATTGTTTTAGAGACTGGTGGTGAAGAGGAAAGGAAAACTGGTCAGTTAAAGCTAATAAATAAGTCAGAATCTGAGAGACAGAACAGCATATTTTTCCTACAGCTTGCTCTGCAAACAGTGTGTGAAATTACTTTTCCCACTCCCTACAGCAGCAAATTTAATCAGTTTAAGCAGTGTGTCCTAGTCTTATTTCATTTATTATTTTTAAATATTTTAGCAAAAAAAAAAATAATAATAATCTGAGCAAGAGATTGCAAGATGTTTTATTCTTGCCCATACAACTTGGTTTCACAGTGTGAGATCATTTCTTCACCTACCCCACTGCAGCACGTTGATCCACAAGCCTTGTCTGTCACTACTACAGTAGTCTTCTTTATTAACAAAACGCGTTAGCTAGGCAAGGAAATTTCAGTTGTTGTACTCCCCCTAGACATGAGCTCCCTTCAAAGTGTGAGCCCCGCCAGCAGCATTGTCAAAAGTGTCTGTATATAATCTGTTGCTTCAGCTGAGTTAATTCTTTTAGAAAATGTGCTTTATTTTTTAAGAAAAACAAAATAATTAAAGTAGCATTGGAAACATTTCCTCCATTGGGGACTGTATGTCCTGTATTGCACACCAATGTTTTCCTCTCACTTTATTAGTTTGTGGTTTACCTACAGCCTAAGTCTTGAATGTATTGACATGTGCTGTTTTGGGCGCAATTAAAATCATGAAGTCTAAAATCTTAAGGTCTCTTACAGTGGAAATAAAACATTTATTTTATAATACATAAAGCAAGTATGAGTACAGTAGTAAGTACATATGCAGTGTATGTGTATCAAGAGTGTCCCTGCTGATTGTGGGCATGTCTTGGGTGTGGTGGCAGATTTGGGGGGGGTGGAACAGACTGAAGAGCAAATATTTAAAAGACACTCTGCATATGTTCATAATAAAATATGATAAAAAATAAATAAAATGGAAAACCCGCTGTGATTAGAACATGTTGCTGAGTGTTTTAGCACTGATACAATGATCATGAACCAGCAAATATAAATATACAGTTCTAACAAAACACACAGACTCTAAATAGATGTTTTTTTTACCAAGAGAGACGCACTAATCTGAAAGCTTATTTACAGGTGCAACCTGGGAGCAAAAGAAAGTTGAGTGACTTGCTCAGGATCACACAGTATGCAAGTGGGGGGCTGTGGGATTCAAATCCAGGTCACCATGTTTACAGCTCAGAGCTTTAAACCACTGTGCTATACTGTATAATACTTAAACATATCTTTAAAATACTTTATGGAGTTTATTTTTTTATTATTTCTTAAGTTTTACATATTGAACGAAAAAAGAAATATATGTAGCAATGCAATGGATAATCTAAGAAAAAAATCTGGGCTCTTCATTTCCTTTAGGCTGAATTGTCTGACAGTTTAGGATGATTTCAATGTGTGGGTGTGGTTGTCTAGGGGAAAACAGAGCAAAAAGAAACTCCTACTGTAATTAGACTTCCTCACTTCTCCCTGCTATAAACCAGAAAATAAGTTTAATTTATCTCCGGTATCTGACATATTGACAAATTCACTAACTTTTCACATATACAAATGTAACCCCCCATCACCCAGGGTTACTAGAATCCCAGTAAGACCTAGTGGTAGGCAGGGAAGGCAGCTTGTGAAACTCCAGTTAAATGGATTTCACACTGTCTCACTCTGTTCTCAGTCTCAGCTGAGACTGAGGGATGACATCATTTTAGAACTGTTGCAGCTGCATAAGCCACACTGGAATGTTGCAGTTGGAGGTTAGAGTAGAACGCTGGGGGATTTGAAAGAGTCTGTGTGCAGTCTGAGAGAGAGACTGTAGTGCAGCAGAGTGTGTGCAGGCTCTCAGAGCTTTAAGCTCTGTTTCAGATCTACTTTTGTTCAAGGTGTGTGGTTCCACCTGAAGAGGAACACAGGAACTGATAATCGAAGTGGTGGAGACCGCTCTCAATGGTTCAGAGCCCCATCCCTGAGGGGATGGAGGGAAGGTGTTTGCCTGTTTTCCAGGGGTAACGCCCATGGGTCTGGCTAAGGGAAAGAAGCTGCCTGTCTGAGTTGTGCTGAGGCACCAGAAGTTCTGAGTGGGAAATTCCTTGAGGAGGAAACTCCTGTGGGGCACCTGCAACCAAAGGATGAGTTCGCTCTGAAAAAGGGTCAAGTGTTTTCACCTGCAACAGAAGGAAACTAAAGGGACTGTTACTGTGGGGTCAGGAAAAGACAGCTAAGTACAGTTGGAAGATATGGGGATTGGACTGCTTAACTCAGTGGGGGGTCTAGAGTAATGGACAAAGCCACTTATAAGTATGTTCAAGGTCAGCACAAAATGGAAAGAAAGAATGCGGGGACTGGACTGCTTAACCTGTGGGGGGTCTAGAGTAATGGACAATGCCACTTATTTTTAAGTATGTTCAAGTCCAGCACAAATGGGAAGCAAGACAAGTAGACTGAATATGAAATACATTTAGTAAGAATCTACACAGCAGAGTGCTAGAGGATGAGGTGTCTATGGTCCAGAGAAATGGCCAGGTATGAATTGGGGGGTCTCCCACCTCTCGCTCCCACATTAGTAGTAACCAAATTCACCTCTATGGATTTGCTCTGAGACACCTTTTGCTTTCTCTCAGGTACTTGGCCAGTGCCTCAGGAACGTAGCCAGACATGGGATTGAAAGGAAGATTCTCTGATGGAGCCAAGGTTCTCTTAGGTGGTTTAGGGAGCCACCAGAAAATGTTTTCATGTAGTATGGAAGGTGTCCAAGTGGCTGCCAAGGGAGCCGAGCCAGGGTGTAACCCAAAGCAGTGTACAAGTTCAGGCTATGTAACCCAAAGCAGTGTACAAGTCCAGGCTGTGCGCCCAGTGTGTTGTAGAGCATGAGGGCTAAAGTGATGAGGATGTGTTCTGGTCTCTTAATCTGCATTACCAGGAGTGTAGCCCCGTGCGGGTCCATCTATGCTTTGTTTATTCTGTTTGGATGTGAATAAAAAGCCACACTTTAGAATCCCACTTCTGGTATTGGACATTACAGTTACTGCTTCCTGCTTTCAGAATTACTTGGGTGCCCCTGTGCAGAGTAGCCAAACCTAGCCTTTGTGCCAAGTGACCTATTCCTCCCCGAACCCAGCCCACCTGGTATTGCTGTCAGATACAAATGGCATACCGGGTAGGGGTTACACAAATAAGAAAAAACACACTATCAATTTAATATATATTTATTTATTTATTTAAAAGTTTTACCGGGAAGACACACTGAGCAATAGTGTTCGATTCCAGGTGCTTTCTGAGGGAAGGGGGCAGAGGGAACGGTACATACATAAGGCAGTAAAGATCCAATAATTTGCAATAAACAAGGGTAATAAAGTACGTACTTAACAGGAAGCTAGTAGACAGACAGCATATAAGCAGAGCAGTTTTACACCAATTTAGAGCAAAAACAGGAGCAGTGGTAAAAGTAAATCATGAAATAATACAAATAATACAGATGTAATACAGAATTAAACACATATTATTATAAATAATGACCATACATATTTAGTCATTCAAACAACTTTTCTTGTCCTCTTTAAGCTGCCAATATTGAAATCAATTGTGACACTTTTCTTTTTTTTACAACAAATACAGTACAAAATTATCTGGTGGGAGTTCAACCCATGCAACGCTTTGTATACTACTAGACTTAAATCATGCTGGCAATGAACAGCTAAGAATGTATTTTTGGGTGAAATTTTATAAACCAATAAATAAATGCATTAATATATACAATACAATTCAGAATATGCATATTATATATATATATATATATAAAATGTAACATTATGAAGGACATGCCTATATGTTCCTGTACTATTATCCTTGTTTTTTTTTTTTTTTATAAATTAGTAGTCTTTAGTTCAGAAATATTGTTATACTACAGAAATCTACTCTATATATACAGTTCTAGGAATTATGCACTTTTAGAGGGCTGAGATGAGAAAGTATATGTTGCCAGCAGGCAGAACACAAAGCCCCAGTCATGATCAGTATCAAACAATTAGTGCAACAAATGCTATACTTGATTTTGCAGGATTCACATGTATTTTTTTAAATCCTTACAGAATAAACGCACCCACTATGAAAGGAGCCAAACATTACGCATTGAGAACTAGATGTATGCAGCTCAAAAACCTGTGCCTTCTGCCCTACTGTGTGTGTTTTTTTTTCTGTTAACTAATGTAATAAATAGTATTTTTGCAGTTTCATCCTGCTACACTAAGGTTGGTGTGTGTGTGTGTGTGTGTGTGTGTGTGTGTGTGTGTTTTAGCATGATACTGACAAATACTGTTAGGCACTGTGGTGCCTCATATTAGGCTGATATACACTGTGGCACTTCAGATTATGTAGTGGGATTTATTTATTTGTCCATTCGTTCAGTCATATATACATATATATATATATATATACACACACACACACATAATGAGGTACTGGTGCCGGCTTCTTCTCTCCTGCTCTGGCGTCACCACTCTTGCGCTATGTCCTCGTCCAAATCCCCCCTTCCTTGCTTGACCGACGCTATGATGTTACTATGCTCATAATCCTCACCAGCCCTGTTGGTCATTGAATTTATCTCTAACTACCTTGCCCCAGCACTGTATCTGGGTGTACCTTCCACGTAAATGTAAAACTGTAAAATTGTCTTTTCTCCTGTTTTTGTACCTGAATGTATTCATCTGAACCAATTACTGTATCAATGTACCTGTTGTACCCTTTTGTACTCTCCCGGGTCGTTCCTGAAAATAGGCATAAAACTTGTCTAGTGTACTTACCCGGTAAACAAAAACTAACTAAATAAATAAATAAATATATAAGGGATATACAATAGTGAGCTGTCAAATAAATGATTTATCTACACAAGTGCTGTTTGACCTCAGGTAACCTTATGAGTGGCGTAAGCCACAAGTGATACGTTTGAGGTCAAACAGCACGAGTGTAGATAAATCATTTATCTGACAGCTCACCATTGTATATTTCATTTATGCAATAGGGATGCTTTCTGTCAGTGCAAGGACATTTGTTTTTGATTGCTTATCTTTTTTTGCATACGCTTGTTAAAAAAGTGAACACAAAATTGCATTTTCTGCTCTTTTTTTGCTAATTATAAAAAAACCTATAAGGTATCTATAAATGAAATACCACTCATTTTGTAGATAATTTTGTGCTGCTCAACTTTCATGCTCACAGCACTATACTATTTTTTTTCATTTTAAAGTTATTTTCATTTGAATATAGTTAGTACTGGTACTGAGGCTGAACATTCTAAATGAGTTCCGGAGTGATTGTGACATAACTACTATGTATATAAATCTGTGATGATGCATCTACTATGTGTATAAATTAAAATTTTGAATTCATCTCAAAGTAGCTCAGATTTATCACATAGGATTTATGTCCACATCTACTGCATAAATGTATTTATGTGTTCATTTATATGGAGCACTGAACAGCTCCACACACTTCACATTTCAGATTACCCATTAGAATACAATCCCATTATTATGCTTACAATGGTCAAGACTATGTAATTTAAACTCCAGGGGCCATATTCTTACAATACAACACAATTCACAGTAAAAGGGGCATTTTCATACGATATCTTCTTACAATATTGCTCAGAAAAGCACCACAGTATATTTCACCCAAACAGCACACCCTGCATACCCTTATAAAGTTATAGGACTTACACTATGTATACCGTTCTGTTAATTATGCACTTTTAGGGGGCTGAGATGACAGAGTATATGCAGGTAGCAGGCAGAACACAAAGCCCCTGTCATGAACAGTATCAAACATTATGGCCCAGATATTCAGACTGCGCTGGGCAGTGGCACAAGCCTGGCTGCAGCACAATTGGGCTGCACCGGGGCCTGGACCAGACAATATTCAATGGTGATGCACCATGGTGCAGCACCATTGAATATGGCAAGGTCAGTGCACATACTGCACATGGCGCAGTGGCACTGCACCAGCACAAGCCACACAGAGGGAGCACGGGGATGCACCAGTGCAAGTACAGTTGCGCTGGTCTCACCACCCATGATATTCAGCCAGGGGCATGCAAATGAGGCCATAATATATGCAAGGTGCAAATGGGTCCATTTGCATGTGTTGCATAAAGCATCCTGGTGAACTTCACCTGGTGTCCTGTCTAGCTGCTGTCATCAGGGGATGGGTCCCTGTTGGGCTATTGTAACCTCTTCCCCTCCCATAAGCCTGATCGCAGGCTTCTGTAATATTAACATTAACCTGGTGGTCTAGAAACATAGACTTTGATGGCAGATAAGGACCTCTTGGCCAACCTAGTCTGCCCAATTCCCTACCTAGAGGATAAGCTGCAGTCTAGTGGTTCCCTCCCTGTATGCCCGATTGTGGGCTGCTGTAATATTAACATTAACCTGATGGTCTAGTGGTTCCCTCCCAGTACACCTGATTGCGGGCTGTTGTAATAATAAATATTAGCCTGGTGGTCCAGTGGTACCCCCTTCCCCAGCCTCCTACAGAAGACCCTCGTTCACCCAGCACCCTCCTGTCATCGGTGGGAGGCAGCACCCTGCCCACATACTGCCCAGCTGACCACTGAATGACAGAGTACAGTATGATCTGTACACCTATTGGTCCACAGTGTGGACCAATGGTCTTGCAGACCATACTGTGCTACACAGGACCAGATATGTGAATGAACGCATTCATTCACATATCTGGTCCTGCACGTAACTATATGGTCTGCAAGACTCGATGGTCCACACTGTGGACCAACAAGTGTGTACAGATCATACTGTATGCTGTCATTCAGCAGGTAACTGGTGATATGTGAGTGGGGTGCTGCCGCCCGCCAATGACAGGAGGATGCTGGGTGGCAGAGGGTCTTCTGTGGGTGGCTAGGGAAGGGGGTACCACTGGACCACCAGGCTAATATTTATTATTACAACAGTCCATGATCGGGCATACAGGGAGGGAACCACTAGACCACCAGGTTAAGTTTAATAATACAACAGCCAGCGACCAGGCATACGGGGAGAGAACCACTAGACCACCAGGTTAATTGTAATATTACAACAGCCCACGATCAGGCATAAGGAGAGGGAGGGGGGTCCACTAGACTACCAGGGAGGGTCTGGATGCTTGTGGACGGTGCTCCTGCTGGATGGGTGGCCAGCCACGGCTGCTGGCTGTTGTGTTGCACCTTGTAATATACCGCCCACCTGTGGGTGGCCAGCATTTGAGCCTTTTATTTTTGGCTCAGCTTTAAGCACCAGTGTGCAGTGCATGTAGGGGTTGCACCAGCATATGCGCAGCACATCCCGGGCTGACTATCAGGATGTGTCAAAAATGAATGGGCACGCCCCTGCATCTGCACCGCATACGTTACCAATGTGCCCCGGCGCATAGGGAGTTGCACCGTGCAACCTGCCCCTTTGAATATCACGCCAGGGCACATTGGGGGCTGCGCATTGTGCAACCCTGTTGCGTCATGCACAACCCCTTTGAATATCTTGGCCTATGTGTAAAGACCATTGTCAAGCTACCACAGGCAAATACTAAACTTGCTTTGGCTGGATTCATATGTGTTTTTTTTAATCCATACAGAATAAAAGCACCAATAGGAAAGGAGCCAAACATTACAGCTTGAGAAAGTACAGTTACGTAAGAACTTACCATAACAGTAGATCTTCGAGAGAGGCTCTTGCAGTAGGTAATTACATATAGGACTTATGTCGGCCGGCGGCAGGACCCCACGGAAATATTTCTAGCTAGCAGTCCCCCCCACATCAGGTGACGGCGTCAGGCAGCGTCAGTATAAAGGCGGTCCCGGACACCCCTTCCAGTTCTTTTCCCACCACAGGCCCGGAAGGCCCGGACAAGAGAGAAGCAGATATTTCCTCAATGGAAAAGGAGCTGAAAAGCCTAGGGGATGGAGGCGGAAAATTATTACCTGCGAGCCTCTGAAATCTACTGTTACAGTAAGTTCTTACGTAACTGTACTATCTTACTTCAAGAGGGCTCTTGCAGTAGGTAATACATATAGGACAGAATCCCAAGCAGTCTGGAACAAATGAAAGGCACCGGGAGGAGGAACTACTCCAAGAAGTAGCAAACAACCTTGCAAACCTCAAGACAGGAGGCCTTGCAAGACAGCTAACCCAAAGCCTGCTTCTACGGTGAGAGGCAATGTCCAAACTGTAATGTTTCGTAAAGGTATGGACGGAAGTCCAGGTGGTGGCAGCACAGATGTCTGCCGCAGACACATTCTTGAAACAAGCCGCAGAGGCTGCTACTCCACGAGCGGAGTGACCTCTGACTTGACCCAGTAGGGTCCTGTTGTACTTGTCATAACAGAAAGTGATGCAATGAGCCAACCACTTTGATAGGCATTGCTTGGAGACAGCATTGCCTTCCCTTTTGTGAGCAAAAGAGACGAACAACTGATCAGTCTTTCTGAGATCCTTCGTCCTATCGGTGTAGTATCTCAGAATCCTGTGGACATCCATGGTATGCAGCAAGTATTCTCCTTGGTTGGAGTACTGCGTGAAAAAGGCAGGTAACTCAATAGACTGATTTAAGGTAGACTCCGCTACCACTTTTGGAAGAAACTTAGGATTCGTGCGAAGAGCTACTTGTTCTTTGTGAAAAATCAGATAAGGGATTTTACACATAAAGGGCCTGGAGCTTGGAAATTCTGCAAGCAGAGGTAATGGCCACCAAGACGAGCATCTTCCACAATAAGAACTTCAAGTCTGCAGAAGCCGCAGGCTCAAAAGGATGAAGGGTAAGTTTCTTGAGAACAAAGTTCAAGTCCCAAGGGGGAGCAGGAGTCCGAACAGGGGGCCTGAGATGAAAGACCCCTCTGAGAAAGGTCTTCCGATACCTCCAATTGGGCAAATGCTTTATCAGTGAAAGGAACATGGTAGGCTGAAATAGCAGCCATTTGAACCTTCAAAGAGGAGTGACTGAGACCCAGGTCAAAAAGATGATGCAAATAATCAAGCAGAACAGCCACAGGACAGGAGAAAGGCTCCACGTTCCTGGAGGCAGCCCAAATGGAAAATCTCTTCCATTTCATAGCGTAGGTGGACCTAGTGGAGGGTTTTCTAGCCTCCACCAGAATCTCAGAAGATGGAAGATGCCATTTAGAACCTTTTGGTCCAGTTCCCACTCATGTGGCAGAGCCGAAGAACGACTTAGCTTGTCTGCCAGGACATTGTCGACTCCTGGAACATGGATCACCTTAAGAGAAACACCAAAATGAGATTGGGCTAGGTCTGCAGGAGCCATGCATGAAGTTGAAGAGACTTGAGTCCTGGATGGACCAGGGTCCCCTGATCCTGGGTCAGCAATCCTCGAGATAAAGGAAGAGGAGGAACCTCTGAGTATTGTTGTAGAAGAGAGAACCAGATTTGCCTGGGCCAGAAAGGAGCAATCAGAATCATTCTCGCTCCCTCCAATGCAAGTTTCTGCAGCACACGAGGGACCAGAGGATTGGGGAAAAGCATAGAAGAATCTGTCCTTCCAGCTTAGAGACAGAGCGTCGCTCCAGAAAGCGCCTCACTCTGGAGCGAGCGAGCAAAAGGTGGGAAGTTTTGCATTTTGGGAAGAGGCAAACAGGTCTACCTGTGGAGTCCCCCAAAGCTGGAAGATGCCATTTAGAACCTTTTGGTCCAGTTCCCACTCATGTGGCAGAGCCGAAGAACGACTTAGCTTGTCTGCCAGGACATTGTCGACTCCTGGAACATGGATCACCTAAGTTGAAGGTTGTGAAGCGTTGCCCATTCCCAAACCCTCATTGCTTCCCTGCACAGCGGGTAGGACCGAGTCCCTCCCTGCTTGTTGATGTACCACACCACGCACATGTTGTCTGTTTGGACAGCTAGGTGACCGGGAAGGATATATTGGTGAAGGGCCTGGAGAGCATATAGTACTGCTCATGGCTCGAGCACATTGATGTGGACAGCTAACTCCAATCTGGACCATAACCCCTGGGTTCGGTGAGGACCCAGATGGGCTCCCCAACCTTCGCCTGATGCGTCCGTGGTCAGAGTCTGGGAGGGGGGAGGATGAAAGAAGGGGACTCCCCGGAACAGGTTCTCTCGAACCATCCACCATTGCAAGTCTCTTGTCATTGGCAAGGAGATCAGCACCAGATGATCTAGGTCATCTACAAGTTGATCCCACTGAGAGCGGAGAGTCCATTGAGAGATCCTCATGTGGAGGTGCGCACGCAGAACCGTTGGGATGGCAGCCACCATAAGCCCCAGAAGACAGAGCACCGACCTTGCTGGAACCTTCCTGCATTCCGAAAGTAGGGAAATCTGGGACTGGAGGGAGGGCCCCCCCATCTGAAGGCAGGAAGGCCCTGCACACTGTCGTATTGAGGATTGCCCCAATGAACTGGAGTCTTTGGGAGGGGTCCAGAGGAGCCGACGTCCGGCTTATGGGAGATGCCCGGGCCAGTAGGCCACAAGCCTGCGGTGGTACTGGGGGCAGAAGCCTCCTTTTGCCCGGAGGCACACAAAGGGCTCGAATGCGAACCATACGGGTGGGCCGATGCCTCCTCCAAAGCCTTGGAGGTTGCCGTCGGGCGATCCCCCGGAGGGGACGTTACCTTAGCTGCGGCTCCGGCCGGAGTTGCGGAGAAGGAGGCCTTCTCCCAGTGCCTCTCTTTGTCCCGCTTCTTGTGTCCTTCTGGGGAGGTCGACACCTGCCTAAGCTTCCTCAACTCCTTCTCCATTGCAGACATCTTCTTATTAAGGAGATGGGCTTCCAAAGACTGCTGGCATCGTCTGCGGGTGGCCGTGTTGAAATGCAAGCAATGCAGGCACTTTTCGACCGCATGGTCGGGGCCTAAACAAAAAAGGCAGAGGGAGTGACCATCCTTGTGAGGCAATTGCCGCACTGCAGTCGCACTTATTTTTGAAGGGACGACATAAACCAACGTTCACCTGACTGAATAAATGGCAAAATAATACCGATACTTTCGGTAAAAAAAAAAACTGATGAAGCAACAGGGCTGAGCATGAACTTCACCGCTGAGACGCCGTACGAGCTGACAGCGGAAAGAACTGGAAGGCGGGCATCCGGGACCCCCCCTTTATACCGACGTCGTCCGACGCCGGTCACCTGACGTGGGGGCAGTCCCCGCCAGGGACTGCTAGCTAGAAATTTTTCCATGGGGTCCTGCCGCCTGCTGACGTCAGTCCTATATGTAATTACCTACTGCAAGAGCCCTCTTGGAGTAAGATCTAGGTGTATGTAGCTCACCAACCTTTGCCTCCTGCCCTACTGTGTGCTTTTTACATTTGCTTGCACGCATGTGCAAGAAACATAGTGCCACCATACGAATTTTCGTAGGTGTGCCACCCCACTTCCAAAGCCCTGCTTCTTTTTTGCAGGCGCAGCCTCACCACACCAATAAATGTCCGAGCTGTCTATGACAGCAGTTCAGATACAATGTGTATAGTTCAAAGCAAAAGACCACTACGATCAGCGGTGGTAGCATGTAGGTAATTTGCATACTGCCATTGGCAGGCAATTTACATACTGCCGTTGGCAGTATGCAAAGTGCCTACACATTAGCAATGCATCTGAACAGCTGTCATAGACAGCTTTTTTTTTTCTTGGTCCCCCCTTCCCAACAAACACCCAAGTAGCATGCTGGGAGCCCACCCCTGCATGCTCATGCGCTCCCCCCAAACACTGTATGGCTGACTAGGGTGCCCTGTCCCCCGCTGTACCCCAAAACAGACTTCCAGGTGCCATGCTCGGAGCCCACCCTAGCATGGCAAAAGTCTGTATGGCTGATGGGGGTGCCCAATCCTCTGTCAGCTCCACTGCCCCCAAACAAACTTCCAGCTGCCATGCTGGGAGCTCACCCCAGTGTGGCAAAAGTCCCACGTCGTCTTAGTAAAAAAAAGAAAAAAAAAAACACCTGTAAGAAAAAACAGTCTCTCATTGACTCTCTTGCCCCCCTCCCCAACCCGCCCACCCTCTGTCACACAGACTCCCCACACCCCCGCCTCACCCCATACTTACCTCTGGAGGCCGGTGCGATGATCATCAGTGGACCTGGAACACGTCTGCACTCTTCAAAGCCGACCGCGAACTGAGGAAATGCCAGTAAGCTGTATAATGGCACAAATGGGATGTTTTCAACTTTGGTGCATATCTCAGCCATTTTTAGGAACTGTTTCACCAAATTTTCAACATGGGGTTCTTGGGACCCCACCTCATGAACTCAGTCACTGTCATTTTGTTATTCAGTCCCGGAAGGTGATTTTGCTGTCACTGTGCGGAACCACCTTTCGGGACTGATTAACAAAATGACAGTGTCACAGTTCATGAGGTAATCCCCCAAAAACCCTATGTTGAAAATTTGGTGAAAAAATTCCCAGAAATTACTGTTTTACAAGTGTGTGTTGCACAGTTCCTATACACACTTGTAACTTTGAGAATTTTTAATATTTTCACTCCAGATATTCAACATTGCCATTTTACCACACCTCCTTATGAACAGTACAGCTGTCATTTTTCACATATTGCCCAAAATGTGTTTTCGCACATGTAGCGCACATTGGCGTGGTCAGTGTGTGAAATCAATGTTCAGGACACATTAAGAAAATCACAGTGACACTGTTCATGAGCAGAGGTGTTAAAAAGACTATGTTGAAAATTTGATGACAAAAGTCCACAAAATGACTGTTATGAGCATGCATTGCGCAATTTCCACACACCCTCGTAAGTTCATGAATTTGTAATATTTTCAGTCCAGATTTTCAACATTTACATTTTTCCACACCTCCTTATGAAAAGTAAAGCTGTCATTTTTCACAACCTGGCCAAAATGTGTTTTTGCACTTCTTGTGCAGAATAGCATGGTCACTGTGGGAAATTAGTGTTCGGGACAGATTAAGAAAATTTCAGTGACACTGTTCATGAGCGAAAGTCCCAAAAAGACTATATTGAAAATCTGCTGCAAAAAATCCCCAAACTAATTACATTACAGGTGTACAGTGTGTAGTTTCTACGCACGCTTGTGACGTCACCAGTTTTTTATATTTTCATTCCAGATTTTCAACAATGCCATTTTTTACATCCCCTCATGAACAGTACACCTGTCACTTTTCACATCCTGTTTGAAATGTGTTTTCACACCTGTGGCACCAAATGGCGCAGTCGCTGTGCAAAATCAGCTTTCACCTAACAAACGGATAGTGTCACTGCTCTTGCGGTGGGGTCACAAAAAATTCATGTGGAAAACTTGGAGTAAAAATATCAAGAAATGCCCAGGGCATTAGGGTTTTCAACCATAATGCCCTACCCTGTAGAGACAGACAGGCGTCAGGGTTGTGACTTGAGATTGTCGACAGTAATGCTCATGCCATTCTACCCCCAACCCTACCCTGCAGCCAGTGACAGGCATCGAGGACTGCCTTGGACCCTTTGCCCCCAGAGTTCACCCCATTCTCCTATACTGCACCCATTTCAGTGTATTTCCTTATGGAATGAGGTGAATGTAAAGCCCAAACACCCCAAGGCACACCTTGGCGCTTGTCCATGTCTGAATGGTAGGGTGAGGTGAAATGTCATGACTGTCATGGGCGATGACCCAAAGGCATACCCTGATGCCTGTCCATCTCTGCAGGGTAAGGGTGGAGTTGGCGTCAGTTCAATACTTCAATGCCATTCCTATTCTGCATCTGTCTAACTCCATTTCAGCCTGCTACACCACTGTGTGTGTGTGTGTGTGTGTGTGTGTGTGTGTGTATTCCCAAGGTGACATATGCATTGTCATATATTAAATAGCAGCAGTCTAATATCTGAAATTGGACTGATCCAAACTCTCTAATTCCTAGGTACAAGTCTGTGCATGCCAGAAATTAGAATAAGTGTTGCTATGTAAAGTAGGACACCCATTTGTTATCTGGGAAAAATGTATGTATTATCCTCAATTTTTTTTTGTTCTAATTGTGCATAGAGGAAAGTGTCACAGTCCTGATGTCAATCACAAAAGTAGCGATCAGTAGTCCATAGATAAAATGTTGCATCTTAATGTAGAGAACAAGGACTGCATCTGCAGGACAGGAGTTAGCCATGCCATGCAAGTATAGTCTAACTAAGTCATGATGTTTGGTCTGATTGTCCTCAATATGAATAATGAAATGTGCATTCCTCATTGATTCTGATGGTGGGGTTCCAGAGTTCTGAATCAGTCTGTTTCTATCGCTATGAGTATATGATTGTTACACAAAACCGATATTGCTTACCATTCCTTCCATTGAAATCTACACCTCAATATTTATTTTCCTAATAATGTGTCTGCCTTCCATAGAATAGAAAATAAAATAAATCTTACTAGTTAAAAAGCATTGTGTTGTTTCTCCATGCCTCCTTCACAATTCAACACAACTTCACTAACTTCATTATGCAACTGTGGTGGATCTGACCAGATTTTGTTTGAGCCACAAGGTCTTTCTGACATACCAATTAGAGAGAACCCTGAAAATCAAAAGGCTACCTCCCCCAAAAAAAGATACAAGAGAACAAAAGCAAACAAGCATTTGTCAATGCCGAATGTTTGCTTGCTGATATTAGCATTGGATGTGAAGGAGTTAGCTGCAGAACAGGAGTGGCAGTGAAGTATTGAACTCACGCCAATCCCACCTCCATCCTGCAGAGATGGACAGGCATTGGGGTGTGCCTGTGGGTCACTGCACATAATGCTCATGGCATTTCACCTCACCCTATCCTGTAGACACTGACAAGTGTTGAGGTGTGCTTTGGGGTGTTCTGCTTCACAGTCACACCATTTCATAAGGACATACACTGAAATGGGTGTAGTATAGGAGAATGGAGTGAAGTCTGGGGCTTAAAAGTGCAAGGTACACCTCGATGCCTGTCACTGGCTTCAGGGTGGGGGTGGGATGGCATGAGCATTACAGCCGGTGATCCAAAGTTACACCTCTGATGCCTGTACAGGGTGGGACGTTATGGTTAGAAACCTTAACGCCCTAGGCGTGTGTTGGTATTT
The DNA here is from genome assembly GCA_016271365.2 of Neoceratodus forsteri. Taxonomy (NCBI): domain Eukaryota; kingdom Metazoa; phylum Chordata; order Ceratodontiformes; family Ceratodontidae; genus Neoceratodus; species Neoceratodus forsteri. Next base: position 278,081,916 of record CM057459.1, read on the forward strand.
GCAGTACAAATTTTCAACATGGCCTTTTTGTGACCCCCATCTTATGAAAGCATTTGGGACCTCTTTTCATGAACAGTGGCAGTGTGATTTTGTTAATGTGTCCCGAACTTTGAGTTCCCACAGCAACCGTGCCATTCTGCGCCAGATGTGCGAAAACACAGATCAGGCAGGATGTGAAGAATGACAGCTGTCCATTCATAGGGAGATGTGAAGCGATGGCAGTGTTGAAAATCTGTAGTGAAAATATTAAAAGTGCTCGAAGTTCTGAGCGTACGTGGAAACTGCACAACACATGCTTGTACCGCAGTCATTAAGTGAAATTATTTCACCAAATTTTCAACATAGGCATTTTGTGACCTCATGAACACTGTCACTATGATTTTCTTAATCTGTCCGAAACATTAATTTCCCACAGCGACTGTGCCATTGTGCGGCAGATGTGCAAATGCATATTTTGGGCAGGATATGAAAAATGACAGCTGTACTGTTAAGGAGATGTGGCAAAATGCCAATGTTGAAAATCTGGAGTGAAAATATTACATATTTGCAAAGTTACTAGGGTGCGTGGCAACTGCGCAACACACGCCTGTCACCAAATTTTCAACATAGGCATTTTAGGACCTCTGCTCATGAACAGTGTCACTGTGATTTTCTTAATCTGTCCCAAACACTGATTTCCCACAAGCAATCATGCTATTCTGCACCAGGAGTGTGAAAACACATTTTGGCCAGGATGTGAAAAACAACAGCTGTCCTTTTCATTAGAATGTGTGGAAAAATGGCAACGTTGAAAACCTGGAGTGAAAATACTGCAAATTCGCGAAGTTATGAGCATGCGTTGAAACTGCGCAACACACGCTCATAACGCAGTCATTTTTTGGAATTTTTTCACCAAATTTGCAACATACAGTACAACCTCAAAGTTACGAACTTCACTAATCCAGACTGACTGGTTAACCGACCCCCCCCCCAAACACAGGCATCAATTATCTGTAACTGTCACACCTCTAACACCTGTGGTTCAACTTTTAATAGGCACTAATGGCAAGTGTTTTTTTAACGCTAGCACAAACATGGTGTTAAGCATGGCAGGCAGTGTGAAAAGAAAGCAGGTCACACTCTCTTCTGCCAACAACCGATAATGAACTTGAAGACCGAGGAGTGCAACGATGTCACCAAAAGTCAAATACATTTCACGGAACAGTGGGTGCCAGCAAAAAGTGAGGTAGAACAAAAGTACTGACTCAGAGCTGACAGAGAGGAAACTGGTCACGAGATCCTGTCACATAAGGAGATCATTGATCTCACAAAAGACAGTACACAACGTGACAGCTCGAATGATAGTGAAGGGGATGATGAGGCTGCATAATCTGGTTGCAAAAAAGGGCTACAGCTCATTAAAGCAGAGCACTATTACTGAGTTCTTCAAAAACTCAGAGGCTTAGTCATGAACTTTGCTTTTTCTAAATTCTAAATACACTGCAGCACAGTAAATGTTGATTAAATAAAGCAATAACAAAGCTGACAGTTTTTTGAGTCCATTTATTAAATAAATTCTGTTATTTTCAGAGTTACGAATTTTTCAAAGTTATGAACACCCATCATTCCCTTGGTGTTCGTAATTTCGAGGTTGCACTGTAGGCTTTTTGAGAGACACTGTCATTTCATTAATCAGTCTGGAAAGGTGATTCCGTGCAGTGACCGCAAAATCACCTTTCGGGACCGAATAACAAGATGACAAGGACTGAATTCATGAGGTGGGGTCCCAAGAACCCCATGTTGAAAATGTGGTGTCAAAATTCAAAAAAATGGCAGAGATATGTACCAAAGTTGAAAAAATAAAACATTTATGCCATTATACAGCTTACTGGCATTTCTTCAGTTTGTGGTTGGCTTTTAAGAGTGCAAACATGTTCCTGGTCCACCAAAGATCATTGCACTAGGCTCTGGAGGTAAGTATGGGGTGAGGGGGCTGTGGGGAGGTAAAGTATGCAGTGGGTGGGCGCGGCTTGGGGGAAGGGGCATGGGGCTCAATGAGGGACTGTTTTCTTTTTTTATAGCATTTAAAATTAAACAAAGATATCAGGGGACACTTTTGGCATGCTGGGGTGGGCTCCCAGTGTGTCACCTGGCTGGGTGTTTGTTGGGGAGGTGAGTACTGGAGCCGATGGGGATTGGGCACCCCCATCAGCCATACAGTGTGGTGGGGGAAGTGGGAGCACATGAGCCGAGGGGGATTGGGCACCCTCTTGGCACATAACAAATGGGGGAGCACATCATGCCGATGGGGATTGGGCTACCCTGTCAGCAAATAAACTGGAGATGGGGACATGCCAACAGGGGGATTGGGAATCCCAAAGTCAGCTTTCATCAGGGCTCTGAGGTGGGCGTCAAGAGTCGCCACCTGCTGCCATGTTAAAAGAAATTTTACACCAGGTAAGGGCCTGCCCTACAATGACGGGTCGCTCCCTTATTGCAGTGGCAGATTCCTTTTAAGGTGGTGGCACGCTGGCTGAACTAGTGTCAGCAGCAGCAAGCCACTGCATTGGGGAAAGCAGGCCAAGCCTCAAAAGTCACGGGGGGGCATTGGCCCCCACAGTGCCCCACCTCCAAAACCCCTTTTCTCTCCTAAGCTGTGATGAAATGTTTCTTGTGCATACGCACAAGTAAACATAAAAAATGGCTCTTGTAGTGAAGAAACTGTACCAATAGTTAAATCATGGCTCCTAAAACAGGAACCAATTAATTAAGGTGAAAGGGCACAGACAAAAACGCAAATTGGAAATGTTCTGTTCTCTGTAAATTGGACAGTAAGAATAGTGAACCACAAAATATAGCAAATTTATGGTGGTTTACTAGTCAGAATAGTCATGGTAGCCAAGTAGGTCATTCTCTGGTTACTGGGAATCAAAGCAGAACCAGAGAAAACTAGCTAAAATGCAGAGCAACTGAGAACAAATAATTAACTACATCTTTTATATAACTACAAAAGTAAAAAAATGACTGGAACCAACCATTACCAAAGTTCACTACAGGTATCTGCTGTCTTCAGGTGGAGAAACAGATCTGAGCAACAGTCAGAGTGGAGTGCTGATGCAAAGTTTGAACCTACATTTAAAATTCTAAAATTTGCACAGATTCTGTCTCCAGGGCATCACTTTTGGTCGAGAGGACTGCATGAAGAGTAAATATTTAAGTGAGGGATTCCTGAGATTAGAATCTATATTTATTAATACATAAAAAACAGAAAAGCAGCTGTCTTATACCCATTTTCTAAGTACAATAAGACACTTCAGAGAAGGTGGTGTTATGCTAGGCTTATTCTTCCAGGGGTTCATCTTGTGTCTTTTTGCTTACATACTGACTGGAGTTCTTGATTAATTGTAGAGAACTACTGCCCCTTGGATTGAAAAGTGAATGGCAGAAGTGATTGTTGTTGGTCACTTTTCACCCTCAGGCAACAGCTGTACACTATGAAGCCCAACTGTAGTCCATGTCAATATAATATATACAGAAGGTTATTTGATAACTGAAGGTTGTTTGTTTTACATCTAAAGTCTGAATTCCAATGCCTTTTGGATGTTTGATTCCTGTCTGGTGCACTATAACTGAAGTGAATGTATCTATCTATTTATTTTTTGATAGAAAGAGAAACACTGAATAACAAATGGGAATGTAAATATGGGAGTTGACTGTCCTGTTATGAAATGTTAAGAAAGTGATGATCATTGTGGGAGAGGTCCTGACTGGCACAATATTTCGGAAATCATAATGAAATGCATTACCTTGCAATTCTGACAGCAAGGGCCATCATCACATTGAGCTCCAGGATACAGCTTGCAAATACCAGGTTGGCAACAACTGTCTGACTGGCAGTCCTAGAAAAAAAGAACAATTGCCTCAATTATTCATTACCCTGCTGTTGCATAATTTTTATTGTAAAAAGGGTCTCAGAAATGGTGTGATCTGATTGGCTGTTAGGATTCCAAAAGCCTTACATTAATCCCTGTTATACTGTCATGTACAGCCTGATCACCATGGCACATGGATTCTTCCTGTCAGCATTCCACCCTCTACCACTGCTGAATGACTGGAATGCTGCATTCTGATTTTGAACCAGCATTCTTAAACTGTTGGTGGAAGAACTATTTTATTAAAAATCTCCCTCTAACTGAGGAAAACATTCAAAAAGTATCATTTTAACACTTTTCTTTTAGAATAATTTTTATAATGGCAATAAGGCACTCCCAGGAGTTAGAGTAACAATCAGTTAATCACCCCTGGGGCAATATGGCACTTGGCTGTGCCTTATGCCACATTACACCCCTAGGGGGTGGTTAACAGACTGTTCTTTTAATCCCTGCTCATGCCTTATTGCTTAATTGGTAGACCTGTGCACCCACAGTTGTTACCATGGCATCCATTCGTGAGTAGCACATAGAGTTATGAACCTGGAGGCCCAGGCTTGAATACCAACCACTATTATTTTAGTTGGGATCATAGTTGGGGAGTGTAGGAGCATAAAGGTGTTAGCCCATTTTACTCTGTATTGTTTAATAATACATCAGTAACCCTCCTTTATTAATGTATTTATCCAATTTGTTTTTTAATTCAGTTTTGTTTTTGCTAATTATGATATCCACAGGTAGGCTGTTTCATAGGTTGATGATACTTTGAGAGGAAAAATGTTTCCTTTTATGTGTGTTAAATCTATTTCCTAATAAATGTAATGGATGACTTCTAGTGCTTATGGATATGTGCTTGAATTTGAAAAGAATTATGTGTATTAAATCTGGCTCTCACATGATTTTAAACAACATAAGTAGGTCACATTTGATCCTTCATAGCTCTGATTATATTATTTATTTATTTTTAGTTTTACCAGGATAAGGCTCCATTGAGCAAGCTAATTTTAAAGAAGGTCCTGGGAAGGACAGAATACATCGTTATGATCATGATACAAACATAAACATATAGTATATTAGTTTTACAATAAATGCAGTTTTGAGCTTTTAGATACAGAAAAATAGTGGGTATAATTTAATATAGTGGACTGATATCTGTGGGAAAAAAGGAACGTTTCAGAATCATCCAGAGTATCTTGCAAAAATATAACAAACAGGATCCTGTGTTCATTTCCTATACAAGAATGGGCTATCAGGTAACTGCACTATAACACATACATGGTTTATTGCATACGTTTTCAGTCACTGAGGTAAATATGGCAGCTGACTGTGCCAGTGGTTTTAAGAGATTTCTGTGACAAATTCCATGAGGTTGGAATGACGCAGCTTATTGCTATTCGGCCATAATTGGTGGAAATCTCTGGAGACTCAAACAGTACATAATCTCTATTTCTTAGTGAGTAAGCACTGTCTAACTTTCTCAATAACACCAAAATATGGTTGGGGACCTCTTCAGTGTGTATGTTGAAGGCACAGTTGTATACATTTTTCAGCCTTCTGGAGAGAAGACTATCCGACTGACTCATGTAAATTATGATGCCCTTGGTGCCAACAGTGATAATAAATCTTAGGGCTCTATGATACAGGACATCTAGTTTATGTAAATTGGCTGTCAAGCATTGCCAGTAGAATATGTCATCATAATCTAGAAAGAGCAGGAACCTGGTTTGCACTAGTTTCTTCCTGGTGTACAGTGGACAAGACCGCTTGTTTCTAAAGAAAAATCCTAATCTGCTTCATAGCTTTTTACACAGTACCTCTATATGCACTGTGAAGAATAATTTGGAGTCTATCCATAAACCAACATATTTGAGTCTCTGTTCAACTTTAAGTGATTCACCTAAGAGGGTAGTTATGTGTAGGGCTGAGGTTGGTGACTTTACCTTATAGGTTGCTGAAAAAACATTTGTTATCTGCATTGAGGAGGAATTTGTTTTGGCTGAGGTATAATTGCAATGTGTTGCACTCCTGCTGTAATTCTGAGAGCACTTATCGTAGGGTGGGTTTAGAGGTGTACAGAACTGTCATCTGCGAAGAGGTGAATGGAGGCTTTACTAATGTTTTTGTTTGACATTTGTATAGATTGTAAATAGGTGGGGCCCAAGGATTGAGCCTTATGCAACTCCCTTAAGGGTGTGGGTGGGGGCACAGGAGGAGAATAAACCAGCAACTTTAATTTGATGCTGTCTGCCTGTGAGTTAGTTTTTGAACCACAGTCCTCAACCTCAACAGTCTGTAATTTTTGAAATGGTTTGCTGTGATCTAGATTATCAAATGCCTTGCTCAGATCTAATAAAACTGCTCCAGTTATCTGTTTTTGATCTACATCTGTAAGCCCATCATTGACCTGGACTGGCGCTTTTTAATACTTCATCCCCTCTAACATCATTGACCTCCTAATCTGCATGGATCCCCTTTCATAACCATGTCATAGAATGGCTTTGCACAAGCCTATCCTATACTTCATTGTTGCCCCATATCTCCTCACATTGGCCCTCCCAGTCCTCTACTCTAATTGTAACTCCCAACCCCCCCAGCTTCACACATGACTCAAACAAGCTCCTCCTATCCTCAATCAAGCCTGCACTCTGTAACTCATCCACCCGCCTAACCCCTTGTTAGTCCCAGTATCCTACCTCCCCAGATGCTAACCTTCACATCACTTATCAGGGCTGTCAGACCAGTTCCCAAAGCCATCCTGCACACCAGGAGATATAAGCTCCCTGTTGCATACTCCTTCCTCCTCCTCATCCTACTCCTCACTGGAGACATCAAACCCAACCCAGGTCCTCAGGCCGATCCCCAACCACTAAGCTTCCATAAAGGTCTCCCTATCACCCACATTAACATCAGAAGCCTCCTGACTAAACTTGACCAACTAACCTGCTGGATGATTGAGCACTCTCCTGATATCCTATGCCTGACTTAAATCTGGCTCTCCACAAAGACCCCCGACTCCTCCCTCAATCTGCTTAACTACACTCTACTCAGACAGATCCATGGCAAGATACTGTTTTTCGGATGAGATGTTAAACCGAGGTCCCATCTACCTGGATTGGTGGTAGTTCAGGTGGATGTTAAAGATCCCATGGCACTTATCGAAAAGAGTAGGGGAAATTCCCTGGTGTCCTGGCCAAATTTCCCTAATTCACTAAAAATACCACTATCAGCTTAATCTGGTTCAAGGTCAGTTGGCTTTCATCTGTATCGCCTTCCCCGGGTCGTGCCTGAAAATAGGCAGGATTTGTCTAGTGCACTTACCCGGTCAACAAAAACTAAATAAATAAAAATAAATAAGCAGTGGTGTCGCCATCTACACAAAACAACCCCTCTTATACTTGGTCACTTTTAAAGAAACACACTCAAGCTCCCATTAAATCCTCCTGACTCAACTCACCCTAGCTGCCTCTTTCCCTTTATTTATAGGGGTGCTTTATGCCTCTCCCCATCTAGCACATGATTATCTAGTCTCCACTCTAGTTACCTTACATGACCTCCAAAGGGGAACTGGTTCTGCTAGGCCATTTCAACCCAACCTGGATTGACTTGCCCCCCTCCTCAAAGGCCCACATTTCCAAAATAGAGTCTCTTAATCTTAACCCAACTGCTCAATGAACCCACCTGCTACAACCCTCACTCCCAAACCATTCTCTAATAGACTGGATCCTCACTTCCCACCCACACAGGGTAACTTATTCCGGCATTCTTGCAAATGCACTAAGTGATGACTGCATTACACACTGTGTCAGAAAAACTTGCATGCCCAAGTCTGCTCCCAAGTACATTAACACATGCTCCTTAAATGCTCTGAAAACTGAATCCCTGCTTTGCAGCTGTAGTCACACTGACTGGCACCAGGTGTATTCAGCCTCAAATGTCGATGATGCCCTCTCCAGCTTCCTGCACACATTCACAAAAAAACTGGGACTTCCACACCCCTCTGAAAAAGTCCAGGGACAAGAAGCGCCACCATCAATGCATCTCTGTACCCATCCTCACCAAATGCAAGGCCAGGGATAAAGCCTGGTCTGTTTTCAAATCCCACCCAAACCCTCAAAATAGGCAAGCCTACAACACCCTCAGCATACACTAAGGTCATAAGGCAGGTGAAAGCAGATTTCTTCAAGTCACAGCTGTCTCATGCTCATCCCTCCAAATTCTAGAATGTTGTACATTCACTTCTAGATATACCAGTACAACCCAGTTCCCCAACTTTCATGCAACATGGCCAGCCTATTACTGATCCCATCAGCATTGCTGATACCCTCAACAAATTTTTCACATCCGGCGCCATGCCTCATGAACCCCCCTCAATCCTCTGTCCCCCCCTCTCCAACCCCTAGTCACAACAAATGAAGATTATATACCTACCGTAATTCTTCATCTTTCTGTGTATCTTCACCATTCATCACTGATGGGTTCTGGCTGGGAACAGGACCCTGTCGGAGCTTTCTTCTTTGCAAGGAGACGGAGCTGATGGTGAGACAGTGCCACCCTCTAGGCCGATGTATTGTGTGACGCTTGTAGGTTGGCCAGTAACTGACATCAACTCCTCCTCCTCCTCAGAACCAGTTCTGCACACTGGAGAGTAGGCAAGAAAAAGTGGAGGGTGGGGCAAGGGAGCCAGAGGGATAGTAAAAGAAAAGGATATAAAACCAAGGATGGAATAATGCCAAGTAAGAAGACAGAAAGATAAGAGCCTAGGGGTGTGGGACAAGGGGACCCAACCTCTGGGCGAGCAAAGGAGAGCTAGGATAAGGGAGGGAGAAGAGGTAGGACAGAGTAGAAAAGAGAAGAAGGGGAGAAGATACTGCACTCCACCCATCAGGGTCTGAAGGACTGCTCAAGGACTACAGAAAGGCAGGTAATACTGCTGTAACCATGTACATTTTTTCAAGAAGGAAGATTCTTCTAGCAGAATCCAGCAGATGGCTGGCTAGAAGTCCAGAAGAGGATGCAGCACACAGACTCTGAAGAGTCCTCAATGGGGAAGAAGGAGGCAATGTCTCCCCCCCACCCCAAGTAAGGGATAATTGAGAAGGGACAGGACTCATCCTGAATTAGATGACGAAAAATAAGCCCCCAACTCTTCTTTTTTTTTTCAATATCTCTCTGAAGGAGGGACAAAGAAGAGGAGGCTTATTCTAAAATTACAGAGTGACAGGAAATCCCAGGGGGAAACCCTGCCAGAGAATATGTTAAATACAGACTTAGAAAAATGGAAAGGATCACCAGGGCCCCACCATTCTGGCTTTAAGAGAGCCCTTAGGGCTTTAGATAAAGCACAGAAGAGTATCCAAATGGTTCTGACCAAGAGGAGGGTCCCATTAGGATGAAAAAACAGAACCCTGGTGACCAAAGGGTTGCCTCCCTGCTTATTCCCCCAAACGTTTTCGACACCATCAAAAGTGACAGAGACAGAGGTATCAGAATTACCGGCAGGTCATGGTTTAGAGAGACAAACAGGGAGAAGGCATTGCCCAGAGACTGAGGCCTAAGAGGGGAAGGTGGTCAGGAAGCAGTGATGAATGGGGAAGATACACAGAAAGATCAAGAATTATGGTAGGTACATAATTTCATATCTTATCTGTGTCAGTCTTCACCATTCATCACTGGTGGGTGATTACCAAGCCCCCTGAAGGGGACCTGGAACCTCCCTGAGAGAAAGAAGCCCCTCAGCCTTCTGTGGGAGAGACACAGAAAGAGGGAACCCTTCCAGGCCTAGTTAGGCCTGAGACTGGTCTGGGTGAGGTGGCGTTCTCCTTTGAGTAGAAGAGGGAAGTTGCCCCTGAAGTTCTCACCTCACCCTGCAGGAGAAAAGGTGGGTCCTCCAGAATGAAGAGACAGTCACCATTAGCAAGGTCAGGGGAGATAACCTGGAAAGACGAAGTTATGCCATCCATCTAATGCAGATCACTGTCCCTGCCAGCCTGGATGCTACCTCATTGGTGTCATACGATGCCCTTGCTTGGTGCCTTACAAGCTCCAGACCCCAAGAGGAGAGGGCAATGACTTGTCTAGTCACCTCTGAATCAGGCAAGGATACTAGGATTTGTCTTAGTAGAGACCATAAGAAAAAATTACTCACCTTAGTAATTGTGTTTCTTCTAATGGAGTCTTGCTGTATTCTGACTATATGCAGTTAGCCCCAGCACTTGCACTGCTCTGGAGAAGAAAGAGTTAACTCTATGCCAAGGCATAGAACGTTGAGCTCAAGCTCAGTTTTCAGACCTCTGTCCCAGGTACTCTTCAGTGTAACCGTCAGAGTCTTACAAGCCCTATACTAACCAACTAACAACCCAGAAATTGTTTTTAGAGCTTTTGTGCCTAACGGCAAAAGACATAAATTTAGGGTCCAAAGACTCAAGTCGAGACCCCCAAAAAGAATCCAGGTAGGTAATAAACAAACAATAATAAAACATAGGAACAAGAAAAAAACTCAGTTAAGAAGAGGCACCCAGGTACACCCCTGGGGTGCAACACTGAGCCTGCCCACCCACATCCCAAAACAACTAGGTTCCAGGAGGGGAGCCAGGGAAGGAGGTCAGAATACAGCAAGACTCCATTAGAAGAAACACAATTACTAAGGTGAGTATTTTTTTCTTCAAACAACATGAAGTCTTGCTGTATTCTGACTATATGCAGACTATCAAGCAGTACCCCCAAGGAGGAGGGAACTACAGAACCTATTTTAGGAACAGACTCTGCAGTACCAAACCTAACATCACTTCTTGACTGAATGTCCAGGGAGTAATGCTTGGTAAATGTGTGAACAGTCTTCCAGGTGGCTGCTTTACAGATTTCCACTAATGGTATGTTTCTAGCTGCTGCGACCAAAGCAGCTGTACCTCTGGTAGAGTGAGCCCTCAGGCCTGAGGGTGGCTGTTTTCCCAATTTTGAGTAGCAGAACTGTATGCAAGAGACAATCCACCTAGCAATAGTTCTCTTGGAGGCAGGCTTGCCTTTCCCCACCTCCCCATAAGTGAGAAACAGCTGGGAGCAGTCATTTCTATGGGGCTTAGTGGATTCTAAGTAATAACTCAGAACCATCTTTACATCAAGACTGTGCAATCTTCTCTCTCCAGAAGAGGAGTGATCAGTGAAAAATACAGGCAGTGTCATAGATTGGTTCAGATGGAAGTCCGATACCACTTTAGTGAGGAATTTCCTATTTGTACAAAGGACTACTTTATCCCTATGAAATGAGATGAAATCAGGTTCCACTGATAGAGCCTGTAACTCACTGATTCTCCTGACAGAAGTAATAGCAACCAAGAATACAGTTTTCCAAGTCAGGTATTTGAGCTCAGCTGAGCAAAGTGGTTCAAAGGGAGGCTGCATCAGCAGTGCAATACATATATTTAGGTCCCATAGAGGAGTAGGATCCCTGAAGGGAGGATTAATGTGGACCAAACCATTACAGAATTTCTTGAAAACTGGGTGGGAGGCTAGAGAGCAGACCTTCCCAGCCGAAAGAAAAGCAGAAATAGCTGCCAAATGCACCTTGAGAGTGGTAGGCTGAAGGCCTACACTATTAAGATATACCAAATAATCCAAGGCAGTGGCAATATCAGCTGAATCTGGCTGGATGTGAATGTCAGAACACCAGCACCCAAACCTCTTTTCTAGTGGAAGGTTTCCTACTGGCCTTAAGGATATCCAGAGTTGATTGTGAAAGATGTAGATCTGCATATTCTAGTTCCTCAAGAACCAGGCCTTGAGCCTGAGTGTGTGAAGACTGGGGTACAATATCCTCCCCTGCGATGAGGTGAGGAGGTTGAACTGTCTGGGAAGACAAAGGGGAGTATCACTGATAGTGACAATAGTAGAGGATACCAAGGTTGTCTGGCCCAATCTGGGGCTATCAGAATCACAGTACAGGGTTGGGACCTGATCTTGACCAGAACTCTGAATATCAGAGGAAAGGGAGTAAAAGCACAGAGAAACCTGTTGGTCTAATCCAACAGGAGGGCATCCAGAGGAACAGATCCACGCAGAGGGGGCCTGTAGCAGAACAGAGGGAGCTGATGGTTGTGCGGGGCTGCAAAGAAATCTAACTCTGGAGTGCCCCATCTCTTGAAAATGATCTGAAGAATGTGAGGATTCAGGGCCCACTCGTGGTGACCTTGGGAAATCCTGCTGAGAGCATCTGCAAGTACATTGTCCTTCCATGGGAGATGCACAGCAATCAGGAAAATCTAATGACCATATTTTCATTGCCTTGGTGCACATGGCCAAAGACCGAGTGCCCCCCTGCTTGTTGATGTACCACATGGTTGTGGTGTTGTCTGTCCTAATCTGCACCACTTTTCCCTGAATTAAACTCAAAAATGTCTGAAGAGCCAGAAAGACAGTCCTGAGTTTGAGAAGATTTATGTGTAGAAAAGACTCCTGATGAGACCAAGTTCCCTGAGAAGTTTGCTGATACAGGTGGGCTCCCCATCCCAGCAGGGAAGCATCTGTGGTGAGAATAACTGTGAAAACCTGACTGAGAAAGGGAACCCCTTGCCTCAAGTTGTCCTCCTCCAGCTACCACTGGAGGGCCTGAATCAAAGTTAGAGGCACTGGAACCAACTTGGAGAGGGAATCTTTTTTCTGAGACCAAAAGGCTCTTAGATGAAATTGAATATCCCTCATCTGAAATCTTGCCCCTTGCACTACTGCAGTGCAGGATGCCACGTAGTCTAGCAACTGTAGGAAGTGTCTGGCTGGCCGAGATACAAGTGGACGAAAAGAGGAAGCCAGAGAAAAGAGGGATTGGACCCTTGAGAGAGGAAGGAAGGCCTTGGCCTGAAGTGTCCATCTCCACTCTTATGAATGTGAGAAGCTGAACTGGTTCCAGAACAGACTTTTCCAGATTTAGAATGAATCCTAGGGAGTGTAGAAGATTTTGAGTGAACCCTAGAGTTGACCTGACTTGGTCTGGGGACTGACCTACTATGAGCCAGTTGTCCAGGTAAGGGAACAGTAAGATGCCTTGTCTTCTGAGGAAGGTTACCACTACTGCTAGGCATTTGGTGAATACTCTTGGGGCAGATGTTAGCCTGAAAGGCATTGCTATGAACTGGTAATGGCCTGAGGGCAGTTCGAACCGGAGGTACTTTCTGTGGGACAGCCTGATAGGTATGTGGAAATAGGCATCCTTGAAATACAGGGAGGCTAGCCAGTCTCCTGGTCTCAGAGAGGGAAGAATAATTCCCAGAGTCACCATCTTGAACTTTGGATTTAGTATGTGTTTGTTTAAGTATCGTAGATCCAGGATGGGTAACCACTTCCCTGTCTTTTTTAGGGTAAGGAAGTACCTGGAGTACAATCCTTTTCCCCTGTGAATGAGAGGTACCCTTTCCCCTTCTTGCAGAAGCAGTAGAGAAGAGACCTCTACTTCTAAGGCCTGTGTTTCATCTGCCGAGGAAGGACAGAAAGCCTTTGCTCTCAACTTTGGGAACCTGCTGAACCTGAGAGCAAGACCCTGGCTCACCATTTCCAGGACCCACTTGTCTGAAGTGACAGACTTCCAGGCCTGGAAAAAGTGAGACAGTCTGCCCCCTACAGGAATTGGGAAGGCGACCCTGGCTGACACATCAGGGTGTCTATTTGGGAGAGGGCTTAGACTGAGAGGAGGATGCAGCACTTGTCATCCCCCTTCTGCCTTTTTCCCTAAAGAACCCCCTCTGCTGAAAAGAAGAGGAGACCTGGGCCTAGTAGAAAGGCCTGTGAAAAGGCCTGCCCTGCCAGCCCTGGATTGTTGCCTCTGAGGAGTGGTCTGCTTTTCTTTGGCTGCAGCACTCCTGTATGTGGTCCTGTACTCATCCATCTTTTTCATGTACGTCTCTGTTTGCTCCCCAAACAGAGAGTTACCAGTGACAGGAAAATCCATGGCTTTGGTCTGGGTATTCTGAGATAAACTGGTACACCTGAGCCAGGCAAATCTCCTCATGGAAACAGATGTAGCCATGACCCTGGAATGAACATCATTCGAGTCCACAGCAGCACGAAACTGGACCTTTGAAGCTTCGATGCCATCCACAGCCACCTGCTCCAGTTCCTTGGCCAGCTGGGGAGGGGCATTCTTGGCCAGGTCCAGAACCGTATTCCACCTAGACGTCTGGTATCTGGCTGTATATGCCATATAGTTGGATTGCCTGAGTCCCAAAGAGGATGCCAATTACTGCTTCTTTGCCATGGCATCCACTTTCCTGGAATCCTTATCTGAGGGGTGAGATGCCAGGGGAATATTAGCCTTGTCACAGGCTGCAGTTTGCACTACCCCAATATGGCTGCAGTGGTTAGTAAGGAAATCTGTACCAGGGCCTGAAAGAGCATGCCTCCTGTCTATTTCTTTTTGGGTTTCTCAGACATGCCTTTAAATACAAAGTCACCCTTACCAGTGTTCAAGCCAGGCGACTATCAAACCTATCGGTTACAACTGTGTCATAGGTCAGATGAAGAAACCAGAGAAATCAATGTTTTTTTTCAGGAACCAATGGATACTAGAAAACCACACTAAAATACCTGTAGAAACAAAAACAACAAATTGCTTCAGATCCAACTGGACCGACTGGAAAGAAACCGAAAACAAAAAACAGTTTCTCTCTAAACCACACTACTACCTACTAATACACTTACTGTAGCGGGACAGAGATATAAACACCGAAAAAAAAAAAATAATAAAAAAGCAGTTCACTAAACCGACCGATTTTACTACAACCGAACCGAAGTGAAGGAGAGGATCTCCGTAGCGACTTCACAGTAAGGCGGATTAAAGAATCTGACTGTTACACTGAAGAGTACCTGGGACAGAGGTTTGAAAACCGAGCTCGAGCTCAATGTTCTATGCTTTGGCATAGAGTTAACTCTTTCCTTTCCGGAGCAGTTCAAGTGCTGGGGCTAACTGCATATAGTCAGGATACAGCAAGACTTCATGTAGTTTGAAGCACCTGTTATAGGTAGCATGATGGGCAGGGACACTGGTTTACCGGGATTGAGAAAGGGCATATTCCATTTTGCACATTGTAAAAAACGGTATTGTCACTGGTGTCTGCTAAGCCAAAATCTGGTTTTACCGGTATTTGGTTCTCTGTACTTTATTTAACAATTTTTAACTCTGTTAACATGCATTTTAGCAATTTTGACCTCCACTGTTGCACATCCTTCCATCCTTGTACCAATTTAAAGTTATTTTAGGTACAAGATGTGATGGCAACAAGCAGCACTACAGGCCCCATCCCTAAGGTGTGATGGAAGCAGCACTACAGCCCCATCCCTCAGATGCGATGGCAGCACCAACACGGCACTATGCCCCCCATCCCTCAGGTGTGATGGCAGCACCAACAGCACTATGGCCCCCATCCTTCTGGGGTGATGGCAGCAGCAACATCACTATGACCTCCCTCCCTCAGGCGTGATAGAAGCAGTAGCACTGTGGTCCCCATCCCTTAGGTGTGATGGCAGCAGTACTACTTTCCCCATCCACCAGTGGTGATGGCAGAATCACTACAGCCCCACCCCTTGGTGTGATGGCAGTAGCAACAATGCAGTCCGCATCCCTCAGGGTGATGGCAGTAGTGACAGCACTATGATCCCCTTTCTTCAGCACCCACACCCCACATGCACAAGTTACAAATGACTTGGTCTCTTTGCTTGTTAGAACTCAGCTGTGAATTAATCTGAACCATCACCACTAAAGGTGGACTACCTTTGTTTTTCCTATCTATAATTTAACTCCCTGAATTGATTTCTGCCTGTGACACGCTGACCAGGGTTAGGGAACAGACTTGGGTGTTGGAGGGCCAGCTGGTGGGTGAAGGCTTGATTGTCCAACGACCACGCACCTTCTCCTGGGAGGGAGGGTGGGTTCACGGCTCAGCATTTGCTGGCCCCTGGTGGAGGCCAGAGGCACAACAACATGACAGCCTCACTGCAGGAGGAGCATGACTGACATCGGCTTGTGCCTTGACATCATGTGGCCTGTCAAGAAAATGGGAAAACACCCCTGGCCAACGAGAAGGACAGCTGTTGGTCCCCTCCATAAACTGGAAGTCCCAGATGTGTGTCCGTTCTGACCCCTGCCATGCTAAGGATACACAGGAAGCTCTTTGGGATAATTCTCCTTCCCTGGTAGCCTCCCACAGGGGTAGGGGCCCACTCAATGAAGGGTTACTTTGGGTTACCTGGTAGCACAGCACTAAAGGGCAGTGGATGGTGGTCGGGAAAGGGGCCTAAGCAGGCCTGAAGGAGTGGATGGCCAGGGAGTAGGAGGAGATAAACAAAACTGCTTGAATTTGCTTTTTTGAAATAAAGTGTCTTCACCTAAAAAATCCACAAGTGATTAGTGGAGGACCTTCAAATGGATTCATGCATCTCCCAGACATGTGGATGATTTGTTTTTATTTGGTGTCCATTAAAGGGTGTCTCCCAGTTTTCATGTCTTTGTTCAGATGTGAATTGAACACCACTCTGCCCACCAGCATCATACAGCCCCTGGGGTCTTACCTTCTATGTGTCATTGACTGTGCTTTCAAAATCCACTGCCAAACATATGTACACTTAAATACTTAACTTTTGCTTTTGTTGAAGCAGTCATCGGAAAACTTTTGTTGTCCACAGAGACTGAAACAGCAGGTGGAGAAAAAGGGCAAATCATCCAATTCACCTAAATGGGGTGCTGACTGTGAAGTCTTTTCATAAGTAGTAAGGCAGTTTCTTCTTTGTGAACATATTTTCATTCAGACTAGTTTTCATTCAAACAACTGAGGATTTTGGATGGCCCTACTGATTACAGTATAAACTTGAATAAGCTAATTGGTAACAGTGATCCTATGTTTAGCAATCTACAATCTAGATGCTCATATGCAAACAATACAATGAAAACCTAACTAAAATCTAAAAACAAACTATAAAACACATAAATGTATCTGCACATTTACCTTTACCTATACAAAATCATTGCAGTCCAAGTAAAGCATGAGCAAATTTTGTAGTACCTGACTACTGTTCTATGATATAATAAACATATATTGGTATTTTTTATATTCTTTGTAAAGGAGTAAGGCCCACTAGGCAGAACTGTCTGTTTTCAGGAGTGACCTAGAAGCACTGGGAGGTTAAGTGACTTGCTTGGAGTCGCATAGTATGCAAGTGGAGGTTGTGAGAATCAAACCCAAGACTGCTGGATGTACCCAGTTCAATCACTGTTTGTTACTCTAACCACTAGGCATGGGTGATTAAACTGAATGGCTGATTACAACAAAGCAGTGCAGATAATTTCCTTACTGACTCTTTATGCAGCAAAGCAGAAAGAATGCAAAGCACATCAGCATTCATTTTAAGATGCTGAAATCTGGGTTGGCCCACTGGCACTGCAGTAACACTATTGCTTGCAATGCCAGTGACCCAGGGTCAGACGTGAACTCGGTTTGCTGGAGGTCTGGCCAGGGGAGTAGGATCAAGCACCCGGGGGAATGCTCTCCTCCTCCAGGAAGGGTGGGCTGCAGGTCCTGCTGCTTTACCACCACCTGTGTGACCACGGATGGTGGTGCAATGGTGCTGCAGAGTGATCAGGAGGGGAGGACGCTAGCCAGGATCTGGAGCAGTGGCATGTCTCTATGTGACCTACCTCCTTGGAACTCCTCTAGTGCAGATGCCCTCAGGGACAGAGAACAGAAAACCAGGAACAATCACTGTACATCGGTCACTGGCAGAAGGACCCAGGTGCCCCAGACTTCATAACCAGGCACCAAGAGGGACCCACTGAGTGCCCGCACACACTAACGGAATGTGAAGGGGTGACCTGGGGTTCTCTCCCTTCCCACCTGGGGGTACAATCCAAGCAGGATAGGGGCAGGCCCACAGGAGCTCCTGAGCATTACCTGGGGTGAAGCTAGGATACCCAGCCTAGGGATCTCTGAAAGTGGAGACTGATGCTGTGAGAAGCAGACATAGAAAGAGAAAATAAAAAAAATTTAAAAAGATGCTGAAATCTTTGAGATTCTGTGCAGTGACATGCAAGTTCCGTGAGGCACCGGTACAAGAATTCAAAATCCGCATACCAAGCAGGATTCCGTGATTGTTACCGGTGTTACCGGTAAAAATGGAAAACCAGGGTCCCTGATGATGGGCCTGATGTGCAGAGAGAGATAAAGAGATACATGCCGATGAGAACACTTTCTTCCCCCCAAAAGTCAAACTCAGCAAAGTCTGTCTCTGGGGGTCAGTCATGTCTTGGGTATCTATGCCAAGAAGGTGTGTCCAGGAGCGTCACGCATGAAGGAGGGTGAGCCAAGGCTCCTGGACACCCTAGGGGTGTGTAATAACTGCACCAGAGGTCCCTTGGGTCTGGAGGGAGGGTTGAAGGACTTCTCCAGTCACAGTACAATGTCTCCCCGAAGGGGGGGCCAGGCGGGAACCACCAGATTGGCTATATTGAATTTGCCTAAAAAGGTGCATGCCATCTGTTCAAGATTGCGACTTCCTAATGAGGAGATGTGGAGTTTGTTGATCAACTCCAAAAAGAAGTGCTGATAGCTAGACAGATCAGCAGCTGGGGACAGGTGGATGGAGCATTTCTCTCCCTCAGACATGGAAGTCAACAA
Source organism: Neoceratodus forsteri (assembly GCA_016271365.2). NCBI lineage: Eukaryota > Metazoa > Chordata > Ceratodontiformes > Ceratodontidae > Neoceratodus > Neoceratodus forsteri. The sequence goes on from CM057459.1 coordinate 278,100,472, forward strand.
GTCCAGAAAGTCAGGCACTGGCTGCTCAGGGGAATGGTGGAACGCCTCTTCATCCATGGACCTAAAGTAGGCAAGGAATAGTGCAGCCATGGATCTAAACTGCTCCCAGGTGAGGGGTCCCATAGGACCGATGTGGCCTGCGAAAGAAGGAGGTGTTGGCAGAGGTAACGGGTCTAGAAACCTCTGAGGAGGAGCATGACCTCTGCCAGGACAGGGGGATCGAATAGGAGACCTAAAGACTGGAAAGGATCTGTTTGCTGCAGCAGTCAGGGGCTGTTCAACCAAGCTGGAATGGTCAGGACTGAGCCCTAAAAGAAAATCCCCCCTGTGAGGTGACCGGGGTCACATGAGCCCAGAACGGTGGCCCCTAGCCTCTAAAGGTGATATTCTTCCTGGGGAGGCCTCAGAGAAAAAAAAACAGAACCAGCACTGTGACTCCCACCCGAGCCCCTGCGGGCTCCCAGGGAGGGGCACTGCCCCCGATTCTGTCCCCTCAACCCTTCAGACTCAGAGAGGGACCTCTTCCTCAGAGTCAGTTTAGGTAGCTCGATCACCATGGCCGACTCCTGAGAGACAGTCACCGAGAGAGCACCCTCCCCTGCCTCAGGCACCCTAGCCAGTCTAAAAATGAGACCAGCCTGAGCACCCAAAGAAGGGGGTACACCTCCTAAGGGAGAAGGAGAACCACTGACTCCGATATGTCCCCCAGTGCCACCCTCAGCACCAGAGGACTGGTCAGGACCACCGACACTGGTGCCAATAGTAGCAGCCAATCCCAAGGTAGGGGGCTGAATTGGAGTCATATTGCTGGGCAAGGAGGAGTCAGAGGACTCCAAAGAATCCAGGAGCAAGTCTGGGTCTGCCTCTGAATCATTGTCCTCCCCTGAGGAGGCTCAGACCCAGACCACCCCACGATCTCCTCCATTTCCGGCACCACGAGGTGGCCCTGCACTGCTCACAGCGCTGCCACGATTCCCTGCACCGCATGTGGCACCAAGATCAGAGATGGGACTGGGAGTCAACTCTGTACTGCCTGTGGTGCTGTCATGATCTCTGACACTGCAAGCAGCATCAGGATCCAAGGCAGCACCAACAGGCATCGCCTAGGAAGATGCCACGATGCCAGGGGAGCCTTTGCCTCTGAAGAGGAAATTGCCAGAATGGTGCCTCCCGCCCGACTCCCAGAGAAATCATGCCGGGCCTCCTGCATCATGAAAGGAGTTCCCACCAAGGCAAGGCAGGAAGGGAACGAAACTCCATCCTCCATGGGCTGTATAGGTCTGGGAGGTTACCCGGAGGGAGGGTCAAGAAACCTGCATTTGGCATCCTGGATGCGAGCCTGTCCACCGAATGTCAGCAGCACATGTCCAACTTTAAACAAGCACAGTTCTAACACTCAACGATCCATGGAAAAACAGGCATCGCAACGATCCAGATCATGGTGTGGGCCCAAACAGGTAAAGCAATGGTCATGCTGGTCCATGATGGAGAAAAGTCAGTCACAGGGACACTGCTGCATAGGAGGCCAACCCGCCTTGAAGGGTTTCTTCTTGTCCCCTAAATGAGATATGACCAGATGGAAAAACAAACAAAAATAGCACTCAGCATCATCCAAAAAATCAAAAGGAATGGTCTTACCAGCTCAATGGCGCCGACAGAAGCAGTACAGAACTAGGTATTGACTGACTAGACCACTGACGCAGATTTGCTCTGCACAAGGTATGTGTCAACTCGACAGCGGGAGAAGCAGAAATGAAAATTACGTACCTACCGTAATTCTGATCTTTCTGTGTATCTTCACCATTCATCACAGATGGGGTACTGGCCGAAGATCAGGACCCCGCGGGAGCTTTTTTTTTTTTTTAAAAAGGGTAGGTGGAGCCGATACAGCATTGGCGCTGCCCTCGAGGCCGACGTACTGCGTGGCGCTTGAGGGTTGGCTGTTAGGCTGTGTCGACTCCGCCTGCCTACCAGTTCTGAGTCGCCAGAGAGGTAAGAAGAAGGGATGGAGGGTGGGACAAGACAGTCCAAGGGACAGAAAAAGGAAAGGATAACGACTGAGAGGACAGCAAAGAAGAGATAAGACTAAGGGGATTGGGTAGGGGCCCCAATCTCTGGAAGCGGAAGAAGGGAGGGTAGGGAGGGGAGAGAATTTAGGAGAGAGTGAGAGGTATCGAGGTATCCGAGACCCTTGTCCATCACCAGATTGTATAGGAACTGCAAGGAGTAGCAAAGCTCTCTGCCAGAATCCAAGGCACAGAATGACTGGCAAATACCCCAGAAACAGAGTCGGCTATTCTGGAAGAAGGACAGGGTACAGGTATTTAGTACTCTCTCAGGAAAAAATGTTTGGTGAAAAAAATGTTTTTTTTTTTAAGACAGTTGGATGGAAACCAGAAGGAGAACAGGAGGAGGGCAACCACCAACTCCCACCCCATCGGGGTGGAACATGTAGTAAAGAAGGAGTGCCGCTCGAGCTGTACCCTTTAAAGAAGAATACCCCCCTGTGTGTCCCTACTTTTACCCACTCCTAAAGAGGAGAGGGGAGCCACAGAGAGGGAGGGACCCAGAGACTGAGGCCCCAGGGGAGGTGGTGGGGTTGTGATGAATGGTGAAGATACACAGAAAGATCAAATTACAGTGAGGTACGTAATTTTCATATCTTATCTGTGTCAATCTTCACCATTCATCTGAATGAGTGAGTACAAGCCCCGAAGGGGTTGTTTCTTTACACCCTAAGGGACAGAGTCCCTTAGCCCTCAGTGGATGACACACTAGGGGAACCTTCAGGGCCTGGGGAGGCCCGAGAGTGGGGAGAGGGAGACGGGGTCCCCCTGGATGGGGAAGGAAGCTGCCCCAACAAGCGGCGTCTCGCTCTACGGGAGAAAAGGTAGGTTCCCTGGTGGGCAGAGCAAATCACCCTATGCCGGGCCAAGGGTGACAACCGGGAAAGACGAAGCCATGCCAATCTCCTAGTGCAGATCGCTGTCCCTACGACCCTGGTAGCTACCTCGTTGGCGTTGCAAGATGCCCTCGCTTGGTGCCTTGCTAGCTCCAGGCCACGTGCAGAGAGCGCGATGGCTTGTCTGGTTTGCTCTGAGTCAGGCAAAGAAGCTAGGACCTGACCTAGCCTGGACCACAAGAACCTGTTGTAGGCTGCATAGTGGGCCTGGTGAGCAGAGATAGAAAGGAGCAACCATGCCGAGTAGAAGGTCCTCCTCCCCCCCAAAAATCAAAATCCGAGGAGTCTTGATCCGGGGGCCGGTCACGGTGGAGGGCGCAAAGCCCATCAGGAGTGTCCAGATGCGTCAAGCCAGACTGAGGATGAGGCATAGAACCTGGAGACTCTGGGGGAGCGCAATACCTCTGGCTGAGGTCCCTAGGGGTAGGAACTCAGGAGAAGGGCCTCTGCCAGAAACGCAAGGACGCCTCCCGAAAGGGAGCAGGCCAGGGCAGCACCACAAGGGTGGCCTCACCATAATCGCCTAGAAAGGCATGCGCCGCATGCTCAGGATTGCTAACAGTAGAGGGTGAAAGATGCAAGTCCTCCAACATCCTCATGAGGAAGCGCTGATACTCTGAGAGATCAGCAGCTGGAGAGATGTGGACAGAAGGTTCCTCTCCCCCAGAAGAGGGGGATGAGGAGCTGGAGGTCACCATATGTTCCGAGGGGTGGCTGCACAGGGGGAGGTTGAAAAACCTGGCTGTCCATAGCCCTAACATAGGCAGGGAATCGGGCAGCCACCGCTCTGAACTGCTCCCAGGTGAGAGGGCCGCTAGGACCAAGAATACCTGGGAGCGCAGGAGAATGTGGCAGAGGGATAGGGGAAGAGCCGAGAAAAGAAGTCGGCTGACCTCCGCCAGGGCTAAGGAGCGGACCATGAGCACCTGAGGAGGGTGCCCCGGAAGAATCCACAGCTGACAGCTGTACAACCACGTTGGTACTGCCTTGGCTGTGCCCAGAAGAATCCCCCCAGTGAGGCAACTGGGGCCATAAAAGTCCAGAAGGACGGTCCCCTGCCTCAAAAGAATGGGACTCCCTCAAGGAACCCGAGGGGGAAGGGTGGAGATCCGCACTTCGGCTCCATCCAGGGCCCGAGTGGACCCCAGAGAAAGGCCAACACACTGACCCCACACCCCTCGACCCCTCAGAGTCCAAGAGAGTCCTCCTCCTCGAGAGGGCCAGCCTAGGTAGCTGGCATCTCTGGGCAGCCCCCGAAGGGGAGACCCAGGGAACAGTACCCTCCCCTCCTGTAGGTTTCTCGATGGGCCACAAAGTTGGGCGATCAAGACACAACACTGGAGGGGGTACCACCACACCACCACCGAGGGGTCGATGAAACCCCCAAGGCCAGGTTACAGAGCAATGGTGGCTTGCACCACTGCCTGCTAGTCAGCACCACTGACCCTAGTTTCAGGGGCCACCTGACTCTCCTCAGTAGGGGGGCTGGCTTCGACTCGTCGACGAGACCACAGGAGCGCCCTCCTCCACAGTCAACCCCGAAGGGTGTGACTGCATGTCTGACTCTGAGCTCGACTCCGACTCTGAAGAGGTAGAGTCCGAAGCTCTGAGCCAAACAGTAGGAGGGTGGGCAGAACCAACCTTGTCAGTGGGTCTGGCAGCCAGAGCTGTGGCCGAGATGGCACCCGTGCCCTCCGCAACCCCGCGGGCAGGACCTGCAGGAGGCACCAGGGCAGCTTGAGCCAAAGGTCCAGAGCCAGGGCCAGACGCAGCGCCGTCAAGTCCAGCAGCACCGGGGGCGGTGCCAGGGACAGGGACGGCGCTGACAGCAGCCCCAACAGCAACCTCGGTGCCGACAATGACACCACCGGGCCCCATGGCGCTGCGAGCAGCACCGGGGACCTAAGCAGCACTGACGACGGCCCCGAGGGCAGACCCGGTGCCGAACACGGTACTGACCAGCCCCTCGGTGCTGCGAGTGGCACAGAGAGCGTGGACGGTGCCGAGAACGGCACCGACAGCCAGAGTCGAAGGCCCTACGGCACTGAGCCGCGAAGGCATGGTGCGGTGCTCAACCTCAGCGCCGAGGACGGTGCCGAGGCGAGACATGGCAAAAAAAGGATGCCAGATCTTGTCCCACGGCACCGCGAGCAGTGTCGGTGCCACAAACGGCGTCGACAGGGCCCACGGCACCGAGCAACAAGTCGGCACCAACATTCTCTTGTCCACAGGAGGTATAGAATTTACATTTTTACATTTAACATTTTTATTGTCTGTTTCCCAAAGGACTTATGAAGGGGAATAGACAGCCTCCTGGACTCTGGGATATCCATCATTTCAACATAGTCAGGCTCCTCCTGGTCGTCCACAGCTTCTTCCATAGGAAGCTGCAGAGTTTCAGGCACTTTTTTATAGAACATAAAATGGGAAGGGGACTCAGAAAGCCTAGGAGGAGAAACCCCTGAAGGTCTGTCTGGGGAGATGTCCGGGTCAATAGGCACATCCAGACTTTCGTAATCACCATCACTATCCTCATACTCTCCTTCCTCCTCCTCCGGTTCATAGAAATCTTCTAAATTATAATCTGGAAATGGGGGAACCGACCGAACCGAGCCCCTTCCCGATGGTGCCGGTTCGGTCAGAACCGGGGTTAGCAATTGAACAATCCTTATCGCTTTGGCTATTTCATCAGCGGTCGGAGAAAGAATTTGTGGACCCGCACCAGCTGATTTATCCCTTCTTTTTCTTTTAACCGGAACAGACTCCTCAGAGTCAGTTTTCCTTTTGCCCGAAGAAGTTTCGCCCTGGTCAGAGGGCACTCCTTCTGGTTCGGTTGGAACTGAACCGGGATGGCCATCCGGGTCAGCGGACTTCTTGGCCTCTCTTTCCCTGAGCCTACCAACTCTCTTTTCCTAGGTAGCTGCAGGAAAATTCTTGCAAATCTGGCAGTCTGAATCGAGGTGGTCAAACCCCAGACAATCAACACAGGTGGTGTGGGGATCAGCCTTAGCAAAGACTTCCCCACACACACTACAGTGTTGAAACCCAGTGGGCCCGGTTTTTCTTTTGGGTTTTTCAGACATGGCCAGTCCTAACAAAAACTTATCCTTTTATCGGCAATCCGCCAGGCAAGACACCCTTATCGGTTCCTGACCGTGTTACGGGTCGTGGAAAAAAACGTAATGAAATCCGTTTTTTTTAGAACCGATAAGGACCAGTTACCACACTCTAAAAGTAGAATAAACTTTTTTTATTGAACAAGCTGATCGGTTCAAACCGAACCGATCCCATGTTTACAAGTTCCACACAGAAGAACAAGGAAAATAAACCTATCTAGTACTCACGATACCACAAACAGAGTCTGAACCGACAGGTAAACGATTAAATTCAGTCGAAAACCGAGAAAAAATGGTACTTTAACCGACAACTTGAACTGAGCAAAGGAGAAATCTCCGGAGCGACTGTTCAGTGAGGCAGAGTAAAGAATCTGATGGTTTAATTTCAAACAGCAGCAGACAGAGTCTCAACCGAGCTCGAGCTCAGCGTTCCATGCCTGGCATGGAAAGTTAACTCTTTCATCTCTGGGGCAGTTCAAAGGTTGGACATCACTGCAATATGTCAGAATACAGCAAGACTTCATGTTGTTTGAATGTTGCCTGTTTGTGCTAATTGTATGCACTCCCACCTCCCCTCCCACCAGGTCGCACCTAGAATCGAGCCTCGGCCCAGTGTGCCTTTCCTGGTTATCAAATGTTTAAATAAAAATTAAATAAAAAATTGATGACTTTAGCCAATGTCATGCTTGTGCTTGTGCTGTGTTTAGGTCTGAAACCTGACTGCAATGACATAATGAGGTTGTATTGCTGTAAGAAGTCCCGTAACTGAAGGTGGACTAACTTTTCAAGGAATTTAGCCAACACCTTTAGTACTGCTATTGGTCTATAATTAGATGATGTGCATACATCACCTGACTTGAACAATGGTTTTATATGGGCTATCTTCCATATCAGGGGGAAGTTGCTTCTGGCCAAGGATAGATTGAATAAGTGAGCGATGGGTGCAGTGAGTTGTCTATATCTAGTTTTTAGGAATAACGGATCGATGTTATCAGCTCTGCACTTTTTCTGGTGTTGCTGCTTAATAAGATATCTTCAGCCTCTTTAAATGTGATTGGATTGAAAGTAAACTGGTAGGTTGGTTTACTTGTTGTTACAGAACTATGAATAATGGGGGTGAAGTAAGATGATGAAGCAGAATTCTCGATTGCAAAACCAGCATTGGTGAAGTATGTACTAAATTCTTCCAGTACAAGTTGTCTATTGTTGACTATTTTGACTTGAAGAATAAGTTTATTTTGTAAAGTGGAGGAGGAACTACTTCCTTCCATAGTTTTAACTATATTCCAGAATTTTGCTGGTTTACTTTTGGACTTTTCTAAGGTATTAATGAAGCATTTCTCTTTGATATCCCCTTACAAGCTGCTTACATTTATTTCTTATTAATTTGAAGGAGGCCCAGTCAGTGTTCTTTTTTGTCACCCTGGCTAAGAACCATAATCTAGCCCTTTCTCTTAATGCCCTCTTTAAATCGCTAGTAAACCAGAGACATGGTAATTCTTTCACTCTGTGTTTATGTAAGGGTACGTGCTTCTTTATCATGGCCAACAGCATTTGGTTGAAGTGGGTGATAGTGTTATGCAGAGTTGGGGTGAGGTAAGACTGTTGCCAGTTTAGATTATCTAGATCTGACATAAACTCTGTGAGATTCAAATCTGAGATAGTTTTCTTTGTGATAACTTTTGGTTTGTGTTCCATTTCAAAATAGGTCCTGACACATGATACCATATTATGGTTGCTGATATCGTTATGAAATACAGATGCATGGGTGATTTTATGTGGTCTATTGGTTAGAATTAGGTCCAAGATATTGACGTTTGGGGGGAGGGGGGTTGGGGGTTTGGCCTTGTGGGTTTGTATGATAGTTGAGACAGGCCCAACTCATCGCAGAGGCTTTTAAGTTGGTCCATTTTATTAGTGTGCCAGGCTATGTTGAAGTCCCCTAGTAATATGGACTCACTAGGACATGAATTAACCATGGCTGAAACATGGGATAACAGAGTGAGGCCTACTTTCAGAGGCTGTAGCAACCTATAACACTGATAGATTAAACTTCAGATAATTTCAATTTCAAGGTGAGGCATTCAAACTCATGGGATCTGGAGAGGGAGCTAATTTCTACTGCTTGGAATTGATCACTAACATAAATGAAACATTTTGGCAGTGTGGAGTGGAATTGCGATTGACTTGTGAACCAGAGCCAATTCTGGGAAGATGCCCTAGACTGTAGTTGGCGGGATTCCATTCCCGGGTGAGAGTTGTGGCCCAGGGGGTGTCCCATGGAGTGACTGCTAGAGGGTAGTAGCTTCCTTGGGGGAAATCCTACAGGGTGGCTGCCGGAGGGTGGTTGTTGGTGTGGGGGACTCCTTGGGTCACAGGGTAGCTCGGGGAAGGGTCCCAAGGAAATTGCAGCTGAAAGATTTGTGGAGTTGAGGGCAGCTTGCACTGGGCTCAGTTTGCAACCTGAACGCTTCCTGTGAATCATCTGCCAGAGGGTGATCGGCCCGCAGGGGTAGCTGGGAGGCTTGCCAGTGCTTGGTGGGGGAGCTGCCTCTAAAAGGATTTTCTTTTGTTGGAGAGGTGGATCACCAGGACTACTGTGTTGAACAATTTCTGGAGGGACTCTAATCATCTGGTGCTGTTGACTCTGGATAGCTACAGCTTTTTTGTGGAGGTTGGCTGGTTGGTGACTTCCTTTTCTCTATTAAACTGCACAAAGGTTTTCTTAAAGATGTCACAAACATACTCAGCAGATCAGCCCTCTACTCCCAAAGTGCCAACCACCGAGCGCAGTCTTGGGAACAGTTAACAGAAACAGGATAACCCTCCTTTCTGTTTTTGTGGGTTCAGATCAACCTTTGGTCTCAGTTCTGGAGGGATTCAAACTGTGAACCCCTTGCTAGAGTACCCAATGCACAGGCTCAGATAACTCTGTCTTCGGGGGTCCAGATATCTTTGCCTACGGGCACCTAACCAGGTGTACAGAAATCAACCCTTAAAAACTTTAATAAAGACCTCAGATTTAAAACGGTTACCTTTTTATATTGATTGTGCACATGCGCAAGAAACATGTTGTGTCAGCTTTCTCCACAGGCAGGTTGTGGAGGCATGGCACTGTTGTGCCCAATGCCCCCACAGCCTGCAAAGGCTTGTCCCCTGTCCCCCAACGCCTTGGCATGCTGCTGCTGACACTAGTTCAGCCAACTTTCTAAAAAATCAGCCGCTGCAATCAGGGGCCACCTCGTCATTGCAGCGTCAGCCATCTGCTGCAATGAGGGAGTGACCCGTCATTGCAGGGCGGGATGTAGGATCTGTGATATTGTTTGTGAACATGGCAGCGGCTTGCCGCCATATTCACAAACAATATGTACCTCCCCATGTTTATTTGCTGATGGGGGAGCCCACTCCCAGTCGGCATAATGTAACCCCCAGTTTTATTGCCTGCTGATGGGGTGACCAATCCCCATCAGCAGAAATAATTCCCCACCCTCCTTTTGTTGTTTGCCGACAGGTGTCCAATCCCTCACGGCTACAGCTGCCCCAAAACAAGACTCAGGTGGCACACTGGGAGCCCACCCCAGCGTGCCACATGCCCCTTTATTGTTTGCCAACAGGGGTGCCAATCCCCACTCGGCTACAGCTGCCCCCAAAACAAGACTCTGGTGGCACGCTGGGCAGCCACACATTGCCACATGCCCCTGTAAATGAAAGCAGTCCCGCAAAGTCTTTTTGGGTTTGTACCTGAAAAAAGGAAATGGTCCCTCGTAGTCTCCATGCCCCCACACCGCACCCACCACTGCACATCCTGCCTCCCCACCTCCCCATACCCCATACTTACCTCCGAGCTAAGTGCGATGATCTTCGCTGGACGAGAACACGTCTGCACTCTTCAAAGCCGACCATGAACTGAGGAAATGCCGGTAAGCTGTATAATGTAATAAATAGGGTTTTTTCAACTTTAATGCATATCTCGGGCATTTTTGGGAATTTTGTCACCAAATTTTCAACATGGGGTTTTTGGGACCCCTCCTCATGAATTCTTGAACTGTCGTGGCATTAATCGGCCCTGAAAGGTGGTTACGCATTCACTGTGCGGAATCACCCTTTGAGGCTGATTAATGAAATGACAGTGCAAGTGTTCATGAGTTGGGCTCTCAAAAAGCCTATGTTACAAATTTGGTGGAAAAAATCTCAAAAATGACTATTCTCATGATGCATTGTGCAGTTATAAATGCGGCTCGTAACCGCGAATTTACAATATTTTCATGCCAGATTTTCAACATTGGCATTTTGTCACACCTCCTTGTAAGCAGTACAACTGTCATTGTTCACATCCTGGCCAAAATGTGTTTTTGCACTTCCGGCGCAGAATTGCATGGTCGCTGTGGGAAATTAGTGTTCAGAACAGATTAAGAAAATGACAGTGACACTGTTCATGAGTAGAGGTCCTAAAATGCCTATGTTGAAAATTTGGTAACGATACTCCATAAAATGGCTGTGTTACAAGTGTGCATTGTGCAGTTGGCACGCACCCTTGTAACTTCACAGATTTGTAATATTGTCACACCAGATTTTCAACAGTGCCATTTTTTCACACCTCCTTATAAGCAGTACAGCTGTAATTTTTCACATCCTGACTAAAATGTGTTTTCACAGTTCTGGCACAGAATAACATGGTCACTGTGAGAAATCAGTGTTCAGGACAGATTAAGAAAATTACACTGGCACTGTTCATGAGCAGAGGTCCAAAAATTCCTATGTTGAAAATTTGGTGATGAAACTCCATAACATGACTGTGTTACAAGCATGTGTTGAACTGTTTCCACGTACCCTTGTAACTTCGCAAATTTGTAATACTGTCACGCCACATTTTCAACAGTGGCATTTTTTCACAGCTCCTTATGAACACTACAGCTGTCATTTTTCACATCCTGGCTACAGTATGTTTCTGCACTCCTGTGGACAATAGCATGGTCACTCTGAGAAATCAGTATTTGGGACAGATTAAGATCAACCGACTGAGAGGGGGGAGTGACCGAGCTCAACTGAGCTCAGTCGGGACTGCTGCGGATTTGTTTGTGGCAGACAAAGGCCCCAACACAAGAGCCCAGTACAAAAGGGCAGTCTGCAGCACTGGGAAAAACAGAACGAGAGAGCGAGTGAGGGAGGGGGAGTGAGTGAACTCACCGCAGCGCTGTCAGGACTGCTGCAAATTTCTTTGCGGGCAGAAAAAGGCATCAATACAGGCATAGGGGCCCAGTACAAAAGGCCACCCTGCAGCAGTGGGAGAAACAGTATGAGCAAGTGAGACAAGGGGACTTAGTGAGCTCAACAGAGCTCTGTCAAGACTGCTGGGATTTCTTTGTGGGCAGCAAAAGGCACCAATTCAGGCAGGAGCCCTGTACAAAAGGGCAGCTTGCAGCATCAGGACAAACAGAATGAGCGATAAGAGAGGGAGACTGAGCAACCTCAATGGAGCTCTGTCGGGACAGCTGCAGATTTCTTTGTGGACAGACAAAGTTGCCAATACAGCCAGGAGCTCCATGCAAAAGTGCAGTCTGCGGCGCCAAGAGAAACAGAATGAGAAAGTGACAGAGCGGTAGTGAGCGAGCTCAACGGAGCTCTAGTATGACTGCTGCAGATTTCTTTGTGGGCAGAAAATGCGGCAACGCAGGCAGAAGCCTAGTACAAAAGGCCAGCTTGCACCGCCGGCAGAAACGGAATGCAAGAGTGACAGACAGGCAGTGAGCGAGCTCAGTGGAGCTGTGTCAGGACTGCTTCAGATTTCTTTCTGGCCAGAAAAAGCCACCAATGCAGGCAAGAGCCCAGTACAAAAGGGCAGCCTGCAGCGCCAGGAGACACAGAACGAGCGAGTGAGGGAGGGGGAGTCAGTGAGCTCAACAGGGCTTTGTTGGGACTGCTGCAGATTTGTTTGTGGGCAGAAAAAGGCAGCAATGTATGCAGGGGCCCAGTACAAAAGGGCAGCCTGCAGTGGCAGGAAAACCAGAATGAGCAAGTGAATGAGCTCAACAGAGCTGTATTGTAACTGCTGCAAATTTCTTTATGGGCATAAGAAGGCAGCAACGCAGGCAGGAGCCCAGTGGAAAAGGGCAGCCTGAAGCACTGGCAGAACAGAATGAGCGAGTGAGAGAAGGCGAGTGAGCGAGCTCAACGGAGCTTTGTCAGGACTGCTGCAGATTTCTTTGTGGGCAGAAAAAGGTGCCAACAGAGGCAGGAGCCCAGTACAAAAGGGCAGCCTACAGCACCAGGAGAACCAGAATGAGTGAGTGAGACAGGGGGAGTGAGCAACCTCAATGGAGTTCTGTAGGAAAAGCTGTGGATTTCTTTGTGGGTAGAAAAAGCCACGAACACAGGCAGGAGCCCAGTACAAAAGAGCAGCCTGCAGCGCTAGGAGAAACAGAATGAGCGAGTGAGACAGGGGGAGTGAGCCACCTCAATGGAGCTCTGTCGGGACAGCTGCGTATTTCTTCCTCAGCAGAACAATGTGCCAGTGCACGAAGCAGCCCAGTACAAAAGAGCAGCCTGCAGCACCGGGACAAACAGACTGAGCCAGTGACAGAGGCCCACTGCGCAAGCTCAACAGACCAACGCAATCAACATTCGGCATTGACAAATGCTTGTTCCAGTTTGGTATCACCATTCAAGCTTATGTACAGTGTCTGCTTAACCATATATACTCCACTTGTAAAGGAAAAAATCAAAGACAGACCAAGTAGGCTCTAAAAATAGAGTTTTACTAAAATAGATAAAAAATATGTAAAACATAAAATACAGAACTATTATATCACAAGAACCATACAAATCTTTTAAAAGAACAAGGTTTAAATAGTGCAATTCCTACTACAGTACTTAGATTTGTCTCTCTCTCTCTCTAAAAACCTGCTTAAAGTGCCCAAAGATGTTTCTTTGTCAGAGTCTAGATAGAAGTGTCCTGAAGAAAAACAGAATTAATATTTAAAAGCTGGCTTTGCCCACCTCTTTGCATGCGGTCACCTAGCTCCTCCCTGTCAGAATATATATAAAAAATATATTTCTATAAAAACAGGATGTCTTTTCCAAGTATTAAATTCTGCAACCTCAGCATAACTCATGTTCTTCAAATGACTCTCTTTGATCTATGATCAGTTTCCCATTTCCAGGACTTCAAAGCATCTTTTATGACTTCACACTAAAACGTCACATCCTGATCTTCTTCCTCTAAGCGTTATACAAGTTTATGATCTATCTTGGCAGTTAGGTATCTTCTAGCCTGTAATTAGCTTCTTGCCTTCCAGGTAACACCTTGTATCTAAAACCTGTGTGTGTGTGTGTGATCTCACATGCTATTTCAGCATTTCTCAAGCGAGACAGTCCATAACCCATTTTTATATTACAAAAAATGATACAGTGATCAGAACCAGCTGTCCAAGTGTCACAAAAGGAACATTTAAAAAAAAGTTATAAGAAATAGGCTCAGGAGAGTGAGATCCTTTTTGGTGCCTGTATGTATGGGGCTATAGAGGTGACAGCTCTAGCAGCATTTTCTCTACAGATATCTTGCTAGTTATTATCTGAGAAGTTGGACTTTAAAGGAAATGTATTCTATCAACAAGTCTACAAGTTTAAAAACAAACTTAATAGTTATTATAGACTTTACACTTTTGGACTGGTGCTTTAGATTTTAATTGATATTATTTGTTGTATGTATGACTGTGGGTGGGTGGTTTTTAAGGGTGGAGAAATTTGGGGGGATTTTGTTGTTTTTGGGCTTTCTTGATTGTTAAGTTGCGAGGTTGGGGTGGTTTTATGAGTGAACAGTGGGATTAGGTTTGTTAGTTTGTTTGGGTTTTTAAGATACTATGGGCTGGGTGTTCAAAGGGGTTGCGCATGGCGCAACAGGGATGTGCCATGCGCAACCCACCAATGCACCCCGGCACAATATTCAAAGGGGCGAGTTGCGATGCGTAACTCTCAATGTGCCGGGTGCATTGGTAATGTATGCGGTGCAAATGCAGGGGGCGTGCCAATGCATATGCAGCACATCCCAATATTCAGCCCGGGATGTGCGGTGCATACACTGGCACAGCCCTGCATTGCGCCACACAGGGGGCTCAAAGTTGTGCCTGACAAAACAAGGCATAAGTCCAGGCCACACACAGACGGGTTGTTGGTATGCATTGTGTAACACAGCAGCCACCTGTCATGGGTGGCACTACCCCCAACACCATGCACAAGCACCCTGTATACCCTGGTAGTCTAGTGGACCCCTCCCTCCCTCCCCATTAGCCCAATGGAGGGCAAAGGTACCTGTACTATCCCTGGTGGGCTAGTGGTAGCTCCCTCCCTGCCCATATCCCTGATAGCCATACGGCGGTATGGATTAAACACCCTGGTGGTCCAATGGTTCCCCTCCCCGCCCGTGAACTGTGATCACCATACAATGTACAGACTAAAGCCCTGGTGGGCTAGTGGCATCCTCCTCCCTCCCGTTCTGCCCGATCATGGGCAACCATCCGAAAATGCACTCCCCGGTGTGCCAGTGGAACCCTCCTCCCCTCCACCCACTGAGACCTCTGCCACCCAGCTCCCCCCATCATCGGCGGGCAGCTGCACCTCACCCTCATACCACCTGGCCGTCTGCCTAATGACAGCTTACAGTATGGTCTGCAAGCCCATTGGTCCACAGTGTGGATGAATGGGTTTGCACACCATTCTGTACTACACAGGCACCGATCTGTGAATGAACCGTTATCGGAAGGTTGCCCAGGATCGGGCAGAATGGGAGGGAGGAGGGATGCTATAGCCCACTAGGGCTTTAGTCTGTACATTGTATGGTAATGTAGAGTTCACGGGCAGGAGGGAACCACTGGACCACCAGGGTGTTTAATCCATACGCCGTATGGCTAGTAGGGATACGGGCAGGGAGGATGATACCAGTAGCCCACCAGGGATAGTACAGGTACATTGGCCCACCATCAGGCTAAAAGGGAGGAAGCAGGGTTCCACTCGACTACCAAGGTGCGGGTGTTATACGTTGTGTTGCACTCGCGGTTGCGGGGTGGGGGATGCTCCGGGACCCCCTTAGACCACACTGCAGTCTGTGCACGGTGCCAGGTGCATATTGCTGGGCTGCCCTGTGCAACACATATGAATGAGGCTGTAATGATATGCTAATGGCCCCATCTGTGCCTGCATGCATTATGGCCTCATTTGCATGCCCCAGGCTGAATATCTCGGTTGATGCGCCTAGCGCAACTGCACTTGCACTGGTGCATCCACCTGCTCCCGTTCTGCCACTGCGCCATGTGCAGTGCATGTGCCTTCAGTGCCATATTCAACGGTGCTGAGCCATGGTGCAGCACTGTTGAATATCACCTAGCCCATGCCCTGGCGTAGCCCAGTTGCACTGTGCCTAGGCTTGCGCCTCTGCCCGGCACAGTCTAAATATCTGTCCCTCTGTGTTTGGGACAATGACTCCTAAGTTGCAGCTACTCGGGGGTCTCCCTTTAGGCCCTCCACCCCTTTGAGCTCCCAGCACTTCCTGTGGAAGTGTGTAGGAGGTGTAGGGCACTAGGGATAGCTTGGAGGGGGGTCTGGAGGGGGTCATCTCTGAGTGGCCACTGAGGTGTCCGGGATTCATGTGGTGAGGCCAAAGAGATGCCCTGGGGTGAAATGGGAGCTGGAGAAGGGTCCTCCCTGTTTGGGTTCCCATACACATGGGCTCCACCACCTTGGGAGGTGGGAAAATAGCTAATCCAGCAGACTCCCCTCACCCTACTCGGGTTATGTTGTGCAATGTCAGGTCGGTGAGGAACACAATTGTCATAATGGTGGACTTGATATCCTCGATAGACCTGACTTGCATCACGGAGACCTGATTGGATGAGATTGCGCTCCCATGTTGGAGGCAGAGGTGCCAGCTGGGTACTCCATTTTATTATTTTTATTTTTTCATTTTAGTCTTTGATAACTGAGTAAGGCCCACTAGGCACAAGTGCCTGTTTTCAAGGGTGGCCTGGGAGCACTGGGCAGTTAAGTGACTTGCTCAGAGTCACACAGTATGCAAGTGAACGTTGTGAGAATCAAACCCAGGTGTGGTCTGCTGGATGTACCAAACTTGTTCACAGCTCGTTACTCTAATCTCTAGGCTATACTGCTAGCCATTACACAAACCCCGAGGGAGGGTCGCAAGGGTGGGAGGGTGGCAATTTGTTTTAAAACTAGCCTGAACCTCATAGTGCTACCTATTGGTCCTATAGGGTCCTTTGAATGGAATTACATGTAAGGGTTCTAGTATGGGCTTCAGAGTCCTCCTGCTCTATCGTCCCCCAGGAAGAGATGGGGATTTTTTGCAGGAAATTGACGAGCTTATCGCCGGTCAGATGTTGGAGTCCCCAGATGGTTGGTTCTGGGGGACTTCAATTCCTGGGTTGATGGCGGGCTCTCAGGATATAGAGGCAATCTCCTTAGGAGCATGGAGGCTCTGGGCCTGGCACAAAATGTTACGACAGCGATACACGTGTGCGGCCATTTGTTGGACCTTGTTTTTCCTTAGGTCTTGATATTACTGACCTCAGAGTGGATCCGGTAATTTGATCGGATCACAGCACCACGGGCTTCATGTTTAGGTCCCCCCACAGATGGTCCTGCCCCTGTGGAGATGGTCAAGTACCACCCTTTAAGACAGTTTTCCTCAATAGGAATTCAGGTGTTGCTGGACATATTGAGTATGGAGACTGCATGTGTCATTGGGATGGAGGAGGCAGTGGCAGCCTATAATGGGGCTGTCGCTGCTGCCTTTGACTCAATCACACACATTCATGTCAGGCCCCTGTCTACTCGTTGGAGACCTCCTTAGTATGATGAGGATCTCAGAGTACTAAAGACTAGGGGCCAGAAGTTAGAGAGATGTTGGAGAAGATTTGGCCTGCTGGAGGACAGATTGGCCCTGAAGCCACATTGTGCTGACTATTTATTTATTTAGTTTTTGTTGACTGGGTAAGTGCACTAGACAAATCCTGCCTGTTTTCAGGCATGACCCGGGGAGGGGGATACAGATGAATGCCAACTGACCTTGAACCAGATTAAGCTGTTGGTAATATTTTTTTTTTTTTAGTGAATGAGGGAAATTTGGCCAGGACACCGGGGAAATTCCCCTACTCTTTTCAATAAGTGCCATGGGATCTTTATCAGCCACCTGAACTACCACCAATCCAGGCAGATGGGACCTCGGTTTAACATCTCATTCGAAAGACGGCACCTCAGAAGTGCAGCACCCTTCTCATACTGCACTGCAGTGTCAATACTGGGATATTTACCCAAGTGCCAGATGTGGGAACTGAACCCACAGCTCTCTGATCTCCTGGCCTCACAGGCGAGTGTGCTACCTGCTGAGCCACTGACACTGACAGGGAGACTATCGGGGGCAATCTACCAAAAAAAGGCTGAATTTTTGTCTAGGAAGATTGCTGCGCACAGAACAGATCAGATCAGATCTTCCACATGGTAGATGTGCTTTTACATCCTGCCTGTCTCCATGTTGGGGGGGGGGTTCAAGCACTAGGTGTGAGGAGCTTGTTCTATTCTTTGCTGACAAAGTGTCCTCTATCAGGGCTGAGGTCTCATCAAATACTTCTTGAAAGGGATGCGGGGTCCATCCTGAGCTATGTTGAAACACTCCTCCTGCCTAGGATATGTTTGAGCTTGTTGGGGTGGATGAGGTGGTGGAAATTGTTTCAAGGCTATGACCAACACGGTGTCATCTGGACCCAGGTCTGACCTGCCTGCTGATTTTATGTCTGGACCTGATTGGACCTGTGGTTGCTGAGATTGTCCAGAGTTCTTTGAGGAGTGAGGTCTTCCCAGTGGCCTTAAAAGGGTCTCTGGTTAGACCCCTTTTGAAAAAGCCCTCATAGGACCTGGACTGTCTCAGCAACTACAGGCCAATCTCTAACCTTCCATTCTTAGAGAAGATTATAGGAAAAGTGGTTACAACCCAGCTTGAGGAGCATCTTGCCGCCTCCTCCTCCTCCTCCTCCACCACCTATGAGTCTTTTTAGTCTGGGTTCTGAGCTGGGCATAGTATGGAGACTACCCTGGTGAGGGTGCTTAATGATCTCCTGATGGTAAGAGACTGGACAGAATGTACCACCTTAGTCCCCCTAGATCTCTCAGCGGCGTTTGACACCGTGGACCATAAGGTACTACTTGATCACCTGCAGTTCTGGTGTGGCCTGTCCGGTAATGTCATCAACTGGTTCAGGTCATACCTGACAGACAGAGTGCAAAGGGTAATGATGGGGTTAGCCTCATCTAACCTGAAGACTCTGTGCTGCAGGGTTCTGCAGGGTTCGGTCTTTTCGCCCCTATTGTTCTTGGTGTATATGCTGCTGTTGGGAGACATTATCAGGTGGTATGGACTGGGTTTTCACTGTTATGCAGATGATACCCAGCTATACCTGTCCTGTGCACCCAATATCAAGATGGTGACCTCCATATTTAACAGCTGCCTAGAGGAGATCCAGACTTGGATGACCCAAAACTGGCTCAGACTTAACCCAGACAAGACTGCTGTACTATTGGTAGATCTGGGTCATCGTGGCAGAGGGGAGGTTAAGAGCTACCCCCTGACTTAGTGCTGGAGGGCTCTCCCTTGCCTCATTTTGACAGATGAAGGATCTGGGCATGATTCTGGATGATGGACTGACACTTGATGCTCAGATGTCGGTCGTCGTTAAAAGTGGATTTTACCATCTCAGGAACATTGCCTGGATTTGGGCCCTGATCCCACCTGATGACCTGACTACACTGGTGCATGCTTTCATCACATCCAGGTTGGATTACTGTAAAGACCTGTACCTAGGGTTGTCTGGAGGCAACCTCTGCTGGCTGCAGCTGGTGCAGAATGTGGCGGCAAGATTTTTGATGGGTTTGAAAATGAGTGAGCATATCACTCCAGTCCTTGGTGAACTACACTGGCTGCCAGTTGGGTGGAGGATTGTCTTCAAGGTAGGGCTCCTAACCTACAAGATCCTACACAATAGGGGGCCTGTCTATCTGCAAGATTTCCTTGTCCCCTACTGACCAACCTGGGAGCTTTGTTCTGCTGAGGGCTGCCTCTTTGGAGTTCCCAGGCTTAGGTTGAGGCACTCGGGAGATCTGGCACTTTTGGTAGCTGCACCTACCCTGTGGAACTCATTACCTGGTTATCTGAAGGAGTCTCCCTCAGTAGAAGCCTTTAAAAAGGGTTTTAAGACCTAATTGTTCTAACAGGTTTTTAACTATTTATAATCTATTGGATAACTTATTTTGGTTGGGATAGATAGATTATTTAATTGTTGGCTCTCAGATCATTTATTAATGTTGTATGATGCTGTGTATTTATATTGTACAGTGCCGTGGGTCTTTGGAAAAGGCTGCTTTATAAATAAAGTATCTATCTATCTATCTATCTATCTATCTATCTATCTATCTATCTATCTATCTAACAACATTGCCCCTCTAGTTGGCTTATCCAAGCGAAATAGGTTGTATGTGGGAATAGTTATTTGGCTGTGAAATACTGACCCATTATTTAACCAGGCTTCTGTCAGTATAAGGATATTCAGGGTTTGTCTGTGTCATTCAAGCTTTTATTCTGTCAAGTTTTTTTAGTAGGCTTAAGACATTTAAGTGTAGGGATTTTTGGCCCTTAAATTATGCAAACTCTGTAGAGGAGTAATTAGTGAGAGGGTGGGCCAGGGTTGACATCGACGCTACCGGAGCAGATTAGAAGTAATATGACTAACCTTTTGTATAAATGTAATCTAAAATGGAGTAACTTCTTTCTATGATTGGTTGCCCTGGCAATATCCAATGGATTACCAGATGACTTGATGTGAATAAATTTTAGTCTGCGGTTATATAAAATTAGAAGAGGGCATAAAATTAAAGGTTCTTTAGCAGGCAGGGCATGAAGTGCTTCAGAGTCATTAGTGATACAAGCAGTACCTAAAGTTGATTTAGTGAGGCTGCTTCAGTAGCACATGTTGGATACCACATACACCTTGTAGTTGTCCTGTAGAATAGACTGCCTGTGCTCCCATATGGGTTACAGTAGGGTAAGACATAAGGATAGTAATGGCCAGTTATAATCCATGCCATAGTGTTAGGGTGTGCAATATTGAGAGTAATGATAGAGTTGCAATATATAAGTTTAAACTTGGAAAGTCTCCTGCTGTAGCTCACAAAGAGACCTCTCCACTAATGTTGCAGGATATACTTGGAAATATGGAAATTCTGTACTTACTATAATTCTTGATCTTCTTGAACGCAGTCTCCACCACTCATCCACACTAATGTGATTACGCTGGAGGCACTGGGACCCTGTGGGAGCCAAAAATCTTTTGGAGGGCTGACACCGGGATAGGACCACGCATGCGCGGCACCACGAGGCTAGCTCACGCCCACATAGGCTATCTCAGCCTTGACCCTCCAACCGCCTCAGTACCTTTTTGACCGAGTAGGTGAAGTGTAACTAATGAAAGAAAAACTTACCCTAACCTCCAGGCATGTGAAGGCCCAGATGATCCATGTAAGAAGAGTCAATTGAACAATGTCTTCACAGCCCGAACAACAAGGCAGTAAAGACCAAAGAAACAGAACAAGTGAGCCCAGGGGATGGTGGGTGGGCATGTGAATGAGTGGTGGAGGCTGCGTCCAAGAAGATAAAGAATTACAATAAGTATGTAATTTCCATATCTTCCTGGATTCAAGTTTCCACCACTCATTCACACTAATGGGAGAGTACCGAGCTAATAATCAACCCACCTCGAATAGGGTGGTCGGAGACAGAGCTCACTCAGAATTCCAAAAGGACTGTCCTGCCAAAGAAAAGAGCTGTCTGGAATGGACATCCAAAACATAGTGTTTTACAAAGCAGAAGACTGCAATGGGTACTTTATGAATCTTCGCTAGGAAGCCACAACCACTCCGATAGAGTGGTGTGAACTCAGCCTTTCAATTTGTCCTATGACATGGATTAGTACCATCAAAGACATGCTACTAACCAAGCCAAAAACATTTCAAGGCAAGAAGTTGACCCAGCCGAGGCATGCTGAAGATACAATAGTTGTTCGT